>OX402053.1:15908249-17211668 GCA_947859365.1 Archips crataeganus
GCGAATTGTGTATACTTTTAATGATTCGTTAGTAATGTATGTAATGAATATGGTTTTCTAGACTCGCCCCTTTGTATGCATATTATGAATACTTTGACATCTGCAATCATACAAAAAAGAAAGTTGAAAAGTTAGTAAAGCAACATAAATAAAGACACGAGAAAAGTGAAATTTGGTATTTAGATTTTTTACGATCTTTATGAGTAAAGAACGCGTAACAAACTAAATATCGAAAAAAAAAACCAATAGGTATTGAAATTATGTGAAAGAGCAGTTGCCGCCATACGTCACGCAGTAGAACTAATAACAAGAGGAATATGAATGTTATCGTTTGTTTTCCTTCCAGATCCGATGTCACCGCTTTTTCTCCTAGCTTAAGTAAATAGATTTCACTAAACTACAGTACTCACCAGCGAAATGCAATGTATATTTTTTTTAAAGTTGACTCTGCTTATTTACAGAGCAATTATATCGAGCGGCGTTAAATAGTGAGCCGCGAAAAATTATTTATTTTCAGCCAGATAGGCGCCTTGTGGTTTTTTTATTATGAGAGGGAGAAAAATGAGCCAGTGAGTCATCTGATGTGAAATGATCACCACCGCCCATGAATATCCAAAACTCACGGAGAGTCACTCAGTCTTTCAGCTCGCGTCATATGTTTATTCCTCTTATTGTTAGTTATGTATGTCACACAATGTTTTTATTTGTACAATTGGCTAACAGTTGAGTTTACATAATTTTTGCTAAGTTGTACTGTTTACATTATATTTAACGGCGAATATCCGACAAAGCAAATGTGCGTATGGCGCCAGCTGTCGCTACCGTATTTCCCCCAACATGTTTATTCTACTGTACCATGATCGGTAAGACGCGGTCGGTTACCTCGAACAAACAATACAAGACATCGGTAGCCTCCGTGGGCAGGTCCTCGTCGACGACGTCCACATCTTTTGAAAACCGAGCGAGAATCCTGCCTAGGGGCGTCACTTCGAAGAATTGCAACGGAGCTTTTAACACATTGTCCAACAAGTCGGCGTGCACGTACCGCGCAGCGCCCAAACACGCCAGAGCCGGTATTAATTCCGTGAAATACGACGTTAAAGCTGTAACAAGGTTCACGGTAACCGTTTTATATACTCGATCTTCCACCAAAACGGCAGGCCTACCCATAATGAATACATTATTTACGATTCGGTCTGGACTGAGGAGGGGATGGTGATGGTCGAAGATGATCAGTGCAGGGGCAGTACGGCGTTACCTCTATCGCTACCTGCTAACGCATTACACTATGCTGATTACATGCACTACTACGGAAGCTCAAGGAAAGAAGTATGCAGCTAATTAAAAGAAAAAACCTGGAGCGCAACAGGGGAAACGAAGACGCATTTTAAGAAAATAAAGTTTATTGTACCTAAAATCTTTTGATCCGCATTATAAACTAATCCCAATATAATTTCATCAGTATCAGTATCACTATTCCTTTTTAAATCAACATTGTCAAATGTAGTTTTAGCAGTAGAACATTTGAATATTTTATTAACTCTGATGTTTAATTTCAATCGTAGCAATACGCTGGAGTGGAGTCTACTATACCCAGAATGCAAATAGTACTTCATCTTGGAACAATTATGAAAGGGTACCACCATAGATTTCAAATACATTGGAAATAAATCCAGCAGATAAACGTATAAGAATCACTAGCTGATTTATATCACATAACTTTAAAATCAAGCGGACAAAAGAGTATGTGCTAGTTAAAAACATCAGTAGACGTTATGGCGAAGGGCTTAAAGTACAGTTATAAAAAGAATCACTTTTGTCCATTCGAATCGTCTATTTAGATTTGTGCGCTCACGAAGGCACGCCCCTCATTTTATGAACGTAGTTAGAAAGTTATCTGTATAACGTGTCTATGTGTGGGTAACACAAAGTCACGACTTTCTGGCATGCACACCAAGACATCTTGTAAGCAAGAGCTTTACCTACTGTACTGCACATCAACAACTTGCCGTAAAGGAGCGCGCTTTTGTGAAAGAACAGATCTATACACGTCAACGAGATCGAGGTGGTTGCGAGACGAAGAATTATATATTATTGTTAATAGGATTATAAACTAGCAGCGGCGTGGCGCCGTAACACGATCCAGAGCCCAGAATTTTGGTCGCAGTTTTCAGTTCACCTGCCATAGTGACTTCTCACTTATCCGACTCTAACTAAATGATATCGATATACACGGTGATTTTAAATCGGTGATCAGGATTTGAAAAATATTAACCCTGGCTGAAATGGAATTGAATAGATGAGATCTCAAGCAATCAAGTTTCTGTACCTATAATTAAAATAAAAACGTTATTGTTAAAACTTCCTTCATCCTGATTTTAATCGGAAAAATACTTTCCAAATAATCATTATTTAAAAAAGTAGACATTTTGTTTCACGTTACTGCGATTTAAGCGTGATCGTCACCGAATACAGATCTAGAAAAATTGGTTCCTGATGATCGATTAAAAATCATCGTTTATTACTTATTATGTTATATAGGTACTGGCCATTAATCTGATGAGGTTTGATTACTTAGTAGTTTTATGGACATATACACGTATGTCACAATGTCAATGACTACTGTCGTTGACGATTACTGTTGCAATTACATTCAAGTACTAATTTAAAATGCACCGAAATAAGAAATGTATAATGTACTTAATAATGTACCTTTAATCTTCTTTGTGTATCGATAAGTGAGAAGTCATTATGACAGGTCAAAAGTGCCACCAAAATTCCGAGCTCTGCACGATATCCTCCGGTTTGCCTAACGAAAACAATGACTCCACGCCACTGTACCGTAGGAGCTACTTATTATACCCAAGCGTCGCGTTACCGAAAAGAAGCACGAGGTCCAACCGCGGAGCGTCATCGGCAGCACGTTGTCTAGCACGTCGACGTCCTTGGAGAACCGGTTGAGGAGGCGGCCGACGGGCGTGCAGTCGAAGAAGCCGATGGTGGGCGCACGCAGCACGCCGGCCAGCAGCGCCTGGTGCAGCGCGCGCGCCGCCGCCAGCGTGCCCAGGTACAGCGCCAGCGATGACACCGACACCGACACCACTGCGCCAACAGACCCGGCTCTAGCTCTAGCGCACGCTCACCGTATACGTACGCCGCCGCCAGCTTGACCGAACCATTTTTTTTTTAATTTACTTCTGGCCAGAGCCCTTCAGCCATTGAACGAATGATAACCGGCAGAGTTGCCAACTCATACCATATAATTTATTTTTATTTATTTTTCTCAACATAATTACATTAAATTTATGTAAAAAACTACGCCAAATTGTAAAACAGTTTGTTGGTGAAAAATTCCACGCTATTTTAAACAACATAGTTATGCATTATATAGACGGTTCAAAGGCAAAACGCATGCAGCGACACTTTTTGTCAAAATGAGTTATATACATATTTTAAATCAGCGAATTTTTCTCCATCGTTTGAACCGAGTTTCATGTAAAGTTCAAGAACTGTCGCTTCATGCGTTTTGCCTTTTAACCGTCGATATTATAATGTCCAGCATTAACTCGTGGGGAAATTAATTTGAGTTAAGATGATCGGTTGCCTAGTGGTTACTAATCCTGGGTATGATGCTAGAGGCAAGCATGAATTAAACTATCAATATTATCACGTGATACACGCGTATCACGATCGGTATTGCAGTTTGTGATTAGGGCAATTGGTGTGAATTGTCCTATGTTATTTAAAACCTTTAGGGTAACAGCACCAGTAGACTAGAACCAATTATGGTATTTTTTTTCGTAAATCCAAATTTTAAGAAACGGCCTCACTACATTTTAGATTATATCAACACTATGCTCAGATAACTGATGGTTATAACTGATAAAGTCACTGAATGGTGGGCTATAAGGCATTGAATCTTTGCTATCCATTACTGGGTATAATATGTCCATGATTGGTGCCGTCACCCTAAGTGTTTGAGCCAAGTCATAGATTTCATATACATATTTATATTTGTGTATATAATTATTTATTTACATATAGTCACACACAAACACAACCTAAGGACAGCCTAGGTCAATTGGTGTTAATTCTGTTATGTTATTACCAAAGGGTGGATAATGGATGCAATATGGTGACAATATCATAAGATGGATAAGACTTTCTCCTCTCTGTGTATTTGTATTTTTATTTTTATGTGCAATAAAGAGTTTACATACATACATACATACATACTTTTATTAAAATTCGAGTTATATTTATGAATAAAAATATATGCAGTTTTTTATACATATATCAGTAATTACGTAATACCTGTATCCTCTAACAACTATTAGCTGTCCCGGCAAACGTTGTTTTGTCATATAAAATAGCCTACGACCTATTTTCAGACCTACCGAACACAGAAAAAAAAAAATTCATAAAAATCGGTCAATCCGTTTCGGAGGCTTTCGATAACAAACACCGTGACACGAGATTTTTATATATTAGAGGTTTTGCGATTGTTTTTTTGTTTTGTTTTTTTGTTGATTTTTTTCCTGTACTTTTTTTGTATTGTTTTTTACGTATGTATATCGTTTGACAAGATTTTGACGTATTTTGCATCCGTCGGCCACCCATTAGTTATTAGGTACATATAGGCTCCTCGTGTGTTCAAGCGCTACGATTCTCGTTAAGGGGGAAAAGTTAGCTTTTGGGTCGGTGCACCATGGACAACAACGGTTAACTAATTTATTTACAGACTAGTTAAGTATTGGCAATTATTAGATTTTAGGCTTAATAATATAAACTTCATTGTAAAAATAGTAAAACAACGACAAATAGTTTGACAATCGTTCAGAAATTTTATCTATAGTACAGTTTAGTTTTGTGCTGTGCTTTTGTATTAGCGCTTGAATTAGGTAAATCTTGCTGTTACTTGTTTCTAAACAAGCAAAAGTAAAACGAATATCGATTACAAATATAGTATCTAACTACGAAAATTTAGACAAAAAGTAAAGTTGGCAACTCTTGCTTTGGCGGGATGCGGTAGAGTGGTTCGGCCACAAGCGTACCTCGAACTATTGTGAATGTCAAGCTTGCAGCAGCTTACCTATAACCGGGACGACGCATGTAGGTATAACGATACCTCATACTTCACAGATGTTGGCAGTGGGTCAAATCAGAAATGCACAAAACATGCATTTGAATTACACAAACATTGAATGAGCAAGAAGACCGTATAAACTGTGTTAAGCTGAGTGGGTAGCAGTTTTTACGATGCATCATCGTGACGGCGATTTATGCCACATTTAAAGCTTTTTACATGCCGGTCAACCAGTAGGTATGATAGCCCAAGATGCGAAAGCACTGAAACTGTACTTAAGCCGATTTGTGGGTTTTAGTTGCGTAGCAAATGTCACATTTTAATAACAAGCTTTCATTCATTAGGTATTGTTTACGAAATAACACATTTCTAAATATCAACTGATATTCGGAAGCTGAGATAAATTTGTGCACACCTTCGGCAGTCGGCCCAGAGATAAGTTAACATGTTTCAAACAAAAATGCTTTTAAATTACGACATAGTGACAATTTATTATTAGGTACAATGTTTTAATAATAATTTCATAATGCCAAAGATATACAGTGTGTCAAAAATAATAATTACAATATTTTAGCAGGTGAATATATCACTAATCACCTAAAGCACTACTACATAATTTAAATATATGAAAGTTGTACAAATTTAGAAAAATATGTAATCTTTCCTGGGATCAAATAATATTTATAAAACTATATTTTACAGAAATACTGTGCTTAATATTTTTGACAACACGCATGCACTTTTTTTTTATACCTAAAACTCCAGAACAACACAAGAATTTCACACATTTCCATGTAATAAATTATCATTTTAAAGATAAAGCTTTGAACGAGTGTTTCAGTTATTTCTAAGGAACAACACTAAAAAGAACTATGTGAAATTCTAAGTTAATTTATTTTTCGTAACCTTCACCTAAATAATACATATTGATTGTTGTCAAACCATCCATTCTAGTGGTAGAGTAAGAAAATAGAAGAAAAAGTATACCAGAAATCAACCTATTACGTACTTTCATGCATGGAAAAAAAATTGTTGTTGCATTATATTTTTTATGAAGTAAATGTAGGTATGTATCATGCACTGTTATAGTTTTGGCTTCAAGAAGTTTATCCAAAGTTAGATAAATGTATTAAATGGATTAAAATGCTAGGTGATATAACAATAAATATTAAAATAATTTGAAAAATCTAAATGCTAGAAGGAACTAATTATGCTCATAAATAGAGTATTCAAAAAGTGATGTAAACAATGTATTCATTATTTATAAATTAGGGCAGTCGTTCATAGAGTGCAAGGTTCAATGGAACACAAATCTGTCCATGTACAAGTAGGTAAAAAATATGGAAAACACACAACTTATCATAGATGCTTCCTAGGGCGATATTAGACTATCATAGAAACATGATCATAGACATAGGACTCATATTAATTTGATAAACCTATGACAGTGTAATAACAACCTATGAGTCATATAGTCTATGATCATAGAAGTTTGATCCTATTTGACAGCAAGCATACAATTATGATCATATGCGGTCTACCTCAAAGATGGCGTCGTCAAAAAGTAAGAATTAATAAATCTGTACGAGGAAAATGAGTGTTTATATAATAATCGACCGCTTTAGCCTAGTTGGTAGTCACCCTGCCTACGAAGCAAGAGGTCCTGGGTTCGAATCCCGGTAAGGGCATTTATTTGTGTGATGAGCATGAATATTTGTTCATGAGTTATGGATATTTTCTATGTATTTAAGTATTTATTTATCTATATAAGTATGTTTATCGTCGTCTAGTACCCATAGTACAAGCTTTGCTTAGTTTGGGACTAGGTCGATTTGTGTAAGATTGTCCCCTAATATTTAATATATTTTTTTTTAATATTTAATCTCAATCCTGAGTACAAAAACCGCGACAAACGATTGTCAAAAATGACAAACATTGCAAACTTAATCAGTAATTCGACATGGCTCCTTATTTTCTTTTTTTCCTCGTCCCAATTAATTGCAACAAAAAAATTGCACTCATAACAACGGAAAACGCGGCTAAATCGGTATCCATCGTGTTTACCTATGACACTTATATGACCTTAGGTGTAATATGCAAACATAGACCACTATAACATAAAAAAATTATCCTAGACTTTGACAGATATGAACTCATATTTCTATGATGATTATATGATAGTCTAATATCGGCTTATCCTCGTTTGATGGAATTACAAAGGTTGAAAGAGTAATCAAATGAAAAGTTTTGTGTTACGTGACTAGGTTAAAGCGACGGAATCATCTGTCACATGTCATACAAAATATGTAGAAAACAAAATAGGTGTTCACCTAAGCTGCGATCGCGTCAAACGGCTCCAGCCATTGGAACGGATAACTATATTCCCGATACAAAGGGTTCAAAACAGTCTGGCTATGGACCAAGAAATAGGGTGGAAAATTTGACCGGAAGCAGATTTGAGCGGAGGAATGTATCAGTGTAACAAATTCTATATATAGTGTCACAGACGTGTTACTATCGAACGACGGTCCTAAGTCACTGATGAATTTTATTCATACAAGAAATGTTGTTATAGATAGAAACATAATCATTTACATATTAATATATCTATGTATCAAATAAGTTTTGAGTCCAAGAGCCAGGTATTTTCGAGGCAGAAACGCACAAGCGGTGGGAATTTAATATAACGGCATTTCAACAATTACATAATCCTCTCTTTGGCTTCGCCGTACTCGGGTAAATAAGTGGTCAGTTTCTGTCACAAAAATCTGGACCTATGGTATGGAACACCACATGTGTCATAATTTAATTATAATAAACATATAATTTAAATAATTAAATTCAAAATGCTTGAATGATGTTATTGAAAATGGTGTCAACAGTTTACGTTTATGTATGATTTTTTTTTTATTTAACATTCCATCATCCATAGTTCAGTGTCAAGCAAATCTTCATTATATTTAATGACACTCTTATATTTTGAAAATGAATCTCTTAAACCACCAGATGTAGCAAATCATACAAGTTATAGTCATACAGACATGCATCCAACAACATTAAATCCGAGAACCCTGAAGAGCCTATTTGATTTAAAATGAGTATAAAGAAGTTTAATGGAATCCGTAGTCGTACATACATAATCAGTAGTGGAATATTGAGACTAACTTGCTCAGCGATTGAACATTATAAACACGACTGTCTGATTTTGGAAATAATTAAAAAAACAGTCGTAAGTAATGAGTAATTTCAAAGTGAGTTTAAACAAATCAGTTCAGCAGAAAATAAATAAGTACACAAGTTAAACACACTGAAAGCTATCGTGCCAGCTTATTTTGCAACACAGTGTATAGAAAATTTAAGTCAAGATTCCAAAATGATTCCATCAATAAAGCGGGTCATTTATATCCCAATAAAATTTAGTCAAAATACCATACCCAAACAGGTTTTTTTAATTAGAATGAGAATGTTCAAGTTGCAAAAGAATAAAACTTACCTTGACCAACGCCTAGACCACCGTAGACGCCGAGGTAGAGATCTCTTAACTCCGTATTTACAGTGTCGTTTACCAACTGAAAAACAAAACAGACATTTATTTTTAATAAGTAAATAATAAAAAAAATCATAAATCATAATATTTTATTTGCTAGAATACAGTCAAGCGTATGTTCATAGTTATTTAAATTTTTGCACAGTGTAATCTGCCTGCTAATGGGCATGCAAATATTCAGTCTTAACTTTAATAAATGTGAGGCTTATAATCTAGACATTCTTTTACAGAGTAAAATACATTTTGAGTTAAAAAATCCAATAGAAGTTTCTTAAATTCTTGCCCTTCAGTTGCTCTTATAAATCCAGGTAAATTATTATATAATTTCGGTGCCATACCGAATGCACTTTTTGCACATAAGGCTGTTTTTAATCGTTTGTTTACGATTTTGTGTCGTTGCCGTACACTATTAAAAACAGAGAATTGGCTAATATTTGATTTAACTTACATAGCTATTTCAAATATATACAAACAGGGAAAAGTTAATATTATTATTTCAATAAAGTAAGGCTTACATGATTGAAAACTTTATAGATTTTGTCGACGATAGAACAGGGTAGTGAAAGTAAAGCACAAAATAAACACAACCTTTTTGGGTTCTTGGAATTGATACCTGAAACCCTATTACACTTCTAGTATATTTAAGTAGGGTAAACTACTCGGTTATAGGCCATGCACTGGTGATTGACCACTTAAAGAAAAAAATTGTCAAAGGCTAATTGTCTTTCATTTGCTTTTGATTAGCTACGTAACTTGACTATAAAGTAATCACAGCACCATTTAATGAATGCTAACCAAATGCAAATGATAGACAGTTAGCACTTGACAGTATTTTTCGTTACGTGGTCAATGGTCTGGTGCATGGGCAATGATTGGGTAATTTACCCTACACCATTACCATAGTTACGAGGAAAACCAATGCAATGCTCAAGGTTACGGTAGAAAGCAGTTGTATTCAAAGGAAACCTAAAGTACTTTTATGTATGTTTCTAAACGCACTCATTTAAAAAAATATTAATAAGAAAAGAACATAAAGTAAACCGTCAAAGATCTCCAGATTATATTTTACTAGCCTTCCGTTCGCAGCTTCGCCCGCGAAAAATTAAATTTCCCGTAGGAAAAGGTATTGTCCCGCAGTAAAAAGTAGCCTATGTCACTCAGTGATAATACTGATAATGTAGCTTTCTAACGACAAAATATTTTTTTAAATCGGTCAAGTAGTTTCGGAGCCTATTCAATGCAAACGAACAAACAATCAAATCTTTCCTCTTTATAATATTAGTATAGATAACAACACACTTGATACTGACCATTCGTTTGTCGTTCGACCATTGCGCAAGCCAGTAGTTAGAGCCAACTTGGAACACTTGCAGAATCATGTTCATCACTACCGTGATTATGGAAGCCATCACTCCCACGCTCATCAGATAGTGCTTGTATACGCTCCATTTCACCTGAATTAAACGAAAAATAGTTTTTTAGATCATTTTTCAATAACGAAATCTCAGTTAGATTATACGTCATTGACAAAAAGGCTAAAATTCTAGTACACTCGCCAACAATCCTATCTGATCTATGCACCTCGTCACTTTGTGAAAGAAAATATAATGAATTTATGCTGGCACCAGCCTCATTTATTGAATGTGTTGGAATTTACGATTAATTGTAACTATGATGCATTGTTATGTAAAAGATGAAAACAAATCTAAATTTCGAGTATCCTACTACTACTCGCAGGTCCTAGCATATCAAGAGGTACAGTCAGCTGCAGAGAATGGGGACCCCCTGCATCCAAAGTTTATATGCATAGGCACTGCAATGTTTTTAAATAAACATTTTAAGAGGGTTTATACCTGCTGAGCTGGCAACGTTGCATTTTTGATAGTTTTTCTCGATTATTCCATAAAAATTGAATGAAAATTAAAAATGTTTTGTATACAAATTGTTCTAATATATAAGTTAATGTGTCTACTGTAATAATAATTCGTGATAAGACATTTACTTTCTTTAAAAACCGTTAGGTAATAATTTGTTCGTTTTGAAAGAAAATAAAAGTCTATCACGAATTATTATTGCTGTAGACACATTAACTTATATATTAGAACAATTTGTATACAAAACATTTTTAATTTTCATTCAATTTTTATGGAATAATCGAGAAAAACTAACAAAAATGCAACGTTGCCAGCTCAGCAGGTATAAACCCTCTTAACAGCAGAAGTACCGTGTCATAAATACAGCGAAATTATGGAAAGCATAATAGATCGCTAATCGTTCTCGGCTTGGCGGTTTTATGGCTAGTGAACATTATAACAGATTGTATATTTACACCGCCAGTCTCCGCTTTCTCTGATTCGATGAGTTTATTGTTTTCCTTCAGCTCATTCGGAGTAGCTTCCGGTGTTTTTCGTTTCACGCTGCCAGCTCGATCTCCTAAAATTAAGGAAAAATGTTTGCTTAAGTTTTTGACCGATTTACAATACAATACAATGACTCTTTATTGTGTACACTACTGCAGAAACAAGTACACGGAGAAAATATATAAGGTAAGCAATAGGGGGCCTTATCGCTTCAACAAAAACAAACATTATATATAATATAAGTAAAACGAATTCATTAAATACAACAAATAAAACAAATAGTCTCGTATCACAAAGTTCCGTTTTTACTTTAATGTTTTGACTAAACATTTTGTTTTAAGCAAATGTTTGCTGTTCTGCCAATGTTCACATACATTAGAAAACACATGTTTTCATTTCATTCAATGAGGAAACGAACAGTTGTTTAGAACAAAAATTTGTACCGAATATAGTGAAAATAAACGGATCACTCACGTCTTAAAACGAGTTTAACTCGACATGTTTCGGGCTAATCCGTAGCCCTTCCTCTCGGAGTCGCACGTGCACGTCCGTTTATTTTCACTATGAGTGAGTCTCACGGTAGTTTCATGTTTAAAATTGTACCGAATAGTTTGCTGGCGGAGTTGTTTTCCCCATGGCTTCGTTCGTACAGAGACACCAATGTACACAGCATGGACATCATTGAAGATGATTTGAATATAGCATTAGCGTGTTGATTGTTATTTTATTGAAAAATCGGAAACAAAAGTATTGGGTGCAAATTATTTTAAAACAGAAAAGTAAGAGTATCTTTTCCCATTCATTAACCGATCTGAGAAGTCATTCTGACTGAAGATGGGCGTTTTAAAAAAGTTGTAAACTTTTTCTTGATTCCACTTCATCTCATAGAATTATACACCGTGAAATTTTAGTGGTTGTTTTCCTGAAATGAGGTGATTTAGTTTCGATTGTACAATCGATTTATAATTACTATTTTGACTAGAGTCAAAAATCCAATTGTGAAAAACGAAAGTCGAAAATGACCGCAAACCAATAGTAACGCTTCGTTGGTACAAGTAGCGTACGAGCGTACGATAGGTTAGGTACCAACGAAGCGTTACTATTGGTTTGCGGTCATTTTCGACTTTCGTTTTTCACAATTGGATTTTTGACTCTAGTCAAAACAGTAATTATAAATCGATTGTACAATCGATACTAAATCACCTCGTTTCGGGAAAACAACCACTAAAATTTCACGGTGTAGAAAAAAAAACTGAGAAACACCGAGCACGTGCAACGTCGAGCGAATGCAAAAATTAACTGCTCGCTGACGTCGTTTCAACTATATAAATTAATGAGTGAGCGAGCAATCGTTCGCCGAGTCCATCCCATCATCATCACTAAACAAATATGTCATCACTAAACAAATATGTTCGCTCGCTTAAGTGTTATTATTTAGCGCGGGAACAAACGATTGGTTGCTCAGAACTGTTCAGAACACTTGTTTAAACAGATTAACCATTTTAAACAGTTTTTTTGTCAGCTTTCAAACCTTTATTACAAGAAATTCGGCTAACAGTGGCCTGACAGCAAGATTGATTAAGATTAAAGATCAGTCCAGTCTTCCAATAATTAGTCCAATAGAAAAATGCTTGTTGCCTCTAAAATATCTAATTATGACAGTTGTCAGAATCCCGTGGAATTAAAAATCACATTACAAGTAAAGGGATGCAGTGATTCAGCTAAAATATTATTTAATTATGGATTTATATATACCTATTGTCTAACACCAAATAGGTTTTAGCGAGGTTTTAGTTTTACCCAACAAGGTTTTAGCGATTAGTTATTTTTAGTAACTTACCAGCTGCCGCTTGATCCGACTCTGACGCGCTTTCCGATAGCGAGCGTGCCCTTTGCAACTTATCTTTGAATTCGGAGCCCAGTTTATTTTGAAGAACATCTGTGATTTCGTCTAGCTCTGAAAAGATAAGAGAGTTTGTTTAAAAAATATTTTTTAAGACAAAAGTTTTGCTGACGGTGCTTTACTATGCTTGAGAATTGAAATAGAATGTATGTATGTATGTATGTGAAACTCTTTATTGTACGTAAAACATGAAAATTAACAGTTAACAAGAGAAACAGATGCAGCAGAATGTTCACGCACGAAATTAATATCAATATTATGATCACCGAAAATGAGCCGACATGACATTAACTTTTTATCTTGTGATATACATATTTCGAAGAACAGTTAAATTAAGCCTGCAATAAAAATAATCCAGTGGTAAAGTAATGCTATGTTGACTTGTTCGAGATAGTCTGAGACTAATTAAATTAAAGACGAAATTACGTCGGGCTCTAAAAGGGTTAAAGATCAGTTAGAATTTGCATTCCGACTCTTGTTTCGTAAGTATGCTGCGTTAAATGTTAACTTAGTAATTTATATTCAACTATTATAGAATAATTGCACGATTTTTTATGACACCTCGTAAGTCCGAGTAGTCATAATTTTTTTTATCTTTCAAATTGCAGTATTAAAATTATCTTTAGTGCATATATCCATGGCGATTTTCATCGAATTTAGCAGCAATGAAGTAAAAACAGATAATTTAACTTTTTTTTTGGTGTAAATGCATTACCTTCCGGTGAAGTCTTTTCAGTGTCACTGAGGTGATGCAACAGGAACTCGGCAAAGGCACCCTTCATTTCCAAGAGTTGCTGGTAACTGCCCGCTTCTGAGATCACGCCCTCTTTAAGTACTATTACTAAATCAGTTTGAGCCAAATATGAAA
Organism: Archips crataeganus; assembly: GCA_947859365.1. Lineage (NCBI taxonomy): Eukaryota > Metazoa > Arthropoda > Insecta > Lepidoptera > Tortricidae > Archips > Archips crataeganus. The sequence goes on from OX402053.1 coordinate 15,922,014, forward strand.
CGTTGTGCGTGACCCATAATCTGGTCTTATTTTTTAAAAGACCATTTGGACCTATGACCTGAAATTGAAAGAGTTCATAGTTATAGGTTGTTGTCCGCTCAGTTGTTTCGCTTAATGTGGACAGTTTAGTGCAATATTGTACAAGGAAAAACTTTTTAACAAAAAAATTAAACCGCCGAAAAAAGTGAAAAGCAAAAAATAATACCTTTTTTGTTTGACCTTAATCTAGGTACCAGTTTGAAGTCGGTGCCTCAGCACGAGCCAGGAGGAGTGATAGAAGCCAATCAGGTAGAAGATTATAGGTCCACTCCTCCTGGCTAGTGCTGAGGCACCGACTTCAAACTGGTACCTAGATTAAGGTCAAACAAAAAAGGTATTATTTTTTGCTTTTCAGTTTTTTCGGCGGTTTCATTTTTTTGTTAAAAAGTTTTATTTTATACTTTTTTCCCATCCTTGGGGTTATTTTTTTTTCCAAATTTATATAATACCTTCCCAATAAAAAAGAATTATGAAAATCAGACTACTCTGTAAAAAGTTAGTCAATCATCCCCTGTTTTCCTACCCTTAGGGTAGGAATATGATTTCCAAATTTACATGGGACCACCCTGGGGGTATACGCTTTCCAATAAAAAAAGAATCATCAAAATCCGACTACTCTGTAATAAGTTATGCGTGGTCATATAGTACAATCAGTAACTGAACAATCAATCATCCCCTGTTTTCCTACCCTTAGGGTAGGAATGTTATTTCCAAATTTAAATGGGACCACCCTCGAGGTATACGCTTTCCAATAAAAAAAGAATCATCAAAATCGGACTACTCTGTAAAAAGTTATGCGTGATCATACATAAAAAAAAAAAACAAATATACACGTCGACTTGAGAACCTCCTCTTTTTGTTTTCGTCGGTTGAAAATACCATATGTTCGAGTAAGGACCCCAAGAAAGGTCTCAATTCATCCTATTCATAAAGGTACCACGAAAAAATATAAGCACAACTTCCTTTGTACAGTTAGGTGCAGAGAAAAGGTAAGTAAGTAACGGCGGTAACCACACCAGGCTGCTGACCGAGTTGAGTTGAAGGTAGAAGATCCTGGCGTTTACACTCAACGGTTGCTGAACCCTGGTTTATCACATGCACACTCATTATAAGTTAGTAGATCAGTGGAGACAACACCACGTAACCATAATAACCCGTAATGTTAACAAATATTTCGTCAATTTTTTATCTGACATTGATAAATAAGATTTTACATTAGAAGTAACTGTAGTACCTTGTCGAAGATGTGCTTTCCGACGTGGGAGTCAACTGCGCTGAGGGGGTCGTCGAGGAAGTAATTGTCGGCGTCATAGTAGACAGCTCGGGCCAGTGACACTCGTTGCTTTTGGCCACCGGATAAATTAATACCTGCGGTCAGTAGAATATTAGCACGGCAAATGATTATACATAGTTATATAACTAGCTAGCATATGCTACCGGCAAGGACGATTAAATAAAGAACTCTTTCTATATGTATCTACACGTGCGTTCCATTAAAGTAATAAACTTGCTGTAACTAGTTTAGTTTTACTATTAATTTCCTCTTCGTTTTATCAAAAACATATGTGAATTTGACTGTTCTAATGTTAAATTAATCGAAGTACAGATTCAACTACTGTTTTAGTGTCCGCAGTACCCACCTTTTTCGCCGATTTCAGTTTGGTCTCCGCCAGGCAACATATCGAAGTCGGGTTTGAGTGCACACATTCCGATCACATCACTATACTTCTGCATCACCAGCGGCTTGCCAAACAATATGTTGTCTTGGAGGGTCGCATTTTGAATCCACGCCTGTTGGGGAACGTAGGCTATGCTGCCTGCGGGTATATCGGCGATTTTAGTTAATTTCTCAAATGAAAACAAGTTTTAAGAGAGAGTTGCGAACTCACACATTCTGATTACTCACCATGAGTGTTTACACGTCCTGAAATCTTGTTCATCTCTCCCAGGAATGCTGATAGTAAGGAGCTCTTGCCGGAACCGACAGCCCCGACCACGGCCACCAAAGACCCTTTAGGGACGGTCATGGAGATATTTTTCAGAGTTAAATCTGCGTCTTTGTTACCCCATGAGAAATTTCCGTTTTCTATTAGCAGTGGATTAGCTGAAATAGTCCCAAGGTACCAAGACATTAGTCTCTAATATATCTTAAATCGCCAATATTTTAAATGCAAAAGTAAATCATGCCTAAAAAAGGCATCTCTGTAAAATATTCAAAAGAAAACCTAGCTAAACCGAGCTTGATTACAAAATATTAATTGTAGATAAAACGCGGGAACAGTCAGTTATTTCAAACAGTTATTAAAGTTTTAATTTTCAAAAATAATTAGGTACGTGGACTTACGATCTTTCGAGTCATGTTCCACGGCGTCCAAATCCAATTCATCACAGTTCATGAATTTGTTTAATCTCTTTATACCAACTGAAGTCTATAAAAATTGACAAACAATTAGTATAATTTACGCGTACAAACACGTTTAGGTATCAAAAGCTTAGCACGTAGCACTCGTTGTTTACAATAATTATTTTTATAAACAAAGAGTTCGCTCTAACACTCATCCCTTGGGACTATTTAGGTGAATCAACTTTTTTGTGTTGTTTACCTAAATTCCGTCCCCGGTTGTCCAAGTGACACTGCATACTGTTTCATAGAAAATGGTTAGGTTGTCCAAGGGACAAAATTCTGTGTAACCATAGCAACGGGTGGCACTAAAAGGTTGATTCACCATTTGCTGTAATTCCTTCGCCAGTAACTTAAATGGGCCTACTGTCATTTTTTCCGCACTAGATCCGTTGCGAGTGAGAAAAGAACTTGTAAAGAAACAAAAGCAAAAAAGGAATCGCAATAGTTGCATCAAAGGAACTACAGCGAATAATCCCTCGTTTGGTCGTTTTGATCAGTGAAGATCACGACAGGCCAGTAACACGAACATGTGTTGACATTGAAGATATTTTTGGTCAGTTTAGTTGATACTTACGCCGATCTTCATGTTCATGCTACGAGTGCAAGAGCAGTTGTTATGAGCAAAAAAGCATGGTTAGTCACGAGAACAATGATATTATTCCGAGCAATGACATGTCTAAGGTAAAAGGTACAGCCGAATAACAGTTACAATCAAAAGCTGAGCAGATAGGGATTAAATTAAATTATTAAATTGAAATGTTGTGTCCATACGTTCGCTAAAACCGGTTTTAAAATATACTATGCCGGCGAAATTATGTGTTAATATTACTTAATCGTTATCAATGAAGTTACACGAAATGATAGCTAGCGAGATTTTGAATAGGAACTCAGAGTGAATAACCTATATTTGATTATTTAAATTAATCTTCTTTCTTTGACTGTACTGATTAAATCTATTTAATTTTAAAACATCTATTCGATCGTATCATCTCGCACAAATATAGAAGATTACAATATGAAAAAGAATGTGCGTAGCATTTTCAAATTCGTAAAAGCACCGAAAAACTAAGATGATACGATCAATTAGTCCGGACAACTTCAACACAGAAAAGACATCCAATCAAACTTACTTGTACGACATTCGATATTACGTTAGGCAGCATAGATAGTGGAAAACGTAGTATGTTGAAAAGTGACAACGCTACGAAAGCCTTCTTAGAGTCCAGCACTTCGGTGTCATTTACCAGAACATAGCACCCGAATGACATCAGCGACACCTACGACACCATTGTACAAATGTTGGTTAGCAACAGGATCCGTTAAGACTGAGCTGGACTGTAAGCCGGCTGCGAGCTTACTTGGAATCATAATCAAAACAGGTCCTATCATGCTAGTATTTATCGAAGCCTTGAGCATCTATCCTTTGCTTACACGCATATTCGTTCGAAAGGGATATATGCTTTACGTCCCCGTCAAAAACTAGCGTGCTAGATCTACAGAGGCCCCGAGCATACTATGGTTTAACGCAGACACAAAGATTTCCTCTATGCGTGGAAAGTCATGCTTGTAGTTTGCACACTTATATGCAATTAGCCGGTTTATGTACACATTTTATAAATACTATACTAAACGGGACTTATCACGCACCACGACGAGGTAAATATTAAACAAATAAAATAAAAATAAATAAATAAATATCACAGGACAATCCACACTAATTGACCTAGTCCCAAAGTAAGCTAGGCAAGCTTGTGTTATGGGTACTAGGCAACGGATAAACATACTTAAATAGATAAATACATACTTAAATACATATTAAACACCCAAGACCCGAGAACAAACATTCGTATTTTTCATACAAACATCTGCCCCGACACGGGAATCGAACCCGGGACCTCAAGCTTCATAGTCAGGTTCTCTAACCACTAGGCCATCTGGTCGTCAATATTAATTGCGTGATAAGTCCCGTTTAGTATAGTAATTATGAGTGAAAATCACGAAAGTTTAAAACAGTAGGTACATTTTATAAAATCGTGATACAAGCATGCCGACTGCTTACACAAAAATGTACATGTTACAGTATAAGCATGTCTATTTCTTGTTTATGTTCGCGTTAAACACTTAAGCGTGCTCAATCCGGGCTTCGAAAAAATCCTAGAAATCAGTCTCGTAGGGCATGGTATACACCGTCTCCAATTATAATAGTTGTATTTGTATGGATTGTTAGTATGAATGCAAGTGGAGAAGAACCATAGCCGCCAAGTCACGTGCGTCGAACAGGTCAGTGGCGCTACCTCGATAGCGGAGACCACGATGAGGGGCAGTAACCCCAATGGCAGGTGTATCATGAAAAACAGGGACATTGATACAAAAATCTTTTCCGCCGTCAGGTTATGGCCGTCAGGGTCGCAAATCACATACGTAAGGAAAGTAAGGAAGGTCACCTTGAACAGAAGCATTTGTTTAACATCCAGATAAAAATATAATTGTCTCACAGACCCATCATTTTAATTATTCTGATCTGCATAGATCGGATTTGTGTTGTTGTAGACGTCATTATATTGCACTTAAACTTAACCTCTTACTATGAACAAGGTTACATAAAACTTCTCAGTTATTTTTAAGTAAGCCTCTCACAATCTAGTGACGACAATTCCGCCCCAAAAAAGTTTCCCAATGCCAAATCTTCTGAGCTCTGCCACCAGCAGATTTACGATTCTAACTTATCATATCAATATAAATAGCAAATCATGCTTACACCACACAACATTGAGTCATAAACATAAGTAGAGATAGAGACCAATGGATGGATTTGCACTAAGAGCTAGAGGTACTCACATTAGACATTTATATTTAAAAAGGGGACTTTTTCGTAATAAAAAAAAACCGGCCAAGAGCGTGTCGGACACGCCCAAGATAGGGTTCCGTAGCCATTAGGAAAAAATCAAGTAATATTTTTCAAAGGATTTCGTATGTGTACGGAATCTTCCAAGTTTAGGTATGTTTTATACCTTAGGCTACTATTTACTCTTAAACTACGAATAATTCCCAAGCAATTTTAGCCGCTATAATTTTCCTTGTAAATATAATATATTTACTACCATTCTGAATTTTTTCGAATTTTGCCACACAACAGTTTAGATTTTAGAGGGGGGGGGGACGGTCGAGTTTAATGAAAATTTTCACTTTAAAGTTGAATATTTCGCAAACAGATCGCTGAATAGAAAAATCATGTTAGCAACCCCCAATGGTTTTAAGAGACCTATCCAACGATGCCCCACACTATAGGGTTAGTCGAGAAAAAAAAATCACCCCCACTGTACGTCTATGGGAGGTACCCTAAAAAATTTTTTTTTACTTTTTTTATTCAATTACTTTGTCGGCGTGACTGATATATATATTCATGCCAAATTACAGCTTTCTAGTACTAACAGTCTCTGAGCTTAGCCGCGGACGGACAGACAGACAGACAGACGGACAGACATGGCGAAACTATAAGGGTTCCTAGTTGACTACGGAACCCTAAAAAGGGGACTTTTTCGTAATAAAATAGTTTTAAGATTTGTATCGGTCAGTATTTGTACTACGAGTAGGGTACCTTCGGATTTTGAACCGTAATAGGCATTGAAATATTTTACAGAATATTCGTTATTGCGTCCGATGTCCTAGAACGGGGAGAAGGGGACACCATAAAATAAAGTTTCATACTTTTCTGTTTTTAATTTATTGCCAAACTGGGACAACATACGAGCTTCAAACTTGATAAGGATATAGTGAAAGTGTAGTGATGTACAAATCGACCAAGTGTGAGACGAGCCCACGCTTAGCTTCGTCATTTAGGCAGCTTAGACGCTGCGGGCTAGTAATCGAGGTAAATTATGTACCTGCCAGCTCCTGGTCTATTCAACTTGTCACGATTAATTTCTTCGGTACTCTATGTTTTAGTTGATATTTACATGATTTTTTGAAGATTACAAACATTACGTTATTAAAAATCTTATCACAATAAATCGCCAATTGTATGTCATACGAAATCGGTGCAATAGTAGATTAAGATTACTTTTAATCCGATAGGAAGCATAGGTATTATCAATTGTAATTTTGACACTAAGTAATAAACTATCATTAAGTAAACAGATGTACACTTGGATATTGATATGGTGTATAATATAGATAGTTTTTTTTTAACAATGAGAAAAGAGATAAGTTTATAAGAAATATTTATCCAGCTGGGTTTCAAGTCTGGTTGCATTTATGATCTGAAAAGCGTTTTTCTACATTTAACCATCTATAGAAATGCTTATTTTGCAATCGGTAATTTCACAATGCCGTAATGAATGACATTAATTGTATATAACAAGTAGATGTAATATTGTACTAGTTTTATCACTCACCAAGAAGGGCGCGCAGGACCAAATAAAGGACGTAGCCGAGTTCAAATACGCCGTCTGCTTTAACACGTGCATTTCCTTGTTTCTAATCTTAAGTATTTGGTCTTGGAAGCTAGGCTCCCATGCATACATCTTTAAAACCTGAAAGTCAAACGTAAATATCGTCACGAAATATAATGTTATCAGTTATCAGTGACAGCTATAAAATACGCGATAGAGCAAGTAAACAGATTTTATGATCACAAATGTAATTAAATTACGAATACTAGTCGCTCGTTGAATACAGCAGTCTACAAGGTGGACTAAAAACCTTGGGCTAAATTCAGGAACGACCCAACACGGTTTGCGAGCGGTAATTCAATCGTTTGGGAGAGGATAGGAATGGGTTGAGCTTGGGATGAGCTTTATTTTCCTGTTAATTCGCTTTGTAAATAAATAAATAAATACAGAAAGAAAGGAAGAAAGAAAGAATAAAATTTATTTCACGCAATTTTAGGTACAATAAGATTTTGGAACATACAGAGTGGGTTTCACTAAAATCTACCTTGCAAGGCATGTGAAATTGACAGTAAGAAAAAACTTAACCTAAGTGTAATCCAAAAATTCCTGTATACTATAAAAAGATTTTTCGGCAAGCCATTTTTTAACACTTGTTTCAAATTACGCAAATGTGAGATCTTTAATTACATCTGGCAGTTTATTAAATAAGGCTCATCCCGAACTCAGCCTAAACCTCTCGCAAACCAGTGATTTTTGGCGGTCCTGAATAGTAGTTCAATCAAACCAAACCCAACCCAAACGATTGAATTACCGCTACCAAACCCGTGAAGGCCCGTATCTGAATTCAGCCCCTGGTCGTGCTTGGAGCCTTGGATGTACAGTCAGCGTCAAAAGTAACGGCTTACTTTTTTACTTAGTCACTTTGACAATCGAGTATAGCGTTACTAGGGGATAACTACTTTGGATTTTGACTGTACAAAGATTTTGACTTTGACTGTACCGTTCGTCGTGATGACGAAACCAGCCCTTGTAAAACTGTTGATGTCTTTCGGCTTATAATGATGAATGAAGATTCCCACTATCCCTGCTACCTTCAACGACTGACTGGAATTAGTAATTTTGAAATGTTATCATTACTAGAATACATACCTTAATACCATTGAGCACCTCATTCATCAACTTGACCCTCTCATCCTTGTACTTCATCTGCCTGATCTGTAGTATCTTGACCCTGTTCGCGATGAACCCGTTTACGGGGATAAGGACAATCATGACCGCTAGCCCAGCCAATACGGAAGGGCCAAGGATACCCCACAGGAAGTACAGAGCCAATGCTATTTGGAGAGGAGCTGACCAGATCATGTTCAGATATGCCGTTAATTCCAAGAACCTGCAATATTCGGGTGATCAGGAAAATCGAACGGCTACTTCCAAGTATATTATCTAAATATATAAAATTCTAAACTGACTGACTGACTGACTAACTGACATATCAACGCACAGCCCAAACCACTGGGCCTAGAGATTCCAAATTTGGCACGTAGGTTCCTTATCAGGTCTAGGGGTGCACTAAGAAAGGATTTTTCAAATTTCACCCCCTAAGGGGGTGAAACGGGGGTCCAAAGTTTGTATGGGGAAACAAGATTACTTAGACTACCTATATTATTCGAAACTTCACAGGAGTACTCCTAACAATAAATGAGTAAACACGTGTTTCAGGTTTTTTAGGAATTCAACCCCTGAAAGGGGGAAATGGGGTGACAAAGTCTGAAAATCAACATGGCTATTGTTGCAATGGTTTATCGGGTCGCTGATTACGAAAACAACAACGATTTTAAAATCCAACGTGGCGGACGTGAAATACCAGCTCCCCTGTTGGATAGAAATCGAGAGTTGACTATAAAAAACAATTGTGCGCGAACGAAGTCGCGGGAAAAAGCTAGTAATTTTATAATATAAGAAATTGTCATGGAAGTAAACTATTAAAATAGACTCTGGACCCGGTACTGTTAGTGTCAAATATAAGGGACGGACCAAGGTGTTCAAATATATCGGACGGAACGGAACACGTCTCTATTCTCTAAGAGCGTTAGAGAGTGGTCCGGGGTGTGTAATACTTTGTATACAACAACAATTTTCGAATTTTCATTTTATACAATGAAATTGAAAATTTTATATAATGAATTGCATAGTTTTCATTTTCACCTGCATAAATGATTATATAGCAAACGAATTGCATAAATTCGAAAATAATCATAGTTTAGTTGCATAATAATGTATTTGCATAATAAACAAATAGTATAATTATGATAGTACTGGTAACCTACTTTTCCGATAGCAGTTCGTTTTAGTAGTCACTCAAATCATATTTGTATCCAGTTTGTAAGATAATAAGATTGAATGCGAGTAGATACTACACGGAGATAGTTAGTACACTTCGCTATTCGTATTGGAGTTCCAGTTAATGCGTCCAGTCAATCACGGGACAAGCGATAATGTTCAGTTCGCTCTCACGAATATTATGCAGAGTACTACACAGATGAATTATGATTATCGATCGTATTAGGGAACAATTGAATATAAACAAGTGCGAGTCGGAATAAAAACGGAAAAAAATCACATTTGTTGTATTGGTTCCCCCTTAAATATTTGTTTTATTTTAATTCATTTATTTATTTTTTAAGTGGATATAAATAAATATTCTGTGAATATTTCAAGCGTCTACCTGCTGTCGTTATCAATATCGAGTAAAAACGAGCAAAAAAAATCATGTTTGTTGTATGGGAGTCCCCTTAAATATTTTTTTTGTGTTCGTTGTTATAGCAGCAACCGAAATACATCATCTGTGAAAATTTCAACTGTCTAGCTATCACGGTTCATGAGATACAGCCTGGCTGGTGACAGACGGACGGGCAGCGGAGCCTCAGTAATAGCGTCCCGTTTTTACACTTTGGGTACGGAACCCTAAAAAACTAGCCAAATACGAATATTACGTAGTGTGACGGCGTGTCATGGTACCTACACATACTGAATTAAGATACATTTCATCATCGATCGGTTACAGAAAAGTAGATACTATCAATCAAATATATCTTATCTGCGTAAATATGCATCATAGTAGGTACCGACACCCACCAACCATTGACGTTAGGAAGGAATCAAATTAAATAACCGCAATTTAACCATCTAGTGCTGTAAGAAGAACAATGACTCGGCAATTTTATTAATAACCACAAACGAACTTCTTGTTCAATACTACCGTACAGACTGATTTATTATAAACAGATGATGAGAAGGTATTCTGTAACATTTTTGTATTTGAAAGCTGTTTCACTTAACAGAACGCTTTTGCACACGAGATAGGCAAGTTCCCAGTACCTCTACCATGAGTTTACACTAGTTTACAGTGACCGTACTCGCTAGCGACGGCGTAAATGATTTGTATGGAGAATTGTACTTCCGTAAGTGACCGCTAGAGGCGCTGTACAATTCTCCATACAAATAATTTACGTCGTCGCTAGCGAGTACGGTCACGTAAACTAGTGTAAACTCATGGCAGAGGTACAGTGTGCTTAGTATAACTTTTTACTTCACAAAATACTACTCGATCGTGTTTACGTAAAAATTTCAATTCTATGGAAACATGGACGCGCGCGCGCGGAGACGCTGTCCATGTTTCCCTAGTAATTGAATTTTTTACGTAAACGCGATCGAGAAGTATTGAAGTGAAGGAAAACTTATACTAAGCATACAGATTGCTTAGTATAAGTTTTACTTCACCAAAATACTTCTCGATCGCGTTTACGTAAAAAAATCAATTCTATGGAAACATGGACGCGCGGCCGCGGAGGCGCTGTCCATGTTTCCCTAGTAATTCATTTTTTTACGTAAACGAGATCGAGAAGTATTTTGGTGAAGTAAAACTTATACTAAGCGTACAGTACCTCTACCATGAGTTTACACTAGTTCACAGTGACCGTACTCGCTAGCGACGGCGTAAATGATTTGTATGGAGAATTGTACTTCCGTAAGTGACCGCTAGAGGCGCTGTACAATTCTCCATACAAATAATATACGCCGTCGCTAGCGAGTACGGTCACGTAAACTAGTGTAAACTCATGGTAGAGGTACAGGTGACCTCGTTGTGATTATCTTATCACTTGCTCTTTGGTAAAATCATTATTCAACCACAGTCTATACAGTGTCTCATTTAAATCGGTCAGTATTGGAAAGTCTGAAACTACAAGACATACGAAGATCTGTTCTTAGGAACCATGTCATCGATTTTCGTAATAAGAAAAACTGCATTCACACATTTAAAAAAAATTGTACTCAGTTCGGGAATCGAACCCGGACCCGACCGGACCAGTTTTGAAAAATAAAACTAACACTATTTCTATTTAGAAACATGATGTCTGTTGTCGAATCAAATTATAGTCTTTAGAAATATGAAATGTTGTCAATTCTATGAGCGATGTGCGCTGCCCACTGCCACTTGTGTCTGGCGATTCTTCGAGCTATGTCCGTGACTTTAGTTCTTGCGCGGATTTCAACATTTCTAATGGGATCCCGCAGCGAAATTCCGAGCATAGCCCTCTCCATCGCCCTCTGAGTGGCTTTGAGCTTTCTTATGAGGCCCATCGTTAGCGGCCACGTCTCAGTGCCATAAGTGATCACTGGCAACACACACTGGTCAAAGACTAATTATATACAGTACCCGGCAGCCGGCGGTAATCTCGCGTCACGGTGTTTGTTATCGAACTCCTCCGAAACGGCTTGACCGATTTTTATGAATTAGGCCGCTATTCACTACTCAGCAACACGGTTTTATTGACAATCGTTCGACAGAGTCTAACCTCTGTGAATTTATTGACTACGTTCAGAGGGCTATGGATAGGGGCTTAACTTTTTTATCTTTATTCGGTAGGTCTGAGAATAGGTCGTAGGCTAATGTTCTTTGCGGACGGAGTCGCGGGTAACCGGTAAGGTAACAGCTAGTAATTTTAACAGAAATCGACCCTCATGTTTGAGAAAGAATGCAAAATAATCATCCTATTTACAAAATGACGTAATTTTTATGTCAACCGCATCAAACAAAAGTACGCTCCCAAGCTATACGCTACGCTAACGTAATTATAGCAGTGTAAATGACTAGACAGGTTTTTGTAAAAGTGCTTTTATTCGTAGCTATTTCAACAAGTACAACACTACCTGCACATGAATAAATATGGAGCAGAATAAAAGCTTCTGAACAGAGCTCGAAATTCTTACCTATTATCATAGGGTTGTCGCTCGATAAAAAAAAAATTAAAAATCAAAATATTTTATTCAAACAAGTACCTAAGTATCTAATATCTGTATATCTACAAACACTACAACAGGTAGCTTTAAAAACAACCGAACACCCGAATTACGTAGCTAAACGCTAAACGGTCGCGTCGTCGCTGGCGGCACACCACTTTGTCTACTCACTGAGCTAGTTCAAACCGGTTTGTCTCCGAGCGGGCGCCGGTGCACGCCCCCCCCCCCGTCCTGTCTGTGCAGGTCACGCACACATATGTTGTGCGTGTAGTAGTGTAATGCGTGCGCGACGTTGTTTGAACTTTTTATTCTGCTTCGTATTTATTCATGTGCTTCCTGTGCTAACTTACGTTATTTTTTTCGAATAGTATCCATCTTATCTTTTGAAAAGAGCCCGGGAAGGGGTCTCGTGAGTTTGGCCTTTATCCAAGTATCCTATAGAAGCATTACGCAAGTCTACTTTTTGGTATAATAAGGAAGAGATCTGTGTCATAATAGGTACGGTAAACCGAAACATTGTGCAATGGGTGACGAATTGACGATTTAAAAAGGGACGGTTAGTAATTCGTGTTCCGCTCATTGTGCAGGATAATATTAAACTACGAATAACTCAACCATCTCGGTAAACATTTATAACGCGTGAAAAGTACAATAGTTGCCACAGTTACCAGGTAAATAACAACACGCATTGAATACTCCTATTAGTTATTAATTTAATGGTTTCTGAGGTCAGCGGGAAGTGGGAAGTATGTCAAAGTTGTCACTCAGCTGAAATGAGCGATCTACGTGAACCACGTAATCATCCAAATAAAAACTATGAAGGGCTAAATATGTAATATAATATAAGGTATGAAAAGCCGTGGTAGCCTAGTGATTTGAACTATGGCCTCTCAAGTAGAGGGTCGTGGGTTCGAGCCCACTCACACCTCTGAGTTTTTCGAACATTTGAAATTTACCATGAGCTTTACGGTAAAGAAAAACACTGTGAGGAAATGTGCAGACACCTGCGAAGAAATTTAATGATTTATGTGAAGTTCCCAATCCGGACTGGGCCCGCGTGGGAACTACGGCCCGAGCCCTCTCATTCTAAAAGGAGGCCTGTGCCCAGTAGTGGGTGGGAAGTATACAGACCGGGGAGATGAATGATGATGATTATGAAGGCATGAAGTAGGTACAATACAACCTGCCACGCGCAGTGTAGTATTCCGTAGTTGCCTGACGTATGTACTATGCTATGCGGCCAATATTCGAAATACCAGAAGTTTCGCGACGTTTTTATACATTTAGTATGAAAACTGATTCAAGGGGCGCCGCGACTGCGACGCGCCCCCCGTCCCTTCTGTGTGGCTTGCGCCTAAACACTATTAGCACTTGAGACACTATTATTAAGAGGGTACGATGCGCACCATTTCTCCATACAAACGTAATCCCCTGTTTCCTCCCTGGATAATGGCTTTAGAGCCAATTTTTTTTTTACTGTGTAATCTGTATCTACCACAGCTATGCCCCTAGGTTTCGTTTTTTTCCATATTTCAATTAACATAAGAAATATGAGCTTTCAAAAACCGAAAAAATTGCCCAATTTCAACGTCATTTTCAGACACTCGTCAGAAAAGAATCCCTCCTATAAACAAAAAAAGGAAAACATAGGGGCATAGCTAAATCTGTCCTCTAATTATTTATGAAAAAAATAAATTTATTGGCCCAGTTTTCGAGAAGAAAACAGGGGATTACGAAATGCTGTTTTGATCAATTTTACGCGCCTATTAACGGTCTGAGGTGCAGTTGTCCCGCTCTCGCTGTACTGACACGGAGGGGTTCGAGCGAGACAGCGACATTTCATTAAAATACCTATTTATCAAAATTCTCCCAGCCATCGTACCCTCTTAAGCTTCCGATGTTTGTCTGTACCTATGTTCGCCCGTCCGTCTCATAAGATAGTATATTTTGAACCGTAATAGGAAGACCTTTGAAATTTTCAGTGATATGTGTGTGTGTACCAAATTACAGCTTACAAATTACAGATTTCAATTTTATATTTACATAGATATACTTAGACTTGTCGTTATCTGGCAATGGTTTAAGTATTTGCTTTACAGGATCGTATAATACAGCAGACAAGCTACTTGTGAAATTAAATTGTATCTAGATTGCGCCATGTTAGGCAACGTTCGCCACGTAGCAGCCCAACAAAAACACAAGTTCTAGGAAAGGAATCTTCTCGCGTCACCGGAACCGTTTAAACCCATTTTATGTTTTTTTTAGGGTTTTTTCCATAGTCAAATTGGCAAAAATGGAGCCCCTATTGTTCTCCGTCTTTTTATTCGTATATACCTTTTACTAGGAAACTTTGTAACACACGTAAACGGCTTTTTTTATGAAAAGCATCGCGAACATGTTGTGCGATATGGATGTGTGATTTACGTTCAAAATCTCTTTGCATTTCCTATTTGTTTATACATTTTTAACCAATTATACGGTTATAAAATGTAAATGTTGGATTTTTTTCCTACTTCCTCAAAAAACCTGGCATTGCGGTCTAGTATAATCCTTACACGCGCTCATTTATTTCTTGTATCTATTACTGGACTTTTTTTTCGGAACTTAATACGCCTCGTCGCAATCACTGAGCTCAAAAATCTCATCGTACGTAAGTGATTTTTTTACAAGTGTTTAGACGATTATGTCAAGGACGTTGATTCACGGAAATGATTATATCGAGACTCATGTGTAGGTTACATTGTAGCACTGTAAAAGTATAACTCGAGGTCATAGATATCGACGAATGCGTGTTATCTTATCATACCTTTGCGCATCAACCGACATCAGGTTAACAATTTCCCCAACTGTGGATTCTTTCCTCGCCGCATTGGACATACGTAACGATTTCCTGTAGATGGCACTGGTTAGTGCGGTCCTTATTCTCATGCCCACAAGGTACATCCTCGTGAAATAGTGAGCAAGTAGCATAGTTTGTACTGAAGCGCATACTAGGAGAGCAACTGCATACAAATAACCTCTCCACATGGGCTCGTCTTGATTTCCCACAAAAGCTATCAAAAATCTGAAAATAATTAATAAATATCACGGGACAATTCAGAGGATTAGTTCAGACTATCTCATCTCAATATCTTATCAGAAGTAATAAGCACATATAAGTATGCGAGCACTTACTTCAGTAACTGAGGGGAAACGAACATCAGCAAATCATTAGCAAGTTTTAATATAGAGCCAAAGAAGAACTGAGGTCCGAATGCTAAGCAGAGAGCTGGCAATATCGAGGCGGGTTTTCTTTCACTTTCAGGTTTGAAGTTCACGCTGGCAGATGTTTTGCTGTAAGTAGCTCGCGCTTCACTGAATCTTAAATCAAAGTATCACAAATTAGACATGGAGATTGCAAAACGTTGATTTAATATGTATTAAGTAGGTTAGACATGCTTACAATTCCTGTTTTTTTACAGATCTTTCCCAAAACTTGTCGAATTTCGGCACGACCTCTTTAGATGAATCTGGTGGATTGAGGGCCCATAGGTCGCTTTCAGTTAGACTTCTGCGGAACCCTGTCAATGCGAACGGTTCGAACCAACTAAACGTGAGCCGACTTGGGAACCCTGATGCACCTTCAGGACATGGTTCCTGAAAACAAACAATAAATCTCAGAAAATAGCGAAATGACAACAAACAGAATAAGCAAATACTGACACAAATAAACATCTTAGGTAAGGTAGCTTTATGAACAAGGATAATATTTACCTTTTCGTATTTGTACGGCGTATCTTTAGGCGGTAAGTCAGCGAAGCAATTGAGAAGGAACATGAACACTGCTAAGGTATAGTATATAATGTAGCTAACGAAGGCGTACTGGACATTTTCATCGTCCTTTTTACGGTAATGTAACGCTACTTCGGAGCGCAACTGAGATATTCCCGCCAGGATTAGGAGCAGCCAGAAAAAGAAGAGCACCCCTGATGCCCTCATGCCATATTTTCTATTGTAGTATAATAGTGTTGCTGATAAACTCTAAAAACAAAAAAACGTTTTTGTGAACATTGACAGATTTAATGTTAGCAGTTTCTATTAAATAATATAAACTGATGAATTCAAGATCAGTTATTAATATTTATCGTGTTCGGCCTTTGTATTCAATACAACGTTTAAGACTTTGGTTTGTATATTTCTATGCCATGACATGACTAACAAAGTCAAATATTTGGTACCTAACCTACTCAAACGGTTATGTCTTATGTACTAAAGGTGTTAAATGTTTGATAACGTTTCTTTGTTAGATTAGTTAGAAAAATACTGGTTTAACTGGCAAGGTTTTCACCTGAAGATAATATTGAACGCATAGTGAAAATAAACGGATCACTCACGTCTTAAAACGAGTTTAACTTGACATGTTTCGGGCTAATCCGTAGCCCTTCTTCTCAGCGTCACACGTCACGGCGGCTGCCCAACGCACAACCCGCCGTGACGCGTGACGCTGAGAAGAAGGGCTACGGATTAGCCCGAAACATGTCAAGTTAAACTCGTTTTAAGACGTGAGTGATCCGTTTATTTTCACTATGAGTGAGTCTCACGGTAGTTTCATGTTTAAAGTAATATTGAACGCAATGCTATAAATATAGGGTTGGCCCTGAGAGTTTGATAATTTTTATAAAGCTGTTTCCATACTACAAGCTTAAGAGGGCGCCGAGCTTTTGGCGCTACTCGATTTTAGGTATTATTGTGAAGGGTGTCTCGGCGGAGTCGCGGACAGGAGGGAATCGTGGCGGCTCAGGTTAGGATGGGCGGAACGCGCTCGAATGTAGTTATTTCCTTCGTATTATTAAAACAATAGATATTTTGAAGATGTAAGTCGTATACGTTACAGAAAATAAGTAGTTTTGTTATTATAAAAAAACTCATCACGTTCCGTTAAGTATTTACATTGTACTAAGGGAATCCATTCTTTTTTAGAGTTAATTTTGGATTTAATTTCTTTCGAGCAAAGTATAAGTAATCGTGTTTCTAAAGCGTACGACTTATAGAGTAAATCCTTAAATGTCTAACTTATGACCCACATAGACTAAGATTTAGAAATAACGATTTAGTAAGGAATCTAACAAATGCAATTATGTCGTTATTTCCTCGGCACAGCCTTAACGCGTTTGTATTTTTGGTTCCACCACATAATCCGGAACCACAAGTTAAATTTCTTCCCCATAAAAGAGCTTATAATTGATAATTAAAAATAATAAACAAAATATTTTAAGATTGCAAGCCATTATTTTGTCCATAGCGATAACCAATTATTTGTATCCAAGGTCGGACACAAAAGATTCGTCTTTTACGGAGGACCTCCGGCATCAAGTAACCAAGTTTGAATTCATGGTAACAACCATGATGTCATTAACGTTTTTCTAGCGACCACAGCTATAATAACATGACGTCGTGATATAATAACCAATTAAGCTTGCTGTAATACTGAAGCATTACAAGCGACTGCTGTTTCATATCTCATATCTCGTTAACATGTAATGTAAGGTGCTTAATAAACAAAGTGGGTACTATAAATTCTGTCACAGCGATGTCGTAACATAAATCAAGTGAATAATCTCGCGTCAAATGACTTGTACATCGTACTGTACTACCCTATAGAATCGGAAACCTCGGTGAAGTCTGAAAGTACACAATATGGCATCAGAATGGTCATTACTTGTCGGATTTTAACAACAACGTCGTGCCATGTACCGTTGGATCGCAACCAAGTCCGGCCTGACGACTCGAGCGA
This sequence comes from Archips crataeganus, assembly GCA_947859365.1. Classification (NCBI taxonomy): domain Eukaryota; kingdom Metazoa; phylum Arthropoda; class Insecta; order Lepidoptera; family Tortricidae; genus Archips; species Archips crataeganus. Next base: position 15,939,922 of record OX402053.1, read on the forward strand.
GACGAATTAGTCGTTCCCATAGTTGACGACAAAGTTGCCGATTCATGCTTACGAGCCGTAAATGTGAAGTTCCGATTAAAATAATACTACAAACAATGTCATGATAATTTTCGTGTCAAATGTTTTCAGCTTGCAATGCAAGTGAGCAAATTTTCATATACGAAGTTATAAAGTGCTATCCGATCCATATTAGGCGTAAACAATGAAAACACGGGTAACGATTTGTTTAAAAATTTAGAGGTAATGAATGATATTAGTACATAGGTAGTTAATCGTACGACAACTTTTGATTGTTACACGGAATTTATATATCACGACAGTCTTGGACAAAAGTAACAAAAAAGGGAAGGCGGGGAGCAGATAAGTTTAAATCTTCCTTTTGTATGACTACTTACTTATTTATCTACGTAACCATTATCGCAAACAATTTTGCTTGAAGAATGATACGGTTTATTGCTGTACTGACTAAAATACACAATTCTAACAAGTTAGGTATGAAGTATCTTTTTGTATTTATTTTTTTCAACTTCATTTTTTATTACTTTTACGGTCATCCCGTGAAACCATATGTTTCAAACTAAATACAGACCAGACTCTAGACCAGTGATGGTGTAGGGGTAAGAACGCAGCACGGAACGCTGAGGACCTGGGTTCGATTCCCAGCATTGGTCTTTTTTCTGGGGTTTTTTCTGTGCATCTATATTTCAGTTTGTATTTAGTTTGAAACATATACACAATTCTGGTAAGTAATAGTTTATTAATGATCACACCTACTTATTTATTCATATTTAGGTTTTTAGAGATAGTCAGTAATTTTAAGTTAGTCGTGCTACACGTGTTGAAAAGACACGAAAAATTATTGATTTCCATTTAGAGACTATTAAAGTGACTGAGTAAATATTTCGTAGGCAGTCGGGAAATGGACAATGATAAAGTATTTTTCTCAAACATGCAATGAAATATTGATGTTATGTTCCGTATAATAGGCCGCGAAGTATCACGTTACAGGTGCGGCTAGACGAGACGTCAATAATGGAATTTCATACATTGCCAGCCTAGGCCGGCAAAGTGATTTATTTTTGATTTCCATTCCACAAGGAGTGACACGGCATCATGGCATTTAGGCATTAAAAAAAACTAAAAGCAATATTTGCTTTTTGGTTCATTATGACATTCTGCCACTACGCTTATTAAAATAGTACATTACTGCAGAGGCCGGCAACCCCTGTTCCGTCCGAGGCTTGTATAGTGCTTTTCTCAAACATGCACCATCACCATCACCATCATCGTCGTCGTCATCATGATGGTGATGGTGATGATGATGACGATGATGATGATGATGATGGTGGTGATGATAATGATGGTGGTGAGGGTGATGATGGTGATGATGATGGTGGTGGTGATGATAATGATGGTGATGATGATGATGATGATGATGCCGGTGGTGATGATGATGATGGTGATGATGATGATGATGATGCTGATGATGATTATGATGCTGGTGGTGATGATGATGATGGTGATGATGATGGTGATGATGATGATGATTATGACGATAACGATGATGATGATGATGGTGATGATGATGTTGATGGTGAAATATTTCTCTAGGCAGATCACCATTACCATCACCATCACCATCTTACCTTACCTTAAATAAGCGTAGTGGCAGGATGTCATAATGAACCAAAACGCAAATATTGCTTATAGTTTTTTTTTTAAATGGCTAAATGCTATGATGCCGAACCTATAAACATCATGGTGCTGTGTGACATGAAACAATAGACGATCGCATTGCCGGCCTAGGCCTGCAACGGTGTATTTTGAAGCCTGTTTTAAGGAACACAACGTAAACATTAAATAGTATGTTTGAGAAAATAAATATTTATGAATTATCTCTGTTTTTATCTATTAAATTCGAGTTGGAAATGGAACGAAGTTAATAGTTATAAATATGTTAGTTATAAACCTTTGATTTTTTTAATTTATTTCGTTACTTGTTTGAGAATAGTACATTACTGCAGCGGCCGCGAAATAGGGGATTGCCGGCCGAGTAGTTATAGATGGCCGAGTGTTAACTAGGCCATCTAGAGATACGAGGCCGGCAATCCCTGTTCGTGGCCAAGGCTTGTATAGAGTTTTTCTCAAACATGCATCATCATCATCACCACCATCATCACCGCCATCATCATCACCATCACCATCACCATCAAAATCACCAACAACATCATCAACATCCTTCAACATCCGTCAACATCCATGAACAAGAACATCCATCAACATCCATCCATCCATCCATCCATCAACATCCATCAACAACCATCAACATCCATCAACATCCATCAACATCCATCAACATCCAACAACATCCATCAACATCCATCAACATACATCAACATCCATCAACCAACATCCATCAACATCCATCAACAACCATCAACCAACATCCATCAACATCCATCAACATCCATCAACATCCATCAACATCCATTAACCAACATCCATCAACCAACATCCATCAACATCCATCAACATCCATCAACATCCATCAACATCCATCAACCAACATCCATCAACATCCATCAACCAACATCCATCAACATCCATCAACATCCATCAACATCCATCCATCCATCCATCCATCAACATCCATCCATCCCTCCGTCCGTCCGTCCATCCGTCCGTCCATCCATCCATCCACGTCGACCACGTCGACCTATTAAACGTCATGGTGCTGTGTCACATAAAACAATAGACGATCACTTTGCTGGCCTTGGCCAGCAATGTTGTATGAAATTCCATTATTGACCTCTCGTCTAGCCGCACCTGCAACGTGACAGTTCGTGGCGTATTTTAAGGAACATAACGTCAATATTTCATAGCATGTTTGAGAAAAAGCACTATACAGCCTCATAAACTATCCACCTCGCTGGCGCCCGCTGTATAAAAATATTCGGCCGGCAACCTGTTACTTCCCGGCCTCTGTAGTAATGTACTAATGTTATGTGTACATCAAAATAATATATATTTTATATATTTCAAGTTTTACCGTTTCGCGTTAATCGTTATCGTTTGTCCGAAAAACTTATCCCGTCTTATTCACTTGCCCTATGAATTACTAATTGCTACGTATTTTGCTTCGTGGCCTATTTTTCATTTACCCAGTGATAGTTTTGGCACTGCATACGTTTAGACAAATTTTCAGTTTAAAAGGGGGACCCGGAACCGGAAGGGCGATTCCCCCACTTTAAAAAAAATAATCTATTACCGACTCGTATAACCACTTGGGTAGGTTCGTTAGTTAACCTCTGACCCTCAGAGCGGAAACAGAAGGGCTTCGTCGACTCGTCTTTGTAAATCTCCTACGAGTTTTGCAGTTTTTATAGTAGGTTATTTTAGGTTTGAACTGCGACCCCAACGGAACCGAACTGCTGCCAGTAAAGTAGGTTAGGTTCGCTTTGAACTGCGACCCCAAAAAACCGAATTGTTGCCAGTAAAGGTTAGGTTAGAACTGTAAAATTAAATCAAAGCCAATCAAAAAAAAAAATTGAATGATTAAGAAACCGAAATGCTATATCGGATAACTGATATTTATTACGGAAAAATGAGATTTAGGGAAAAATATAATTTGTCGAATGATTAAACCCCGAAACTTAGTGCTTCGTAAGAATTCGAAATAAATTTTCGGACAAAAGAAAAAGTTAAATCGATATTTATTGAATAGTTTACTCGAAACGAACATCGGACTAACCTATAATTTAATATTTCAGATAGGTAACAGTTTAATCCCGCGTTGCCAGAAGGTTACTTTTGTAACCTTTTAGGTGATTTGTAACTTCTTTAAGTGCGCTTGTTTATCGAGTATCGTAGATCGGTTGTTGCCGCAGCGTTGCCAGGTTACTTTTGTAACCTTTTAACTCCTATGATTTTTAACTCCTTGAAGGAATAAAACCTAAAAACGAATAACTGAAAAGTAACCTTCTGGCAACACTTTGGGCTACAAACCCTTATAAAAACTGAAGTAGTTAAGGTATCAGGACACTTTCAGGTACATTGCCTGTGGCTCGGTTAATCGAGAGTTATGAATATGACCGATATCTCTAATTACTCTTCATTCTGTTACGTCCCAGTAATGACGTAATGTAAGTTCACGGTTCGCATGGCGTAGCTCCAGCTCCCATAGACAATCTAACACAGAGGTCATTGAACTAGGCACTAATTTACACGCATACATTTATCGTCATATGGCATGTAGTTTTGATCCAAGGACAGCACAACTGGGCATACCTAACACAAAAATAGTATTCCTCACTAGGTACTTATGTTTTTCCTTCTCCGTAAGCTCATGGTAAATTTCAAAAGTAATTTCTCATGAATACCGAAAAACTCAGAGGTGCGAGCCCGGACTCGGAACACACGACGAGGCCATAGGCCATAATAGGTCAAACCACGACTTTTTTTTCGGAAATTGCGGTGAATAAATTAAACGAAACTAATGTCACCTGCCATGTCATGCCTTGGGAGAGGCCTATGTCCAGCAGTGGACGAGCATAGGCTGATGATGATGATGATGATGATGATGAATGTCACCTATACGTAAAACAATTAAGCCTTGCATTTTCATGTGTTTGTTAACTGTATTGAAACATATGATTAACTAAATCAATTCATCGCGGCTCCCGTAAAAGATAACTAACTACCTGTAAGTACTGTAAGTACTGAGGTATTGCACAATAGCTGTAATTGAATAAAAAATATTACGAAATAGCGGTTAACATGGCTTATCGAAATAGCATTGCTTACTATTGCTTAATATTTTTCATTTGGCTTGTAATTTAGAATTTTAAGTGAATGCACTTTGAGGTAGGCGTTTGTTGCCGGAGGGATTAAGTGGAAATTAAAATATGTTGATACAAAACCGACGACATTTTACCTACTTTCGTTCATTATGAATGGACCGGTTACGTAAAGGTGATTTAATTACTTGTGTACAAGACTTTAACTGACCATTTGTATGCGACCATGTAGACCACGGGTAGTTTGAACACGACCGTATATTTAGACAGATATTTTTGACCACCTTGAATGCTCCGATGTTTATAATGGCGACTATACACCGTCTTATTATCACGTTGACAAATAGTAGGAATTTGACGGCGATTATCCTGAGATCTAAGGCTTTCTTTTATTGTTGCCATCTGCCGTCAAGGGTAAGCGGGAGAATAACAAGCTATTTAGGGGAGCAGTCGAGCAGCCGTGGTAGCTTGCTGGTCACGACCATACCTATGGTCACGCGACTCAATAGCGAATTAGTCAGTATCTCAATTAATCTTCATATAATAGTAGGTCAGAGTTCTAGAATAAGAGGCCGTAGCACGTCAGCGTTTATCGCAGACATATAGCATCAACAGAAAACAAAATAACGCATTAGCTTACTAGTTTCAAAGTGATACAAGCTTTATGTCCACGATAAAACTAGCGTGATCTGATCACAGTACCTACAGAAGGCAATCTTACTTAAGGCTAAAAAATTGTATAAAAATAAATACTTACAAATGTTAATATCTTAATTATTGGTGTGTAATAATCAACACTGAACACATTCTCATCTTCTCTTGATTCCCTGTGAACAGTTACGCCCAAGTCTACGAAAGTTAACACTATTAAAACGCTTGTGATGATTAGTTTGCTGATGTTCAGTATGTTCCATGGTATATTCCTCTCCTTGCTGTTTATTATGTAGTATGCATCTAGAAAGGCTGCCAGCCACAGGTATATGCATGGTACCCAGATAAGAACGGTTCTTTCGAAACAGTCTGTTAGTTCTGGATTGTCTGTGTGCCATGTTAGATTGCTATCCTGGAAAAATAAACGGTGATGAGATGGCACTTCAGTAGAGCCTCAAAACGATGTCTTTACAATCAGGACAGACCTATAAATATAAACGTAATTAAATACTGAAAAGATATGAGTCAGTGAGAAAATTAGGTCATTAAATTAATGGGTGGGGGGAGGAGGGTAGGAACGACAGCAGAAGGAAGAACAGTTGTGAAATATGTACGAGTTATTTTGAAAAGAGACTATGACAGGGCAGAAAGGGAGTTGTTTGGAATGGGTAGGTAGCACTTGTGTAACGGTAAGAAAGAACATATGATACATATACCAAGCCAATTGAAATCCTATGAGTACTTGTAATATCTTGTATGTTTGATTTGAATCACATATTTTTTTATGAATCATGGGGGTGAGGCGAAATAGTTTGAAAAATATTTTTTGATGACTGCACGACGTTGTAAGACGCTAATTACGGAATCAGTTGAAATTTAAAATTAAGTGCTTTGTTAAGTGATATTTCGAAATCAATTGTAAAATATTTACGTAAGTATAATTTTTAGTAGGTTGTTTGTTGGTTGTAACATATGATACATATACCAAGCCAATTGAAATCCTATGAGTACTTGTAATATCTTGTATGTTTGATTTGAATCACATATTTTTTTATGAATCATGGGGGTGAGGCGAAATAGTTTGAAAAATATTTTTTGATGACTGCACGACGTTGTAAGACGCTAATTACGGAATCAGTTGAAATTTAAAATTAAGTGCTTTGTAAAGTGATATTTCGAAATCAATTGTAAAATATTTACGTAAGTATAATTTTTAGTAGGTTGTTTTGAGTAGGGCTGGATATGGGAGGCAATGTCCAATACAACATGATTAATGTATGCCTTAACAGTTATTACAGCTCTGCATAACAAACAATGTGCCTAGGGTTGCCAACCGTACTATAATATATAGTATTGTACTATATTTTCGCTCTGTGTACTATATACTGTTGAAGAAATATATAGTACGCAAAAATACTATATTTCAGTCAGTCCTTACGCATGCGGTTTGGGTAGGCCATTTTTACTATACAATACAATACAATACAATACAAATATTCTTTATTGATCACCAAAAACAGTACAGTGACATTACAAAAATAAAAATTCAGGTAGACAATAGGCTATACTTATGTTTAATGAATCAATTTTCGCTATTTAAAGTATTTTGTACTATTTTTTTTTCAGAGTACTATATTTTTTCTACTTTGGGCTGGGAAATACTATATTTGCTTAAGAAATAGTTGGCAACCCTAAATGTGCCTTACCATGTTGCCAAGGGTTTTTTATTGATAATTTCTACAAACAGGCATACATTTCACTACACGCATTATATTTTTTTCACATATAAACTCCAGTAAACAAATTTGTATGATTTCCATATTGAACTTCTTAAATATTTTAATATGGCTACATCTCTATTAAAATAAACTCCACCACATGTATAGTTGCTATTGTAAAATCATCACAAAAACTGGTTTGCCTATTCATGGACATGATGCCACCACAAAGAATGCCTAAGGTCAAGGCTACTGGTCAGCATTGGGCTGTTATAATATGATAATGTACTATACTATATGTAATATTAGTAATGCCATGTCATTGACTTTAAATATGCCATTAAATATGTTACAGTTTATGCGCAGAGAGAAGGCTTTTAATGTACTTACAATTTAAGAAATTTAGTTTATTGAGTTGCCTTTACATTTGTTAAATTGATATTTGCTTGCTAATTTGTTTGTGCATAATATTATAGTAACAACAAAAATAATAAAATCACACTCAGGAAAGCCCTACTGAATGATATAACATTTCTTCAGAAAAAAATCAATAATATATAATATGTATATGTAATATTAGTAATGCCATGTCATTGACTTTAAATATGCCATTAAATATGTTACAGTTTATGCACAGAGAGAAGGCTTTTAATGAACTTACAATTTAAGAAATTTAGTTTATTGAGTTGCCTTTACATTTGTTAAATTGATATTTGCTTGCTAATTTGTTTGTGCATAATATTATAGTAACAACAAAAATAATAAAATCACACTCAGGAAAGCCCTACTGAATGATATAACATTTCTTCAGAAAAAAATCAAAACTTTAAATATATAAATAAACATTACATTAAAGCTTATTAATTAAAATTAATTACTTGAGTGAAAATAATATAGATCTTAGTAATTAGTAATAGAGTAGTGCTTGGCAGCATTCCCTCACAGAATGACAATGCTAATTTGTTAAGAGAAAAAACTGTCAGACCTTTAGTCATCAGATGTGGTGGCAAGGCACATTTGTAACTCCTTAACCTTTAAAACGCCAGTGTCGGCTATGGACGACAATACAGTGATACAAAAATTAACCTACCCACATCCGCATAAGAATCAATTTTCCTCGTAACAAAAACTATGTGGCATTCAAAAAGTTAATAAGCCATGAGGTAGTCTAGAGGGGTCTCAACACTGAATGGTTAATTGTGATGTGTCAATGCAACCATTTCTAAATCTTTGTTGTTTCTTTTTCCCTAATTCAGGTGATTTCTTAGAATAATTTTCACTACTGCTCACCTCCTCAGAACAAAATCATGAAGTTTTTGATTTTTAAATAACTTTCACTTTCATCTGATTTCTTAAAAAAACCACTTGGAACAGATGCAACTCATAAATATATGAAGTAACCTCACTGGCACTTTCTAATGACAAGAGACTAAGGGCCTCCCCTAAGAATCACCTTAATTTCCAGGGACAAAGTATCCAATCATAACAATATAATTACAATGACTCTTTATTGAGCACCACTATGCAAATAATTTAACAGGTACAATCCTAATGAAATTAAAATTTCTTTCAAATCTATGCAGCGGTTTATACAGGATGTCTCAAAACTCGACAATTACCTGGCACTGGGAGAAAGACCAAGTTAAAATAGTTCTGGAAAAAATAATTTTGTTACTTACTTTTTCAAAAATATCTAATACTGAAAGTGATATGTTGTGACTATTATCGGTTAACTAAGTGACATGGAATTATTTCTTACTTTTTCCAGAACTGGTATAACTGCATCTCTTGTCTTAAACCAGGTTATCATTGAGTTTTGGGACCCCTGCATGTCATTGAGTCACAAATTAACAAACTTGTTGACATTCACAGTTAGGTATAATATTAGAAGGAAATTTTATGTGACTCTTATTGCTTAACTAAGTGACATGGAATTTTTTCTTACTTTTTCCAGAACTGGTATAACTGCATCTCTTGACTTAAACCAGGTTATCATTGAGTTTTGGGACCCCTGCATGTCATTGAGTCACAAATTAACAAACTCGTTAACATTCAGTTAGGTATAATATTAGAAGGAATTTTTTTCTGACTCTATTATTATTGCTTTACTAAGTGACATGGAATTTTTTCTTACTTTTTCCAGAACTGGTATAACTGCATCTCTTGACATAAACCAGGTTATCATTGAGTTTTGGGACCCCTGCATGTCATTGAGTCACAAATCAACAAACTCGTTTACATTCACAGAAATTTTATGTGACTATCTATTTTTGCTTAACAAAGTGACATGGAATTTTTTGATAATTTTTTCCAGAACTGGTATAACTGCATCTCTTGCCTTAAGCCAGGTTATCATTGAGTTTTTGGACACCTGCATGTCATTGAGTCACAAATGAACAAACTCCTTAACATTCACAGTTAGGTATAATATTAGAAGGAAATTAAAAATTACTTTAACAATAGGTTGTCTATTGCTTACCTTGTAATTTCACAATGTAGGTACATAGTTGGTTTTCTATATTGATTATTATGTGGTGTTCAATGATATTGTATGTGTAATAACTGTTACTTTAACAAGAGTCAGTGTAAAAACTTAATGCTATGCATAATCAAAAAATTTGCAATAATTACCTACATATTCATATTCGTCTTGAAGCAATTTTTTACTTTCCTGAATTACAATGTAAGATAAATAATTATGTTAATCTGAAATAGTGTCTAGTCTGGAATAATATGTAACAAGTGAGAGAATTTTTAAGTTTCAGTTGTTGCCTACAAGCAAATAACATACCTACCAAGTTTTTACTATAGATTTTAGTTTTATTTGTATAGATATACATATAATGCTAGTATTTCATAAGAGCAAGCAATATTATTGCATGTTGTAAAATGTTTTTAAAGAGCAAGTTATAAATAGTTTTCTACTACTTTTATTCATGTTAACTCTTTAATAATACAGATAAGGCACCATTGCTCTTTAATAAGGCACCATTTTTTCTGCAAAAAGTAAAGAACACAACAACCCTCAATAATTTAATATTTGTCTCTTGATACAATTTACTTTTCATTTTAACTAGAGGAGGGTGTCCATTAATTATGTGTTGTTTTGTATTGTATGCGAGATATTCAGGGGGGGAGGGGGTTAGGCCAAATCTCACCAAATCTTAGTTGGGAGAGAGGAGGGGTAGAAAGTAGAATAAGTTAGAATAGTGCCAAAGTGCAAGAAAATTAGGTAAAATTTAAAAGTTTTGTGCACTTCTCTGAATGATCTCAAATACTAGTCTTAATAAAAGTAATAAAACAAATTGCGTTTTTTTGAATAAATCAACACATTTATACTCATTATTATAAAATTTTTGAAAAATGTCATATGTGATTAGGCGAGGGAGAGAGGGGGTCGAGGCGAATCTGACCAGGGGGTGGGTAAAAAAATCCTCAAAAACACCTCACATAATTTATGGACTATTGCATAAAGTTATGAAATAAAAGAAGTAAATGGATATAAAAAATAGAACTTAAATCTGTAATGGGTACTCTGCCACTTTTGGGCAGAATAGACAATTATTTGTATCCTAGATGATAAATTGGCTTAATATATGAAGTGACAGTAGGTAGATAATTTTTATGCAATAACAAAGTACTTCAGCAATTCAGTAATTCTAAGATACAATGCATTTTTAATTTTTTAGGCACAAATAAATCATTTTATTTAATCAAGGAACAGCTAAGCTAACTAGGGGATATTAAAACGTAAGAGAACTACTGAAACATTTTACAGCATGTTTTCCATTTTATTTGGCTTAGTGCTTTGCATGATAAGTTTATTTGAATTCCCTAGTTTATTAGCAAAAGCTTGTTGTTCAAAATTCATTTTTTACAAGTAGGTCCAGTTCAGTCCTACAAAAATATTTAAAAAGATGTTTTACATGTAATATTAATTGAGATTTTTTAGTGTGTACACAATATTACTTTAAAAAAATGTTGCTAGAAATGTGTGGGTAGATCTTAAGATTTTTAAACTTCAGTCAGTGGGTCACAGCAATTACGACAGCATGACGAATATTTTGCGTGATTTGGTACGTTCCGATCTGAATTATTAAAACACGCAAAACATTATAATTGAAAACTAATTTTCGATGAATAAAATAAATAAAATATTCTTACCCAAAACTTGGAGCCGCAGAATTTGTCAAGCGGGGAATCAAGAGACATTGTCACTTATTGAACCAGTTATCTCCCATACATCTGCGGCTAGAAATCTAATGGCCGTTTGTATGAAACTTATCAAAAAAATATCCTCGCACTGATGTTGAACTTTTTTCACACTTTACACATGTGATAACTGTCAGAACTGCGACCGTTATATATATCAGCGCTCTTATCAACAAATCCGAGGTAAGATTACGACAAACTGAGCGCCTCCTACGATAGTAGTTTATATAACACGACAAGACACAGCCGTTCGCACCACACCACCTCAAACGCGGCGTGACAGGAGGAAAAGGGGCCACAGATTATAAAATATATTTGAAAAAGAATGGGACGTAAGGAGAATACTAATAGTAATAGTGAACGAAAAAGTAAGGTTGGAGCCTTGGGTTTTGGAGCTGAATACTGGTTGCATTGGAGATTTGATATTGGTTTGCCGACCTTTTTAGAACCATAGACCTATACCAATGGACCTGTGATACCTACAAATCATGCGTGTATACCTAAAGTTGTCACAAACAATGGCGCTCAAGGGTTGTAACATCAAAACCAAAATAGTCGATATCGATACTTGAACGGTTAGCGGACATTTCAAGCAGCAATGGTAATATTCGAGTTTCTTAGTGGAAAAGTTAGTTTGAAATTAGCTTTGTTCATAATTACTTCGGTTATGGCATATTCGTTATACAGGAAAAATTATAATGTTATATTCCTTTGGAAATTATAAGTGGGTAAAGGTATCTCAAAATTAATAGTTCAAAAGGTATGTAAAAAAATAATTAAAAACCAACATACAAGTTTGCAATGTCTATTCACAGAGTCTTTTAGGTATGGTCAAAATAACAAATCATAAAAAATTGTGAAAATCAACTGCAAAATGTACAATAAAACCGAACGCGCTTATTTCAAAAACTTGCAGGAATTAAGTAGTGTGTGATTACTTTGTGCTGACTAAATAAAATAACAAATATGACAAAGTATGAAATGCCCTTTATTTGTAAAACAACAAAAATATTACAAGTATTTTTCACAATTGCAGTTTGGATTGTAAGTAATGTAAGTGTGTCATTTACTTTTTTTAACAGGAGAAAATGTTGGGGTCTATTTATTCAAAATCACAAGTACATACTATTCATTTTCATAAATAAAATCCGGCCAAGTGCGAGTTGGACTCGCGCACGAAGGATTCCGTACCATTATCTATAAAAACGGAAAAAAATAATGTCTGTTGTACGGAGCCCCCTTAAATATTTGTTTTATTTTAATTTTATTTTTAAAGCGAATATATAACTAAATATTCTGTAAATATTTCAAGCGTCTACCTGTTGCCGTTATCAATATCGAGCATTAAAAAAACACGTTTTTTGTATGGGAGCTCCCTTAAATTTTTATTTTATTCTGTTTTTTAGTATTTGTTGTTATAGCGGCAACTGAAATATATCATCTGTGAAAATTTCAACCGTCTAGCTATCACGGTTTATGAGATACAGCCTGGTGACAGACGGACAGATGGACGGACAGCGAAGTCTCAGTAATAGGGTCCCGTTTTAGCCTTTGGGTACGGAACCCTAAAAAAGTGTACCGTACAGTTATTTTTGTGTATTTTTTCGTACAGTTTATAAGGCTCGACACAAATATGAAACAAAAAAAAAAGGAATGGAAAATTGGGGACTTTTTTTTAGTCATCAAAGTCAATAGCGCTCTTGATTCTGAGCAAGAAAATTCTAGGGAATCTGTCAAATTAGAACAGACATCGGTCAGAAAACATGGGAGTTATTTCAGTTCTACTAATGTCGATATTCAGCACAACACTAATGAAGAATGACAATTGTACTGAATTCAACAAAATCAAAAATACAACGATAAATGGAGAAAAATCTGCATTTCTATGATGGCAGCGACAAAAGCTTACCAAAATTAACTATCACTGAGTAAATATTACAATCTAATGACACTATTTGATGAAAAAACTGTTACTAACCTATGAGAAGTTAAATTCGGTTGATTTTTCGTTTTTTATGGAACACGGAGCCATATTGCGTTTTTATTAATAGATATCCACAACACAAAACCAAATGGAATAGTATTTAAAAATCGCTGAAAAACACTAAAAACTGCGCAGTTATCGTTCACTTGACAGCTCAAGTACCTAGAGCCTCTGTCACAAGCGGCAGCCGGAAATGCTGTCTACTCGTTATGTCAAAATATTTCCGAGCATAGAACAAACAAATGTCATGCCATCTCTTTCTTCATATGCCAAGTCACCTTAGAAAGAAAGAGACCATAAGTGTTTTTTGGTTTTTATGTCGATTTCACACATATTTGTATAACAAATGTATCTATAGTAGAATACCGCATTTCCAGTTGTTTCCTATTTCTGTGTTTAGAACCAAAGTTCAATTGGAATGGAGTGCGAGTAGAATTGCAACCAATCATAATAGACATAGTTTTCATAGTCTAAGTTGACAGTCGTGTAGTCTGGAAACTCAAGTATAGAAAGTCAGTCATATTCTAAGAATTTTCATCGCATTTACCGCCAGCTTATTTAACGACCGCTTTAGCCTAGTTGGTAGTGACCCTGCCTACGAAGCAAGAGGTCCTGGGTTCGAATCCCGGTAAGGGCATTTATTTGTGTGATGAGCACGAATATTTGTTCCTGAGTTATGGATGTTTCTATGTATTTAAGTATTTATTTATCTATATAAGCTTTGCTTAGTTTGGGACTAGGTCGATTTGTGTAAGATTGTCCCCTAATTTATTTTATTTATTTATTTATTTATTTTTGTTATATTGGTCAACATGACATACAAGCATAGACACCAAGTGATCGGAGTAAGAACTTTTAGTTACATGCAGTTTGAGTTTATCTGTCTTATTCTTATCTGTATAATGCCACAATGATGGCGGATAGCGGTATAGTTGCCGCTGAATTATTCTCTTGCGAAGTGCAGTATATTTAGTGAAGCATTTTTGTCACGATATATGATATCTTTTTATTCGTCAGGTTACTATAAGCGCAGTCATACCAATTTGCTCCCCGTCATTGTTGGTATTTCAGAGAAATTTTGATGTGCATCGTTCTTGACACAAGCTATAAGGATTACACAGCCGTCATCAACGGTGTTTGAGCATGGCAGAGTATTTAGCTGCTATCTTTGGTACTGAAAAGGACAAGTAAGTACACCGAATAACAAATCAAAATTTACGGAGTACATTTTATTATAACCCATAGTAAACCTTAACATTGGTACTAAGAGGTTATAATCGTTGTAATTTTCTCGTATTATTGTAATTAACGCCTCATACATAAATTACAGCAATTTAGGACCCCGATAGTTCAGAAATTATCACATTGACACTTTTTGATTCATACTGGAAGTGACTTTTTCAGTAATTCATTGAGTAACCTACGAAATGAGCACAAGTAAGGTACCATTTATTTGCTTACACGTTAGTTCCATAATTATTTGTGTTTCAGGGTCAACTGCTCCTTTTATTTCAAAATAGGAGCATGTCGCCATGGGGACCGATGCTCCCGGATTCATAATAAACCAACATTCTCGCAAACAGTGCTGCTACAGAATCTTTATGTGAATCCCCAGAATTCTGCAAAATCTGCTGATGGCAGCCATTGTAAGTCTCATTGAGTAGTAGTAGACTCTGATAGTAAACAGTAGAAAATGAATGAAAAAGAAACCAATATCTTATTTTAAAAATTGTTACTATGTTTTAACATCTGGCATGCCCTAACACTGATTTGTGCCAGATTTAAGCTATATTTGTATTTTTATTTTAATCTGTAGAATTTATTATTTATTACTAGCTGTTGCCTGCGACTCCGTCCGCGAATAATGGAGGGGGGGGGGGATAAAAATAGCCTACGACCTATTCTCAGACCTACCGAGTGTAGAGAAAAAAGTTTCATAAAAATCGGCCAAGCCGTTTCGGAGGAGTTTGGTAACAAACACTGTGACACGAGATTTTTATATATTAGATTATTTATTATTTAAAATAATACACTTAACAGCTCATTGAGCTTATACGTGCCTATCACTACACTTCATTTGTATTGTTAAACGAGACTAGTCATATTTTTTGCTTCCCACATACAAGAAGCCCCAGTATTTGCATTTAATTCATACATATATATTGTCAGAGTCTATGAAGGGATTTCATTAATTGTTAAATTAATCGGTAATCAGGAGTTAAAAAATGTGAATACCTAACCATCCAAAATTTAATTCTATAGGTGAGGTCTCTTGCAAATACTTCACTGTTTTATTAATTACAAATTATTATTTGTTAACACATGCAACCACATATTACTATGCTTGTATGTAACCAGTAGCAGTGTTTTTCCATTTTGTAGCGAAAACTGGCTGCAAATACAGAACTTGCTTGTCTGGTTCTTGGCACTGAATGTATTCAAAGGAATATCCACTGGATTATCCAAATTATGTATTACATGATACATGTTTGTAATTATTATTTTGTTTTGAAAAGATTACTTTCTGAACTAAAACAATTACTTTGCTCACCCGCGACCTTACAAGTGGGTGAGCAAAGTAATTGTTTTAGTTCATTAATATGGACCTCCGCAAAGTAACGCCTGATTCAATAGATTACTTTCTGGCAACTTTCTTGTGGCGCATTTTTCTTGGCAATGATGGTCCTTCCAAAAGCGCTGGTAGTTTAAAAAAAGTTACATGTAAAAGAGCCCTTTGCAGCCTACTTGCAGATTAAACTTTTTCACTTTCATTACAGAAAAAATAAACTGCAACTTGCAATACAGGGTTATTTGTAATTCACTAGCATCCTTTTAACCCTAAACTCCTACCACTTAAACAAATGTTTTTTGTTTTACGACTTTTGTCATAACTTAATATTTATGGTGTAATAACATTTTGAAAATTTGAGATTACCTCTTATTTTTACAATACTCTGTGTATTTGTATGGGAAAAAAAGTGCTTCATTTTAAAAAGTCGTAGAACAAAAAACATTTGTTTGAGTTATAGGAATTCAGGGTTAAGAGGATGTCAGTGAATTAAAAATAACCCTGTATAATCACTAGACATTGGATTATATGCACTATCAAAATGTCAAATATTGAAAATATACCTAACTATACCTAACTATTGAAATAAGCACTATCAATGAAAAAGTACCAAAATATGCAATAAGCAATAAAACTCTATAAAAATAGAATTACAGTCAAAACCGTTTATAGCAACACCAAATACAACGACATATTGGATGTAACGACTGAGAAAAAAACCAACATGATCTTATATACCAAAGTAACACTGGTTACAATGACCAACCGTGTGTAACCACCAAATATTGCTGTCCCTTGAATGATGTTAAAAACGGTTTTGACTGTATATACATTTGCATATGCAAACATGAAAAATACATATAATCCGATGTCTAATAATCACCATCAATTACTAAATTACAATTTTTTTTACCTGATCAGTGATTTTGCCCATTTGTAACTCTATAATTACATTCAGTTAGTTTTACATGTTCATTCTCGATCTCATTGAAATCTCAATATTTTATAGAACATTAGATTTACCACCACACAATCTTGCAGTAAATATTTTCAAATTACTTTATGTAAAAAAAAAATAACAGTTTTATTTGTTTATCTTTGTAGTGGTGGTTGCAAATGTTTCTGATGAGGAAATGCAGGAGCACTATGACAATTTCTTTGAAGATGTTTTTGTTGAGTGTGAAGACAAATATGGAGAGATTGAAGAAATGAATGTGTGTGATAACCTGGGTGACCATTTAGTTGGGAATGTCTATATTAAAGTGAGTATTAACTTAAGTTTTACTGGTCATTTGACACAGTATTTGTTGGACAATAGATAATGGTATTAAGAGGTATTTCCATCCAATCCTATACATGAAATATGTCATTCAGTGTATGACACATTCAGTACACAGTTTGTAGCTGATCTCCATTGTAGATCTTTTTAACCAGTTATTGAAACTGGTTATAAACATGATACAACAGTCTTTGCTAAGTAACAATTTAACTGTCAATTCAACACAACAAGCCACCGGTCAATCTTAGAAATCAAATTTAATCTGCTGAAACGGAAAGTAGGTAGATTGATTCAAAACTTGATATACATATTTAACTCTTTGATCAAGGAGTCCGTTAACTCAAAATAATCGAACTTTCTATTTTAGATTTAATTGAAACTTGCATACACCAGCAAAGAAATTCAATGGTCTGTGGGACCTACAGCTCAAGCCCTCTCATTCTGAGAGGAGGCCTGTGCCCAGCAGTGGGACATATATAGGCTGGGATGATGATGATAAAGGTCTAAATTTAAATGGTGGATTATTTTGAGTTAATGGGAGTCTTGATCTAGGAGTGTGATATGTAGATTGGATGCTAATGCCAGTAGAGTCAACAAAAAGTACAACAGCAAAAAAAACTTTTATTAATAGCTAGATTTTTATTAACAACTTCTTCAACATTAACAGTTCCGCCGTGAAGAGGATGCTGAGAAGGCAGTGAACGACCTGAATAACCGGTGGTTCGGGGGCCGGCCCGTATACGCCGAGCTATCGCCCGTCACGGACTTCCGCGAGGCGTGCTGCCGCCAGTATGAGATGGGGGAGTGCACAAGGAGCGGTTTCTGCAACTTCATGCACTTAAAACCTATCTCTAGGGAACTTAGGAGGTGAGTATCAGTAATTGCTGATAAATAAATTTATCATGATGCGTCAAAATCTTTGACTGCATGTCTCACAAAAAAATTGCTATAATGGTTTTGGCATTTTGAATGTGGTATAATGCAGCCAAGTCTTGTAAACAGTTCTGATTTAGCACTTGTAAAAACCGAACCTCTTCTTGAAAGTATCTGTGAATAGAAAAAAAGCATAAAATAATATTATTATTACCACACCGGGGACTTAATCATGACATTACATGGCCAAAATTACCTGAATGTGGAATTACTGGCTGGTGAATTATGGGTGAAAATCGCAAATTTAAAAACAAAATCTGATGTCATATATTATTGTCGGACATCACTAGGAATACATAGTAATGTATTGTTAATTCAAAAGATGTAATTAACTCTTGTCCCATTGTAACTTTGCACTTGCATTTGAAATTAAATCCTCAAGAGTTAAATTTATGTTCATACTAGCTGTTGCCCGCGACTTCTTCAAAATTAGTAGTCACTCAGCTTTATTTATTTTGAAATTCTGTTTGTTTGTCCCTAAATTCACTTACCTGCTTCGCTGTTGCCCCATTTGGAAATTCCCCCATTTGATCATACCTATTGACAGTCTCATGAAAACCCAAATTGAAAACATTTTGAACATTCATCTCAGCGAGCAGGCATGGACCCAAGCCGCTTTACCGATAAGGAACGGCGGCTTGGGAACCCGCAAAATTTCAAGTGTAGCTTTGCCGGCATTCCTGTCTTCGATCCACAGCACGCTAGATCTCGCAGGTAGAATACTTAAAGCCCCAGCGGGCATTAACTGCGAGATTGCATGCTTGAACGAGGCCACGAACGCCTGGCTAGCTGGACCGAGCCCAAATCTCCCATCCAAACCAAATAAGCAAAGGGCCTGGGATACAATAGCCTCCGTCGCCACCTTACAGACTTTAACAGAACCATCAACAGGCAGGGATCGAGCCAGACTGTTAGCTGTGGCCAAGCCAGAATCTGGTTACTGGCTCCATGCATACCCCTCGCCTAACACTGGAACTTTCATCGACCCAGACACTTTACGCATAGCTGCTGGTCTCCGGCTGGGAGTTGGGATCTGCGCAAGTCACAACTGTGTTTCTTGTGGGGCTCCAGTGGACCGACTCGGCCACCATGGCCTCTCCTGCTTCTCGGGCGCCGGCCGCCTGTCCCGCCACGCCGCTCTCAACGACATTCTCAGAAGGGCGCTCGTTAGTGCCAACGTTCCCGCTGCTCTGGAGCCCCAGATTGTGCGGAGCGATGGCAAGCGCCCTGATGGAATGTCGTTGATACCCTGGAAGACTGGCCGTGCGCTGGTGTGGGACGCCACCTGTACAGACACCCTGGCGGCGTCCTACCTACCAGCAACTACCAAACGTGCGGGGGCGGCGGCGGACGCCCGGGAACGCCTCAAGGCCACAAAATATAGCTGTCTCGGCGCCCAATATCATTTTTTTCCTTTCGGCGTCGAGACTCTAGGTCCTTGGGGTAAGGGTGCACTGGAGTTACACAGGGAGCTCAGCAATAGGTTGAGAGAGGCAACAGGCAACCCTCGCGCCGGCAGCTTTCTCGCGCAAAGAATCGCAATCGCTGTTCAGCGCGGGAATGCTGCCTGCGTGATGGGCACCATGCCAAGAGGCCCACCTCTCTTTTTTTTAATTAAGTTTAGTTTTAGTTATTTTAATTTAATAGTAGTTTTAGTCTTGTATTTACACCTGTATATGTTTTTTCTAATAAATAAATAAATAATTTAGGCTTAGCCTAGTTTGGTGTCTGATGGATATCTATGTTATTTTAAATGTTGTTTTTTGTCAAATAAATTATTTTGTATTTTTGTATTGTATATAATGCCACCTATACAACATCGATAAACTTAAGTATTACAAGGAAAAGTATTTGTTTGTGCTAGAAAAATCTCTAGGTATAATTATAATATTAGTATGGATGTGTTTCATTTAGCAAGCGTGAAGAGCTGACATCTAATTTACAATTTCCAGATACCTGTACTCTCGTCGCAAGGGCGGCAAGCGTTCTCGGAGCCGTTCCCGCGAGCGCCGGCCGCGCCGCTCGCGCTCGCGGGAGCGTCGCCGCGAACCGCCGCGCAACTCGCGTTCCGGCCGCTACTGACCTGCCAACCGCAAGACCGCAACGCACACCGCGCCGCCCCGCCGAACCCGATCTAACTCACCCGGCAACTTTAGCTCGTTACGAATTCAGTGGGCCTGACTATCCAATCAAAAAATCGTACCTAATCTTTACTCTATTGGATTAGGAGTTGGCTGGCAGTCCATGCCATGTATATAATAACACGGGATTCTAAACTGTTTTTCATTACCTGTAATTGTTTAAACTTTTGTTCTTTTTGTAATATTAGGTGCACGCTCAGTTCGTAACGTCCGACAGCGGTTCTGACGTGTCTTAGAATCGGAAACCTGCGAGTGCGCCGTTGTCATTCGACCAAATATGGAATACTGTCAGGTTTTATCCGGTAATAATTTCTGTGTGTTGAAGAGTTCAATCAAACTGACTGTGTACCTTCAAAGAGTAGTAGTCAAAGTCCAGACAGTTTCCTTTTAAATGTGTCTAATTATCAAATAGTCTAAGATACTTCCGTTTTTATTTCGAAACGATCCAAAAAGGTAATAAAATCGTATGTTTTAGGATATTTTTTGATAAAGTGGCCGCCGCCGGCTCGCAGGCGTGTGGCGGGTGGTATGCACCGAACTCCTATGGTCTATCCGGGACTCGTTTTGTAATGAAATGCAACTTGCAATATCGCACGATAGCTCACAGTCAAAACTAAAATAAATTTAAATGATTTCCATTAAATGTATGTGTATTTTGTAAAAGTTTCTGTCTGCCACATGTCACATGGTGCGGTATTGCAGTGCCTATCGGAGATGATAGTATATTTGTGTAAGAAATTGTGACATCTAATAATAACTTTAAGTATTCATTTCTTGATATTTATTAATTAATTCCTTTTCCCTACTTTTTAGTAACTAACTGTTACACCGGTTAGGCTTCAACATTGTTTGCTCCACCGATTTGTACTTCACCGTATATCTCTTCCCAAAACTTTATGTTCTGATCATCTATATTTTGACAACAGGTCAAGTTTTTCCCGATCTCGCAGCAATTGCGTTCTGTTTCAGTAAACGGCTTCCATTGAACAGAACCTTCAGTTGTCGGTTTTCTGAAATAGAAGACAACTTTATATAATCCTGTAGATAATTAACTTTAAACAAGTTAGCTATGAAGTATCTTTTTTTTTTGTACTTATTTTTTCAACTTCATTTTTTTTTTTTTTTTTTTTTTTTTTATTATTACTTTTACGGTCATCCCGTGAAATCATACATTTCGTACTAAATACAAACTGAAATATAGATGCACAGAAAAAACCCCAGAAAAAAGACCAATGCTGGGAATCGAACCCAGGTCCTCAGCATTCCGTGCCGCGTGCCATACCCCTACACCACCACTGGTCTAGAGATTAGACACGAATCTTTCCTATACATCATACATTTCAATCTGCTAAATCATCACCTTATGCAGTGACAAACGCACATCTATGTTACACCCTCATCGAGAGATTTTAACACTCCTTCGGAACTAACCGCTCACCTGGACAAGAGATGGCGCTACTGTGCAACTTTAAACAAGTTAGCTATGAAGTATCTTTTTTTTTTTTTTGTACTTATTTTTTCACTGCATAAGGTGATGATTTAGCAGATTGAAATGTATGATGTATAGGAAAGATTCGTGTCTAATCTCTAGACCAGTGGTGGTGTAGGGGTATGGCACGCGGCACGGAATGCTGAGGACCTGGGTTCGATTCCCAGCATTGGTCTTTTTTCTGGGGTTTTTTCTGTGCATCTATATTTCAGTTTGTATTTAGTACGAAATGTATGATTTCACGGGATGACCGTAAAAGTAATAAAAAAAAAAAAAAAAAAAAAAAATGAAGTTGAAAAAATAAGTACAAAAAAAAAAGATACTTCATAGCTAACTTGTTTAAAGTTGCACAGTAGCGCCATCTCTTGTCCAGGTGAGCGGTTAGTTCCGAAGGAGTGTTAAAATCTCTCGATGAGGGTGTAACATAGATGTGCGTTTGTCACTGCATAAGGTGATGATTTAGCAGATTGAAATGTATGATGTATAGGAAAGATTCGTGTCTAATCTCTAGACCAGTGGTGGTGTAGGGGTATGGCACGCGGCACGGAATGCTGAGGACCTGGGTTCGATTCCCAGCATTGGTCTTTTTTCTGGGGTTTTTTCTGTGCATCTATATTTCAGTTTGTATTTAGTACGAAATGGATAATTAACTGTACGTAAAAGTTATACAGGGTGTAATCAAAAGTAGTGTTCCTTACTCAGTTAATGCTGGACAACAATGCATTAACTCAATTGCTAAAATGAGTCTGATAAAAATTGGGATGTTCATATTGTCATGAAATCACAAACTCAATGTATGGACACCTCAAATTTTATAAGACTAATTAAAACAAATGAGTTAGTGCAATATGTTGCCCAGCATTAACTTTGATTACACTCTCTGTATATGGATACCACGTAAAAGAATTTGAGAAACCTAAAACTTTACAGTTCCTGAGAAGGAGGGTAATTCATTGTGCAGAATGCAGAATTTGTAATAAGCTAATCCTTACCCTGTACTTGCAAAATTCGTCCACAGTGTAACTAACTGTCGGATAATGCTTCTCGATTCATCCGTTAGTGGAATATCGAGGCAGGTAATATTAAATAAGTATGGAAGGTCATCAGCATGGCACACTCCCTTTACAGACTCCATCTTGTACTGTTTTTTTGTATGATTTCTCTCGGTTTCGGGCGTAAATTTGTACAAGTATACTGGCTCAGTTTTGTGAAAATAGTGATATCGAGCATATCTATGGATGTTATATGCAAACATCCGATCTGTTTCAAGGTTAGTGACCTCCTCTACCATTTCTGTTGTTATATCCTTGCTATCGAAATAGAGTTTGCGTATTTTTGTATCAGCGTTTTGTACTATTTCTGGTTTCCATTTAAGTTTTAACTCTCTTGGCACTATTGCACCTGGTACCGGAAGAAATGCCGATATAGCGGGAAGCTTTCTGCTTATTTCAATGCCTTCTCCAGACGTGTATCCTACTATAACGGGAACATTAGCCATCTGTCCCTTTATTATTAAGTCTGGTGGAAGTTCTGTTAAAAATTTTTTGACGTTTAGGTGGGATTTCTCTATCACAGGTCCAAATAAAATACCATCGGCTAAATCACTAAGGCCCGATTCTATGAACGGTAACTGTATTCTGACTAGAGACGAGGTAGGCACAGTCCTTAAAAAATTTAATAGTTCCTCTAGATCCTCTGTATCTTTGCCTAATAATTTTCCTAGTTGGAATGCTCTTTTCCGGCCATATAAAGTGTAACCCCATTCATTTAGACATACGCCGCTTTGGCAGATAGCCTTATTAAATAAGCCTGCACTCATCTTTGACACTATATGTAAGGACGTGGAAGCCGCTCCGGCGCTGCACCCAAATATCGTGACGTTGTTCGGGTCACCGCCGAACGCTGCAATGTTCTGCTTTACCCACTTCAATGCCTCTACTTGGTCTTTAAGTCCTGCATTGCCGGGAACTTCCTCGGTTTCGAGGGAAAGAAAACCCAGAACTTCTAATCTGTAGTTAAATGTGACTAAGATGACGTCGTGCGCCATGAAGAATTCTGGACCGTAGTAGTCGGAGTTACCGGAGCCGGTGTAGAAGCCACCGCCGTGGATCCAAACCATGACGGGGAGTGGTTTAGAAGGATGGAGGGATCTTGTGTAAATATTGAGATAAAGGCAATCTTCGCTGCCTGGTTCGAGCCGGTCTAAGCGTTCATTGTACTGCGGGCAAACGGCGCCGTGTTGCGATGCGTCGCGGATGCCTTCCCATGGCTCTGGAGGTTCTGGTGCCTGTAGAAAGACTATTTTTATTTCCTTGGATGTGAATTTAGGCGTGTGTTTAGGCTAGGCGAGATCAAGTTCGGACAGATTTGAAGTCTGCGGGCACTAATATGGAAGAAGAGCTTATTATATAGCGAAAATTGAAGATGTTCCATAGCTACACCTACAGCGTAATTGGGAATGTCTAAAAAAAATT
This sequence comes from Archips crataeganus, assembly GCA_947859365.1. Taxonomy (NCBI): domain Eukaryota; kingdom Metazoa; phylum Arthropoda; class Insecta; order Lepidoptera; family Tortricidae; genus Archips; species Archips crataeganus. Next base: position 15,964,168 of record OX402053.1, read on the forward strand.
ACCAGTGGTTTTTATATTTTTTTTGTATAGAAAAGTCAATTATAAGAAACTAATTTCAATATTTTGTCATTTAGTTCCCTACTTTTTTCCAAATTGAAACTATTTTAGTTGATGTCAGATTATAATTGAGGGCTCCCACAATGCCAAATTTCTAAATCTATCTAAATGCGTACGATAAGGCAACCCCTTTAATTATTTTTTGCGTAGTGGTACACTATATACTGTGTCACTTTACTGGCACTGTCAAAGTGCTAGATGTCAGACAGCGGGTCCAAATCAAACTCCGTAGTATAATCCACGCGTAAATTGTAAAGAATTTCTAACCACACATAATAAAGTACGACTTGAACCGGTCACGCAATTTACACCAATGTCAAATGAAGGTCATTGCTTATTTGTTATATAATAAATTAATGACATAATATTAAAATTAAATAACTACAGAAAACGAGTTTTTAAGCATTTATCTCGAAATGGTTTTCGATTTACTATACATTGCAAAAAATTAGACATCCCCAATTAGGTAAAGCTGCTGCCGAATGTACAGACCAGACCAGGCCGTATTGTCTAACGCTTTTGGCGCTTGCCTTCGCTTTCACCATCTCTTTCTGTCATCCTTTTATACCGTTTGACAGAAAGAGATGGTGATTGCGAAGGCAAGCGTCAGAAACGTTAGACAATAAGCCTGGACCAAGTACAGTCAAGTGTGTCGACATTCGTTCGCACGAACGGAGCAAAAAGTTAAGCTAAGAACAGATTGCCAGTAAAAAAAGTTGTAACAACCTATTAGCCAACATTTCAAATGCATGTAGGTAAGTACAGTCAGCAGCAGAAGTGGATAAGCAGTTGTGGACCTCAAAATGATCTACACACGATTCTATTGTTAAGGCAATAAGAGGGTATGTAGGTCATTATGAGCTTAACCACCGCTCAACCACTTTTGCTGCTGATTATACCTACACTGCAATGTTGCGCCCGTGTGCGTGCAGTATATTTAGGGGAAAGGCAGATCAAAAATGTGATCGAAGGATGACTTGAACCTTTTTGTATTTCATAATATGATGGCCTCTAGGTATTCGACGGCCCTTTAAATTGAAGGTCACTACTGTGTTTATGTCAGTGTTGCCACCCCTCGTGTGTGAAAGCAATTAAAAAATATTATTTTGATCTCCGTTTTTGCGCCGGAAATGTTTCATGTTAGTTTAATAACATTTCATGTTCTTATGTACAATTACTTAAGAGTTTTACATACATACCTACATACAATTTTAATGTCAGTGCAGCCGTTTTTTGCTCATCTGATTTGTTTGGTTGCTGTTTTCATTACATTTTCGTTTGCTGTCATGCTTTTAGCCTCCTGGTGCTTTGTAAATCAACATGCCAGAATTATTTTCCATTTAGCGTAATTTAGACAATCGTGATCCTACCTCGTACCACAGAATAACTAACAGTACCTACTAACGTACTCGTACCAAGGGCTAGAGATAGGTACGGAGATAATACGGGTTGGCAACACTGATTCCTGTGTTCATAACTGGGCCATCTCCCCCACTAGGTACTTTGCAGTCTATCAGCTGAGAAACAAACAACGTAACTAATTAATGGTAAGTATAACTTGCCTTGAATCTGAGATTTCCTAGTGGCGGTTTGGCGTAAGGGATGCCCTTGAACGCCGTATAGCTTCCTTCAGCATCCTCGCACACAGTGCCTTCAAGCAAGCCTTGCTCTGTTTTAACCACAGCCATTTTTGATACACTGAAAATTTAAGCAGGTCCTATCTGAAGTTGATTAGGCAATAGAATCATAGATACAATTATTCTGATTATGGTTTCTTGGTTAGTTGCCAATTTGATCAGCTGTTTACTATTTTTAGTCATACACGGCATGTAAAAGGCATGCGCACAATTTTGACAGGTGTTGGATCGATTTACTGTGTTTTAACTTTAACCTAGGTACTTTATTATTACAAGTTTTTATTTAACTTGCAATGTAAGTCTATGTTAGCGGCGGTTTGTTGTTATGGTCTATGTTTGTGTATGTTTGTTCGGGTGGAATCTTTCAAATTTTGATTAATATCGTCAGCCGATTGAACTGAAATTTGGCATTCATGTGTACAATGCAATATTATTATGACATAGAGCTGATCTGACGATAGAGCTGGAAGGTGGCCATAAGAACTCCGTAATAAAACGACATAAGTAACTCCATCGAGTTTGATCTCGTTTGAATCGTCTTGACGAGTAACTAGGTACTTTGGTACCCTGGGCAAAAAGTACAGTCAGCAAAAAAAGCTTGTATTTATAACCAGTTTCGCTAAAAAACGTTAAAAAACGGGATACAATTTCTCCAAGGAATCTATGTAAAATGGTTTGCACTTACTGAGCTGTACTTGTTGTATTCTGCCCTCGACATTGAACGCAACAAATTGAACGCCAATGCATTTTGCAAATTTAAGAACTGCAAATAACAAACGCTGTGTCTTCTTTCAAATTGTAACTGAAATTAATCTGCAGACTGGTTTATCGCGAGCAGGAACAATTACCGAGCGGCTGATAATGTTATCTGCAGCATATATGGCATCATCATGCATGATAATCTTGTACCTTTGTACCTACTCTTCTATTATTTGTTAGTGTTAAACCTAGGCAAATTTCATTCAGTCATCTCAAGTGTTTAAGAGTTTAGATTACATTCATTTACTAATCTAAGCGAGTGCCGAAGTGAGGCTTCTAATCTACTTGATAGCCTTAATACTACGTTACACACAATGTACTTAATACGTACCTATTTAGTTAATTGAGCCATTACACGTTGTTACGCAGTGTCTCATGGCTCGCCGCGATTTTGTGCGACTGGCAGCGTGGAGAGTGATTATGTACGCACGAACGAACGAGGAGATTATCAATTTCATTCGGTTGTATTTTTTTATATTTGTAAATGCAGGACTCCGTCATTTAGTTCCGTCGATATATTTTTCTTTTCTTTCGGAAGTGAATATTTTTATTTTCACACAACCTGCTCGACAATGCCTCATTATATATCATGCAAACCTTACTCAAAGTAAATCATTATAGCCCTTGTCTTTTGCCGGGGTGTAATGTTGTACTGAATTTCATTATAACCCGCCGGGCAGTAATGTGATTCTCACTTCTCTTAGTTCTTATTGTTATGCATTTAAAGTCTAATTTCGTCAAAATCGCGCGGCGCGCGGCTGCTGCAGCTGCTGGTGGCCGACGGCGAGGAGGTGGACGGCGGCGCGCGCCGCGCCTCATTTATTTGAAAATCGAACTTATTCGAAAATCGAGCTTGCCACGCCACGGCAAGCCGAACGAAAAAAAATCAATACTTAAAACAAAAGCCGCGAGTATTTCAATACGCTGCAATTTTAAGTATCAAAACTGCAAAAGAAGATAAAACATTAGGAAAATATCGAGTGACGAAAGTGATTTGACTCCTGATTCCATTAAATTAGACTCCTTAGGACCACTTGCACAGTTCAGGGTAAAAAGGTAACCCTGGGTTAAGAATGACAGTTCCATACATTTTGACACTTGTTAACCCTGGGTTAGCAGTTAACTCGCTCGGAGTTAAGTAGCTAACCCAGGTCTGCGCAAGCCGGCCTTAGAAATTGTTAATAATGTACTCCCAGAGAAGTCGAAGGAAAAATACTTAAAAGCTTACAAAGATTTCGACAAATGGAAAACTGCGAAAGGCGCAAAGTCAGTGTCAGAATCAGTGCTTCTGGGTGCTATTTCGAGTATTTTTCTGGTAGCCTTGGTTTTTATTGTCTCGCAAAAGGTGAGAAAAGTAGAGTATACTCCTCGGGGATAAAACTGATTTTGCCTTGGGCGCGCTTAAATCCTTCACTGCTCTCAGGACTCCATCTTAATTCCCTCGCTTCGGGAGTTAAATCTGGAGTCCCTCGATACGCTCAGGATTCAATATCGCGCCCGTGACATAATGCAGTGCTTTATCCCCTTGGTGTACAATCTACTATTAGGTCCTATGTATAATAATTTAATAAAATACTTACTCGTATTGTCACCAAGTCAGGATCTGGTGAGGGATCCCGGGGAAATCGATGGAACTCTGCAAATATTGTAGACATCTATAGTCATTTGGATATATTTTTAACCGACTTCAAAAAAGGAGGAGGTTCTATGTTCCACTGTAGGTATATATATATATTTTTTCTATGTATGTTCATCGATATCTCCGCCAATTGTGGGCCGATTTTCAAAATTCTTTTTTTTTGAAAGGTATACTTCCGAGGTGGTCCCATTGGCACCAAGTCAAGATCTGATGATGGAATCTTGGGGAAATCGACGGAAACCCTCAAATTTTATAGGCACACCTATGACGATCTTAGCATTTTTAGCATCAAGCCAAGCATTTTCATTCAGAAAATGTCATTTGGTAAACTGGATCTGATGAAGAAGATCACAGATGGCCAACGGGACTCCTCAACGGGTCAAATCTTGCAAGTTGAATTTGTCCCACTTCCCGGTTTCTGAGTTAAAATTTTGCACGCTTTTAGGAGAAAGTGGGTGTTGTGTCGTATCAGGAAGTCAAACGGCTGGCCGAAGACCGCGCGGAGTGGCGGTTACTCCACCGGCAAGAGCTCTTAAATATAAGAAGAAGAAGTGTAAATTGGATGACAATGCAATATTATTGTAACATGGAGCTGATCTGATGATAGAGCTGGATGGTGGCCATAGGAACTCTGTAATAAAACGACACAACCCCGTCGAGTTTGGGCTCGTTTCATTCGTCTTGACGAGAACTTTGATCCCAGATGGTAACCAGGGTCTGATGATGGGGCTGGAAGATGGCCAAAGGCACTCCACAATAAAACGACACAACCCCGTCGAGTTAGGGCTCGTTTGATTCGTCTTGACGAGCACTTTGATCCCAGATGGTAACCAGGGTCTGATGATGGAGCTGGAAGATGGCCAAAGGCACTCCACAATAAAACGACACAACCCCGTCGAGTTTGGGCTCGTTTCATTCGTCTTGACGAGCACTTTGATCCCAGATGGTAACCAGGGTCTGATGATGGAGCTGGAAGATGGCCAAAGGCACTCCACAATAAAACGACACAGCCCCGTCGAGTTTGAGCTCGTTTGATTCGTTTTGACGAATACTTTGATACTAGATGGTAACCAGGGTCTGAAGATGGAACTGGAAAGTGACCATAAGAACTCCGTAATAAAACGACGTAACCCCATCAAATTTGGTCTCGTTGGATTCGTCTTGATAAGTACTTTAGTAACCAGGGGCAAAAAGTACAGTGAGCAAAAAAAGCTTGTATTAAAAATAATTTTTTTAAAAAACTTATTTCGAGGTCAAACTGATGATTTTATCCTACGTATCTAATTATACAAATACGACTAAAAAGCAAAAAATAAATTTATTTTTAAATAAAAAATAAAACCGACTTCAAAAAACACCCAAAAACTAAAAAGCAAAAAAATAAAATAAAAATTGAACCGACTACAAACAAAAGCATAGAAATATCTTTCTACTAAGGGTGAGGCCACATGAGCGTAATTTTGTGAGGCATGAGCGGCAGAATTTCGGTTCGCGCCATACAATATGCGTGCCATCACTTGACACTCACATGACACAATGTATGGCGCAACCGAAATTCTGCCGCTCACAACTCACAAAATTACGCTCGTGTGGCCTCACCCTAATCTGTTTGAAGTCGGTGACTCAGCATGAGCCAGCAGGAGTGGACCTAAGCTATCCATCGACCTTACTTACGTACGTACTATCTATTGGGTTTCTACCACTCCTGCTGGCTCGTGCTGAGGCACTGACTTCAAACAGACTTTGTTGGTCACTGGAACTAATCAATACTTAAACTAGTATTTCACAAGTTACGATTCGATTAGGTACGTACTAAATAATGCTTGTAAGGAAGTAAGTTTAATTATACACCGTGAAATTTTAGTGGTTGTTTTCCCGAAACGAGGTGATTTAGTTTCGATTGTACAATCGATTTATAATTACTATTTTGACTAGAGTCAAAAATCCAATTGTGAAAAACGAAAGTCGAAAATGACCGCAAACCAATAGTAACGCTTCGTTGGTACAAGTAGCGTACGATCGTACGATAGGTTAGGTACCAACGAAGCGTTACTATTGGTTTGCGGCCATTTTCGACTATCGTTTTTCACAATTGGATTTTTGACTAGTCAAAATAGTAATTATAAATCGATTGTACAATCGATACTAAATCACCTCGTTTCGGGAAAACAACTACTAAAATTTCACGGTGTACCTATACCTATACTTACCTTAAAGGCCTATTTACATGGTACGAGTTTCTCGCCTCGACCATACGATTATCGTAGCTCGAGAAAAAATATAGTATCATGTAAACTACACGTACGATATCGCCCGAAAAGGGGCGATAATCGCCTCGGCTTTAATGATTGAATGTCTGCGTGTAAACAAAATTTGAATACGAGAATCGTATTTCTAGTTCATGTGCTTTTCGGTCGCCGTCATGTCATGCATGAGTGCATCGTATGACATCGCATGCGTATAAAAAAAAAACAAGCTCAATACTAAGTGCAAGGCTACTTTTTCTCCCGAAAAATGCAAAAATCCCGCGGGATAGAAATAAGTGAATTAAATTTCGGGCCTAATTTTAAAAATTATTTCATTAATAGAAAGCTACACTATCCGTGATTGATATAGGCTGTTTTTTTCCTGGTAAAAATTATAAATTCCCGCGGGATAGAATTAAGTGAACCCAATGAGTGATGGTGATGGTGATGGTGATGATGATGGTGATGGTGATGATGGTGATGATGATGATGATGATGATGATGATGATGATGATGATGAAGATGATGATGGTGGTGATGGTGATGATGATGATGATGATGGTGATGGTGGTGGTGGTGGTGATGATGATGATGGTGATGGTGGTGGTGGTGATGATGGTGATGATGATGATGATGCATGTTTGAGAAAAGCTCTACACAAGCCTAGGCCACGAACAGGGATTGCCGGCCTCGTCTCTAGATGGCCTCGTATAACAATCCCCTATTTCGCGGCCGCTGCAGTAATGTACTATTTGAAATCAGCTCTGATGTTGAATTCATTTATTTCTATCCCAAGGGAATTTAGTATTTTTCCGGATAAATAGTAAATTATCAATCAGGGATAATGTAGTTTCCTATTGGTGATTTTTTTTAAACCGGCTCAGTAGTTTCAAAGATTACCCCTACAAACAAGGGGCCATCCATAAATTACGTCACACCAATTTCGATCAATTTGGACCCCTCCCCCCACCCTTGTCACACTTATTACTATGAAAAGCGCCATTATTTTGTTCTAGTGTCACAGATCGCTTGAAACCCCCTAAATGTGTGACGTAATTATGGATGACCCCCAAAGAAAAAAAAGATTAGATATTTTCCTAGCCCTTGGGAATTATAAAAAATCCTCCCTAAACGCATTCTGTGATGCTTTAATTACATGCTAAATTTCAAGTCTCTAGCACTCAACTAACCACGTAAATTATCTGGTAAAACTCGTATTGAAAATCGGTTCGAACCGATTCGTGCGATAATCGCATGTTCGTGAAAAAATGTCATACGAGAACGAGTTTAGACAAGTCGAGAAATCGTAAGCAAAAATCTCCCTAAAATGCAGGTCCTCGTGTAAACTACATCGCCTGGCGATAATCTCCTTTCGAGTATCGAATGACATAATCGTAGGGGAGTTTTTATTTCTCGCATTAGTGTAAACATTTTCATACGATAATCGCTTGGCGATTATCGCATACGAGAATGTCATACGATTTCTCACCCCAAAACGTGCGAGAAACTCGTACCATGTAAATAGGCCTTAATTCGACGACATAAGAGCTATGGGACATATTTATGTGCAAGTTGTGTGCACCCATATTTTTACACTTGACTGTACATAACCATGTCTCAAAGTAGGTACTAAGTTATCTAATCTTATACTTATATAAAATTCTCGTGTCGCGGTGTTTGTTACCAAACTCCTCCGGATTGGCTCGACCGATTCACATGAAATTTTGTGTGCATATCGGGTAGGTCTGAGAATTGGCCAACATCTATTTTTCATACCCCTAAATGTTAAGGGTGGTGTTTACCCCTTAATTTTTGACGGGACAACGTCTAATAAATCGATGAACGCCGGCTGCATACACGAAAAAAAGGATGACGCAATGTAGTACATGAGCCGCGAAGGCCAGTTGCAAGAGAGCGGCGAACGCCAGGATGTACAATACGGGGGGGGAGGGGGGAGGTGCGGTGGTATTAAAGGGGTTTCATTTTTTTTGTTTTTTGAATGTTTTTAATCCTAATAAAAAAATTAAATAGTTTATTGAATCAGGCGTTACTTTGCGGAGGTCCATATTAATGAACTGAAACAATTACTTTGCTCACCCACGACCTTACGATAGTTACGTTTATGCAAGAAATGAGTGTTCATGCAGTTCCTCCACCTCCACACTTTACGAACACACAAACCCAACCATCACCACCACCAAACTACACTGACGCGTTTCGAACTCAACCAGAGTTCATAAAAATGGTTTTTTTTTTTATATGGGACAATTCACACCAATTGACCTAGTCTCAAACTAAGCAAAGCTTGTACTATGGGTACTAGACAACGGATAAACATACTTAAATACATATTAAACACCCAAGACCCGAGAACAAACATTCGTATTTTTCATACAAATATCTGCCCCGACACGGAAATCGAACCCGGGACCTCAAGCTTCGTAGTCAGGTTCTCTAACCAGTCGGCCATCTGGTCGTCATCTTTGAACAAAATTGAACTTAATAAAATCCAAAATCTGCTCATTTATTGCCTCTACTCTAAGACGGAACAAAGTTCGCCGGGTCAGCTAGTATACTTATAAAAATCTCGTTTCACGGTGTTTGTTATCGAACTCCTCCGAGACGGCTTGACCGATTTTTATCAAATTTTTTATCCATGTTCGGTAGGTCTGAGAATAGGTCGCAGGCTATTCTTATACCCCTATTCTTCGCAAACGGAGTCGCGGGCAACAGATAGTAGTTTTATAAGAAAACTTACTGTGTCAAAATAGACCGATGGGTTTGCCTTGCTGTATAGGTACTTACATCGTTCGGTTTTTATCTTCTAGATTTTGTTTTGATCAATTTCTGCTGCCTAACTGTTCGACCTTTGATTGAGGCACTTGCTCTTTGCCTGACCTGAGATTAAGACAAGCAAGATCAGCATATCCATAGTGTGTGAAATAAATGCGAAAATATACTTAGCATTTTTTTTTAATTTCTTTTAAGTTTTAATTGTTATTTTAATTCAAATTTTGACACGTTATATTATTCTATATTGGATTACCTACTATTAATTTTAGCTGAACTAACTTAGCTTGTAAGCTTTTACTTAACAAAAAATGGATCTGTGCTGTCTGAATTAAATAAATGATTATTATTATATTATTATAATACGTTGTGATTTACTTACGTAGGTGCCTAACATTTATTAAGTATGCTACACACGGATTTCTTTAATTAGTAAGTACCTTACAATCTTTTGGACAGATTCTTCAACGCAGAACAAGTTCGATGGTTGATTTTGATGAAATGAGTTACTTACTTACTCGAAATTCATATTATTTGTTATTAAGAAAGATATACATATGTCTGTAGAGCGAGTGAATTGTCTTACACACAATGATTCAACAGAAACTAGAGCAGAGAAAACAAAATAGCCTCTCAAGCAGAGGGTCGTGGGTTCAAATCCCGGCTTACACCTCTGAGTTTTCGGAATTTATGTGCGAAATTACATTTGAAATTTACCATGAGCTTAACGGTGAAGGAAAACATCGTGAGGAATCCTGCACACACCTGAGAAGAAATTCAATGGTGTGTGTGAAGTTCCCAATCCGCACTGGGCCCGCGTGGGAACTACGGCTCAAGCCCTGTCATTCTGAGAGGAGGCCAGAGCCCTGCAGTGGGACGTATATAGGCTAAGATGATATCTCTGCAAATGTATTTGATAACATTTTTGTGCTGCACGATTTGATCAGGCAACTTAACTTTTTATTATTGAACTAACTAATTAAAGTACACAATATTATCTGATTCTGATTTTGTAACGTACAGAACCCTGATTTTAGTTGCATATAAATGCGATGTAATAACTACTATTATATTCAGTGTTGTGTTTAATAATTTAGTCTCTGTTGGTTGCGCACTCGAATGGTTATTTACTTACTTATAATTTGGATAACAAAAGTTAGTTATTTATTCTAGAGTCATTTTACGATAATCCCACAGGTAGTCTTTTGAAATGATAATTCTCATAACTCATAGGTCATGTCAAAAAGCTGACGAATATTTACATATTTGTTGTCATGGGGATTACCGTAAAACGACTATTCATAGGTAGGATTTTAGTGTTTTGGCTATACCTAAGTAAAATACTTATTATGTTTATGCTGACGGTAAGATAATTAAAAAAACCGGCCAAGAGCGTGTCGGACACGCCCAAGGTAGGGTTCCGTAGCCATTACGAAAAAATCAAGTACCTAATATTTTTCTAAGGATTTCGTATGTGTACGGAATCATCCAAGTTTAGGTATGTTTTATACCTTAGGCTACTATTTACTCTTAAACTACAAATAATTTCAAAGCAATCTTAGCCGCTATAATTTTCCTAGTAAATTTGATATATTTACTATTCTGAATTTTTAAAAATTTTTCTACTCAACAGTTCAGATTTTAGAGGGGGGGGGGGGGGACGGTCGATTTTAATGGAAATTTTCGCTTTAAAGTTGAATATTTCGCAAACAGATCACTGAATAGAAAAATCATGTTAACAACCCCACAATTGTTTTAAAACACCTATCCAACGATACCCCACACTATAGGGTTAGTCGACAAAAAAAAATCACCCCCACTTTACGTCTATGGGAAGTACCCTAAAAAAATTTTTTTTAGTTTTTTTTATTTAATCACTTTGTCGGCGTAACTTATATATATTCATGCCAAATTACAGCTTTCTAGTACTAACAGTCTCTGAGCTTAGCCGCGGACGGACAGACAGACAGACGGACAGGACAGACATGGCGAAACTATAAGGGTTCCTAGTTGACTACGGAACCCTAAAAATGAGTGTAGGAAATCTGAAACCCAATATCCTGAAAGCTGAACTAAGAGCAGATGTGGGTGCTAGATAACTGAAGATCGCGACAAGGAGACGAAAATTATCTTAGAAAAGGTAAGTTTGATTTTTCTATGTTCACGCTTTCAACGGTTAACAAAAGTAATGTCATCCTTTCTAATATTAGGTACCTACTTTACCTGTATATATTCAAGTCGCAAAGAAAGATGCTGTAAGTACCAATATTTAATACTTACCTACTTATTTAAATTATTCCAGTTACTCGCTCATCCAAAATTTAAATGCGCTAAAAGAATACGTTTAGGTTAATTTCATCCACATTCCCACTTCATCCACATTCCCACTTTGTCCACATTCCCATTTCATTTCAGTTTTTCCAGATTGCTATAATCTGGATATCTTTAAGGTCAAAGTGAACAGACACCTTTTAGGCAAGCGTGTACCATCTTAGGCCTCATCTTCGCCTTCCATCAAGCGAGATTGAGGTCAAACGTAAGCCTATTTTTTTATAAAAAAAAAGCATAGAAATATCTTTCTACTAAGGGTGAGGCCACACGAGCGTAATTTTGAGAGTCGTGAGCGGCAGAATTTCGGTTCGCGACATACAATATGCGGGCCATCACTTGACACTCACATGACACAATGTATGGCGCAACCGAAATTTACGCTCGTGTGGCCTCACCCTAATCTGTTTGAAGTCGGTGCCTCAGCACGAGCCAGCAGGAGTGGTAGAAACCCAATAGATAGTACGTACGTAAGGTGATGGCTAGGTCCACTCCTGCTGGCTCGTCGTGCTCGTTGGTAGGTACTTATTATTTTCGCTGATTTCTGCCTATAATGGCGACCTATGATTGAATCGGACTTTTGATCCTCAGTTGACCCGAGATAAAGAATCGAGTTATCGCGTCATTTTAACTTGATCAAGTAGTGGTCAGGACAGAAACAACGATTTGATTAAGACAAAAATTATGATTTCAATTCGATCATTATTTTCTTATGAGATATAGAACTATCCTGAACAGTTGTCAGGGAAATCAGATTACATAGGATATTTTGGATGAATAGCAAAATATGTTAGACGATATGATATCATATTTTAAATTCAATATTTTTTAATTTATTGAATCAGGCGTTACTTTGCGGAGCTCCATATTAATGAACTAAAACAATTACTTTGCTCACCCGCGACCTTACAATAGTTACGTTTATGCAAGAAATGTGCGTTCATGCAGTTCCTCCACCTCCACACTGTACGAACACACACAAATCACATAAACCCAACCATCACCACCACCAAGCTAATCAAATCATTCATTGTTAGATTCAGATTCTTATGAAGTGTTACATTATTGCGGCAAGGGGTTGCGTCTGGATGCTCTGGAATGCATGGAAATAATTAGGTACAACACTATGGGGTCTATTATTAATGAACAGGTAAATTTAGTATCTTCTCCTTTACTGCGGCTTGGGTCGAATTTGAACAGTTAGTATTAATTAAATATGCCTTATAAATAAATAAACAAAAAAAATTCAAGGTAGTTTTATAATATGTCAATAAAAGTTAATTTTTGTGGGGTAGTTTGAGAATAAGAAAAATAAAGTGGGTACTTGAGAAGTTACAGTGACAAGTTAAAACATTTGTTTTGGTTTGTTAGTTTAACATTTGGTAGCATAGCATACGGTTGTGGTAACTCTGAAGATGAGCTCTGGTTGAGTTCGAAACGCGTCGGTGTAGCTTGGTGGTGGTGATGGTTGGGTTTATGTGATTTGTGTGTGTTCGTACAGTGTGGAGGTGGAGGAACTGCATGAACGCACATTTCTTGCATAAACGTAACTATTGTAAGGTCGCGGGTGAGCAAAGTAATTGTTTTAGTTCGTTCTTCAATATTTTTGGTCGATTTTACGTACCTAAGTATCTACGTCCAACGAGTAAAATCTAACAACGACACTACAAGTGAAATATTTAACATAAAATAACACATTAAATACTTAGCAAACTAAGTACCGAACGTGGTATTTTATTTACCTACTAATGAACGGTTCATTGACTCAACGAAATAATGGTTGAACCCTAAATATTGCACCATTTCAAGCACGTAAACAAAGCTAAATAAATATCTATCGTCTTAGCCTTATGTATATTTATAAATGCGTTGTCATGTAACTGTATGTTGCTTCTGTATTAATAAACCGAGTGTATCTGACCCGATCAGACGTTAGCTAGTTAATGAATACTTTTTAATTTTTACGCCGAATAAATTAATTTACGACGAAGATGAGCGGTGACAAAGTTCAGCCGAATCCCAAGAAAGTCGAATTGAGAGCAGATGTGGTCGGAAGACTACTTGCTATGACCGATGATGACCGCGAGAGGCAATCGAAAATAATATTAGCGAAGGTACGTTAATTCATGTCGTTACTAGGTACTTTATTATTATTGTCACGGCTGAGAGAGTTCTAAGCAGTTTACTGAGATTTCCGTTAGTAACCATTTTAAGTAGGTATTTATTAATTAAAGGGTCATGGATGCTGTTTCAGTGTGATCGTTCCAGTTATTTAGACACTTTATTTAAGGTTAAGGTTTTATTATGATCATTTATAGTGTTATTTATTGCTAATTTTATGTGTTTTTTTTTATTGACTATTATGACAATTTTATTCAAAATCACTTTTTAAAAATTCATTCCGCTACTTATGAAAATCTAATAATACCTAATGACTACATCACATCATAATTTAACTGTTATAGTTGCTGTTAGTACGTGTCTAGATTGTCTGTTTAAAAACCCTAAAAAAGCAAAGTATAGTGAGCATAAACATCACTTGTGGTACTTATTCCAAAGCACACTAGAAGTAGGTATACTTAGTTAACTAATAATACTCATTACCCGACTGCTTTCTTTTTCGGTTGTTGACTATATGTATGTATGTTAGGTATAGTGATGATGTCGTTCGAATACAAGTAGAGATCGCGGCTCCGTCGTTGAATTTGTTTATTTAGGTTTCCCAATGTCAATGTTTACCATATTCACCGAATATTTTAGTGAGCGAAAGAGATGTATAACTTACACTTGTACTTTTACATGTACGACTGAGATGCAAAGATAGTAACGGAAATATAAAACAAAGATAAAGCACCTTCACGGTTACATATTTTTCATAATTACATAACTCATAATATTTGTAAAATCTCTACAACAATTAATTTAAATTGAATGACTTGTTGGACCAATAAATTAAAACTGTCTACTGATTAGCAGCAGTCATCCTGCGTTTTAATTGAGCTTGTTGCAGCCGTAAAATGCTTAATCTTCATTTAATTGAAACAATTTAATTGAGTAAATTACTTTCGGAAAACATAATTGAAATAACGAATAAGATGTTTTGAAGATGGTAGGATTTTGTGCATGGTTCGTTCGGATCGGTTTACCACCATTGAACTGACTAATCCTGCCGCCAAGAAGAAGTGCTTGCTTCGCGGTGTCGGGCACGGAGAGTTAAAAAGCCAGTGAAATTACTAGAGATTAGTACTGCCATTTGTAATTCTCTGTTCATGGGTAGGTACTTACCATCAAAGGACCTACAAAAATAACTCTTTTACACAATAACACCAACAATAATTTCAGATTCTCGCTCACCCAAAATTTAAATCAGCTAAGAGGGTGTCATTATTCCTGAGCATGCCAAACGAAGTCCCGACGGAGCCTCTCCTACAGGACATTATATCGCGAGGGGACGCAGCCTTCGTGCCACAGTACAGCAAAGGGAAAATGAGGATGCTAAGGTTACTGCCAGGGGATCAGGATGTCATGGTAGAGACCAGTTGGAAGATCAAGCAGCATGCGAAGGACGCCGAGAGAGAAGATGCTTTGGAAAATGGTAATTAGATATAACACATAAAGAAGTATAAAATAAGTGATAAAATCCGTCGACAGCTGATAGGTCAGTCAATTACTTCTCAGAATACCTAATTTTAGGTTCAGTATAAATGGCCGTTTTTAAGATATCGCAATTTTAGTAAAAAACATATGAAGTAGGTAACTGTGGCACTAAAAAATGGAGATGAAGGAGAAAATTTTCGATTTTTAGAAAAACGACGATGTCTCAAAAACTAAACCATTTTTACTAAACCTAAAACTTTATATTCTGAGAGGTAATTGACTGATCTATTACCTGTCGGCAGATTATAGTCGGATTCTGGGACATCCTGTATATTTCTATACATACACGCACACACCACAATACACACACACCCACGTACGGACCTCTCTGATCTTAAGGGAATAATGTCTGCCAAATTTCGAGTCTCTAGCTCCAGTGGTTCAAGCTGTACGTTGTTTGCAGCCAGCCAGTCAAGATACTCCTAAAGGTATAGGGTACAGGTGGTTTTTAATCGGTGATCAGGAGTTGAAAAATATTGATCCCTAGCTAAAATGGAATTCAAAAGATGAGGTCTCAAGCAAATAAGTCTATGTTTAATGAAAAAAACCGGCCAAGTGCGAGTCGGACTCGCGCACCGAGGGTTCCGTACAAATTTATATGTATATATGAACTTCCAGTCTTATCAGACCCCTGCTCCTAAGCAAAATGTGCGCAGTGTGGGATCATTGTAGATTGGTTACTGATATAGACAGACAGACAAAAAAAATTATGCTTTTCGCAATTTTTCCTTTATCTGTGCTATAAGACCTTGCGTCGTACCAAATTTCAAGATTCTGAATTCACGGGAAGTACCCTGTAGGTTTTGATTCCCTTGCGAGTGTCGACAATTTGCGGAAATTTGCGGCATAAACGGCTGTATCTTTTGATTGCGTTAAAAATATATGTTTTTCGCAATTTTTCCTTTATCTGTGCTATAATACGTTGCTTCGTACGAAATTTAAAGATTCTGAGTTCACGGGAAGTACCCTGTAGGTTTTGATTACCTTGCGAGTTTCGAAAATTTGCGCAAATTTGCAGTATAAACGGCTGTATCTTTTGATTGCGTTGGCTTAGAAGTTTGATTTTTTCACAGCTCTAAGGGACAGTGGACTTGAGTATTTGATATAAATTTCAGCTAGATACCTCCACGCGTTCCTGAGAAAAAGGGTCCTGACAGACAGACGGACGGACGGACGGACGGACAACAAAGTGATCCTATAAGGGTTCCGTTTTTTCCTTTTGAGGTACGGAACCCTAAAAAAAACCTTATTGTTAAAACATCCTCCATCCACTGAATGCATAGTCATCCTACATTTGTTGAAGTTAAATAGTTTCGTCAAGACAAGTGTCACCGCGTTGGCGGGGAATTTAAAAGGTCTCACGTCAAAGTTAGTTTAAGAAACTGAATTGTCAAAGAAGTTTTAGGCTCAGACTACATAAACCATTTGTGTAAATAAAAAATAAATAAAATAAATATTAGGGGACAATCTTACACAAATCGACCTAGTCCCAAACTAAGCAAAGCTTGTACCATGGGTACTAGACGACGATAAACATACTTACATATATAGATAAATAAATACTTAAATACATAGAAAACATCCATAACTCGGGAACAAATATTCATGCTCATCACACAAATAAATGCCCTTACCGGGATTCGAACCCAGGACCTCTTGCTTCGTAGGCAGGGTCACTACCAACTAGGCTAAAGCGGTCGGTGTAGGGTGACGTGACATTTATTTTAGTTGAAAAGTGAATTTCCAAAAGAGATGTTTTGTTTCGTGTAACTGCGCCTTAAACATGGTCGCCACCGAATAAGTACTAAGCTGATCTAGAAAAACCGGTTCCTGATAATCGGTTAAAAATCATCCTGTAGAAACGTGTACCTAGTTAGTTACCTATAGTTTTTAAATGTTTGCACTTCTCACGGTCGTAAAGTTCGTATTAACGAGTAGGTATGCTGGATGTAGCCTGCATAATTGTCTTTCTGCATTGTGCATTACTCTAGTCTAGGTATAAAGTAAAATCTTCTTTTAAGACTAAAGAAATCAGGTAAAAATATCCACGAGCAATAAAAATTTATAAAACAAAGATATTTATGTTTTTATGTTAATAAATTAAGTATCCATGTTTTATGTTAATAAATTTAATAAAACTAACCATTCTGATAAGTTATTTATTATAGAAGTCCTCGTAGTAATGCATAAAAAAATAAAAGCTAGTGAACACTCATTTATTTTAATTGTTGCTATGCAATTTCCTCGCAATCGACGTGAAAAGCAGAGTGTAGAACTTGATCAAAAACCCATTTCTTAATAGATTTATCTGTCTACCTACCCTCGCCTGCGGTTCGGTTCGACATAAACCTCTTGGGTAAAATGGCGCGTTCCATGTACTTGTTGTATAATGTACTATTTAGTACAGTACAAAAATTACAATTAGACATATTTAAGCTGTTTGTTGGTTTATTGATTTGACTGTACCTATATGTATTTAACGAAGATTTGCCGAGATACCTACATTATCTCTAGAACAGCTGAACCGATTTAAAAAAATACTTCACTAACAGAAAGCTATATTCTATGCAAACAATTAAATACTTACCATCAGGTGAGTCACTTGCCCGTTTCTCACCCTATTTCATAAAATAAAACACGTTTGGTGTGGCGATGAGCGATACAGGTTTTTAAAGGTAAACTGGGGTTACTTTAGGATATTTTGGGGCTACTTCGATAGATTTAAAATGGTTATAAAAACGCAAATATTCATAGCTCGATTTAGCAAATGACGTAAAAAGTTAGGTAATTTATCAAGGTAGGTAGTTATTTCACTGCCACAGATGGTCTAAAAAAATAAGGACACGGCGTAAAACCTGTTTTCCAAACTAGCCCCTGCATTTAAAGATATAAATCAAAATCAATATACACAGTTAATGTTTTATTTATATTTTTGGTTTTGAATTATGCTAACCCAGTCCAGTCAGTCCAGCTTCAGCAGAGTTTGTTTCTAATACAATAATAACATACACAGTTCCAAAGAAGTAGGTATATACTAGTCCTTCCTTCTTTCTGGTAAAGGGTTGCCTGGAAGAGATCGCTCTTAAGCGATAAGGCCGCCTATTGCTTACCTTGTAACTTACTCTCTGTGTACCTGTTTTCTGTATTGCTTACTATTCCTGGTGTACAATAAAGAGTCATTGTATTGTATATTTTCGGAAAATCAGAAAAACGCTTTCCGATGACATGAGACTAGATAATTAGGTATAGTCGGGGTAAGAAAAGGTTCGTCACTTTTCGACTCTATGTCAACGAGTTAAGGTCGAAAAGTAACGAACCTTTTCTTACCCCGACTATATATAGATTATTCGCCCGCAAAAAATTCTGTACATTAAATTTTTAAATCGTTAGAGCCGTTTCCGAGATCTCAAAATATGCAAAATATTGCTCGTTTAATAAAAGTACCTGAACGATAGTACTAAAACTCGAAAACACACGTTTCCTCAGAGATAAGAGCAAACTAGATCGATTGTTTGCCACCGAAAACTCCCACAATAGCAAATTTCTTATAAATACATAAGTACAAATAAATATAGAAGAATTGCTTGTTACCAGCCTAGGTATTAGAAAGAATTTGATAGAATATATAGATTTAGACAGTATAGGTACAAGTAGTATACCCTCAACCTTAATATGGCATATTGGTTGTGATTGTGACTAACACTTACAGTCAACTTGTGACCACGGCTGCCGCGATGTGGCTGTGAGTGAGTCCTAGTACTACATATACAGGGTTATTTGTATTTCACTGACATACTCTTAACCCTGAATTCCTATCACTTAAACAAATGTTTTTTGTTTTATGACTTTTTAAAATGAAGCACTTTTTTCCCATACAATTTACAGAGTACCTATCGTAAAAATATGAGGTAGGTAATCTCAAATTTTCAAAACGTTATTACACCAAAAATATTAAGTTATGACAAAAGCCGTAAAACAAAAAAACATTTGTTTAAGTGGTAGGAGTTTAGGGTTAAAAGGATGCTAGTGAATTACAAATAACCCGTATTATATAAATCGCAAAAGTTTGAAACAATATAGGGTTCCTCATGCAACGTAACAGATGTAAGCATTTAACTACTTATAGTCTTCATCACACCTTTGTTTTACTTTATCCAGGTGGGCTAGACCTGGTCGTAGCGCCAGGAGCAGCGTTCACCAGAGACGGCTGGCGCTGCGGTCACGGCGGCGGATACTACGACCGCTTCCTCACCAGCCTGATCAAGCGCCACGAGGCAGATCCCCAGAACTTCAAGAGACCGTACATCCTCGCCATCGGATTCAAACAACAGATATACCCAGAAATACCAGTGGACAAGCAAGACGTGCGCGTCAGCGAAGTTATGACTGCAGAATAAGCAGCATTTGCAATAAATTAAACGACAAGCTGTACCTAATGAAAATTATGCTCGTATATGACTGTGCTATTCTGTTATTCACATACAGAGAATGCCATCTAAGCTGTGTGTGATTTAATATATTCTTTGATTTTATGTTCAATATGTACGTTGAATAGATACCTATTATATATAACGCAAATGTCAATAAATTGCTTTTCTAACAGAAGGGTCATGCATCTAGATTCTAGTTGAATACTCAAAGGTCATGCCAGATCATTAACGAGTGATATTTATCGCGTATTGCTAATTATTTCAATATTACTCGTCTTTGACCATCCGTGATCGATCATAATGCATGCAACTTCGTCGAAACATCGGGAACTCGCGAAGGTAATGTAATTAAACTAATTAAATTAACTATGAATCATTAATTATAATATAAAACAGTTTCAATATTTTATTTTGCTTCTTTGGTTATTCTGCAAAGCTGCCTACAATTGGGCTCTCTCGCTGTCATACTCGTAGGTACTATTCGTGTTAAAAATAACTAGGTACCTAATACTATGTAAGGACTCGCATAAGTTGCAACTCTAACATGATGTTGACACGTTATTCGTCAAAAAATAGTTTTTTAATTTAAAAATTGTTTCGTGTCTGGGAATACGTAATAAAATTTGATGCCTTTGAAATTAATTAAGTAAGTCAAAGACACTTAAATTTTAAGAATTTCGAATTACAATAGCAATCGGACAAAAGAAGGCAAGTAATAAGTACTACTTTTTAGGGTTTTTTTTTTAATGAGTCGCCAGAGGGGCCAAAGACGCGAAGTCTTTGCTGTTTTTTACTTTAAGGATTGGAAGGGTGACTTGTGCTCGGGAAAAATCCTTACGGACGAACTGGGAATTGAGGGCCCAGACAGTGTCCGACTTGCACGGACTAAAAAACCCGGTCACAAGTCCCCTTCTCTATTGGTTATCAAGACAAAAAACATATGCTTTAAATTTTGAGGAGGGGGGGGTAGGGAGGGGACTTAATCTAGCCACAGTGTCCTGCCTCAGCCATTTGCTGGAAGGCCGGGAGAGGAGCATGCATTCTCCCGCTGGGCACTGGGGGGTGCTTAGGTCGGTCTTTTATGTTTTTACCCGTTGGTTACTTCCTTGACCGACCCTCGCCCGTTTACTACTTTACGTTACTTTTTAGGGTTCAGGGGGCTTACCATGATCTTTCAATAAACGTTCCAAACGCAGAGCAGTTCAATTTAGGCACGTTAACTGAATCGTCGAAATTGGTACCACGACGTCTATTTCTCAGAGCTGAGTCTCAATCGCTTACAAGTGAAAGAAAAACCGATATTGTCTCTGGTCCGAAACTGAAACGCTAAGTCGCGAAAGGGATGCCGCTAAATGCAAACCAAATATATCTATCTCTTTTAGTCTCGACTGACGTTTGGACGTTCGAAACCCAAAGTACTTCTAAAATTAGCTTACGGTTTGATTTCTTCTTCATTTTTAAAGTACTGAAAACTTAAAAAAAAACTCATTACCTTAAATAATGTTTCTTTGTCATAAAATATGACTTTTTTTTAGAGCTAAATATAATTTTTAACACAGTACAAAATGTATTGGTTATATTCTCTTTGCTTTGTACACCTGCAGCTAAGATTCGGAACGCGAGGGCTATCGCGTATGAATTCGCGAGGCGCTAGTGTAGCTTTAGGTCTTCGAAATGTCAAATGTCACTGTTTACGGTTTGGCTTCACGGATTTATTTCTATTTATATTAATATTGCGAATATTTAGCAATACGTTAGATTAATTATGGCAAATATAAGTTACGGATTAATGAACGTGATTGCTTTAAAAGCGGAGTTAAGAAAAAGAGGTGCAAAATTAAACGGTCTGAAAGAACAGCTAATTCAGAGGTTACTTTTTTACTAAACAAACTATTTTTTTATCTAAAATTTGCTTGTTTACCTAGATTACAGCTGTTTTTTTCTTTTTACAGGCTTCAAGACTATGATAGGAATAATAATTTTGTTGGAAACATAGGAGATGAAAATACTAAAAACCGATTTGGCGTACATACTGTTGAGTGGCCTTCAGACAGTTCGTACAGCAGTGTAACATCGAGAAGTGTACTTATCACCTGACTTAGATATAGTGAATATTAACACTTACTTTTTAGAGGTTTACAAAGACAGTGTGCTGCAGTTCATAGAAAGGGCTATAATGATAAATGAATATTTAGTGGCTCTAGTGACAATGTATACAAAAAAATTTGCTTTTATATAGGGGCCAAGTCCACTCTGAAAACACGAAAGCATTATCATATTTTATGAGCATTGCCTTTGAATCAGATGGAAAAATTGTTCAATCCATGTGTGAGTGTGCTGCTGGTATGGGACCAAAGGCAGTTTGTGAGCACATAGCCTGTGTATGTTATGCAATTTTACGATTTAAAGAGTAAACAAACAAATATGGCATGAGCCGAAAAAAAAAGAAAATGAACTTGTCTCCTAAAAAAGCTGAAAATCTTACATTTGAAATATAAAAATAAAATATAATGTCACCAAACCAAAACCAAATAATATGTGTTTTGATCCACGTCCTGATAACACTTGCAGAACTGTACAGTGGTATGATTATGTTAGGAACAATGTAATAAACTATTGCTCTTTAGAGAAAATACGGCTTGGCATAATTGGTGTGTTTGAAGTTGCTTCCCTGCATGGAATATCTAATGACCATAATTACCTTAAATTAGTACAATTAAACCCTACCTACTCTCTTCTACTATGTTATAATGTGTCAATTTCATGTGTTATTTATACTTGAAAGGTTTAGGTAGTTAACTAAATGTAAACAAACTTCAGTTTCCAAATTTGGCATATTCAAGGATTCAAAACATTTTATTTATCTATCATTCTAATACAAACTAGACTAACGTATTTTAATACAGAAATGTAAATGTTTAGATAGTTTAATGGGAGAATTACAGTATTTAAGACATCAGTCGTCATTGTTTTGTTTACATTTGGTTAATTACCTAAACCTTTCAATATAGTTAATTATTATAGTAGATAATAGGGATGACTATGTATTGAAAGGATAAATAAAAAGTTTAGATGATTGATTTATTTTTACTTTTATTTAAGTACCTATAATTAACTGTCCAAAATCCTTATTTACATTATATTCTTCCTGAAATTAGTGAGCATAAAGCATACAAATATGATTCTTCCTCCAAGTGGTACTAAATTAGATGACAGATAACTTATTACTAAGAATCTTAAAAGTTTTTCCTAAACCAATCACATGCTCAACATTGATAGGTACGTTCAGATGCCAATTTTTTCGATTGTCTGAGTTGGTGTGCTTCAAACTGATTACACCCTTTTTCAGAAACTGTGGCATGTTTACTGTAACATCCATATGTGAAACAAGATCTTTATTTATTTATTTATTATTAAGGATCACCAGCAGATAATACATCATACAAAAACTTAAGTAACTAGTAGGTAAACATTCCTGGCAGATGCTTATCCAATTACAGGTAACCACAACTTAAATCTTAAATATTAAAGCCACGATCACCGAGAATAATGTCCCCTTTGTCCCCTTTTTGAAGTAGATTTATTATGATGCCACACTTTTCGAATAACTCTCTGTCACTGACAGATCCACCATATGCATCTGAAACAAAGGTCACACATCTAGAGCCAGAAATTCTTACCAATACTTTTTATTTTCATGGTTCCAGGAATATCGACTAGGCACCGCTATTGGTTTTAGTTTAGGAATAGCTGAAAATTTTTAACAAAAGATGAAAGTATGTAAAACTTGCTCAGTTTCAAGGTTGGGGTAAATCAAATGCCTGATGCAAGCACGGTATTTAGGAATAAGAAAAATCATTACTTACGATTTTCTGTATTTCATTCTATAGTTTAGGTAATGCATAATCGTCAAGATTGAAATGTTTTTTACAAATACGTTAATGTTTTGAAGGGACATAGTTGACCCTGCGAATCGCTACTAACCACTGCTTTGAGACACTTTTATCTTTCGGAAACTTATGTTCGCCTTTCTTTTCCGAGCAAAACCGGACTGCGCAACACTGTGGCATGGCCAATACGTTTACTCTACAGTTCTATTGTATTAAATATTAAATTAATAATTAAATATTAAATGTCAATTTTTGTTTTAGCACCCGTAATAACAAACTTTGACAGCCGTAATGAGTAACTTATACTGAAACGCTAAATTTGACACTGAAGCGATTCAATACCCACTCAAGTTAAGCGTCATGGTACGAAAACCACTTAAACTTGAAGGGAGTGAATGAAAATGTCTGTATCGCTACCGCTGAACCGCACTTGAACTGAATCGCAAAAGTAAGTAACGTCGTGGTACGAAATAGCGATGCAGTTCAGTTTAGAGCTTAAACTGAATCGTATTAAGAGATCGTGGTACCCAAAAGGTGCCAACGGGAGCCTATTACTGAGACTCTATTACCCTGAGGGCCTATTATTGTCTGTTCGTCCCTCTGTCACAGGGAGGTCTCTTGAACCTCAATGGCTAGAACACTTGAAATTTAAATTAATTTTGCCGGGTGCGCCAAAATTGAACTAATTTTTCAAAGTCGATTAAGTATCGGAAGTCCGAAAATGTTGTTCCTAAAAATTTACATCCTAATAATCACTATTCATAACTACACTGTTCCTAACGTTCCTAATCATACAACTTCATAATGTCCGTTGCAATAAACCAAGTCGCTTCCGCCCCGATAGGTCTTGCTCGCTCGCTGACTCCAATGATACCGATTGAAGCCAGCGAGCGAGCGAAGCGAGCGAGCAAGACCTGTCGGAGCGGAAGCGACTCGGTATGGTTAGGTTCAAAAGCGAATGCGGGAGCGTAGCGGATCTTTATGTAGGTATATTAGAATTAACTAGATACTTTATAAATTCACCGATTATGAAAATTTAATTACTGTGGCCGCTACCCGCTACAACAACAAATCATTAAGGGGGGTCACGACTGACCAATGTATTCATTATATTAAACTGTATATTTTACATAGAAGCAGAACTCTGCTAAAACTGGATTACTATAGTTACAGCTGTTTACGGCGTATACTTTGACTAACCTAAAAAATTGTACGGAACCCTCGATACGCGAGTCCGACAAGCACTTTTGGTCGGTTTTTTAGTATAAATACTGTTGTATGTACTGTTATATGTTTACGTAGAGGGAGAAGGCTAAGTGTCTAGTTCTGACTGTTATTTTTTGCGATGGCTCTAAGAACCGGCTATTCCTTTGTCAATTGTATAAAAAGCTGGAAATATGAATGCTGTTCGTGATCAGTGTGTTAATTATTATGTACTTACACGGTCGTTCTGCGGACATAGTTTGCTCTAAATATAGATGGCAAACACGTCTACCAAATGACACAGTTCGCTAGACAAGCTGGGCTAGTGAAACTGACCACACTGTAGATTGGCAACTTTATTAGCGGCACATTGCTCATTCATTTGTTTTAAAATTTACTTATAATAATAAGAAGAGTGTTGTCTATGAAGTAGGCCAGAATTGAAGCATCCTGGGAGGCAGCAGAAATACTTAATATGGCATATTACATATATAATATATAATATATACATATAATCTCAGAAACGGCTTAACCTAGAAGGATGCGGTTTTCACTGATATGTTGGTATTTTCTTGGATTACACTTAGTGTTTGTTTCATTTGAATCGGTTCACAAATAAGAAAGATACGTCCATTTTAAGAATTTATCGAACAGGTTTTTTGTTTGAACGCGATAATCTCAGGAACTACTGCTCCGATTTGAATAATTCTTTCAGTGTTAGATAGCACATTTATCGAGGAAGGCTATAGGCTATATTATCATCACGCTAACACCAATAGGAGCGGAGCGGAGCGGAAGAATGTTTCCAAATCGGGGGTTTTGGAAGTAAAACGTCTATATCTCGGGAACTACTGCTCCGATTTGGAAAATTCTTTCAGTGTTAGATAGCCCAGTTAGATAGGGCGGGTTGGGAGCGGTTGGGGAGGCGGGTTGAGAGCGGGTTGGGGGCGGGTTGGGAGCGGGTGGGGGGGCGAGTAGGGAGCGGGTTTGGGGCGGTTTGGTAGTGGGTTGGGGGCGGGTTGGGGGCGGGTTGGTAGTGGGTTGGGGCGGGTTAGGAGCGGGTTGGGAGCGGGTTGGGGCGGGTTGGGAGCGGGTTGGGGGCGGGTTGGGAGCGGGTTGGGGGCGAGTTGAGAGCGGGTTGGGGGCGGGTTGGGGGCGGGTTAGGAGCGGGTTGGGGGTGGGTTGGGGGTGGGTTGAGAGTGAGTTGGGGGCGGGTTGGGAGTGGGTTGGGGGCGGGTTAGGAGCGGGTTGGGGGCGGGTTGGGAGCGGGTTGGGGGCGGGTTGGGACCGGGTTGGGGGCGGGTTGAGAGCGGGAGGGGGGCGGGTGGGGGGCGAGTTGAGAGCGGGTTGGGAGCGGGTTGGGGGCGGGTTGAGAGCGGGTTGGGGGCGGATTGGGAGCGGGTTGGTTTATTATGAAGTTTCACTTCTTCCGGAAGGATCTAAGGAGAGCCATAATTGATGAAAAAGCAAATTGGATAAAAAAATAAGCTGCCCAAATTACTAATTCCACGCGGACGGAGTCGCGGGCAAAAGCTAGTATATAATAAATCTGTAACAAGTCGGTGTCTGTACATTGAAGATATTTGAGAAAAACTGTCACTAGGGCTATTTATTAGCACAATAGAACCCAAAACAATGATTTTTAGAATTATTGTCGGTTTGTCTGTTTGTCTGTGCGTTTGTGCGCGCTAATCTCGGAAACGGTTTAACCTAGAAGGATGCGGTTTTCACTGATATGTTGGTATTTTCTTGGATTAACATTTAGTGTTTGTTTCATTTGAATCGGTACACAAATAAGAAAGATACGTCTATTTTAAGAATTTATCGAACAGGTTTTTTGTTTGAACGCGCTAATCTCAGCAACTACTGCTCCGATTTGAAAAAATATTTCAGTGTTAGATAGCACATTTATCGAGGAAGGCTATAGGCTATATATCATCACGCTAACACCAATAGGAGCGGAGCGGAGCGGAAGAAAGTTTCAAAATCGGGGGTTTTTGAAGTATAACTTCTATAGGCATGCTTGACTTGGGAGGTATGGTGTTGAATGTGAACGCGGGTGTGCGGGGGCGGGTAATTTTTTTTATATCGAGGAACTAAGGAGAGCCATAATTGATGAAAAAGCAAATAGGATAAAAAAAAAAATAAGCTGCCCAAATTACTAATTCCACGCGGACGGAGTCGCGGGCAAAAGATAGTATGGCATATAAAAATAACTTTTGAGAGTGTTTTAAATTTCATAAAGGTAAATTTTCAGTCAATTCAAGTATGTCGTTAGTAAAGTGAACGTTGGGCGAATAATTGAGTCGGTCTTTAATCAAGCCAATAGGAATGCATTATGTATGTTTCATACTAATCATACTATGTAATCAGGGGTACGTATCATAATGTATAAAATCAAAATATATACGTTTACAATATATACGTTCAAAATATATAAAATCGAAAAATATAATAGTTGAAATAAATAACAATCAGAATTCATAAAGTACGTTTTTCATAATGGTCGGAATACATACAATTAAAATGACTAAGTTTACAATGTATAAGTTCAGAATATATACAATTAGAATATATAATGTTTGAAAGAAATAACAATAAAAATCTCTAAAGAACGTTTTTCATAATGGTCGAAACACATACAATCAAGATGCGTACAATAAGATTGCTTCCATCGTAATGTAAGCATTTTGATAGTATGTTCTAGGATTGTATACTTATATTCTATGTGAAAACACGAACCTTTACGATTAAAACCGATGCATCGCGAAAGTCAAAGTGGAACCTATTGTATTGTTTGTTCATCAATTCATCATCATCTCCAGTCTATTTACGTCCTATTAATGTCTATTAGTGGTGTTGCGATAGCGATAGTATATCGATCAATAGTATCGTGTGATACTATCGTGGGCTTGAAAATCCGTCATATTATTGATAGTACTATCGAAACTATCCACCATCGAAACGAACATTTCATTATATTATACTGTTGCAAAACTATCGATACTATCGAAACGCGTCGATAGATCATAGATAGTATAGATAATATCGACTCTTTTGACGCGATACTATCGATAG
Source organism: Archips crataeganus (assembly GCA_947859365.1). Lineage (NCBI taxonomy): Eukaryota > Metazoa > Arthropoda > Insecta > Lepidoptera > Tortricidae > Archips > Archips crataeganus. The sequence continues at coordinate 15,991,882 of OX402053.1, forward strand.
TATCGACCAAGTTCAATAGTATCGCCTAATATTCACTATTGAATTGCAGTATGTCGATATTTTTGATAGAACTATCGCGTTATTGACTGATTTCTCAAGATCAACTATCGATAGCGAAACTATCGCTATCGCAACAACACTATTGTGTTTAAAGCTCATATTTTTGAGAGAGGGTAGCAAAGAGTATTATTACCTAATACCTACTGCACAGAAATAGGGTAGACATGAGATTGTAACTGGGTAGGTACATTATTTGGTCGTTCGAATGAGTCTGTATTGCTGTATGATTACAGGTGCAGTGTGATTTGTAATTTTATTGTCGGTTAATAATGCCACAGGATAGTATTCAGTTATTTAATACTCAAAAAGGTGGACATAAAGTGCAGCTCAGAATACATAGGGACAGACAGACAGCGGAAAGCGACTTTGTTTTATACTATGTAGTGATGTCAATGCAATCTTTAGTATATTTAGTATGCACATTTTCATTTGGCCAAATTTTCATTTCATATCATCACGGAAAATAACATTAAGGCATTTTGTTTTTTACCAAATGCTTTATTTACTTATCCAAAAAATCTTCAAACAATAAAGATTTAGTACCACTAAGTACACTGTAGTACATTTAGAAACAAGGGTAACCCTACCATTACACCACTACTAACCATTAGAGTATCTAGATAATTTGAAATGAAACAAACTTTGCTTTGCTTTTTTTCGGCGAGCGAGCGAAGCGAGCGAGCATGACGGTTCGGGGCGGAAGCGAAAGGAATGGTTAGGTTCAAAGGCTAATGCGGGAGCGTAGCGGAGCGAAGCTCCCACATTAGCCTTTGGTGTTAGTTATTATTTAATTACTACGTAGAAAACCTTATTTGTTTGATAAAATTTGGTATACGATTTACATTTACATTTCATAATGTTAAGACAAATATCTAATGGAAATAATCATTTCCTGTGCTGTTTCAAAAAAAAAACCTAACACCTAACCTAACCTATCCGAGTCGCTTCTGCCCTAAAAGGTCTTGCTCGCTCGCTTCGCTCGCTCACTGCCAGCGAGGTACCGGTTAGGGTATACGAAAGGATGTTTTTATAATTTTTCGGTCTTGCGGGTATAGTGTATATTAACCTTTGATTATGTATTTCAACCATTATGGAAAACGTACCGTAAACTGGGGTTACTTTGAAATGCGGGGGAAATAGAAAAGAGTTTTTTACCCCGTTTCCTTATTTTTTAAGACCAATCACCTAACTTTTTACGTCATTTGCACAATCGAGCTATGAATATTTGCGTTTTTATAACCATTTTAAATCTATCAAAGTAGCCCCAAAATTTCCTAAAGTAACCCTTGTTTACCAGTACTGTATATAAGGGTCCGTTGCCTCGTAGGGAATCAGAACCTACCAAACTGACTCAGATTGGTGGACACTCAGATGAGTTCTACAGGAAGTAAAAGACACGTGTCAAACGAAACTCAAAAGTAACAAACCAGTACTGTATAAAAATTTTGATTGATATTCTATTTAACTATAATATTTTATAATTTTATGTATTTTGAACGTATACATTGTAAACATATGCATTTTGTGCAATATGACTAGGAACCATTATGCATTCTAACTATTATATATTTTGACCACTATACATTTTAAACTTATACGTTTAGAACTTATGTCAAATAACTTTATATATTTTGATACATTATATTTTATGATTTTCGGCATGTCAACTGTATGTATTTCAACCGATATGTATTTAAAATTTATACATTATAATACGCACCCGTAATCAGACTATCGATTTCATCGAGCAGGCGGATTTGTCATAAAACTGCACAGCACAAGGTCCAGTTTACATGTTTACATCAATGTTTTAGCTATCTAGTTGTTATGCGATGTAAGCGTTTATGAAATACTATAAATGCATTAACTTACATTTATATAAACAAACCTTGTTATACACACATTCAGAACAGAAGAAAAAACAAAACTAGAACAACTTAAAAAAAAACAAAATAAATATTAATTAATTGGATTCCAAGTAATTTTATGCATAATTCCCACAAAAAATGTCTTGGCTGAATGATTCATTACTTTGCCGAAGTTCAGGAGCATAGTAAAAAAAAACTGCTCAAGTTGAAAATAATTTTCCTAGAAAGTTTTTATTAAATTTAACTTACGTGATTTTTTTCATATTTTTTAGACGTGCGGTTCAAAAGTTAGAGGGGGGGGCACATTATTTTGAATTTTCGGAGTGAATATCTCCGAAAATATTCACTTTATCAAAAAATGGTTTTAGCAAACCCCTATTTATTTTCAAATACCTATCCAATGATACCCCACACTATAGGGTTAGTCGAGAAAAAATATCACCCCCACTTTACATCTATGGTAGGTACAGGGAGGTACACTAAAAAAATTTTTTTAGTTTTTTTATTTAACCACTTTGTCAGCGTGACTGACATACCTATATATATTCATGCCAAATTACAGCTTTCTTGTACTAACAGTCTCTGAGCTTAGCCGCGGACAGACAGACAAACGGACAGACATGGCGAAACTATAAGGGTTCCTAGTTGACTACGGAACCCTAAAAGGTTGTAGTTCATTTATAATGCTCCCAACACTCGCCTGTCGACAGTTCTTAGCTAACTGTTCGTGCACTTTGTAATGTTGTGTTAAGGTTTAGTCTGCGTTGGCACCAGAGTGTAAGGCTCGCAACTGCCTACCGGGCAAATAAATACTCAGACGGAATTAGTACGCGGAAAATATTTCAAAGGTGAACCGCAACCAGTAAAAAGCGGAACCAGAACGTGTTGAGAGCTTGGATGATTTTGGTCGTTGCACTCGCGAATCTTGACCTTTAATAGACATTCTTACAACGTCTGCTTCCTGTTCTGAGCATATTTATTTATGTCGTTTCCATGTTTATGTTTTACGACCACTTTAGCTTAGTTGGTAGTGACCCTGCCTACGAAGCAAGAGGTCCTGGGTTCGAATCCCGGTAAGGGCATTTATTTGTGTGATGAGCACGAATATTTTGTTCCTGAGTTATGGATGTTTTCTATGTATTTAAGTATTTATTTATCTATATAAGTATGTTTATCGTCGTCTAGTACCCATAGTACAAGCTTTGCTTAGTTTGGGACTAGGTCGATTTGTGTTAGATTGTCCCCTAATATTTATTTATTTATTTATTTTATTTATTTATTCTTATACTGTCCAGGCTATTCGGTTGTGGAATGCCTTGCCGATTGACTTACGACGGGCAAAATCTCTGTCAATCTTTAAATCTATGCTTAAGGTGTACTATCTGTCTTCTTGTAATAATTAGCTTTGTTGAGAATGCCGTAAAGAAGGTGGAGAACGTGAGAGTTACGGCGTAGGCGGATTGTACTTCCTTACGTTATTACGGGTAATTTTGTAACATCCTGTATGAAACATGCAATACCTACTCGAGAACAACCATTCGCATTTTTTATACCTACGTATTATTTCTGCCCCGTCAGAGGGTTGAACCCGGAACCTCAAGCTTCGTAATCAGATTCTCTGACTAACCAATAGACTATCTATCAGGGCCCAATTGCATAACAAAGTACCTACAACTAATATTACAAGCGGAACTCTCGCTTCAGTTATATTAACTAGAAAGGGAGTTCCGCTTATAATATAAGTTGTACTTTGTTATACAATTTTATTGGGCCCTGCAGGCTTATTGTCTAACGTTTCTGACGCTTGCCTTCGCAATCACTATTTCTTTCTGTCAAACGGTATAAGATGACGGCAGAAAGAGACGGTGAAAGCGAAGGCAAGCGTCAGAAGCGTTAGACAATACGAGCGCGCGCAGACAGAGAGCGGTCTGGCGTTCCGCGTTCCGAGTTCCGAGTTCTGCGTTCTTTCGAATGTATAGGTCCCTTACGATAACGCACACAGCAGGCGGTCGGAACTCTCGAGCGGTCAAAACACAGAACTCTGAACGCGGAACGCGGAACTCCAGACCGCTCTCTGTCTGCGCGCGCTCTACGACCTCTGGTCGTCAGAATAGGGTAAAATAAAGTAAAAAATTAAACAGGTATTTTTTTCAAAATTATTCTTAAGTTGGGAACGATCCGACCAGTGCGCCTTTGTCGAGGACGCACTCACGCACTCACCCCGGAAGAAGGTATTCCGCAATGATCGCAACTAGTCGGATCCTCCCCGACTTTTTAGTTTTTAATCGAGGTCAAAAGGGAGAGATTTTTATTTTGGTTTTAACTATTTTTAGGGTTCCGTACCTCAAAAGGAAAAAACGGAACCCTTATAGGATCACTTTGTTGTCCGTCCGTCCGTCCGTCCGTCTGTCTGTCAATACCCTTTTTCTCAGGAACGCGTGGAGGTATCTAGCTGAAATTTATATCAAATACCCAAGTCTACTGTCCCTTGGAGCTGTGAAAAAATCAAACTTCTAAGCCAACGCAATCAAAAGATACAGCCGTTTATGCTGCAAATTTGCGCAAATTTTCGAAACTCGCAAGGGAATCAAAACCTACAGGGTACTTCCCGTGAACTCAGAATCTTGAAATTTGGTACGACGCAAGGTCTTATAGCACAGATAAAGGAAAAATTGCGAAAAGCATAATTTTTTTAGTCTGTCTCTCTATATCAGTAACCAATCTACAATGATCCCACACTGCGCACATTTTGCTTAGGAGCAGGGGTCTGATAAGACTGGATGTTCATATATACATATAAATTTGTACGGAACCCTCGGTGCGCGAGTCCGACTCGCACTTGGCCGGTTTGTTTTAATGTATTACCTACTTCAAAACTCCGTCATTTACTAACCGATTTGGAAAATCGTTATTTTTGTTTGCATGGAAGTAAGTATAGATATATATTTCCTGGTCGGTCCCATGTAAAATTGAAGAAAATACCACCCCTGATTAGCCAGTTGTTGTGAACATGTTTAATTGTATTGAACATTCTCATACGTCGAGTTTGTTCTATACCTACCTGACTAGTTTAAAAGCAGGGTCATTATGTAGTTGAGTAGATAAAGCATTTGATTACTTGCAAGAAGTAAGGACTTTAATTAAAGCCGGTTACTAGTAGGTAGGCTAGAAGACATTATTCGTTAATTACTCATCGAGAAATACCTATAAAGTATAATACCATAACTTTTAGATTAATAGTAAGTTGTACTTTAGTTATAATAATGTTATACAGGCGATTCGGCTAGCGCTTTCTTTTATTTTCAGTTTTTACGTTTTGCGTGATGTGGGTTGGAACACTACTACCTATCATCGCGGCCTGTATACGTCTCACGCGGGGCCAGTGTGGATTGAGAAGGTCACACACAACAGTGAATATCTTTGCTCTCGATGTTTTCCTTTACCGTAAAACTCATGATAAATGTTAATTGGCACAATTTCAAAAAACTTTGAGGTGCAAGGCCGGGCTCGAACCCACGATCTTCTGGTTGAGAGGCCATAGGCTATCGCAACTAATACGACACGATTTCGCACATGAATTTTATTCTGAAAAACTCACAGGTGCGAGCCCGGATTCGAACTATTTTGAACCCACGACCCTCTGTTTGAGGGACCATAGGTCAAACCACTAAACTATAGGTACGACAGTAATAAAAAATAAAAATTGTTTATTTCAGATACGAGTATCGTAGATCCAATATATGTTTGCAACAGAGAAGTCCTAATTATGTAACTAGTAGCTGTTGCCCGCGACTCCGTTCGCGAAGAATAGGGGTATAACAAACACCGTGACACGAGATTTTTATATATTAGATTTAACATTTTTTAACATAGGTAGTACTCATGGTACGTAAAATTGATAATTGGCATACCTAACCTGTTTAGACATTCCATGGACCAATAATTTTTTGTAATGTGCTCTTCAAATATTTTTTTTACAAAAATTTACACTTGAAAGAAATCACCAGGTATGCCATATATTTCACACTAGCCTTCCATCCGCAGCTTCGCCCGCGATAAATTAATTTTCCCGTAGGAAAAGGTATTTTCCCGCGGTAAAAAGTAGCCTATGTCACTCAGTGATAATGTAGCTTTCTAACGGCAAAAGAATTTTTGAATTCGGTCCAGGAGTTTCGGAGCCTATTCAATGCAAACAAACAATCAAATCTTTCCTCTTTATAATATTAGTAAGTACAGAAATAGTACATTACTGCAGAGGCCGGGACGTAAGGGGTTGCCGGCCGAGTATCTAAGTTGACGGCCGAGTGGTACACTCGGCCGGCATGATACGAGGCCGGCAACCCCTGTTCCGGCCGAGGCTTGTATAGTGCTTTTCTCATTCATCGTAATCATCATCGTAATCATCATCATCATCATCATCATCATCATGATGCCGACGATGATGATGATGATGATGATGATGATGATGATGATGGTGATGGTGATGTTGATGGTGAAATATTTCTCTGGGCAGATCACCATTACCTTATTATTAAATAAGCGTAGCGGCAGAATATCATAATGAACCAAAACGCAAAATTATTGCTTATAGTTTTTTTTAAATGGCTAATTGCTATGATGCCATAGACCTATAAATGTCATGGTGCTGTATCACATAAACAATAGACGATCGCATTGCCGGCCAAGGCCTGCAATTTTGTATGAAAATCCATTACCTACCAGTTGTCTAACCGCGCCCGCAACGTGATACGTCCCGGCCTTTGATCAATTATAACTGAAGATACACATTGCCGAACAAAATCCCCTTCAAAGAATGTCCGAACTTTTTTATTTGTTTGCATAACAATTAAAATCATCACCTACACCGAAATTTGAACCTAGTCTTTACTTCATTACAGTCAAATTTCGGTTGACACTTAACAGCTAAACTTGACAATTTCACGCAACGTACTGAGAAAAAAGAAGGCCACTTTTATCAAAGTGGCGCTCATTTGGCTCGGACATTTTCGGGCGCGCGACTGTGGATCTACAGTTATAATTGATCAAAGGTCCCGGCCTATTATTTGGAACACAACGTAAATATTACATAGCATGTTTGAGAAAAGATTAATGGTTAGGTACTTAAAAGTAGAATGGCCCCCATAACAGACATTTTTTACACGACTACGGCAAATCCAAAAGAAGTGTAATGATTTTAGCGTCGATACTACTCATTTAATAAATAAGGTGTCAATCGATTTGTTATTTACGAGCGACCCGCCCCGGCTTCGCACGGGTGCAATGCCGATACTAAATACACTACAGAATGTCTTTATTACAACACAACGTTCACAGCTTTTTGTCAGCTCATAGGCACGCGCCGCCGCCCCCCCGCCCGGTATTGCCGCAACCGCTATGTCCCTGCATTTTAAATCTGGTAATTATCTTCGAAAATATTCCTTTAAATTACATAATGTAATGGGTCATATTGATCTGTAGATGCACATGTACAATGTATTTAAGTTACTTAATTGGATAAGGTAAGGATAAATGCTGTATTGCTTAAAATCGATTCGTAAATAAGCCATTATTTCTCGTAAAAAGTAAAGGATAAAAAATGGTTATTGTGGGTTATCTCTAAGAGATAGACATATACCGTCGCGGACTTTTTTGTAGACTTTAAGGTGTATAATACTGTAGAACGTTATTTTGATATATTCGTAGGGTTCAGCCAGCGTTTGCAATGTAGGTAAGCGCAAAAATGTGTTTATTTACGACATCACATTAGAAACCTCTAGAATTATCAGAGTTTCTCTACTATATTATGCATGTATTATACATATAAACCTTTCTCTTGAATCACTCTATCTATTAAAAATATCGCATCAAAATCCGTGGCGTAGGTACTTTTGAAGATCTAAGCATTCATAGGGACAGACAGACAGCGGGAAGCGACTTTGTTTTATACTATGTATAACAAAGAATAAGCCCAGCCAAACCTTTTTTCGTTGATACTAAGCCAATAAATGGACTTACTATTTTCCACCAAAATATTGCAGGGGCGTTAAGTAAAAAAGATCTATTCGAATTGACAGTTCAGCAATTAAAAAATAATAATAACATAAATATTGATGCAATTTGTTTAACTGAAACTTTTCTTATGTCTGGAACTGAACACTTCTTTCATTTGACAAACTATAAAATGGTCGCTTTTTATTCGAGAACAAATATCAAGAGAGGTGGGTCTTATATTTTAGTTAAGAAGGATCTTAAATGTAATGTTTTAAAATTAAATAACAGCTTATGTATACCATACCACTTTGAGTTGTGCGGTATCGAAGTATCTGAATGTAATGTTATCATTGTTTGTATATATAGAACCCCGAAGTCAGACATTCATATATTTTTTGACCACTTAAACAAATTACTTACTGAGTTATCAAAAAAGAGAAATAAAAAAATTATATTATGTGGAGACTGGAACATAGATACAATTAAAGTGAATAATTTTTCGCAAGAATTAAACAGTACATTGCATAACTATGGCCTTAAATGTCACATAAATACTCCAACAAGACATAATTCGTGTATTGACCCAGCAACATCCCGCGAGCTAAACCGGAGGTGTTGGAGTTGGCACTCTCCGACCACAACACTGGTCAGCTCCTTACGGTCCCCATAAAAATACACAAGTGTTTGAAATATTGGTTTGTGGAAAGAAGAGATATGTGCCAGGAAAATATAAATAAATTTTATAACTGTATCTCGGCCCTATCCTTCTCAGATGTTTACATGACGAATGACACAGATCTAGCTTTTGATAGTTTTCATGAATTGTTCGTTTTGTTTTTTAAATTGTGCTTTCCGGTCATAAAAGTCAAAATAACTAATAAGCCCATTAAAAACAGATGGTTGTCAAAGGGGTTGAAGAAAAGTTGTACTACTAAAAGGGCTATGTACATGATGTGCGTTAAGCAAGCAAATTATAAACAAGAAAATATGCGCAAATACTCCCGATATAGCTTATTATTAAGGAAATGTATTCATGCAGCTCAAAAACTTAACAATGGCAAGTATATACATAAGTCAAGGAATAAATGTAAAGCAACTTGGAATGTAATTAATGACACCTTAAAATCTAAAAATACACGAAATCAAATTGACACAATAATTAAAGATGAGGTCACATACAATGATCCAGTGGATATTTGTGAAAAATTTAATAATTTCTTTATTGAAATGACTAATTCGATACCAAATAAACATAATGGCAATTGCGAACCCAGCATCAACGGTAAATTTCCTGGTCCCAATCATGAAAAATGTATTAATAGTATATTCCTTTCACCAGTGTCACAAGATTGCATTCGCGGTATTATCCTCAAATTACGAAAAACCAACTCAACGGGTTATGATGAAATAAATACCGATATTTTAAAGATGCTGGTAGATGCCATCACACCACCACTTACGTATATAATAAATCTTTCACTGGAAAACGGTACATTTCCAGAGAAGTTAAAAAAGTCTGTAGTTAAACCTCTATTCAAAAAGGGAAATGAGCAAAGCATGGATAATTATCGCCCTGTGACAATGATTCCAGTAATTTCAAAAATATTTGAGAGAGTAATGTACGATAAAGTCACAGATTTCTTTAATAAATACCACATTTTGAATGAAAACCAATTCGGGTTTCGTAAGGGCAGATCTACTTCCGTTGCTTGTTTTACCTTAATAAAGCTGATTACGGAAAGTCTAAATAGAAAGATTCCAATTGCTGTCATGTTCTTAGACATGAGTAAAGCGTTCGATTTTGTTTGACATAAAACTCTATTAATGAAACTTGAGCACTATGGCATAAGGGGAACAGCTCTTAGCTGGGTCAAGAGTTATCTTAGCAATAGGAAGCAATGTACAGAGATATGCTCAATGCTAAACCATGAAAGGAAGGCATTTAGGTCAGAGTTCAAGTACAATAATTTCGGTGTCCCCAGGGCAGTATTTTAGGACCGCTCCTATTCCTGACATATATAAATGACCTTCCTAATTGCATCCCACACCCACGCATACTGTTTGCGGACGATACAACTATTGCTATTCAAGGTCACGATAAATTGAATTTCGAAAGAGACATAAATAAGGCATTGAATTCTGTTATAGAATGGCTGGAACATAACAACTTGAAAATTAATGTCAATAAAACAATTATAATTCAGTTCCAAACTTGTCGAGCAAAACTAGGTCCACTTAGTAATATTTGTCACAAAGATCAACAAATTCATCAAGTTCAGACGACTAGGTTTCTGGGCTTTATATTTGATCAATGTTGTAACTGGAGAGATCACGTGGATTTTGTTTGTTGCAAAATTGATAGGTTCGTATATGCCTTGGCAAGAGTGAAACGTGTAGCCTCTCAAGAGGCCGCACTGTCTACTTACCATGCATATGTGTCCTCGGTTCTCCGATACGGGCTTTTATTGTGGGGAAACTCCGTAGATGTAGATCGGGCTTTTAAGGCCCAAAAAAAATGCATTAGGATCCTGAAGGGTGTGGGATACATGGTGTCGTGTAAACCCTTGTTTAGGGAACTGCTCATTTTACCTCTTCCATGTACATATGTACATTAAAGAGGCTTGCTTATTTGTAAAGAAGCACACTAACATCTTTCGCACAAATGCTGATGTTATTAACTCGCGTACTAGAGGGTCGAAAAACCTCTACGTACCTAAAGCTAACTTGTCTGTTTACAAGAAGAATGCATACTTTTCTTGCATTAAAATCTACAATAAGTTACCCGAAAGCCTTAAGCAGAGTAATGTGCACGAATTTAAAAGGAAACTGGACACGTATTTATTGAAGCATTGTTTTTATTTAGTTAGAGAATTTTTGACATTACATCATAGTTAAAGTAGGTATTTAATAAATTGTAGTAGGTATATTGTAATGTAATGTTGACATTGTTTTTCTGTTTATTTATTATTGACTTTCTAACATTTTTTTAATATTATTATTGCTTAAATTTTATTATTGCTTTATGATTTAACACTTTTTGACATTTGTATTTTTTTTTTAAATTATTGATTGCCATTAAGTATGAATTATTTAACTAGAATTAATTAATGTGTTAATTTTACACGTCGCAATCGCGGCAGAATGTGAGACCCTTTTATTTATATTTTCAGAACTGTTATTTTGTACCATGTTCTATGTAAATAAATATATTATCATTATCATTATAGTGGGTTACGTATCAAAATATCTAAAATTAAAAAACCTAACGTAAAATAACCTACATTCAAAATACCTAAAATCTAAATACCTAATGATTTTATATACCTAAGCAACTAACACCTACCTTCGAATTACCTAAGTTTAAAATACCTAATGGAGTAAATGTCTAATGTTTAAAATATCAACAGCTATGACACCTAAGTTTGATACACCAACATTTGAAATACCAAATGGTCAAAATACCTAAATGAAGCGAACATCGCTTAATTTTCGGCGAGCGAGCGAAGCGAGCGAGCAAGACGGTTCGGGGCGGAAGCGATTCGGAATGGTTAGGTTCAAAGGCTAATGCGGGAGCGTAGCGGAGCGAAGCTCCCGCATTAGCCTTTGGTGTTAGTTATTTTTTTATTACCACGTGAAAAATCTAATTTGTTTGATAAAATTTGGTATATGATTTACATTTAGGTACATTTCATAATGTTAAAGACAAAAATACCTAATGGAAATAATCATTTTCTGCGCTGTTACAAAAAAATACCTAACATCGAAGGCTATGGCGGGAGCTACGCTACGCTTCGGTCCCGCCTTAGCCTTCTGAACCTAACCTATCCGAGTCGCTTCTGCCTTAAAAAGTCTTGCTCGCTCGCTTCGCTCGCTCGCTGCCAGCGAGATACCGGTTAAGATATACGAAAGCTTTCGGTATTTTGAATATAAGTGAAAAAATCATTAGGTATTTAGATTTTAGGTATTTTGGACGTAGGTTATTTTACGTTAGGTTTTTTAATTTTAGACATTGCAATACGTAGGCATTTTAAGCTTTCGGTATTTTGAATATAAGTTAAAAAATCATTAGGTATTTAGATTTTAGGTATTTTGAACGTAGGTTATTTTACGTTAGGTTTCTTAATTTTAGTTATTTTGATACGTAACCTTATAGTGATTAATTGTTAATTGATTATGCTCCGGGTGACATAGGATTAAAGTTCCGGGATTTTCCAAAAAAATATTTCGTGCTCTTCATTAACGTCATTAACGCTCCATAGAAAACACCCGCGCCACATTTCGCGTCTCTAAATTCAGCGGTTGCAGATTTTGGGATTTTGGCCCGATCCTGTGGGAATATCGCTAGCTACTTATCTGCTTGTCCAGCCATTTTAGCGTGAAAGAGAAACAAACATGCACGCACACACACACACACATACACACACACACACACACACACACACACACACACATACTAACAAACTTTCGTATTTTTAATATTAGTTAGTAGCATTTATGAATCACCTTCATTGATTACTCGTCCGTAACACGTAGGTATTACACGAGTTCAGGCTTCAGGCAGCGTCGAAACGTCACTACTTATACTGTAATCTAATTTAGACCCGATACGCCCACGGTCTCGGTGTGTTTAGTTCGCAGTCCGATACCGGCCGCGCATACTCGCACTCCGCGCGACGCGAAGCGTGTCGGTAAAATAAAAAAATAGTGTTCGCTATTCAAATACCCCACTAAAATTAAAAGTAAAATTAGTACCTACTCGCTTTTATTTGTGACCAGTGTTTTAATTTATTAAGGCATATTTGATGCGAAGACGATTAAAAAATAAAAAGTTTATAAAAAAAGTGCGCTCCAAATATTGTTTATGATATTTGCATTTATCTTATTCGTTTAATTGACGAATAATTAAGTGTTGTTGACAGCGCGGAAAAGTGATCACGGGAAAGACAAAAAATTTAATTTAGAATTTCGTTAACCTTTAGCAAATTATCGTGACTCATGTTGGTTTTTGCTGAAAAGAATATGCTATAAAAAGTTACGGGTGTTATATTGAAGAACAGACTATGTCGCACCCGTTGGCATTACTCCGAGGTTTCGGGAGGAAGGTGAGCGGTGATGAAAATCACGAGTGCCGGACTCTCCAGATAGACTTGCCTTCGCCATCATCTGTCGAGATCGAGTTCACCAATCTAACTCTCAAAGTTTCAGAAGGATTTCGATCGAAAAGTAAGTTCATACAATCTAACGAATTTTCATTTCAGAAGATACAATCAAATAATTGAGTGCGTACTTCGATTAAGATCGTCTGATAATAATGACAATAAGCAATAACAACGGCAATAATCTGTTTTTATTTTTAATATCGGTTTATCAACATAATACACACGCAACATATGGCCGAATATCGATATACGTATCTATTCCGAAGTTGGTCAATATAAATCTCGAATGTGAAATCTTTTACGGTCATGTTACTACGATGTTTTGTACTTATTAAAAAAAATACTAAACAAAGATCACCTGTATTTTTTTTTTTAATACGCAGGCACCGTGACGTAAATATGTACGTATATAAGCATAAATAATATATTATATTTAGCGATGTTTTCCCTGCAGGCATACGTTTAGCATAGGTTTTTAACGGGCGCAATTTTGTACTTGTTACTACCTATTTAGTTTAAGATAGGTAGTTATATAATAACTAGCTGACCCTGCAAACGTTGTTTTGCCTTATATCACCTAGGGGTATAAAAAATAGCCTACGACCTATTCTCAGACCTACCGAGTGTAAAGAAAAAAGTTTCATAAAAATCGGCCAAGCCGTTTCGGAGGAGTTCGGTAACAAACACCGTGACACGAGATTTTTATATATTAGAAATAAAAATGAATAGATACGTTCCAATATATTATACGATCAAGATGAAAACCGAAAAATGCGTGTCTAGGTCGTGTGGTTACAATATTGAAATAATAATGTAATTTGTAAATTTACCAGAGAGATTTTGAGATTTTTTTTTCGAACGGACGGAATGTTAGCCTCTGATGGTTTTTACAGCTTATCGGAGGGAGGGCGAGCTGCCAGAAGGGCTTCACTTCTGGGGGAGATTTAAGTTAGCATGGAAAAGTGTGCTGCCATAGAGCCGACTACTAGTAAAACTAACCCTTAAGAGCAAGTAGATTCAACACAAACATACTTGTGTTATTAACATTTCGAGTGCGTTAAAGCAACCCTTGTTAGACAGTTAAAATTACTGTCATGGTTTGTTGTTTTTACAGGTTTGCACCAGGTGCATACTAGTAAAACTAACCACAATAGTAGGTAGATTTAACACAATCAAACTTGTGTTTTTAACATTTTGAGTAAGTTAAAAAAAACCTTTTTAAAGAGTGTTAATTATACTGTCATGGTTTGTTGTTTTTACAGGTTTGCACCAAGTGCATACTAGTAAAACTAACAAAAAGCTAAAGGTATAGGTAATGAATTTACCATTTTGCTAGACGGTTAAATTTATAGTAGGAATTTTATAAGCTGGGGGTTTAGGACTGCAGAACTTATCTGGTAAAGATAACATTGTAAACGTTTGTTGAAGCCTACCGCTAATAACAAATCAGAACAAGTAACAAAAAATGCAAATAAATAGCTACCATGTTCTCTAAGTTACAATTAAGGTATTAATTGCAAAAGCTTAACTCATTAAGAAAGGCCTTTCGTCATTGTAAGCGGTACTCAGGTGGATCGTCGGCGTTGTAGTGCGCCCATAATAGAACAAACGAGAACAATGTTATCTTTACCAGATGAGGTCTGCAGTCCTAAACCCCCAGCTTATAAAATTCCAACTATACCATTGTGCTACTTGTAAAAACAACTAAAATTCAAGGGTAGGTGCTATATTAACCCCTTGTTAGAGGGTTAATTTTAACATTATACTAAAATCTTGAATCAACAAATATGGAATAAGTTAAAATTACCTTAATTGATCAACAATAATATAGTTTTTGTTAAATCAACAAAACTCAAGGGTAGGTGCTTTAATATTAACGCTTTACTAGGGGCGTTCAATAAAAAAGTGAGAATGAGTATGCTATAAACAACTTTTACTAAATGTAATTTTATTTTTCGACATAGTCACCTTTTAGCATAATACACTTATTATATCTTTTTTCTAAACTTAAAATTTCATTTTTAAAAAAGGTCTCATCTTGAGTACTTAAAAAATCTTGTACTGCAGCGACTACCGCGTCGTCGTCTTCAAATTTCTGGCCTCTCGGGTATTGTTTCAATCTCGGAAATAGGTAGAAATCACTGGGAGCGAGATCTGGTGAATACAGATGTTGCTTAAGGATATTGAACCCAGCATCACGAATTGCAGTCATTGCTACGATGGACTTGTGTGCCGGGGCATTGTCCTGGTGGAACAGCACAACTTTCGAGAGTTTACCTCGCCGTTTTTCGCGGATCTCATTGCGCAATGTTGCTATTTGTTTGGCGTATAAAGTGCCCGTAATAGTGGCTCCATGTTTGAGATACTCAATCATTAATACCCCTTTACCATCCCAAAAAACAGAGCCCATGACCTTACCGGCAGATGGGCCCACCTTGAATTTCTTCGGAGTTGGAGATGATGGCCTTTTCCATGTCATAGACTGCAGTTTCGTTTCAGGGTCGTAATGATGGAGCCATGTTTCGTCCATTGTTATAAATCGCGCCAAAAAATGTTCCCGGTCTTGCTGTATCAGATCCAAAGCTTCTTGACAAATCTCGACTCTAGTTTGTTTTTGCGTGTCAGTAAGCATTCTTGGTACCCAACGCGCAGATACCTTTTTCATACCCAAGCGTTCATGTAAAATATTATGCACGCTCCCCGTTGAAATCTTTACATTTTCAGCAATAAAACGAACCGTGACACGACGATCCGCCAAAACTGAGTTTTCAACTTTTTTCACAATTTCTTCAGTTTTTGCAGTAGTAGGGCGTCCGGAGCGGGGGTCGTCCATGGTCGATGTTCTTCCATGTCTAAATTCGGCGCACCAACGTGCGACTGTTGAATACGGAGGAGCATTAGACCCTAAAGTGTCCCGCAAATCTAAATTGACTTGGTCCGTAGAAAAATTTTTCAAACACAAGTATTTGTTAACGGCGCGCAGTTAAATTTTCTCCATTTTCGCTAACGTGCTCAATAGCATTGCAAAGAAATTACCGTATTTTTTTTAAACAAAAGACAGTTACTTTTTTTTTTCATAGCAATCAGCTAGATAGCTGGCCGGCGCTTTACCGGCCAGTATTTAATTTCCTAATATTGAAAGAGTTTGCATCTCATTCTCACTTTATATTGAACGCCCCTCGTATTTTCGTCGATTTTAGGTAAAATCAACACATTTTTGCTTTCAGTGTGGATTTTGGACTCTAACGGCGATTTATTTATGCAAGCAATCGGTTTTTTATGAGTTTACACGCGTGATCATTTAGCACCGGGACTTCTTTTAACTCTGACATAGATAACCCGAGTTTTATATAGCTCGCTTACATAAATATCAGCTCTAAAGTTCAATGATATGCAATACTTATACAGGGTTATTGGTAAGTCGACCTATTCCATTATTTTATTGGTTATTGGGAATCGAACCCAGGTCCTCAGCATTCCGTGCCGTGTGCCATTCCCCTACATCAGACCCCCTTCCCCTCCCCTTTCCCTTTTTCCACTTTCCCCTTTCTTTCTTGTTCCCCTTTTTGACCAGTGGTGGTGTAGGGGAATGGCACACGGCACGGAATGCTGAGGACCTGGGTTCGATTCCCAGCGCTGGTCTTTTTTTAACACGCTTTTATTAGGTCGACCTGTATATAACTAAGTATGTAATGGAAACTTTGAACATGATTTTGACCCACTTCCCGGTTTCCCATTGAGCTGAAATTTTGGACGTATGTGTAAATTGAATGACAATGCAACATTATGGTAACATGGAGCTGATCTGATGATGGAGCTGGATGGTGGCCATAGGAACTCTGTAATAAAATGACACAACCCCGTCGAATTTGGGCTCGTTTGATTCGTCTTGACTAGCATTTTGATCCCAGATGGTAACCATGGTCTGATGATGGAGCTGGAAGATGGCCAAAGGCACTCCACTAAAAAACGACACAACCCCGTCGAGTTTGGACTCGTTTGATTCGTCTTGACGAGCACTTTGATCCCAGATGTTAGGGGGTTGCGGGGTTGGGGGATTAGAGGGGTTGGGGGGTGAAGGGATGAAGATAGAAACAGAGAGTTACGTTTGGTATATTACTGTAGAGCAGTGCGCGCGCACCAAAGACAAAGTATAAGATGGACCGATTCTATTTAAGACGAACAAAAAACCTTCATGTGTCTCTTATTAGCGCATGGAAATCATGCCATGTATAAATGTTAAAAATATTTCGTTATCAAAGACCAAAAAGTATAAAATAAATTAATAGTTTAAAAAAACCGGCCAAGAGCGTGTCGGACACGCCCAAGGTAGGGTTCCGTAGCCATTACGAAAAAATCAAGTAATATTTTTCTAAGGATTTCGTATGTGTACGGAATCATCCAAGTTTAGGTATGTTTTATACCTTAGGCTACTATTTACTCTTAAACTACAAATAATTTCCAAGCAATCTTAGCCGCTATAATTTTCCTAGTAAATTTGATATATTTACTACCATTCTGAATTTTTTCAAATTTATCCACCCAACAGTTTAGATTTTAGAGAGGGGGGACGGCCGATTTTAATGAAAATTTTCACTTCAAAGTTGAATATTTCGCAAACAGATCACTGAATAGAAAAATCATGTTAGAAACCCCGCAATGGTTTTAAAAGACCTATCCAACGATACCCCACACTATAGGGTTAGCCGAGAAAAAAAAATCACCCCCACTTTACGTCTATGGGAGGTACCCTAAAAAATTTTTTTTTACTTTTTTTTATTCAATCGCTTTGTCGGCGTGACTGATATATATATTCATGCCAAATTACAGCTTTCTAGTACTAACAGTCTCTGAGCTTAGCCGCGGACAGACAGACAGACAGACAGACAGACAGACATGGCGAAACTATAAGGGTTCCTAGTTGACTACGGAACCCTAAAAACACTAGAAAAACACGCTTTTATAAATGCACGTAAAAACAAAAAATAAATTATGGATCGTTCAAGTTGTCTCTATTTCTGGGCTGAAGTGTAAACTATGTGCTTTTAATTATAATATTTGATTGTAAAAGCGTGGGGCGCTGGAACAGGAAAGACGTTCTTGTTAACAAATACTAATACTAACTTCCTGGCCGAAGCTGCATGAGGTCGCACAAGAGCATAACGTTTATGCCGCCAAAGGGTTACCAAAGGGAATCAAAGATATCTCGTCCACGAACAAGAACTCTACATTTTGCCACTGTTGACGCATCCAAGAACGTCTTCCTGTTCCAGCGCCCCACGCTTTTACAATCAAATATTATAATTAAAAGCACATAGTTTACACTTCAGCCCAGAAATAGAGACAACTTGAACGATCCATAATTTATTTTTTGTTTTTACGTGCATTTATAAAAGCGTGCTTTTCTGGTGTTTTTTAAACTATTAATTTTTTTATGGGTTTTTTTCTGTGCATCCATATTTCAGTTTGTATTTAGTATGAAATAAATGTATGTCCTAAGTTTTTTTCTGTTTTTATTTCATATTTGTTTATTAAATGAATAAAATACTTAATAAATGTAATGGCAACATTTCATACCATTTTTGAAAAAATAAATTACTATACTTGCGCAATACGGCAGATTCCAAGGCGAAACGCGATGAAGTCGATCAACTGATTTGATTATGTATTTCTTTTACTGACGTCAATTGTGTCGCAGCCCACCTGTTTGACCCGCCCAGTGGCCGATTTAAATAAAAATATCATGAAAAATACAATTTTGAACGTTACTTTGATGCCCTGTTATGTATAATGTTTTGAGTTAATGCATTATACAGTACAGCAATAACTGAGCAGGAACATTAATTTTGTATCACGTTTAAAATTTCACCTCGTATGTACTTTGTTTTAACAATAAAAATGCAGCGTTATAAATGTAAAACTGGCAAGTCCAAGGAGTTCCCCATAAGGAAACGGCGCTGCCTTCTGTCAATTTCATTGCTAACGACTATCTCCTTAATTACAACCATCTTACGGACCTGTTAAGTAAAGCAATTGTATGTTTTACCCGTGATTCGGTAAGGCAATTGTCAAAGCAACAGATGAAGACAAACGAAAATGTTAATTAAACTAAGCTTAACGAGTGTTTAATGTGTAGGTATGTCTGGCTACTAAGAGAAGGTTCGAGACATCCACGGTCGTGGTCGTCGCAAAACGTCGAAATAAATAACATTATTTTAGTTTTATATATAGCCCCGTGTCAGCATTAAAACATGTCCACTGAAATTTAAAGAAACTAAATAGTGGAAATATAATAAAGGACTGTGGATATCAGTGACGTGGAGCATCAATTTTAGTTAGGAAACTCACTCGGAGTACCTATGTCTTCGGAATCGGACCTTAGATAGGTACAGTTAGTGCACACAAGCTTTGCCATAATTGTCATCACATAGTTACATCACATTAGAAACATACACAATCCAGTGGGAAACGATTTGTTACGGCGTAAGCCACTGGTAGAAATCTATGCTGTGTTACTAGGTACCAAAAATAAAATAAAGTTATCGTGTGCGAGCCAGACTTAAGGAGAGGGCTTTAACCCCATCTACACTTATAATTTGTGGTGTTTAGGAAGCTTAAATCATCCAGGAATGCAGCTTATGATTCTTCGTAATATAGCTATGCAGGTACTTACCTATATCTAAATATGTAAAAGAAGAAACTGACTGACTGACATATCAACGCACAGCCAAAACCGCTGGGCCTGGAGATTCCAAATTTGGCACGTAGGTTCCTTATAAGGTCTAGGGGTGCATTAAGAAAGGATTTTTCAAAATTCATTCCCTAGGGGGTGAAACGGGGGTCCAAAGTTTGTATGGGGAAACAAGATTTGTTAGACTATTTTATTCGAAACTTCAGAGGAGTACTCCTAACGATAAATAAGTAAACACGTATTTCAGGTTTTTTGGGAATTCAACCCCTAAAAAAAGAGGGAAATGGGGTGACAAGGTCTGGAAATCAACATGGGTATTGTTTCTATGGTTTATCGGGTCGCTGGTTACGAAAACAACAACGATTTTAAAATCCAACGTAGCGGACGTGAAATACCATCTCGAGTGGGGTGCGATGGGGTTGAAATGTCTGAATATCAATATGGGTGTCATTTTTTATGTTCATGGCATCACAAGAGGAGTACTTCTAACGAAAAATGAGTAAACAAGTTTAGTGTTTTAGGTGTTTTGAGCATTCAACCTCTTAAAAGTGGGATATGTGTTGACAAAGTCTGAAAATCAACATGGGTATTGTATCTATGGTTTATCGGGTCACTGATTACGAAAACAACAACGATTTTAAAATCCAACGTGGCGTAAGTGAAATGCAATCTCCCCTGTTGGAGTGCGATCGGGTTGAAATGTCTAAAAATATCAATATGGGTGTCGTTTTTACGGTGTTTTCGGATTTTAATTACGAAAATGGCATCGATTTTGTTTGATATTGTGGACATGAAAATTCTTAAAAGTATGAGTGCTAAATTGCAATTCATTCGGTCCAATAGTTTTGGAGCAAAACGGTTGTAACAGACGGAGTGACAGACAGCCACACGTGATCTTATAAGGGTTCTATTTTTGTACGCTATGTACGCGTACACTGTACGCGTAGCTGCAAGTACTGACATGGCGTTCCAGGACACGCGTACCCGGGCTCGCGTAGGCTACGCGTAATGTGCGCGCAATCCGTACGCAGCTTTACAGCTCAGTCACTTGCAATAATATATGACAAGACAATTTTAATCATCATCCCAGCCTTTAAACATTCCACTGCAAGCTACAGGCCTCCTCTCAGAATAAGAGGGCTTAGGCTGTAGTTTCCACGCGGGCCCAGAGCGCAACTGACGCGAACAAATACTTATAATGCGTTTACTTATAATACATACTTATGATGTACTTATAATGCGTTTACTTATAATACATACTTATGAAGTTAAGTATGAAGTATCTTTTTCTATTTTTTTTTTAGTGTACGATGTATGGGAAAAATTCGTCGCTAACTTCTAGAGCAGTGATGGTGTAGGGGTAAGCACGCAGCACGGAACGCTGAGGACCTGGGTTCGATTCCCAGCATTGGTCTTTTTTCTGGGGTTTTTTCTGTGCATCTATATTTCAGTTTGTATTTAGTTTGAAATACATACTTATGATGTACTTATAAGGTACCTACATAGCCGCATAATTTGGTGGATTACTTACACTGATCGGAAAATCGCGCAAAGATTTTGCAACTTAACATGCAAAATATCGTAAATCACCGGTCCTTTTAGCGTAATTTATATAAATGACCGTATAACCGTATTTAATCACAGTTACGCATTTTTGCATCGCTACTTAAAAGAGAATAATAATTTTTTTTATGATATTTAAATAAGTTTCACCATTTATTAAATTACTTAGGTACGACTTACGTTAATTACGTCTATAGACGGGTAAAATGTGAAAGTAAAGTTTAAGCTTTGTTGCTAAAGAGCGTTTTGGGTTTAAAAAATTGCTAAACAGCATTGGCACGCTTTGGCTCTGACTCAACATGTGAAATTTCGCAGTTTTAATATAGATACTTACCTACATATGTGTAAACGACTCTGCTTTCAACGTGATCACCTGTGTGTACTGTGGTTATTAACACGGTTGTACACATTTGAAGCTTTTTCCCGCGACTCCGTCCGCGTGGAATTAGTAATTTGGGCAGCTTATTTTTTTATCCAATTTGCTTTTTCATCAATTATGGCTCTCCTTAGATCCTTCCGGAAGAACCCCGGACCCCGATTTTGAAACATTCTTCCGCTCCGCTCCGCTCCTATTGGTGTTAGCGTGATGATATATAGCCTATAGCCTTCCTCGATAAATGTGCTATCTAACACTGAAAGAATTATTCAAATCGGAGCAGTAGTTCCTGAGATTAGCGCGTTCAAACAAAAAACCTGTTCGATAAATTCTTAAAATAGACGTATCTTTCTTATTTGTGAACCGATTCAAATAAAACAAACACTAAATGTTAATCCAAGAAAATACCAACATATCAGTGAAAACCACACCCTTCTAGGTTAAGCCGTTTCTGAGATTAGCGCGCACAAACGCACAGACAAACAGACAAACAGACAATAATTCTAAAAATCATTGTTTTGGGTTCTATTGTGCTAATAAATAGCCCTAGTGACAGTTTTTCTCAAATATCTTCAATGTACAGACACCGACTTGTTATAGATTTATTATATGTATAGATATAGATAGATTATGTTAGGCTGTTCAAGGCTAGATTAGTTTAAAAGAATTTCGGATATTTTAAGCTTAAAAGAGGGTCCCTTTTGCGTATGCTTTGGGTACGGAACCTTAAAAACTTAGTATCACTGTGAAGTTTTGACACTGTTAAATAAGTGATTCATAGTCAATATTGCCTTAGATATTATGGCAATATTGCCATTGGCCCAGAATCGTAATGTTTGGCAAGACGTGTTTAGGTACATTTAATCACATGTCGTTTAACCCATTATAACCTAGCAGTATCGTTTGGCACCTAATTTCGTCTTGTGTATATTTTTGAGTCATACTCATACACAATGTCGTAATCGGTTCGTGATTACATACATTATTATTATTGCATTTTTAGTTTGAGAATCAGTTAAACGTAGAAAAATATCGATGTATCAGGGATCGTTTTTACATTTTCAAAGTTCTTTCTGTTGTAAACGGTTTCCTAGAAGAGATCGCTCTAAAGCGATAAAGCCACCTTGCTTACATTGTAAGTTTTCTCTATACACCTGTTTATTGTATTGCTTAGGTACTAGGTCATTAATGGAGAGTATGTAGGTATGTATGTATGTAAACTCTTATTGTACTTTATTGTTCAATGTTAAGTTTATATTTCACTTCGACTTATCTTCTCTTTGACGCAAAGTTTGGTGCTTTCATATTTCATGAATTTTAATAATGTTACTTTTATTATTGTTAGGTACACAGTAGAACATTCTATCAATGCGCGAGTCCGAATCGTACGTTGATCGATTTTATCCATTATTATTTAAAAGCCCTTATTTACCACTAGGTTAACATTTTCGAGGTGAAGTTGAGATCTGATGATGGGAATCGTACATACTGTTATACTGGTGGACACAATTCTCATACTAAATCTCATCATAATCATAACATTACTCGAGTTCATAAAGCGCTAAAGATAAGTAGAAGTATAAGACAAACTACAACAATACACTACAATGACACTTTACTCGTACTTCATAATGGGTTGACAATTTGATAGGTTGGAAATCGCACGTGGAATTTGTTTGCGATAAGATACACCGCTTTGTATATGTCTTAAGACGTCTTTGCCAAGTTGTTTCTCAGAGTGTGGCTATTACCGCGTATTATGGGTATGTCTACTCATGTCTTACTTATGGTCTGATAATATATGGGGTAATTCCATTGATATACATGATGCTTTTAAAGCCCAGAAAAAATGCATCAGGGCCATTTGTGGCACTTAAGTCAGGGATAGCTGCAGACCTTATTTTAGATTACTGCATATACTGCCACTTCTTGGTCTGTATATAAGGGAAGTATGTCTTTTTGTCAAAAAAAAAAACCGATTTATTTGGGCAGCACTCATATTTCCCAAACAGACCACAGAGACATAGACACAGGCTTATAGTCCCATTGTACCATTTAGCTTTCACAAAAAATAACGTTTTCACGACACTGCCCGAAAATGTGGCCATAGATAACCTAAATCCAGTACTCAAAACTGCCTATATATGTACATTTAACAGCTGACTCATTTATGGCGCTCAAACACGACAACAAAGTTACACTAATCGAAAACAAGACGTATCAGTATATGTATTTCATTATACGATACGACCTTTTGAAAGATAATTTCTGAATTTCATTCCTGGCGTGCTGAAACGACATTATTGGACCAATCAACAGTAATCGTCTGCTGCATGCGATGGATGGATGGATGAATGGATGGACGGACGGACGGACGGACGGACGGACGGACGGACGGACGGACTGGATGGACGGATGGACGGGATGGACGGGATGGACGGGATGGACAGAATGGACGGATGGACAGATGGACGGGATGGTCAGGATGGACGGATGGACGGATGGACGGGATGGACGGAATGGACGGATGGACGGGATGGATGGACGGATGGACGGATGGACGGAATGGACGGGATGGTCGGGTTGGACGGGATAGACGGGTTGGACGGGATGGACGGGATGGACGGGATGGACGGGTTGGACGGGATGGACAGGATGGACGGGATGGACGGGACGGATGAACGGGATGGACGGAATGGACGGGATGGCCGGAATGGACGGGATGGACGGGATGGACGGGTTGGACGGGATGGACAGAATGGACGGATGGGCAGATGGACGGGATGGACAGGATGGACGGATGGACGGATGGACGGGATGGACGGGATGGACGGGATGGACGGAATGGACGGATGGACGGGATGGATGGACGGGATGGACAGAATGGACGGATGGGCAGATGGACGGGATGGACAGGATGGACGGGATGGACGGGATGGACGGGACGGATGGACGGATGGACGGATGGACGGGATGGACGGGATGGACGGGATGGATGGATGGACGGGATAGACGGGATAGATGGACGGATGGACGGATGGTCGGATGGACGGGATGGACGGGATGGACAGGATGGACGGGATGGACGGGATGGATGGATGGATGATTATGATGATGATGATGATAATGATTTCCTCGCATTAGTCGTGAAAAGCACAATGTTTAGTCTCGGCCAAAAGTGCAATAGATGGACTCGTACTTTCGAGGGCCTCCGCTACGCGTCGGCCCTCAAACAAACTCGTCCATCTATTGCTTACTTTCCAGCCTCTACAACAATGTACTATTATTTCATGTGCATTAAAATATACAATAAGTTATCATCAGAATTTAAAGAAATGCCTGTAAACAAATTTAAGGGAAAACTTACAGACTGGTTGATACAGAATTGCTTTTATAGTCTGGACGAATATTTTAACTACAACTACATGGGCACTAGGTGCCTACTAGACTTCTGATGATTTCATTTTAGTAATTGTAACATGAAATTCCTTTGATTAATAATTTAATTCTTATTTACTTACCTTGACTGTTATTATTGATGTTCTTGTTGCATTTGGACATTTAAAATTATTAAGTTATGTTATGACATGAACTGTTTATTTGTTATTGGTATAGTTTAATCTAATTTAATTTAATATAACACAAATTGACATAATATAATGGTAAGTAACATGATATATCTTTGATTCTTATTTTTACACTTTATTCTTGCCTCGATTATTATTGTTATTTTGTTACATTTTGACGTTTTATGATCTTGGACATAAATTAAAAAAAAAAAAACCTTGTTTTGTAAAACTACATTCTTGCAAAGAAATAAATGATTTTTATGATTTATGATTTATAATATTTTAGCAGACTGTTGGGAAAGTTTTTTGGATAGTACTTTACTCTGTAGAAAAATGCCAAAAATTATAGATTTATACCGAGGAATGTTGATGAATGAATATTCAGCGTTTTTACAGCGTTTTTTCGTCATTACCGTTACAGTTTCAGCTTATATTTTTAAAATAAATGATGCTCAGGGCTAACTTTAAATGAAAACTAAAATCAGTACCGTTGCTAAATCTAGTTTATTCAATGTTCTTGCGACTTGTGTTTCCGTTCAGTGAATAATAAAGCTTCGGTAAAGAAATTGCCAATACCTAAATACTTTTATAAAGAAAAATACAATAACTGGCAAATTTCTTAATGGAATATGTTAATGAACCTATTGAACCTAAGCATCTTTCGCGTGCTCGGTATCGTGTTGTCTTAATGTGATTATTACTTGCGTGTTATCGGTTTACTAGAGGCAGACCCAGTGACCTACTACCGATCAGACGAGTAACGTGACGTAAAATAATTAACCCGCCATTATCGTAGTTTGTTGAGATTTTTGCGTGGAACAGACAGACGACTTAGGTCGCATGCCTCGTTTTTATTTATGTCAATGTTATAAAGCAATTTTTTTCCCAAATCGAAGTTCCAGGAAACTATTCTGTAATGATATTGACATAATCTTTGATAGAGCAGGGGGCCTAGCCTAAGCACAATTTTATTTTAACGAATTCACTGCCGGGGACGCATATAATGCGTTTTTATTTATTTATTTATCATAACATTTACACGGCATTACAGATATACTTCCAATTCACCGTAAAACTAATAAATGACTTTCGTCTAGTGCCGCTGTGGCGCTGTCATAGTTCGGCAGAGATTTAAACGCACATGTGCGTTTGTGGCGATTAGAGAAATCTGGAGTCCGACAGCCAGTGTATAAGTAGTGTAAACTTGACCAATCAACCAATGTCCAGGTAAGTAGGTACATGTTACACGCCAGATAAGTGGAACCTCGTTCATCATTACAGCCAAAATATAATATATATATAATATATAATATAGCGAGATGAAACTTCCAATTTGAAACATGAAACTGTGAATCTAACCAACGGGATTATACGGTGGCATTTGGTCTAGGTACACTTAGCCGTCTTAGTGTTCTAACAACATGTCAATCAAGAACCTTGTTAAGAGTAATTGGCCATTGCATGATAATAATTCTACCTATATAATAGACTAGCCTTCCGTCCGCAGCTTCGCCCGCGATAAATTAATTTTCCCGTAGGAAAAAGTATTTTCCCGCGGTAAAAAGTAGCCTATGTCACTCAGCGATAATGTAGCTTTCTGACGGCAAAATAATTTTTGAAATCGGTCCTGAGTTTTTAAGTTTATTCGTTACATACAAAAATACAAATCTTTCCACGTTATAACATTAGTGTAGATGTAGATTTAGATATTCGTTATATTGGTTTCCGCTGCACTGCACAACAGAAATAGAAAACGAATGCAGAAACATTTTTATTTTTTATGAGTACTTACTTATCTACATTTATATTAGGAAGCTATCTCTAATGCTTAATCTAGACAGAGAATATTCGTTAATTTCAAAACATGTTTATTTTATCTAAAAATAAAATTAGAACTGGTCCGAGGGCGTTGAAAGCCTTCACCTTCAATATCAAGATTATCTTTTCCTCAAAGTTGGGTTTTCCGTGTAGGTTTTTTGGTTTATATAATAAACTAGCTTTTGCCCGCGACTCGACTTCGTCCGCGTGGAATAGTTACTTTGGTCTAACGCTAACTTTAATCCGCGACTTCGTTTACGTAGAAGGTGAAAATATTTTAAAATAATACGTATGTTAAGGAGCTATTTTAGGCACTACATCACGCTTTTATCAGTAAGAGTGGGACTTTAAGATGTGGAGGGTATACCCCCCCCAAATGTGTGTTGTTGTTGGTGAAATAATAGTAGATTGTACACCAAGGGGATAAAGCACTGCATTATGTCACGGGCGCGATATTGAATCCTGAGCGTATCGAGGGACTACAGATTTAACTCCCGAGCGTAGCGAGGGGGTTTTTTAGTTGATTCCCGAGCGAAGCTAGGGAATTAAGATGGAGTCCTGAGAGCAGTGAAGGATTTAAGCGCGCCCAAGGCAAAATCAGTTTTATCCCCGAGGAGTATACTCTACTTTTCTCACCTTTTGCGAGACAATAAAAACCAAGGCTACTAGAAAAATACTCGAAATAGACCCAGAAGCACTGATTCTGACACTGACTTTGCGCTTTTCGCAGTTTTCCATTTGTCGAAATCTTTGTAAGCTTTTAAGTATTTTTCCTTCGACTTCTCTGGGAGTACATTATTAACAATTTCTAAGGCCGGCTTGCGCAGACCTGGGTTAGCTACTTATCTTCGAGCGAGTTAACTGCTAGCCCAGGGTTAACAAGTGTCAAAATGTATGGAACTGTCATTCTTAACCCAGGGTTACCGATTTAATTTTTTTACCCTGAACTGTGCAAGTGGTCCTAAGGCGTCTAATTTAATGGAATCGGGAGTCAAATCACTTTCGTCACTCGATATTTTCCTAATGTTTTATCTTCTTTTGCAGTTTTGATACTTAAAGTTGCAGCGTATTGAAGTACTCGCGGCTTTTGTTTTAAGTATTGATTTTTTTTCGTTCGGCTTGCCGTGGCGTGGCCAACTCGATTTTCGAATAAGTTCGATTTTCAAATAAATGAGGCGCGGCGCGCGCCGCCGTCCACCTCCTCGCCGTTGGCCACCAGCAGCTGCAGCAGCCGCGCGCCGCGCGATTTTGACGAAATTAGACTTTAAATACATAACAATAAGAACTAAGAGAAGTGAGAATCACATTACTGCCCGGCGGGTTATAATGAAATTCAGTACAACATTACACCCCGGCAAAAGACAAGGGCTATAATGATTTACTTTGAGTAAGATTTGCATGATATATAATGAGGCATTGTCGAGCAGGTGGTGTGAAAACTTTATTATTATTATCCTTTATAAGAAAAAATACCCGCAGCTCTATTTTTCCTTGCTCTTATTGTGTGTCACAATTAATTAATTAAAGTAGAGAGGCTAGTCCACATAAATGTTGAAATAGTTACCAATTTCCAGTCAGTATGTTGTATGCCTACATGGACACAAATAATAATAATAATAGTCCTCCACATCGATTCCGAAGACGGCGACCCGGAATATACCTATAAAATTTACAATACATATATACAAAATAAAACTTATAGATTTATAGACACCTATAATAAACGCTTGCGGTATTGACCCTGCTGGGTGGGAGGAGCTCGCTGCACAGAGGTCTTCGTGGCGTTCCACCGTTTATAAAGCCATTGAAGCTTTTGACACAGAATAAGTAATAGTATTAACGTACAGAAGGATCACTCTCGAACAAAAGTCAACTTTAGGTATAAAAACTTGTCTACTCTTACTGCTTGCACGCGTAATTGAAACTTATCGTGTGATACGAGCGTTCATATTCCGCAGGGCACCGCTGATCCGTAACCAAGGGCACAGGGTTCCCACTCGCCGATATTTGGTAGGTATATAAATCAAGAAAGATAACAGTGCGTATTAATTCAGTAAACTACCTTTAGTATGTAAGTAAGTTATTTATAATATTGTTTCGAAGACATTGTTTGTTGCAAAAATCACAGAAAAAAAGATGCTTAATTACGCGCGACGCGGCTAGCGTGCGTACTGAAGGCCGCGCGACAACCTACTGTCATGCTCCTCCCGGGAGGAGCGCCGGCCGAACATACCTAAACTGCGGAGTGAAACCCCCCTGCTTTTGAGAAGAATCGGCTGGAAACGATTGACCTAAAACGCCAAACCCAAAAAGCAAGGCCCAAGCCCTCCTACACCTACACCTACAACTCGCGTGGACACAAATGAATAACTAACAAAATGCACTGCAAAAATTTGATTGGCTTGTTTCAAATTGTTTTGGACTTCATTGGGCAGTATTCAGCGCGCGCACAAGCGCTATCGCCGCAAAACACTAGCAAAATCCGATTTCAATGCCAACGTACTGATGTTAATCAACGCCGTAGTGGCGGCGCAGTTTCATGGCCATGGGAGAACACAACGAGCGTCTTTTTGTGTCGCGTAAACCGCACGAAACGATTAGTATTTTATATTCGTTTTGCAAACAGAAGGCACTTATTTTTTTCCAATTATTCCTTTACTTACAATATAATACAATACAAATATTCTTTATTGAACACCTAAAACAGTAAAGAAAACTGAATACTTAATGAACTATTTAACTTGATCCACTGCGAGTAATTGAACATAACAGTATTTAAGATAAGATATTGGTGAAAAACTTAAATACTTAAAGGACCTGTATGTAGGAGTGCACATAATATATATTATGGATCTTAAGTCATTTTTCTATAATTTGGAACCTTAGATTATTTATACACTAGATAGAGTGTCAGTAGCAAACATTGCGATACAAAACGTCCAAAAATCCATTTGACAGCTTCATATTACGATCGCGTTACGTCATTCAAACTGAAGGGAGGCAAATGACATATAAGCCAACTGTTGGAACGTCAATTTTTTTATACGGTCACGTTACTACTACATCAAGCAGGTCCATTACTTAAGTTTTTCACCTAAGTAAGTATACCAACTTGAAAACTGTATTTATCGCATTCTCTACCGGCTTTCAGACTCGAGAATTCTTCAGATGCCACAAGCGCAATGTGCGTTCAAATTACTGCCAATCTATGACAGCGGCACTAGGCTAAAATCAAGAAAATCCATATTCGAGGGTTACGTGGTCAAACCTGACAAATTGAAATATTTGACTGTTGAAAAAAGAACACTATAAAAAAATCTAAATTCAAAATTCCTTCAAAACAATTGTATCGATTTATCGGGTTTGACCACGCATCCTTCGATATGCGTTTCCGGCAGCGATTTCGTTAAACATTGAATAGCTCTATCTTCGTCCGAGCCAGTCCTGCTGAAGGAAATTACTATTAAGTAGGTACTTTTAACTTGTAGAAATACTCGCAGCCCGGTAAAGGCCTCAGGTCCCCGAGAAAATTATTATTACAAAAACAACAACAGGCACTTATTTATTATTTTGTCCATTATTTAAATCTGCGTTAACCTTGTCACTAATCTTATCTTTTTATACTTAGTAATTCTGTTATCACACAAATCTGTTCTCA
Organism: Archips crataeganus; assembly: GCA_947859365.1. NCBI lineage: Eukaryota > Metazoa > Arthropoda > Insecta > Lepidoptera > Tortricidae > Archips > Archips crataeganus. Next base: position 16,022,635 of record OX402053.1, read on the forward strand.
ATCAAAAGATATCGGCCGAAATTTTTTAAAATACGTTAATATCCTGCACTCGGACAGTGAATAAATTTCATTAACCTTGGCTTACATAGGATTTAGTTAACTACATATGTTTACAAACTGGGACATTTTTATCTTCAGCTTACCAAACGATAAACTGTATGACGAAATGCGACACAGTTTGAACTGCCCATCGTGTCATGCTATCTGTTTATAAATTATGTTCTGGGTAACTTTTTACCAGTAGGTAACCTTGATGAATGTTTGCGTGAAATAATGGGGCCCGACGTTATCGGTGATTCAATATTATATTTCGCAATTTGTTTTCATTGAAATCAGGTTCGAACATCAATTTTTAGATAATTTACTTTTGTTTTACACAATAAGTACCTATTTCTTGCAAGTTTTTGTGACAATAATCGTCTACAATCAAATTATAATTAGTACACTTTTTAAACGGAGGTATACTTTTTTCATAAGTTAGTGTTTCGTCCTATTAAAACATTATAATATATAAAAATCTCGTGTCACAGTTTTTGTTATCGAAATCTTCGGAAACGGCTTGACCGATTTTTATGAAATTTTGTGTCTACATATATTTGATATATGTTCTTAGGTCTGAGAATAGGTCGTAGGCTATTTTTTATTTATATTCTTCGCAGACGGAGTCGCGAGCAACAGCTAGTATATTTATATATAAATGACTGATGCTTTATGTGTTGATCACGACTTTTGGATTTAATGTTACAATAGCGAACATGATGCGCAAAATATTGGTTAAACTAGTATAAACCCTATATTTATTACTATACTATTTAATACTTAATTAAAATCAAAATTCCGGATCTAAACCTTTACTATAGTATTTTATGCAACTGTATCGTAATAGGGGTCCTTAAAACACGAGTGTGGTTTCATGAAACGAGGCGTAGCCGAGTTTCATAAAGGGTCACATGAGTGTTTCAAGGCCTAATTACGTATACAATATTTTATCTACATCCATATATTAAATCCTCTATCATGCGTTTAAGAACCATTGAGAAATGACCTACATTAACGAGAGCTAGGTATGTCTGCCCCACGACCTGCGCCCTGTGCGCGCCCCATGACCTGCGCGACGTGTACGCCGCGCTCCTCCTGCACCGGTACTGTAATGTAATGATGTATGAAATCTCATTCATTACGATACAGATTTCTGTATCGTAATGACCGTTACAATACTGCCGTGTTCATAATAGAATCCAATGTCGTAATGGTGGTCATTAGTCATTATCTATGGTTTTTGAGCGCATAATGGAGGATTTACTATATGGGTGTAGATAAAATCTTTTTTCTTACGTTGTGTTAAAGGAAGGACTTGCGAGTCATACATGAACCAAATTAACCTGGTCAAGTCAGGTCAGGACTTCAAATTATTTCAATGTGCATAAAATCTATAATAACATATACATTTATAAAACCAACTATATATGCCGAACCAGTTTTTCTGGACATTGACCTTTTGTGATCGTCTGTATTCTTATTTAACCCGTTAGGGACTGATATAATGTGGATATAGAATTAACGAGATTTAATTTTTTTGACACCTGAAAATTACTACAGGAATCGAAAGAGTTTTGCGTCCTGAACACGGAAAAATATTTATTATAATTTATTTCTGCATATTAAAAAAATACAAGAAATTAAAAAAAAAAATATTCGAATTTACCAATAGGTACTAACAGAATAGATATGTTTCCTTTGCCTTTTTCACCAGAAAACAAAAGCAGTCATAATTTTAAATTTGACATGAATATTGACACTTGTCAGATCTATGCACTTGTCAGGTTTATGTATCTGACAAGTGTCAATATTCATGTCAAATTTAAAATTATGACTGCTCTTTTTTTCTGGTGATAAAGATAAAGGAAACATATCTATTCTGTTAGTACCTATTGGTAATGATCTATTTTTATCAATGTTAATGCACGAACGACGTGTTATTGATTTAAATAAGGTAAGGAGCCCGTAGCTGTGATCGAAAAGCAAGAACGAACCAAACCGCCCAAGCAATCCACACACAACGTCAACGTCAGATTTAATATAAGATACGCATTTTTTTTTTAATAGAGACTAGACTAAAGTAATGTATCTATTGTGTGGTAGTTTTGGAAATATGCCCTTTTAGAATAAGCACATCATAAAAATTGTAATAAATAAATTAATAATCCTAGTGAAAATTTAAAACTATCATCGTCTTTCTCTTTCCAAACAGAATACAGAGAACGAATCAAGTTATAGTCTTAGAAATATGAAATCTTGTCAATTATGTAAAAAAGAAAAAAAATTCTGACCACGTTACAGCCAACAAAACAAATACAAAAAAAATAATTTAAAACACAAATAAAAAATATATGATGTGGTGCAAATTCAGAATGCACACGAAAAAGAAACAAATTATTTTCTGCCATCTACTATTTTTTGCGTTGTAGTGAGATGAAAAAATGTGTTTCGCTCGGCAGTACAGTTAGTTGTTTCGGCTTCGTGCCTTGTAACCTTCGGCTATGCTCAGAATACATCTTTTGAATAAAGTTCTTGTATTAATGTATTCTTGAATCTATCGCTTTGCTCGTAGTCTAATACCAGAATCCTTCGCTTCCTCGTATTTCAATGTAAACACTCATGCCAAAGAGTAACTTTCCAGCTTTGCTCAACAATTATTAACTTATTATACCGTCGGCAACCATTTACAACTTTTCTCGACTGCGTCGATAAATTCTAAACAATGTCGTGATAGTCTAGCTATCTAAAGTACCTTGGGCTTATTTTTTACGAAACTCGATCTCGCAATAGTATGGAATTTCACCTAAAAGTTGTAAATAGACATTGAGGTCAAAAGTTGTAAATAGAGATTGCTCTCACACTGCGTCTCCTTGGAATAAATCAGCGACATTTACTTTAATTGTTGCTCTACTATTTAATATTAAAAAACCTGCCAAGTATTTGTCGGACTCGCGAAGAAGCTTATAAAAAAAGCAAGTAACAAATTAGATTTATGTCCTTACATAATTTATATTTTTATGTCAAGTGATACACCACTGGATATAGCTTGTTTATAACATAAGAATTATATTAATCTACATAGGTACATTAATTTACGTACAATTCATTTAAGTCCTGTCCCTACGAAAGAGTGCCCATAAGGCTGACAGCTTACGCTTAGGGTATTGTATTTATTTATATGAAAAAAAAAGTCATGCTTGTGAAGATCAGCGATTTTCGGATTTTGTCATTAGGCACTTTTGCGTAGGCACTTTTGCGTTTGCACTCACGTTTCAAAAATTAAGGCATTTTCCCCAAAGCACTAAAATAACAGATGAAACGTTGCATGGAAAATCGAAGCAGATGAAGCTCCAGATCTCAAATTTTATGTTTTGGCTTATGAAAATCAAGCACTGAAAGAGTGAATTTAGTGATGAAATACTAATAGAATAGTTTTAATTCTAGACGGATCTTAATAAAATTTATCGTCGGTAATAAAATTTATGGGCAAAAAAGTTTGTCATTAAATAAAAACCAACAAATATACAATACCTAACTACATAATAGTCAAAATTGTAATTTACTAACCCCTTGCTACACAAGAGACATCATAATGTAAGCATACCATAGACTGTATATTTAATGTCCGCCGTTTGTTTACATCCAAGTTTTTAAATGTATTGCACCTATTTTTTCCTTCTGTATCCTTTATACATGTACCTTGAGTACGAAGTCTACAGTTATAATTATAACATATTTATAAAATAAGTATTTTTCCAGCAATTACAATTAATTATACATATTTTTTTCCTTGATTGTTCTGTATGACACACGATTCGCTTCTAGCCTTACATTGCTGGCCTATAAGTAATTACGGAGTAGCGCAAGTCCCATAGCCTTATAAGAAATAACTGTGTAATTGTAAACTAGATAAGTAAGATGAAAATGTTGCGAGAAAAACACAATAAGTACATTAGACCATAGTTTATCATCCTTATTCTACTCTCCACTCCCTTTGATAATATATTTAAAAGCTACTTTTTTTCTGAGCCCTGAATGTCCATAAGGGGGCGTTATCTTCAGCATTGAGAATCTATGAATTAGACCAGTCGTACTCAATATTTATTTTTGTATGGGGCACAAACTTGTTTCTAGCAAAGGTGCAGGGGGCCGCAGCCTGTTCCTCTAATATCTTTTAAACAAGTAGGGTCAACTGCAGAGAAACGTGACCAAAAGTGATCCAAAGTTTGTATGCAACCCCCCAGGGTTTATCTGCAGTTGACTGTACATAATACTTTTTCCTACTCCTGTATTTTATCTGTTTTTTACATGGTTGCGAAGAAATAAATAAGAACATAGATAATATGACTTCAGAAAGTCTATACTTAATCTATTCCCCATAACAGCACTTGAGTCGTAATGTCGTTATTACGATACACCTAGCTGCCACAGATTATTAAGTGTAGGTTACACTCAACACTAAAGCCTAGTTTAGACCTGCTGAGTTGAGTTGAGTTGCGTCGTGTTGCGTTTAGTTGCGTCGAGTTGCGTGCGTCGCGTTGCGTCGAGTTGAGTCGAGCTACGTCGCGTTGAGTCGAGACGAGTCGAGTCGAGTCGAGTCGAATCGAGTCGTGTCTAGTCGAGGTGAGTCGAGTTGAGTCGAGTTGAGTCGAGTTGAGACGAGATGAGACGAGTTGAGTCGTGTTGAGTTGCGTTGCGTCGAGTTGCGTCGAGTCGAGTTGAGTCGTAGAAAAAATATTTTATGCAACGGTGTATAATTTGGTCTTAACGGCTCGTGCCGTCTTCCATTTTATTTTTATTTTATTTTCCGTTATTGAGGAAAACAAACAGCAACAGTCATACATAAAGGTAATACAAGCAGCTAGAACATAAGCCAGCAAAGTTTTCACTTGTATATCGATACTTAACGCAATTATTAAACGCAAATATAATAAGCGATATCTGAACTATGTGAAAGTCTATAGCTAAATTAGAGTTAGGTATTATGTTGCAATGCCCTTGCAGGGTGCATGTTTGATACATTATATTGTATAACACCTAGTAATTTTACAACATGTAAGCAATAAATCATTTCAATTTGAATTTGAATTTGACTTATAAGAACAAAATTTAATGCACAAAGTAAAAAACGACAAAAGTAATGAAAATAAGACTTAATTAAATGAATACATGCAGAAAACGGATTCCCCCTATCTTGCACAATATTGATTGTCCGAAATATAATTCGCCTAATTAGTTATCGTAGAAATATTTAAGTCGAAAGACACCTACTTACTTTAGCATAGTCGTTGTGATAAGACTCTGCGAAACATGATTATGCGTGGTCAGTCTATACACACAGGCCTAAATATGTACCTATGTATACTTACATGTGTTTATGCAGTACAGAATAGTTACAATAGATAAATAAATAAACGTATGCGTTAACAAGGGGAATTACGACCACCAATTAACTACGGTATACAGGCAGCGCTTATTATTGCGGTTACATAACTACTATACCTTTGATGAAAGATATCAGTATGGTTATACTTTACTATTATGTGTGGAACAAACTCTTATGAGAAAGCGATTTTTAGAATATTTACTCTTACAAGAACTAACAGCGAAAGTGGTTTTGGAGCGAGTACGCAGGCCAGAGCACTTAAGTGGTATGTTACTTAGGAGGTACGGAGAATCGACAATATGATATTGTGGACTCCAGGTTGTAAGTAGATGCATATTCAAGCTGAGAGCGTACTAGTGTTTTATATAAAAGTTTAAAGGTATCAATGTTTTTATAATAATTTCCTTGCCTAAACATGAATCCCATCATTTTATAAGCCTTTGCGATAGTATTTTGTATATGAGAAGAAAATAACAGCCCCTGAACTAGTTGGATTCTCAGATCCCTAATCTCGGTTACTCTTTTAATTTTTTTGTTAATTAATTTATAGTCATATTCGATAGATGTCCGTTTCCGAGGAAAGATATGAAGTAACACTTATCAGTATTTAAAACTAGCTTATTTTCCACACAGTGCTGTCCGAAGCGATCCAGGTCACGCTGAAATTCAAAGCAGTCGTGCTCATTTTTTATAATCTTAAAGATTTTAGTGTCATCAGCGTAAAGCAATATGCAAGAATCTAGTATACAACCTGCGACGTCATTGATAAAAATATTAAAATGTAAGAGTCCAAGGTGGGAACCTTGAGGGACACCAGAAGTAATGGGTACAAAACAAGACAGGTAACCCTTCACCGCTACAGCTTGAGTTCTGTTACGTAGATAAGACTCGAGCCATCTCAGTAGGTCACCATGAATACTGACCGCTTCGAGTTTTGTTATTAACAGAGAATGGGATATTTTATCGAAGGCTTTTAAGTAGTCTGTATACACGGCGTCCACCTGACAGCCGTTACTCACGGCTTCAAGGTCAATGTCGAGAAACTCGCACAAATTAGTCTCTGTCGAGCGACCACTCACAAACCCGTGCTGGTAAGGAGTCAGTAGAGGCTTCGTTGAGAACAGGGATTTTACCGGATATTTGGTGCCCATCCACAAAAATGGTGACAGACACTGTGTCTGTGTAAAATCCCTGTTCTCAACGAAGCCGTAATCAATGTCGACAAAGGTAAGGCTAATTGGTCGGAACATTTCCTCAAGATCACGAGATGAAGTCCATCGGGGCCAGTACCTTTGGATACATCGAGTCGCGCTAAGTATCTCCCAACGGTGCTGTGGCTGGTGTCTATGGTAATAGCGTCATAATGTCACTTCACTTCAGCCGAATGATCGGCCCGGTGCCTTTCACATCCAACGCGTTCCCGCAACCATAACCAGGTCGTCGCTCCATGTTGTCGGCCTTCCTACACTGCTAATAAATCCCAACCTGTAATCAAAAGCAATGCACACTCACACACACACACACACAAACACACACACACACACATATGTAATTGCTCGTTTTTAATGTACTATAACAAATAAATATTCATAGTTTTTAAGATATAATCATAATATTTCATTGTTTTGTTAACCGCACTCGCAGATGACCAAAATACAGGCTTAGTCTAGTTTGGTGTCTGATGGATATCGATGTTATGTTAAATGTTGTTTTTTTGTCAAATAAATTATTTTGTATTTTGTATTTTTTGTATTTTAACAATCAGCATATTGTTACTTTTCGCGACACATACTGTGTTACTGGGAGTTGTGTCTGATTCGAAAACTGATTGGAAAAATGTATTGAACATAAAAGGCCGGGGCAAAAGTATTTTCATATTTTGAATGTATTATTAGTAATGAAACCTCTTTGGCTGTGCTGAATGTAACTGGCTGGTTTTAATACCATTAAATGTTGACATTCTGAAGATGCAATAAATAAAAAAAAACTAATTCTCGCCATTTTTCAATTGTTTTTCAAGCAGGCAAAATGAACGTATGTGACGAAGAAATTCGGTACATTTTAAAGTTTTATTACAAAAAGGTAAAAATGCGACGAACGCCGCGAATAATTTGTGCGGTTTATGGAGTAGCACAAATGTGGTTCAAGCGTTTCAAGTCTGGAAATTTTACTGTGAAAAATGAAGTTTTTAGTATGAAACCTTTTCTTTTGTATGAAAAATACGAAAATACTTTTGCCCCGACCTATTATTTGCCATACTCTGGCCATCCGATACTACTTGGCTATTCAAGTATATGGAGTCATGTATGGCATTGTTACTTTGCTTGGATTTTATAAACGACCAGAACTGCTTTGAATTATATCTTATATTACTTTCTGCGCGTGATATAAATAAGTCATAACACATTATTTCCAGATTCTTTACTTCACGTCTCAATAGTGAAAAACAATCATAATCACTTTGTTTGTTGTAGATTTTCTACTTTTTATGGACTTTTAATTTTCTGCTTATTAATTTTATCAATTGTTTGTTTGCTGAACTAACTGATTGTCTCTCACTATTCTTGAGGGAATATGTCTGTCTACGATGCCATTAACGACGCGATAAAAAATGTTGACGGCCTCTTCTATGTCCTTATCATTTAGATGATAGTCCCAATTAATCCAAATTGATAGCATTGTAGTCGGCCAAATGGAAACATCGAGACACACGCGGTGCAGGTTGAAGCAAGGATTTGTTATAGCCGAAGATTGTTTTTGAAATTAATGACGGGTGATGAGGATCTTCTGAAAGAGAAAGCAGTTCCGCGCGCGAAACCAGACATGGGCTACAAGAAAGAACCAAATCGAGGAACCTATCATTGGCGTTAGGCGTACCATTATATTGGTTCCATCCCGTAAAGCACATAAAAGCAAATAATTGAGAGATTAAAGCTGGTTTTAGTGTCACGCGGACGGTCAGTACGGATTGCTACGCATGGACCAATAGGTATTTATTAAGCTTAGGGAGCGTTTTAAGCTGCGTACGGACTGCGCGTACTAGGGTACGCGTAACCGGGCTTGCGTGTCCGGGAACGCCATGTCCGTACGCCATGTACGCGTACAGTGTACGTGTATGTGTATAGTGTCGCGTATACGGCGTACGGACATGGCGTTCCAGGACACGCAAGCCCGGGTACGCGTACCCGAGTGCGCGCAGTCCGTACGCAGCTGTACGCAGCTTTAGAGCAATGCGGGCGGCTCCGTACGGAAGACCGTCCGCACGGACAGCAATTTAATACATATTGGTCCGTGCGTAGCAATCCGTACTGACGGTCCGCGTGACACTAAAACCAGCCTAACACATCATAAAAGGGGTTCTGTAAAGTTAGTTTAGCATCTGCCAATCCAGGCTTATATTGAAGTCCCCGACCAAAATAAAACTATCATCTGGGTTATCTAGATATAAATCAGATAAATGCTCAAAAAACGTTAAGTGAGACTGGGTTAGATTACAATTTTGAGGGAAATAGCAACAAAAAATATTTACGCAAGTTCAAATTAACAAGGACATCGCCCAAGACAAGTGAGTTTGTGACAGTAGCAATATCAGCGTCGGGAAAGATTGGTAAAGTACTGAATTTTTGCATGTTCACGGCAAACGGCCGGCGGACGGCTATCAGTGTGCCGCCTCCCAAGGTCATCCCTTCGCGCTGGTAGTCGCGGTCTGCTCGGTACACGCTGTACCCGTACCTCTACCATGAGTTTACACTAGTTTACAGTGACCGTACTCGCTAGCGACGGCGTAAATGATTTGTATGGAGAATTGTACTTCTGTAAGTGACCGCTAGAGGCGCTGTACAATTCTCCATACAAATAATTTACGCCGTCGCTAGCTAGTACGGTGACGTAAACTATACCACTACCATGAGTTTACAGTGAACGTACTCGATAGCGACTGCGTAAATGATTTGTAGGGAGACTCCATACAAATCATTTACGCAGTCGCTATCGAGTACCGTCACTGTAAACTCATGGTAGTGGTACTGGTGTAAACTCATGGTAGAGGTACCGTATGCTTAGTATAAGTTTTACTTCACCAAATACTTCTCGATCGCGTTTACGTAAAAAAATCAATTCTATGGAAACATGGACGCGCGCGCGCGGAGTCGCTCTCCATGTTTCCATAGTAAAACCATTACAAAAACCAAGTAAAACTTATACCAAGGATCATATCTAATAGACTGGATTGGCAGTCGCCATAGTGCGGATCGGCCGCGGTTTTTGTAGTTCGATTATTAAATCTAGATGGCGCTGAAATATAGCCAGAGGCTTTGAAGGCAAAACAATAAGACTACAGATGTTTCATATTACTACAAATGTATTATTTTTCAAAAATATTGCATAATAATACATTTGTAGTAATATGAATCATCTGTAGTCTTATTTTTTTGCCTTCAAAGCCTCTGGCTATATTTCAGCGCCATCTAGATTTAATAATCGAACTACAAAAACCGCGGTCAATCCGTACTATGGCGACTGCCAATCCAGTCTATATCATCCTTGCTTATACTAAGCATACTTGCTATCAAATAATTCGGCGTTAAAAATACCGGGGAGCAACCAAGTCTCACTCAAACAAATTACATCATAATCGCTAAGTAATAAATTTCTAAAAAATGTTTTTGATTTTGTTCGCAGTCCACGGTACGTTTTGGTAATAAACATTAAGTTCCATTTAATAAAGAATATAAAATAATAAGACTGTTTTTTCTAGTTAGTAATTTTATTTCTAATAGTTATATAGATTACGAACCAAGTTAAACCGGTTTCATCAATAACTAAGGGTCGTTAACACATTCGTTTGTATCGCAACTCACGTCACTCGCCTTTTAAGTCGCATAAAATACTAGGTACCTATTTCGTCATTACTCCGGCATAACATCTGCCAAGAGAAATATTTCTCTATTGTAGCTTATATCTGATTACTGATTAGCATTCCCTAACTGACTGCGGATTTAATGCTACGGAGCATATACGTATTATGTACAACTGAATTTTCACCATGTTGTAACACAAAATTGCCTAAAACACTATTATCGCTTCTGCCTTATACAGGGTTATACAGGGGTTTAGTTCATTATACAGGGTGTTACAAAATAACCCCTAAAGCCTTAAACCCCATGAACAGTAAATAAAACTGTATTTTTTCGCGTTGTTCTTTTTTTTCTAAAAAAAATATTATTTTTTTTATTTTTTTTATTTAGCCTATTTTTGTGTCCCACTGCTGGGCATAGGCATCTTCTCTCTTGATCCTCTCCTGCCTATCAAAGGTGAGCTCCCGCCATCCCAAAAAAAAATATACTACTAATTTAATTCTTTACTGGAGTACTTCCATATCCTTCAGTTATTACGGGTAATTTGGTAACACCCTGTAGAATCACCTGTATTGAATTATTTTGTGATGCACACAGACATTATCATTCACTCATTCAATTCATTCTTGCCAGCCCAGGTGAATCGGCCTATACCTACTGTTTCTCATATAAAGAAATCTCTATTCAATGCCTCTCATTGTCACTCGCTTAAGCTTCGTCATTTAATAAGTTCACCACAAATATGACTATTTATAGTAATCATAATAATAATTCATAATAATTCAAGAATAACTTCCAAAACGGCTATTCCGGTTTTTCTAGTAACTGCCTTGATCTTTATTAAGACATCGACGAACAAGGTGCTTATTTTTAACGTTCTAGCTTCGGAGATATAAATACGTACCTAATTATTACTGGCCACTGCCACTGGGTCAAGCACCTCAAGCAGAGGGTCGTGGCTTCGAATCTGGGCTCGCATCTCTAAGTTTTTCGGAATTTATGTGCGAAATTATATTTGGAATTTACCAAGAGCTTTACGGTGAAGGAAAACATCGTAAGGAAACATGCACACACCTGAGAAGAAATTCAATGGTGTGTGTGAAGTTCCAAATCCGCACTGGGCCCGCGTGGGAACTACGGCCCAAGCCCTTTCATTCTGAGAGGTGACCTGTGCCCTGCAGTGGGACTTATATAGGCTGGGATGATGATGATGATTCGTAATTACGTCACTGTTTAATTAGGTAATTACAGTTGGTGATATTGTTAAAATTAATAACCACTGGATAAATGGTACTTATTACAAAAAAAAGTTTGGTTCCATGCAACTTCTACGTGATCAGTAACAATTAATAAATTAGAAAAAAAACCTGGACACCGATTAAAAATAATCGTGTATAAAAAACCGTTATTCATCACCGCCAACTGATGCCACTACGGCGCAATAGTGAATATTAATGATAATCATATTTAATTGCCTACCAGTGCTATTTTCGTAAGTATGTGTATTTTTTGTTTACGTTGTGGTATAATCTATCTATATATCTATATAAATAAAAATGAATCACTGTAATGTTTGTACGCGCATAACTTCCGATTGAGTGTACCAAATTGGATAATTCTCTTTTTGTTGTGTTTATTATTGCCAATAGAAGGTTTTTATGAAATAAATTTTACAAAAAATAGAACGGGGGCGAAGCCGCGGGCATCAGCTAGTTGCATATAAAATGGTAAACAATGGACTACGGGCTCATTTTATTTAAATTCGCCTATACTACATTTGAAACTTAACGGTAAAATTTGCACACGTTATTAAATGAAACAACGAAACTATTTAAAATCGTGTTAAATTCTATAGTGAAAACATAATAAATACCGCTAATAAATGTACATGTAGGTATTTTTAGTCCATTTGTGTTCGAAATACCGAGAAGCGTGTGTTACAATTTGATCGCTAATTCAAACCTTGAATTAAACGAACTATAGTATTTTATTAAATGCCATATCATCGTTTTCTGAATTTTGAAACAAGCCCAATTATTTAATTTATTACTAGCTGTCTCTGCGACCTTCGTACCATCTAAACAGCCAATTCCCAACATTTCGAAATTAAATAAAACAATCAAAATTGAAAAAAAAAATCTTGATTCTGTGATTCTAATTAGGTACGATAAACCCTCAACTTTTTAGTTATACAAGTTAAGTATGAAGTATCTTTTTCTATTTATTTTTTTATTTTCTTCAACTTCATTTTTTTTTTTTTTTTTTTATATTACTTTTACGGTCATCCCGTGAAACCATATATTTCAAACTAAATACAAACTGAAATATAGATGCACAGAAAAAACCCCAGAAAAAAGACCAATGCTGGGAATCGAACCCAGGTCCTCAGCGTTCCGTGCTGCGTGCTTACCCCTACACCATCACTGGTCTAGAAGTTAGCGACGAATCTTTCCCATACATCGTACACTTCAGTCTGTTATAATCACATTTAGGCAGTGATAAAGCGCATCTATGTTATGCCCTCTACCGAGAGACTTCAACACTCCTTCGGAGCTACCCGCTCACCTGGACCAAGAGATGGCGCTACTAGGCCAACTTTTACATTACTTTTACGGTCATCCCGTGAAACCATATATTTCAAACTAAATACAAACTGAAATATAGATGCACAGAAAAAACCCCAGAAAAAAGACCAATGCTGGGAATCGAACCCATGTAAAAGTTGGCCTAGTAGCGCCATCTCTTGGTCCAGGTGAGCGGGTAGCTCCGAAGGAGTGTTGAAGTCTCTCGGTAGAGGGCATAACATAGATGCGCTTTATCACTGCCTAAATGTGATTATAACAGACTGAAGTGTACGATGTATGGGAAAGATTCGTCGCTAACTTCTAGACCAGTGATGGTGTAGGGGTAAGCACGCAGCACGGAACGCTGAGGACCTGGGTTCGATTCCCAGCATTGGTCTTTTTTCTGGGGTTTTTTCTGTGCATCTATATTTCAGTTTGTATTTAGTTTTTAGTTATGTTACATTTCGATTTCTCAATCGTACTTTGATCCACACATTGATACTTAATAAACTTCACGATTATGAATGACTGATCTTACTTCACCGTGATACAGTTTATACTAGTACGGGGAGTAAAATTCATCATTAATTACTAGAAGTATAAACCTTCAACTTACCCACCACCTTATTAAGTATAAAAAATGTACTTACTGTAATTTGTAAAATGTTTGTTGTTGTTGGTGAAATAAAGTTATTATTATTATGTTGGTACGGATTTCCGATCACGGGCCCATGGGGACCCGGTCATTTGAAAGGCATTCATGGGGCCGAAGCCAACATGAAGAGGCCTTTGGTACCATATAATATAAATGAGATGGGCGCAACTATGGAGGTCTATCCCCTAATACACCATGAGGATGTGCTAGCGGACAGTCCTCCACAGTTGCCAATCTATTGCCAGGTAGGAATCGACATGGAATTGGCTATGGGGTTGGGATGTTGTGGACAGGATTACCGGGCTATGGAGTGAGATAACGGACACCTACCATTTCAATATCTCATAAACTGAACTTTTGGTAGGCGGTGACTCGCCATTCACTAAATGGGCCCCTCAAACTATTGCCCACTCGGGGCAACGAGGCGGCAACATTGGTGTGAACGGCTAAGGATGGAGAGGTGTTCCTGGACTTTATTATTATGTTGGTACGGATTTCCGATCACGGGCCCATGGGGACCCGGTCATTTGAAAGGCATTCATGGGGCCGAAGCCAACATGAAGAGGCCTTATTATTATTATTATTATTATTATTATTAATATTATATTTCTTATATTATTATTATAACAACCAACCGGCACTTGTACAAAATAAACAAATTTCTGTATCTACTTAACTTTGGCAACCAAGTTTTCCCTTTTTTAACGCTTAAAAGCTGTAAAGCTTTTAATGCCATGATTATTCTATTATTTTAATAATTATTTTTTTCTGTTACTCTGAGCAGAGACAATCCCAACAAACCAATAATCATTGAAATCGGCCGTTCCTGAGATATAGGTCTAACTAACACAACTTTGTTTTATGTAGGTACAGCCTTAAGTACCACGGCATTAGGCGTCGTTACCTTAGTATTAGTGTATTTGTGAAAAAATGTGCCGTTATGTCATTGGTCAAATTTTGTCGGTTTTTTTTTGTGAAGAGCGACCCTTCGCTAGGTAGGACAAAGCGTTTAACACAAACACATTTATTCTCAATAGCAGCACAACACTTAGATATTACAGCCAGTCGAGTTATAGTGCAGTCATTGAAGCATTATTGCTCCGAATTTTTTTACTGTGAACCGAATTGCATACAATTTTGGAATTAGGTTCATCTTACCCTTAACTTCAAAAGTGAAAATGATTTGAACTCCGCAACCACCCTGGGGGTGGTTGCCACCCCTTCTCGGGGGTGATTTTTTTTTTTCAAAATAACCTCGGATATCGATAGAAGGCCTAATTTTAAGCAAAAAATCATCTATAAAGTTTTACAAAAAATCCAATACTTTTCAAGTTATTGGCAATTGAAAATTCGCAATTTTTTCACGTTTTTCATTGGTGTTTTGCAAATATCTCCAAAAATATACGTTTTATCGAAAATTTTATAAAAAAACAAAATTGTAGCAGGTAAAACAATGAACAATTTGGTTTTTTATAAAGTATTCTAAGTGCAATATTAAGCTAGATATTAAAGATCAAAGCCGTTTTTTATTTTGACTGAAATTTAATCGATGTGGTCAATGCCATCTAGCGGCGAGCAGATGCATTTTATGCATTCTAATACAAAAGGATTTTGTAGTGCTTGAAATAAGCTTTAAAATGAACACTATTAAAAGTCTTTTGCACGTAAAATAAGTGAGCTGTATTGCAAATAAGGGGAGCATCTAATGTTTTTTCTTTTAAATCAATGGGTTTCATAAGTGCCATTTCCACCAAAATTAAAATTAATCGTATTCCGCCTAGAATTAACTTTATTATGAAGAGTTTGATAGATAGTATCAGTTTGGCTGCTTCAGGACACATATTTTTCAAAAAAGTCACGATTAAAAACAAAAACAAAATTTCAAATTTTTAAAAAACCCACTTTTTTTTCATAATATCTCAAAAATGACGACAGATACGTATAAAAGTGTACGGCTAAAAAATTTAGGTATTTTTCTGACAAACAATTTGGTTTTATTGTTTTTTCTGTCAAACAAAAATTGACGGAGATATGATTGTTTAAAGAGCGCGTGGCAGCGCAATCACAGCCTCTCTTAAGCCCTTTAACCCTTCACCGTTTTAGAAAAAGGTTTTTTACTATATATTGCAATGAAGGATGTTGTAGCTCTTTTAATTACCTTTACAATGGTTTTTTATAAATTGTGATAGCATGAAAATTGAAGGAGTTATGGTCCAAAAACTTATCATATTTTTTCTACTTAGTAACTGAAAATTTCGGAGTGTGAATATTTGGAGCAATGTGAAAGTACGCAGTATAATAGAGACCCACAACTATTGTAATGTGTATATATATTATACATAATATGGCTCATATATTTTGGAAACGTAGGCATGAATACATACCAACGTTCTTATATGTATATATAATTTGTAAATATTTTATTCAATAAATGGCAATTTTTTACTCTAAATTAAATTATTTTTAAATATGTAATCATATATATTTACTGTTTTAATTTAGGGGTAGTTTTAAGGGTAGAAAAGCTTAAGAATATGATAATCATTTTCGAGAGTGTGGAATAATATTTAAATCCTTTTTATTTTATAAAAAAAAAAAATTTTAACAATTTTTTATCAAGGGGTAGTTTTCAAGGGTTGAAAGGGGGTTAAAAATTTGATAACTATTATAGAGAATATAAATTTTTTTATGTCATATCAAAGTATTTTTTTGTGATTTTTCCAATTTAGGGGTTGTTTGCAAGGGTTGTAAGATTTTCAAGGGGTTGAAAATGATTTTAATATGAGGTAATTATGTTAGAAAATACTTTACAATTTTACCACTTACTATTAGACATGTTTTCTAGCGATAATATGGCTCAATGTCAAGTTTTCCATTAAGGGGTTGTTTACACCCCTTAAAAATAATAGGCGGAGTTCAGATCATTTTCACTTTTGAAGTTAAGGGTAAGATAAGCCTAATTCCAAAATTTCATGCAAATCGGTTCACAGTTAAAAAATTCGGAGGTAAGACCGTATTTTTCGCTTCAATGACTGCACTATTATTATTTTTCTGCATTAGTGGTTGCACTGGTGGAAATGTTTTTTAAAACAGTGACATAGGTAAGAAGATCACGTTTTGTTAATGTTTTAGGAAATACCCGTTCAAGCTATTATTCTTGTACAAAACATCTAACCTTTGCGACATAAGTCAAAATGAAGTGATTGTTTCTGTTTTTGATGGATAATTTGTTTTTATTTACGCTTATGCATATTTAAATTCATATTTAATATTTTGAATATAACACATGCACCTACCTATGTATGTATGTATGTAGATATTTGCATTACACGATTATATCCTACTAATTTTATAAACGCGAAAGTTTGTAAGTATGGATGGATGGATGGATGGATGGATGGATGGATGTTTGTTACTCTTTCACGCTAAAACGGTTTGACGGATTCTGATGAAATTTGGCACACAGATAGTTTACAATCCGGATTAACATATACGATACTTTTTATACCGGAAAATTGCATAGTTCCTGCGGGATAGCGATAAACGAATTCTTCGCAGACAGAGTCGCGGGCAGCAGCTCATCGAAAATAAATTTGTTAAAATTTTAAAACGCTCTCCTGAAAGTGCTTGATTTACGACGTTATTATAGACGTTATTATAGATCATGAAAAATAGATAACCTCCTAAATGAAATCTCGTCGATGTTAGTTTTGCGCTTAGGAAATCGAGCGAGACGTTGAGATTGAATCGTATACGATTAGGTAAATACATACCTAAGCTCGAAAAAGGTGCAACGTCCACCGCTGGTATTAGCTTGTCAACCGCTAAGACAATACCCAATAATATCATCATCATCATGATAACTTTAGCCGAAAGACGTCCACTGCTGAACATTGCCTCCCCAAGGTTCGTTAAGCAGATCGGCCCTGCGTCATGCGCATCTATTGCGTTCCCGCAATCAAACCAGGTCGTCGCTCCATCTTTTTGGACACCAGCCTACACTTGTCTTCCAGTCCGTGTACGCCCCAGAACCTTTTGCCTTCATCGGCCATCAGTGACCTTGAGGTTGCTCATGACATGAGACCCAATGCTAGCGGCTGCGTAATACCCAATGAATTGTACGAATCAAGATTCCAATGAACTTACCCACTAACGACGTCTGCAATTAACGTTGCTATAATTCTTTTGTTTTTTACTGAGAATAGATTGGCAAACAATAACAATTGATTGTCAGTTAAAAGTAGGTACAATGTCGTCAGTAGGTACAAAAAATGCCGTCTCAAGTAACGACAATGTCGCAATAAAATTCAATTTTTAGGGTTCCGTACCTCATAAGGAAATAAAAAAAATAGTTTTAAAAACTGAAACCCGACTACGGAAAAAAACGCGCTCTAAAAATAATTATGAAATAAGAAAATGTTCAAGAACTATTAATTTGCTTCTCCGCGACCACAAATATGAACCTTCGCAAATTAACGCCTGATTCAATCAAGCAAGAAAAAAATCGTGTCCGAACTTCTTATACACAGACTTCAGAGGAGAGCCGTGGTCGCGTGCCACCTTGTCTTAAGGATTGCTTATTAACAATTCAGTTCATGGTGCATGGCATGCGACCACGGCTCTCCTCTGAAGTCTGTGTAAGTATAAGAATTTTGGACAAGATTTTTTTCATCATCTCAATCACAAGTTAGAGGAAAATCGTCATCCTCATAATTCAAAATCATACTGCAACATTTTACTCACTTTGACAAATTGCCACAATCAATGTTAATGTTTTTTTCTATTAGCCAGTACGATAAGATAACCGTAAAAAGGTTTTATTTACCTTGTCCTATAAAACAAAATGAGAAATAAAAGTATTGAATGTTCCATAGTACAAAATAACAAAAAAAATATCTTATCTTGTATCTGTCCGATGTCGTCATGTTCCATAGAATAAATGGGACCTATCCAATCGTACGGCTAATAGGTATTAATTGAACTTGTCATGTCATTCTATCTAGGGTACCTATTCGCTTGAGTGTTAAGAACTCTGAGTGCTATATTATAATTTATGTTATACCGGACTTGTCACATTAGGAGTGTTCTGTTGTGATCCAGTAAACTCATATTTCATTCATTATTTCATTAGGACGATTCTGATAATGAGTTTTACGACGAATTCTCGCATTTTTATTCGCGTTTGCAACTCCCAATCTATGTTTACTACGATCTTCTTTTCGTTTGTACATGACAAAAACCCTTCTCGTTTGTTAGAAAACAGATTTTTACTCATTTTAAAACTATTAGAGTAGCCTCAATTTTTTACGGTACATTTTATGTGAGTGGACCGGATTGCAGGACATAGAGTGCACCCACCGTGACCAGATTTTGAAACCCAGATATACAGGGTGTTACAAAATAACCCCTAAAGCCTGAAACCCCATGAAGAGTAAATAAAACTAAAAATTTTCGCGCTGTTCTTTTTTTTGTAAAACAAATTTTTTTCATTTTTTTATTTTTTATTTAGCCTATTTTTGTGTCCCACTGCTGGGCAAAGGCCTCTCCTCTCTTGATCCACTCCTGCCTATCAAAGGCGAGCTCCCGCCATCCCAAAAAAAATATATATACTAATTTAATTCTTTACTGGAGTACTTCCATATTTTCAGTTATTACGGGTAATTTTGTAACACCCTGTATAAAGTAGAGCTTGTCTATTTTTAAATGACGCGCCCCACCACCGCGTTTACGCACAGGATTTAAAACTCAATTTAAGCTACAATAGAGAAATATTTCTCTTGGCAGATGTGCGTAAATGCGGTGGTGGGGCGCGTCATTTTAAATTAGACAAGCTATACTCTACCGTGAACTTGAGCACACTCACATTCACGACCGCGGCCACTATGTCATTACCAACCGCACTGTAATTGCCGCTAAGTAAGTAAGTGCCTACTACACTAAGTACTGAAAGTTGTTTAAATCTAATGCAAACGTATTGGTTGTCAATTTATATAGCTTTTTTAATGTCACTGTATGCTTTAAATCATGTGAGACAGTTATTCATTCGTTTTAAAAAGTTTAGTAGCTATTTGTTTTTGTTAAGTAGGAACCTACACAAATAGTATGTACTTGTATGGTCAATGCCAATACACCATGAATAAACTAGATTAGGCGGTCGTTGAATGTATAAGTGTTAGCATTCAAAGACAACAGTTGAAAAGCTGCAACAGGTGATAACGACTTCTACATTCTTTTTCTCTTCCAATTCCCTCCATGTTGTGCGGTCGCGTGCTTTCCGCATTCAGTTTCTCCCAGCTATTCGTAACAGATCGTCAGTCCATCTCACGGCTGTCTTCCCACATTTGTACCTGCGGTATATGTGGCCCGCCCACTTCCACTTTCTGTTGGCTACTTCTACTTACAATTAAAATACATACAAAAACAACTAAGTATTAAACAAAGGAACAATGCTAAAAATATGTAGAAAAAATAGAGCTTTAATTAACAAAGGAATAAGCTTTAATTAACAATGTGTCTGAGACACGGTATGTCACCTGAGCTCGAAATATGGCAAGGTAAAGCATTTATTAGTATTTATTTTATTGAGGTAAATGTATATATATTTTATTTATTTATTGAATAAGAACTAATAGCGTAAGTAACATAACAGCTTATTTATAACTATTAAATAACAATTTTATACGAACAATTTCGAGTTGCTTTTTTACGTTTACACAAATTACTAATATTGTAAAGACAAAAGTAACTCTATCTGTCTATCTGCCTGTCTGTTTGTTACCTCTCGACGCTTAAACCGCTGAACCGATTTAGGTGAAATTTGGTATGGAGATAGATAGTACCTACCTACTTTGACAACCTGGGAAGGACATTGGGTAGTTTTTTTCTCAGGAAATTGCATAGTTATTAACGAATTCTTTGCAGAAGGAGTCGCCATCAATAGCTAGTAAAAAATAAAACTAGAAATCATACAGGATGGGACAAGCCATAATGACACGAGATATTAAGCCACCCGAGCGAAAGCGAGGGTGGCTATTATTCGAGTTGTCATTATGGTAGTGTAGTCTCGCGTTAAACACTCTACTTTTCACTTTGAATGCGAGGAAAAAAACGACGTACAAATTTACTTTTTTACAACGTAGCATACGTAATACGAGCAATGGACATCTATTCAAAATTCAAATAGCAAAAGAAATTCCGCGGTCTTTTCTTTTCTTTTATATTTTTTTGTAAAGTGACGCTTTAAATGCTTGCATAATTAAAACTAATTGGATTCATTAGAATCGGCAAATAAATTATACTAATTGAACTAACTAAGTTCACACAAAATGTATTGTTAACTGAAACACTTACCCGTGAATAAAGAAACGACATTTTAAGTTTATTTTCTATACGCCAATTCTTTGTCAAATTATATCTAATTATACTTTCTATTTACTATTAAACGCAACTGACATAGCATCATTCTGAAGTCACGCCATATTAACTTTCAAACGTACAGGTTGATTCACAAGAGTTGGCACGAATGGATATAAGTGAATGAAAGTATCTATGTGTTACCTATTTGAATACACTTCACACAAATATGAAATTATCATGCATCAGTCATTTTCCTACAAAAATGTCAAAGTGACATTGCTTTCGTTCAATCCATTCGTGCCAACTCTTGTGAATCGATCTGTAACTGCTCTATCTACCGTTACACTCCAGCACTGCTTTGCCGACAATGCGGATTGCTATTTTAGGGTCTCATTCTAAATCCCTAACATCGTTTGTCCTAGTGTAATGTTTGTCCTAATGATCGTTTGTCCTAATACTTTTTTTCTCGGAAACCGTGAATTTTTCAGGAACTTTTTTGTGATTATCCTCTAGATCTCTTTAGGTTAGGTTAGGTTTGTTTTATAAAAATCCAGAACAATTAATAGATTTTAAATAAAAAGAGTTAGGACAAATGATCATTAGGACACACATTACATTAGGACAAACAATCATTAGGGATTTAGATATAGAGCCCTATTTATCGACAGAGCAGGGAACTGGTTTGCCGACAGCGCTTTAAAAAAAAAAAATTAAAAACCACCTAAGCTAAAGGAAATCTTTCTTTACATGCAGAATAAAATGAATGCATCTTAATATATAAAAGAAAAAACTGACTGACTGACTGACTGACTGACTGACTGACATATCAACGCACAGCCCAAACCACTGGGCCTAGAGATTCCAAATTTGGCATGTAGGTTCCTTATAAGGTCTAGGGGAGCACTAAGAAAGGATTTTTCAAAATTCACTCCCTAAGGGGGTAAAAAGGGGGTTCAAAGTTTGTATGGGGAAACAAGATTAGTTCGACTATTTTATTCGAAACTTCACAGAAATACTCCTAATGATAAATGAGTAAACACGTGTTTCAGGTTTTTTGAGAATTCAATCCCTAAAAGGGGGGAAAGGGGTAACAAAGTCTGAAAATCAACATGGGTGTTGTTTCTATGGTTTATCGGGTCGCTGGTTATGAAAACAACAACGGTTTTAAAATCCGATGTGGCATACGTAAAATACCATCTCCCTGGATGGGGTGCGATGGGGTTGAAATGTCTAAATATCAATATGGGTGTCGTTTTTAATGTTTTGCCCAAACCACTGGACCTAGAAACTTGAAATTTTGCACATAGATACCTTATACAATGTAGGTATCCACTAAGGAAGGATTTTTGGGAATTCCCACGGGAACGGGAAAAAACGCGATTTATATATTGGATTCCGAGTAACCCTATCTCAGTAACTATAATAACTAGACTCTTCAAATTTGATACACAAGTAGGTATTAGTATTAGGTAGTTATAACATTAATTTCAGGATTTTTCAAAATTCTCACGGGATAAGGAAAAAACGGGATTTATATATTCAGTTCAACGGAATCCTATGAACTATAATTACTAGACTCTTCAAATTTGGCATAGAAGTAGGTAATTATAATAGTAAAAAACGGTTTTAAGGATTTTCGGAAATTTCCACGGGAACGGGAAAAAACGGGATTTTTCGTTTTACTTGTCGTAGAAAGCAGAAATTCGGCATGCAGGTTGTTTGTGGGAGTGTAGAGGAGCATTGAGAGAGGACTTTCCGAAATTCCCACGGGAACGAGAAAAAACGGGATTTATATATTCAGTTCAACGGAATCCCATGAACTATAATTACTAGACTCTTCAGATTTGGCATAGAAGTAGATAATTATAGTAGTAAAAAACAGTTTTAAGGATTTTCAGAAATTCCCACGGGATAAGGAAAAAACGGGATTTTTCGTTTTACTGGTCGTAGAAAGCAGAAATTTGGCATGTAGGTTGCTTGGGGAGTGCAGAGGAGCATTAAGAGAGAACTTTCTGAAATTCCCACGGGAACGAGAAAAAACGGGATTTTTTGTTTTACTGGTCGTAGAAAGCTGAAATTAGGCAAGTGGATTCCTTGGGGAGTGTAGTGGAGCATTAATAAAGCATTTCCCGAAATTCTTCCGGGAACGAGAAAAAACGGGATTTTGCGTTTTACTGGTTGTAGAAAGGTAAAATTTCAAAATTCAAAAGTTTATACTGTAAATAGGCCACAAAGGGCTCTTTAACCGACTTCAAAAAAGGAGAAGGTTATGCATTCCACTGTATGTATTTTTTTATGTAGGTATGTTCACCGATTTTTCAGTCAATTGTGGACCGATTTTAAAAATTCTTTTTTTATACGAAAGAATATAATATACTCCTGAGATGGTCCCATTGTCACCAAATCAGGATCTGATGACGGGATCTCAGGGAAATCGAGGGCAACCTTCAAATTTTGTAGGCACGCATTACGTTTTTCATATATTTTCTCAAGCTATATAAGTGTTTGCGTCTGGTAGACATCATCTCATGTTGATGAGCGGTTACCTATCAAAATTTAGAATTATTTTTTTCCGAATATATAAAATCCCGAATGCTTCATTTATCCGAATGCATTTTTTTCTGAAACTGTAAATATTTCAGGTTTTTTATAAAACAACCCTAACCTATCCTAAAGGGTTCTACACGATGGTCCTGAAATAAATCCTGAAATATTAACAGTTTCAGAAAAAAAATGCTTTCAGACAAATAAAGTTTTCGGGATTCTAAACCTTCGGAAATAAAATTTTCTAAACTTCGATAGGATCCCTTGATGAGCTGATGACGGAAGGTAAAACTCCTTAACGGTTAGGAGTTGAGGATATTTTTTCAAATATTATAGGTACGTATAGACCGATAGTTGTATTTTTGCAGGTTATCCAGGTGAGCTGATGATGGAAGGTTAAACTCCTTAACGGTTAGGAGTTATAGGAAGTTTCTTTAAATATCATATGCACGTACCTATAGACCTTTAGTTGTATTCTTTCTGGTTATTCAGATTTTTAGTGCTCGCTTCCGAATTAGTGAAAAACATTGTATACAAAGAAATACTGTAAAGGATCGTATCTACCTGAAGTTTAGTCGTGCTTGCTTGCACGCTTGCTTGCACGCTTACTTGCACGCTTTCTTGCACGCTTGCTTGCTTGCGTGCATGCATGCTTGCTTGCATATTGCTTGCATGCTTGCTTGCATGCTTGCATGCTTGCTTGCATGCTTGCATGCTTTCTTGCTTGCCTGTATGCTTGCTTGCTTGATATCTTGGTTCTTTGGAATACTCATGGTACACGCGAGCGAAGCCGCGGGCAAAAGCTAGTCTTTAATATAATTAATATTCGTAATTTTATTCATCGTGTTTCACGAAATTATTATTTTTAAATATTTTTATACAGTTGTCATTTTGAGGTTATTTCCACGCCCTAAAGGCTTCCACAGACCGAAGCGCAGGGCGCTACGGAGCGCTACGGAGCGTCCGCAGCGCGCTTCGGTCTGTGGAAAGCTTTAAAACTGTCTATACCCCAGTCACTGAAAATGGCGATAATCCTCCATACACAAACACCGCTATTGGCAGTTTAGGGGTTTCCAAAGTAAATTAAAAAAAAAATACTTTAATCCCTAGAGATCAAAAAAGAGCTTTAGTCCCGATATGCAAAGACTAAAGTAACATTTTAAGAGCATGAGAAGTGAAAAATAGTTTTTATCGACATTTTATACTCTGAAACAAATTGCCGAACATCGAATGATGACGCATAGTTTAAGGCTACGAGTCTACCGGGCTATGCGTTACCTAAGCCGTGAGCGACGAAAAAAAACTACCAATAGCCAAGCGGCGTCGAGTGGTAGGCCCTTCGTACGCAAATCTTCGATATCCGACGCTTTTGGTCCCTAAGCGACTGTAGGCTAATAAAATCTAATAAGTAAAAGTAACGAACTAAGTGAAGTTGTGGTAGCCTAGTGATTTGACCTATGACCTCTCAATACAAGTAACTAGCTCGGGCTCGCCCCCTTTGAGTTTTTCGGAATTAATGTGCGGAATTACATTAGAAGTTTACCACGAGCTCTACGGTGAAGAAATGCTGCGAAGAAATGAAATGGCGTGTGCAAAGTTCCCAATCCACGCTAGGCCTGCGTGGGCACTATGATCCAAGCCCTCTTATTCTCATACAGCCATGTTGTAGGTAGTCGCTGCATCGAGAATGGGCCGGCTCGTCCGGGGCAGTACCACCGTCTCACAGAACACTGGCGTGAAGGAGCAGTACTCCTGGTGCGTTTTGTACGGTCAGTGAGAGCGCCGGGGGCCTAACATCTATTCCCTCCCCCTCCCCTATTTCTTCTCCTTTTTAAGGCCGGCTGTTGGCGACTGGTTGGCAAAACCTCTTTTTTGTAGTTCGTTATTTTTGTTCCTATTTTAAAATCTACTAAGACCCGCCTGACAGAGACGGAGAAGTCAGTTGCTCTGTCAGACGGGTTGTGCTAAGTTCTATTTGCCTGTATATTCACTTTTATTATAGTTGGTAACCATTTTAAACGTGTATTTCATTTAATTACGTAGTGTCGTCAATACCGGCAACAGATTAGGTTCACTAGATAGAGCTCTGTGACAGACGGACTGACGGACAGACAGCGGAGTCTCAGTAATTAATAGGGTCCCACTGGCACTCTTTGTGTACGGAACCCTATAAAAGTAGATTCAAACGGCGATTACAGAAAGGGCGAATAAGAGATGTAGATGTGTGGTGAAAACGAAGGCAACCTTGTGCTAATCGAGTTGCGGTTGCCACTGCACGTACTTATTTTAAGGATTAATTGCTATGATTATAAAAACAATCACAAGATTATTATCTTATTATCATGCACACCCAGTGAACCCATGAATCATGTGATAAGTAGGTATCGGTCAATAAAAACGTGTCAACTCAATATTTACATCAATATTGTTTCAACAATGAATGATCATTCAAGGTCAATTGAGTTGTGTCAATATCAATTAGCAATTTCCGTGTTAGAACTTTATTGTGTGGGATCCAGTTTACTGCCGCACTTAGAGGCAACAGTTAAATTAATAGATAACCGAATTTACTGCAAACTAACTGTTGCCCGCGACTTCGTCTGCGAAGAATTCGTTTATCGCTATCCCGCGGGAACTATGCAATTTTTCAGGATAAAAACTGTTCTATTTCCTTTCCTGGGACTCAGCCTATCTATATACCAAATTTCATATAAATTGGGTCAGCGGTTTAAGCGTTAAGAGGCAACAGACGGACAGAGACACTTTCACATTTATAATATTAGTAAGTATGGACGGATTAGGTACTAAGGACACCCACAGGACAGGGTACTCAAAGTAAACCTTTTTTAACCCCCGACACTAAAAGAGGGGTATTATAAGTTTGACCGCTGTGTGTGTGCGCGTCTGTCTGTAGCATCATAGCTCTTAAATGGGTGAACCGATTTGGATGCGGTTTTTTTTATTTGAAAGCAGGTTTCATGGCGATCGTTCTTAGATATGTTTAGCCGTTTTAAAGTTATCAGCACTTTTGTAAGTTGCGGAAGGGATCTTAGATGCATTTACTTTATTTTCAAACTTATAATGTGACCCTTAATTGCGTTGGGGGTTTTTACCATAACAAACGTCTATAGTTTAGTTATTGTATTATTTGTTTTCATATTCGTGCCTTTATAAGATACTAGCTTTTGCCCGCGAATCCGTCCGCGTAGAATTAGCAATTTGGGCAGCTTATTTTTTGTATCCAATTTGCTTTTTCATCAATTATGGCTCTCCTTAGTTCCTCGATATAAAAAATTACCAGCCCCCCCCCAGACCCCCCCCGCACACCCGCGTTCACATTCACCGCCGTACTCCCAAGTCAAGCGTGCCTATAGAAGTTTTATTTCAAAAACTCCCGATTTTGAAACATTCTTCCGCTCCGCTCCGCTCCTATACGTGTTAGCGTGATGATAAATAGCCTATGTCCTTTTTCAGGCTCTAGACTATCTGTGTACCAAATTTCATTTAAATCGGTTCAGTAGTTTTAGCGTGAAAGCGAGACAGACAGACAGACAGACAGAGTTACTTTCGCATTTATAATATTAAAGTTAGGATTTATTTCACATTAAGGTAATTATTCTTTGTATCTTTACTCATCTCAACCTATAATTACGTCCCACTACGGGGCACAGGCCTCCTCTAAAAATGAGAGGGGTTGGGACATAGTTCCCATGTGGACCTACTACAGATTGGGAACTTTACACTTACACACATGATTGAATTTCTTCGCAGGTGTGTGCAGGTTTCCTCACGATGTTTTCTTTAACCTTAAATCTCATGGTAAATTGAATTACCTACTAACATAGTTGTACTATTTAATATTACCAAGGATGATATATTTATGTACCTAGACTGGATTGGCAGTCGCCATAGTACGGATCGGCCGCGGTTTTTGTAGTTCGATTATTAAATCTAGATGGCGCTGAAATATAGCCAGAGGCTTTGAAGGCAAAACAATAAGACTACAGATGTTTCATATTACTACAAATGTATTATTTTTCAAAATATTGCGTAATTAAGTTAAATTAGTATTAAGTCCTTCAAACGTAGATGGCGCATCGTAATGAGGCGTTCAACTTTCTCTTAAGTATGTAAGTCTACTTTTAGCTTACCGCTACAAATAAAAGTAGGGTATTGTTTTTGCTGCTTATTTGTCACTTCTTTGTTTAAAAACTCTGACCCACTTGGAATATTCACCACAGAATCGTCATTCGTCGTCACTGTAATTATGTTAATGTTGGTTTTACTCCAAAATAATTGAATTATTTAGCAGTTCATGTAAATTAATTCATTGACGCCTTCCTGTGTATACACGCGTTTGCCTTTGTTTAGTTAGTGTCGTTGTCACGGGTAGTTGTAGGTAACGCCACGAGAGTTGAGGCGAATGATTACACACACAGCTGCATAAAGTACTGATTGCAAAAAAGGTAGTGAATGAATAATGAGTGAGTGAATGAAAATTTGAGTCATATGATCTTATGATGAAATACTTACGCAATACTGTGCATATTATAATTTTTCTTTTTTCATATATTATTTTTGAAATAAAACAATTTGAAACTGATAGAAATATTCGCAACAAAAAAATCGTTATTTTATAAATAGCGAAAAATATGCTTATCTGATTTAAATAAAATAGATCAAAATATTTTACTTCCTGTTTTGTTTGAACTAGATGTATTTTCCTAAATTATTCTTAACGAAATAGGTTGAAGAAATTTTTAGTCAATCTTGTAATTCTATGTCGAGTCTAAAAAATGACAAAATCCCGCTGTCATTACATGACGTGTTGTTGTGTGCGTGACCTCAACTCTGGTGGCGTTACCTATATGTTTAATTAGCGTAATTTGCGACGGAAAACTTGTTATTTGTTTATTATTTATAAATTCATACGTCGTTATCGCGGGGGCAATAGCAAATCAGATAAAGAACAAATATAACAGAATGTCTATTTGGTAGAAATGGACATATTCTGCCTACAAATAATAAGCATCTAAGAAGTTCTTCACATGTGGAGAATTTTTGCTAGAAAAGGTCTATAAAAACTATCTTCTACTAATTAAACGCTTACCTACTTAAATAATAAGTAATAAAGTGTGCAATTTTTATGAACGTGTTTTTTTTCACTTATATTTTATGTGATTATAAATATTTTATCTAAATTTTCTACAGTCAATTTGTGGCGTCGTGCAGAAAATATTCATTTCAATTGACTGAACGATCTTTCAACATCAATTGAAGTAATCTAGAGTAGTGTGACAAACTCGTAACGATGATTCAAGTATTATTTCCTTCCCTTGTATCAATTAATTTTTTTTTATTATGCCAAATCCAGTATTTTTCTCTAAAACTTGTTTAGCTTTTTAAATAGGTATATTTTTTTCCATTTTATGTCAATACAAATAGTAATGATGTATTGCCATATAATGTAATTTAATTAAAACGTTTATTATTTATCGTACTTTGAAAAAAATACTGCATATATGGACTCAATTTGTCTTAGATGAATATTATATGGGATCAAGGAACAAAATTAGGCAGTTGTCGTATTTTTATACCTCGCATTTAAAAGTTAATTTTTGCGGAACTAAACGCAGTTACATTTACATGAGTTTGCATTGCGATTGCATAGTTAATCTATTTAAGTATGTACCTATTGGTACTCAAGTCAAGTGTGGAGGTCAGATATTAGAAATAATGTTGATAAATTTTAAACTCGTAGGCATAAATGTTCCTTAATATATATATATATATATATATATATTACATATATTATATATTAGAGGGACAATGAGTTTCACGTCTGTTATTGCTTGTTTGTCATAATCTTTCCGTACCTACTGTCAAATAGTTTTTGCCCCCCCGATAACGACGTATGTTTATAAATACAAACTTATGCTAAATATACGTCTAATATTTATCTGGCTCGACGTCGTTCAAAACATTTTACGTATAGTAATTTTATTCAAGCATTATTTATGTTCTTGATCAAACTAATCATTACACTTCCTTTTGGCTTTGCCGTAGTCGTGTAAAAAGAGTGCCGTGTGGTATCAATATCGAAATAAAAAAACCGACTTCAAAAAACACCCAAAAACTAAAAAGAAAAAAAAAAATTGAACCGGTTACAAACAAAAAGCATAGAAATATCTTTCTACTAAGGGTGAGGCCACACGAGCGTAATTTTGTGAGTCATGAGCGGCAGAATTTCGGTTCGCGCCATACAATATGCGGGCCATCACGTGACACAATGTAAGGCGCAACCGAAATTCTGCCGCTCACAACTCACAAAATTACGCTCGTGTGCCCTCACTATAATCTGTTTGAAGTCGGTGCCTCAGCAAAGGTGGTAGAAACCCAATAGAAAGAAAGTACGTAAGGTCGATGGCTAGGTCCACTCTCTCTATTTTAGGTATACCACATAGAAAACAATACAGAAAAACAAGTACATACATATTTTAGATAAGAACATTTATATTATTGACAAATTAGTAAAACTTATTACTCTATCGCCAGTTTCAATCAAATTAAAAACATTTGTTTCGGATTAATACAAGTAGTATATTCATGTTGATGTACATCTCATTAATAGAATAAATGTTTAACTCCGCCCAAGTGCGAGTCGGACTCACACACCGAGAGTTCCATATGAAGCAGCTAGCAGGCATGTCATAATATATACGCTTTAAACACAGCATCTATAGAAATGGATTTTTATAGATGCGGTGTTTAAAGAATATATGTATATGTATGTTAACAGAACCCTCTTCTAACCAAAATTTACAAGTAGCTTTTAGTTTTAACTAGCTGCCCGCCGCTGGCTTCTCATGACTGATCTATTAAACTAAAAAAAACAATATTTTCTCTTTAAACCTTCTTGCAATAGCTACTAACCTACTAACACAACAGAAAAATAATTAGACAAATATCTAGGTGCAGCCTTTCTGAAGTTATATGTACATAACATTTTCTGCAATAGATTTTATTTTACTTTTATTATCAGGGGCCTGTTGCATAACAAAGTAGGTACAACTAATATTACAAGCGGAACTCTCGCTTCAGTTATATTAAATAGAAAGGGAGTTCCGCTTGTAATATAAGTTGTACTTTGTTATGCACCAGGCCCCTGTTGTCGTACCGGCAATAGAAGTAGGTACATTTAATTATAAATTTCTGCTACCTAAGTATTACCACTTTTGAGATAAAACCTTGTAACGGACAGACGGAGACGGAGGGACAGTGTAGTGACATGAATAAGATTCTGTTTGTCATATTTAGAATAGAATAGAATAGAATAGAAAATATTTATTTTTGAACAACTACAATAAAAACAGCTAAAAAAGTACACAACAGATTATAAACACATGAATGTAGTTGCTACAAAAAAAGGACACCCCTCAGCATGTGTCACGGCACGAGGTGCCACGACGCTGATTTTCAGTGGGTCCACAGAAACTTAAAACTAAACTACGTTAAAAAATTACAACATAGTACACTACATACAATGAAACCTAAAAAATAAAGAAAGAAATAATGAAATGACATTACACAGTGCAGTATGCAGACAAAAACAAAAACAATCCTATGCAAATAAATACAAAAACTTGGACATTGGAACAATCACAAGACAAGTATCAATTTAAACATAAAATAGACAAAATAAACAAAAGCCGGCCAGGCTAGGCAGAAGAAAGCTGTTCATGATAAAGGTGGAGTTTTAATTTCTTTTTGAATGTAAACAATGAACACGCATTTCTAATTGGTGGTGGGAGATCGGGTACGGAACCCTAAAAACGCCAATGGTAACGTCGCGGATGAGTGGGACCGGGCTCACACGCAAAGAAGCAATTACTTCAATATTTATGTTTACAGAACTGCTTTGTCCTTGTACAAGTAAACATACAATTGAGTCATGTGCTCATGTGGTACCTTTGTTACTTGCTGCAATGAGCTTCAAATGGGTCCTGCGCAATTGAGATGTTTGAGATAGATATTTCGCCAGTTGCCTCAAGGCTGGGCGCACACGCACGGATCATAACCACTCAGCTGCTATTTTAATTTATTGGCGTTATTGACAAGTGATTTCAAACAATGTCATTATTTTTTAAGGCATAAATTGGATTGAATTTTTTTTACAAAAGCAAGCAAGCAAGGGATGGATGGATGGATGTATTTAAGTATAAAGGATTAACTAAATTATGGAATTGTTGGGAGGGTCAATAAAATATTCTGTTAGTACAAATTCTTTATACCTACCCGGTTCGGGCGTCTTGATTTAGAAAACGGAGTCGGTGGCGTGCGGCCAGCCTAACCGAACCGAAATTTTATCATAATTTGCTATCGCGGGATTCGCGGGCTTATGAGACTTTAGTACCTACCTACGCAAAGGCATTTTCCTTGTTGTAACTTGTATTTATATTCAACGAAGAAACAAATGTGAAATCATCATCACAGTGACTTTCATTCAAGTATCGGCCTCAGGTATCGATACCAAGTACTCACGTGGTATCGAGGGGAGTGGTATCGATACCTAAAAAATATCGGTCCTAAAGTATCGATACTACTCAGTATCGAGTAGTTACGGTGATCATTTAATTGGGGCTTCAACTGCACATGAACCTCGGGTTTTTTTCATGGAAAATAATTATAATAAAATATTTGCTTTTGGGATATGTAAGAAATAAAAATTAAGATTAAAAAAGCATTGTAATAAAAATAAAAGTACCTACATTTGAGCCTTACGTGATTTTGAAATACTTTGTTACAATTTATTACGAAAAATATAACTTTTTTTGTGAAATAAAAGTCTCTTGAATACTCATAATACTCGTTATAAATTAATTACTTATAAAAAATACCTTATTTTCGACGACACTAAGATTAAGAGCAAAGGCACGACAAATCTATATTAAAGCTAGCTATTATAGCTATTTCATTAATATGACTAGTTCTGCAAAGGGCCACCACTTGATTCTTTCGCAAAACGCGCATTTGCCAATACGCCGTCGAATGCTAACCGATTGCAACTAACCCGCTGGACTTGTTGTGCAGTGATGACGAAAAAAGGAGATATCTTAGCCAATTCCATTTTATGTAGGTATTGCATATTTGTTATTTGTATAGTATGAAAATATTATAATTATTTAATTACAGTCGAAACACTGGTTGTTCATCATAGACATAACCGGTGGGTATAAAAATATAAAATCCACCAAAAGCTTTCTGACCTTGGTTAGTCCTTTTTTTCGAATGCCCATTTTCCTGGAACGTCTATTTCTTTTAATTTATTGAATCAGGCGTTACTTTGCGGAGGTCCATATTAATGAACTAAAACAATTACTTTGCTCACCCGCGACCTTACAATAGTTACGTTTATGCAAGAAATGTGCGTTCATGCAGTTCCTCCACCTCCACACTGTACGAACACACACAAATCACATAAACCCAACCATCACCACCACCAAGCTACACTGACGCGTTTCGAACTCAACCAGAGCTCATCTTCAGAGTTACCACAACCGTATGCTATGCTACCAAACGTTAAACTAACAAACCAAAACAAATGTTTTAACTTGTCACTGTAACTTCTCAAGTACCCACTTTATTTTTCTTATTCTCAAACTACCCCACAAAAATTAACTTTTATTGACATATTTAAAACTACCTTGAATTTTTTTGTTTATTTATTTATAAGGCATATTTAATTAATACTAACTGTTCAAATTCGACCCAAGCCGCAGTAAAGGAGAAGATACTAAATTTACCTGTTCATTAATAATAGACCCCATAGTCAAGTTAGCTATGAAGTATCTTTTTTTGTACTTATTTTTTCAACTTCATTTTTTTTATTACTTTTACGGTCATCCCGTGAAATCATACATTTCGTACTAAATACAAACTGAAATATAGATGCACAGAAAAAACCCCAGAAAAAAGACCAATGCTGGGAATCGAACCCAGGTCCTCAGCATTCCGTGCCGCGTGCCATACCCCTACACCACCACTGGTCTAGAGATTAGACACGAATCTTTCCTATACATCATACATTTCAATCTGCTAAATCATCACCTTATGCAGTGACAAACGCACATCTATGTTACACCCTCATCGAGAGATTTTAACACTCCTTCGGAACTAACCGCTCACCTGGACAAGAGATGGCGCTACTGTGCAACTTTAAACAAGTTAGCTATGAAGTATCTTTTTTTGTACTTATTTTTTCAACTTCATTTTTTTTATTACTTTTACGGTCATCCCGTGAAATCATACATTTCGTACTAAATACAAACTGAAATATAGATGCACAGAAAAAACCCCAGAAAAAAGACCAATGCTGGGAATCGAACCCAGGTCCTCAGCATTCCGTGCCGCGTGCCATACCCCTACACCACCACTGGTCTAGAGATTAGACACGAATCTTTCCTATACATCATACATTTCAATCTGCTAAATCATCACCTTATGCAGTGACAAACGCACATCTATGTTACACCCTCATCGAGAGATTTTAACACTCCTTCGGAACTAACCGCTCACCTGGACAAGAGATGGCGCTACTGTGCAACTTTAAACAAGTTAGCTATGAAGTATCTTTTTTTGTACTTATTTTTTCAACTTCATTTTTTTTATTACTTTTACGGTCATCCCGTGAAATCATACATTTCGTACTAAATACAAACTGAAATATAGATGCACAGAAAAAACCCCAGAAAAAAGACCAATGCTGGGAATCGAACCCAGGTCCTCAGCATTCCGTGCCGCGTGCCATACCCCTACACCACCACTGGTCTAGAGATTAGACACGAATCTTTCCTATACATCATACATTTCAATCTGCTAAATCATCACCTTATGCAGTGACAAACGCACATCTATGTTACACCCTCATCGAGAGATTTTAACACTCCTTCGGAACTAACCGCTCACCTGGACAAGAGATGGCGCTACTGTGCAACTTTAAACAAGTTAGCTATGAAGTATCTTTTTTTGTACTTATTTTTTCAACTTCATTTTTTTTATTACTTTTACGGTCATCCCGTGAAATCATACATTTCGTACTAAATACAAACTGAAATATAGATGCACAGAAAAAACCCCAGAAAAAAGACCAATGCTGGGAATCGAACCCAGGTCCTCAGCATTCCGTGCCGCGTGCCATACCCCTACACCACCACTGGTCTAGAGATTAGACACGAATCTTTCCTATACATCATACATTTCAATCTGCTAAATCATCACCTTATGCAGTGACAAACGCACATCTATGTTACACCCTCATCGAGAGATTTTAACACTCCTTCGGAACTAACCGCTCACCTGGACAAGAGATGGCGCTACTGTGCAACTTTAAACAAGTTAGCTATGAAGTATCTTTTTTTGTACTTATTTTTTCAACTTCATTTTTTTTATTACTTTTACGGTCATCCCGTGAAATCATACATTTCGTACTAAATACAAACTGAAATATAGATGCACAGAAAAAACCCCAGAAAAAAGACCAATGCTGGGAATCGAACCCAGGTCCTCAGCATTCCGTCTGGTCTGGTCAGCATTTCGTTTGGTCTTTTTTCTGGGGTTTTTTCTGTGCATCTATATTTCAGTTTGTATTTAGTACGAAATGTATGATTTCACGGGATGACCGTAAAAGTAATAAAAAAAATGAAGTTGAAAAAATAAGTACAAAAAAAGATACTTCATAGCTAACTTGTTTAAAGTTGCACAGTAGCGCCATCTCTTGTCCAGGTGAGCGGTTAGTTCCGAAGGAGTGTTAAAATCTCTCGATGAGGGTGTAACATAGATGTGCGTTTGTCACTGCATAAGGTGATGATTTAGCAGATTGAAATGTATGATGTATAGGAAAGATTCGTGTCTAATCTCTAGACCAGTGGTGGTGTAGGGGTATGGCACGCGGCACGGAATGCTGAGGACCTGGGTTCGATTCCCAGCATTGGTCTTTTTTCTGGGGTTTTTTCTGTGCATCTATATTTCAGTTTGTATTTAGTACGAAATGTATGATTTCACGGGATGACCGTAAAAGTAATAAAAAAAAATGAAGTTGAAAAAATAAGTACAAAAAAAGATACTTCATAGCTAACTTGTTTAAAGTTGCACAGTAGCGCCATCTCTTGTCCAGGTGAGCGGTTAGTTCCGAAGGAGTGTTAAAATCTCTCGATGAGGGTGTAACATAGATGTGCGTTTGTCACTGCATAAGGTGATGATTTAGCAGATTGAAATGTATGATGTATAGGAAAGATTCGTGTCTAATCTCTAGACCAGTGGTGGTGTAGGGGTATGGCACGCGGCACGGAATGCTGAGGACCTGGGTTCGATTCCCAGCATTGGTCTTTTTTCTGGGGTTTTTTCTGTGCATCTATATTTCAGTTTGTATTTAGTACGAAATGTATGATTTCACGGGATGACCGTAAAAGTAATAAAAAAAATGAAGTTGAAAAAATAAGTACAAAAAAAGATACTTCATAGCTAACTTGTTTAAAGTTGCACAGTAGCGCCATCTCTTGTCCAGGTGAGCGGTTAGTTCCGAAGGAGTGTTAAAATCTCTCGATGAGGGTGTAACATAGATGTGCGTTTGTCACTGCATAAGGTGATGATTTAGCAGATTGAAATGTATGATGTATAGGAAAGATTCGTGTCTAATCTCTAGACCAGTGGTGGTGTAGGGGTATGGCACGCGGCACGGAATGCTGAGGACCTGGGTTCGATTCCCAGCATTGGTCTTTTTTCTGGGGTTTTTTCTGTGCATCTATATTTCAGTTTGTATTTAGTACGAAATGTATGATTTCACGGGATGACCGTAAAAGTAATAAAAAAATGAAGTTGAAAAAATAAGTACAAAAAAAGATACTTCATAGCTAACTTGTTTAAAGTTGCACAGTAGCGCCATCTCTTGTCCAGGTGAGCGGTTAGTTCCGAAGGAGTGTTAAAATCTCTCGATGAGGGTGTAACATAGATGTGCGTTTGTCACTGCATAAGGTGATGATTTAGCAGATTGAAATGTATGATGTATAGGAAAGATTCGTGTCTAATCTCTAGACCAGTGGTGGTGTAGGGGTATGGCACGCGGCACGGAATGCTGAGGACCTGGGTTCGATTCCCAGCATTGGTCTTTTTTCTGGGGTTTTTTCTGTGCATCTATATTTCAGTTTGTATTTAGTACGAAATGTATGATTTCACGGGATGACCGTAAAAGTAATAAAAAAAATGAAGTTGAAAAAATAAGTACAAAAAAAGATACTTCATAGCTAACTTGTTTAAAGTTGCACAGTAGCGCCATCTCTTGTCCAGGTGAGCGGTTAGTTCCGAAGGAGTGTTAAAATCTCTCGATGAGGGTGTAACATAGATGTGCGTTTGTCACTGCATAAGGTGATGATTTAGCAGATTGAAATGTATGATGTATAGGAAAGATTCGTGTCTAATCTCTAGACCAGTGGTGGTGTAGGGGTATGGCACGCGGCACGGAATGCTGAGGACCTGGGTTCGATTCCCAGCATTGGTCTTTTTTCTGGGGTTTTTTCTGTGCATCTATATTTCAGTTTGTATTTAGTACGAAATGTAAGACCCCATAGTGTTGTACCTAATTATTTCCATGCATTCCAGAGCATCCAGACGCAACCCCTTGCCGCAATAATGTAACACTTCATAAGAATCTGAATCTAACAATGAATGATTTGATTCCAACAAATGTTTTGCAAAATTCGATCTATCTGGATGCTCATTCCTATATGCCGAAACATGCTCTTTAAATCTAGTATTAAAACTTCGGCCTGTCTGTCCTACGTATATCCCATTGCAGTCATTACAAGTAAGCTTGTATACCCCCGATCTAGTTCCCTTATCTACCTGTTCTTTGTGGTTACATAGCCTAGAGTACAAATAGTTGTTAGTCTTAAAGGCAACATTAATATTGTTTGATTTTAAAATGCCATAAATCTTATCAGACAAACCCCCGACGTAAGAGATGCTAGATCTATATTTGTTAGTAGACTGAGAAGGTAACGCAGCGTAAAGCATGCTATTTACTAACCGTGCCTGCTTCTTTTGAACTAAACTATCTACCATTGATTTTGTATAACCATTTGAGATCGCTATCTGATAAATAGTACTCAACTCTAAATCATAATGTTCCTTAGAAAGAGGCACAGTCAACAATCTATTAACATAACAATGGAAAGCAGCCAGTTTATGCTGCCACGGATGATTAGAAGATGCTGGTATAACAGCATCTGTGTACGTGGGCTTACGGTATATTTTAAATTGATGTTTACCATTTAATTTTGAAATCGTTAAATCCAAAAAGTTCAACGAACAATTTTCCTCCAATTCTTTTTTGAACCTTATCTTTACGTGCTTGTTATTCAAACCATTAATAAACACGTCAAGCTGTCTCATACTCCCTCTCCAGCATAGGATCAAATCATCAACAAACCTAAAATAGTACACAATATTACTATTACCCACAATATACTGATTCTCAAAATGATCCATAAATATATCTGCCATTAATTTAGGTTTGTTGATGATTTGATCCTATGCTGGAGAGGGAGTATGAGACAGCTTGACGTGTTTATTAATGGTTTGAATAACAAGCACGTAAAGATAAGGTTCAAAAAAGAATTGGAGGAAAATTGTTCGTTGAACTTTTTGGATTTAACGATTTCAAAATTAAATGGTAAACATCAATTTAAAATATACCGTAAGCCCACGTACACAGATGCTGTTATACCAGCATCTTCTAATCATCCGTGGCAGCATAAACTGGCTGCTTTCCATTGTTATGTTAATAGATTGTTGACTGTGCCTCTTTCTAAGGAACATTATGATTTAGAGTTGAGTACTATTTATCAGATAGCGATCTCAAATGGTTATACAAAATCAATGGTAGATAGTTTAGTTCAAAAGAAGCAGGCACGGTTAGTAAATAGCATGCTTTACGCTGCGTTACCTTCTCAGTCTACTAACAAATATAGATCTAGCATCTCTTACGTCGGGGGTTTGTCTGATAAGATTTATGGCATTTTAAAATCAAACAATATTAATGTTGCCTTTAAGACTAACAACTCTTTGTACTCTAGGCTATGTAACCACAAAGAACAGGTAGATAAGGGAACTAGATCGGGGGTATACAAGCTTACTTGTAATGACTGCAATGGGATATACGTAGGACAGACAGGCCGAAGTTTTAATACTAGATTTAAAGAGCATGTTTCGGCATATAGGAATGAGCATCCAGATAGATCGAATTTTGCAAAACATTTGTTGGAATCAAATCATTCATTGTTAGATTCAGATTCTTATGAAGTGTTACATTATTGCGGCAAGGGGTTGCGTCTGGATGCTCTGGAATGCATGGAAATAATTAGGTACAACACTATGGGGTCTATTATTAATGAACAGGTAAATTTAGTATCTTCTCCTTTACTGCGGCTTGGGTCGAATTTGAACAGTTAGTATTAATTAAATATGCCTTATAAATAAATAAACAAAAAAATTCAAGGTAGTTTTAAATATGTCAATAAAAGTTAATTTTTGTGGGGTAGTTTGAGAATAAGAAAAATAAAGTGGGTACTTGAGAAGTTACAGTGACAAGTTAAAACATTTGTTTTGGTTTGTTAGTTTAACGTTTGGTAGCATAGCATACGGTTGTGGTAACTCTGAAGATGAGCTCTGGTTGAGTTCGAAACGCGTCAGTGTAGCTTGGTGGTGGTGATGGTTGGGTTTATGTGATTTGTGTGTGTTCGTACAGTGTGGAGGTGGAGGAACTGCATGAACGCACATTTCTTGCATAAACGTAACTATTGTAAGGTCGCGGGTGAGCAAAGTAATTGTTTTAGTTCGTTCGTCTATTTCTTTGAAACTCTATTTATTTGGTTTGTTGTCAATTTATGTTCACATCCGAATACTGCACACCGAATACACGGCCAACCTGTAATTTCTTTGTCATCGTCAACATTCGCGGAACCGATGGAGCTACATTTAAAATTGAATTGAAAAAATATTTCATTGGAACGTCCATTTACTTGAGAGCCTATTTTCCTGGAACGACAAGTTCTCTGAATGTCTAGACACTGTGTCTAATTCTCCGGACGTCCAATCACCTATACCTGACATAATCGCGAACTACTTACCTATTCACTGTTTTAACACGTTGGTTAAGTTAATGCATAACTGTAGAGTATCCTCTATAAAATAGCATTTACAGTTTGACTGTGGCCCCTGAAATAATCCCAAAACAATACCCCGATAAATGAGCTTTTGATCCCATTGGTGATGCTCATTGGCCACACAGAAAATTACGTGATGTCACTGGTAATGCTCATGGCAGCAAACGTGTCAAAAAAATGTTTCTAAATAAATTGTATTCATCAATAAATATAAAAAAAAACTCTTACCATTCATATTCAACAATACACAACATTAATAAGAGCACAATAGTAATTAGAATTAATATAGTCCCTAGAAGTCACAGTTTAATAACACTATATTAAAAGCAATCGTCTTCTTTTTCAGATACGAAAACTATACTTAAAAATGTATCCGGGCTGTTTAAGTCGGGGCAGCTGACGGCCATCATGGGCCCTTCCGGCGCCGGCAAGTCTTCGCTCATGAACGCTCTCACAGGATTCTCGTAAGTTTTCTTATCTTTATTTATTTCATGTTCATACGAGTACATTACAAAACTAATAATAAAAGGAATAGAAACGTCGCGCGAGGTAAACACGCACATTATGACTAGCCATATACATATTTATTTATCCAGAACAGTCTGCAACGATGATGTTAATTGCTCAAAAAAATGGGTTACTGCAGAGATTGTGGAACAAAAAGTATCACATTTGATTGGTAACAACCATTATCATACTAATCATATGAAAGCACGAAAAAATGTGTGTGAATTAAATATATCAGATTAAAAAAGAGATGAATCGATCTGGAAAGAAATAAGTAGGGTCAACAGCATAAATAAGTGATCATTTATGTACCTTGTCACTTTAACGTCATGTTTGAAATGTCATACAAAATTGTCAAACGATTGAAAACGACAAGGTACAGAAATGACCACTTATTTATGCTGTTGACTGTACAAAACATTAATATTTATTACTGTTGTTTATTTTATTGCTACTTCTGTCCAGTACATAAAAGGCACAATGATCTACCCTACCACTAACCGGTTCGAAAACAAAAACAAACTAACCTAACCTACTTCTGAAAAAAAAAGTAAAAATAGGTATCTATCTACATTCGTAGCTATCTACAAAACATCTGCCGTGGGAACTTTAAATACAACGTTTCTTTTATCTAACAAAATACGCAACCTTGTTTTGATATGCAATGACAAGCATAATGCAATTAAAATACAATTAAATATTGCACTTGATAAGATTGTGAAATTTAGTGAACTTTGAGAAATTGGTGTCTGATAGCGTATCGCAAGGTATCATATGGATAAGTAATTTATTGCTTGACAAAATAACCTTCGTCACTGATAATGATTTAATACGTCATAAAAAACAGGATCAGGGCCCAATTGCATAACAAAGTACAACTTATATTACAAGCGGAACTCCCTTTCTAGTTAATATAATTGAAGCGAGAGTTCCGCTTGTAATATAAGTTGTACTTTGTTATACAATTGGGCCCAGGTTGCATCAGATTCGTGGTGTCTATATGAGCTTTTTCGTTTTATACATCGTTTCTTTTTAGCGTAAAAATAGAGTAAACAACATTGACTTGATTGACTTTTTATTGAAAAACGCTTTAAAAAAATAGAAGCTATTACTTATAAAACCAAAATAATGTAAATTACCATATTTCCATCCTAATAGTTACATATTTTGTATGAATTATTTTTCAAAAGTGTTTTTCAATATAAACACTCGTCAAGATTGCTTACCTTCTTTCTAATGCTAAAAAAAACAAAGTATAGAGTCCTCAAATAATTTATTATCATTACACAAGAAATGAAGTCTCTGATCGTATTTTGTAGACCCATTCCATTTCTATTCCGTTCGATGTCAAGCCCAGTTTTTACAAAATAATACAACTTTAGAAAACAGTTTTTTACGGCGAGTCCTTATTTTTTTAGACCATCTGTAGTAGTGAAATAACTACATTGATAAATCACCTAACTTTTTACGTCATTAAATTTGCTCAATCGAGCTATGAATATTTGCGTTTTTATAACCATTTTAAATTTATCAAAGTAGCCCCAAAATTTCCTAAAGTAACCCTAGTTTACCGGTACTTACTTAATACAAGTGTTTTAGATTGCGAAAAAACTCTTAATACAAACAAGTACTTTTTTCAAGAGTCCGGTTTATCAAAAGATCGGAAGACGTCCATTGTTGAACAAAACAAAAGCCTCGACTGACAATGTCTCAATGAACGACAATATGCCACCTGAATCCATACGAAATCAGAATTTGAAAAGTTGTATATATAACAAGAACCTGGGGCCTGTTGCATAACAGAGTACAACTTATATTACAAGCGGAACTCCCTTCCTAGTTAATATAACTGAAGCGAGAGTTCCGCTTGTAATATTAGTTGTACTTTGTTATGCAACAGGCCCCTGGTTGAATTAAGTTGTCCACATCATGAACTCTCGCTTGAGTTATATTAACTAGAAAGGGAGTTCCACTTGTAATATAAGTTATACTTTGTTATGCAACAGGCCCCTGTTCATGAAATTCTCGAGCATTTACCAGGGTCGCAGATATAATGTTGTAGGAACTCTAATATCAACTTATTGTTGTTATATTGTCACATACCTTAATTGACTACCCCGCTACTGAGTTTTCACACGGCAAGTAACTGAAGCACATCACGCTGTCTTGGTACCCATTTATCATCCAGCACATCTAGTGTTTTCTTTAGACAGACAACGGCCGCCTTTGCAGATTTGTTTACTAGCTTCAAATGTTCAGTCGCGGAATGAAAAGGTTCGACACTTTTCGACTCTATGTCAACGAGTTAAGGTTGAAAAGTGACGAACCTTTTCATCCCACTACTATACGTACTTTGAAACGGACAATATTTTAATCACGATGATACTAATGGATGTTTATTTTTCAGAACAAAAGGCGTGACCGGAACAATAAGAGCAGGAGATAGTGTTTGTGAATTGGGCAAGGACCATCACACGCTAAGCTCGCTCAAGCAATACCGCAAGAAGTCATGCTACATTCTTCAAGACGATCGGATCAGCACGCTTTTTAGCGTCGAAGAACTTATGAAGTTTGCTGCAGATATGAAACTGGGGAATACATTGACAGAAAAATTAAAAATGACTGTGGTGAGTATAATTATTTTCTTACGGGGTCGGGGACTAGTGACTAGTTAATTGATTTTAATATCGTTGTTTTTGAGATTTCAGTGTGGCAGGTGAAGAATTTATCATAATGCCCCCAGTCAGAATACAAATAATACGTATAAGCGCATTATGGCATTCTGTGTCAAATAGTGTAATTTTCCATATCCAGTAGTAATGTCTTGCTTCTAGAATGCATTCATTTTCGGGCCTAGTGAATATATCCCATATTCATTATATTTACTTGTAGACATTTTAAAGTTCTATTATGTTTTTTATTTGTCTGGCAAATGCAAATAACAAAGTGACAGTTCATGTCAAACAGATATTAAATTTATAAAAGCTTAACAAGGGTTTATAAATACGGGGGTAAGACTATAATCCTGTTACAGATTAGCGAAGTTCTACAAGACCTGGGCCTCTCTGGGACCGAGAAGACGCGGTGCGGGAACCTCTCCGGAGGGCAGAGGAAGAGGCTGTCCATAGCTCTGGAGCTCATTGATAACCCTCCAGTGGTTTTCCTAGACGAACCTACCACGTAAGTAAATAAGTACTTATATGTTGTTGTGGGCAGATATTTGTATGAAAAATACGAATGTTTGTTCTCAGGTCTTGGGTGTTTAATATGTATTTAAGTATATATCTATGTATATAAGTATGTTTATCCGTTGCCTAGTACCCATAACACAAGCTTGCCTAGCTTACTTTGGGACTAGGTCAATTGGTGTGAATTGTGCCGTAATATTTATTTATTTATTTATTTATTTATTTATGTTCGCAACTGTGTATACTAATCTACTAAGGGCCACTTGCACAGTTCAGGGTTAAAAAATTAAAACGGTAACCTCGGGTTAAGAATGACAGTTCCATACATTTTGACACTTGTTAACCCTGGGTTATCAGTTAACTCGGAGTTAATTAGCTAACCCAGGTCTGCGCAAGCCGGCCTAAGGTAGATTAAAATTAAGGTAGAAAATAAATATAAAAGGGTGTACTCCCGTTTGGCAAATTATTTTTCCCAAACTGATTCATTTGGCAAATGTTTAATTTTCCAAATGTTTATTTTTTCTGAAACTGTAAACTATTCAGGATATATTTCAGGACTATCCTGTAGGTTAGGTTAGGTAAGTTAGGTTTGTCTTATAACAATCCTGAAAAGTTTACAGTTTCAGAAAAAATAAACATTTGGGAAGTGAAACATTTGCCATATTTTTTTTTATTTTTATTTTTTTTATTTATTTATTTTATGAATCAGTTTGGGAAAAATAATTTCCGAAACATTAATAAACCACCTTCGTGGTCAAATAATTAGTTTTAGTTTATTTTATTTTAATATAGTTAGTTTTAATTTTTATAGTTTGTTAGTGTTTATACTTAGTTAAGTTTTATTCATTGTTATTTTGTATTCTTAGTTTTATTAAATATTTATAATATTACTATTATTATATTTTCATTGTTAAATATGTTAATGATGGGATCTTCTTGACAACTGACATTTCCGACAGCTAAATTAGATGTTTTGTATTTAATTAACCCATGACATTAAAACCGTATTGCGTTTTCTAATGCGATTTAGACATATTAATATTAATAATTTAGTTTGTTCCTGTTCATATTCAGTTCTGTTCACAGTCGGTATAATAACTAAAAAAAAATTGTTACGGTAATTAGGTTGAGAACACTAAATTGTGAGAATGGCCGCAATAAACGTGGAATAGTATGGTATGTTAGTGTTGGCTGTGTCAAGTAATGTTATGGATACATAATTATAAAATATGTACCTAATTATGCGGCTAGTATCTTGGCTATTCTATGTATTCTGAGAAATATTTGAATCACATAACAACAAAAACAATAATTAATACATTGCATCTGTTTTTACACCTTATGGGAAGGGATACCCATCATAATACCAAAGTTTAAAAAAAATATGAACAGAAAATACAAATATTAAAATACCGAAGGTT
Source organism: Archips crataeganus (assembly GCA_947859365.1). NCBI lineage: Eukaryota > Metazoa > Arthropoda > Insecta > Lepidoptera > Tortricidae > Archips > Archips crataeganus. The sequence continues at coordinate 16,067,368 of OX402053.1, forward strand.
AAGGCATTGCACCAAAAATTTAAAAATCTCGTAAAGTACGTTTGAATGACAGCTTAAAAACTCAAAGACTATTTGTTAAAAGACAGATTTTTATTTTTTTTAGATTTTTTTTGAAAGATTTTTTTATACTCTTAAATATAGTATTATCATTTGATCGAACGTTTTCAAAGAATTTAAGTTATTTCTAACTACAAAAACAATATATGAGGCGATTCTAAGTTTACTCCTTCAATTGTTCCAAAGCTACCACGCTTCGAGGATTCGAGGATCGTTACAAAAAGAAGAGTTCTTTTTCTTAAACCTTTTATTCACGCCCTGTAATCTGGTGTTCCAGGGGCTTGGACAGCGTGACATCCGTCCAGTGCATCGAGATGCTGAAGAATTTGGCTCGATCTGGCCGGACCATTGTCTGCACCGTGCACCAGCCCTCCGCTTCGATCTACGCATTGTTTGATCAGGTGATAAAATGAATGTAATTTGAATATCTGGAATCAATTCTTAATGATTTGGCGCCGGCCCTACTAAGCCAGGCATAATATATTTAGTTAATTTACGTAGATGTTATTAATCTGTTTTAAGAAAAGTTACTGGAGAAATGTCTTTTATTATTAAAAGCTCACAGCTAGAATTGGAGTATAAAATTAGCCTTTATCCACGCGTAAGCCATGAGGTCTGGCAGTTGAATCGGAACTTCGGGTTTGTACTAAATTCCCATGAGAATATCCAAAAATTATGTAGTGGTCTTCATATTAGTTGTACGACAAACACCTATGCAAACTTCCATATCTCTAGCTTTAGCGTTTAAGATTTTGGGATTTTACAAGGATCTCGTCGGAATATTAGGATAAAAAGTAGCCTATACCACATTTCATCCAAATCCGCGCACACACACACGCACACACACATACACACATACAAACACACACACACACAAACACACACACACACATACACATACACACACCCACACACACACACACACACACACACACTCACATACATACACGCACGCACGCACGCATGCGCACACACGCACACACACACGCACACACACATACATATTCACAAAATTTAGCATTTATAATATGAGTAGTAGGTATACCTACAGCATACAATATGTCGTACAATACTCGTCTTACTTAATCAAGTAGGTAACTGTGTACTCGGTTAGGTAAAGTTAGGTTCGTCCGTTGAGGTTAAGCTGTTAATATTGCGGTCACAACAAAATATGGACGAAAACATGTATTTTCCTCGAGTAAATGGGTCATAAACAGATTAAGGTTTGCGGTTGTATTTCCTGTAGTCAACAAACCTGGGCCTGTAGTTCAAAATTAAGTGTCTTTTGTCCTACTCTTCAGGTGTATATTCTGGCTGATGGCATGTGCGTGTACCACGGTGCGAGTGAGAACACCGTACCGTACCTCGCCAGCGTGGGTCTTCAGTGCCCCAAGTACCACAATCCCGCCGACTACAGTACGTACCACTTTACCACCCTAGAAAATCCACAAGTGAGCGTAGCTCTCCCCCAACACAAATACAGCGTAGGATCATACTCAGAAAACTAATAAGTAATAAGAACAATAGAAGTGTAGTCCATTTATTTACAAGTATATTGTGTATCACTTATCTATGTCTGTTTTATGATGTGTATTGTATGTTTTGGTTGTTTTTATAAAATTACTGTTTATTATAACTATTTATTAGGGTTCCGTACCCAAAGGGTAAAACGGGACCCTATTACTAAGACTCCGCTGTCCGTCCGTCTGTCTTTCTACTTTCCGCTTCTTTCTTCGAAAGTCGTTAATGAATATTTTTGATGAAATTTGTTTTGTCGTGCAACAATAATTTAATTTTGATGGGCAAAAACCGTTGTGAGTTTTTTTTATGCAATAAACTGACCAGCGATTGACCTCTATCTCACCTGATGAAAAGATGAGGCCAAAGGTATCTCACTGGTAATTGTATGGTAACTATAACAATAACAATCGACCGGTAACTTCATAACATAATATTTATATACTTCCAAATATTTTCTTTCTTTTTCTTTTAAACAACTTTTCGTAACCTTGGCAACCAAGTTTACCCTCTTTTAAAGCTTAAACACCATAAAGCTATTCAATTCCTTAGTTTTATGTATATTTTAATAGTTTTACTGCTGATCCGAGCGGAGACGAATCCAACAAACCAACAATCATTGTAATCCGTCCAGCCGTACTTAAGTTATAAATGGTGTAACTAACACGACTTTGTTTTTAATACAGGGTGTATCCTAAGTAGTGAACAGAAATTATTGTTTTGTTTCTAACTCAGTACTTAATTAAGCTGGTAACATAATGCATTAACTCAATTGTTAAAATTAGTCTGATTAAATTTGTGATGTTCATACTTTGTTGAAATTAAACCACAAACTCAATGTATGGATTTTTCAATTTTAATAAGACTAATTGAAACAAATGAGTTAATGCATTCTATTATCCAACATCAACTGAGTTAGAAACAATAATTTTTGTTCTCTACTTAGGATTTACCCTGTATAAAGATTTATACTTTCTTCAGTGCTGGAAATAGCCAACGGAGAATACGGAAGCTTCAACGAAATGCTGGCCGCTGAATGCTGTAAGGCGGATTGGATGCTGTCGGTGCAGCCAGTCCAGCCGGCAGCCGAGAAGCCCCAAGTATTCTCGTATGGAAAGAGCACTGTCGCTATCAATTCGCCACACGAAGTGTACAAATTGGGAGTGCTATTTAGGAGATGCTTTATACAACTGTATAGGGATTGGGTGAGTGACTTGTCATCTTCATCTCCTACCCATTTCACGTTCTACTGGTGGACACTGCTGGTAAATTGGGTAATTCGCATACCACAGAAATTTATAGTTTATGGCTTCGCAGTTTTTGACGATTTTTTTTCAGCTATAAGCTGATGGTACATTTCAAATGTACTTATAGATATGTCATAGCCATGGGCCTGTTGCATAACAAAGTACAACTTATATTACAAGCGGAACTCCCTTTCTAATTAATATAACTGAAGCGAGAGTTCCGCTTGTAATATTAGTTGAACTTTGTTATGTAACAGGCCCCATATCTAGATTTGCTCACTTTATGAAATGTTCGAGAATATCATAAACAGGGGCCTGTTGCATAACAAAGTATAACTTATATTACAAGTGGAACTCCCTTTCTAGTTAATATAACTCAAGCGAGAGTTCCGCTTGTAATATTAGTTGTACTTTGTTATGTAACAGGCCCCTGGTCGAATTAAGTTGTCCACATCATGAAATGAGGACCAGGGGCCTGTTGCATAACAAAGTACAACTAATATTACAAGCTGAACTCTCGCTTCAGTTGTATTAACTAGAAAGGGAGTTCCGCTTGTAATATAAGTTGTACTTTGCTATGCAACAGGCCCCAGATGAATAAATCGTCAACATTTCACGATTTGCCATCCTCGTTTGGCCGGATCTTATAAATAGGGTGTCTATAAAATATTAAATAAAAATTCAGAATAATGTTAAGAACTTGTTTATTGTCGTTTTAAGTCTGACTGACATTATATTTTGAATAAAATAGGAATTTTAAGAAAAAAATTGAAAATAAACAAAGCGTTTGCAGCGCCTCTACCGGTAATTAATGTGACTATTTTACGATATGATCAAATAATCTTGACCATTCCATGAAGTAGCCGCGCGCGTTTAGTTGCCCATATCGAGAAACGATTTCTTATCATTGATCTGCCCAAACCACATCATGAAAATCATGATATGGCCAATAGACAGTGAAAAATTTCATGAAATGCGACTATTATAACTTATAACTAATTATTATAATACGATATAGCCACGACAGATAGATGGGCACGTAAATTCTGAAAAACTCAATATGAGGTATGAGCTCAATTACAAACCTAAGATTTTCTGCTTGAGAGGCCCTAAGTCTAGTCTAGTAGTAGTCAGTTAGCTAGACGTAAGTCAAGTTGTGTATCTAATCAAACTCAAATAATAGGCAGTTAGCACTTGACAATCTATATATATAAAAGAAGAAACTGACTGACTGACTGACTGACTGACTGACATATCAACGCACAAACCAAACCACTGGGCCTAGAGATTCAAAAGGTCTAGGGGTGCACTAAGAACGGATTTTTCAAAATTCACACCCTAAGGGGGTGAAACGGGGGTCCAAAGTTTGTATGAGGAAACAAGATTAGTTCGACTATTTTATTCGAAACTTCACAGAAGTACTCCTAATGATAAATGAGTAAACACGTGTTTCAGGTTTTTTGAGAATTCAACCCCTAAAAGGGGGGAAAGGGGTAACAAAGTCTCAAAATCAACATGGGTGTTGTTTCTATGGTTTATCGGGTCGCTGGTTATGAAAACAACAACGGTTTTAAAATCCGACGTGGCAGACGTAAAATACCATCTCCCTGGGTAGGGTGCGATGGGGTTGAAATGTCTAAATAAACTAAATGACTGTTGATATATCAACGCACAGCCCAAACCACTGGACCTAGAGACTTGAAATTTTGCACATAGATACCTTATACAATGTAGGCATCCACTAAAGAAGGATTTTTGGGAATTCCCTCGGGAACGGGAAAAAAACGGGATTTATATATTCGATTCCGAGTGACCCTATCTCAGTAACTATAATAACTAGACTCTTCAAATTTGATACACAAGTAGGTATTACATTAGTTAAAACATTAATTTCAGGATTTTTTACAATTCCCACGGGATAAGGAAAAAACGGGATTTATATATTCAGTTCAACGGGATCCTATGAACTATAATTACTAGGGTCTTCAAATTTGGCATAGAAGTAGGTAATTATAATAGTAAAAAACAGTTTTAAGGATTTTCGGAAATTCCCACGGGATAAGGAAGAAACGGGATTTTTCGTTTTACTGGTCGTAGAAAGCTTAAATTCGGCATGTAGGTTGCTTGTGGAGTGTAGAGCTGGATTAAAAGAGGACTTTCCAAAATTCCCACGGGAACGGGAAAAAACAGGATTTTTCATTTTACTGGTCGTAGAAAGCTGAAATTCGGCATGTAGGTTGCTTGGGGAGTGTAGAGGAGCATTGAGAGAGGACTTTCCAAAATTCCCACGGGAACGGGAAAAACGGGATTTTTCGTTTTACTGGTCATAGAAAGATGAAATTCGGCATGTAGGTTGTTTGGGGAGTGTAGAGGAGCATTGAGAGAGGACTTTCCAAAATTCCCACGGGAACGGGAAAAACGGGATTTTTCGTTTTACTGATCATAGAAAGCTGAAATTCGGCATGTAGGTTGCTTGGAGAGTTTAGAGGAGCATTGAGAGAGGACTTTCCCAAATTCCCACGGGAACGGGAAAAAACGGGATTTTTCGTTTTACTCGTCGTAGAAGGCTGAAATTCGGCATGTAGGTTGTTTGAGGAGTTTAGAGGAGCATTGAGAGAGGACTTTCCAAAATTCCCACGGGAACGGGAAGAACGGGATTTTCGTTTTACTAGTTGTAGAAAGCTAAAATTTCAAAATTCATAAGTTTATACTGTAAGTAGGCCGCAAGGGCTCTTTAACCGACTTCTAAAAAAGGAGGAGGTTATGCATTCCTCTTTTTTTATGTAGGTATGTTCACCGATTTCTCGGTCAATTGTGGACCTGCTTGCTTGCTTGCCTGTATGCTTGCTTGCTTGATATCTTGGTTCTTTGTAATACTCATAGTACACGCGAGTGAAGCCGCGGGCAAAAGCTAGTTCTTTTCATAAAGTGGTCAATCACTGGTGCATGGATAGTAACTGGGTAGTTTACCCGTCTGTTTCCTAACCGCCCGGCCACTTTTTTGCGCGTTTGGCGGCGCAGCAAGCGTTTTATCAGTTCATTGCGTGTGCCGCCAGCTAACTACTGTACGGCGAGCGTCTCGGCCGCGCAATGAACACAGAAAACGCTTGCCACGCCGCCAAACGCGCGAAGTCGTGGCCGGGCGGTAAGTCAACACAACATATAGGAAAAGTCTGTACTAGACACCCTGTGTAATGTTCGCAATTTTGTATGTTCAGACGGTGACCCACCTGAAGGTTCTGACGCACATTATGATGGGGATATTGTTATCGCTGATAATGGGTCACTGCGGCAGCGACGGCTCCAAGACTCTCACCAACATGGGCTTTCTGATGATCTCGATTGTCTATCTCCACTACACCTCTCTCATGCCTGGTGTACTTAAATGTAAGTAATGGTTTAACATTTCAACGGAAAATACAATCAGCATCAAATCCACAGAACTAACAATAAGAAGAATAGAAATGTCGCAGGCGGACAGCGAGGTGCCTATAGGGCTGGGAAGGCATAATATTTTTTTGTTTTAAAAAGTTTTATTGTAATTTGGATAGTAAAATATATGAAAACACAAAAATAGCAGGAAAAACGATAAATTTGGAATTAAATCCAAAGGATGTCATTTCTATTCCTCTTGTTATCAGTTCTGTGGTCCTCTAAAGAAGCGGACGAGTCGCTCAGGTACTCGGGTGACTTAAAACTTTAATCAACTAAGTAATCCGGAATATTTTGGCTTATTTTTAGATTGTTGCATATTCTTTGACGCGTTGAACATCGATTAATTTTTGGAAACATTTCGCTCATGTAGAAGAACACTGGCTCGATTACAAATTATTGTCATTTCAAAACCAAACCTTATTTTCTTTTCACATAAAGTTAATTTTTAAATGACTATAAGTAATTGTGTCAGTATTCTTCTATATGAGCGATTTGTCAACCGCAATTAAAATATGCTGAATAACGTTTGATTGCATGGATATTTACTCAAAGTAACCCAAGCATTGACTGAAATACTCCAGATTAATTTTAAGACATACAACATTATGTTGATCAACAGCAAAACTATATTACAAATGTCTGTTAACCTACTGTTCACTTAACATTATTTTGACTTTGGCCTTGACTGTAGCCACACAACATACATATTTTGTATTATAACAATACCCGTAACTTTAAAAAAAATGGGAGTCTGCAATTATTTTTCTAATCATTTGAATCCTTACAGTAGACGTCGTAATGATTTTTCTTGTCAGGTATTGCTATGTAATTATTCGCTTAGGGCCTGCTTTACCACTCTCTGAAAAGTTCCTGGTATTTTATGCAGCAGATGTCTGTGATGTGGCTCTGTTTATTGTGTTCGAATAAAATTCACTAGGTCAAGATTCAATTGATTAGATCTTACGAGTAGATGTGCTTTACCTAGTTTCTAAATCATAAGAGCGCTGTAATAGCAGGGCTTGATGAGAATCAGAATTATGATTGAAAGTCATGAATCATGATGATGACAAACGAAATTAACTGCCATAAAAATATAGAGCAAACAAATAGGACTAAACATATGTTAAAGACAACTGATATTTTTTCTTTAAGAAAATACAATTTCACTAATTTTTTTTTTGTATTTTTAGTTCCTGCTGAACTCTCTATCATAAAGAAGGAAACTTTCAACAACTGGTATAGCTTAAAGACTTATTACATCGCACAGGTGGTCACTGGTATCCCTATACAGGTAATTATACTAATTCCTTACTGACATCATTGTAAAGTCAGCAAAAAATATGAATACACTTAAAGTACCAAAAATATGTATACACGCCTTCATGCCCTGGTAATAGAGTCGTGGATGCATATTTTTGGAACTTTGAGTGTATTCATATTTTTGTTGCTGACTGTACGACTCGACATTTTTGTGAACCTGAGATTGATGTTTTTTTTGTAATTTTAAATCAAAAACATAAAGTTCGATTAAAGTTTTCAATATTGGGCTCCTGGCCCTTTGACCGGATGGACCGAGTGTTCAATTTCATTGGGCCTTGTCGGCTTTATAGCTAATCACAAGCAGACATATTTTGAAATGGTTATATAACTTATATATGACATTCAGAGTAAAACCAACCGGATATCTAATCTAAACTATTTTTTTTCAATTTGTTATGAGACGAGTATTTACAGAAAAGCTTTTCACGCCCTTGCCACCTGATGCCACCTGATTGTCGTCTCTTGCCATCTAATGCGTAGAGCTGCCGCTTCACTTAGTCTAGTAGTTAGTAGTTCTTGTCTCAGTAGAAATTGACAAAATATTTCAATAATAAAAAGAAAGAAGAATAAATTCCGAATTTTAAGTGTAACCCGCTGTCATTGTTAACTAACACTCACTGGACTTAAACTCATTTGATGAAACATTGTTCAAATTCCCTGGACGTTATGGGGCCTGTTGCATAACAAAGTACAACTAATATTACAAGCGGAACTCCCTTTCTAATTAATATAACTGAAGCGAGAGTTCCGCTTGTAATATTAGTTGAACTTTGTTATGTAACAGGCCCCATATCTAGATTTGCTCACTTTATGAAATGTTCGAGAATTTCATAAACAGGGGCCTGTTGCATAACAAAGTATAACTTATATTACAAGTAGAACTCCCTTTCTAGTTAATATAACTCAAGCGAGAGTTCCGCTTGTAATATTAGTTGTACTTTGTTATGTAACAGGCCCCTGGTCGAATTAAGTTGTCCACATCATGAAATGAGACCAGGAGCCTGTTGCATAACAAAGTACAACTAATATTACAAGCGAAACTCTCGCTTCAGTTGTATTAACTAGAAAGGGAGTTCCACTTGTAATATAAGTTATACTTTGTTATGCAACAGGGCCCTGGTCACAGTAAAGTTGCAGTGGTTAGGAGTATACTAGTCCATTACGCGAACAGCCCTCTATTCCATCGCTCTCTGTTACCGTCTCCTATCTTATGTGGCAAATATCTATGATACCGTTTTTTTTGTTACTGACCTAACCTAACTTTGTTCACCACTCTCTTTTTTTTTTTTTTGTAAGCTGCCTCTTTTCCCTTTATTACTAAGTAACACCTGCTAATGTTCTATGAGCGTTCTACTGCCACTGCTCCCCTGAAAGCCTTCAACGCTCACAAGGGGCATTGAGAACCGATGGATTAAAAAGAGAGCACCTTACCAAAATCTGCCATATGATGACAAGAACTTAAGACCACACTCAAGGTCATACACATCTTTTTATTTGCGTCTCTCCTGTGGACATGGAAAAATTTAAGGGTCAACACTAATTAGTATTTTTAGTCATGTCTACATCGGCGCCTGGCCAACTTTCGGCCCATTTGAACAAAACTAAGTTTGCTGACTCTTGGTCGCTAATTTAGTCCACAGGAGGTGAAACAACTTTTGTTTCTTATGCTGTAGGAACAGGCGGCAGTGGTGGTATTGAGTGATAATTGGGAGTTTCTAAACCCGTGTTTCCTGTCGGTTAGATCTGGTTTGCGTTCGTGTTCTCCGCGCCGTCGTACTTCCTGACGGAGCAGCCGCAGGAGCTGGTCCGGTTCTCGATGTACGTGCTGGTGCTGGCGCACGTCACTCTGCTGGCTGACGCCCTCGGCAACATCATCGGCACCTGCGTCAACCCCGTCGTAAGCACACTCGGACTTGCACCTCTAAAATATCCAGTAGGATAGGGTTACGTAGTTATTGCCCATGCATCAGTGATTGGATTGATCACTTTAAGAAAACCGTAAAACTTTTTCGCTTTTAAACAAAATTTATTAGTCAGTTTTGTGACGGTCCATAGAACATGTATGGTAACTGCGTCACAAAACTAACAATTAAGAGAGGGGCACTTTTTTTTATTGCTTAAATCGATAGTGCTTGTGATTCTGAGTAGAAATAACCCAAAATTTGTTAGGTTTTTAAAAAAAGTACAGGGTACACTTTTATATGAAAACTAGCTTTTGCCCGCGACTCCGTCCCGCGTGGAATTAGTAATTTGGGCCGCTTATTTTTTATTCAATTTGCTTTTTCATCAATTATGGCTTCCTTAGATCCTCGATGGTAAAAAAATTACCCCCCGCAACCCCCCCGCACCCTCCAACCCGCTCCCTCCCGCACTCCCCCCGCACAGCAACCCCGAACCCCCCCGCACCCCTCCGCACCTCCTGCACGCCCTCCCACACAGCATCCCCGCACATCCGCGTTCGTCCCATCCCAAGTCAAGCGTGCCCTATAGAAGTTGTACTTCAAGTTTTTTTTTGTCAAATATCTTGAAAACGGTGCATCCTACGGCAAAATCAATGAAATTTTGATTCCCCTCCGAGGCCCCCCCCCTCCCCCGCACCCTCACCCCCCCCAACCCCCCCCCCCCCCCCCCCTTGGTGTTTTTGTCAAATATCTTGAAAACGGTGCAAATCAATGAAATTTTAATAAATTTTAAGCTGCGGACGGAAGGCTAGTTGTTAATATTCAAAAACTTCGCAGTTGTGCCATGTGTTAGGTTAGGTTAGCCTAGCTGAATTTTAATTTTAATTTGAGTTGCAATATTAAATGCTAAATCGTTACCAAATCAGTTTAACATTCTCAAATAGAAGACAAGGTTTTTTAGGCTGAGTAACCTGTGCCGATTAATATTTCGTTTGGGTACATCCTTTTTTTTTGCAAATCAACTGTCAATGTTTAACAAATGCCTTCCTACAAGATGGTAATTCCCAGCATGTTTATAGACACGTTGTGTTAAATAAAAGTGTTTGTGTTTCTTTACAATTCATGTGATTTTAAGCAAACGTCTATTTGTATTGTGCCTTGACCGCATTAATTGTTAAGAAGTTAGACAAAAATTTAAATTTATTACAAACAATAGAAGAGAGTTAAAAATTAGCGACATGGGAGTTTTCAATGCAGAAAATATGTGTTCAATAAAAACGTAGTTTTATACCAAAGGTAGCAGACTAATGGATTCTTTCCTCTCCAGAACGGCACGTTCCTGGGCGCCATATCGACGTGTGGGATGCTTGCGTTCGGCGGCTACCTGGTGCTCCTATCGCACATGGCTCGCGTGATGCAGATTGTGTCTTACGGCTCATTCATCCGCTACGCCTTCGAGGCCTTGATACTGTGCCTGTACTCGTACAATCGTCCGCCGCTTCACTGTCCAGATGATAGGATTTATTGTCATATGAGGTGGGTTTGAGATAACATTGCAGCTCTCACCAAAAATATCTTCATTATTATCAAAAGTCAGTAGACGCCTACAGCTGTTAAACAAAAGAAAAGGACTCTTCTTTAATCCACAATGAAATACAGTGTGATGCCTCCTGCCTACCAACGCTGCTTTTTAGGGTTCCGTAGTCAACTAGGAACCCTTATAGTTTCGCCATGTCTGTCCGTCTGTCTGTCCGTCCGCGACTAAGCTCAGAGACTGTTAGTACTAGAAAGCTGTAATTTGGCATGAATATATATATAAGTCACGCCGACAAAGTGATTAAATAAAAAAAATTAAAAAAATTTTTTTAGGGTACCTCCCATAGACGTAAAGTGGGGGTGATTTTTTTTTCTCGCTTAACCCTATAGTGTGGCGTATCGTTGGATAGGTCTTTTAAAACCATTGCGGGGTTGCTTACATGATTTTTCTATTCAGTGATCTGGTTGCGAAATATTCAACTTTAAAGTGAAAATTTTCATTAAAATCGACCGTACCCCCCCTCTAAAATCTAAACTGTCGGGTGGAAAAATTTGAAAAAATTCAGAATGGTGGTAATTATATCAAATTTACTAGGAAAATTATAGCGGCTAAGATTGCTTGGAAATTATTCGCACCTCCGGTACAACAGTGTATCATCTCGAAATAATACACCATTTTAATTTAGACTTTACTTAATTTCCGGAAAGTCTAAATTAAAATGGTTTATTATTTCGAGATGATACACTGTTGTACCTGAGGTGCTGTAGTTTAAGAGTAAATAGTAGCCTAAGGTATAAAACATACCTTAACTTGGATGATTCCGTACACATACGAAATCCTTAAAAAAATATTACTTGATTTTTTCGTAATGGCTACGGACCCTACCTTGGGCGTGTCCGACACGCTCTTGGCCGGTTTTTTTGATTTCGTTCCTTTCAATTATTGTTTTTTTCTTGCAGGCATCCTAAGGAAGTAATAAAAACATTCAGTTTCGACGTGGATAACTTCTGGTTTGACATTGGCGTGCTGTTTGGGTCGATAGTGTGTGTGCGCTTGCTTGCTTACTTCACTCTGCGCCGCAGCGTCAGAAGCTCAGCTTGATAGTTACTGGGTGGGAAGTTGGTAACATTGGCATTTGCATTTTGACTGGTTATTTATTTTCGATCAAAGGAAGGCCTTCGAATACAAATGTGAAGTGAAGAAACTATTTTGGTATCATATCAGACGGTTATCAATCTATATAGCTCTTCCTAAGTGATCTAGTACGAAAGTTGCACTGAGCGATTGTGGAAAAAAAGGCCCGTGCTAGTTGTGTAAAGTATAGATTCATTCTCTCTTCTTCCGACTGAAAAGACTGCTATATTGCCTTGCATACTTCCACACTTCGTGTAGTGTGGTGAAATGATAATTGTGCCTTATATATGCCTTATATATCAATTTTTAGGTTACATGGAATTGGTAAAAGAAATGCGAAGATGTTAAATTTCATTCTGGTTTTCGACTGTTTGAATTTCTACTTAATTTCTACTTTAAGATAGATAATCAAACGAACTTCTAAGTGAAGTTGAGTTGAGTCACTTCCGTCGAAGATATAACATATAACCAATGGAAAGACCCGATTGCTCGCGTAGGGTATGCGTAATGTGCGCTCAGTCCGTAGGTGGTACGCAGCTTAAGAGTTAATTTTAAAAATAAAATGTTTTTATAATCATATATGATCAAAAAAGTTTTATTTATAGACCATAATTGCATAATATAGTAATGATTGTCTTAGCTATTAATTGATACGAATACCATTATCAATATTAAATCAGTCTTCTCTGTTGATTTGAGTACAAAAATAGTACATAAAATCAAAACATAATTCTTATTCTAATGAAACAATCGATTTTAGCGAAGATCTCATCCTCACTCAGAAGAGGTCGATTGTAGAAACGGGCAAGTGTCTGGGAAGAGCTGGTCCATCCGGCCTTCTTCCTTATAGTGTCTATGCTAACGCCGGCGGAGGCCGCCGCCGAGGTGAACGCGTGGCGCGTGCTGTGTTCGCCAAACACTGCCACGTTGTTTGATCCATCTACTAATCGACTGTGTGGACGCCTTTTTATAGGGCTTTTTGTGTGTAATCAACAAATGGTCTAGGTTATTTGGTCTTAAGCTAAACGTCATATTAATATAGTCACTTAGTGTCGTGGCGGGACAAATATTCGGATTTTCCTTAAAGTACGGAAGCAACAACACCGGTTGTTCCCTGCCTATTGCTCAGGTCTTGATAGCATCTACAATTAGTATCTTCCACGATTCGGGGCCTTTTATAATCTTGGATATCCTTATCAGGGACAGCGTTTGAACTCTGTTACACACAAAGTTTTTTGGTGATTTTTTCCACAGTTAGGTCTTTGTTTGGGGACTAATTTGAGATAAATTCAAGTACTAACCATGGATCCCACGTATTGACGTATTTTGGGGTATAGCCGTGCATGCGGCGCGCACATTTCTGGCGGCTGAGGATTATGACGTTTTTTTTAAGATTGACATAAAAAATGCGTTCAATAGTCTTGATAGGGCGCTTTTCTGGCCGAAATCCAAAAGGAACTTCCCAAAATTTATAGCTACTTGTGGCAGTGTTAAGGGACGCCCTCGAAATTGCTTTTTGGTGATAAGGTAATAGCACCGTGTGTTGGTTGCCAGCAGGGGGATCCTCTGGGCCCCATGATTTTCAGTTTAGCTATAAACTCAATAATATCTGCACTGTCCAGGTGTTACAAACTTCTTTCGAGCTTCGGTTTCTACAAAGTGGGCGTCGCATAAAATGCGACAGCTACCGCTTAGATACTTTATCGCTTGTATCCTATCTTTGTCCTCGTCGATAAATAAATAAATAAATAATAAATAAATATTAGGGGACAATCTTACACAAATCGACCTAGTCCCAAACTAAGCAAAGCTTTTACTATGGGTACTAGACGACGATAAACATACTTATATAGATAAATAAATACTTAAATACATAGAAACATCCATAACTCAGGAACAAATATTCGTGCTCATCACACAAATAAATGCCCTTACCGGGATTCGAACCCAGGACCTCTTGCTTCGTAGGCAGGGTCACTACCAACTAGGCTAAAGAGGTCGTTAAAAGAGAGAGAGAGAGAGAGAGGTATAAGTAGCGAAAGTCCTTTATTCAGAGCTGTAATCCCTGCCCCTAGCTGTTGTTGGACGGATTCAACTCGCTTATCTCGAAATCTAGTTGTGTCTGACACAGCAGCCGAAATTTCAGCGTTCAATTTCGGGGCATGTAGGAGTGTGCAGTTCTCAGTTATCAAAAACTGCTTAAAATTAACGTTGCCTTAGCATCCTTATTTAGGCCCTTGCGTAATATCGGCAGCCATAAGCCCGCTAATTTAGTGTGAATTTTTTCATCGTATTTAGGAGTCTTTTCGGTGGCTTCTCCTAGGGCCAGTAATATATTAGGGTCCAGGTCTGGGGCGGCGGTTGGCGCCTGGCTCAGTTCCAAAGTTTCCGGGTTTGATTCATCGACTTGCTCACCGCCATACGCGTCTTGCTGAGCATTATCGGGTGTCTGACTGGATTCGCCAAGGGGCGGAAGCGTTGGATTGTCAGTTATTTGTTGGCGCCCGGTAAGGATCAAAAAAGTTACCTACGTTAATAATTAATTTAGTAAAATTGCTGTCATAGCTGCCCCCGTATGGGTATGCATAAACTCACTTAAACTCGTATCAATAGTATCTATATGTTTATGATTTTTTGCATCGTAATTGTGTTTTATGTTTTATAATCGCATGTTGGCTCACGGTCAACGTGACGTTATGATGATTATGAGAAAGAACGAAAAAAGGTGTCCTTTGTGGAACCATTGATTGCCATTCGTGTTAACCCGCGGTTAACCTCCAGGCATAATCGCTACCGTATAACCGTGTTGACCAGCGGTCAACCTCCTGGTAACGATAGTATGTACGAGTTTTGAGAGTTTGAGCATAATTGTATCACTTAGGAAAGAAAACACTTCACTTACCTGTGTTTTCTTCAGAGTCTGACGAACTGATAATTCGATGTCGTCTACGGTCTTGTTTTTCCTCAAGCCGTCTATTTTTTCTTGCGTAACGCTCGATCTTTTGATATATGCCGTGTTTCGACATGATTTTAATTAATTTTTTTACTAAACTTAGTTAATTACTTTTTTTTTGGGTAATCTTGCGAACTAACTTATTATAATGTGCACGGTGCCTCACACGAAAAAAGAAAGAGTGAGCAGAGCATAATCGGGCAGATTATATAGGTAGAAACTTTGATCAATTATAACTGAAGATAGACATTGCCGAACAAAATCCCCTTCAAAGAATGTCCGAACTTTTTTATTTGTTTGCATAACAATTAAAATCATCACCTACACAGAAATTTGAACATAGTCTTTACTTTATTACAGTCGAATTTCGGTTGACACTTGACAGCTAAACTTGACAATTTCACGCAACGTACTGAGAAAAAAGAAGGCCACTTTTATCAAAGTGGCGCTCATTTGGCTCGGACATTTTCGGGCGCGCGACTGTGGATCTACAGTTATAATTGATCAAAGGGTAGAAATGTCAAAAAAAAGCGTGCCGATTCTCGAATCGGGTGTTTCCATTGTGCGAATGGTGCTTTGTAGGTTTTAAGGACTATTTGGTTATATTATGTTATATCTAAAGAAGGAAGTGACGAAATTAAATAGATGTCGTAACTGTCTCTCTTGTATACCTAATTCCAAATCTGGACTTTAAACATTTTATATTATATAGCTTTTTAGATTATTTTATACAACTCGATATAGTTTTAATAAAAGAGTGTTCTGGACGAAATGTTATAAGTAAGTAAATATTATTTTCTATGTGTGGAAATAAATTTAAGTTGTGTGCGACGTAATTTATATATGTACAGGTATTTGATTTAATTACTTACCTAATCGTAAGTTTAGCTATAGTAATTTTTATGGGACTGTGATCATAATAATTTATTAAAACAAGTATGTACCTAAGTACAATTCTGTCATTCTGTTTTTAATGTGGACCATTGTTTTGCTTTTTACTTACTTAATTCTTTTATATATTTTATGAAATTTAAGAATAGGTCTCGCTAATTTATATTTTTTGCCATTTGTTAGAATAAGACGAGCTAAAAATAGATGACTGCGGCAAAATATAATATGCTGCCGTTTGTCGTCAAAAATTCTTAGGTACTCGTCAAAAGTTCGGTTAAGTAGCGGAATTTGGAAATCGTAATTTTATGATATCGTAAAATCACGAATGTTTCTTAATATATCGCACGTTTAATAACGATACTGACGCTATACGAAATTTTTTTCGTTTCAAAAATAAACCTGATTTTCTTTTACCTAACACGAAGTTAATTTTTGAAATGAGAATAATTTTGTATAGTGTTAGTATCGTTATAAACGTGCGATTTAGTAGCTTATAATTACTATACTAAGCGGGACTAACTCGTGACCACGGCTGCTGCAATGTGACCGAAATTTCGAGGTAAATGTTAATTGCGTGATAAGTCCCGTTTAGTATAGTAATTATGAGTGAAAATCACAAAAGTTTAAAACAGTATATATTTAGTAGCTTTTCGAGCAGTGCTCAAAAAGAAAGCTATAAGACCATAAGGCGGAATTTTATTCTATTGAATTTGTGTCAGAGCAGCAGACGTCGAAAGTATGTTTTAATGTTTTAATGTTTATTTGGGCACAAACGGTACATTATTCTTAAACCTAAACATAGTTACAATTTACATAAACCAATGAAGCTGCCACCAGTTATTAATACAAATTATAGTATAAACAAACAAACGAAAAAATATGAGCCGAAAAGCAGTCTGCTGACTAAAAACAAATACATTTCTATTTAATACATATAATTATACAATTTTGGATGAAGGAAATGAGAAGTTATCCATCCATAAGGGACAATGTTACACTTAAACCCATTGAAAGATAAATGAAATATATCAACCTGACTAAATTTAGTATTGTGGGCTTTACAGGCTCTATTAACAAAGGAGTTAGATTTATATTTTTTACGTGTGAGAGGGACATGAAACAGTTTACTGACATTGCTTGTGTTCAAACGAGGGGTTTTCAATCCTAATCTACTTAACATATAAGGGGAGTCAATGCGGTTTCTTAAAATTCTGTATAAAAATATGCAGTATATTAAAATATTCCAAAATTGTGAAAATCTTTTGTATTATTTATTTATCTGAACTTGTTACAATTAGTTATTGCTGTAAGAAAATGTGCGGGCTACTTAATGATGAATTGCGGAATTTGTAATAATGTACGTAAATAAATCGCTATAACGTTTGATTGGTTCTTCATTTTGACAACTTTCACCGCCCGCGTCACTCTTGTTCCCGTTATGGTGTATGACCAACGTTTATGACAAAATCACAGTTAGATTAAACAGAGACGACCTCAGGAGACGACATCGATGTATTGTACATATTGTATATATATTGTATATATATATATATATTATATATATTGTACATACGACCTATATGTATTGTATATACTATAATAAAACAGTAAAAGTAGAGCTCTGTCTGTCTGTATGTAATCACTAATCTCCGAAACTACTGAACGGATTCTCTTGCGGTTTTCGCAGATAGATGAAGCTTAAATTGGAACATATAGGCATAAATATATTGTTTCATTAAAATTGGGTCACAAAATTATAAAGTTATCGTCGTTAATCTATACTGTTCGGGCATTGTTATCTTTTAATATGAGGGTAAGTCACAATAAGACGGTCGGTTGGCGGCAAAAGAGCTTTGACAGTTCGAGGTAAACGAACGTACGGAACACATGTGTTTTGGTGTGTACTGTTCTTTTAACCAAAGTACTGGTTTTTCAACCGACGAAAACAAAAGGATGAGTAACTTTTTACAGAGTAGTCCGATTTTAATGATTCTTTTTTTATTGGAAAGCGTATACCCCGAGGGTGGTCCCATTTATATTTGGAAACAATATTCCTACCCTAAGGGTAGGAAAACAGGGGATGATTGATTAACTTTTTACAGAGTAGTCTGATTTTCATTATTCTTTTTTATTGGATAGATAGGGTATACCTTGAAGTTGGTATTATAAATTAGGAAAAAAAAATTACCCCAAGGATGGAAAAAAAGTATAAAATAAAAACTTTTTAACAAAAAATTAAACCGCCGAAAAAACTGAAAAGCAAAAAATAATACCTTTTTTGTTCGACCTTAATCTAGGTACCAGTTTGAAGTCGGTGCCTCAGCACGAGCCAGGAGGAGTGATAGAAGCCAATCAGGTAGACGTTTATATGTCCACTCCTCCTGGCTAAGTGCTGAGGCACCGACTTCAAACTGGTACCTAGATTAAGGTCAAACAAAAAAGGTATTATTTTTTGCTTTTCAGTTTTTTCGGCGGTTTAATTTTTTGTTAAAAAGTTTTTATTGGTGATATTATTTCGGTCATCGGGATACTACATTTGAAAATTATTGTGTGTGTGACATTGTGGCCTCTTACATCTTATATCTTGACAGATGATTTAAGCAGCGTAATTGTGGACTCTGTGTAAATATGTGGTGGAGCTCGTAACCCGTGCTCAATAATGTTAGGCATCCAAGGATAGAGAATATAAAACTGAAAATAAACTTTTGATTGAGTATTATTCACTGAATTTTATACCGGCACAACGCATACAACCAATCCATAAAACCGAGGAGTAGGTATAACCGCCCCCTTTGCATAGCATTTGTACGAGAACGCCTTTGATTCAATCGAAACTTGGGCTGTGCTGCAGTCTCTCCAACGGTGTCAAGTAAACTACCGGTACGTTGAAGTGTTGAAGGTCTGTATGGTAACGCCACAATGTTCGTCCAACTTCAAGACCAGATGTCAAGGCCCGTTCTCCAAAACTGTTCAACCGCTGCACTGGAAGATGTGGCATCAATGTAAATGACGAATACATCACTTACCTTCGATTTTCCGACAACATAGTGGTTATAAATGGCTGAGTGAGACTTTGGAGAACTTTAGTGCGATGCTCGCAGACCTCGGAAGAGTCTCCAAACGAGTTGGTATTAAAATTAATATACACAAGACAAAAGTCATGTCGAACGCCTATGTAGTACCAACTCCCGTTTATATCGGAGACTATTCGCTCGAAGTTGTCGACGACTAATGCGACTATATATCTACCTGGGACGTACAGTCCAATTAGTACATCCAACTTCGAGAAAGAAGTCAATTGACGAATCCGACCTGGCTGGGCAGGGTTTGGGACACTCCGCAATAACTTGTCATCCAATAAATCGCAGTGTTTCAAATTAAAATTCTTTGACCAGTATGTGTTGCCAGTTATGAGTGATGACTTATGGCACTGAGACGTGGTCGCTAACGGTGGGCCTCACATGAAAGCTCAAGGTTACTCAGGGGGCGATGGATGGGTTATGCTCAGAGTTTCTCTGCGGAATCACATCAGAAATGATGAAATCCACCCAAGAACTATAGTCACCGACATAGCGCTAAGAATCGTCATAAAACCCCAAAATATCTTAAATAAAAAAAATTACTTTATAAAGCTGAAATCCGACTACGGAAAAAACGCGCTCTAAAAAGTATGAAATAAGAGAATCTTCAAGAAGTAACACAATTAATTTGCTCCTCTGCGACCACAAAATGTATGAACCTCCGCAGAGTACCTACTTAACGCCTGATTCAATCGAGCAAGAAAATATTCTTGTCCGAAATTCTTAAGGATTTGTCATTTTATGCTCCAAATACACCATATTTTATATTAAATTCGACTTAATACCTCCACTCATTACTGAGAAAATAGTGGTGACAGGCTGAAGCATGTCACGTCACGTACGCACGTGAGCAGATACGCACGTAGGCACGATCAGATAGAAAAGGTAGTGGTCCTATAAGATCGGTTACACCCGGTAACTTTCAGCAGCAACAAACGTGCTTTTGCATCGCATTTGTACCGATAATAAAAGTCGCTGTTTGTAACTGTTCTAAAGGTTCTATTATTTTAAGGGTACTAACACTTGAGAGTTCAAATTCTGTAAGCGAAATTCAATTCGTTTCAATAGTCCTTTATTATATTTATGTAAATAAATGAGATCACTTATAACAAACGTTTATTTGTTTACATCTCAGTTTATTACTATTTTATACATACCTATTACTTTTAGTGCTTATCATATTTATGTTATTTATACCTACTTTCCACAATTCCATAAAAGTTTAATGCTCGCTTAATTGATATAGTAGTATTTATTTTATTGCTAGCTTCCCGTTATTAAATTGCTCAGATTCATTGGATTAAGAAAGTATTTCAGCATATTTTTAGACAAGCGAGTGTTTATGAGTATTCCGTTTCTCTCATTATTTTTCTTCATCGTGTTTTGGTTCCAACCCATCTTTACTATCCGTCGTCTTCGATTCTGTCGCTTCCTTACCTGGTGGCTTCTGAGGAGTTATCGCTGTAAAAAAATACAATATTATTAATGAACGCATTCATTCTTACGTTGCCATTGGCCTTTGCTAGACATAAATCTTTTTTTTAATGAGAGGGACCATTTTTGTCTTTCATTGACTGAATTGAACTATGCATAAAAAAAATGTCAATGTTCTTGCGCGGATTCGAATAAATTGGCATTCATCAATTAGTGATTATAGGAGAGGACAAGAGCTTTTGATGTGGGTAAAGAACGATGCGAAATTTGGTTTTGGAGGCCGCTGGCCTGAATGGCTTTATAGTGTCTTACCAGCCATAAGTATCCTTTGAAGCGTGGAGAACGGTGCGTCGACTAGCACGCACGCTGCTATGGACACGATCACTGTGTAAGCAATGTCGCTTGCTACTAGCAAGAACTGGAAATAGAAGCATAACAAGTAACTAAAAACAAACAAAAGAACTTTTTTAACTTGGCCTCTCATCCCGTACTAAGATATTGTTGAGTTTTGCACGTGAAAGAGTTTGCTGTGAGGGTAAAATTCTCTTCTTATGTTATTTAAGAAAATAGGTGAAAATTGACCATTCCTTTATCTTTAAAACTACAGCGTCTAAAATTTTGCAAAAAAAAAATCATACAGAAGATGGTCCTACAGAGAAGTCTACTCTCTTCTAGCTTATCGTCAGCATTGGACCAACCTAATGATGAATGGTTTTAAACTTTATGATGTTTGGATCTAAATACTTACCATATTTTCGAATGTGAAGTAATTAGGCATAATGTCAGCCCCATGCATGACAAATTGCATCGGGTAGTGGAATAAATACATTGCGTATGAGATTCTGGCAGTGAACTTCCACATCTTCAAGGAGAGGAACCAGTTTATTGGGCCTGGAACAAGGTTATAATTTGAGATCGTATAATTGCATTAAACAAAACGCATCTTCATTTTTAAAATTTATCATGATGCAAGAGACTATAAGCGCAAAATTCCTTTGCGAAAGATGCATTTTGAGTAGAATTAAAATGCTTTTTTAAAACCGACGTGAATTTTAGCGGTTGATAAAAACCGCCGGCTAATTTATCTGTCGCATACAGTGGCGTAACTACTACGTAGGTACACCTGAACCATAGAGCAAAAAAGAAAGGGCGCCCCAAATTTTTACTTATTATCTTCTTTTTCTTGGCGTTTCTAGGTAGTTTATTTTTAATCCATTATTATTATTTATACTTATGATAGGGTCAGAGGGTGCAACCTACTATTATATTACTAGGGGCGTTCAATAAAAAGTGAGAATGAGTATGTTATAAACAACTTTTACTAAATGTAATTTTATTTTTCGACATAGTCAACTTTTAGCATAATACACTAATTATATCTTTTTTCTAAACTTAAAATTTCATTTTTAAAAAAGGTCTCATCTTGAGTACTTAAAAAATTCTTGTACTGCAGCGACTACCGCGTCGTCGTCTTCAAATTTCTGGCCTCTCGGGTATTGTTTCAATCTCGGAAATAGGTAGAAATCACTGGGAGCGAGATCTGGTGAATACAGAGGTTGCTTAAGGATATTGAACCCAGCATCACGAATTGCAGCCATTGCAACGATGGACTTGTGTGCCGGGGCATTATCCTGGTGGAACAGCACAACTTTCGAGAGTTTACCTCGCCGTTTTTCGCGGATCTCATTGCGCAATGTTGCTATTTGTTTGGCGTATAAAGTGCCCGTAATAGTGGCTCCATGTTTGAGATACTCAATCATTAATACCCCTTTACCATCCCAAAAAACAGAGCCCATGACCTTACCGGCAGATGCGCCCACCTTGAATTTCTTCGGAGTTGGAGATGATGGTTTCTTCCATGTCATAGACTGCAGTTTCGTTTCAGGGTCGTAATGATGGAGCCATGTTTCGTCCATTGTTATAAATCGCGCCAAAAAAAGTTCCCGGTCATGCTGTATCAGGTCCAAAGCTTCTTGACAAATCTCGACTCTAGTTTGTTTTTGCGTGTCAGTAAGCATTCTTGGTACCCAACGCGCAGATACCTTTTTCATACCCAAGCGTTCATGTAAAATATTAGGCACGCTCCCCGTTGAAATCTTTACATTTTCAGCAATAAAACGAACCGTGACACGACGATCCGCCAAAACTGAGTTTTCAACTTTTTTCACAATTTATTCAGTTATTGCAGTAGTAGGGCGTCCGGAGCGGGGGTCGTCCATGGTCGATGTTCTTCCATGTCTAAATTCGGCGCACCAACGTGCGACTGTCGAATACGGAGGAGCATTAGACCCCAAAGTGTCCCGCAAATCTAAATTGACTTGGTCCGTAGAAAAATTTTTCAAACACAAGTATTTGATAACGGCGCGCAGTTAAATTTTCTCCATTTTCGCTAACGTACTCAATAGCATTGCAAAGAAATTACCGTATTTTTTTTTAAACAAAAGACAGTTACTTTTTTTTTTCATAGCAATCAGCTAGATAGATTAGCTTTACCGGCCAGTATTTAATTTCCTAATATTGAAAGAGTTTGCATCTCATTCTCACTTTATATTGAACGCCCCTCGTACATACGGTATGTTTCCTACCTACATATTACATATTTTTGTTTATATATATTGTTAAATTTCACTAAACAGGTGGCGGACGATTTGGTTAAAGGCCGTTGGTTCAAGGTGGATGTAAGCCGCTGCCAATCGTAGTGATTGGGTATCAAGGGATGCCTATGCCCAGCAGTGGACGTCCTACGGCTGAAATGATGATGATGATGATGATATTGTTAAATTTTCTACTTTTTGAACTCCACCCTATCGCGTTCTTGTAGTATGACCAGCATATAGCATTTATTAGACGTAAACCGGCTGAGGCTTAATAAAAATGATATGTTGGTAGTCAGTTGATATAACATTATTATCATCATCATCTTCAGTCAAAATACGTCCACTACGGGATACCCCTCAAAGTACACCACAATGACCGGTACTGCGCCACCCGCATCCATCGGACTTCTATGATCTTTGCGGGAGCCTAACCACGCTACGACTTCCAGCACGTGGCCGCAATTCACGAACACATTGGCTCCAATGGCCATTAAAACTTCGAGCGATGTGGTCCGCCCACTGCCACTTTTTAGTAGTCCAGTGGCAGTTTATCTCACCTCCATATCCATTAACACAGGCGTAGATGAGCCAGCAGAGCGACGCTCCCCAGGCCGACCTCATGAGTGCCGTATTGAAGTTGATCCACAGCTGGGCGTCCCAGTCGGCGTGGCGGTGGTACATGCAGTAGCCAGACGCCACTAGCGCTAGGATGTACCCCGTACACACGGTCCACTGGAAAGGATAAACATTACATTAAGTAATTTTTATTACATACATCTAGTTCTTGATCAACTTCAAATATGGATCAGAGGCTGCGCGATCGCATTAACTATCTTTTTCTACCCTCGTTTTATACCGTATGACAGAAAAAAGTAGCGGACACGGTTGTGATTCCGAGTGTGTTATGGTGGCCATTAGGGTTTGCAATATCCGTCCGTTTTCAGAATTCGGATAATATGAATACTTCCGTTTATTAAATTCGAATTATTCGGATTTTTTGAATAATTTGAATATTTTAGAAAATTAAACAAAATAATGATTCCAAGGCGTGCAATTGTAAACGGTTGTGTACGAACGCTTAAAAATAAAGTATAAAACTATAAAAACTAATTAAAATTATAAAATTAGCATTAAAAATATATTTTTTTCCAAGTAGGAGATATAGTCATAAAATTATGCTTCAACACAAAACAGGAAAACACAATAGAATAAATCGTAAATATCGTAATTTAAACGATAAATAATAATCAACAAATGTAGAATTATAGAATACTTAGGTATTTAAAAAAGTAATGGAAACATTGGTTCCGGGATCGTAAACCTACGTAAACTATTGCTGCCTTTCTATTTAACATATTTTATCTACATCCATATAGTAATAAAAAGAGGATTTAATATATGGATGTAGAAAAAATATTGTATGCAACTGTACGTAATTAGGCCATTTCAACGTTGATTTGAGTCTCTATGTCCAAATCTCGTGATGATTATTGAGAATCTTGAGTACCAGTAGAAGTATTTATAACCAACAGATAAACCTTTTCTGATCTCATTTTGCAGTTGTTCCTTCATTGATATAGTACTACTACTACTACCGTCAAATCGATTATCGCGAATATCGCGATCGCGATCCAGTACCGGTAAACTGGGGCGGCTACTTTAGGAAATGTTGGGGCTGCTTTGATAGATTTAAAATGGTTATAAAAACTCAATTGAGCAAATGACGTAAAAAGTTAGGTAATTTATCAAGGTAGTTTAATATTTCACTGCCACAGATTGTCTAAAATAATAAGGACACGGCGTAAAAACTTTTTTCCCAAGTAGCCCCTGCATTTAAAAGTAACCCCGTTTTACGGTATCTGTAAATGGATAGGTTCATCAACATGAACCTGCTCAATAGGAGTGTTTAATTTTATTACACTGACGAGCAAAAATAAAGGGTCGGTTACAAAAATGACGATAACTTCAAAACCCGCTGTGATAGCTTCTTCGAGTAAAATAAGTTTAGTAAAGAGTTTTATTCTCAATTAAACTTTTTCTTGTTAAGAATAAAACTCTTTATTAAACTCAATTTATTCGAAGAAGCTATCACAGCTGATTTTGAAGTTATCGTCATTTTTGTAACCGACCCTTTATTTTTGCTCGTCAGTGTATAATCTCTATAATACGTTCGTTCGTCAGGTTCTCGAACGGATATTGAAACAAACCCTCCCTGTAGAAATTAGTGGGATTATGTAAACATTTAATGTGCCACTTACTTCTGGTAATCTTCGCAGTGCAATTCTTTCCTTGATCTACTATACTACTATGCAAGCTGCGTACTTACTGTACTTGGGTAATTTAAATCAAATAATTTATTTATTTATTTCAAAAACTTAACATAAATGCAATAATTGATATGAATAATATTCTATCCTTAGGGATTGGTTCAAGATTAATGATTTTCGTCTTATTTTTGTACTATTCAAAATATTCGTATTATCCGAATAATGAATGCTGTCAAATTCGGATTTCATATGTAGCGGATATTCGGATAATTTGAATATTCGAATATTCGGATTGCAAACCCTAGTGGCCATACACCGTCCTTCGTATTGTCCGATCGGCATGACGCTACAGATTAGAACTGACCATGTGTGGAAGTGGATTGGCATATGTATGACGATACGAAGGATGGTGTATGACCACCATTAAACAATAAAGCCTCAGATTTACAATTATACTGTATTCACTAAGAAACATGTATGTATGTCGATGTCTTCACTAATTGTGAACCAATTTTGAAGTTTTTTTTTCTTTTTCTTTGGTAGTGCATATTTCAAAGCTAGTCCCATAGAGATACACAAAGGTTGGTTCACATATGAAGTCGGTTACGTTTCTGTGTTTAGAGAAAAGTTCCTACTATTTTGTAAGACTTCTTTACAGACACACATTATTTAAAGACAGTCATGTTTTATTTCAAGGTGCTGGCAGGCCTCTTACCAGATCGACTGATGATATCCCGAGAGTTGCGGGCAATCGGTGGGAGTAGGTGGCTATATGGTGCTAATTCTAAAGGGGAAAGGGAGGCCTTTAGAGCGCTTGGAATGTTCAACTGTGGACATTTTACAGCTGATGGGGATGATGATAATGATGATGATGCGTTATTTCGTGAAATAGAGTTAGTAGTGATAGTTATGGTACTAAAGATTTAATTTTAGTTAGACGATGATAAGCTAAGCAACTTAAAATAATGTATTAATTTAACAAATCTTAGATCCGTGTGGCCCCAGCGCAAAAAACCTTTATAAAGATCTTTCTAAACGGCTTTCTGATACCACAGGGGACCGAAGAACTGACATCCTCCTATAACGTTGCTATACACCGAGGAAATGCTGCCAGTATCATTGGGTCTATGCCGCGGGGAGAAGCATTTAAAATTTTTTCTAGTTTTAGTTTAGTTGCTTTTGTTTTACTTTTAATTATAGTTTTTATTTAGTATAAGATATTATGTCGTATTTATTTGTATAGTTTAATTGTTATTTTGAATACATTTAGCAAGTAAATACTGAAAACACATTTTAGAATGTCTTCGTAATCTTCATGAACTAATGAACTAAAACAATTACTTTGCTCACCCGCGACCTTACAATAGTTACGTTTATGCAAGAAATGTGCGTTCATGCAGTTCCTCCACCTCCACACTGTACGAACACACACAAATCACATAAACCCAACCATCACCACCACCAAGCTACACTGAACCGTTTCGAACTCAACCAGAGCTCATCTTCAGAGTTACCACAACCGTATGCTATGCTACCAAATGTTAAACTCATAGCATAGCATACGGTTGTGGTAACTCTGAAGATGAGCTCTGGTTGAGTTCGAAACGGTTCAGTGTAGCTTGGTGGTGGTGATGGTTGGGTTTATGTGATTTGTGTGTGTTCGTACAGTGTGGAGGTGGAGGAACTGCATGAACGCACATTTCTTGCATAAACGTAACTATTGTAAGGTCGCGGGTGAGCAAAGTAATTGTTTTAGTTCATTAATATGGACCTCCGCAAAGTAACGCCTGATTCAATAAATTATTCGTAATCTTCATCGCCAATTCATAAGATACAGAATCTATCGCAATAGGACATAGATTGTATCGTTTAATGCGATAATTTTCAATCGCGTTTGACGCTAATAGCCACTAAATCACGTATTAATTATTAATGGACAATCATGATAGTTCCAGCAGGATTAACATCTAATTTTCCATAAATCGTTTACTAAATTGAGCGTGTGAAAGTGGGCGAGTAGTAACATATTGAATAGTTTACAACATAATTATTCAGTTGGAAACATTCTAGGCCCGCAATGTGATGCTACGTATCGACTTTACACGCTTTAAGGGAAACCATCATGTTCTTATTATAATTTTTATCTTTTTCGTCTGTCATTAAATTATCCACCAATTAATTCGATTTCTCACAATGCACTTATGCACCCTATTATTTCCGGATACTTGTTCTTAAAATTAAAAGCATTTAAATGGTTACTCACCGCAGACATTTTGACTTTCTTCCCTTTTGAGACGTGAAGCATGTATCCGAATAACATGCCAATTATAAAAGGAGGTGACCTGGTCATGGTGTTGTGGTAGAAGTACACCACGTATTGTAAACTGGAATCGAAGACATAAAAATATAATAGCAACGCTGTTTACAAGAAGATCTAATAATAAAACTGTAGCACCAACCACAACCGTCCATCATGTATTTTGCGATCTTCGTACGTACATACAATCTATGTAGGTATCTTCAAATCTTGAAAATCTAATTGCATCCACTTCTAGCGATCGGATTGATTTGAAATTCTGTATCTATATCTATAGGTACTTAATTAGGATAACAATGCAACTATAGTGAACAAAAAATAATACAGCGAATAATAAGCCGTGGTGGCCTTGTGGTTTGGGTCTCTCAAGCAGAGGGTCGTGGGTTCGAGTCCGGGCTCGCACCTCTGAGTTTTTTGGAATTTACGTGCGAAATTAAATTTGTAATTTACCATTAGCTTTACAGTGAAAGAAAACATCGTGAGGAAACCTGCGTACACTTGAGAAGAAATTCAATGGTGTGTGTGAAGTTCTCAATCTGCCCTGGGCCCCCATGGGAACCACGGCCCAACCCCTCTCATTCTGAGAGGAGGTCTGTGCCCTGCAGTGGGAGCTATATAGGTTGCAGGGATGATGATGATGATGATGACTAAAGCTTGTATTAAAACTACATATTTAACAGAAGCATATTAAAGTATAAGCTCTATCTTACAAGTACGGCTTCTTGGTTGGAGCTACTGATATGATTTATAATTACTCATGGATTCCAGAAAACTGCTTGACGAAGCAGTAAATGAGATTGACTGCTATGGAGCCAAGGACGCCGGCCGCGAGGCCGGACCACGCTGAGCGGCGGCTGCCCAACACCCAGAACAGAATGAGAGGCGACAGGATGTGGAGCTGCACGTCCACTGAAAGGTACCATGAATGGGACAGGCACTGAAACGATATACATTTTATTTAAGTTCAAATCTTTAAAAATCATTGTATTAAATGACAATAGGTTCGATTTGTAGCATTCGAACATGGCGGATGTAGACAGTATCTAATTTTGGCATTTCTGTTTCTTTGGCTAGTTGAAGTATAATTTTGATAGTGTTTTATGCGGCGATTAACCTTAATTAACAGTGATCACAAAATTCTATATTGCTCTCGTGTCTGACATTTTTTAATGCGCAAGTTTGTCTCCACGTGGTTTCTGGAATTTTAAGTACTATCAAGTTGCAAAAACTACAATCACCGTATACAACGTCGCTCCCAAAATTGTCGAAACTGTCCTAAAATAGGACAGAAGCCATATTTTTAAATAAATAAAATTATAATGGTAGGTACTAATACTGGTACGGTATTATTACGTACAATTGTGAAGTCTGTGGGGCTGTCTGCAGTTGCGGGGCGACTTAAAAAACTCGCTTTTTTCCGTATTTGTCTTCATCGACCTTCCCTTTGTCTAAGTGTCAAATATGCTTATTTCCTCATAGGAACATATTTTATTACAATTTTAACGCTATCGAAGTAGCTATAATTAGATCAAAGTCACCCCGATTTACGGCACTAGACTGCAAAGCAATACAAGCCAGAACGGATAATATAGCAATGTTGTAATATCTACCGATGCAATTAAATACAAAACTATCTCTTACAATGTAACGAGGGTTGACTATATTCTGAATATGCAGCAGTGCCGACCACCAGTAGTCCCGGCACTTTTGCGTCTCCCACGCGACGCGGTCCCAGCGGACGCCATCAGTGACCTGGTGGAACACTGACGCCTGCAGCAGCACCGCTGCCGCCAGTATGGGGAACATTCGCAACAACCGGTTCAGGTAGAACAGGTGAATGTTTTTAACCAACTGCACTGAAATTGTAATATACGATTTATGATAGGATTAATTACAAAAAAATCAAGAGGTGTGCATTCAAGAAGTATGGTGAAGGAAACATTGTAAAAAAATCACTCGTACACTTGCGGATCAATTAAATCGTGTGTGTGAAGTTCCCGCGTGCGATTATTTTGAAAGGAGTGTAACATGATGTATCACGATTGCAATGAGAATAACAAAACCCAAATGTTCACAGTACTTAGTTCATTCCTCCATTAATGACCGAAAGTACTTACTCTGTTTCATTTTGGTGACTGAAGTATAAACTAAAAGCAGGCCGCTGAGCGTAAAGAATGAGTCTACGCTGACATTTGCAGAAATGAGCCAAACTGATCTAAGTTTGGATGTGAACTGAAAAATTATAGACATTATAAGTGTTGGAAAATAAAATGCCACAGATACGTGTGGTGTGAAGGGTTAACTACTCACATCGAAGACGTCAAGACCATTTGACAAATATGAGCCAAGGTATACAAGAAATGTATGCCCAACGATGACCCACAATATGGAGAGAGAACGGACACCGTCTACGCAGTCGAGTGCTCCAGCTTTATTAGTGATCGTCATCAGCCGATCGGTATTAGAGTATACCGAAAAGCAGCTTAACAATTGGCTGGGCTTTGAGCTTTCTGAAATTACATAAATATTAAATAGTTTAGTAAGTACACTTTCACTTACGTCATAAAGACGGATATTTTAGTTTACCTTTTAATAAAAATATGTGACGGAGCTCGTATGCCGTACTAAAGAAAGTCAACAATCCTAGAACGGAGAATATGACCCTGAAAAAAAAAGTTGTAGTAAAAACTCATGCTAATTGAGAACAAGTTGGCAGTTGCCTAATCGCGTGTCGGGATACGTGCAGCGTATAGGGTTCTGTACTAATATGCAGAAAAACTTCAATATTAGATTTAATTTAGAACTAAGCCACTAACTATAAGGATTCCTTGGAGAACTACAGAACCTTGAAAAATCAGTAGGGGCTACTAGTTTACAATAAGTTTAACTTACAGCGCAGCAATATCAGCACCGACATATGGCTTATCATCGGGTAGTCGGCACATCACTTCTGTGTAGTTGAACTCAACGAATGGATTATCATGCAAAGGGGATAGTACATCCTCCACTCTACAGGGTCGCGGAATGCAAACCGCGAGCGTCATCGGTATAATATTGGCAATGATTATGCCCTCCAGTACTCTACAATAAACAATTAAAAAACTTTGTAATTTTCAAGAGTATTTAATTTTTAAAGCGAAAATTTTGAATATCTACCAACCTGTCTTGACTAGATAACATTGCCAAATCTTGTCTTGCTAGCTCATAAGCTTCCGATTTCCGGTTGCTTAGAGTGCCACTCAATTTGACCCAGGATACGTTGGCTGGCCAGGAGTCCCCAGTGAGTATTGGGAAGTCTAAGCTTTCTGTTTGGATCAGGCAATATTTTCCACGGATTGTGCTGTCTTCTCGGGGTTGATTAATAGCGAGGCATTGGCGGTAGTTGCCAAGGCTAAATGAGTTGCCTCTCAGTATGTTATTGGGTATTCGGAAACTGGCATCATAAACTAAAATAGAAACCATGGGTAATCATATTTTGTTATTTTCTTAGGTTGTTAGATTGTTCTTAGCAACCGGGGTATGAGTGGAGTTAGCCAACGAACATTGTGTTACAGTTATAATAACATAATTGTTTAAATTACCAAATGTGACTTATAACTTTCTCATGACAATAATTACGTAGGAACAATATTTAAACCCTTTTGCATTCATTTAATAAAAAACAAGTGCAACTTACACTCAAACGCCCTCATTTCCCTCAACTGTTCCTGACATAGTTCTGGGTCTAACACATTTTCATATAAGTCGTAGTCGTATGCTAAACTGAGAGTCCATTCCTCAACTTTTTCTTGAGCTGTAACGCTCGCAAGCAACAAAGATATGACTAAAAAATACATTTCGTTAATTAAAATATTACGACCATTTCGTTTGCTCCCAACTCGTTACTGG
Source organism: Archips crataeganus (assembly GCA_947859365.1). Taxonomy (NCBI): domain Eukaryota; kingdom Metazoa; phylum Arthropoda; class Insecta; order Lepidoptera; family Tortricidae; genus Archips; species Archips crataeganus. Next base: position 16,098,944 of record OX402053.1, read on the forward strand.
AACCAAATGATGAAATGGCTTACCAGTATTTCTTGCCATTTAATATGATAATTTTGATTGATTATTAAAATAATTTATCAGGTGATCCGTTAAATTATGATAAGACGCTGAAGATTTGAAGACTGCTATTTATCAATCAATTATCAATGAATTTTTGTAATCTTTGATCGGAAATGCGCTAAGACATTACCTACTTATTTTACATATTTTACGGTACCTATTTTATAAATTTTTGTACTTATTTATACACCGATAAAAAATATAAGTAATTTTTGTTGGAAAGGGAATACTTCAAATTAGATGTCACTATCACCTAGCCGGAATCTAATGAGAAGATCCCGTAAAGAATCTTTTTAAATATTATAGAGACACCTATTAGTGATCTGAGTACTTATATAGATTTTGTAGTGGGTAAGTAATTCGTTTTGTAAAGTTTAACTGATGATGATGAGGAACAAAAAAATTGGCCACCATAACCACATAAGTATTTTACGAATTGCGATTCGATTACCTACTTTAAAACAGTTTTGTTAAGCAATTTATGTAAGCCCCTCGCAATGCATATGGTGAAGTGGAAATGATGGTGCTGCACCAGGTTCAATTAACATCTCTTAATTACTAAAAACAATATTTAGTAGAAAATTACGAGCAGTTTAAATTGAGCTTTTGTAATTTATATTTGTTACCTACACATGGTTAAAAATTTAAATATAAAAATAATTGATCCAACTCCAAAAACCCAAGAAAATCACGTTTTTATTGATCTGTTCGAAGTCAATGCTTCAGCCCGAGACAGCAGGAGTGTACTTAATCATCAACCTTACCTAAATATTAAGTATTGGACTTCTATGATTCTTGCTGGCTCAGGCTGAGGCGCCGACTGCCGACTTCCAACAGATCCGTAGAAAGTAATTATTGTGTTTTTTGGAGTCGGTTGAATTTTGTTTTCTTTTTATACGTTTTATTAGATCTATTTTATTTAGTTAGAGTAGTTAGAACACGGTCTTGGTCTTCCACTTTCATAATTACAACTTAACCGTCAGACTGCCGGGTAGTTTTCACGTTGTCGTAATTGGGAACCATTAAAATTTTCTTATTATGTTTTTTGTCGTGTTCCAATCTGTTGCCTATACTCGTAGAAGTCATTCTGGAGGATGGGTCTGAGCAGTTATGCAGGGCGAGTAACCGGTTAAAGTGCCCCGTATTTTTTGTAGGTTTGCACTGCTTGGGGGCACGCGCTACACTGCGCTCAACTGCCGCCTTCTTTCTGCTTATTCCCCTAAATTCAAGTCTAGAATGAATGAGCATTTACTAGGCAAGCGTGCTCCATCGTAGGCCTCATCTTCACTTTCCATCAGGCGTGGTTGTGGTCAATGCAAGCCTATATTGTATACAAAAAAAAACCTTAGTCAATCTTAGACAATCGTTGAACATGTTTATTGAAGCATTGTCGGTTTCATAGAAAACCACCATTTTTTTTGTAAACAGGGGCGGGGGTTGTTTTTCACTGGTGCCTGTAGGTATATCTACTAAACACTGTTTTATATCTTCCCTACCCTAGTCTTATTTGAGGTACTGCTAACTGGATTGCCATACACACACAACGGAGTGCATCGGCAACAACTTTTGATTGATGCCTACATAATTCGACTGCAAAATGTTTTTTGAAACAAAGTCAGTTTCGATTAAATTGTAGGGATACGTTTCTGAAAATCGAATGTATCTCTAAATAGATTACTTGAAAGGCATGGATTATCCTTTCAAATAATAATTTAAGATTTAAGATGTGATCTTACTACTATTTGCAACACAATTAAAAAAAAAATGGCTAACAATCAATTAGTATTGAATAATGATTAGGCCGTTTCTGATTAATATCAGATTGATGAATTACATTCCGGGTGTAACAACGCACAGGTGTATTTTATATAGGTACTTAATATGTTTAGTTAATATGTTCAGTGGGTCTAATCATTAAAAACAACTGTAACAGCCCTCCCAAAGTGCAATCTTATCGCGATTACAGCTTAATCTACATATTATTGTAATCACCTTAGATTGTTTGATTTGAACCACCAGATCGACAATTTTAAGGCTGATCGATGGTACAAAAAAGTCGCTACCAAATAAAGATAAAAAAATCTTTTTCATCACTCAAGCTCTGAAAGTAGGTTGCATTCGATTTACATCCTTAGGGATGTAAGTAAATTTGAAAATCGAATGGTGCTCCTTTGTATTCACGAACTGGTGAACAAGGAGAGGGCGCGCCTCCGCGGCCGCGTGCTGCAGGCGGCCGCCTGCGCGCGGCAGCTCCTGCAGCGCCCCGCCGCCTGCGCACCGCTCAGCAAGCTGTGTCAGGCGCCCGCGGCGACGTGACGCCGGTGCCGGCCGCAAGGGCGGCGCGACGCGCTCTCTTACTAATTGCGTATTATATTTTTAACATAACGGTTTTTCTTTATTTCCTCGCATTTGTGATGAAAAGTAGAGTGTTCAATTCGAGTCTAAATGATCAATTACACCCGCGAACTATAAGCGCCCTCGCTCGCTTTGCTCGCTCGTGCGCCTAAATATCTTGGGTGTAATTGATCACTTACAACCCTTGTTTATCAATCTACTATTTTTGCGTAAACACGAAACACAAAGATGGTTTTAAAATATTCGTCGTGGTTAATTTTCGAAACTTATTTTTGCGTCATTTCGGTGGAGCATTTTAAAAGAATAGTACATTATTTTCGTGGCCTGGAAGTAGGCAATTGCTGGCTGAGTATGAGTGAGTATTAAACGGACGAGCTTGCGAGTCCGTTTAACTAATACGAAGCCAGCAATTGCTGTTCCAGCCGAGACTAATATAAAGCTTTTCTCAAAAATGGTGAAGGAAAAAAATAGAATAAACTTTTATTAACTTAAATAGGTACAAAGAATTGCCAATCACTTAAAATTAAATGTCATTAGGTAAACCCTTTCCCGCCTTTTTTCATTAAAAAAAAACTGCAGGTGTATTTTTCTATCGAAAACACCCAAGCTGTTTCAAACACAATAAAAAAGTCTGGAGTTCCAACAAAATAATTTGATACCGGTCATTTGAATTGGCTGTATACGAATAGTGCCAACTTATTACCATGCCCGTTTTAGCTTTTTAAAAAGTTTGAGACTCGACATTAATGGAATTTGTATGCGACATTGTTGTCGAGTTTATCGAGCCTGCAATGTTTTTAACTTTTTAATTTTTTTACTGACCATAAACTATGCACTTCACGTTCTGATATGTAAAGAATAATGTCAACTTTTACGGATATTTTTGAGAAAAGTCACATTACTATCTATCTATCTTATTTTATTTATATAAAAATACAAGTTCTGACACACTCACTCAGTCATTCATCACTGAATCATCAACGCCCAGCCCAAACCCTTGAACCTAGAAATCTGAAATTTTGCACAGAGGATCTTATTATGATGTGTAGGTACCTGAGATAAAAAAGGATTTTTCGAAATTCCCACGGGATATGGAATATACGGGATTTATACATTTGGTTCAGAGTGACCCTATCTCCGTAACAATGATTACTAGACTCTTCAAATTTGGCATGCAAGTAGGTAATTATAATAGTAAAAACAAATTTCAAGAATTTTGGACATTCCCACGGTATAACTAAGAGATAAGTGAATTCCACTTCGGGGCTGATTTTGAAAATTCTTTCAGCAATAGAAAGCTACACTATCCTTGATTGGCACAAGCTACCTTTTCTGGGGGTAAATGAAAATTCCAGCGGGATAAAAATAAGGGAATTTAACTTCAGGACTGATTTTGAAAAAAAAAATCACCAATAGAAAGCTACACTATCCTTGATTGGTATAAGTAGCCTATCCGGGTAAATGCAAAATTCCTTCGGGATAGAAATTAAGTGAATTCACCTTCGGGTTTGGTTTTAAAATTTCTTTCACTAATAGATAGCTACACTATCCCTGATTGACATAGGCTGCTTTTCCTACGGAATAATTCAAAATTCCCGCGAGATAGAAATAAGTGAATAAGTGAATTCTACTACGGGGCTGATTTTAAAAGTTCTATCACCAGTAGAAAGCTACACTCTCCCTTAATTACATAGGCTACTTTTTCTCGGGGAAAATGCAAATTTCCCGTGGGATAAAAATAAGTGAATTCAACTTCGGGGTTGATTTTAAGAATTCTTTCACAAATAGAAAGCTACACTGCTTCACAAAGGAAAACAGAAATATTTGTACGCCTACTGGCAAAACATAGAGATTCCTGAATGTTATACTTTTAAGACCGATTATGTACACCTATGTTCCAAATAAACATATTCTATTCCATTCCATTCCATTCCATTCCATTCCATTCCATTCCATTCCATTCCATTCCATTCCATTCCATTCCATTCCATTCCATTCCATTCCATTCCATTCCATTCCATTCCATTCCATTCCATTCCATTCCATTCCATTCCATTCCATTCCATTCCATTCCATTCCATTCCATTCCATTCCATTCCATTCCATTCCATTCCATTCCACTCCACTCCACTCCACTCCACTCCACTCCACTCCACTCCACTCCACTCCACTCCACTCCACTCCACTCCACTCCACTCCACTCCACTCCACTCCACTCCACTCCACTCCACTCCACTCCACTCCACTCCACTCCACTCCACTCCACTCCACTCCACTCCACTCCACTCCACTCCACTCCACTCCACTCCACTCCACTCCACTCCACTCCACTCCACTCCACTCCACTCCACTCCACTCCACTCCACTCCACTCCACTCCACTCCACTCCACTCCACTCCACTCCACTCCACTCCACTCCACTCCACTCCACTCCACTCCACTCCACTCCACTCCACTCCACTCCACTCCACTCCACTCCACTCCACTCCACTCCACTCCACTCCACTCCACTCCACTCCACTCCACTCCACTCCACTCCACTCCACTCCACTCCACTCCACTCCACTCCACTCCACTCCACTCCACTCCACTCCACTCCACTCCACTCCACTCCACTCCACTCCACTCCACTCCACTCCACTCCACTCCACTCCACTCCACTCCACTCCACTCCACTCCACTCCACTCCACTCCACTCCACTCCACTCCACTCCACTCCACTCCACTCCACTCCACTCCACTCCACTCCACTCCACTCCACTCCACTCCACTCCACTCCACTCCACTCCACTCCACTCCACTCCACTCCATTCCATTCCACTACATTCCATTCCATTCCATTCCATTCCATTCCATTCCATTCCATTCCATTCCATTCCATTCCATTCCATTCCATTCCATTCTATTCTATTCACATAATATATTTATATAATTCTGCCGCCAAGCAGCAGTGGCTTGCGCTGCTGTGTTCCGGTGTGAAGAGGAAGACAGCCGGTGAAATTACTATCACTACTATTACTAATTACTATCTAAATTTAAATTAAAAATAAACAAATTTGAATTATTCTATCATCAGGTATTAGTCAAAAATCTATATATATAAAAAAGTACTGGATGATTGACTGACTGAATCATCAACTCTCATTCACAGAAGGTCGAAATTTGCATCTAGAATAAGGAAGGATTTGTTGAAACTACTTGAAACTCCCACGTGGTACTACGGAATAAACGGGATTTATATATTTACTAACTGATACCGATGATGATGAAATGATGATAATAATGGATGTTGGCGTTACCGGATTTTTGTTTTATTCGATGAAAGAGATGAAGAACCTTTACCACAAATTGGAATTCTGCTCGGACAAAGTCGCGGGCAAAAGCTAGTTAAAGTATAAGTTTGTAATTGGCGTTTTATGAATATTTCAAACTAAATACAAACTGAAATATAGATGCACAGAAAAAACCCCAGAAAAAAGACCAATGCTGGGAATCGAACCCAGGTCCTCAGCGTTCCGTGCTGCGTGCTTACCCCTATACCATCACTGGTCTAGAAATTAGCGACGAATTTTTCCCATACATCGTACACTTCAGTCTGTTATAATTACATTATGCAGTGATAAAGCGCGCATCTATGTTATGCCCTCTACCGAGAGACTTAACACTCCTTCGGAGCTAATCGCTCACCTGGACCAAGAGATAGCGCTACAAGCCAACTTTAACAAGTTAAGTATGAAGTATCTTTTTCTATTTATTTTCTATATTTCAGTTTGTATTTAGTTTGAAATATATGGTTTCACGGGATGACCGTAAAAGTAATAAAAAAAATGAAGTTGAAAAAAATAAATAGAAAAAGATACTTGACTTGTTTTATGAATAATTCAAATCCATGTAGGTATAAATCTGCAGGGTTTCGTTTGCGAAATATTAAGCGTTAAAGCGTTAATGCTAAATATGTTTATGTCTCGTTTATGTATGTACTTAATTATGTAATAAATTTAAAAGCAAAACTATCAATATAAACTATCTATTTAAAAGTTAAAAAGTACTTCATAGGCGATCAAAATACAATACTAAGTATTTGCTGTATCAATATACAACTAAGGGATGTATATACATTGGTACATAGGTTGGGTACATTGGTAGGTAACCCTTCACTGCGAGTGGCGGCGATCCCTAAATTGTAGCTGTATGCTTAGTATAAGTTTTACTTCACCAAATAGGTACTTCTCGATCGCCTTTACGTTAAAATTTCAATTACTATGGAAATTAGTAGTAGGCTGCTAACCATCATCGTGGTGAAGGTGGAAGGCCAGACTGTTCCAAGAAGTGCGATAGTAGTAGTTTGCATAATGAACAGAGGCCGTGGTCTATCACGCGGGTGCTCAAGATTGCATTCAGAATGTCTTTGGACCCTAATCATATACCTTGAAAAAATATAAATGTATTAATATGATAGTGATCCCGAGTAAGATAGACGACATAGCCTCAGTTTCTGAAAACACGCGTAACACGCAGTTTCTGAGCGCTGTTTATCACGTCTATGTCACGCGCTTGATAGTATGCCGACGCTAGCATTAATTGTCAACATTCTCATACACGCAATGCGGCAAAGTTTAGATTATTAATTAACCAACGGAACGTTTGACGAACTACTAGTATTGATTGAGTTGAGGTCAAATTGGTGTTTTCTATTTTTTTTTGCGGTGTTTGGTAAATTGAAAACCATTTCCAGATAAAAGCTTTTTAAATAGTTTGCTCTGGTTATTTAATTTTAATATAATTAATGAATTTATTAAATAACAAATAAGCAAAGAACTTAACTTCAAAAACTATGACATAGACGGTCGAAGTCGTACTTTATACGGAGAGGAATATTAAAATTACTACTGTAAAATTGTACACAATTTATGCTTGGATTATACTACGGAGTTTGATTTGGACCTGCAACTGATAACTACCTGACACTACCTTTGTTTTGACATGATGACATCGACACTAGTGACAGTTTACCACTTCTTCACAGGTAAAAAATAAATGAATGCCGGTGCTCAACATACGCATATAGACAAATTTAAGAAATAAGCAGCTGTGTGGGATGGGTGCACTAAGATAAACTCGGACGTCATCAACCAAAATAGTAATTGATATTCAAAAATTGAAAAAAGTAGTGAACTAAATGCTATAATATTGCAACTATTTAGTTTCATATAATTGCCTTTCTGTAAGTACAAAAAATATAAAAAACTATTGGTAATTATTTTTAAACAATCCCAATTGGTGGCGTTTTAAGGTCTTCACACCAGCATAGTAAGTAAGTGATTAGTAGGTAAGAAGTAAACACAGTTATCCGTCTTGCTAATTTTTAAATGTAAGTGCCGATAAATTTAATCTTGAAGGAAATTACACTTGATTTCTACATCCAAAATATTTCGTTGTCTAATAGAAATTAAAAACATAAATTGATAAAATGCAGGATAACGTCATAATATTGCGGTATTTTAACCAACTTAAAATATGAAGCTTGTTTTCAATGTGGCTCTCTGTTTTTACGCAGGTATGTTTGTCAATAACTTAGTGGATTTCGATGATTTTATTTTACATTTGATAGTGTACGTTTGGAAGATCATTCCGTATCAATTCTGCTATTATAATTAAATTCACACTTAGTTCACGCACGCGGCATAGCCCCCGTTACAGAACTCTGTTTCTACCCGAGAATAACCCTTTACTACCGAAAAGGGAGGGGATCATCAAAGGGCATGTGTCTGGCCTGTCCCTACCGGGATTCGAAGACATTAAAGCGTAATATTTCTCATAAGAATCGTGGAACCGAAAAATGGTTTCCAAAAACCTGCAATATCCAACGACAACCTATATCCATGACTATCATGAGATTGAGTAAAAAAACCGCAACAGGAGGGTACTTATTTTACCAACGCCAAATAAAACTACTTAAAGCAGATAATTATGAATTATGATAAAAAATAAGATATACACCAGGTACCATACGGTAACGAAAAAGTATTCATTTATTATTCACGTCATAATTTGATATTAAAGTTTGATAAATTACATTGTTCGCTAAAACAGTTCATGAAGTTAACAAAATAATTTCCACCAAATCATTGCGTTGGGGATCCCAAATAATAAAATAATAATATTGCATTATTATATTATGTTATTACGCTTATTATTTGGCTCGTCGTGTAAAAACAGTTTATATGTTTTTGTTTTGTATAAGGGTTGTTTCTATGAAAAACAAAGTAATTTTGAATTTTTTTATATTTTTATGTAATATACATCAATAACAAAAAAAACTTTTTTTGTGATTTTGACCGAAAGCAGATGAAGAACGAAGTAATCCTGAAAGGGTATTCTTTTTCCTTTCGAGGTACCTACGTCACTCTAAAACGAATGATTAAAAAAAAAACCGGCCAAGAGCGTGTCGGACACGCCCAAGATACTTTTCAAGTAAGAAACTTAACTCTGCATTATGTATTATTCGTCTGGTGTTCAATTGTTGACTTCGTCACTGGACTAACTCAATTCACTCCTATCATATTCAAAAATTTATTAAATAAGCACTTAATACTATTCTAATAATTTCCAAATTGCCTCTGATCGTGTACGTGTACCAAACTCTTAGATATCGAACTCTGTAGCTAGAGAAACAGAAGAAAAGAATTAAAATTTGAATCCCGCTATTTATTTAAAGATGCGTTCCGATACTACACCCGCTGCGTTCCGATGCTGCATCCGCTGTATTTATCACGATGTTCAAGATTGTTAAAATTATTAATAATTATATAGATACAATGTATTTACTTTGTATTTTTCAACAACACTTTTACTATTTGATTATATAAAAATATAATCCAATTATTAAAAAAGTACAATAATTTTTAAACCTTAACAGACGAATTACAATTTTAAGGTTAAGAACTTATTATGAGTATCCGAACGTTCAATCGTTCGTTTATTTTTTAGGTCTACTAGGTATAGAATTTGAAATCGAAATTCGAATCGATTTCATCTTATCTCTCGCTCTTTTCGTATCGAAATGAAAGTGAAATTCAGTGAGCAGACCCATCATTGCCCTAGACATTTAAAAATAAAAATAAAAAGCTTCTTTGTCTCACGCAGTGAGCAAAATCGGATTTTTTAGTAGCAAAACCTGCCTGTTTGAGGTGCTGAGGTGAAAATATTTTTTTACACAAATTTAAAAACTGCTCAACTGGTTATGTTGAAAATAATTTTCCTAGAAAGTTTTTATTAAGTTTAACATAAGTGATTTTTTTCATATTTTTTAGACTTGCTGTTCAAAAGTGGAGGGGGGGGGGACACATTATTTTGAACTTTCGGAGTGAATATCTCCGAAAATATTCACTTTGTAAAAAATGGTTTTAGGAAACCCCTATTTATTTTCAAATACCTATCCAATGATACCCCACACTATAGGGTTAGTTGATAAGAAAAAAATCACCCCCACTTTACGTCTATGGGAGGTACCCTAAAAAAAATTTTTTTAGTTTTTTTTATATAATCACTTCGTTGGCGTGACTGATATTTATTTATTTATTTATTTATTTACTTATATATATGTATATATTCATGCCAAATTACAGCTTTCTAGTACTAACAGTCTCTGAGCTAAGCCGCGGACGGACGGACAGACATGGCGAAACTATAAGGGTTCCTAGTTGACTACGGAACCCTAAAAAAGGATGCGTTTTGGTGGTAATTTATAGTTATTTCTGGGTTTATTTCTATAAATAGAGCAAGATGCAAAATGTATGTCGTTCTTTCGTCCGTTTTGGTAGTTAAATGGTTTAATCCATGGCCTCTCAAGCAGAGGGTCGTGGTTCGTGGTTAAGAGCCCAGGCAGGACCTGTGAGTTTTTTGGAATTTCTACGCAAAATTAAATTTGAAATTTACTCGTACCTCCTATGGAGCCTTACGTTGAAGAAAATCATCTTGAGGGAAGCTGCATACGCCTGTGAAGTAATTCAATGGAGTGTGTGAAATTCGTAATCCGAACTGAGCTCGCGTAGCGTAGGAGCTATTGCCCTAGCCAGCTCATTCTCAGAAGAGGCCTGTTGCAGTGGGACGCATATACTTAAAGTGTAATAAATTAGGTAAAAGGCCGGCAACGCACTTGTGACTCTTTTGGTGTCGCAGGTGTCCATGGGCGACGGTAATCGTTTACCATCAGGCGATCCGTCTGCTCGTTTGCCCCCTATATCATAAAAAAAAAAAAAAAAAAAAAAAAAAAAAAAGGTACCAATATTTCCAGGGCGTAACTTACTCATCAAAACAAGTCATTTTCACTCAGACAACTTTCAAAATTTAAAAAAACGCAAACTTTTCATGCATATCCATCCAACGGATTACTGCTTTAGTAATGGAAAATCGAGATTTTTTATTTTTTATTTTAAAAAGTTGTTAGAATAAAAGTGGCATGTTTTGATGAGTAGATTAAGCCATAAAAATATTGGTTTTGTAAAATAACTAATTCGATAAAAGATTTACGCGACGCGACGCGATTTTTTTAACATTATAAATTTTAAAACCGGCCAAGAGCGTGTCGGACACGCCCAAGGTAGGGTTCCGTAGCCGTTACGAAAAAATCAAGTAATATTTTTCTAAGGATTTCGTATGTGTACGGAATCATCCAAGTTTAGGTATGTTTTATACCTTAGGCTACTATTTACTCTTAAACTACAAATAATTTCCAAGCAATCTTAGCCGCTATTAATTTTCCTAGTAAATTTGATATATTTACTACCATTCTGAATTTTTTCAAATTTTTCCACCCAACAGTTTAGATTTTAGAGGGAGGGGGACGGCCGATTTTAATGAAAATATTCACTTTAAAGTTGAATATTTCGCAAACAGATCACTGAATAGAAAAATCAAGTTAGCAACCCCGAAATGGTTTTAAAAGACCTATCCAACGATACCCCACACTATAGGGTTAGCCGAGAAAAAAAATATCACCCCCACTTTACGTCTATGGGAGGTACCCTAAAAAAAATTTTTTTACTTTATTTTATTCAATCACTTTGTCGGCGTGACTGATATATATATTCATGCCAAATTACAGCTTTCTAGTACTAACAGTCTCTGAGCTTAGCCGCGGACAGACAGACAGACAGACGGACAGACATGGCGAAACTTTAAGGGTTCCTAGTTGACTACGGAACCCTAAAAAGTGGTTGATTGTTGATCAAATTATCATTTATATATTACTTAGGACGTTTTTTGTGAAAAGATAGTAAACATTACCTTATCAGAATCTAAGGATTCATCAAAGTATTTAGCGTCAAGGAATTTTATCATAATTGACGTACCTAGGGGTTATAAATTGATAAAAAACTATAATCAGTTTTAGCTTTCAACTTTTAAGAAAAAAAAACTTTTGTTCTTGTTTTCGGAAAATACAACTTTAAGATAAATCATTAAAGTATGTTTAAGTTTTAATGAAGTCTATGAAAATGTATGAAAAGTTATGCAGTTTATTGATCCTTCGGTACAATGTCAATTTTACCACAACAGTACACTTAAAAATAAAAAATCCTTATTTATCTTTTATCTATAACTATAAAACAGTACCGTGACTGACTGACTGAATGACTGAATGACTGACTGACTGACTGACTGACTGACAGACAACGCACAGCCTAAACTACTGGGGCTAGAGACTTGAAATTTGACACCGTGAGTATTGTAGAGGTGCACTAAGGAAGGATTTTTCGAAATTCCCACGGGATAGGGAAATATCTCAACTTTCTTTGTTTATTTGTTTGTAGCGGAATCTCTGAAACTATTGAGCCGATTAAAAAAATTCTTTCAGAATTAGAAAGCTACACTATCCTTGATTGACATAGGTTACTTTATATCCGGGAAAATGCAAAATTCCCACGGGATAGAAATAAATTAACTCAATTTCGGGGCTGATTTTAAAAATTCTTACACATTATGTGATATGACTGACTATCCCCGATTGACAAAGGCTACTTTTTAATCGGGAAAATACAAAATTTCCACGGGATAGAAAAATTTGAAATCTACTTTGGGGCTGATTTTAAAAATTCTTTCATCAATAGTAAGCTACAGTATCCTTCTATGACATAGGGTACTTTTTTCCGGGAAAATGCAAAATTCCCGCGGGATAGAAATAAGTAAATTCAACTTCGGCACTGATTTTAAAAATTATTTCATATGAAATAATATGACTATCCCCAACTGACATCGGCTACTTTTTCTTCGGGAAAATTAAAAAATCCCGCGTGATAGAAAAAACTGAATTCAACGTCGGGGTTGATTTTGAACATTCTTTCAATAATAGTAAGCGGCAGTATCCCTCATTGACATAAAGTACTTTTTCCGGGAAAATGAAAAATTCCCGCGGGATAGAAATAAGTAAATTTAACTTAGGGGCTGATTTTAAAAATTCTTTCATATAATATGATATGACTATCCCCAATTGACATAGGCTACATTTTCTACGGGAAAATGCAAAATCCCACGGGATAGAAATAAGTGAATTGAACGTGGGGGCTGATTTTTAAAATTATTTCATTAATAAAAAGCTACACTGTCTCTGATTTTCAAAAATGTTTTGACAGTTATTTCTATCCCGCGGTATGCTGTACTTTGCACTTTCCCGGGATATAATGTTGTTGCTTCAATCAGGCCTCCTCCCAGAACGAGAACACTTGGGCCGTAGTTCCCACTTGGGCCCAGTGCGATTTGTACAGTGCGGGTGTATACCATTGAATTTCTTCTCAGGTGTGTGCAGCTTTTCTCGCGATGTTTTCCTTCACTGTAAAGCTCATGGTAAACTTTAAACGTAATTTAGCACACGAATTCGGAATAACTCAAACCCATGACCCTTTGCTTTAGAGACCATAGGTCAAACCACTAGGCCACCGCGGCTTACCGGCTTTAGAATTCACTTATTCAAATTCCGCGGGAACTTTGCATTTTCCTGGCATTACAATATGTGTTAATCCACGTAATAAACTACTTGTGTGCCAAATGTCATGCAAACAACTCTAACGTTATTGTCTTCGCGTACGAAGTCGCGGGCAAAAGCTAGTTACTTAATAAAACGTATTTTAAATTTGTCTTCTAGTCACGGCAAACAGTTACCTAAATAGTTAAATGTCGTATTTATTACGTCAACCAAGTGGTTGAATTATTAACGTTTCCTGGAGAGATATTTATTTTCTTTACTTTTTAAGTTGATTTATTGAATAACAATTCTAAAAAAGAAGGAAAAGCAGTAAAACTAGGGACTAAGTGGTTGGAGTGTCAACTCCAAAGCGAAAATGCACGACAAAATTATTGTACATAATATGTACTTAAAAAAACTTTTTAACAAAAAATTAAACCGCCGAAAAAACTGAAAAGCAAAAAATAATACCTTTTTTGTTTGACCTTAATCTAGGTACCAGTTTGAAGTCGGTGCCTCAGCACTTAGCCAGGAGGAGTGGACCTATAATCGTCTACCTGATTGGCTTCTATCACTCCTCCTGGCTCGTGCTGAGGCACCGACTTCAAACTGGTACCTAGATTAAGGTCAAACAAAAAAGGTATTATTTTTTGCTTTTCAGTTTTTTCGGCGGTTTAATTTTTTGTTAAAAAGTTTTTATTTTATACTTTTTTTTCATCCTTGGGGTAATTTTTTTTTCCAAATTTATAATACCAACTTCAAGGTATACCCTATCTATCCAATAAAAAAGAAATATGAAAATCAGACTACTCTGTAAAAAGTTAGTCAATCATATATTTTATTTATTTATTCATCATCCCCTGTTTTCCTACCCTTAGGGTAGGAATATTATTTCCAAATTTAAATGGGACCACCCTTGGGGTATACGCTTTCCAATAAAAAAAGAATCATCAAAATCCGACTACTCTGTAATAAGTTATGCGTGGTCATATAGTACAATCAGTAACTGAACAATCAATCATCCCCTGTTTTTCTACCCTTAGGGTAGGAATATTGTTTCCAAATTTAAATGGGACCACCCTCGGGGAATACGCTTTCCAATAAAAAAAGAATCTTCAAAATCGGACTACTCTGTAAAAAGTTATGCGTGATCATACATAAAAAAAAAAAAACAAAAAAAAAATATATACACGTCGAATTGAGAACCTCCTCCTTTTGTTTTCGTCGGTTGAAAAACTAGGTAGGTAGGTACTTCGTTTTCTTTGTCGTTTTTAACCTTATCTTAATTTGGATATGATATTAGGATGAAATTGCTGTCGTCAAACGGATATTATTTAAATTTATAAAAGAATTGGCGAGACTGATTAGATCCTATTAAAACAAGTCATTGGGTTTTTATTTCTAATTTAATTGATGACAAAATTTTATTATACCTACTAGACAATCAGAAATTCTTATTTTCTAAATATTACGCAATCACCACATTCATTGAAATTGTTATCTTCTTAAGTTGTACGAGTATACACATAGATAGCGATATGAAGAAACTAAATCTAAAAGTACTGTTGTCATTGAATTTTATACTAATGATGTGGCATTAAATATTATAACTGTACAGAAAGTCTTTGTCATCTTACGTTTCATAAACGCTTGTTATATTGTGTCAACTTAATATTTGTTTGTTTTCATCCACACAGATAAAACGTACCTACATTTTGATATAATAGGTTTGTAACTTTCAACAATAAGAGGATTTTAGATTGTGCATGAACTTTACTGTTATCAATCGTCTATTTATGTGCCTTATTCCGCTTCTGAGGTAGAAGATTTACGCAACTAATTCAATCGTCTAGCTTGAGAAACCCCGCCGAGAGATCTGTCAGTGAAAATTTCGTTCGGAAAGTATAATAAAGTTAACATTCTAGGGTTAGGTGTTTTTGAGCGCTTTCCGTTTTAGACAAGCATTTTGTGTTATAAAGGAAAACTACAAGTCGTTACTTCTAATAATTGTTTCCAATATTGCTCTGTCCGACTTCATTGAACCGGATATTTTGGAATTAATCTTTCTGCTATCAACCTTATCGCTGCTTTTTCATTTGCGGATTCGAAGGATTTGCTGGAAAATAATACTCATGCGCAAGGGTTTCATAAATTTTCTTTATCAATGTGTTCAGTGCTGACGATCTCTACGGGGGTATCGGTCTGTTTGTTTTCATCACAGATTTGAGGCTCCTCTTCAGCTTTAGGTTTAGGAGCTTTTGCAAATGCTGTAACAAATAAAAGTAGTATTTGGTATGTAGATAGCTAGATGTCTGGGCCCTATTTCACCAACGTGACACCTATCGCACCTATCAATACACATTATTACATGCAAATATACGCGTTTATTAACCACGAAATACTACAATTTTACTGTAACGCAAGACTGACACAGCATTAATCTCATGTCAAGATTTACCGACAAATCTACAAATATGTCGACTAGAAAAAAAAAATCTCGTTTCACAACATACTTAATTGTTCATATTCAATACCAAGAACCCGCTAGTGGTATACCATAGTTTCTCGACATATGTCACTGACAATTGTTACGATGGTAAAATAGGGCACAGGAACAGCGCATGAGCTAATTTTTTATCCCGATATTCCCACGGGATCCATGTAAAATTCAAAAATCTTAACCGCTAAGTAGATATTAAATTTTGCTCAGGTGTTTGTCATACAACGTAAATGAAGGAACTAGGAATTCCCACGAGAATTTAGTAAGATCCCAGAACTTCAATTCAACTTCCAGATGTAATGATTTATGCAAGTGAAGTCGCGGGTAAAGGCTAGTAAAATTAAAATTTACTTTAAAATGTGGTAGAACCATCTTCTGTCATATTTTAACGTAAATATCATCTCATTTAAAATGATGTTTGATTTCAGTAAGAAGCTGATGTAAGTAAAAACAAAGAATTATAAAACATTATTCGAAAGACTAATTGACTAAAACGTACCAGCAGCCATCATCATTTTCTGCAGAGTCGAGCAGGGTGCATCAATAAGTACACAAGCCACCACAGACACGATCACAGTGTACACCAAATTTCCAGCAAAATAGAAAAACTAAAAAATAAGAGACGTTACTATCTGGAACCAGAGGAAAGGATAATATAAATATAAAGCCACTTGATACATACTATATTCTCCATGCTGTAGTAAAAGGGAAAAGTCATGGAGCCAGCGTGCATAAACATAATGGAGAAGTGGAAGATGTACATGGCATATGAGATTCGTGCTACAAACTTCCATATCTTCAAAGAAAGGAACCAATTGATGGGGCCTGGAAAAAAAAGACCATAAATAACAGGGAAATCGTTGTTTATTCAAATTATTGTCAGCAGTTGAAACTTTATACGCTACTGCGAGTAAATGAAATTTTGGGTACATACAAAAATAAAGTCAAATAAATCACATAAGTAGTTGTTTTCGACGAAAATTGTTAGTGATGTTACTACATTTTAATTTCTTACCACCATAGCCACATACACAAGCAAAGATCATCCAGCAGATAGACAACGCCCAAAGAGACTTTTCAAAAGAAAGGTTTAGATCTTCTATTATTCGATTATTCCATTCAGGATATTCTTGATACATAGCATAAGAAGAGCCACATAATGCTAAGAGATACCCCGTAGCGACGAGAGTCTGGAAAGATAAATGTGCCTATTGATTTTGTGTATCTACAATATAAGTTTTTAAAAGTTCAAGAAACGTATTCTTACCAATGGCATGTAAACTTTTCTGTCCCGTACAGTATGTAAAAAATATCCAAATATCATACCGATAATGAATGGAGGGGCTCTTATCAATGTATTGTAATAATAATACTTAAAATAATCTCCTCTGAAACAAGAAACAATATTTAATGAAGTTTAATTTCGAACAGTTTTCCTTCAGACGGTATTTAAAACAGAATTAGTAGAAGTTTAGTTGGATGGAATGGTATTCGGTCTTTTACTATTCCGTTTCACCCACACTTTCTGGGATAGGTACTGGATACTATTATACTTATTTCAAGTAACTGTTTAAAAATAACATATTTACCCATCACTGAAATCGTTGAGGAAACAGTAAACGGTATTAGCAGTCAGTGCAGCAACTAAGCCAATAGTGAAGGAACTCCAAGCGGAGAGGCGCCCGCGCAACACCCAGAACAAGAGAAGTGGCGAGAGGATGTGCAGCTGTACATCCACAGACACGTACCACGTTTGAGGAACACACTGCAATTATAGTTGCAGAAAACAGAGATAAATTAAATAAATTTGAAATTCTGTACTGCATCATTTTATATTCATTTTGTGCTCATTCATTACTTATTACTGTTGCAGGGTTAGTTTTCTCACGTTTTTTGCAAATATTTATGTTAAGCCACTGTTTTACCCGAAAATAAGGCTTATATAAATTATGTGCGTCAAGGTAATTACTTTTTTCATGGTCATATTACGAAAACGAGTTCTTTCAATGAGGAAAGAACTATTTGACACCTTGGTTATTTATAGACTTAATTTTTTCATTATTACATTTAACGTTATAATAGTAATACCTATTATTTATTACAACGTTTTCTGTGAATATTATTTGTGTTTGTTGACTGTGTTTACATTAAATATAACAAAGTTAATCCAATCAGTGTACGTGGGTAAAAATTTACTTACAACATTTTGTATAAAGTAAAGTAGTAAAGAAAGAATACAAAGTAAAAAAAACTTGTATAAACCTACTTAGAGACAAGTAAACAAACCGTGTACCATGGTTAAAGGGTTAACCCAGTTCTGGACGTGCAGGAGTGCCGACCACCAATACTGTCTACAGTTCTGCACCTGGTGCCTCAGGAACCACCAGTTGGGTCCGTCGGTGACGTGGAAGAACACCGACGCTTGGAGCAACACCACACAGGCCAGCAGAGGGAACATGCGCAGGAGACGGTTTAAGTAGAACCAATGGAGACTCTTTAGAAATTTCACTGGAATTAACAGACACAATATTGTTATTAAAATATACTTATATATTTTCGAAATTGTGTTATTCTGTAGAGGTAATATGAATCAATTTAAAAAATTTACGAGTCTGCGACTCCGTGATAAAATGAGTGCATTTCCTTCTAAAACTGCATTCTTCAGGAAAAGTATACTAGGAATGGCACACAAAATATATAATAAGCTGCCAAGAGAACTAGTGACTATTACTGATGAAAATTGTTCAAATGTTCATTATTTAAGTTGCTCGTAAATAAAACATGTTATTCGATAAATGACTACTTGACTGACAATACTGACATAAACTAATAACAATGGTAATCATAATGGTATTTAAATTTATATTGAAATTGTTATTCTTTGTTTTGTAACTTTGACATTGTATTTATTGTGATTATTTGTGATAAGTGAGCATGCTGCATGCTATACCTAATGCACGCTATTTGTATGCCGCTAGGCAAAGCATAGTGAAACCAATTAATGTAATTAAAACTAAAACCTAAACCTATGTTTTGACAAATAAAATTTTGATTCTGATTCTGATTCTAAAACCTAACATGCTGTATTGACAGAAGCCGGCTGAACACTTCGTTCCCGATGTGATGTATTTTTTGATACAAGCTTTTTTTTTGCTAACTTAAGGAGGACTAGATTTGGCAAGTTATAAAACCTTGTAATATCTATTCCTATAATATCAGGTTTTAATGGTGCTGCTCGGTCATGTTGTCTTTCTAAACCTGTTGTTCTGGGAAATCAGTTGTTTTGAAAATTTGGTGTGTCAGAAACGACGATGTGCGTGCGTAAGATTCTTAACGAAGCGAAGGTAAGTAGAAAGAAAATTCGTTTCGGAAGTTTGTGTGACGTCAAGATTTCACGCGTAATTGGATATGTAATTTTGACTTACTTGATGTTATTTTATTTGCGGTGGCGTAAACAAGGAGTAAGCCGCTCAAGGTGAAAAACGTATCCACAGCCACATCAGCGGACAACAACCAAATAGCGCGTTTTTTGCCGAACCACTATAAGATAAAATATGTTTGATCTTAATCAAATATAATATAATCAAATAAGACTTATCTTGATATATCATCTTACCTACTGACAGTCTGTATACGCCCTATTTTTGAAAGGCCTCCTCTCGGAATGAGAGGGCTTGGGCGGTAATTCCCAGACGGGCCCAACCCCGATTGGGAATTGTAAATTGTTTTAAATATGTATGCAAGTTTCGTCACGATGTTTTCCGTCACCGAAAATACCTATGTCAAACCACTAAGCTACCACGACTCAAATCTTGCATGAATTAGAATTAGTTTTTTAAGAACATAACGTTGAAAATAATTACCTCAAGAAATTCAGAAAGGTTTGTCGCGTACAGGATAAGGTAATTTGAGTACACGTGTCCCAATATGATCCATAAAATCGACAAAGACCTGATGCCATCCAGGCAATCTAGGGATCCATGATTTTCAGTAAAAGTCATAAGTCGATTCGTATTTGTGTACACCGAAAAGCAACAATACAATTTATTGGCCTTTTTAGTATCTGTAAACAAGAATTAAGATTAAAACTTTCATATCTCAAGCCACTTTGCTAGTGCAAAAATCAAAGGTAATCTAAGATTATAAGATGATTTTATATTAAAGGGATTTTGCATACCTTCTTTGAGTACAAATTGGTGATAAAGATCATATCCTGAGCTTAAAGCTGTAATAAATCCAATGATAGAAAATATTACTCTGGAATACAAGCATGTAACATGCATTAGTGACGATTTAAGTATTAGACAGATAAGGTGAAGAATAAATCAATGGTGCACTCATATGCTCATATATAGGTTCTAAAATGTTGTCGTATGCACTCAAAAGCGAAATAACGGACGTGTTTTCGACTTTTACGGAAAAATCTAACAAGTTTTTGCAAATCACGTAGCCTTTTACTGTATTGGAGACGTGTCATACATATAGGTACGTGCATGTGCGAGAAAGTTCCGTGGAAAAAAAACACTAAAACATGAAACACACACCCAACCAAAGGCCACGTTCGTTCGAGAGGTGCGACAAAGTTTAACCTGTACTATCCTGTAAAACAATAGATACCTATTGACGCAAATTTATATCCATAGTAGACGACATGGTATATACTAACATAGCGGTATAGTCTGCTCCAGAAAAAGGCTTGTCTTCCGGTAATCGGCAGTACTGCTCCGATACTCCAAATGGTACCTGAGAGTTGTTCACAATTGATCCCAAAACAT
Source organism: Archips crataeganus (assembly GCA_947859365.1). Lineage (NCBI taxonomy): Eukaryota > Metazoa > Arthropoda > Insecta > Lepidoptera > Tortricidae > Archips > Archips crataeganus. The sequence continues at coordinate 16,119,594 of OX402053.1, forward strand.
CGTTCACTGTACAAGTTTTAGGTATGCAAAGAGCTAGGGAAATTGGAACAGTATTAAATATCCGACTGTTGTCCCATAATCTGAAAAATATGTAGATATGTAGTGCAGTGAGATTACAGTAATTCGGCCATGAAAGATTCACACCAAAAAAATTTTAATTGAACGAATGTTGTATGGTAAATTGACAATACGTAATTTGCCGGCTGAGCGGATTTGCTTAGGACCGATACGACCATATTTCATAAGAAACAAGAGAAATCACTAAGAATCTCCTCCGCAAATAAAATAAAATATTATGCTAACATAGTATGCTCAACTGTTCCCAATCTAGCAAGCTTGTTAATAACAAGTTCATATTTCTTTAGCGTTTGAGCCGTCTCTGAAATATTAAGTTTCCTCCATGCGAGTTGTTCCGACCAAGATTGCTCAGAGAGCAAGGGTATGTTAATTTCTTCTTGTCCAGTGAGGCCTATCATACAGTATTTGCCTTGTACTCTGCCTGCTTCAGTCTCCTGGTTGATGCGGAGACACTGGTCATAGTTGCCGAGGTTCACGAGGTTTCCTGTCAACAGTCCTTGCGGAATACGGAAACTGGCGTCGTAGACTGTAATCAAGAAAAAAGAAATTACGATACCTCAGCACGTTAAAATACTCAACGAACGCTTTTTGTGCTAATAAATCTAACTCCTAAACTATTAAGTTGTCACGCTTAAGCCCTTGAAACGATTTCAAATCAATTTAATATAGAAATAGATGGAGTGTTACCTTGGTGAAGGATAATAGAATACTTTTTATCCTAGTAAATCACATAGCTCCCGAGAGATAGGGATTCTACGGGAACGTCATGAAATCGTGGGTAACGACTAGTTTATTATTTTCTTCGTCTGTTAACTACATGTTTATATGCCTGACTGCTGTGCTCAGGTTTCGACAGGCAATTTAGGATTTGGGGTGTAGTTTCCAAAACAAATTTCGAATAGGCTTAATTTACAACGGCTAAGTATACTGACAATGCTTCAGCAATACCAATACCTACTATTTTAAGGAAGATTAGTTCTTGTAATATCAACAATTTATCTTGTTTCTAAGTATCTGTTACTCTGTACTCACATTCAAATGCCCTCATGCTCCCTAGTTGTTCCTGGCACAACTCCTGATCAAGCACATCTTGGTAAAGGCCGTCGTCAAAGGGGCCATCCCGAGCTCTGACTACAGTTACACTAATAATAATAATAAGCCATAAATAAGTCATTGTTCTCGCACAAACACAGAATCAGCACTAATTAGGAAATGCGTGAAACAATCACATCGTTTTTCATAATTAGAGATACGCATTAATCGATTTTTGATAACTTGCTTTAGATACGTAGATTACGTTAGTCATTCGCTTGGCTAGTCTTTTATTTAATTAGTTGTGTGAAAAGGGTACCTAATCGAAATAAACTTAATACAGTAGACACGTATCTATAGTTTAAATTTCGCAAAATTTACTGTTAGTTGCTGCACACCCTGGTCCACATGGTAGGGTCAACGTCATAAATAAGTGATCACTTTTGTACTTTGTAATTTTTACGTCATGTTTGACAAGCCATACGAAATTATTTAACGACTGAAAGCGACAAGGTACAAAAATGATCACCTTATTTATGACGTTGACCCTCCACATTTACATTTTAAACATGAAACTACCGTGAGACTCACTCATAGTGAAATAATACGTTGATGGTGATGATGGTGATGATGACGACGACGACGACGACGACGATGACGATGATGATGGTGATGATGATGATGATGCATGTTTGAGAAAAACTCTATACAAGCCTTGGCCACGAACAGGGATTGCCGGCCTCGTATCTCTAGATGGCCTCGTTAACACTCGGCCATCCATAACTACTCGGCCGGCAATCCCCTATTTCTCGGCCGCTGCAGTAATGTACTATAATTTTCTCAAAAATATCCGTTAAAGTTGGCATTATTCTTTACATATCAGAACGTGAAATGCATAAGTAGTTTAAGGTCAGTAAAAAAATTAAAAAGTTAAAAACATTGCAGGCTCGATAAACTCGACAACAATGTCGTATACAAATTCCATTCTTGTCGAGTCTCAAACTTTTTAAAAAGTTAAAACGGCCATGGTAATAAGTTGGCACAATTCGTATACAGCCATCTCAAATGACCGGTATCAGTTGTTTTGTTGGAACTCCAGACTTTTTTTATTGTGGTTGAAACAGCTTGTGCTGTTTTCGGTAGAAAAATACACCTGCAGTTTTTTTTTAATGAATAAAGGCAGGAAAGGGTTTAATGACATTTCATTTTAAGTGATTTGCAATTCTTTGTACATATTTAAGTTAGTAAAAGTTTATTCTATTTTTTTTTCCTTTACCATTTTTGAGAAAAGCTTTATATTAGTCTCGGCTGGAATAACAATTGCTGGCTTCGTATTAGTTAAACGGGCTCGCAAGCTCGTCCGTTTAATACTCATACTCAGCCAGCAATTGCCTACTTCCAGGCCACGACAATAATGTACTATTAAGAAGGATGGATATTAGTCTTGTTCTCGGGCGTTGTTGTTGCAATGCTGTTCAGAGTAGGCATCGGTTTTGCGGGTGGAGCTAAAGCTGAAATCAAATTAAAAATAAATACTAAGAGGGGTAAGTAGCAAACCAAATAACCAAAGTTCTAGTCATACCAGACTATATACGTCCCACTGTAGGGCACAGGCCCCCTCTCATAATGAGAGGGCTTGGGCCATAGTTCCCACACGGACCCAGTGCGGATTGGGAACTTCACACACACCATTGAATTTCTTCTCAGGTTTATACAGGTTTCTTCACGATGTTTTCCTTCACCGTAAGGCACATGGTAAATTACAAGCCCGGACTCGAACCCACGACTCTCTGCTTGAGAGACCATAGGTCAAACTACTAGGCCACTACAATACGTTTACTTTTAGTTTACCACTGACAGATTGCTTGCTTTCATTTAATTTCCAACTTTAACACCATACAAATAAAGTAGTTATTACAAAATATGCAAACGAGGGCAACCCCTTGCCGCAATAATGTAAACACTTCATAAGAATACGTATATTATAATGAATAATTTGATTCCAGCAAATATTTTGCAAAATTCGATCTGTCTGGATGCTCATTCCTATGTGCCTAAACATGTTCTTTAAATTAAAACTACAACCTGTCTGCCCTACATACTTAATTATATCCTATTGCAGTCATTACAAGTAAGCTTTGTATACCCCCGATCTAGTTCCTTTATCTACCTGGGTCTCTGTGGTTAGATAGCCTAGAGTACTAACAAAGATTAATTCACCGGACTGGGGGCTTACCACGCTCTCTTAATACGATTCAGTTTAATCTCTAAACTGAACTGCATCGCTATTTCCTACCACGACGTTACTTACTTTTGCGATTCAGTTCAAGTGCGGTTCAGCGGTAGCGATACAGACATTTTCATTCACTCCCTTCAAGTTTAAGTGGTTTTCGTACCATGACGCTTAACTTGAGTGGGTATTGAATCGCTTCAGTGTCAAATTTAGCGTTTCAGTATAAGTTACTCATTACGGCTGTCAACGTTTGTTATTACGGGTGCCAAAACAAAAATTGACATTTAATATTTAATTATTCATTTCATATTTAATACAATAGAACTGTAGAGTAAACGTATTGGCCATGCCACAGTGTTGCGCAGTCCCGTTTTGCTCGGAAAAGAAAGGCGAACTCAAAGCAGTGGTTAGTAGCGATTCGCAGGGTCAACTAAGTCCCTTCAAAACATTCACGTATTTGTAAAAAACATTTCAATCTTGACGATTATGCATTATCTAAAGAATCAAATACAGAAAATCGTAAGTAATGATTTTTCTTATTCCTAAATACCATACTTGCATCAGGCATTTGATTTACCCCAACCTTGAAACTGAGCAAGTTTTACATACCTACTTTCATCTTTTGTTAAAAATTTTCAGCTATTCCTAAACTTAAACCAAAAGCGGTGCCTAGTCGATTTTCCTGGAACCATAAAAATAAAAAGTATTGGTAGGAATTTCTGGCTCTAGATGTGTGACCTTTGTTTCCGATGCATATGGTGGATCTGTCAGTAACAGAGAGTTATTCGAATTTTGCGAATCTTTTCCTAATAACGGAAAAATTAGATTAAAGTCAGTGCCGCTGCTGAAGTCTCCTTGTGCGCCGCCCTGCGATAAACCTGAAAGGCTAAGTGCGACACCACAGGTAAGAGTTAACAGTGATACCGGAGGAGCTGAAAACTCCGAGCCGACGGTGCCTGCTACCGACGCCCTAAGGTTCTGCGCTACTGCAGACGAGGAGCCCACCAGGTGAGCTTTCAGCAGTCACTGTTACTACTCCATATTTTTTTCCGTGTAAACTTTATCGTCGAAAGACGCAATATTTTGCTTCCTAACGGCCCTAAGTACCTTCCGTTTATTTTCGACCTTTCTTCACCCATCTTCCTATACAGTCCACTCCCTTTCGTTAACATTTTTTGGTGTTTTGGTTTTGGTGTGTGGCATCATAATAAATCTACTTCTAAAAGGGGACAAAGGGGACATTATTCTCGGTGATCGTGGCTTTAATATTCAAGATCTTGTTTCACATATGGATGTTACAGTAAACATGCCACAGTTTCTGAAAAAAGGGTGTAATCAGTTTGAAGCACACCAACTCAGACAATCGAAAAAAGTGGCATCTGAACGTACCTATCAATGTTGAGCATGTCATTGGTTTTGCAAAAACTTTTAAGATTCTTAGTAATAAGTTATCTATCATCTAATTTGGTACCACTTGGAGGAAGAATCATATTTGTATGCTTTATGCTCACTAATTTTAGGAAGAATATATTGTAAATAAGGATTTTGGACAGTTAATTATAGGTACTTAAATAAAAGTAAAAATAAATCAATCATCTACACTTTTTATTTATCCTTTCAATACATAGTCTAGTCATCCCTATTATCTACTATAATAATTAACTATATTTGAAAGGTTTAGGTAAGTAACCAAATGTAAACAAAACAATTTAATTCTCCCATTAAACTATCTAAACATTTACATTTCTGTATTAAAATACGTTAGTCTTGTTTGTATTAGAATTATAGATAAATAAAATGTTTTGAATCCTTGAATATACCAAATTTGGAAACTGAAGTTTGTTTACATTTAGTTAACTACCTAAACTTTTCAATTATAAATAACACATGAAATAGACACATATAACATAGTAGAAGAGAGTAGGTAGGGTTTCATTGTACTAATTTAAGGTAAATATGGTCATTAGATATTCCATGCAGGGAAGCAACTTCAAACACACTACTTATGCCAAGCCGTATTTTCTCTAAAGAGCAATAGTTTATTACATTGTTCCTAACATAATCATACCATTGTACAGTGCTGCAAGTGTTATCAGGACGTGGATCAAAACACATATTATTTCGTTTTGGTTTGGTGACATTATATTTTTGTATTTCAAATGTAAGATTTTCAACTTTTTTAGAAGACAAGTTAATTTTCTTTTTTTTTCGGCTCATGCCATATCTGTTTCTTTACTCTTCAAATCGTAAAATTGCATAACATACACAGGCTATGTGCTCACAAACTGCCTTTGGTCCCATACCAGCAGCACACTCACACATGGATTGAACAATTTTTCCATCTGGTTCAAAGGCAATGCTCATAAAATAATTATGATAATGCTTTCGTGTTTTCAGAGTGGACTTGTCCCCTACAGAAAAGCAAATTATTTTGAGTACATTGTCACTAGAGCCATTAAATATTCATTTATCATTATAGCCCTTTCTATGAACTGCAGCACACTGTCTTTGTAAACCTCTAAAAAGTAAGTGTTAATATTCACTATATCTAAGTCAGGTGATAAGTACACTTCTCGATGTTACAGTGCTGTACGAACTGTCTGAAGGCCACTCAACAGTATGTACGCCAAATCGGTTTTTAGTATTTCATCTCCTATGTTTCCAACAAAATTATTATTCCTATCATAGTCTTGAAGCCTGTAAAAAGAAAAAAACAGCTGTAATCTAGGTAAATAAGCAAATTTTAGATAAAAAAATAGTTTGTTTAGTAAAAAAGTAACCTCTGAATTAGCTGTTCTTTCAGACCGTTTAATTTTGCACCTCTTTTTCTTAACTCCGCTTTTAAAGCAGTCACATTTTTAGGGATGTTTGGTTTCCAGCTTCCATGCCATCCAGCTTCTTGCGGTTTGGAGTCTTGCTTTTAACGCGGCCTTCAAAAATCGGTGCCATCGTTCAATAATCCCATTACATTGCGCGTGGTATGGGGTTGTGCGCGTTTTTTCGATGCCGAGTAAGTGCGAGAGAGATGCAAATACTCGGCTTTCGAACTGATGACCTTGATCGGTTGTTCTGGTCGCTGGGCAGCCGAAGCGGGAAATCCAACCTTCGTAGACGGCTTTGGCGACGTCTTCAGCTGATATTTCGCACAGTGGGTATGCTTCGGGCCATCTCGTTGCACGATCAATCATTGTCACGAGGTAGCGATGACCGGTGGCCGCGGAAGGTAGCGGGCCAACGATATCGACATGTAAGTGTTCGAATCGTTCGGTGGGCGGGAAAATTGACGGTTGACTCGATGTATGGCGCTGTACTTTGGCGCGTTGGCATTGTACGCATACTTTTGCCCACTTGCCGATGTCCGCGTTCATTGAGGGCCAAAAGTAGCGTTGCGCGATGAGTTTTCGTGTCGTTTTGATTCCGGGATGACTGATGTTATGTACTGCGTTGAATGCGATGCGACGGTGTTCTTCAGGTAAGTATGGACGTAAATATGGAGTTGAGGTTTCGCAATGTATTTTGATGTTCGACGTTGGCAGAGTGACTTGCTCTGTAGAGTGAGTGCTTGAATGATATCGCTGTCTCGCTCTTGAGCTTCGGCAAGTTGTTTGTAGTCGATTGGCGATGGACACGTAATAGCTTCGACACGTGACAAGGCGTCCGCTGCAGCGTTTTGCGACCCACTGACGTGACGAATGTCAGTGGTAAATTCGCTTATGAATAATAGCTGGCGGGTGCGTCTAGGCGATTCGCTACTTGCACTTGTCTTTGTATAGGCGAATGTTATCGGCTTGTGGTCGGCAAAAATGATTATTTCGCGTCCCTCGAACATCTTGCGAAAATGCTTGACGGCCATGTAGATAGCTAGTAGCTCTCGGTCGTAGGTACTGTAGCGAGTCTGCGCGTCGGTAAATTTCTTCGAAAAGAAAGAAAGAAAGAAAGAAAAACATTTATTCGTGACAAAGAACAAAAGAAACACCAAATACAAAAAGAGGAATCTTAAACAGATACTTATATTGTCACGAAATGGTCCCAACTCAGCATGTTGTCGGCCTTGCAGCCGACGCTGGTCTTCCGTTGGAACCAATCCGACAATTAACTAGGCAACAGCAGTAACACCGTAACAGTATAACCAAATAATAATAAAAATAATAATACATACACACATCTGAAAATATACAACACAAAACACGACTAATATAATAACAATTCAAAATAAAAATTAATTAAATGTACGACACTGTATGCATAGCCCCGATTGCCTTTGCCACTCTTTAAAGGAGCAAAACGAAAAAGGAAAAGAAAATAAAATACATCTATTGCGCAATAAGCGTAGCGTGGGCGCTAGGCTAGGGTCTAGGGACAGATTTTAATCCCTTAAATAATACAAAATAAAACGCGTAAATGGTAAGAAAAAACTACATATTTGCGAATCAACACTACCGCTACACGCAGCAGTAGTGTTACAGTGAAAATAAAGCCATACTAGTGCAGTGGTAACCAAATAAACAAAACAACGCACATGGCAGCGCCGATATTGGACGCGAACAAGAGGTACAGGTATGTTGCACTAGTTATTATTACTAACCTAAAAATAAAAACAAACCAAAGTAAAAATTACTTGTAGTCATCCTCATCTCGTCACTATTTACATCAATATTATGCTCCTTAAGTTATTTACACTATATCGTACGTTTTGCAGGTTCCCCGGTGGTCTTGGTTACAAACAAAAAGCAACTAAATTAAACAAACACAAATAAAAAACCAACGAACACAAGGAATCATTGAACAAACCAAACGAAACGAGGCAAAGCCACAGGCAACATGCACAGCAATGCAGATGGAGCGCGAAACAAAAGGTTTGTAGATATTATATGACCCATAATAAAGCCCACTATATGTGAACTAAACACCTATGATATACAAAATTAACCTAAATCAAGTTATATGCAGCTAGTGTCATGAATCAGCATTTCCTGTCTTTGCTGATGCTCATTCATATGTTTTTTAAGTTTCATTCTAAAGCTACATATACTTTTCAGGTTCCTGATTGGCGGTGGGATGTTATTCCAGCATTTAGTGGCAACATATCGGAAACTACCCCGGAAGGCAGCTGAAGCATGACTATTAGGGTGGAGCGAAAATATTTTTTTTCGATTTTCTAAATGGGTCATATACGAAAAGATGCTTTATAATATACTGAATAAAAAATATTACTAGCACTTTTAAATATTTTATTGTTTTGTACTGCCGCAAAGACATCGGAGTTTAGAAAAAATTAAATATTTATTGTTTTTTTTTGTATGGGGTATAATCAATAAAAAAGGCTTAGATTTGTCCAAATTGTGATTTTTATTATGATACTAACTGAAAAATATGAAACAAACTCCGTAAGTTATATTATTGTAGTGTCAGAAACTATTAATATCCCTCTCTAAGATGACGAATTTGCCGATATTTTACGCCAATTTGTACTCTTTTTTAGTATTGAAAACAGGCATTATTTTTCGTGATAACAGCCTTGTTTTGATGAAACCGTCTCTTCTTTCTGAACCGCATACCACAGCAGCCGCTTCACTTACAATTTTCACACACCTTTCAGTTGCTTGAGTATGACACTGAAAATATTGAATTTGCGGTAAAATCCTGTGATTGGTTGCATCCGGATTCTCAATGCATTCAGAAATAATTTCTGTTGATATATATTTCAATAAAGGCGGCTCAGATAAAGAAACAGTATTCCAGTCGATCAATTCCGTGTAAGATCTAGCCTGAAAGTTAAATTTCGGTAAAACAAATTGCCGAATGAGACCACACGATGTGGTTTCTTTTTTTCTTATTTCCAGTATCTTTTTCAAGGCTAAAATCTTAAAGATCTTGAGTTGTCTGCAAGCATCAATATTAAGATATTTTCTGGATGACCAAAATAACCATTTCTCTGAATAACAGGATCAATAATCTTTTTTAATGGATTACTCATATAACGAGAAAGTAAAATCGTTTGGTGCAAATGTTTGGCACCATAAATGCAAAGTGGTTGAGTTTTAATGGCAAACCACATAGGAGAATATACTTTTAAGATAAAGTTTGTAAGAATCTGCAGATTATCAGAAGGTGTTGCTGAGCTAACATACAATCTTAAAATTCTGTTGGCAGTAGTAAGCCATCTCGAATGGATCATTTTACCGGGATTTCTTTTCAGCAAACTTTCCGAACAAGTGCCCGTATTAATGGCTTGGCAAATCTCGTACAGGTATAATTGATCAGTACTTAAATCTTTGGTGTTTGTAAGAGACGGTAAAATGCATTCTATGGGCTGAAACGGTGTTACTGGAAGTGATTCGCATTCTTTTAACGCCTTGCCTAAGGGCCCATTAAAGCTCCGAGGCCCGGTAGTAGAACCATCTAATTTTTCGAATAAGTGACGAAGAGGTAGTTCATTGGCATGTAATTGCCAAACACACCATTGTAATGGTTTATCGATTAACTTTTCCAAATGTCGTATTACTCCACCTCTACTTCCTGTATTCACAACAGTTCCGTCACATCCGATAACGCAAAGTTTTTGTAAGTTAATTTTTAGTTCTAAAAATCGCTTGATTTCTTGACTCACAGCTAAGGCTTTGCTACTTGTAACCGACAGATGACCCAAGTATTCAGAGCCTGGTTCTTTGAGTAAGCTAATATGTTCTTCTAAAATCACTTTCCTCCTTGAATCTTCCAATGTCAATGTCTTGTCCTTACGTCCATCAAAATACAGCCCTATTATTTCATCTTCGTCGGTATGTGACTCCTGTTTTATTTCAGTTCTCTGTTTTTCACGAGCTCGTCGAATTTTGCTCCTATCTACTACACTTGATACATTTTCCTCCGATATTATTCCGACATCTTGGAGCGTGGCAGACACGATGGCAGCACCAGCTCGGTCTGATATACCAAACCGGTCTAATACTTTTGAAACGGTAGAGAGATTAGGGCATAGTTGTTGTGAGTTACTATGTTTTACAGTCGTTAATTGCGATTGCGTATTTTCATTATAATATGAAGAACGATTTAATACTTTAACTGATCGTTCTTTTTGAGAAGTTGAAGCTTCCTGAAGCTCTTCCTGGGACCGTTTGTCATAAAATTCTTCCCGTTTTCTCTTTCTGCTCAGGTTTTCCATGAGTTTATTGCTTGTTTTAAAGTCAACACCACCAATATACATTTTTCTGCAACTTCTCTGATCCTTTAAAAAATCCCGGTCCTTTAGAGGAACTTTTACCTCTTTGTCGCAAGAACAAGAGGTATAACATTTACATTTGCATACTGCAATATCAAATAATTGTGTCGCTTTTATTTTAAACTCTGACAACTTCTGTTTGTAGCTTGCGGAGTCTTTTCTAGAAGCATATGATTTTAGTATTCCTCTGTATTTATTGTGATAATTTTTATTTTTTTAACTACAGCACGAACGCCAATTGTTGGAATTGAAGCTAACTCCCATAATTTCATGACCTTTTCTACCACTTCTAAGCTCGAATCACTGACTAAATTAGCAAACTGGTTTACTTTTTTTCGACTTATCCAAAGATAACACATCATTACTTCTTCATAAGTCGGCAATACATTTGGTGGCAAATCTCTTCCACTACCGAATATTGGACATTTAAAATCACTGCGCAACAAGGCCATGTCTGTTACAATAATAACAATAACCGATATTGATTTAATACACTTTAACTAATAAATTGAAGGTAGTTATTGTATTACCCGCTTGATTTGCGTTTGGAGCTCATTTGTATTAACGTCATAGTAATCAAATGCTAACTTAACGCAATGGGGTAGGTAAAAAAATTAGGCGTAATATTTGATTGACTTGCGGCAGTACTAAAACTCAAAATTTTGAAAAAATATTTATACTCCTATAGAAGGTAATTGGCGGAGCACCTTTTCCGCACTGGTCCATTAGGTATATGTAAAAACAAAAAATCTCCATAGAGGCGCGCTCCACCCTAAATTGACTATGTGTCAACAGCTGCACACTGCACTGCCGAGCCCCGCGCACTTTGTGGCCAGAAGACCAGGACAACTTTTCAAAAAGATATGGTGGGGATTTATGCTTTAATACTCCAAACAGGAGGCAAGCAAGGTGCAGCTTGCGCCTGTGTTGCATTTTAAGAATATTATATTTATTTAAAAATGGAGTGACATGGGCTCTCAGTGGAATACTAAAACAAAAACGTGCACAAGCATTTTGCACTCGCTGAACAAGTCTCTTGGTCTTTGCAAGAAGGCGTGGACCATACACTGTGTCCACATAATTCAATTTTGATAAAATCAGGGTCTCCACTAGCTGAATATGCAAGCTTTCGCTTATAAATGGCCTAATTCTATACAGGATTTTAAGTTTATAGAAGCAACTTCTAACTGACCCTGCAATATGCTTCTCATAACGCAATCCACAGTCCATATGAAGACCCAGGTTACGCGCTTCATACACACGCTCGATGGGTTCGCCCATCATTGTAACATGTGTGAGACTAGTGCAATCAAGGCCAGCCACCAGCTGCTTACTGCCAAAAATTAGGTATTTGGTCTTGTCAGGATTGAGTAACAAGGAGTTTTCCGCTGCCCAAGCAGCAATGCCAGTGAGATCTTCATTAAGCTTATCTATGGTACTGTTGATCACTGATGGCTTACATGAGATGTAAACTTGAATGTCATCTGCATAAATATGATACTTGCAGTATTTAATACGAGTCTGTATGTCAGCAGTATATAAAATAAACAGAATCGGTCCAAGGATCGATCCCTGTGGCACTCCTTGAGTGAGATGTGCCTTGTCAGATGTTTGAAAGGAACCATCAACATGACACAACTTCACATACTGATAGCGTTTGTTAAGGTAACTGTCAAACCATCTCAATGCATTACTATCAAAACCATAGTAGCTTAACTTGGACAATAGCATATCAATATTTAGACAATCAAACGCTCTTGAAAAGTATCCGAGCGGTTGCCACGAGTTGACGAAGTAAGTAGGTTGGGGTAATAACGGATGTGGGGAAAGAACGTAGCAATCAAATTTCCGCCAAATTTGGCTATATTTCTTCATGTTGGCAACAATGCGCAAGACGCCATTTTATTCCGTCTCGGCCGCAAGTCTCCGCCAACCTCTCCGTGATGTCGGGCGTGTGCTTCACGCTGTTAAACATAGCAAGGCTATTTTCGTGAATATTTTGTCTATCCGTTCTCTTACCCCTGTAATTTATTTTGTATATTTTAATGAAACTGGTGCTTTTTTGTGATTATATTGTCAGACTAATTAGTTTCACAAGATGGTAGTTAAATAAATCCGACTCAAACAGACCTATGATCGCTGTAGGCCGATATCCGATCTTGTCCCTCGCGGTCAAACATCGGAAGAGGTCTATCCGATCTTTACCCATTTAAAATACAGCAGTGATTGTCAAACTTTCAATTTTCATGATTATAAAATGTTCTCTGTGTTTTAAAATGTGATTACTATTATGAGCATAATACAGGGTGGCATCGGGGTCATAATTCTAACCTATTGTTTTTAAATCGGTAAATGATTGCAATTTTAGATAAAGAGATAGTTTTTGATATAGACGACCAGATGGCCTAGTGGTTAGAGAACCTGACTACGAAGCTTGAGGTCCCGGGTTCGATTCCCGTGTCGGGGCAGATGTTTGTATGAAAAATACGAATGTTTGTTCTCGGGTCTTGGGTGTTTAATATGTATTTAAGTATGTATCTATCTATATAAGTATGTTTATCCGTTGGCTAGTACCCATAACACAAGCTTTGCTTAGCTTACTTTGGGACTGGGTCAATTGGTGTGAATTGTCCCGTGATATTTGTTTATTTGTTGTTTATTTGTTGATTAGTTACAGCTATGTATTAATAATTGACAACATTTTATATCTCTATTTTATGTAGGTACTATTCAAAAAGGAGGCGAAATTTGAAGATTTAAACGAATTTTTCTTTTTCGTTACCTACTTAGAACTCAATTTTTCGTATTAATAAACCGTTGAAAATAAAAAAAAGTTGTAAGTAAAAAATGGTGCCATTTTCCCAACAAGAACCCAGAGCTATTTTTTTTTTAAAGTCGATAACATTAATGCTGACGGTTAGTGACAGATGTTGATTTGACACGCCACATTAAAAACAAATGTCGAAAATGGACAACCGCATATACCTAACTTTTTAATCATTTCAGGACTAATGTTTAACTCAAAAGGGCAGGGAAAGGGACGTCAACATCATTCGCATTAATTCACGTTTTTTGCCAAAAGCAATGGAAAAAAAATTGTGTACTTAACACAAAATAGGATCTTTTGAAAAAAATCCTTTTGCTTTGCTAGTGACATAGAAAAGTTTGAGAGTCACAGATATGCCAAATTTTTGTATGAGGGGCAAGATCGGATACCAAAATACTAAAAAAAAGTATCTAACGGGTATACTTAAGTTTGTAGTTATTGGTGACTCCAATTTACATACGTTTCAGAAGGGCTAACATCGGATATATTCCCTTTAAAAATCGATAAAAATGGTCTCGCCGGAAGACCAGCGCTGGCTCCACCCCAGGAGTCCGCATTTATGCTGAGGCGGGACCTTTTTTCGTACACTTTTTCATATATTATTTTATTTTTATTTTATATTTTAAAATTGTATTGTCTTAATAGTTGTTTCTTATTTATTTATTTTTTATTTTTGTGTGTGCGAAATAAATTTTTTCATTTCATTTCTTTAGAGACCTTATTCTCTAAGCATTAAAAGCGCCTCTACATCTACATCCGGTGTTACCCCTTGATGACCAATTAATCGTTACACTTTAGAAATAGTTTGTGCTATCTTTCCACAGGTATAACATATTAACCTTTGATTTTATAATAATAACCGATATTTGAGCCTAAATTTATTAACCCATTTACGCCATATTTCAACAATCTGACGCGTACTGATACCGAGGAAAAAAAGTTTTTACCAGGCTCTCTCAACTAGTCTAAAATCTGTCCGGTATTACCTACAACGTACCTTACTGGTTTAGTGCGGCACCGGCTGTTTTGTCGCTGGCATCGCAAAATATGGCGAGTGTCGCATGATGAGACGGATGAGCGAGTAAAGTGGCGGTTTTTATGCTGTCTTTATACGCTTCATACGCTTGCGTTGCCTCAGCGGTCCATTCGATCGGAGTTTTGTCGCGCTTCTTGACATTGTGTAGGTACTTATTCAGCGGCGCTTGAATGGTGGCGGCGTCTTTGATGTTTTCCCGGTAAAAGTTGAGCATACCGAGAAAACGTTGTAGCTCTTCCACGGTTTGCGGTTTCGGGAAATCGGTGATCGCTTGTACCTTTTCTTGAGGTGGCTGAATTCCTTCCGCCGAGACTTGATGGCCGAGGAATTTAACGGTCGGCTGGCTGAAAACACACTTTGACGGGTTGATAGTGATACCGTATTCTTCGAGTCACTGTAGGACGACGCATAGGTGTTTCCGGTGCTCTTCCTCGTCGTTTGATGCCACAAGTAGGTCGTCGACGAAAGGGAATACGAAGTCGAGTTCGCGTAGTACTTCGTGAATAAAACGTTGGAACGTTTGACCGGCGTTCTGGAGACCTGGGCACATGCGCGGAAACTCGAAGAGACCAAATGGGGTGATGATAGCGGTTTTCTCCACGTCTTCTTCGCTGACTGGTAATTGCTGGTATGCGCGATTAAGGTCGAGAGTGGAGAAAATTTGCTTCCCGGCGAGTTGGTAGGTGAAATCGCGTATGCGTGGTATGGGATACCGATCAGGCTTAGTAATGGCGTTGAGCCTTCGGTAATCGCCACACACGCGTAGGTCACCATTTTTCTTCGGCACGACGTGAAGAGGTGATGCCCAAGGGCTTTTGCTTGGTCTGCAAAGGCCTTGTTCCATCATGTTTGCAAACTCTTTTTTTATAAGCTCGTAGCGATGCGGTGCGATGGGGCGTGGCCTACAGTGAAGGGGCGGGCCAGAAGTTTCGATGAAATGTTCGACTGGATGTTTCGGCGACAATTTCATCGATGTACTAGGGGCGTTCAATAAAAAGTGAGAATGAGTATGTTATAAACAACTTTTACTAAATGTCATTTTATTTTTCGACATAGTCACCTTTTAGCATAATACACTTAGTATATCTTTTTTCTAAACTTAAAATTCCATTTTTAAAAAAGGTCTCATCTTGAGTACTTAAAAAATCTTGTACTGCAGCGACTACCGCGTCGTCGTCTTCAAATTTCTGGCCTCTCAGGTATTGTTTCAATCTCGGAAATAGGTAGAAATCACTGGGAGCGAGATCTGGTGAAAACGGAGGATGCTTAAGGATATCGAACCCAGCATCACGAATTGCAGCCATTGCAACGGCGGACTTGTGTGCCGGGACATTGTCCTGGTGGAACAGCACAACTTTCGAGAGTTTACCTCGCCGTTTTTCGCGGATCTCATTGCGCAATGTTGCTATTTGTTTGGCGTATAAAGTGCCTGTAATAGTGGCTCCATGCTCGAGATACTCAATCACTAATACCCCTTTACCATCCCAAAAAACAGAGCCCATGACCTTACCGGCAGATGGGCTCACCTTGAATTTCTTCGGAGTTGGAGATGATGGCCTTTTCCATGTCATAGACTGCAGTTTCGTTTCAGGGTCGTAATGATGGAGCCATGTTTCGTCCATTGTTATAAATCGCGCCAAAAAAAGTTCCCGGTCTTGCTGCATCAGGTTCAAAGCTTCTTGACAATTCTCTAGTCTAGTTTGTTTTTGCGTGTCAGTAAGCATTCTTGGTACCCAACGCGCAGATACCTTTTTCATACCCAAGCGTTCATGTAAAATATTATGCACGCTCCCCGTTGAAATCTTTACATTTTCAGCAATAAAACGAACTGTGACACGACGATCCGCCAAAACTGAGTTTTCGACTTTTTTCACAATTTCTTCAGTTACTGCTGTAGTAGGGCGTCCGGAGCGGGGGTCGTCCATTGTCGATGTTCTTCCACGTCTAAATTCGGCGCACTAACGTGCGACTGTCGAATACGGAGGAGCATTGGACCCTAAAGTGTCCCGCACATCCAAATGGACTTGGTCCGTAGAAAAATTTTTCAAATACAAGTATTTGATAACGGCGCGCAGTTCAATTTTCTCCATTTTCGCTAACGTACTCAATAGCATTGCAAAGAAATTACCGTATATTTTTTTAAACAAAAGACAGTTAGTTTTTTTTTCATAGCAACCAGCTAGATAGATTAGCTTTACCGGCCAGTATTTAATTTAGTAATATTAAAAGAGTTTGCATCTCATTCTCACTTTATATTCCCTCCCCGGTCCCACATCACTCCGTACCTGAACGCCGCTAACTTGCTGAACATGCCTGCACGCAGGCGCATGCACCTCGCCACTTTGCTGTTCGGTGTGAGACGCTACAGGACACCGTTGTACCTCTTCAATAAAATTGTTTGGTCGAAGAGTGAGCGCAGGAGTGCTATGGTTCTTGTGCCTAAACACCGGACCGCGGCATTTCGAGGAAGTTTTAAGTTTGCGGCGTCCAAGTGCTGGAATGATATTCCTCCCCCTATCCAACGAGCGTCTAGTAGGTACACCTTCAAGCGCAAGCTAAAGGATCACTTATTAACGCTCCAAAAATCCTACCTATAAAACCAGCACTTGATATGCCAACCTGTTGTTTTACAGGGTTATGTTTTAGCAGTTTACTTTTTCTTTATTTACATATTATGCTACGCAATAATAAATCTAAATTGTTTGTTAATTCATTATCATTTTATTAATTTATCTTTTTATTAAGTAGTTTATATAGTATATTTGTGTATCGTTCCGTGAGTCACAGACGGTTCTGGCAGAAAATCAGCGCTGCAGGCGTCTAACGCCTCAGCATAATGCTGAGTCAGCGACCGTTTCACTTTTGCATGGACACACATGCAGATCTGTGTATTTATTACTTCGTTGTTTTGTGAACCTTGTTTATTTGTATGAATTTGTGTGTACTTTCTTGTATTTGTGTGTCTTGTAAAAGTGAATAAATGTCTTCTTTCTTTCTTTCTTTCTTTCTTATATTGAACGCACCTCGTAAGTCGGGTGGCTCCTGGAAATTCGGCAAGGATGTTGTGGTACGCATCTTGCACATCTATGCTGCGAACGGTAGGTATTGGCGCAGAGCATATTTGTGCATTTGTTGTGAGATGCATCTTGCCGTCGATGAGTCTGCGATGTTTTATGTCGACTATTAGATCGTGGAATTTCAGGAAATCTGCACCCAAAATCGGCTTTGACACGTCTGCGATGATAAATTTCCATCGGAATGATCTTCGGAGGCTGAGGTCGAGATCGAGAGTCTTCTCACCGTATGTAGGTATGACCGTATTATTGGCAGCGTACAGTTGGAAAGGTAGAGGCGTTGCGGTGAAATTTTTCGTTCTTGGTATGACGGAAATATTTGCTCCCGTGTCTACCAAGAACGATAATCTGGTTTTTCTGTCTTTGACGAAAAGGCGGTGTGATGTTTCGGGAAAGCCAGTTTCCGCCGCAGACAGCGTTACATTTTCCGACGGCGTGTGGATGGGCTTGGCTCTGCACGGTGGTTCGCAGTTTTTGGCGTCCATACCGTAGCGATGATGGTACTTGCAGTATGGCATGGGCGATTTTGGACGGCTTCCGTTCTGCGACGTAGTACGTGGGCGTGATTGGAAGTTACGGCGAGGGCGACTGCGCTGTTTGTTCATGTCTTGCGGTCGTGATCGCAGCTCGGCAACTTCTTGGGACAATCTTCGAATTTCACTGACGAGCATCTGAGTATCGACGGCTGGAGAGCGCATTTTCTTGGATTGGATTCTTCAGGGACCTATGCTTCAGAGGGTTGCTGTTGTTCACGGGGTCACCACTTTAGGGATGTTTGGTTGAGGTAAATTAAACTCCCTAATAGATTTGTATAAGTGAAGAATAGGTGAAGAAGAATAAGAAGAATGTTTATTATAAAATATTTACAGGTGTATATAAAATATGTACAGGGCGCAATTAGTGCTAGGTCCGCGGATCATGCAAGAGGGCGTGAATCGTTGCGCTCTCGCTCTAAAGTGAGCGAGACGGTTGCGGACTACAGAACGCTCGGAACTCTCGCGCTCGCGTCTGTATAAAATAAGGCGCGGCAAAGCTTGCGATCTTTTTCATCGCGCGGCCGTCGAGGAAGGAACATGTCGTCGTAGCTCCGTACTTCGCTCCGATGCAGCGTGTGTCTCCGCTGCACTCCGCGATCTGAAGCACGACGACGAAGATGAAGATTCCTCGAGGCTTGAAGATTGAAAAATGCTGCGATCGACGAAACAAATAAAAACTGTTCTTTTGAGAACATTCGACCTTATGGTCGCGTCTCTATAGACAACGTCAACTTATCCTTTACTGACGTCAATCACCTACACATTCATTAATCCGTAACTTATATTTGCCATAATTAATCTAACGTATTGCTAAATATTCGCAATATTAATATAAATAGAAATAAACCCGCGAAATCATACGCGAATTCATACGCGATAGCCCTCGCGTTCCGAATCTTAGCTGCAGATTGCTTAAAATGTACAAAGCAAAGAGAATATGTATAACCAATACATTTTGTACAAAGGTTTCACAACCACTGTGTTAAAAATTATATTTAGCTCTAAAAAAAAGTCATATTTTATGACAAAGAAACATTATTTAAGGAAATGAGTTTTTTTTTTAAGTTCTCAGTACTTTAAAAATGAAGAAAAAATCAAACCGTAAGCTAACTTTAGAAGTACTTTGGGTTTCGAACGTCCAAACGTCAGTCGAGACTAAGAGAGATAGATATATTTGGTTTGCATATAGCGGCATCCCTTTCGCGACTTAGCGTTTCAGTTTCGGACCAGAGACAATATCGGTCTTTCTTTCACTTGTAAGCGATTGAGACTCAGCTCTGAGAAATAGACGTCGTGGTACCAATTTCGACGACTCAGTTAACGTGCCTAAATTTAACTGCTCTGCGTTTGGAACGTTTATTGAAAGATCATGGTAAGCCCCCGAACTCATGAAATACTTTAGCGGGTTTTCATGAGAGGCGCGAACGGGTAACCACAGTGGGTAACCATGATTGGTTCGTGTTACGCCATGTGCGCGCACTCAAAGCTCAATGGTTGACTTTCGATTGCGCGCGCAAGATGTCGTACGGTCCGAAATGGACTTAATGTGTTATTTTAACACTATTTTTTTTTTCAAAACTTAAGACGTAATTAAAACCTGTGTGTTATATTATACCATTTTTTTACCTATTATAATAATAAAATAATAAATAATAATAAATAATAAATTTATTCAGTAACCATTTACATTTTTACATAGACAAGTGGCTGGAGCATCTTTTTAGGTAAAAATATACCTGTGATAAGAGCCTCCGCTCTTCCTTAAAAGTAGGTACAGTTACTTAAATTTTATGTAGGTATGTAAGTGATTAAACATAATTAATTCAATTTAATTTAAATTCTTAATCTTAAGTTGCGTGCAAGCATGCAAGTGTGCATGCGTATGTGCGCTCATGCGAGCATGTGTGTGTGTGTGTGTGTGTGTGTGTGTGTGTGTGTGGGGTGTGTGTGTGTGTGTGGGGTGTGTGTGTGTGTGTGTGTGTGTGGTGTGTGTGTGTGTGTGTGTGGTGTGTGTGTGGTGTGTGTGTGTTTGTGAGTGTGTGTGAGTATAAGTGTGTGTGTGTGTGTGTATGTGTGTGTGCAGGAAGGGTAGCCCTGCGAGTGAAGTTCTCTTGGGATCAAATGGCAATGAGATTGCCATTTGCTGTCCACCTCTTAAAGTTCAGAATTAAGTAGATACAATGTTTTTAAGTAAATTTTCAGTATCATAATATGATTTGTTTTTTAACCAAATGATACTTTAATTTTACATTCATACTTTGTCAAGGAGTAAATATCTAATTGTTGATTAATGAGGTTGTAAAGACTTGTAGCTTGTGCAAGATATTGTCTCCTAGCAAAGGTCGTCCTCACTTGAACAGCAGGAGCAGAATTTTTCCTCCTCCGTCTATTCTGTGGTTCTGGTTTATATATTACAGTTAAGTGCATTCTTTGAATAGCATGAACGATGTATAGCTTCCTCACCGACAGAAGCCCACACAGAGAGTACAGATCCAGAGCTGGGAACCTATAGGGTTTGAAATACATTACTTTTAGTAACGATCTCTGTGCTCTCTCTAGTTCCAAGAATTTCATTCTGGTTAAACCACCCCAAATCGGTATGCAATAAGTTAAGACGGACTGAGCCAGGGAGACATATATTTGTTTTAGGAGATAAGATGGGGTCACATGCCTAAGGGTTTTGAATACCCATATCAGTATCCTTATCCTGTTCATGATAAGTTCTGAATGCGAATGCCAAGACAATCTTCGATCAATCATAATTCCTAGTTACTTTATATGTTCTACTTTATTTATTTCAGGGCAATTGCAATACATAATATTTCGGAGCAGTGTTGAATGGCTGAAACTGCAAGTTTTTAGGGTCCATGGTGAACCCTTCAGACGCAGATCATCCATATCCATATCACTTTAAACATGAAACTACCGTGAGACTCACTCATAGTGAAAATAAAGGGATCACTCACGTCTTAAAACGAGTTTAACTCGACATGTTTCCATATCCATATCCATATACCTGTCCATCCATATCCATACCTATTCCATTATATTCCGTATCAATATTCCATATATCCATATCCATATGAAAGTGTGTCTGTCTGTCTGTCTGTTACCTCCTCACGCTTAAACCGCTGAACTGATTTAGATGAAATTTAGTATGGGGATAGTTTGAGTCACGGGAAAGGACATAGGATAGTTTTTATTCCGGAAAATTGCATATTTCCCGCGGGATAGCGATAAATGAATTCTTTGCAGACGGAGTCGCGGGCAACAGCTATTGTAATAATAAATTACAATTTTTTTTATCAGAATGTGGGGGCTAACAAGAATTTGTTTTCAATTTGTGGCCTATTTAATGCTTTTTATTATAAAGAAAACACAAGGTTATGATTGAAATTTATCATAATTCAATAAAAATAAATTTCGAGATTTTATTAAATGAAAATGCCTATGTAAATATGTTATTTTGGTAGAGATTGCGAAAACTAAAACTATGAAATACTTTGTACAATATTATCACATGTTGCTTGCATACTTATGATTATGACTAAGATCTATTCCTACGAATACCTTAGTTAGATAATTAAACTAAAATATGAATACAGTTCTAATTAGGGTCGTCATTAGATTTAATTTCTCTTGAGGTAGTCGCTGTTGGTTGTGCAGTTTTTGCTTTAGGCGACGGTAGCAAAGCTGAAAATATAAGTAATACTTCCATTAAAAAAGCAAACAAATAATCAAATCATCATCACGTATAAGACCAAGTCTAAGGCACAGGCCTACTCAGACAGAGAGGGCTTGGACCGTCGTTCCCATACTGCACATTGCGGATTCGGAACAACACGCACCATTGAATTTCTTTGCCGGGATGAGCAGATTTCTTCATGATGCTTCCTTCACCTAATAAGTTCCTTCACCTAGTAATTTCGCATGTACATTCTGAAGACTCTGAGGTGCAAGCCCGGGCTTAAACCCGCGAAGCCATTGATAGGACAAACCACTCGGCTACCGTGAATTTAATACATACATATATCTAAGAAACATAGAAATTAATTGATTCCTAAAATGTCGGTATTAACATATGATATCCAAATATCATAATACACGTAAATTCAACGGGACTGATACTTGTTTATTATCAAATGGATACAAGATTAGCCAATTGTCGATAGCAAAAATACAGATATTTATAATTTTTAGACAATGACTACCTAACGATAAAAAATACCTAAGTCTTCTTCCTCGAAATTGCCATGATATCGTATTATGGAGGTATTATTTTAATATCTCTTGGGTATCTTCATTTTGGCATTAGATAATGTAGATACAAAGTTTATAATAATGATGATAGCATAAAGTAAATTAAATTAACACCTTAATTGTTCAAAAACCTACATTTTTTTTATCACAGGACAATTCGCACTAATTGACCTAGTCCCAAACTAAGCAAAGCTTCTACTATGGGTCCTAGACAACGGATAAACGTACTTATAAAGATAGACACATGCATAAATACATATTAAACACCCACGACCCGAGAACAAACATTCGTTTTATTAACACAAATGTCTGCCCCGACAGGGAATCGAACCCGGGACCTCAAGCTTTGTAGTCAGGTTCTCTAACAACTAGGCCATTGGGTCGCCGTTACGTTTAAAGGGTAGTTCTACGAGTGTTTCAACCGCGATTAGTGTCCTGTCGCAAATATTGAAGAGATGAGCTACGTCTAGCGGATCGATACAGTGTGCTTACGGTTATAATTTCATTTTTTTCAAATTTCTAGCTAACTGTTCCCGCAGAGAAATTCCGAGCATAGTCCTCTCCATCGCCCTCTGAGTGCCCTTGAGCTTTCTTATGAGGCTCATCGTTAGCGACCACGTCTCAGTGCCGTAAGTCATCACTGGCAACACACACAGCACACACTGCTCAAAGACTTTTGTCTTGAGACACTGCGGTATATAGGATGACAAGGTTTGCGGAGCTTCTCGAACGTTGCCCAGCCGAGTCGCATTCGTCGTGATAGTGGGTAGGGTACATCGCTTATAGAACTGGTGGGCGATGGGGCCAAAAGGTTCCCGAATGGCGTCCTCAGACCGGAAGATGCAGTGTAGGTAGGCCTCCAATAAGATGCAGCGACGGCCTGTTTAAGGTTGCGGGAACGCGTTGGATGTAAATGGCGTAATACTGGTCTGTTTAGCGAACCTTGGGGAGACCTACACATTATTATATTCTGGATTGGACGTCTTTCGGCTGAAATTATGATGATGATGATGTAGCTATTTTTTTCAATACAATTATGTGACAGGATACTGACGCGGTTGAAACTGATACCTTAAAAGCAGACTTATTAATTTCTTGTAACAAAATCATTTTTAATACACGTTTTTTTGCTGACTGTATTTTTTCTTGACTGTACTCGCATTGTTAGCCAAACAAATATCTGTACCAAGTTTAACCTTTAACCAAGTTACCTGCGAAACAATTTAATGGTGTGCGTGAAGTTCCTAATCAACACTAGGCTCGCGTGAAAGCTACAGTCCAAACCTTCTCATTCTGGTAGGATACCTAGTAGTACCTACTAACTAGTAATGAGACACGTAGAACTGAGAAGAGATGAATGTTCCTGAATTAAGTGAAGAGCATAACATATTTACCAGTGAGCATCATTTTCGTCAGCGTGGAGAATGGTCCGTCGATGAGTACACAAGCGGCCACCGATACGATCACTGTGTACGCCACAATGCTCGTAAACACCCAGAACTGAAGATAAAATAATAATTAAAACCATTTACTTACAATTTGCTCCAAAATATTAAAACTATCTGTCGAACAAAACACACTGATTCCATTTAAAACCACATTAAAATAGCACGCTCGACACGTCATGAATAATTTCGAAGGTCAGAACCGTGAGCTACTCGAACGGCAGCTCAAAAATATGAGGATTAACCACATTTTCACAGTAATAATAATTTTGGAATCAGACAGAATATACAAATTAAGTAAATACAATTAAATATAGTAATTAGCAAAAATAATAGGCACTTACAATGTTTGCAAAGCTGAAATAGTAATTAGCAACGATAGATTTCGTATGGGCCCATATTATAGCGTAATGGAACAAGTACATCGCATAGGAGATGCGAGCCACGAACTTCCATATTGTCAGCGATAGGAACCAGTTGATCGGACCTGAAAATATATGATTTTTTTTTCATTAAATGAACTTAAACCATATCCACAATCCATTGTGGATGCAGAAAGCGTACGATCGTGGGTAGTGGAAGCGTCGGGATCTATTGTTAAACAATGGACGTCTTCGAATTAAACAGATTAATTAGAAGGTGAATCGGAAACTAATTAACGCAATTATCTATATATAATTTATTGAATCAGGCGTTACTTTGCGGAGGTCCATATTAATGAACTAAAACAATTACTTTGCTCACCCGCGACCTTACAATAGTTACGTTTATGCAAGAAATGTGCGTTCATGCAGTTCCTCCACCTCCACACTGTACGAACACACACAAATCACATAAACCCAACCATCACCACCACCAAGCTACACTGACGCGTTTCGAACTCAACCAGAGCTCATCTTCAGAGTTACCACAACCGTATGCTATGCTACCAAACGTTAAACTAACAAACCAAAACAAATGTTTTAACTTGTCACTGTAACTTCTCAAGTACCCACTTTATTTTTCTTATTCTCAAACTACCCCACAAAAATTAACTTTTATTGACATATTTAAAACTACCTTGAATTTTTTTTTTTTGTTTATTTATTTATAAGGCATATTTAATTAATACTAACTGTTCAAATTCGACCCAAGCCGCAGTAAAGGAGAAGATACTAAATTTACCTGTTCATTAATAATAGACCCCATAGTGTTGTACCTAATTATTTCCATGCATTCCAGAGCATCCAGACGCAACCCCTTGCCGCAATAATGTAACACTTCATAAGAATCTGAATCTAATAATGAATGATTTGATTCCAACAAATGTTTTGCAAAATTCGATCTATCTGGATGCTCATTCCTATATGCCGAAACATGCTCTTTAAATCTAGTATTAAAACTTCGGCCTGTCTGTCCTACGTATATCCCATTGCAGTCATTACAAGTAAGCTTGTATACCCCCGATCTAGTTCCCTTATCTACCTGTTCTTTGTGGTTACATAGATAAGATTAAGATAAGATTTATGGCATTTTAAAATCAAACAATATTAATGTTGCCTTTAAGACTAACAACTCTTTGTACTCTAGGCTATGTAACCACAAAGAACAGGTAGATAAGGGAACTAGATCGGGGGTATACAAGCTTACTTGTAATGACTGCAATGGGATATACGTAGGACAGACAGGCCGAAGTTTTAATACTAGATTTAAAGAGCATGTTTCGGCATATAGGAATGAGCATCCAGATAGATCGAATTTTGCAAAACATTTGTTGGAATCAAATCATTAATTGTTAGATTCAGATTCTTATGAAGTGTTACATTATTGCGGCAAGGGGTTGCGTCTGGATGCTCTGGAATGCATGGAAATAATTAGGTACAACACTATGGGGTCTATTATTAATGAACAGGTAAAGCAGGAGTGTTACCAAGCTTGGGTAAATGCAGCGAAGGTTCGGGATGTAAAGACCAGTGTTTTAAAAAAGGAGTTTAACTTTGCCTCCAGGTCCCTTAAAAGAGACATTGCCAGAGCTAAATCGTTGCACATTGGTAGAATTGGCGAGAGACTAGAGCGCCTCCCTTCGGGAACTCGTGCGTTCTGGTCTCTTGCCAAAGCTATCCAGGGGAATTTCTGCACGCCTTCTTTTCCGCCTCTACACGCGGGTAACGATTCTTTGGCCCACGACGCAAAGGAAAAAGCCGATCTTCTAGGTAAATTCTTTGCGTCCAACTCGACTTTGGATGACGGGGGACGCATGCCACCGACCATACCGCGTTGTGAGAGCTGTATGCCGGATATCCGGTTCCACCAAAGCTCAGTGCGTAAAGCACTTCTCTCCCTCGATATCCATAAGTCCAATGGGCCTGATGGAATCCCTCCGGTAGTGTTGAAGATGTGCGCTCCTGAGTTGGCTCCGGTTTTAACGCGTCTTTTTCGGCTCTCCTACTCTTCTGGCGTAGTCCCGTTCTCATGGAAGTCTGTTCTGGTCCACCCGATCCCTAAAAAAGGTGACCGCTCTAATCCATCTACCTATAGGCCAATAGCCATAACTCCCCTGTTCTCTAAGATAATGGAGTCCGTTATCAACCGCCAGCTCCTTCGATACCTTGAGGACCGACAATTGCTCAGTGACCGTCAATATGGTTTCCGTAGCGGCCGCTCGGCCGGCGATCTACTGGTTTACCTGACACATCGTTGGGCACAGGCGATT
The DNA here is from genome assembly GCA_947859365.1 of Archips crataeganus. Lineage (NCBI taxonomy): Eukaryota > Metazoa > Arthropoda > Insecta > Lepidoptera > Tortricidae > Archips > Archips crataeganus. Next base: position 16,146,026 of record OX402053.1, read on the forward strand.
GAGACAAAGGGTGAAGCATTGGCTGTTAGTTTAGATGTGGCGAAGGCCTTCGATCGGGTTTGGCACAAAGCGCTCCTCTCAAAACTTCCGTCCTTTGGGCTTCCTGAGAAATTATGCGGATGGATCAGCAGCTTCCTAACGGACAGAAGCATAAAGGTTGTAGTTGACGGTGCATGCTCTGATTCCATGTCTGTGAATGCTGGTGTCCCTCAAGGCTGTGTGCTATCGCCTACGCTCTTCCTTCTGCATGTCAATGATATGCTGCCATCCGGCGGCATTCACTGTTATGCGGATGATAGTACGGTTGATGCCTCTTACACCGGCCGCGCCGGTATTTCTCGGGAAAACGTTATAGAGTGCCGAAATAAACTTGTGTCTGAAATTGAGACTTCCCTAAAAGAAGTTTCAGAATGGGGTCGACTTAATTTAGTCCGTTTTAACCCCACTAAGACACAGGTTTGCGCGTTTACCGCAAAAAAGTCTGCGTTTGTCGCGTCACCTCTTTTCGAAGGCACTCCCCTTGCTACCACAGCCAGTATCGGAATCCTTGGTATTGACATCTCGAGTGAAGTCCAGTTCCGCGACCACTTGGAGAGTAAGGCTAAATTAGCCTCGAAGAAGCTCGGCGTGCTCAACAGATCGAGACGGTATTTCACTCCAGCCCACCGCCTTCAGCTTTATAAGGCGCAGGTTCGCCCACATATGGAATACTGCTCTCATCTGTGGGCGGGGGCTCCCCGGTACCAGCTTCTCCCTCTGGATCGCATACAACGGAGAGCGACTCGAATAGTCGGCTGCCAACGAACTTCTGATGGGCTTGATTCCTTGGCGCTGCGTAGAGATGTAGCTTCACTGTGCATCTTCTATCGCATGTACAACGGAGAGTGCTCCGAGGAGTTATTCGGGTTGATCCCTGCCGCATCCTTCCGCCACCGCCCTACGCGACAACACTTCCATCCTCACCATCTGGATGGTTGGTTGTCTTCTACTGTGCGTTTTTCCAGAAATTTCCTGCCTCGCACAGCAAAGCTCTGGAATGAGGTTCCTGCTGCGGTATTCCCGGACCGATATGACCTTCAAGCTTTCAAAAAAAGAGCGTACTCCTACCTAAAAGGCCGGCAACGCACTTGTGACTCTTTTGGTGTCGCAGGTGTCCATGGGCGACGGTAATCGTTTACCATCAGGCGATCCGTCTGCTCGTTTGCCCCCTATATCATAAAAAAAAAAAAAAAAAAAAAAAAAAAAAAAATTTAGTATCTTCTCCTTTACTGCGGCTTGGGTCGAATTTGAACAGTTAGTATTAATTAAATATGCCTTATAAATAAATAAACAAAAAAAAAAAAAAATTCAAGGTAGTTTTAAATATGTCAATAAAAGTTAATTTTTGTGGGGTAGTTTGAGAATAAGAAAAATAAAGTGGGTACTTGAGAAGTTACAGTGACAAGTTAAAACATTTGTTTTGGTTTGTTAGTTTAACGTTTGGTAGCATAGCATACGGTTGTGGTAACTCTGAAGATGAGCTCTGGTTGAGTTCGAAACGCGTCAGTGTAGCTTGGTGGTGGTGATGGTTGGGTTTATGTGATTTGTGTGTGTTCGTACAGTGTGGAGGTGGAGGAACTGCATGAACGCACATTTCTTGCATAAACGTAACTATTGTAAGGTCGCGGGTGAGCAAAGTAATTGTTTTAGTTCATTATCTATACATATAAAATCCTTTGTCCTGACTGACGGATCAACGCACAGCCTAAACCGCTGATCGTAGAGACCTGAAACTTGGAGGGTGTGTTCTTTGTATGACGTAGGCATCCGATAAGAAAGGATTTTTCGTAGTTCTACTCCTAAGGGGGTAAAAAAGGGGGGCAAAGTTTGTATGGGACAACGTAATTCCTTGGTCCAATCTACTTCAAATTTTGCATAAACATTCTATAACAGAATTGATGGAAGACGTGTTTCGTATTTTATTGAAATTCATCCCTTGACGGGGTTAAAAAGGAGTAGAAAGTTATTTTGGGGGTGATTTGCTTCGAAGTTGATATCAATACTCCTTAGTGCTTTTGATTTAAATTCAGCAGCTTCCTAACGGACAGAAGCATAAAGGTTGTAGTTGACGGTGCATGCTCTGATTCCATGTCTGTGAATGCTGGTGTCCCTCAAGGCTGTGTGCTATCGCCTACACTCTTCCTTCTGCATGTCAATGATATGCTGCCATCCGGCGGCATTCACTGTTATGCGGATGATAGTACGGTTGATGCCTCTTACACCGGCCGCGCCGGTATTTCTCGGGAAAACGTTATAGAGTGCCGAAACAAACTTGTGTCTGAAATTGAGACTTCCCTAAAAGAAGTTTCAGAATGGGGTCGACTTAATTTAGTCCGTTTTAACCCCACTAAGACACAGGTTTGCGCGTTTACCGCAAAAAAGTCTGCGTTTGTCGCGTCACCTCTCTTCAATGGCACTCCCCTTGCTACCACAGCCAGTATCGGAATCCTTGGTATTGACATCTCGAGTGAAGTCCAGTTCCGCGACCACTTGGAGAGTAAGGCTAAATTAGCCTCGAAGAAGCTCGGCGTGCTCAACAGATCGAGACGGTATTTCACTCCAGCCCACCGCCTTCAGCTTTATAAGGCGCAGGTTCGCCCACATATGGAATACTGCTCTCATCTGTGGGCGGGGGCTCCCCGGTACCAGCTTCTCCCTCTGGATCGCATACAACGGAGAGCGACTCGAATAGTCGGCTGCCAACGAACTTCTGATGGGCTTGATTCCTTGGCGCTGCGTAGAGATGTAGCTTCACTGTGCATCTTCTATCGCATGTACAACGGAGAGTGCTCCGAGGAGTTATTCGGGTTGATCCCTGCCGCATCCTTCCGCCACCGCCCTACGCGACAACACTTTCATCCTCACCATCTGGATGGTTTGTTGTCTTCTACTGTGCGTTTTTCCAGAAATTTCCTGCCTCGCACAGCAAAGCTCTGGAATGAGGTTCCTGCTGCGGTATTCCCGGACCGATATGACCTTCAAGCTTTCAAAAAAAGAGCGTACTCCTACCTAAAAGGCCGGCAACGCACTTGTGACTCTTTTGGTGTCGCAGGTGTCCATGGGCGACGGTAATCGTTTACCATCAGGCGATCCGTCTGCTCGTTTGCCCCCTATATCATAAAAAAAAAAAAAAAAAAAAAAAAATACATTTTATTTTGACACGAAACGAAACTTCAAATTTTGCAAACTATTTTTGTCTACGTTTGTCAACCACTTCCTGATCTGATCTCTGATAATAACTAATTATAATAAGTATTTGTATTTCACCAAGCTTTTGCTTTTACAAGCGCAGCGTGGGACGTCCACCAACGAGATGGACGGACGTTTTGGTGAAGGCCGCAGGTTCAGGGTGGATGCAAGTCGCTTCCAACCGTAATGATTGGGCGTCAATGAGGGAGGCCTATGTCCAGCAGTGGACGTCCTACGGCTGAAATGATGATGATGATGATGAAGCTTTTATGTGAGTTCAACCTTTTTCGAATAAAATCGAATTGAGTATTCAAACATCATTGTTGAACTCGCATAAAAGCTTGGTGCAATGCAAATACATATAAAATCCTTTGTCCTGGAAGTCCTAAATGAGTGACTGGCGGATTAACACACAGCCTAAATCGCTGTATGTAGAGACCTGAAACTTGGAGGATGTGTTCTTTGTATGACGTAGGCATCCGATAAGAAAGAATTTTCCGGAATTCCCACGGGATAAGGAATATACAGGATGTATATATTTCATCAATCGAGAGTGACCATAGGGTCACTCTCGATTGGGGATAGCCCCATAACGAAGATTACTAAACTGTTCAAATTGGGCATGCAAGTAGACTATTAGAATAGGTATAAAGCTAATTTCAATAATTTTGAAAATTCCCACGGGATAAGGATAAATCAGGATTTATATACTCAAATCAACTGGATCCTATCTCCGTAACTACAATTAAGTACTAAACTTTTCAAATTCAGTATAAACGTAAATGGTCATACTTATTGCAGGATTTTTGGAAATTCCTGTGGGATAGATAATCTCTGAAACTTTCCAGCCGATTTAAAAAAAAATCTTTTACCAGTAAAAAGTTACACTATCCTTTATTGATATAGGCTACTTTTTTCCGGAAAAATGCAAAATTTCCAAGGGATAGAAATAAAAATTCAACTTCGGAGCTCATTTTACAATGTCTTTCACCAATAGAAAAGATGCACTGTCCTTGATTAACATAGGATGCTATTTTCCGGATAAATGCAAAATTCCCGCGGTATAGAAAATAGTAAATTAAATTGAACTGAGTTTAAAAAAATGACCAATAGAAAGCTACACTATCCTTTGTTGGTATAGGCTAGGCTACCTACTATTTATTCGATAAAATGCAAAATTCCCGTGGGATAGAAAGAAGTGAACATCACTTGAGGGCTGATTTGAAAATTTTTTTCACCAATAGGAAGTTACACCAACCGTTATTTACATAGACTACTTTTCTCCGTGAAAAAGCAAAATTCACACGGGAAAAAATAAGTGAATTCAACTACGGGGCTGATTTTAAAACTTCTTTTACCGGTAGAAAGCTACACCTTTAAAGACATAGACTACTTTTTCTCGGGGAAAACGCAAAATTCCCGCGGGATAAATATAAGCGAAAATTTGCATAGAATAAGGACAAATTTGTTGAAATTCCCACGGGATAGTGATAAACGGGATTTATAATATTCACTAATTGATACTGATGATGATGAAATGATAATAATAATGGATGTTGCCGTTGCCGGATTTTTGTTTTATACAAGGAAAGAGATGAAGAAGCTTTACCACAAATTGGAATTCTACGCGGACGAAGTCGCGGGCAAAAGCTAGTCTATATATATAAAAGAAGAAACTGACTGACTGACGGACTGACATATCAACGCACAGCCCAAACCACTGGGCCTAGAGATTCCAAATTTGGCATGTAGGTTCCTTAGAAGGTCTAGGGGTGCACTAAGAAAGGATTTTTCAAAATTCACTCCCTAAGGAGGTGAAACGGGGGTCCAAAGTTTGTATGGGGAAACAAGATTAGTTCGACTATTTTATTCGAAACTTCACAGAAGTACTCCGAATAATAAATGAGTAAACACGTGTTTCAGGTTTTTTGAGAATTCAACCCCTAAAAGGGGGGAAAGGGGTAACAAAGTTTGAAAATCAACATGGGTGTTGTTTCTATGGTTTATCGGGTCGCTGGTTATGAAAACAACAACGGTTTTAAAATCCGACGTGGAAGACGTAAAATACTATCTCCCTGGATGGGGTTGAAATATCTAAATAAACTAAATGACTGTTGATATATCAACGCACAGTCCAAACCACTGGACCTAGAGACTTGAAATTTTGCACATAGATACCTTATACAATGTAGGCATCCACTAAGGAAGGATTTTTGGGAATTCCCACGGGAAAGGGAAAAAACGGGATTTATATATTCGATTCCGAGTGACCCTATCTCAGTAACTATAATAACTAGACTCTTCAAATTTGATACACAAGTAGGTATTACATTATTTAAAACATTAATTTCAGGATTTTTCAAAATTCCCACGAGATAAGGAAAAAACGGGATTTATATATTCAGTTCAACGGGATCCTATGAACTATAATTACATAATTACTAGACTCTTCAAATTTGGCATAGAAGTAGGTAATTATAATAGTAAAAAACAGGTTTAAGGTTTTTCGGAAATTCCTACGGGATAAGGAAAAAACGGGATTTTTCGTTTTACTGGTCGTAGAAAGCCGAAATTCGGCATGTAGGTTGCTTGGGGAGTGTAGATGAGCATTGAGAGAGGACTTTCCCAAATTCCCACGGGAACGGGAAAAAACGGGATTTTTCGTTTTACTGGTCATAGAAAGCTGAAATTCGGCATGTAGGTCGTTTAGGGAGTGTAGAGGAGCATTGAGAGAGGATTTTCCAAAATTCCCACGGGAACGGGAAAAACGGGATTTTTCGTTTTACTGGTCATAGAAAGCTGAAATTTGGCAAGTGGGTTTCTTGGGGAGTGTAGAGCTGGATTGAGAGAGGACTTTCCAAAATTCCCACGAGAACGGGAAAAACCAGGATTTTTCGTTTTACTGGTCGTAGTAAGCTGAAATTCGGCATGTAGGTTGCTTGGAGAGTGAAGAGGAGCATTGAGAGAGGACTTTCCCAAATTCTAACGGGAACGGGAAAAAACGGGATTTTTCGTTTTACTGGTCGTAGAAAGCTGAAATTCGGCATGTAGGTTGTTTGGGGAGTGCAGAGAAGCATTGAGAGAGGATTTTCCAAAATTCCCACGGGAACGGGAAAAACGGGATTTTTCGTTTTACTGGTCGTAGTAAGCTGAAATTCGGCATGTAGGTTGCTTGGAGAGTGAAGAGGAGCATTGAGAGAGGACTTTCCCAAATTCCAACGGGAACGGGAAAAAACGGGATTTTTCGTTTTACTGGTCGTAGAAAGCTGAAATTCGGCATGTAGGTTGTTTGGGGAGTGCAGAGGAGCATTGAGAGGGGACTTTACAAAATTCCCACGGGAACGGGAAAAACGGGATTTTTCGTTTTACTGGTCATAGAAAGCTGAAATTTGGCAAGTGGGTTCCTTGGGGAGTGTAGGGGAGCATTAAGAAAACATTTCCCGAAATTCTTACGGGAACGGGAAAAAACGGGATTTTGCGTTTTACTGGTTGTAGAAAGCTAAAATTTCAAAATTCGTAAGTTTATACTGTAAGTAGGCCGCAAAGGGCACTTTAACCGACTTCTAAAAAAGGAGGAGGTTATGCATTCCACTTTATGTATTTTTTTATGTAGGTATGTTCACCGATTTCTCGGTCAATTGTGGGCCTGCTTGCTTGCTTGCCTGTATGCTTGCTTGCTTGATATCTTGGTTCTTTGGAATACTCATAGTACACGCGAGCGAAGCCGCGGGCAAAAGCTAGTACCAATATATGTACCTCGACGTCTCGGCAATATTGCAGTGTCGTTAAAAAATCGCGATCAGGTGCGGGTTGTTCGAGATACGGGTGCTGATTCTAATCGGAATCAAGTGCGGGTAGGTACTTTGAAAGATTCGCGCGGCTAATCGAATATGACACCCTATACTTCAGTATGCTTAGTATAAGTTTTACTTCACCAAAATACTTCTCGATCGCGTTTACGTAAAAATTTCAATTCTATGGAAACGTGGACGCGCGCGCGCGGAGACGCTGTCCATGTTTCCCTAGTAATTGATTTTTTTACGTAAACGCGATCGAGAAGTATTTTGGTGAAGTAAAGTAAAACTTATACTAAGCGTACAGTCAACTCATGATCACGTCCACTGCATTGTGGCCGAGACGTCCAGGTAAATATTATTAAATGTTATTGCGAGACAAGTCCCATATAAAGTATATTTTTAAAGCTAATCGTATTTTTAATAATTACAATGGATATTGTGACGTATTATATAAGCCATAAGGCTGAATTTCTAAAGCAATGCATGCGTAAATCGCCACTACCTTTTTACCCGACTGCGAAGAAGGAAGGGTTATGTGTTTGACCCGTATGTATGTATCTATGTACGTATGTATGTCCATTCCTATGTCCTCTCGTAACTACACAACGGTCGAACCGATTTTGATAAATGATACGTCATTGGATTTGTCTTGATAACGCAAGTAACACTGGATACATGAAATTCTTGAAAAATTAAAATGGCGGATTTTAGGCGCCAAAATGTGAGTCTTCAAAAAATTTTTTTTATTCAAGCCTGTCGAGTAGGGTATCAAAATAAAGGGATTTTAAAAGAGATTACAAAAATATATACAAGTTATGTGTTTAAATTTAATTTGGAATAGTAAATTGGCAATCAATGCATTAAAACGACGACGTACCTACTTACTAAGATATCTTTGAGCAATCATTTTCTCTATGAAACCCATGCGGAAAATTAAGTACCTACATATTTCAAAATTGGTTTTGAACTTTAACTAAATAGCATAGGATTCCTAATTCAAATACTCAATAATTTATCTGGGTCTCAGGAGGTTACACTAAAAAGCAAGAAATAAAAAAAATAATTAAAAAAACTAAAAACCCGCCTGCGGTGTAAATAAAATAATAAATTAAAAAATCAAAAAACCCGCCTGCAGAAATACTGAAAAGGTAGAAACAAGATAATATGTTCAATAACAATAAAACGAATTTAAAACACGTCGAGTGCAGTCTTTCAAAATTTAATGCAACGATAAATTGCAGTTGGAGGCATGGGAGTCAGTGGCTGCATGGGATTTAATGTTACTTCATGCATGCCTCCGACTGCATTTTATCGTTGCATTAAATTTAGAAAGACTGCCATCGACGTGTTTTAAATTCGTTTTATTGTTATTGAACATTTTATCTTGTTTCTACCTTTTCAGTATTTCTGCAGGCGGGTTTTTTTGATTTTTTAATTTATTATTTTATTTACACCGCAGGCGGGTTTTTAGTTTTTTTAATTACTTTTTTATTATGGGTTAAACATTATAATTACCTAATATTATGATTTACTTTGAATATTACTAACCTGCGTAGCCAGTAAAGCAGACCAAAATGATCCAGCAAACATACAGACCCCAGCCGAGCCTCACAAAGGAACGGTTCAGGTTGATCACAACCTCACTTTTCCAGTGGCGGTAAAATGAGTACATGCAATATAATGATATTGCCGAAGTTAAAATGTACCCAAGACCAACGAACCACTGGAAAAAGAGAGCGAGGCAAATGTTTCGTTACATTTCAAAGTCAAAGTTCAAAAAAAACTGTCTGTAACTGAAATATTGAGTAAGTGCACTTACGATTGATAGTTTAAGTTTTTTCCTTCTAAATGTATGTAGGATATATCCAAACACCATTCCCACTAAGAACGGCGGACATCTCGTCAGTGTGTTTGTATAATAATAAACCTCAAAATAATACCTGAAAGTAAAAAGTCCGCCATTGATTAAAAGTACTATCACCGACAAGTTCATTTGTTCGATTATTATTATTATTATTTTACTTAGACGACAGGGTGGCTAATGCGACTAACAAACATGGCTTTTCAGTAAAACTCAGTGGGCCGCTCCATATACCGCACGAATGACAAAATGGTGAAAGACTATCGCGTGCGCAAAGCAAACTCATGAAGACTTCATGAGTCAATTCTTCATATATTTCGTACTAAATACAAACTGAAATATAGATGCACAGAAAAAACCCCAGAAAAAAGACCAATGCTGGGAATCGAACCCAGGTCCTCAGCATTCCGTGCCGCGTGCCATACCCCTACACCACCACTGGTCTAGAGATTAGACACGAATCTTTCCTATACATCATACATTTCAATCTGCTAAATCATCACCTTATGCAGTGACAAGCGCACATCTATGTTACACCCTCATCGAGAGATTTTAACACTCCTTCGGAACTAACCGCTCACCTGGACAAGAGATGGCGCTACTGTGCAACTTTAAACAAGTTAGCTATGAAGTATCTTTTTTTTTTTTTTTGTACTTATTTTTTCAACTTCATTTTTTTATTACTTTTACGGTCATCCCGTGAAATCATATATTTCGTACTAAATACAAACTGAAATATAGATGCACAGAAAAAACCCCAGAAAAAAGACCAATGCTGGGAATCGAACCCAGGTCCTCAGCATTCCGTGCCGCGTGCCATACCCCTACACCACCACTGGTCTAGAGATTAGACACGAATCTTTCCTATACATCATACATTTCAATCTGCTAAATCATCACCTTATGCAGTGACAAGCGCACATCTATGTTACACCCTCATCGAGAGATTTTAACACTCCTTCGGAACTAACCGCTCACCTGGACAAGAGATGGCGCTACTGTGCAACTTTAAACAAGTTAGCTATGAAGTATCTTTTTTTTTTTTGTACTTATTTTTTCAACTTCATTTTTTTATTACTTTTACGGTCATCCCGTGAAATCATATATTTCGTACTAAATACAAACTGAAATATAGATGCACAGAAAAAACCCCAGAAAAAAGACCAATGCTGGGAATCGAACCCAGGTCCTCAGCATTCCGTGCCGCGTGCCATACCCCTACACCACCACTGGTCTAGAGATTAGACACGAATCTTTCCTATACATCATACATTTCAATCTGCTAAATCAATGTGCGCTTGTCACTGCATAAGGTGATGATTTAGCAGATTGAAATGTATGATGTATAGGAAAGATTCGTGTCTAATCTCTAGACCAGTGGTGGTGTAGGGGTATGGCACGCGGCACGGAATGCTGAGGACCTGGGTTCGATTCCCAGCATTGGTCTTTTTTCTGGGGTTTTTTCTGTGCATCTATATTTCAGTTTGTATTTAGTACGAAATATATGATTTCACGGGATGACCGTAAAAGTAATAAAAAAATGAAGTTGAAAAAATAAGTACAAAAAAAAAAAAAAGATACTTCATAGCTAACTTGTTTAAAGTTGCACAGTAGCGCCATCTCTTGTCCAGGTGAGCGGTTAGTTCCGAAGGAGTGTTAAAATCTCTCGATGAGGGTGTAACATAGATGTGCGCTTGTCACTGCATAAGGTGATGATTTAGCAGATTGAAATGTATGATGTATAGGAAAGATTCGTGTCTAATCTCTAGACCAGTGGTGGTGTAGGGGTATGGCACGCGGCACGGAATGCTGAGGACCTGGGTTCGATTCCCAGCATTGGTCTTTTTTCTGGGGTTTTTTCTGTGCATCTATATTTCAGTTTGTATTTAGTACGAAATATATGATTTCACGGGATGACCGTAAAAGTAATAAAAAAATGAAGTTGAAAAAATAAGTACAAAAAAAAAAAAGATACTTCATAGCTAACTTGTTTCAATTCTTCAGTTAATTAACTCTGGTATGACTCGGAGTTAACTGCTAACCCTGTATTTAGTAGTGTCAAAATATATGGAGCTGCCATACATAAATACTCAACATAATTATGTTTAATTAACAATTTAATTTTTTAATACTAGATCGTGCAAGCGGCCCTTAGTTTCCCTGAACCAGTTTAAAATAAAAAAAATGTATAATACTTTGCAAATAATAGTTTTAAATTACCAATCAGCTTCGTAATCTTTTAAAAATATATAAACGGTGCTAGCGATCAAGGCTGCTGTGACCCCAATAGTAAGTCCAATCCACGCAGTACGGCGACTCCCCAACAACCAAAACAGAATCAGCGGTGAGAGGATATGTAGCTGCACGTCCACAGAGAGATACCACGTTTGAGGAATACACTGCAAATTTATTGTATATTGGTGAGCATATTTAATATGATTGTTGCAACACTTGCACTAGAATACATTTGAAGGGGTAGGTAGGTATTTTTCGTTTTTTTTTTCATGTATTCTATTACTAAACAATTTCACGATTCTAGGACACAAATCGGAGGTACTCAAGGTACTTATACGATTTAACAAAGATTTTGTCTACCGTCTTACATGATCTACGGGGTTGGTTATGTTCTGAATATGCAACAGCGCCGACCACCAATATTCGCGGCACATGTTTACGAAATGCCCCATGTAGCCCCAGTCCACGCCGTCGGCCACGTGATGGAACACCGACGCCTGCAGAAGCACGGCACAGGCGAGCAGAGGAAACATTCGAAACAAACGATTCAGATAGAATAAGTGAAGATTCTTCAAAAGTTGCACTGAAATTAAATAGTAAACATCAATGAACAATCAAATCAATACTTATCTCGTAAATAATGTAAGTTGTATACCTACTTTGTGTCATTTTCTTTGTTGAGGTGTACACCAGAAGAAGACCGCTTAGAGCAAAAAATGTATCTACGGAAAGTTCTGCAGATGTGAGCCAAATGTTGCGTCGTAATTCTCCCCACTGTAAATAATCTAAATTAAGTTCAAATACCTACTAAAGAATCATTAATATCGAAAATACTTACATCAAGAAATTCTATAATATTCGCAGTGTATTTGTTCAAGTAATTGATGACCAAGTGACCAATGATGACCCACAAGATGGAGATGGACCTGATGCCGTCGATACAATCGATCGCTCCAGGGGTGTTGTTAAATGTCAGGAGGGTTTTGGTATTCGTGTATACCGAACAACACCGAAGTAAACGGTTGACTTTTACAGAATCTGTAGGTAAACACCATAACATAGTTTATTCGTGATGACAATCAAACTAGAAAAAATGCAACTTGATCGGACAGATTAGTTAGGGGAGACCGAGGACAGTTGTGACAGAGGAGAGTAGTGACAACGTCGATTTTTTAGAACTTATTAACCGTTAGTTCGCAATAACGGACGTTTTTTAGTTAAAGTCTCGAGCTATCAAACACGCGCTGTTGCGAGCTTGCTAGCAGTAAATAAGTTCCCGAAAATTGACAATGTCACAACTCTCCTCGGTCACAACTATCCTCGGTCTACCCTACTTCTGGGTCCAGAAAATAAAACTTAAATTTTGTGTTTGAGTTTGATTTATTAATTATCTGATATATTTCATTCCATAGTAAAATTAAATTACTTAAGTAAACGACGTTCGGAATTTTACTTTTGAAATCAACTTTTAAATTAGAATTTTCTTGATCCCAATAACTTATCCATGAGATATTCATTGCTTATTCAACAAAAATAGGTAGCATTCTCAGTATCTACTAACTGTCTATTTACTAAGTGGTTTGTTTTAAAAAATTGACAGAAATTCAGTGTTTAGAAAATAAAAGTAACAAGTATCAATTGCATGTCTATTAGAATGATTTACCTTTTTTTGATAAGAACCTATGCCAGATATCATATCCTGTACTCAGCAGAGTCAGGACTCCAATCACCGAAAATATAGCACTGAAAGTAAAATAATGTGTTCATGTTTCATATTTTTATGTATTGTTTTGGTAATGGTCACCTTCTAGTTCGTAATCAAATAAGTCAGTAGGTACCTACCTAATCTGATTCTATGGCAGTATGGCAATAAATGAGTTAAAACTTACTACGCAGTGTAATCAGCAGCAACCAAAGGTTTGTCGTTAGGCAATCTGCAGAATTCTACCCAGTAGTTTAGGTTGATGAGTGGAGTGTCCACAACCGTCTCCAGTACGTCTTCCACTGTGCAAGTCTTGGGGATGCACATGGCTAGCGAAAACTCGAAGTCATTCAAAATCGGAATTATATTAGTCCTAAAATTTAATAAATCAAATATTTATGGATCAAAGAAACTTTTAATATTATATTATTTGGTCTAAGAAAATGCACGGTTAGGTTTAGACGGTTTAGGTTACAATGGTTCAATTTAAACATACCTCATTCTTTGGTGTCCTATCACGCTTTCAGACCTTAGGATATTTCTATATTTTTCTGTCAACATTGCTGAATTGTTATTTCGTCTCATCCAATCCAAATCTTTAAGCCAAAATTTTTCACTACGTTTGGAGTAAGGAAAAATTAATTCCGGTGCTCGTGTGACAACCATACAATATTTGCCTTCTATCGGTTCGTTTTCGGTTTCTTGGCTGATTTCAAGACATTGGTGGTAGTTGCCCATACTGGCTAAGTTACCTCCCAGTATACCAGAGGGAACTCTGAAGCTCGCATCGTAAACTGAAACATGATTTATTGCGTTACTGGATTAATCTAATATTTAAAAATCTCGTGTCACGGTGTTTGTTATCGAACTCCTCCGAAACGGCTTGACCAATTTTTATGAAACTTTTTTTTCTGCATTCGGTAGGTCTGAGAATAGGTCGTAGGCTATTTTTTATATCTACCCTTATTCTTCGCGGACGCAGTCGCGGGCAACACAGCTAGTAACTTATAAAAGAGCCTTAGTTATTCGGCTGAGAATCTAGCAGGAACCTATGCAATAAAGTTTTTATTACAAATACTTGTCTGTCTGTCTATGGACATGACATTAGGGAATCAATAAATTGTACACGTGGGCAATGTTTAAATCTGTTACGTTACAAGTTTAAGAACTGAACGAACTAAATAGAAGTTGCGTGCACGATTTTAGAGTATTTCTAAAAATTAATAAAATGACTTCCTAATGATATCCCGTTTTTATAGAATGTGCCTATCAAGAAGCGCAACAAATTAATAGCAGATAATTTTTAATGTTTGAGTGCCTAAGTAAGTCTCTAATGAAAATAGATTCCAAATGTATACTATAATAGCCTTCACTCGTGGCTTTAACCCAAAGGGGTTAGGCAATTAACTGAAATCCCGAAATTTTACTTTATTCTCATTGGAATTCTCTAAAATTACATTGTGGTCTTCATTTAAGATGTGTATCCAAGGAAAATCCATGAATTTTTCACGTCTGTAGAGTTAGCGGTTGAGATTTAGGGATTTTACATTTTTCTATCTCGATTCTGCGGGAAAATTGGAATAACAAGAAAACTGTGTTATTCTTAATATCCAGCTATCTATTATAAAGAGGAAATATTTTATTGTTTGTTTGTATGTTTGTTTGTTTGTTTGCATTGAATAGGCTCCGAAACTACTGGACCGATAATGAAAATTCTTTTGCCGTTAGAAAGCTACATTATCACTGAGTGACATAGGCTACTTTTTACCGCGGGAAAATACGTTTTCCTACGGGAAAAGTAATTTTCTCGCGGGCGAAGCTGCGGACGGAACGCTGGTTCTTAATATCCAGCTATCTACACTGACGAGCAAAAATAAAGGGTCGGTTACAAAAATGACGATAACTAAAAAACCCGCTGTGATAGCTTCTTCGAGTAAAATGAGTTTAGTAAAGGGTTTTATTCTCAATTAAACTTTTTCTTGTTAAGAATAAAACTCTTTACTAAACTCATTTTACTCGAAGAAGCTATCACAGCGGGTTTTGTAGTTATCGTCATTTCTGTAACCGACCCTTTATTTTTGCTCGTTAGTGTATATACCTTACATTAAGTAACTTACATTCAAAACTTCTCATTTCTGTTAACTGCTCCTGACACAATTCTGGATCAAGCACCCTCTCATACAAGTCATAGTCAAATACTGAATGGTCGATAAATTTCTCGTCGTTTACTATCGACAAAACACTCGCGGCACACGTACTCAATAAAAAAATCTTTATCCACATTTTAGCAAAAGCACTGAACTGCCAAAACCTGAAGTGGATCTGTTTACCAACAGTATTTGCCAACCTTTTTAAGCAGTGCGTTATCGCAAATGATAACCATGGGGTGGTAGAAAAAAATGCTGAAAACTGTTAAACAATGATTCACAAATTTTTGATGACTTGAATTATCACTTATGTAGCTTGATAGTGGATAAGATTTGCAAAACTGATTTTTTCAAAATTGTCGATACAAAGGCCGAACGATTGATTAATAGTGAAAATGCGTTCATTTTCAAGACGTGACATGTTTTCATGCGTTCAAGACGTGAGTGATCCGTTATCACTCACGTCTTAAAACAAGTTTAACTCGACATTTTTCGGGTTTAAGAAGGGCTACGGATTAGCCCGAAACATGTTTAGTTAAACTCGTTTTAAGACGTGAGTGATCCGTTTATTTTCACTATGAGTGAGTCTCACGGTAGTTTCATGTTTAAAGCGACTGATTAATAATATTAAAGATTAGCCTTTTGCTGTGAATAAGTAAAAAAGAACAAATAAAAAAAAAATGGGTGTATAATTTTCTGTTGAAAGTCAAAATCAAAGGGTCCGTAGCAGAATTGCTAAAATCAAACATCCTAAATACACTCAATTCGTGAAGATAAAACTTCGAAAATCGCAATGTCTAATGTACGAAATTCCTAAAGATGCGTCCTACCTAATGTAATTTTAATCGAATGTTCTAATTTTCGAAAACCAATATTCCTTTGTAAGAAATGCCTAATGAATGACAATACTTTGAAACTCAATATTTCTAGTGCTCAAAATAGCTACGTACAGTCGGTTCCCTAACATAAGTATCCACTTTTCTATGCAGTTCGTATGGAAAAGTGGATACTTAAGTTAGGGAACCGACCATACGAAAAGCCTAATGACAACCGGTGCCGGTTAGCCTTTGATGTTAGTTTTTTTTTGTAACAGCACTGAAAATTATTATTATTAGTATGTTCTTCTTATTCTAAGATTTTGGATTTTCAGCTGAACGTAGGGCAAATGTCATTCGGAATTTCCCACTTTATACATTTTAAACTTTGGTCAACTGGATGTAGGAAAAAAGACGATAGTATTTTCGTGCACTAGCAGTATTGTACTTAGACATTTTAAAAATAGGTTAATTAACCGTAGGACATGCATCTTTAGGATTTTGGTTCATTAGAAATTTTGATTTTCGATGTTCTTTCTTTTGATTTAAGAAATAATGGTACATAACCGTAATAACATGTCCTGTCTGAATCACCATCTTTCATCACTCAACTGAAACTACTGGAACCAGAGACTCTTGGAAAATTATTCCTTGAGGGTCATAGAGGTGCACTAAGAAGGGGTTTTTCAAAATTATTACGGGATAGGGAATAAAAGGGATATTGTAATTTTAAAGTGGCTTAATCTCCGTAACTGTGTATAATTATATTAATTCAAATCACAACAAATATGACACCCATTTTCGAAATTATAATAGCTAGAAAGAAAGAAAATACATTTATTCACATCAGCACAAGACACATCAATATTATTAATGTAAAGCGCGTACGGACTGCGCGCACTGTACGCGTACCCGGGGTACGCGTACCCGGGCTTGCGTATTCTGGAACGCCACGTCCGTACGCCATGTACGCGTATAGTGTACGTGTACAGTACGTGTACGTGTAGGTACAGTGTACGCGTACATGGCGTACGGACATGGCGTTTCAGGACACGCAAGCCCGGGTACGCGTACAGTGCGCGCACCACTTACCCACTTACACCACTTTATACACAAAATGTACACAATAATTCCCTGGGTTTTTCCGATAACGTTTTACCATGAAACTCTAATTATGAAGAAATCGTTCTAATAATCTTAATTAGGATTATTTTTTTAGTTAGATAACGATAAATATTTCTTTATTTTTGATAAATAAAGATAATATTTAAAACACTTGTCTTCCGGTTATTCCTGAGTGACAACATTAATAGCCGACTAAACTGAAATTGTAATCTAATACTTACTAGGTACTTAGGGGAGATGTAGGTATGCAAAATGATCCCCTTAAGGGAAAAGTACTTAGTCCATTTTCTTACATAAGTAACAGCATAAGTACTTATTTCGCAGATTATGCATGTAATTTATTACTTACGTTACGGTTTTTATACTTATACATGTCTGAAACGATCCCTAGGGAGGTTTAAACATGATCCCATGGATCGTTTTAATCTTACTTGAATTTTATAATAGGATAATAATAATATAAGTATTTTTTAAAAACATGCAGCTGTATATTTTATTCACAATTATTGCAAAAAAAAACAAAAATATGTAAGCTATTACGCACTAGCTGTTGCCCGCGACTCCGTCTGCATGAATATTGTTTATCACTATCTCGTGGAAACTATGTAATTTTTCGGGATAAAAACTATCCTATGTCCTTCCTAGGTTCTCAAACTATCTCCACGCCAAATTTCATCTGAATCGGTTTAGCGGTACGAGCGTGAAGAGGTAACAGACAGACAGACATGCTTTCGCATTTATGATATTAATAGTATGCAGTATGGATTTCATCTTTAACGGAATTGAGAGCCTTTAGCATAGGTACTTTTTCAGGCCAATTTTGACGAGTGCTTTTACGTATATTAACTCGCGACATAATCTGTAAAAATAAAAATACTAATGGGGTAAAATGATTCCAGGGATCATTTTACAGCCACGAAAAGGGATCATTTCACCTGAAATACCAAATTTGAAAACATCGATCGAAGCATAACCGTCAAATTCAACGTGCGTCGGTATAAACATCGTTAAAATGTAGCTAAACATCAATGATATCCGACCATGAAACACAAAATCAATATAAAACATAGCACACAAAAAGTAATGGTATTCAGAAAATAGGCTTACCATAGAATACTTAAGTAGTTTCTAATAAAATCACACTGCGTGTTCACCACGTTTACAGCATATTTAGATTGATGACACTGGTAGTCACTCAGATACGATGTGGGATCATTTTACCTAGAGGGATTGTATTAGACACATTCCCCCACTTAAATCATAAATGCTATTTATTATGGCACTGAGACGTGACTGTTAACGATGGGCCTCATAAGAAAGCTCAAGGTCACTCAGAGAACGATGGAGAGAGTTTTGTTTGGAGTTTCTCTGCGGAATCACATTAACCCTTAAATCGATACCGGCAATATATTTATTTTGCCGTCAAGCAGAAATCAAAGCCTATTCAAATTAGCAACATTCACGGTCCAAAATTGAATGTCTTGATAGGGTTGTTAAATGGTTTAAGGGTTAAAAATGACTGGTCTGTTTGGCGAACCTTGGGGGAGGTCTATGTTTACATGTGGACGTCTATCGGCTGAAATGATGAAATTTTAATACACAGGGTGAACTAAAGATGAATGCAGTTAAAGGACAAAGAAAATGATTTACTTTAAATATTTTTTAATATACTTAGGTACGTTAAACATGAAACTACCGTGAGACTCACTCATAGTGAAAATAAACGGATCACTCACGTCTTAAAACGAGTTTAACTCGACATGTTTCGGGCTAATCCGTAGCCTTTCCTCTCGGAGTCGCACGTCACGGCGGCTGCCAAACGTGCACTGCGTGCTAACGCCCTGGTCGCGCGGCTACTCGACGCAACTGACAGCGACACACAACTACCCCCGTTTTCATCATCACTTTTATTGTCATTGTCAAATGTAGGGTAGCACACAACACTAACCACATCACTTTGTAAAGGTTCGGCCACACTCACCGTTGACGCAGTACGAACATTCAACACTGTTTTCCAACTCGGGGATACTGACCAACCACTATCCCGCTTAAAATTTTTTGGATGACGACCAATCTCGATGGCTTCACGCACCTTCCGCGGAATTAAAAACTTTTCTCTCGCAAGTACGGAAGCCTTATCAAACCGGATGTAGTGCGTCGAGCCCGAGTCCATTGAGTGTTCGGCCACCGCAGACCCCTTGCTGTCTTGCTTTTTCATACTGCGTATGTGCTCCGATAACCTTGTGGAAACATTACGTTCAGTCTCTCCGATATAATCCTTGCCACAGGAACATGGAATTTTATATACTCCGGGACCACTAAAGGGCTCCCTATCCTTCGGTGAACGTACCAACTGCCTGAGCTGCATATGAGGACGGTAAATCGACTTGATGCTGTATCTCCGGCGTAACAATTGCCCGATTTTATCCGTTACCCCCTTTATAAACAGCAAGTATACCGGCAACCTATCAGCCGCCCTTGGCCGTTGACAAGCCGCTACGTTCAGGAACCGGTTACTCTGCCTCCAGTTGTACCCATTGAAGAAAGAAAGAAAGAAAGAAAGAAAATACATTTATTTACAACATCACAAGACACAATATTATACAAAACAAAAAGGCAATACTAAAGCTAAAGATAGAATGTGTCATTGCGGTTGCAAATCGGACACTGGCTCAGCATAATGCTGAGGCGTTTAAAGTACCCCAGCGCTGATTTTCAGCCAGTACCGTTTTTGACACCCGGATCGCTGTTTAGATAGATAAATAAATAAATAAACTGCACACTAATAGCTACATACATAAGACTAGGTACATGCGTAAATAAATAATTTGTAAATTGTAAAAGCAAATAATAATAAGAAAATTTCTTGAACATAATTAGTACATTGCTCTCCAACACACGTCTTACGTGACCCAGTTCGCAATCCACAAATTGTGGATCACAAATACTTAAGGCTCGATCTATCAACGTCCTTGACACAGAAGATAATTGACACGGATGATGGTGTGAAACTGCCCTCAAGCCAACTCATACAGATCGATATTTGAGGGCAGATTCACACCATCATCCGTGTCAATTATCTTCTGTGCCAAGGACGTTGATAGATCGAGCCTTAAGTATTTGTGATCCACAATTTGTGGATTGCGAACTGGGTCACGTAAGACGTGTGTTGGAGAGCAATGGGTACAACTGGAGGCAGAGTAACCGGTTCCTGAACGTAGCGGCTTGTCAACGGCCAAGGGCGGCTGATAGGTTGCCGGTATACTTGCCGTTTATAAAGGGGGTAACGGATAAAATCGGGCAATTGTTACGCCGGAGATACAGCATCAAGTCGATTTACCGTCCTCATATGCAGCTCAGGCAGTTGGTACGTTCACCGAAGGATAGGGAGCCCTTTAGTGGTCCCGGAGTATATAAAATTCCATGTTCCTGTGGCAAGGATTATATCGGAGAGACTGGACGTAATGTTTCCACAAGGTTATCGGAGCACATACGCAGTATGAAAAAGCAAGACAGCAAGGGGTCTGCGGTGGCCGAACACTCAATGGACTCGGGCTCGACGCACTACATCCGGTTTGATAAGGCTTCCGTACTTGCGAGAGAAAAGTTTTTCATTCCGCGG
Source organism: Archips crataeganus (assembly GCA_947859365.1). Classification (NCBI taxonomy): domain Eukaryota; kingdom Metazoa; phylum Arthropoda; class Insecta; order Lepidoptera; family Tortricidae; genus Archips; species Archips crataeganus. Next base: position 16,166,558 of record OX402053.1, read on the forward strand.
AAGGTGCGTGAAGCCATCGAGATTGGTCGTCATCCAAAAAATTTTAACCGGGATAGTGGTTGGTCAGTATCCCCGAGTTGGAAAACAGTGTTGAATGTTCGTACTGCGTCAACGGTGAGTGTGGGCGAACCTTTACAAAGTGATGTGGTTAGTGTTGTGTGCTACCCTACATTTGACAATGACAATAAAAGTGATGATGAAAACGGGGGTAGTTGTGTGTCGCTGTCAGTTGCGTCGAGTAGCCGCGCGACCAGGGCGTTAGCACGCAGTGCACGTTTGGCAGCCGCCGTGACGTGCGACTCCGAGAGGAAGGGCTACGGATTAGCCCGAAACATGTCGAGTTAAACTCGTTTTAAGACGTGAGTGATCCCTTTATTTTCACTATACTTAGGTACGACTTACTTTAACCAAATTTTACGATAGCCATAAGTTTGCGATTTTTGTGTAAAACCAAGTTTTTTTTATATTTGGTCTTTGGAACATAGTAATACTCCTAACACCCTAGGGGTATGTATCATAATACCAAAGTATTAAACACCAAATGTAATAAATTTTAATAATTAAAAATTAAAATATTTACTTATTGTATAGTAGTGGTAGAGCCAATGTTGTAGAAGTACATTATTTCGATATCTCTAAAATTCTAAATATTCTTAAGTTTCTAGGTTAAAGGTAGGTAATAAAACTTAACTAGACAGGTGCCTAACTAGTTTTAATGAGCCAAGTAATTCAAAGAACCAAGCTAAAAGTTTTTTTGCAGGCGCATAAGGCGCATATAGACCTAATCCCTCCCTAATGCGTCACACAATATTGACAGAAATTTTGGTTGATTTCGGATAACCTGGCCTTATTGTCGTGATGTTAATAAAAGTGAAAAATCAATCCCACCAAAAACATAAATGTAAAAAATGTTAGCAAAGTTCAATACTAAAAATATGCTTGATTGTGGTGTCTTCACCGACAAAAGGATTGAGATCTAAATGGGTGTAAGTTCTGCAGGTAATACTGAAATCTATTTGTAAGAATAAATAACATCCTAAACAAGTATAACACTATTTCTACTCCAACAGTCTTTAATATTTATAAATATAAATTCTTAAATTTAAGTATTGCAGCATAAAAAGCCGTCTGAGCGCACTTAAGGTGCGCGCAAACGCCTAAACATGCCGACATAAATAAAACATTAAACCACTGTCGTAGAACACCATTTATTAAAGTTATCATCTTGTGTCCAACACAGGACAAATAGAAAAATCATATAAAAGATACACGGAGCATATACAGCGGAAAAAGGACTTAATAATCTCACGTGAGATGTAATAAGGGTTATGACTAAGAGACAATTATTTTTAATTTACCAAATTGTTCGTGTTTTGCCAAATTAATCTTAATATCGAAAAAATCTGAGTCAACAATATGTAGGGCACTTGTGTAAAGTCCTAATTTAAAAATTTAGGGAATGTTACAGGCGCGGTCTAGCACCAATTGAGCCATAGTGCATCACGGAAAGCTGTAAGATTAACCAATAATTTTAACCCTAATCTCCAAAACTACATGCGCATGTCGAATCTGGATATTAGCTGAATGGATAGAGAAAACGGTGTTGCAATTACGAGTCAATCGCTTGAAAAATTTCCGCAAAAGAACACAAAAGGTACGGATATATATAGTAATGTATAAATTTAGGCCTTAAAATCTAAACAACTAGTGTGAACTTGACTCCTGCAGTTAATTGTTGAATTAGGCATCCCCTCAGTTGATGACAATTAAAGTTGGTGAATACTCAAGATATGTGGCATCCCTGGTGTCTTCAAATTCTGGCGCAATCGAGATTGATACTCAGAATTAAGTTAGGCACAGAATCATCGAACCTCACACGGATTCGCAGCGATTATCGATTTCTGGGGTAACCGTCGGGCTGGAAAGGAATTTAAAAATTAGCCCATTTCCAATACAATAACCAACACGAACGACCTGCTCTAGTAAACAATGAAAATGACACTTACCCGATGAAAAATCGGCCGTCCAAAAAATCTGTTATAACAGTATAGGCGAGCAGCGATCGGATGATATTATTAAAATGCTCCTTTTAGCCTTTCCTTTAATAAACAACTCAATCCACACCTTCTTCACGGAGATAAAAGTTTTTCTTGAAAAATTATAAACTGTCTTGCGACCAGCACGTCTTATGTCTTAAGCGATTCTGTCATCCCTCAAAACAAACTACATTGACAAGCCCGAACTCAATTTAAAATTTGAATAAAATTTCTATTACGCTTGAAAAGATGTATGCGGCCAGGAAAAACAGCTAGTACAAATTCCGGTGAATAGCCAAAAAGTTTTTAATTTTAAAGTATTCATGCAGCTTTATAATGCTGCACTATCTAATAACTTACACAAAGTAGATTACTTATTATGTTAAATTAAAGCTTAACATTTTTGACTTGGCTAGTTTTTACCAGCAAAAATATCAGCTCAATCGGAAACCGGGAACGGTCAAAATCATGTTCAAAGTTTCCGTTACAATACATACATTGATGATACAACCGAAGCTAATAAAAGCGTGTTAAAAAATTTTTGCTTTATAATTGTGATAGGCTTTAAATGCTATTTAATAAACATATTTTTTTGGAACATTTCAAATCTTAAATAAATTCTGTTTTCTGATTGTTTCCTTTGTGTGCACGTAATTACCTGACTGGATGCCAGATTTGAACTTGCTAGGACATCTGGAAGTCGGTTAGGTTTTTGATCTATATGTCAGTCAGTGAGTGAGTGGAAAAATAGCGATATTTGGACGTTTGTATGTCAAGAACCGTTTAAGCTATATTTATGAAATTTGGGATTCTAGTTAATCTTATTGGTATCAGTAACTAAACCAAATTTGGTGTGTTTGTGTTAAATAGATTTTGAGTCACCTATGGTGTCAAAAGTGGCTCCAAACGCTGCTTCGCCAGTTCCCTTTGTTTGAACTTGGCTCGACACGCTCTAGATAAAATTCAATTTTATAAATTTAAGCGAAACTTTGAGAATATGTGCGTGCGTGCGCATTTGTTTAAAATTTAGTATAAGTATAGATAGTTAGACGTCTGTAAATAAATAAATAATAGATAGGCTACTTTTATCCAGATATATTAATAACAAATCACAGGACAATTGACACCAACTGACCTGCCCTTATGCGGTAGATAATGGTTGGCTAAGCCTGCGGGTTGTGCTAACGGATAACCGTTAACCAACTGAGTGGGTTGAGATACCCGCAAATAAATTAAAGTGGTCAAATGAGTCCGCGGGCTAAGTGGTCTTTGAACTCAGTTGACCCCGTAGGAAAGTTCAAGGATGGAAAATACAATCATTTGTTTTAAATATATTTTATTCTTAATTCGACGTAAGTAGGTTTAGTGTTTTTTTTTACAATAAATACACTACAAACTCGTGTACAATTTACACTCGGAGATAAAGAAACTATGGAATTGACGCAGTTAATTACATTAGTAGTACGCATACTTATTACTTATACTACATTCTTGTCTTGCTGATTGTTTTCAGCCGGTCCATTCTTTAGTACCCCGGCTGCATTATTTTTTGATTTAGGAGAAATCGAGCCTGAAAATATATCATCATGACATAAAAAAGATATGACTTTACAAATCACAAATAGGGCAGTTTTGTATCGAGATCGAGAATAAAACTTTCAACTTTTCAAACTTTTCATCAAAACTTTAATCTTTGACTTTTGCATCAATACCATGTCATTTTTACTACAGAACCTAGTACTTATCGATAACTTTCTGCACTAGGAACCGATTATATAGGGTTTCGTATTGAAAATTAATTAAATAAATAAATAAATAAATAAATATCACGGGACAATTCACACCAATTGACCTAGTCCCAAAGTAAGCTAAGTAATGCTTGTGTTATGGGTACTAGGCAACGGATAAACATACTTATATAGATAGATACATACTTACATACATATTAAACACCCAAGACCCGAGAACAAACATTCGTATTTTTGATACAAATATCTGCCCCGACACGGGAATCGAACCCGGGACCTCAAGCTTCGTAGTCAGGTTCTCTAACCACTAGGCCATCTGGTCGTATTACACAGTGGTAGAACTTAATTTTAAATAATTATGATTTAAATTTTTTATTCTATTACTAGCTGTTGCCCCGCGACACCGTCCAATTAACCTATTCTCAGACCTACCAAATATAGACAATAGACAAAAATTTTCATAAAAATTGGTCAAGCCGTTTCGGAGGAGTTCGATAACCAAACACGAACACGACATTTTTTTAAATAGACAACTCGTAACTAGTGTCAATAAACGAACTTCGCGATACTAGCGCCAACTAGCCTGCCACAGAAATCCTCTGACGTTACTTTCATCATCATCATCTCTAGTATATACATCTCACTCCTGGCAGAGGCCTCACAGAATAAGAGGGCTTGGGCTGTAATTTCTACACGGGTCCCTTGTAGGTTACTTTTGATTATAGTAACTTAATAAACGTTCTTTACCAAGAAGTATTTTTTGTAGCGTGGAGAAAGGCGCATCGACAAGTGCGCACGCGACGGTCGACGCAATCACTGTGTACACCATAACACTGGCGACCACCACCCACTGTGGACAAAATTAAAGTACTTAACTCACTACTCTAAAATGTAAAATAAAATAGAACGACTGTAGTGAAGCTACTACTCAAGTTTTGGGTAGTAAATATTTGTACTGAAATTGTCATTCTATCTACATTTCCGTACCATATTTCAGATTAATCCAATTACAAGAAGAGGGAGAAATCCACTTGCAAGATTTGAAGGGCACTTAAACTTACGAGGGAGAATTTTTGAAACTTAATTATTTCGCCATTTTGATCGAGGATTTAAAAAAAAATCTTATTGCTATTAATCCCTCGAGGCGACCTTGTCCACTTCCTAACTTACAATAACGAGTTAGGAATATGACCAGTTAGGAAACTGTCGAACTAAAGAATATGTCCAATTAGGAATATGATAAATCAGGGACAAATCATTTAATAGGCTCTGATATAATATACATAATTAATGGTGAATCATTAAAACAATAAGCTAGGTACTAGAATACTTACCATGTTTTCCATACTGAAGTAAAAAGATGTAACGGAGGATCCCCTCATGACGAATAAGATTGACCAGTGGAACAGATACATGGCGTAGGAGATGCGAGCCGGGAACATCCATATCCTTAACGATAGGAACCAGTTGATGGGACCTTGTTGAACAGGGAAAACGTAAAATTACTCAGTGTAGGATAAATATCTGTTATTATATCCGGCCTTTACACGTTCCATCCCACAACAACCACAGACCTCCACACACAGCCCTCCACAAAAGCCTCCTCATAACACGTGGACTTGGGATGTAGTTCTCACACGGGCTAAATGCGAATTGGGAACGTCAGTCATGGACCATTGAACTATTTGCAGGAGTAAACATGTTAATTTCTTTCACCGAAAAGCTTATGATAAATTTCAAATGTAATTTCGCACCTAAAATTTGTTAAGCTCAGAGGTGTGATCCCGGGTCAGAACCTATGCTCATGATCCTCTGCTTGATTGGCTATGGCCTGGAATGAAGCACTAGGCTACCGCGCTATGCCTCGTTTATATTGTTAACATAAATGATACTCGTAAATTTGAAAGTTAATTGAAAATTGTTTATAGAATTTGAAGTAACTTTGTTCGTTCCTATACCTAGTTACTCAAACTTTGACTAATATTGTAAATGATCAACACAATCAACAGCTGTCACTATGACGTCAATTTGAGGTTTAAACAAAAAAAAACTAAGTGACAACACTTATGCTGATGTTTTAAATCTAATCAAACAATTCTGTTGTCAATCTTCACATTTAACTTAAAGTTAACTAACCTCCATATCCGTTGACGCAGGCAAAAATAAGCCAGCAAACGCACAGACTCCAGCACGGTCTTACGAAAGACAAGTTGAGATTGTAGAAGACAATACTATCCGACTCGACGTAGACGTGATATACGCAGTAGAACGACACTCCAGCTGCTGCAGCGTACGCGATGGCCACTAACCACTGGAAAATAAGAGGCATAGCCTGAACGTGGAATTAAAGAGATTGGAATGGCCCTCACACTAGATTAAACGTATTAGGACCTATGCCGACGCTCATTTACGTTAGCATAATATCTACCTACATCAGAACGCAATGCTCAAGCCATCACAGAGTGACATGTGCAAACATGACATACATAATTTATTGAATCAGGCGTTACTTTGCGGAGGTCCATATTAATGAACTAAAACAATTACTTTGCTCACCCGCGACCTTACAATAGTTACGTATACGCAAGAAATGTGCGTTCATGCAGTTCCTCCACCTCCACACTGTACGAACACACACAAATCAGATAAACCTAACCATCACCACCACCAAGCTACACTGACGCGTTTCGAACTCAACCAGAGCTCATCTTCAGAGTTACCACAACTGTATGCGATGCTGCCAAATGTTAAACTAACAAACCAAAACAAATGTTTTAACTTGTCACTGTAACTTCTTAAGTACCCACTTTATTTTTCTGATTCTCAAACTACCCCACAAAAAAAAACTTCGGCCTGTCTGTCCTACGTATATCCCATTGCAGTCATTACATGTTAGCTTGTATACCACCGATCTAGTTCCCTTATCTACCTGTTCTTTGTGGTTACATAGCCTAGAGTACAAAGAAAGAGTTGTTAGTCTTAATGGCAACATTAATATTGTTTGATTTTAAAATGCCATAAATCTTATCAGACAAATGTCAAAAAAGTTAGTTTGAGAATTAGAAAAATAAAGTGGGTACTTGAGAAGTTACAGTGACAAGTTAAAACATTTGTTTTGGTTTGTTAGTTTAACATTTGGTTGCATAGCATACGGTTGTGGTAACTCTGAAGATGAGCTCTGGTTGAGTTCGAAACGCGTCAGTGTAGCTTGGTGGTGGTGATGGTTGGGTTTATGTGATTTGTGTGTGTTCGTACAGTGTGGAGGTGGAGGAACTGCATGAACGCACATTGTAAGGTCGCGGGTGAGCAAAGTAATTGTTTTAGTTCATGACATACATACACCGAATTTAGTGAGTATGATTACATGAGATTGATTTAGAGCGCGTAATCTTTGTTTTAGGTTATGTACGTGCATTGGCTTATATTTGCGACGCTTTTGTCGCACCCACTGCCTTTCCAATCTCTTTCTTCTGTTCTGAGGTCGTATTTTTTTTCGTGATTTACATAATTGTAAAACAAAAGAGTCCGAAGTAAAGATATTCGGCATACAATCCATTTAATAACTTCTCTAGAGCAAAATACATACCTAACAAAAGTTGCTATGCCGTCTAGAGTACCAACACCATTAGTTTACTCATACGATTGATTTACAAATTGATCGCTTACGTGTGTACCTAATCAAAATGTTATTTCTGAAATTTACCTTAGAAAGTCTTAGTTTATTTCCGCGATTAACATGAAGAATATAGCCAAATATCATTCCAAATATAAATGGTGGAGATCTTGTCAGTGTGTTCTTGTAGTAATAGACATCTCGATTACTGGAAACAAAGATCAAAATTTAACTTATAGTTCTAAGTTAGCTCACAATACTTGTTGTTATCACGAATATTTTGATATTTACACGAGTGTGAAATCTTTCAAGAAGATATAGGTGGTGCTAGCGATTAATGTTGCACAGAGAGCGAAGGCGAGTCCGCTTCGAGCAGATCGCTGACTGCCTAGTACCCAGAACAGGATCAGCGGCGACAGGATGTGCAACTGAACATCCACTGACAGGTACCAAGCTTGGGGTAGACACTGAAAATAATCAACAAAATGTCTTTATTTTAGCTCCCTCGTTGGGAGTTCTAGTAAATGTAGTCACAGTACGTTATACATATGTACCATTTGGATGACTTTGATAAAAATGGGGCTACTTTATTGTTTAAAATTGCTACAAAAACTCGATATCGAGGTGGGTTTTTGACATGAAAACTAAAAAGAGATCGATGAAGAGATTTTTTATACTTTCAATTAAAATATGTACACACATATTATATATAGATAGGTCATGATAAAACAAAAGCCATTTGTCATACAAAAAATATCATTAGTCTAATTTAGACCTTCTTAAATAGTTCTTTAGTGAGTGCCGCGCACTTAATATGCACATCTTCAAATATTCACCCATATGCGTGCCATCCTTACTCAGATTTTAATCGGCTACCCCGTCGTGTTCATGAAGTCTAATAGTACCTAGATTTTTCCGACGCATAAGTAGATTTTTTTTACTTACGTAGCTTTCGGGGTTAACTATGTTCTGTATATGAAGCAACGCTGACCACCAATAGTCCCGGCACATCTGCACGTTATGTGCTACGACATGCCAATCCACTCCATCAGACATATGATTAAAAATAGAGGCCTGTAGCAGAATCACTAATGCAAGAAGCGGAAACATGCGTAGAAGGCGTTGGAGATAGAAAAGGTGGAGATTCTTTAAGAGCTGCACTGGAACACAACAATTAAAAGATTATAATACTGTCCAAAAAAGTAGATATCAATTTATTTAATAAAGAGATATAAATCGTTTGTAACTTACTTTGCTTAATCTTATTAGCAGAAGTAAACACTAGTAGCAGTCCGCTTAAAACTAAGAAAGTATCTACGCTTAGGTCGGCTGATAATAGCCACATGTTTCTTTTCAATTCTAACCACTGCAAGAAGAAGAAGAGTTTATGTATTATAATTTGCTTTATACCTAACCAAAAAATATGTGTATTAATTAAATTAAAAAATAGTTTCTTACCTCAAAAATATCCAACATATTAGATGTATATTTAGATAAATAATTCAGAAATGAATGGCCAACGATGACCCACGCTATGGAGAGGGCTCGCATGCCGTCAAGGCAGGTGATGTTCCCAGGATTATTTTTGAAGGTTAGGAGGGTCTTGGTATTTGTGTATAGGGAACAACATTGAAGTAACTTGTTCGCTTCGACTGGATCTACGAGAAATACAAAACGATATTTTTAATTTAGATGACTAGGTACACCAACATCAGGTTAGCTTGAATCAGTTGCCAGGAATTAATAATTTTAAGTAAGACATGGTGAACATAACACAAATGAAATAATGAAAAGTATGGGATAACTTATCAATAGAGAGCGGATTTGAAGTAGCGATCTCAATATTTATATGGATATGAATATGACTGGTATAATTTATTATTTTTTCTACACACAAAAATAATGTAACTTATCGGAACAAAAAGTAAAACCTTTTTGGAAGCTTTTGTAAATATTGGGCAAAAATTAGGATGATAATAAATAAAAACATTGTTTGATCATTTTTGATATACTTACTTCATTTTTTATTTCTTTGAGTCGTAATAAAATTTTTTACTGTGCATTGTGCAGGAGAAATATTAAAGAAAAAGAACTTAATATTTTAAAAATTAACTAACGATGTTTTTATTTATTATCATCCTACTTTTTGCCCAAAATTTGTTACAAAAGCTTCCAAAAAGGTTTTTACTTTTTTGTTCCGATAAGTTAGGTACATTATTTTTGTGTGTAGAAAAAATAATAAATTATACCAGTTATATCCATATAAATATTGAGATCGCTACTTCAAATCCGCTCTCTACTTATCTGACACAAAATGAACAAAGTGATATTAGATATGTATATAAATAAAATTGTAAAAAAGAACCTTTCTAAAAGCTCGGACATGCTGCAGGGTCCCCATGATGCTGGCGGCATTACCTCTTTGGACCACAAGGGTGATCCGCAGGGTAAGTACGTGCCAGCTCTTGGGTCCCCTGAGGTATCGCTTAACCGGGAGACAGAGTCCTTTTAATGACTTCATGTCAAATGACCATGGACCTAATAATATCTCAACCGCAAGCGCCGTAAACTCATGGTCCTTTAGTAAGGAGGAGTACTTAGGCGCTTAAGGATTTGGGCCTGATCATCTGCTGCGCTGGCTTGCGAGCTGGTTGCCTCAATGCGGAACAGAGCGAATATCAACGCATGTACAGTCAAGAGCAAAAATATGTATACACTTTAGTATCTTGTCACTTTAACCACTGTGACTGTTCATATATGGCAGTTCGAATATGACGAAAATAGACAAGGTACTAAAGTGTATACATATTTTTGCCGTTGACTGTACATGTGCGTCTCACAATCATGGCTCCACGTCTGATCGCTTGAAATCGTTCCTCGCTATTTCAGCTGGCTCTGAAGAGGAAAGCACTGACCATGTGACAAGCGACCGACATACCAGCTCGTGAATGGTGGCGTGAAGTTTAATTATTTCGATTTTTGGGACAGTTAATTTTTACAACGTGAGTCAAGCAACATTCATAAGAAGATACGTAGGTAATTCATACTTACCCTTTTTAAGTATAAATCGATGTCGAACATCGTATCCTGTACTTAGTATGGTCAAGATCGCAAGGAGAGATAGAATTGTGCTGAAAAAGAATTACATACCTATGGTTATTAAAAATAATTGACAGATTTGCAAATAAATTGTGTAAAAATTTTAATTAATGCACAAGTAAGTGTAATTAATTATGTTTTACTTAAAATATATTCTGGGTCTCGTGCAAAGCAAAAGGTTCGTAACTTTGATATGAAGAGGTAAATAGGTAGACATAGTTTTTCTTCAAAGCTATCTTACATTAATTTTAGTAAACATACGTATCCCTGATTTATTAAAGTAGGCAATCTTTTTGACTAGCTCATACCCGCGGAGCGCTCCCGTTGAAGAATAAAAACTAGAGGGAATTTAAAATTCTCCGTAATGGGTATCTTTGATAATCAACGCATTTGTCTGCGAAATTAACATACTCTAGCTCCGGCTCTGCGTTATTGTTAATCAGTCAATCAGTCGGTCTAGCTACTATTTTAAAGGTATAGATAAATGATAGATAAAATATAAATAAAGGAGTGGCATGAACATAGTAAGTGTGGTTATGTAAGAACTGATAGGTAGTTATTTCTACTTCTTGTTTAATATACTTACATGGCAGTATAATCCGCTGCTACCAAGGGCTTATCGTTTGGTAGTCTGCAAAAGTCCACTTCATGGATAAATTCAACTAGTCCATTGTCTATTATTGGGGCTAGTGCCTCATCCACAGTGCATGTCTTTGGTATACAAAACGCTAAGGAAAATAAGAATACGGAAAATGACTGCATCCTGAAAATAGGAACAATAATTTTGTTTATCGCTTATCAGTTTATCACGGCTTCCGTCAGTGCATAGAAGAATAAACCAATAATAGAAGGGATAGTCGTATACTTAATTGGTTTGGAAAAAATGGCCAAATTGCAGGTAACTGCAGTCTGACTAGCTTGCCCAAGGTCAAAGAGGACACTTCAGTTGGGCAAGCTGATATTACGTTTGAGTTCGATTTGTAGTTATTGCTTGGCAAAGTGTATAAAACTTACTTGTTTTTTATGAAACAAATAGTAAAAATAATAATTCTTATGATCAAAGTAGCTTTATTTAATGTGGAGACAAAGGAAAAACTATGTTAAAAAAACTACTGGTATACTGTAACATGTCAAATCAGTAACGTATTGTATAATTGGACAATGTATTATCTCTGTTTTAGTTAACTTCTCTAATTATGTGTAAGTGGTATTGTACCTTTTTTGTTCGGTTAACTTGTTGCCAATACTAAGAGAATTCTTATAGTCGTCCAATTGTTTCAACGTCGCGTTTGTGCTAAGCATTGTCCATTCACTATTTTCCGCCCAGGTTGTTGTTGAAAGTGAAGGAATAGCATTCCAAACAAGACTCTCAACCATGCAATATTTGCCTTCGATGGGGACGTCTCCTATGTCTTGCTTGATTCCAAGGCATTGGTGGAAGCTGCCCATGCTCACGAAGTTTCCTTTCAAAATACCCTGGGGCACTCGAAAACTTGCGTCGTAGACTGTTGAAAAATGTCGGCTTTCAAATTTGCATCTTAATTTACTAATATTTGTATTGCTGCAGATTGCAGACGTCGGAGAGCTCAAAAACGCTGATCCCCAAAACACAGGTCAATATTTAGTTGGGGGGAGGGGGGAGGGGCAAAACTTTATTATTATTCTTTGGCGATACAATATTTTTTTTATTTTATTCATGTTTATTTTTCAATTTTATAATTATATGATATTAAATTAAAAGAGTATCATCATCATCCCAGCCTATTACGTCCCACTGCAGGGCACAGGCATCCTCTCAGAATGAGAGGGCTTGGGCCTTACTTCCCACTCGGGCCTAGTGCGGGATTGGGAACTTCACACACACCATTGAATTTCTTCTCAGACGTGTGCAGGTTTCCTAATGATGTTTTCCTTCACCGTAAATCTCATGGTAAATTACAAATGTAATTTCAAATTTCGCACATAAATTCCGAAAAACTCAGAGGTGCGAGCCCGGATTCGAACCCACGAACCTCTGCTTGAGAGACCATGGTCAAACTACCATCACGGCGAAGTATAATAAAATTAAAAGTTCTATGTCATATTTGCGACATAAATGTCAACTATATTTCTTTTATTATAACCGATAAGTTTCTACGTTTTTCGCAAAATTATGATTAGTATTTGATCTGTTAAAGTTTTGTGTTAATTAGTCAAGTTTTTTAATAGCATGTTTATGTAGATCGAATGAGACGCAGAAAGAGAGTGTCAACGCAATAATTAAGTAAATTAAAGAATAAACTTACATGAAAATAACATAATTATGACTTATATTAGACTTACATTCAAAAGCTCTCATGTTAGCTAATTGCTGTTGGCACAGCTCCGGGTTAAGCACGTCCTCGTACAAATTTAAATCAAATGGTCGATCATCATATCCTTCAACTTCGGAAACTGATGAGAATACCCCCACAATACAACTGAGTAAAATAATAATATCATAAAGAAACATTTTAGGCCTAGGATTTGACATTTCTATTATAGCTGAGACTCGGTGTGTTTATGTTGTATTCATTTGGGTAACACTGTTTTAAATGAGAACGTTATCTGTGAAGATTAAAATTATTTTAGGGCTTCGGTAAAATGTGATAAGCACAACCTAAATTAAAAGAATCTTTGCGACGTCCGCGTCGCATATTCGTCAGCGCGTACATTTTGAAAGGTACTGCGCACCCGGTGCCTTTCATTCATTTTTGATCTAATTTTATTTTGTCGAATGATTGTGTGGCATAATTTTTTCCCGTTGAAACTGAAAATACTTCTAAAAATATTTTAACGTAACCTAAGTACTTAGAATATAAAACTATCCTATTTATTTAATAATTTTCCTGAAAAGTCGACGGCTTCAACACATTTTAAAATAAACGAAACAGTCCGATATACATAGAATATGCGTTTCTGGGGGAAAAAAGATTAAATGAACTCAATCTTTCTTTGATTTTTATAAAACAGTTGTCTAAATTTAAATAAATTGTTTAAATATCACGGGACAATTCACACCAATTGACCTAGTCCAAATGTAAGAAAAGCTTGTGTTATGGGTATTAGGCTGCGTTTCCACCAGAGATGTGCGAGGATGCGTTGCGAGGGATGTGTCTGTCATGAACCAATAGAAACACTTCATTCACTTAGGACCTTTTAAATGAAGTGTTTCTATTGGTTCATGACAAACACATCCCTCGCAACGCATCCTCGCACAGCTCCGGTGGATACGCAGCCTTAGGCAGCGGATAAACATTTGCGTGCTCTACATTTTGAGATTAATTAATCTCATTTTTCAAAAAAGGCGACTGGGCAAATTTTTTGCGTGTACCCTTCAAGTATCTATCAGTGAAAATCTCCATAGTTTAAGAGGGTTTATACCTGCTGAGCTGGCAACATTGCATTGTTGTTAGTTTTTCTCGATTATTCCATAAAAATTTAATGAAAATTAAAATTTTTTTGTATACATATTATTCTAATATATAAGTTATTGTGTCTACTGCAATAATATTCCGTGATAGACTTTTATTTTCTTTAAAAACGAACACATTATTACCTAACGGTTTTTAAAGAAAATAAAAGTCTTATCACGAATCATTATTGCAGTAGACACATTAACTTATATATTAGAACAATTTGTATACAAAACATTTTTAATTTTCATTCAATTTTTATGGTATAATCGAGAAAACTAACAAAAATGCAACGTTGCCAGCTCAGCAGGTATAAACCCTCTTAAAACAATATGATACTTACTTGTAAATAAGCTCTGTCTTTGGAGATTATTTAACTTCACTGCGTCTACAATTTTAAGAAGCTCCTTGTTTTGTAATGACCATGCAAATTGTAAGTCCAACAAACTATCGATATGTATAACCAATAACAGCATGTTCTTGCACAGCAGTAGAGGTTAAAATAGTTTAAAAAAACCTAATGAAATGGCGTAATCTAACAGGCCCTTGGTGCAGGAGGTCAATCAGTTCATTAAAGACCTAGAACGAGGTTTGGTAATTCAGTATTCAGGTACGATTAAAATACGACCTCTGTATTCGTCGAAACTGAACGAACGACCGCGATGCATGGCTTGATAATTCAGACCCTTATGTAGTTGTCATAAGGGTTTGAATTATGAATTATCAGGTCGTGCATTATTGTCGTTATTCAGGGTCTACAAATAAGATCGTACACTAACCGCACCCCAGTATTTAAGGCATATTTCATTTCATCTGGAGATGTACCTATCAATTGGTCTGTGGGATGTAGTAAGCCAGTATAATAGTGGAGGATATTATGGACGACTTTGTAACATATTAGTGCCCAACTGACATAGAAAATATTGGAGGTGATAATTGGTTCATACCAATAAAAAAATTAAAATATGCTAGAAAATTATAAGTAGGCCACTTCAACATTTTCCACGACATTGAAATTCTTTTTCAACCGACGAAAACAAAAGGAGGAGGTTCTCAAGTCGACGTGTATATTTTTTTTTTATGTATGATCACGCATAATTTTCTGCGTTGTTAACTTTACATTAAAAAGAAACATAACTTCCTATCTCCTAGAAGAGCAGCTTAATAAACTTGAGCGAATTCAAAATCTATGCATTCGGTTTATCTTTGGTCTGCGTAAGTTCGATCATGTCTCTAATTTTCGATCACAGCTCAAGTGGCTCCCAATCCGCCTTCGCCGTAACTCTCACGTTCTCCACCTTCTTTACGGCATTCTCTTTAACCCTGCAACTCCTCGCTACCTCAAAGAGCGGTTTAGCTACGTAACTTCTATTCGATGCTCTCAGAACTTTCTCCTTACCGTGCCTCTCTCTAACTCCAAATTCTATGTCTATTCTTATACTGTCCAGGCTATTCGGTTGTGGAATGCCTTGCCGATTGACTTACGACGGGCAAAATCTCTGTCAATCTTTAAATCAATGCTTAAGGTGTACTATCTGTCTTCTTGTAATTATTAGCTTTGTTATAGTGTATTTATTTATATGTGGCTGTTTATCCCAATGCTTATATTTGTTTTAGACGTGTACTTATTATATGTACGATATATGTATGAGTAGATGTACTATTTTTTGTTGCGTTTTAATTTTCTGATCCACTGTTGATGCACCACCTGCTGTAAACTAGTCCTTCCTTCTTTCTGGTAAAGGGTTGCCTGGAAGAGATCGCTCTTAAGCGATAAGGCCGCCTATTGCTTACCTTGTAACTTACTCTCTGTGTACCTGTTTTCTGTATTGCTTACTATTCCTGGTGTACAATAAAGAGTCATTGTATTGTATTGTATTGTATTGTATTGTATAACTTCTAAGTATGGCTCAAATACCTCAATAAATCGGGGAAATTTTGTTTTATTGATAACGTCCGTTGCGGATGTAAATATTGATTTAGTTCGGATGACGAAGCATTGGCGGATGTACGAGTACCTGTATATTTGTTATTCATTTGACAAAATCTGCGCAGTGGATTTGATATGTTATTTACGAATATTATTGATTATTACTTTTTACTTCCATCCCTAATTTTAATTAATTTTGAGCAAGGAAGTGTGAAATAAATGTGTTTATGTTTAAAAAATAATGAAGTTCGGCAAATCATTGTAAGAAAATTTGTTAAAGAAAAAAAACTCTATTTAAAAAAAACAGTTTTGAGACTTTTGAGAATCCATATCATTATCTCTGTGCATTAGTCATATACTGTTATTGCAATAATTACATTCTATCAGCGTCAAATTTTATCGGCCGGAATATATTCATTGATGAAAGTCAGCTTTCCCACTGCTTCTCTGTCCCCAAGAATCTCCATGACGATTAGTTTTGCGTTACCAGGAGCTACTGGCTTCACGAGATGACTACTTGATCATCCGTACATCTTGCGGGAGGGTTACACTAAGGTTTATTCAATACGATATCGGTCGTAAAGTATCGATACTTAATCTTATCGATATTTTTTTTGTAAAATTCAGAATAAAAAATACAAACCAGTACCTAACAAGTAGATCCTTATTGATAAAAAACCCACCCAAACCCAGAAAAGTATTCTATGAAAAAAGTGCGTTTTTGTAGTGCTCTCCGAAAAAAAGCATATAGCGTTTTAACCGCTAGGTATATTAGTCCCTAGATTAAGATTTTATGAATTGGAAGGCAGATTGTTTTATAAATTTTTTAATTATGATGTCTAACGACTTCTGTCACTAGGCCAGGATCAATTTCACACAAAAATAATTGAATATTAATGGCTAGGGACTGACAGCGGCTAAGACGCCCCCAACACTAACAAACACACTACTAAGTGTTTTTAAAATGCCTTAAGCACTCAAATTTATATATTTCTATTAGTATTAGATATCAAAATACTCGGCGTTTATTGGTGTATTAAATTAAATCTATATTTTTGTTCTATTGCATATTGGTGAACAAAAAAATTTACTTTACGACAAAATATCAGTAGTTTTATCAGTAACGTCTCAGATGAGCGTTATTATCTATCCATCAATGTGTTTATTTATTTATTTATTTTATTTTCGGAGAACCAACAGCTACAAATTACAGAGTAGGTTAAACATGTAATAACATAGGAGCCAATTATAGGATCTCACAAATAGAACCAAGAAAAAAAAAAAGAGAGAAAGTACGCGAACAATCGCGTATCGCGTATCGTAATCGCGATGTTAAAATGAAATCGTGACATTGGAATACCGAGACTAAGTAATAGTTGATCGATATCTACTACGTACCTACTTGGATTCAAAGAACCGATACAAAAAGTACTTGATGGTATCGGTAGATGTAACGAGCACGCGATCGCCTCTCCAGAACGACGTAGGTATTACTCCAATAGTCATCAGTTCTGCCAGGAATGTTCCCGATGCTACCTACTCAATTAATAGCTCAATGAAAACTAAAACCGGTTAACTGTAAGTCGAACTCACAAAGGATTTCGTAGGTACCAAAATACAAAAAAAAAACAATTTTTTTACGGGAACCCTTGGTTTCGTATAATTTAATAAGTCATAAAGTATCATTCGTCATAATTAACGTTAGTCATACAGAGACCAGTGATGGTGTAGCGGTAAGCACGCAGCACGGAACGCTGAGGACCTGGGTTCGATTCCCAGCATTGGTCTTTTTTCTGGGTTTTTTTCTGTGCATCTATATTTCAGTTTGTATTTAGTTTGAAATATATGGTTTCACGGGATGACCGTAAAAGTAATAAAAAAATGAAGTTGAAAAAAATAAATAGAAAAAGATACTTCATACTTAACTTGTATAAGTCATACAGAGATTTATTTCAGAAACGTTATTTTTTCAGGACTTTTTTAAATGCCATCTTATATCGATTCCTTGGAGAATGTTGTTCAGTTTAATCAACACTATCACCTGCTTAAGTAAAGGATCATCGTTTGGTTCCACCCAGTATACCTACCTAAATATTGGCGAGTGGGAACCCTGTGCTTTTGTTTTCGGGTCAGCGGTGCCCAACGGAATAGGCACGCTCGCATCACGCGATAAATTTCAATTTCGCGTGCAAGCAGTTACTTAACTGTTGTAAGAGTAGGCAAATTTTTATACCTAAAGTTGACTTTTGTTCGAGAGTGATCCTTCTGTACGCTAGTACCTACTATTAGTTATTCTGTGCTATTATATCGAACTAGCTTTTGCCCGCGGCTTCGCTCGCGTGTACTATGAGTATTCCAAAGAACCAAGATATCAAGCAAGCAAGCATGCAGGTCCACAACTGACCGAGAAATCGATGAACATACCTACATAAAAAATACATAAAGTGGAATGCATAACCTCCTACTTTTTTAGAAGTCGGTTAAAGTGCCCTTTGCGGCCTACTTACAGTATAAACTTAGGAATTTTGAAATTTTAGCTTTCTACAACCAGTAAAACGCAAAATCCCGTTTTTTCCCGTTCCCGTAAGAATTTCGGGAAATGTTTTCTTAATTCTCCCCTACACTCCCCAAGGAACCCACTTGCCAAATTTCAGCTTTCTATGACCAGTAAAACGAAAAATCCCGTTTTTCCCGTTCCCGTGGGTTTTTTGGAAAGTCCCCTCTCAATGCTCCTCTGCACTCCCCAAACAACCTACATGCCGAATTTCAGCTTTCTACGACCAGTAAAACGAAAAATCCCGTTTTTTCCCGTTCCCGTTGGAATTTGGGAAAGTCCTCTCTCAATGCTCCTCTTCACTCTCCAAGCAACCTACATGCCGAATTTCAGCTTACTACGACCAGTAAAACGAAAAATCCTGTTTTTTCCCGTTCCCGTGGGAATTTTGGAAAGTCCTCTCTCAATCCAGCTCTACACTCCCCAAGAAACCCACTTGCCAAATTTCATCTTTCTATGACCAGTAAAACGAAAAATCCCGTTTTTCCCGTTCCCGTGGGAATTTTGGAAAGTCCTCTCTCAATGCTCCTCTACACTCCCCCAACGACCTACATGCCAAATTTTAGCTTTCTACGACCAGTAAAACGAAAAATCCCGTTTTTTCCCGTTCCCGTGGGAATTTGGGAAAGTCCTCTATCAATGCTCATCTACACTCCCCAAGCAACCTACATGCCAAATTTCGGCTTTCTACGACCAGTAAAACGAAAAATCCCGTTTTTTCCTTATCCCGTGGGAATTTCCGAAAATCCTTAAACTTGTTTTTTACTATTATAATTACCTACTTCTATGCCAAATTTGAAGAGTCTAGTAATTATAGTTCATGGGATCCCGTTGAACTGAATATATAAATTCCGTTTTTTCCTTATCCCGTGGGAATTTTGAAAAATCCTGAAATTAATGTTTTAAATAATGTAATACCTACTTGTGCATCAAATTTGAAGAGTCTAGTTATTATAGTTACTGAGATAGGGTCACTCGGAATCGAAAATATAAATCCCGTTTTCCCCGTTTCCGTGGGAATTCCCAAAAATCCTTCCTTAGTGGATGCCTACATTGTATAAGGTATCTATGTGCAAAATTTCAAGTTTCTAGGACCAGTGGTTTGAGAAAAACCTTAAAAACGACACCCATATTGATATTTAGACATTTCAACCCCATCGCACCCCATCCAGGGAGATGGTATTTTACGTATGCCACATTGTATTTTAAAACCATTGTTGATTTCATAACCAGCGACCCGATAAACCATAGAAACAACACCCATGTTGATTTTCAGACTTTGTTACCCCTTTCCCCCCTTTTAGGGGTTGAATTCTCAAAAAACCTGAAACACGTGTTTACTCATTTATTATTCGGAGTACATCTGTGAAGTTTCGAATAAAATAGTCGAACTAATCTTGTTTCCCCATACAAACTTTGGACCCCCGTTTCACCCCCTTAGGGAGTGAATTTTGAAAAATCCTTTCTTAGTGCACCCCTAGACCTTATAAGGAACCTACATGCCAATTTTGGAATCTCTAGGCCCAGTGGTTTGGGCTGTGCGTTGATATATCAGTCAGTCAGTCAGTCAGTCAGTCAGTCAGTCAGTTTCTTCTTTTATATATATAGATAGATTAAAACTAGCTAACTAGCTGTATCAAGAATTATAATTATAAGTAAGTAGTCCTTGGCGACCGAACTTTGCTCGGAGTTTTTTTTAGGGTTTCGTACCCAAAGGGACCCTATTACTGAGACACCGCTGTCTGTCTGGCTGTCTATCACAGGGCTCTATCTATCTCTTGTACCGTGCCAAGTTTCAAGTCACTAGCTATTAAGCTAGAAACACTTGAAATTATCATTATATCTGTTTACGTATTACTATGGCCGCTACGCTATAACAACAAATACTAAACATAAACAAAAGTTAAAAATTAAAAGGGGTCGTCATACAAGAATCGTGTTTTTCAGCGTTTTTCGGTTGCTTGGCGTTGTTAGTCGTTGCTAGGCGGCCTAGGTGACAGCCGGCAGGTTGGTAGGCAACGCGAGCGACCCTGTTGCACCCACGGATATTTACCTACTTATAACTTTGCGATTTTAGTGCGTAATTTGCAAAGCGTATTTTGGCGTTTTTTTACTGAACTGTTTTTAAAACATTGCACGGTGGTACGGAATCCTTCATGTACGAGTCCGACTCGCACTCATCTTGCTGGAAGGCATAGGATAAACCACTATGCTACCACGGCTTCAAAAAATACCAGCAGTTAATTTATTCCAAATATTACACGTTTAGGGATAAGAAGGATTGCTTAAACCGGACAGTAGAAGAGCACCATCGAGGTGATAGTGGCAAATGGAACAACGACTAAGAGGTCATCAGAGCACTACCCGTTGCAGATCGTCCTGTATAATACGCAAAGAGAACTGTACGCTTAGTATAAGTTTTACCTCACCAAAATACTTCTCGATCGCGTGTACCTACGTAAAAAAATCAATTAATAGGGAAACATGGACAGCGCCTCCGCGGCCGCGCGTACATGTTTCCATAGAATTGAAATTTTTACGTAAACGCGATGGAGAAGTATTTTGGTGAAGTAAAACTTATACTAAGCGTACTGAAGGATCTACCTACCTAGGTAGATAGATTGTTTATTTGGTACTGCAAACAATCAAGATTACAGGTTACAAAACATCAGGCCATATTAAAATTAAAAAAACCGGCCAAGTGCGAGTCGGACTCGCGCACTGAGGGTTCCGTGTAAATTAATATGTATCTATGAACATCCAGTCTTAGCAGACCCCTGCTCCTAAGCAAAATGTGCGTATTGTGGGATCATTGTAGATTGGTTACTGATATAGACAGATAGAGAAAAAAAATGATGCTTTTCGTAATTATTCCTTCATATGTGCTATAAGACCTTGCCTCGTACCAAATTTCAAGATTCTGACTTCACGGGAAGTACCCTGTAGGTTTTGATTCCCTATCGAGTAGTTGCGAGTTTGAAAATATGCGGCTTAAATTGCTGTTTCTTTTGATTGCGTTGACATAGAAGTTTGATTTTGTTACAGATTAAAGGTATTATAGATCTGAGTATTTGATATGAATTTCAATTCAATACCTCTACGCGTTCATGAGGAAAAGAATAGTAACTTTAAATTTATTAAAAATATTTTTTTATATGATGCGACTAAAAATTTACGGTTTTCGCAATTTTTCCTTTATCTGTGCTATAATACCTTGCTACGTACCAAATTTCAATATTCTGAGTTCACGAGAAGTACCCTGTAGGTTTTGATTCCCTTGCGAGTGTCGAAAATTTGCGGCATAAATAGATTGGTTACTGATATAGACAGACAGACAAAAAACTATGCTTTTCGCAATTTTTCCCTTATCTGTGCTATAAGACCTTGCTTCGTACCAAATTTCAAGGTTCTGAGTTCACGGGAAGTACCCTGTAGGTTTTGATTCCCTTGCGAGTTTCGAAAATATGCGGAAATTTGCGGAATAAACGGCTGTATCTTTTGTTTGCGTTGGCTTAGAAGTTTGATTTTTTCACTGCTCCAAGGGACAGTAGACCTGAGTATTAGATATAAATTTCAACTTGATACTTCCACGGGTTCCTGAGAAAAAGGGTCTTGACAGACAGACGGACGGACGGACGGACGGACAACAAAGTGATCCTATAAGGGTTCCGTTTTTTCCTTTTGAGGTACGGAACCCTAAAAATTATATTATTTGTGTGCGCTGCAGTAGCAAAAACAGCCCATGGCTCAGTAGGTCTACCGTAAAAGTTTCTGATGATTCTACAGTAGTAAAGATTGCGGAAAGACATTAGGTCTAGGTAGCACGCTCGTCGTGGAGATCTTCTGGGAAAGGCCTAAGCTATTGTATGTTGGCAGTGGGCATGGACACCTCCCGTACGATATGTTGGTATGTTATCCACTGTGATCGCCATCACTCTTTTGGTAAAATAATCTGAAGTTCTTTGACAAATAAGCAAATTTTCTGGTAAATAAAACATGCTTAATTTAATATTTTTTTTTATCACAAGTATTTTATAAAAATTGTTCTTAAGGAGTCAAATTATTGAGGACTAAATATAGATTGAAAATTTACTGAGCTACCCCAAATTCCCATCACATTACACCATGCCATGTCAGAAGAGAATGACTACCTCCATTTAAATCTTTTAACACATAATCAACAGAATAGCAAAACTGGCCATTCAATTTCGAAACACATTAATCCAACTAAAATGTGACTGTGAAGAGATTTCTTCGCGCCTGGTAGAAACGACTGGTGACCAGAAGGCAGGTGGCTATTTCCGCCAACGATTAAGCCTGGCTATTCAACGCGGTAACGCTGCCTGCCTTCTGGGAACTATGCCGTCGGGTGACATCCTAAAAGATATTTTTTATTTATAAATTTTTAGTTTTAGGTTCAGTTTTATTTTCCTTTATTTATAAATTGTACATACTTTAGATTATTACTACCTATTCAGCCATAAAATTTACATTTATTGCTAAGAATATAATTTAATCCAACTTCCTACTAATTCTTCTAATATTATACATTTTATTCATAAATAAATTAAATTAAATTTTATTTATAACCTAGAATCTACTTATACTTTTTACCCCGGAAAATAGTTCCCGTGTGATGTTATGAAATTAATTCTTAAATAAATAAATTCATTTCTTTTTCATTTACCTAAGCGATTTTCCTGTCTTCGTAAATAGTTTAGTGTTTTTATTTATTTCTATGGATTATCATTCGACGCTGCACTCTGAGGCGATGCTGCGGTAGAGTTCTTAGTTGTTGCAGATTTGGCGGATGGCGTCAGAGCTAGAGACACATAGAACAAATAGCTTGAATAAAGCTTCATGTAGATGCTACGAAAATATGTTATCCTACTTAATATTATATATGTGAAAAAGTTAGTGAAGATGTTTGAATGTTTGTAGTCAATCATGCAATAACGTCTAAACAGATTTAGATTAAACTTGGCGAACGGATTACAAGCGTCGGAGAAAAATTCGGAATTATCAGAATTTCTACAACGTAATTTTCAGGAATGATAGTAATGCTAATAATAGTAAAGAACAGTTTAGCAAACTGGGTAAATCATTTAAGTACTTAGATAGCCGCTTGTTTTTTTTAATATACTTTTTTTATACTTTTAGACCCTATTATGCCGCATACAAATTTATGTTCATTGGTGATGAGCGGTGCTAGCGTGGGAATTAATTTCGGGTGCTCGTTTCAATTGAAAAAAAAAAGGTAAAAAAAAAATACCTTTCAGCATAAGGTTTTGCAGAGTTGAGCAAGGAGCGTCAATGAGGATGCACGCGGCTGTCGAGTAGATCACCGTGTATGCCACTGTGCTCGCGAACACCAGGAACTAAAGATGATCAAATTATTTGATATAACCAAGGATGATATAGACTGGATTAGCAATCGCCATAGTACTGCAGACCGTCTGCAGAAAAATAGTTCGATTATTAAATACAGATGGCGCTGAAAGACTACAGATGTTTCTTATTACTACAAATGTATTATTTTTCAAAAATATTGCATAATAATACATTTGGAGTAATATTAAATATCTGTAGTCTTATTGTTTTGCTTTCAAACCTTCGGGCTATATGTCAGCGCCATCTACATTTAATAATCGAACTATTTTTCCGCGGCCGATCTGTACTATGGCGATTGCTAATCCAGTCTATATCATCCTTGATATAACTTTAAAACGTGTAAGCACTTCGCAATAACTTTTGCCCAGCTCTAGTGTAAATCTACCCAATAGGTACATCAAGCATTGTAACTTAAATATTCGATCTGTGTATTCACCATGCTTTCCATGCTGAAGAAGAAGGGGACGACGGTGCCCCCAGAAATGGTGAACAGCACGGAGTAGTGGAAAAGGTACATCGCATAAGAGATACGAGCCATGAACTTCCATAGCTTCAGCGAGAGGAACCAATTAATAGGGCCTGAAAGCGTAAACAATCCAACTTCATTTTGGGTCTTTTTTGCTCAGCATATTTGGTATATTTGGTCTTAAGTTATGTAACAAATATATGTGATGTTGTTTTTGTTCAGTCGAACAAAAGTAACATAGACAGCACCCTAATGTCTTCCATATAAGATAACACGAAATCAACAGAGTTATGAAAAATCGGCCAAGAGCGTGTCGGACACGCCCAAGGTAGGGTTCCGTAGCCATTACGAAAAAATCAAGTAATATTTTTCTAAGGATTTCGTATGTGTACGGAATCATCCAAGTTTAGGTATGTTTTATACCTTAGGCTACTCTCTTAAACTACAAATAATTTCCAAGCAATCTTAGCTGCTATAATTTTCCTAGTAAATTTGATATATTTTCTACCCTTCTGAATTTTTTCAAATTTTTCCACCCAACAGTTTAGATTTTAGAGGGGGCGGGACGGCCGATTTTAATGAAAATTTTCACTTTAAAGTTGAATATTTCGCAAACAGATCACTGAATAGAAAAATCATGTTAGCAACCCCACAATGATTTTAAAAGACCTATCCAACGATACCCCACACTATAGGGTTAGCCGAGAAAAAAAAAATCACCCCACTTTACGTCTATGGTAGGTACCCTAAAAAAATTTTTTTTACTTTTTTTTATTCAATCACTTTGTCGGCGTGACTGATATATATATTGATGCCAAATTACAGCTTTCTAGTACTAACAGTCTCTGAGCTTAGCCGCGGACAGACAGACAGACAGACAGACAGACAGACGGACAGACATGGCGAAACTATAAGTGTTCCTAGTTGACTACGGAACCCTAAAAAGGGGCTTAATTATTTGAATTTCGCGATTTTCCCTCATAATAGAGATAGGGTTCCATAGCCGTTACGAAACATTCCTTGCGTACCTACTCTATATTGCGTACCGTAATCGCCTTCACCAAGCTCCTCACACTCCAAAAATGTGTTGTTATTTGAACGTTAACTTTGTTTATGATTGTTACCTACTATTTTATTTTCCCATAATTTTACTATTAATTATACTATCTATCTATAGTACATTTTGTGTAAATAAATATTAGAGATATAGTCCCCTATCCGCATTAAATAACTATTTTTTAAGGATTTTGTATAGTATACAACAAGCAAACTTAGCCGTAATAGTTGTCCTTGTTAATTTGATATAATATTTACCCCCATTCTGATTTTATTCATAATTTTCATACCAACAGGTTTTAGAGAGAGGGCTTGATTTTAACAAAAAAATAAAAATGCACCTTACAGTTAAATATTTCGCAGACGAATCACTATTCGAAAAGTCGTCGTGGCAACCCCATGATGACATTGATTTAAAAATACCTAATCCAACGATACCCCACACTAAAGGGTTAGACGAGAAAAAAAACACCTCCACTTTACGTCTATGGGAGGAACTCTAAAAAAAAATTTGGTTTCTACATTGGATCCGAAACCCTAAAAAAAATATAAAAACGTAATTAAGCCGATATGAAACGATAGAAATGATATTTTGCTAATAAGAGTAATAATAAGTAAGATTCTGGTATTACATTCATGGCGTGGTGATGGTAATTGAATTACATTTCATTGAAATGTTGGTTAATTGATTGAAGATAAGTTAATGGTTTAAAGCTCGAACTGTTTTATTCTCGAAATGACTTTGTATTTAAAATCATACTCACCTCCATATCCTACAACACAGGCAAAAATTATCCAACAAACTGACGCTCCCCACAAGGATCTCATGAAAGACCGGTTCAAGTTGTCCAGGAGTTCATTATCCCAGGCAGCATATATCACATACATGCAATACGATGACGCTGCCCACGCTGCAAGATAGCCAAGACTCACCGACCACTAAAAAATCGAAACATACTTAATGAACTGAAACAATTACTTTGCTCACCCGCAAGGCAAAATAAAACAAAGAAAAGTAACACCTGATTCAATAAATTATTTGAAACATGCTTAATCCAAAGCATTAATATCCTTTTCCATTTATTATCGCCGTAAACCCTAGTCGCCTACATTAGGTACCATAACCATCCGAATTAAATGGTGATCATTCAAGCTATGCTAAGAGATTCTTTGCGCGATAGAATCCGGAATACGGAAATTCACTAGCCTACCGATGTAGCTCAAAGAATATTGAAGTTGAAATGGCAACGAGCAGGCCACATCGCTCGAAGAACAGATAATCGTTGGAGGAGAAAGGTTTTCGAGTGGCGACAGCGAACCGGAATAGGCACAGCTTTGGTAGGTCTCATTCATTATGGGCAACCGGTGAATGCAGGTGGCAAGTCATCGTTAATCGTAGCATTCTAACGGGGAGACCTTTTTTATATAGCCGGAGTGTTCCTTCTACATTCGATGATCATGATAAACATGACTGTAATATGAATACTTACAACTGGTATCCTAAGTTTTCTTCCACGATGAGCATGGAGAATATATCCAAAAACCATTCCTACAAAAAACGGCGGAGCTCTTGTCAAAGTATTTGTATAGTAATACACTTGATTATCGTACCTATAAAAGAGTTAAAAGATAAATATTTATGTAGTATTTACAAATGAGTAGGTAGATGACATTTGATTCAGTGATGCATAAAATATTCACCCCGATGAGAAATCTTTTAAGAAGCAATAAATGGTAGTTGCAGTCAACGATGTTATAAGTCCAACTGTGAGTCCGTTCCATGCAGATCTAGGGCTGCCCAGCACCCAGAAAAGCACCAACGGTGAAATAATGTGCAGCTGAACATCCACTGATAGATACCATGATTGTGGCAAACACTGAAAATCCATGAAAAACACTGCAGTAACTTACAAATGCCTATTTAAATTCTTTAAGTATTAGGTGTAACTGAAACCAAAGCAACTGAATCGTGATCCACCGTCCTCGGTGGATCTTTTTAGTACCTATTAATGTCATTGATGACAACAATACCTGGCAAGGGAGATCAAGATCACACATTTTCTTTGAAAGTTAGGTGGAACTCGCATTATTTTTGACTGTAGATGCTTAAACTTAAATTTTTTGTAGCCCATACCGTTCGTGCAGGGTTGACTATATTTTGAACATGAAGCAGTGCTGTCCACCAATACTGACGGCATAGTTGTACATTCCTGGCCATGTAATGCCAGTTAGCGCCGTCAGAGACGTGGTTGAAAACAGATACCTGCAGCAGCACCGCGCAAGCCAGCAACGGAAACATGCGCAGCAGACGATAGAGGTAGAAAACGTGAATGTTTTTCAAGAGTTGCACTGTAATAGCAATAAATGTAAGATTATTATTTTACTAAAACTTTTTTTTGGAATTCTGTAGCCCTAGCGTAGTAATTAGCTGTAAAAATTTCGAGTTCCTTATTTGAAACCAGGGTCAAACAGTTTTAAATAAGTTTAAGGATGTCCTTATACTTTTCTTAATTTTAAGAAGTAACGATTTCGTTATCTAAGTATAAAAAAATATTTAATTTTAAACTCAACGTTTAGTAGTGATGAAGTGAGCGCAACTGTAAACCTTAAACCACGTTTAATTTTTGCTGCAAATGGCCATTGTGGTTACGGTTACATTGGTTAAGGGGTTTATTAGAATATTATAAGTAGTAAAGAATAAGTTCTATAAGCAATGTCTAAATTTGACTTGTTTTAACTGTTAAATTAAGTGAAGTTAAATGAGATTCGAGCTAGTGATTAAGACAAAGTAAGGTAAACGTCCCTGTGCTCGATTCAATTTGATGTCATAGTAAGAGAGGTGACAGATGGGTGTCATCTACTGGGCGTTGAGGTATCGAGCATTTGGTACGTTTAACTTAATCAAAAACTAAGGATTACTTTTAGTAATACTTTAAATTTCCGGTAGGTACCTACTTTGCTTCATTTTCTTGACAGAAGTATAAACGAGCAGTAAGCCGCTCAAAACGAAAAATGTATCCACAGCGAGTTCAGCGCATGCAAGCCAAATATTTCTTCGCTGGTCAAACCACTGAAAAAACAATGTACTAGATAAAATTCAGTTCGTCAAATCTACAGACAAATAGAAACGAGGTAATCTTACCACAAAGTAATCAAATAGGTTGGCAGTGTATTTGTTAAGGAAAGCAAGGAAGGTGTGACCGATGATGATCCAAAGGATGGAGATGGACCTGATCCCATCGATGCAGTCAATGGCGCCAGCGGCTGGGCTGAACGTTAAGAGACGATGCGTGTTCGTGTATACCGAGAAACACCGAAGTATCACGTTAAATTTCACAGGATCTGACCAAAAAAATATATAAGAAATACAAGCATACTCAAATATGAAACGCTCTCATAGTGAAATGATAAGTACAATTAAGTGTCATAGTAAATAAAGAAACAAATAATAGTGGATAACCTTTTTCCCTTAGCAATCTATGCCAAATATCATACGAGGTACTCAGTAATGTCAGGATTCCAATAAGTGAAAATATAGCGCTGAAAAAAAAAACTATTTATCTTTTCCGTCTCCATGTTAATAATACTTAGTTCTAATTTAATAATTACCTACATAGCTACGTAATCGGCCGCAACCAAAGGCTTGTCTCCAGGCAGTCTACAAAATTCTGTTTCATACTTAAAATCGACTATTTCATTGTTTAAAAACGGGGCCAAAACGTCATCCACTGAACACACTTTAGGAATACATAATGCAAGCGAAAAGGTCATCGCGTTAAAAATTATGACTGCTTCTATCCTGAAATCACAGAAAAAATAGAGTTATCTCGTCAATATCATTAAGACTTCCTTTAATAATTTTCACAAAGAAAGTCTTCATTATATTTGATTCAAGAAATTACCTCTGATTTTCACCACCTAAGACATTTTTAATCCTTGTAGTCCTTGCATTATGAGCATGCAAAATTTATTTAGTTAAACTAGCGTTTAGTCTTATCCAACCAGCGTCATGTAGCCAAGATGTCCCGGTGAGTAAGGGTATTGTCATAGTGTCTTGGATATTAGTGCGAATCATGCAGTATTTGCCTTCTATAGTATTCCCTTCTATGTGTTGGTTGATCGATAGACATTGGTGGAAGTTGCCCAGGCCGATAGTGCTGCCTGTCAGTATACCCTGCGGTACTCGGAAGCTTGCATCGTAAACTGGAATACAAAACAACAGCTTACCAGGGACTTAATCACGATACGAAATACTTCACACTCGCTATTGAATTTATCGTAGGAGTATGTAGGTCTACTCACGGTATTAAATCAAAATAAAAATTCCTTTCATATGTACGCTGGGTGACATAATAAACGTCGGTGCAGATATTGTGTGTGATTATGGAGGTTATTACGAGAAAATTCACTTTAGTCCAAAAGTTTACCTTTTTTAGATAATAGTTATGAATGAGTGGTTTTTGTTTGAACTTTTGAACATATGACTCTATTCGTAATTGCTCAACCGTAAATTTATACTTTACTAGCTGTTGCCCGCGACTCCGTCTGCGAAGAATTCGTTTATCGCTATCCCGCTGGAACTAAGCAATTTTCTGGGATATAAACTATTCTATGTCCTTTCCGGGGTTTCTCAGTAAAGAGGTAACAGATAGACAGACAGACCGACGGAGCTACTTTCGCAATATATCATAATATCAGTAAGGATTATTACTCTAATGTTTTGTCTCTCAAATTAAATCATCACAACCTCTGTACATTCCCTGTAAAAAACAAAACATAAATATACCTACTTAGTTCACAACCAATTTTATTCTTTCAATCGATTTTTATTGTATAAATTTCTCTAAATATATTGTGATTTTTAGGGTTCCGTACCCAAAGGGTAAAAATGGAAACCCTATTACTGAGGCTTCGCTGTCCGTCCGTCCGTCCGTCTGTCACCAGGCTGTATCTCGGGAACCGTGACAGCTAGAGAGTTGAAATTTTCACAGATGATGTATTTCGGTTGCCGCTATAACAACAAATACCAAAAAAACGGAATAAAATAAATATTTAAGGGGGCTCCCATACAACAAACTTTATTTTTTTTGCTCGTTTTTGCTCGATATTGATAACGGCAACAGGTAGAAGCTTGAAATACTCACAGAATATTTAATTATGTATTGAATTTAAAAATAAATCATTATATTAAAATAAAAAAATATTTAAGGGGGCTCCTATACAACAAACGTGATTTTTATAGATAATTGTACGGAACCCTTCGTGCGCGAGTCCGACTCGCACTTGGCCGGTTTTTTATTTATCCTAAACGAACTTAAGTTCAACAGAACTAGAATTTATGTTCTAGTGTTAAATCCGAGTAGCACTAAATAAATGTCATAAAAACTTCACTAGAATACCAGGCGGTGTCTAATGCAGTAACACGTATACTAGTCTTACCCCCTGTTTCACCATCCATTGATCAAATTTATTTGACGGATAAATGTGATGCCGTCTCTGTTTGTTTTGTTTGAATAGACGGAGACGGCATCACATTTATCCGTCACTTAAAATTAATCAATGGGTGGTGAAAAGCCCCTTAATGGCTTTATTGAGAAATTACTACTGGGTATACTCTACTCTTTTCTACATACTATATAGTCTAAGGTTTTGTCAAACTCACATTCAAAAGTCCTCATATTTCTCAGCTGCTCCTGACAGCGCTCCGGATCCAGTACATCCTCATATAAGTCGTAGTCAAACACCCTGTCAGGGACAGAGCTTCCGCCTTCTGGCGCTGACGCACTTACAATTATACTAACACTTAATATTACAAAACACTTAATTATTGTATCACGCATTATGCTATTGTCACTTCCTATTGGCCATGCAGGATCTGATGAGGTTTACTATTAAATAACAATTACATTCCATTTAAGCAGTGCGTTATCAGTAAAGATTATTTTCAGGGCATCTATGCAGCTGTGTAAGAATTAAAACCATTTTAGCTGTTTTTTTGTATTAATTTAATTGCCACTTCCTATTGGCCATGCGGGACCTGACGATATTTACTAATAAATAATAATTGCATTCCATTTCAGCCAGTGCGTTATCAGTAAAGATTATATTCAGGGCACCTGTGCAACTGTGCAAGTAATTGGAACCATTTTAGCTCTATATGTAGTTTTTTTTATTAATTTAATTGAATCCGTGCTAAATAGTTTAGTGGTTTGACACAAAGCCTTCCAAGCAGAGCACCGTGGTTTGGAACCCAAGCTTT
Organism: Archips crataeganus; assembly: GCA_947859365.1. Lineage (NCBI taxonomy): Eukaryota > Metazoa > Arthropoda > Insecta > Lepidoptera > Tortricidae > Archips > Archips crataeganus. Next base: position 16,198,144 of record OX402053.1, read on the forward strand.
TATCTGTTTTTTTTTTCGAATTCATGGGCAAAATTGCATTGCTTTTCGATGCACGTAAACATTGAGAAGGGACCCGTACACATCCTGCGATGCAGTTCAATGACGTAGTGTTCCTAATTCTCACTGTACCGAATAGAGCTCACATCTGGGTGGGACGTAAACAGACTGTAGATGATGAAGATGATGAATCACTTATTTAAAGTGAATTAAGCCAGGGCAATTGACTGTGTGGTAAGTACTTGTAGGCACTACAATATCTTGCTAGCGGCCCAGCGACGACTAAAATGCGACGGCGCAGGCGCCCGTTGTAGCGTTTTCTCTGTTCATTGCGCGGCCGAGACAAAAGAGCAAAATGGTTACCAGAGAAATCACGTGTGAAAATACCATTCCAGAAAAGTGTGAATTGATGTAAAATGTCCGAACATATAAAAAATTTGATAACTTTTGAAAATGGACTAAAGGATGGTACCCAATTATCTCCTACGTGACACACATTACCAATTCAACGTAGTTTTTTCCCACTTTCGAATGATATTTTGACTTGAGTTTTAATAATTGGCTGGTTTGTCTTTGATGTTGGAAAACTATTTTGCCGAACTTACCATCTGTGACGAGACTCATTTTTTTTTCTTTCTAATTAGTGAACTTTTTTATTTGGCTGGGTGTCAGAGTCAGGTTAGTAAAGATTTGCGGGGCTAGATATAATGGGGTGTCTTTGAAAAGGCTAGATAAAATGCCCTATGCAAATCTGTTAACATCATTAATGACTATACCTATATGGAGCATACGACGGAACCTACTAAAACAAATAAATTCCACGACGCGACGTTAAGTAGGTGATTAATTTGCTGAACAAATCCGATGAGATCACTAAATTTCATGTACCTAATAATAAAATTAATAAGATAAGATAAGACGATAATATAACCTTCCTGCACAATTGTAATACATTAATTAAAAAAATGTCCACACCTATGAAAGTTACTGTAGCGCATACGAGTAGGTAGGTAGGTAGGTACCTACACGCCGTATTACCTAACTATAACGCGAATTTGAATTTTGAGCATTCATACGTAGGTATGACCCGGCCATATAACCCGAAGAACCGATAACCGTTGGGGTAGACGAGTTCTTGAGTGGAGACCACGAATCGGCAAACGTAGTGTAGGACGTCCTCAGACTCGGTGGAGCGATGATATTCGCAAGGCGGCTGGCAAGAGCTGGATGAGAGTGGCCGAGGATCGTGCTCAGTGGCGTGCCATGGAAGAGGCCTATGTCCAGCGGTGGACGAACATAGGCTGATGATGCTGATACGTAGGTCGCAAATGCACATTGGTGTTCTCATATCTATTTGGGTGGAATAGAAAAGGTGAGTGTGTTTAGGCCGAGAGGTTATTTGTTTGGCCGTTTGTTTGTTTTGGTTGATTTTGATCTCAAGTTCACAAGTACCAATACAAATTATTCGATCAAAGTGTTAAGCTAAACACACATGTACCCATACTTCCTTCCAGAAAAGGCAAGCAAAATTGTACGCCGCAGGCGTGCCAAATTTACACAGTTTAATATTCAGTGAGAGCAATCGGTCAGTTGGCAGACGTACCTGAAATGATAGTTTTACTTGAACGTGCATGACTCTATTTTCATTTGCAAGTAAACCGTGCCTGCCTGACTAGAGCATTTCCATTACGAATAAAAGAAGCGTAAACCCTCGAAAAAGCATTGACGATGTCGCTGGATGAAACGTGATTCAGTCACAAACAAAATTATTTCAGGAATGCGAAGCGGAACTCCATCTTTGGCCATCAGTTCATTAATCTATGTTATTTTATCATGATGATTGGATAAACTGGTAGGAATGTCTTCTACCTACTTATTCTGTTTTATGCGTCAAAAAAGACTACGACAAATTATTTAGTTTTTCTAAAAATCGTATTCCAACCGCCATATTTTTGAACTTTATACATCGATCGATCGATCTTAATGATAAAAATATCCTGAGAGTTAAGGCTAATCTAGATAGAGTTGAGAACGAGACTTGCGACATCTTAGTTTATACCGACGGGCGGAGGAGTTTTTTTAATCAGGTACAGACGGAACGGATCAATGTGGATTATGTATTTAAGATTAATGTATTTCGTTGATAAAGTTAATTGAAATACAGTAAATTTGCACTGCATTTCAGCAATGTTAAATTTAATCAAATGGTCTAAGGAATACAAATTTATATGTCATTCACAGAATAAATTATTTTATTTCACAGGATCGCCAACATCAGCAATTTTCTTATTATATACAAACTTGAGTACGATTGAGTTGTTGTAAGTTACAAAATCTAGGTTAGTTATAGTGAAGTTTTATCAATGTCTGGAGCAGTTCTTGACGGTCCTGGTTCTGGTTTTTTGGTAACTTTTTCTGAAGTAGTCCATGATGATACAACTGAAAGAAATTGAGAAACTTATAGGTAGAGTGAATTTTTTATCATTTTGAAATACACAAAGACTGACATTTATTGTCTGAAATAACAATAAGAGTCTCTATTAAAAATATAAAACATATAATAAACAAACGAATTAAATGTATTTTGAAAATTTACTTTATTAGTTAGGAAACTGTCAAATATGTCAAAACATGCTTATTTTACAGATCGAAATTATTTATCTCTAAGAAACATACACTTTTACGCTGAATAAATCCCGTGAAAACTAGTAAACATTGGCATTGACGCATACACAGAATTTAACTTTTTAGCTTAGAAGTATACTTCGTTTTTTTAGCATTGGAAAGAAAATAAGGGATCTTGGCGTCTTTTTATTGAAAACACTTGAAAAATAAATCAAAGCAAATAATAAATAAATAAATAAATAAATATTAGGGGACAATCTTACACAAATCGACCTAGTCCCAAACTAAGCAAAGCTTGTACTATGGGTACTAGACGACGATAAACATACTTATATAGATAAATAAATACTTAATACATAGAAAACATCCATAACTCAGGAACAAATAATCGTGCTCATCACACAAATATGTAACAATTTAAAAGGACTGATGGTCTTTTACATTCTTTTGGTTTCATAAGGAATAGTTAGGTACTATTTTTTTTAAACGTTTTTCGTCAAAAAGACTCTTCAAGATTGTTTACCTTATTTCTAATGCTAAAAAAACATAGTAAGTATAGGTACGGTGGCGTGCTTTAATTTAGAACCCGTTTCGGCAAATATCCTTTGAATTCCTATACAATATGACAGAACTGTCAACCTTAAGTGGGTCCCAAATTAAAGCTCGTGACTGTCTGTACCTTTGAATTTCTACGGGATTTTCACAGTTTTACGGTGAATTATGAAATCTTGTTCAATCATATTACCTTTAAGGAATCTTTTCTGCAGTATGGAGAAGGGTGCATCTATTAGGATGCAGGCTGCCGTCGAGACGATCACCGTGTATGCCATGACACTAGCGCACATAAGGAACTGAGAACAATCGTAACACTCGTTAAAGTATGTATTATTATTAATAATAATAATAATTTATTCATTCAGACAACAAAGATCTACATATTATTAGTGTTTTACTTATAACTATGTTAGTATAGATATTGGGCAAGTGACATTGAGTTTTTAATTAAATTTTGCATAAAAGAGCACTCATCTCTCACAGCTATCGTCTTCAGGAGGCTGTTAGTGTTAGTGTATTCTTATCGGAAGCGATATAATTTTTTTCCGTAGTAGATGTAGCGTTAAAGCTTCTGCTCGCACTTCGGCAAACATCGTGGATGTACTGCAGAACCGTGGCAACCCCAACAGCGCCCTGAAGGCGTTGTTGTACTGGACGCGCAGGGAAAATTAATTTGGACTGATATTTAAATTAATTGCAATATTTCATGGCGCCATCTTTTATCCAGTAAATTACTCTAATAATAGTAACTTGGTAAGGCCGTGGTCGCTTTCACCCGCCGCACGCGGCCGACAGCGGCCCGCCGCCCGCGGCGTCTGAATGGTGTGTTCGGGAATGCTCGGGAGTGGTCGTTTTCCACGCACGCGGCGGGCGAAAACGACCACTCCCGAGCATTCCCGAACACACCATTCAGACGCCGCGGGCGGCGGGCCGCTGTCGGCCGCGTGCGGCGGGTGAAAGCGACCACGGCCTAAGAGATGGCATTATTCCACAAAGTAAAGTTTTGTCGTGCAGATACTATACTATGGAGATATCATTTTTGCTTATCAAAAAGACCTAGAAAAACCTGACAGAGTCAAGGACAGAAACAGGGCCGTGTAATCACGATTACTGTTTTACATAAATCTAAATAAGTACTTACAATGTTTTCCATACTGAAGTAAAATGGTGTAACGGTAGACCCACCGATGGCGAACAGTATTGAGTAGTGGAACAGGTACATCGCGTAGGAAATTTTAGCTCCAAACTTCCATATTGTCAGCGACAGGAACCAGTTGATTGGACCTAATAGAACAATTAATATAAAAATGTAGAAATATCCTTATATACAAGGGTATAATATATGTAAGAAGGATATTTAATACAGGAGCTAACGTTCGGTTTTTCTCAAATCAATATTATTACAAATAAAATTCAGGTTTAATTACAAATTTACTTAAGGTGACGCGTCTTCTGTCTGAGTTATTATTCTCCGGTTTAGCCACAAATGTTTTGAAATTGTGGTACCAACCTCCATAGCCATAGATGCATGCAAATATGATCCAGCAGACACACAGGCCCCAGCAGGCTCTCATGAAGGATCGGTTCATGCTGTCCATAACCTGGCCGTAGGAAAAGTACGATTCGAACAGGCAGTAGGAAGATACTACCCAGGCAGCGCCGTAGCCGAGGGCGACCAACCACTGAAACATGAAAAATTACGGAAAATGTTTGCAGTTACATGCAGGTATCAAATCCTATAGAAATACACTAGCGTAGTTATGATTTTTCAGGCATTTAATTCCCGTTCGCAGACACGTCCAAAAACGTGTATATACATATGTTTTAAAACTATTTTAATATCACTAGCTTTAATCCGTGGCTTCAGCTGCGCGTTACGAATACCTTAATAAGAAACATTTGCAATCTTGGGGTTTGGCCTGAAAAAAGGTTACGGTAATATTTATAAAGCACAACGTTCGCTCGGACAACGCCATCTGTTGATTGCAGACGAAATTAATGCGTCATCTCGAAGTCAAGGTACAGTCTACCTCGATGTTCTTGGACAGGGCCGTCTATTCTTGTTTAAAGCTAAGATATTATACCAGAGGACGCATTAGGTGGTATATTAAGTATCGTAGTTTTATTCCAATCCGTTCATCCGTTATTGGGTGATTGACTTCCAAACATCTTCACAAAATTTCTCATTTGTAATATTAGTAGGAGAATAGAATTGATAATGTTTTGTGGTATTTACTTACATAAGGCATCCTGATTTTTTGTCCTCGATAAACATGCAGCACGTACCCGAATACCATTCCCACCAGAAACGGTGGAGCTCTTGTCAGTGTGTTTTTATAGAAATACACTTGATGCGTAGAACTAAAAAAAAAATTAAAATAGCATATACATTCATGACCATCTTGCATATGAATTTAACAGCTTGAGTTGAAATCTGGGGTTAGGAGCAGGGCAGGGCAGAGTAAGTTTTGTAAATAAAATGAAGTCATTTTTACGTCATCCGCACCAAAAGTTCGAGCCCAGCAGGCTTACTTATTGCCTAACGCTTCTGACGCTTGCCTTCTGTGAAACGGTATAAAATGATGATAGAAAGAGATGGCGAAAGCGAAGGAAAGCGTCAAAAGCGTTAGGGCCTACGCTAGCTGACGCGGACGCCCGCCGCGTGCGCACGCTCGCGGGTCCCGCTCAGTAAAAAACCTACCTAAAATCCGTCGCACGCGCCCGCGCCATTTAAGCGCTGTTCATACAATTTCTTATTAGACTGGTGTCCGTTCCGGGTAATCCGCGTCAGCTAGCGTAGGCCCTTAGACAATACGGTCTCTGGTAGGAGTATTTAGGTTTTTGAAATAGATCTGTCAAGTCTTTGGTAAAATTAATTTCAGACTAGGTATTTAATGTGTTAACCTCGAATGCTCGAGGTACGATCGGCAAAAAAATAAGTGGACTAACCAATTTTCATACACTTAATTAATATTAAGTTATTGACAGACACCTATTATCGTTTTAATTTTTTGCGCCGTGTTTATTAGCTAGTATAATATTTGGCTGACCATGTTTTATTACATTGAGATCCAGATATACAATAAACAAAACATCAAGTTTACGTCTAACTAAAACTTGTAGAAAATGAAGTTTTTACCTTAGTGTGAAATCTTTCAAGAAACAATAAACTGTGGTCGCTGTTAATGACGCCAGGAGTCCAATAACGAGAGCATTCCATGCTGTCCTACGGGTCCCCAGTACCCAGAACAAAAGCAATGGGGAGAGGATATGCAGCTGTACGTCCACTGACAGGTACCACGACTGAGGAATACACTGAAAATAAAAATTATGACATACCTAATAAGCGTTTTCACTCATTCTTTATTATCTGAACAGCTTAGTGAACTTCGAACCCAGGACCTTTGTCATAGTTAGGGTCATTAGCCATCCGGTCGTCAAATAAATAATCAGTAAAATATAATTACAGTAAGCAAATAATGGTTCTTACATATTCCTCCGTATTAACTAAATTCTGTATGTGCAGCAAGGCTGTCCACCAATATTTGCGACAGGGTTCTACTTGTTCTGCCATGAAATGCCAGTTGGCTCCGTCAGAGAGCTGGTTGAAGATAGACGCCTGAAGAAGGACCACGCAAGCGAGCAGCGGAAACATCCTCAAAAGTCGATTCAAGTAGAAGATGTGGAGAGTCTTCAACAGTTTCACTATAAACGAGAAGTTAACGTTTTTAAGGACAAAAGGAAAGAATCAGTTAGATGAGATAAATTTATTGAATTTATGTAGCACCACCGCGCATCAGCGCAATTTTTTTTCAAATTCGTTTTTAATTCGTCTAATAACGTGTTTGGTTTGCTAGCTCATTGTTTGACAGTATTTATCGTACAATCTTAGCTTAATCTTAGCCATTTAAATAATAAAATTTCGATAAGTCAATGGTAAACACTATTTTCAATGCCAATGATTACATCGATAATATTTTAGCGTCTTAATCGTTATAGTTGCAAAATACAGGATGACATCGGGGACGTAATCAAATCCATTTTTAGAGCCATTTATAATCACTAGTCCTTACAAGAAACAAAACTGTTTTTTTTTTGTTAATTTCCTCCTTAATTATTGTAGCGATGAACTGTGGTAATCTCATTTGAAAATATTCAAACGATAAACCAATGGTGAATTGTAAGCACGTGAGATAAATTTACCTTTACATAATTTTTTTTCTTCGTAGTAACAATGTCGTATCAGCACTAAATTATTTAGTTTTGAACATTGTTGTGATTAAGAAGTATATTTACTGCATTTAATCACCTACATACCTACACATGTTATTATGGTCCCACTTTATGCTTAATTAAGTGTCATCACATCACTACCACTACTCATAAGTTTTCGATGCCACCCTTATTTGTTTTCTGTAATAATAATAATTCAAGAGAGATCCACTGTTGTTGTAAATATAGTACCGTAAACTTTGAAATGCGCTACTTTAGAAAACAGTTTTTTACGCCGTGTCCTTATTTTATTTAAGACCATCTGTGGCAGTGAAATAACCTAAACCTCGATAAATCACCTAACTTTTTACGTCGTTTGCTCAAGCGAGCTATGCATATTTGCGTTTTTATAACCATTTTAAATCTATCAAAGTAGCCCCAAAATTTCCTAAAGAAACCCCATTTTACCAGTATTTGTATTTATGTTAAATATTTAGGTTGTATACGTACTTTGCTTCATTTTTCTGACGTTAGTGTACACGAGCAGAAGACCACTTAAAATGAAGAATGTATCTACACCTATGGTGGCCGACCTTATCCAAACAATTTTTCGCTGATCAAACCACTGCAAAAAAAACTTTTGATCATGCCCTATCTCAGCGATAATAACATATGCCTATAAATGCTAAATGTAACTTATTAAACATACCACAAAGAAATCGAAGAGGTTAGCAGTATATCTATTTACGAAAGTAATGAACGTGTGTCCAATTATAATCCATGCTATGGAGATGGTCCTGATGCCGTCGATACAGTCGATCGCGCCAGGGGGACTCTTGCTAAATGTCATGAAGTCATTGGTGTTCGTGTATAGGGAAAACGACCGAAGCAGCTCGTTTGTTTGACGGGGATCTAAGTACAAAAACTCATGTTTAGATAATTGGCTTCAAAACATTGGTTTTTCAGCGTAAAAAATAAGTTTACCTTTTTTTAAATGAAAAATGTGTCGTAGCTCGTATCCTGTACTCAAGAGTGTAACTAATCCAATTAACGAAAATATTACTCTGAAAAACAGAAAAAAAAATACTTCAGTTCATAAACAAATTTGAGTGTGCTAGTTATTTGTGGTCATTGTAACTTACATGGCAGTGTAGTCAGCGGCAACCAAAGGTTTGTCGTTTGGCAGTCGACAAAATTCTTCCTGATATTCGAAGCTGACCAGCGAATTATTAACATATGGAGATAGAACGTCATCCACGGAACATGTTTTGGGAATGCAGAGTGCCAATGATAACGAGATGCCATCTAATATTGATATTCTTTCTAATCTGAAAAAAAACATGAAGTTACTTAAACAAAATCCATACTTTGCAATGTCATCCAGTCTGCATACTTATATTAAGTTTCAAGTCGATACATCCACTGGTAGTCAATGAATATTTACTAGCAACATTTTACCCTAAAATACTAACATTGAAGCAAAAGCACAGAAATACTTTTTTAATAAGTGCACAAATTTTAATATACATGTGATTCAATGTCGTTAAAATAACAAATTTCAGTATTTTTCGTTACAATATTAATCACTTATTTTTTTTGTTTTTCATAGTAACTCGACCAATTATTGGATGAATTACTATGACCAACACAAATTTTAAAAAAAAATTCTTGAACAGACAATCATGATCTATCAACGATACCGAATCACGTATCAAAATGTGTGCATTGATTAAAGAAATACCCTGTATATCGAAATAGAAGAAAAGAGTTCAGCAATTTGTAGGGAGACCGAGCGTGTAACATTTTGCGAAGGTACTTTCACGTCATGAGTGTAATTTAGTGATGGAAAACATAAGCAGCACAAAACAATTCAAAAGCATCGATTCACAGATCGATTAGAACACGGCACCGATCAATAGTGGGATAAGCTGTACTGATTACTCGTCGGTACTTTGATGGGCCAGTAAAGGTGGCTTCGTGGAAATGTATAGAACAAATCCGGCTGTTTTTTGTAGGAAACCATTTTTTACGACTGTGCTTTAATCCATTTATTTTTAATATGAGGATCATTCGGAAAACTGAAATAAAATTGCAATATAGAAGTAACCATAACCTGTTTGTTAATAATATTTGCTTTGCTTTGCTTTGTTATATAGCTACACTAGCCTGCGACTTCGTCTGCGAAGAATAGGGGTAGTTATACAAAAAATAGCCTACGACCTATTCTCAGACCTACCCAATGTAGAGAAAAAAGTTTAATAAAAATCGTCAAGCCGTTTCGGAGGAGTTCGATAACAAACACCGTGACACGTGATTTTTATATAATATTAGGTAATATAAAAACGTAAACCATTTCCTCTGCTTTCAAAATCGATTTTAATCGAGGTACCCTGTGAATCCAATACACTGTATCTTCAGTACACTGTCTATTTAACAGCTCCAACTTTATTGGTAGTGTTTGAACAGTTAATTAGTTATTGAACAACGAGTCACTTTAAACTAATCGTGCGTGGGATAAAGTTCCGCTTAAAACAGACAGTGCTAGACTGCCAAGCATCAAGATGGAAAGGATGAAATAATTGGCGGTTATGCAAAGTATGGCGTGAAACCTTATTGTAAGTATTACCTCAAAATTATTAATATACCTTTTCATTTGGTGTCCTAAATCTTTATTTAATCTAACGCTCAGTCTGTATCCATTCATCGCTTTGACTGTTGAGTTGATGTTTAGCTTTATCCAATTCATTTCATCCATCGAAGATGGTCCATATAGTCGCGGCAGGGCCATTGTTTCATGTATAGTTGCGCGAATCATACAGTATTTGCCTTCAATAGATTCGCCTCCTGTGTCTTGTTTGATCTCGAGACATTGGTGGAAGCTGCCCAAACTCATAAAGTTACCCTTGTTAATACCTTGCGGGACGCGGAAGCTGGCATCATAAACTAAAATGAAAACATTAGGTATGAAAAAGTTACTTAATATCTTTTTGTTTTATACAGAGCATCCGTGTCATTGATGGTGTGACCACAAAAAGTCGTTGAAAATGTGTTTAAACTTGACCGTTTTCACGTATACAGGGTTATTTGTAATTCACTAGCATCCTTTTAACCCTAAACTCCTACCACTTAAACAAATGTTTTTTGTTTTACGGCTTTTGTCATAACTTAATATTTTTGGTGTAATAACGTTTTGAAAATTTGAGATTTCCTCTTATTTTTACGATACTCTATGTAATTTGTATGGGAAAAAAGTGCTTCATTTTAAAAAGTCGTAAAACAAAAATCATTTGTTTGAGTGATAGGAATTCAGGGTTAAGAGGATGTCAGTGAATTAAAAATAACCCTGTATGAGGCTCGTGATATAAGTTCTATACATCCCTGTACATGATTAAAAAATATTTATTTGTAAAAATATTTATGTGTTTTTAGTTGAGGGCTCTACCTCTGAGTTTTTCGGAATTTACGCGCGAAATGACATTTGAAAATTACCATGAGCTTTACGTTGTAGGAAAACATCGTGAGTAAATCTGCACACACCTTTAAACGTGAAACTACCGTGAGACTCACTCATAGTGAAAATAAACGGATCACTCACGTCTTAAAACGAGTTTAACTCGACACGTTTCGGGCTAATCCGTAGCCCTTCTTCACGGAGTTACACGTCAGAACGGCTGCCAAACGCGCACTGCGCGCTACCGCTCTCTTCACGCGGCCACTCGACGCAACTGTCCGCGACACACAACTACCCCCGTTTTCATCATCACTTTTATTGTCATTGTCAAATGTAGGGTAGCACACAACACTAACAACATCACTTTGTAAAGGTTCGCTTACACTCACCGTTGACGCAGTACGAACATTCAACACTGTTTTCCGACTCGGGGGTACCTACCGACCAACCACTATCCCGGATGAAATTTGGATGACGACTAATCTCCATGGCTTCACGCACTTTCCGCGGAATGAAAACTTTTCTCTCCCAAGTACGGAAGCCTTATCAAATCGAATGTAGTGCGTCGAGCCCGAATCCATTGAGTGTTCAGGAAGAAGGGCTACGGATTATCCCGAAACATGTCGAGTTAAACTCGTTATTAGGCGTGAGTGATCCGTCTATTTTCACCTGCACACACCTGCGAAGAAATTCAATGGTATGTGTGAAGCTACTAATCTGCACTGGGCCCGCGTAGGAACTACCGCCCCAGCCATGTCGCTCTGAGAGGAGGCCTAAACCCTCCAGTGGGACGTAGGCTCAGGTGATGATGATGATGAAAAAGGTTTTACTTCAACGTTAATGCAACTTACAATCGAATGTGTTCATATTTGCCAACTGCTCCTGGCATAGTTCTGGATCCAGCGCACTTTCGTACAAATCATAATCAAATACTCTCGGTAAATAGAAGTTTTCGACTTCTAAAGTTGTTGAAAATACACTTATTAAGCACGCACTTAACACTAGTAGTGTTTTCTGCATCGTTGCTGATTGAAAGGGTCCTCGACGAGGCTCTCAAGCATAATGTTTTATTTCAACAGGAAATAAGTGTTTAAACGTTATCTGCAACGATATTTTTCAGATAATGGCGACAGCAAATAATTGAAAATCTTTACGTATAATCTAGTAAGTCGGATTTTACGGCCCTTAGCGATAGTGCCACGAATTGTGACTGATGAGGTAATAAATCTCACCATATATATATTTCTAAGTATGGTACTTGGAAATTGGGTATGTATTACAATACCGACGTACGAAAGACCGAATGTATTAAAACATCGAATGGGTCAAAAGACCGACACGATATTTTTCTGAAACCGTTAACTTTTTAAGATTGTTATAAAACAAACCTAACCTAACCTAATGGGTTCTGTATGATGCCGTTATAATAAATTCTGAAATGTTTACGGTTTCAGAAAAAAATCGTGTCGGTCTTTTGATCCATTCGATGTTTTAATACATTCGGTCTTTCGTACTTCGGTATTGTAAAATATACCCTGGAAATTAAGTGGACGGAAATTCATAAACACTGTACCTATAGCTAGACCGTTCGAATGTGTCCTTGCCCGCGCGGTACTGAGGCTGGGTATGACGACAAAGGGGCCTGGAGAGGTGCGGGCGGCGAGCGCGCCTCGTGTCCCTGCCGCCCGCACCTCTCTCGGCCCCCTTTGTCCTACTACCCCACAGCCCCTGTACCGTGCGGGCGAGGTCTCATTTAAACGGTTTAGGTATATACTTTATTATAATGCTACATTTACACGATTGCCGAGACTTGGAAAACGTCTACTATATGTATTTATATTTATTCAAATGTTTTGCTCTATTTGTCGATCCTTGTTTTTTTGATTGCTCTTCTCTACCACTCAAAGGTTGACTGGCAAAGATCCCTTCAGGGATATGTTCGCCTTTTTACTTATCATTTTTTTGTGTGACCTTTTTGTTTTCCTTTTTGTATAATAAAGAGTATAAACAAACAAACAAACAAGTATAGGCGGCAGATTAATAAAATTTACTTAAATAATAAATATCATGGAACAATTCACACCAATTGACCTACTCCCAAAGTAAGCTAGGCAAGCTTGTGTTATGGATACCAGGCAACGGATAAACATACTTAACTATATAGATAGATAAATACTTAATAAAAAATTTTAAATAAAAAATAGAACCGCCTTCAAAAACACCCAAAAAAATATTAATTAAAAATGTAACCGACTATAATGAGCATTATAATATCTTTCTACTAATCTGTTTGAAGTCGGGCCTCAGCACGAGCTAGCAGGAGTGGTAGAAGCCCAACAGCTAGTTAGGTATAATAGGGATAATGGGTAGATAAGTTAAATTACTACTATAAAGTTTGAGGTCCCAGGTTCGGTTCCCGCGTCGGGGCAGATATCTGTATGAAAAACACGAATGTTTGATCTCGGGTCTTGGGTGTTTAATATGTATTTAAGTATGTATCTATCTATATAAGTATGTTTATCCGTTGCCTAGTACCTATAACACAAGCTTTGCTTACTATGAGACTAGGTCGATTGGTGTGAATTGTCCCGGGATATTTATTTATTAATTTAAGTACTAGGTCCACTCCTGCTGGCTCGAGCTGAGGCCCGACTTCAAACAGATTAGTAGAAAGATATTATAGTGCTCATTATAGTCGGTTACATTTTTAATTAATATTTTTTTGGGTGTTTTTGAAGGCGGTTCTATTTTTTATTTAAAAATTTTTATTTTTGGCTTTTTAGTTGTATTAGTATAAAAAACATGCGTAGGAGTAGCCAGTAGACGAAGCCCCGCTTCTGTTTACGCTCTGAGGATCGCAAGGTAACTAACAAACTTAACCAGGTTAAACGGGGGTGGTTTGAAGGTATTTTTTTATGCGGGAAGCTCTGCCCCCCGAGCCCCCATAGAACGGAACGGAACGGTCCAGTAGTGAGGCTTCTATTGCTACTCTGAGGGACGCAAGATAAACTGACGAATTTAACCAAGTGAAACGGTAGATGGTTAACAGATTTTTTTATTGCGGGGGGCTCTGCCCCGCGAGCCCCCCTCCCCTCCAAGAGCGGGCTTTTATTTTCACCCTGAGGTACGCAAGACAGCTAACTAACCTAACCAGGTTAAACGGGAAGCGATTTGAAGGTATTTTTTATTACGGGAGCTCCACCCCCCAAGCCCCTCTACCGGTACCGAGGTTTCTATTTCCACTCTGAGGGACGCAAGATAACTGACGAATCAAACCAGGTTAAACGGGAGGTGGTTTAAGAGTATTTCTATTGCGGGGGGGTCCGCCCCCCGAGCCCCCCTCCATCAGCGGGGCTTCTATTTCCACTCTGAGGGACGTAAAATAACTATCGAACCTAACTAGGTTAAACAGGGGGTAATGAAGCTAACCAGCTCCTTCCCTAACAGGGTTTAAAACAGGTTTGGTTTTAAATAGAGGGTGGTTTGAAGGTGTTTATTATTACGGGGGGCTCCGCCCCCCGAGCCCCCCTTCCACAAGGCTTCATTTTCCACTCTGAGGGACACAAGATAACTAACGGATCTGGTTAGGTTAAACGAGACGCGGTTTGACAGTATTTTTTACTGAGGGGGCTCTGCCCCCTGAGCCCCCCCCCCCTTTAATATCACTTTGAGAAGCGCAAGGTAACTAACGAACCTAAACAGGTTAAACGGGGGATGGTTTGTAAATATTTTTTTTATTGCGGGGGGCTTCGCCCCCCGAGCCCCCCCCTTTAATATCACTTTGAGGAGCGCAAGGTAACTAACGAACCTAAGCAGGCTAAACGGGGGATGGTTTGAAAGTATTTTTCTTATTGCGGGGGGCTTCGCCCCCCGAGCCCCCCTCCGCTAACTAGCCTTCCATTCCCACTCTACGGGACGCAAGATATCTAACGAACCTAACAAGCAAGTTAGCTATGAAGCATCTTTTTTTTGTACTTATTTTTTCAACTTCATTTTTTTATTACTTTTACGGTCATCCCGTGAAATCATATATTTCGTACTAAATACAAACTGAAATATAGATGCACAGAAAAAACCCCAGAAAAAAGACCAATGCTGGGAATCGAACCCAGGTCCTCAGCATTCCGTGCCGCGTGCCATACCCCTACACCACCACTGGTCTAGAGATTAGACACGAATCTTTCCTATACATCATACATTTCAATCTGCTAAATCATCACCTTATGCAGTGACAAGCGCACATCTATGTTACACCCTCATCGAGAGATTTTAACACTCCTTCGGAACTAACCGCTCACCTGGACAAGAGATGGCGCTACTGTGCAACTTTAAACAAGTTAGCTATGAAGTATCTTTTTTTTGTACTTATTTTTTCAACTTCATTTTTTTATTACTTTTACGGTCATCCCGTGAAATCATATATTTCGTACTAAATACAAACTGAAATATAGATGCACAGAAAAAACCCCAGAAAAAAGACCAATGCTGGGAATCGAACCCAGGTCCTCAGCATTCCGTGCCGCGTGCCATACCCCTACACCACCACTGGTCTAGAGATTAGACACGAATCTTTCCTATACATCATACATTTCAATCTGCTAAATCATCACCTTATGCAGTGACAAGCGCACATCTATGTTACACCCTCATCGAGAGATTTTAACACTCCTTCGGAACTAACCGCTCACCTGGACAAGAGATGGCGCTACTGTGCAACTTTAAACAAGTTAGCTATGAAGTATCTTTTTTTTGTACTTATTTTTTCAACTTCATTTTTTTATTACTTTTACGGTCATCCCGTGAAATCATATATTTCGTACTAAATACAAACTGAAATATAGATGCACAGAAAAAACCCCAGAAAAAAGACCAATGCTGGGAATCGAACCCAGGTCCTCAGCATTCCGTGCCGCGTGCCATACCCCTACACCACCACTGGTCTAGAGATTAGACACGAATCTTTCCTATACATCATACATTTCAATCTGCTAAATCATCACCTTATGCAGTGACAAGCGCACATCTATGTTACACCCTCATCGAGAGATTTTAACACTCCTTCGGAACTAACCGCTCACCTGGACAAGAGATGGCGCTACTGTGCAACTTTACTTTACTATGTGCGCTTGTCACTGCATAAGGTGATGATTTAGCAGATTGAAATGTATGATGTATAGGAAAGATTCGTGTCTAATCTCTAGACCAGTGGTGGTGTAGGGGTATGGCACGCGGCACGGAATGCTGAGGACCTGGGTTCGATTCCCAGCATTGGTCTTTTTTCTGGGGTTTTTTCTGTGCATCTATATTTCAGTTTGTATTTAGTACGAAATATATGATTTCACGGGATGACCGTAAAAGTAATAAAAAAATGAAGTTGAAAAAATAAGTACAAAAAAAAGATACTTCATAGCTAACTTGTTTAAAGTTGCACAGTAGCGCCATCTCTTGTCCAGGTGAGCGGTTAGTTCCGAAGGAGTGTTAAAATCTCTCGATGAGGGTGTAACATAGATGTGCGCTTGTCACTGCATAAGGTGATGATTTAGCAGATTGAAATGTATGATGTATAGGAAAGATTCGTGTCTAATCTCTAGACCAGTGGTGGTGTAGGGGTATGGCACGCGGCACGGAATGCTGAGGACCTGGGTTCGATTCCCAGCATTGGTCTTTTTTCTGGGGTTTTTTCTGTGCATCTATATTTCAGTTTGTATTTAGTACGAAATATATGAACCTAACAAGGTTAAGCGAGAGGTGGTTTGTAGGTATTTTTTATTGCCCCCTTTTCTTTGTACATAGGTGCCATACCTACTTACTATAGTTTAGGTGAATAACTTACACAATTCTTAGGACTGCTTTGGCCAATTAATATTAGTAATAAAACGTTGTAGGTAACTCGATGTTCTTGTTATCAATATAAGGACGAACAAATATGCTTTAGGACTTTCAACAGTATGCCAAACATTCTTCGCCAGAAAATTTTAGAACAATCAACATTATGCGATACAACAGGCACTCTTTGCTGACTGTACTTTTTGATCCTGGTTACCAAAGTAATCGTCAAGACGAATCAAACGAGCCCAAACTCGATGGGGTTATGTCGTTTTATTACGGAGTTCTTATGGTCACCTTCCAACTCCATCTTCAGACCCTAGTTACCATCTAGGATCAAAGTACTCGTCAAGACAAATCAAATGAGCTCAAACTCAATGCGGTCGTATCGTTTTATTACAGAGTTTCTATGGCCAACTTTCAGCTCCATCATCAGATCAGCTCCATGTCATAATAATATTGTATTGTCATCCAATTCACACAAGTCTGCAAAATTTCAGCTCAATTGGAAACCGGGAAGTGGGTCAAACTTAACTTGCAAGATTTGACCCGTTGAGGAGTTCCGTTGGCCATCTACGGTCTTCTTCATCAAGTCCAGTTTACCAAATGATACTTTCTGAATGCAAATACTTCACTTGATACTAAAAATGCTAAAATCACTATAGGTTTGCCTGTAAAATTTGAAGGTTGCCCTCGATTTCTCTAGGATCCCATGATCAGATCTTGACTTGGTGCCAATGGGACCACCTCAGGAGTATACTGTTTCAAACAAAAAAAGAATTTTGAAAATCGGTTCACAATTGAGGGAGTAATCGCGTAACAAACATACAAAAAAAAAACATACAGACGAATTGATAACCTCCTCTTTTTTTTGAAGTCGGTTAAAAATAAACTACACCGGCCTGCGGCACTCCCGCTGACAGGCTGCACCAAGAAGAACGAGAGGCTTCCACCTTTATGCGTTGCCGACGCCCAACCAAGTAACTACGAAACCAATCAATTACCGCAGGAGATATGTTAAGAGAACCCAAGATCCTTAGCAGAATATCAAAGTCAACAGCATTAAACGCGTTGCTAAAATCAAGCAGCTGCTACCTTGGGCCGACGGCCAATCTACAACAGATACCAGGTGCTAAAGGTACGTAAAAAGACAACTCAATTTTCTTAATTGCTCTTGGCTGATTGTTATGTATCTTTTGGAGAATATTGTTATAAATTAGTATGACATAAATGACAATAGCAATAGCAAAAGCAAGCGGTGCCATCGCTTATTTGCCAATTATTTAGCAATAATTCGCTTACCTATGTTAATTTTAATGTAACTCAAAATCTAATATTACAGTTAATTGAAAATTAATCCGACTATGGGTGGATTGTAAAAAGTTGGACCTTGTTAATCGGCAGTTAATCATACAAAGCGTTTAACTGGAAAAAAATTCACTGTGACACAGAAATCCTGTCGGTAGGTATATCTATATATATATAAAAGAAGAAACTGACTGACTGACTGACTGACTGACTGACATATCAACGCACAGTCCAAACCACTGGGCCTAGAGATTCAAAATTTGGCATGTAGGTTCCTTATAAGGTCTAGGGGTGCACTAAGAAAGGATTTTTCAAAATTCACTCCCTAAGGGGGTAAAAAGGGGGTTCAAAGTTTGTATGGGGAAACAAGATTAGTTCGACTATTTTATTCGAAACTTCACAGAAGTACTCCTAATGATAAATGAGTAAACACGTGTTTCAGGTTTTTTGAGAATTCAACCCCTAAAAGGGGGGAAAGAGGTAACAAAGTCTGAAAATCAACATGGGTGTTGTTTATATGGTTTATCGAGTCGCTGGTTATGAAAACAACAACGGTTTTAAAATCCGACGTGGCAGACGTACTAGGGGCGTTCAATAAAAAGTGAGGATGAGTATGTTATAAACAACTTTTACTAAATGTCATTTTATTTTTCGACATAGTCACCTTTTAGCATAATACACTTAGTATATCTTTTTTCTAAACTTAAAATTCCATTTTTAAAAAAGGTCTCATCTTGAGTACTTAAAAAATCTTGTACTGCAGCGACTACCGCGTCGTCGTCTTCAAATTTCTGGCCTCTCAGGTATTGTTTCAATCTCGGAAATAGGTAGAAATCACTGGGAGCGAGATCTGGTGAATACGGAGGATGCTTAAGGATATCGAACCCAGCATCACGAATTGCAGCCATTGCAACGGAGGATTTGTGTGCCGGGGCATTGTCCTGGTGGAACAGCACAACTTTCGAGAGTTTACCTCGCCGTTTTTCGCGGATCTCATTGCGCAATGTTGCTATTTGTTTGGCGTATAAAGTGCCCGTAATAGTGGCTCCATGCTCAAGATACTCAATCATTAATACCCCTTTACCATCCCAAAAAACAGAACCCATGACCTTACCGGCAGATGGGCTCGCCTTGAATTTCTTCGGAGTTGGAGATGATGGCCTTTTCCATGTCATAGACTGCAGTTTCGTTTCAGGGTCGTAATGATGGAGCCATGTTTCGTCCATTGTTATAAATCGCGCCAAAAAAAGTTCCCGGTCTTGCTGCATCAGGTTCAAAGCTTCTTGACAAATCTCTAGTCTAGTTTGTTTTTGCGTGTCAGTAAGCATTCTTGGTACCCAACGCGCAGATACCGTTGTCATACCCAAGCGTTCATGTAAAATATTATGCACGCTCCCCGTTGAAATCTTTACATTTTCAGCAATAAAACGAACTGTGACACGACGATCCGCCAAAACTGAGTTTTCGACTTTTTTCACAATTTCTTCAGTTACTGCTGTAGTAGGGCGTCCGGAGCGGGGGTCGTCCATTGTCGATGTTCTTCCACGTCTAAATTCGGCGCACCAACGTGCGACTGTCGAATACGGAGGAGCATTAGACCCTGAAGTGTCCCGCAAATCCAAATTGACTTGGTCCGTAGAAAAATTTTTCAAATACAAGTATTTGATAACGGCGCGCAGTTCAATTTTCTCCATTTTCGCTAACGTACTCAATAGCATTGCAAAGAAATTACCGTATATTTTTTTAAACAAAACACAGTTAGTTTTTTTTTTCATAGCAATCAGCTAGATAGATTAGTTTTACCGGCCAGTATTTAATTTCGTAATATTAAAAGAGTTTGCATCTCATTCTCACTTTATATTGAACGCCCCTCGTAAAATACCATCTCCCTGGATGGGGTGCGATGGGGTTGAAATATCTAAATAAACTAAATGACTGTTGATATATTAACGCACAGCCCAAACCACTGGACCTAGAGACTTGAAATTTTGCACATAGATACCTTATACAATGTAGGCATCCACTAAGGAAGGATTTTTGGGAATTCCCACGGGAAAGGGAAAAAACGGGATTTATATATTCGATTCCGAGTGACCCTATCTCGGTAACTATAATAACTAGACTCTTCAAATTTGATACACAAGTAGGTATTACATTATTTAAAACATTAATTTCAGGATTTTTCAAAATTCCCACGGGATAAGGAAAAAACGGGATTTATATGTTCAGTTCAACGGGATCCTATGAACTATAATTACTAGACTCTTCAAATTTGGCATAGATGTAGGTAATTATAAATTCCCATGGGATAAAGAAAAAACGGGATTTTTCGTTTTACTGGTCGTAGAAAGCTAAAATTCGGCATGTAGGTTGTTTGGGGAGTGTTGAGCTGGATTGAGAGAGGACTTTCCAAAATTCCTACGGGAACGGGAAAAACAGGATTTTTCGTTTTACAGGTCGTAGAAAGTTGAAATTCGGCATGTAGGTTGCTTGGGGAGTGTAGATGAGCATTGAGAGAGGACTTTTCCAAATTCCCACGGGAACAGGAAAAAACGGGATTTTTCGTTTTACTGGTCGTAGAAAGCTGAAATTCGGCATGTAGGTCGTTTGGGGAGTGAAGAGGAGCATTGAGAGAGGACTTTCCAAAATTCCCACGGGAAAGGGAAAAACGGGATTTTTCGTTTTACTGGTCATAGAAAGCTGAAATTTGGCAAGTGGGTTCCTTGGGGAGTGTAGAGCTGGATTGAGAGAGGACTTTCTAAAATTCCCACGGGAACGGGAAAAAACAGGATTTTTCGTTTTACTGGTTGTAGAAAGCTGAAATTCGGTATGTAGGTTGCTTGGAGAGTGTAGAGGAGCATTGAAAGAGGACTTTCCAAAATTCCCACAGGAACGGGAAAAACGGGCTTTTTCGTTTTACTGGTCATAGAAAGCTGAAATTTGGCAAGTGGGTTCCTTGGGGAGTGTAGGGGAGCATTAAGAAAACATTTCCCGAAATTCTTACGGGAACGGGAAAAAACGGGATTTTGCGTTTTACTGGTTGTAGAAAGCTAAAATTTCAAAATTCATAAGTTTATACTGTAAGTAGGCCGCAAAGGGCGCTTTAACCGACTTCTAAAAAAGGAGGAGGTTATGCATTCCACTTTATGATTTTTTTTATGTAGGTATGTTCACCGATTTCTCGGTCAATTGTGGACCTGCTTGCTTGCTTGCCTGTATGCTTGCTTGCTTGATATCTTGGTTCTTTGGAATACTCATAGTACACGCGAGCGAAGCCGCGGGCAAAAGCTAGTTTAATTATAAAAGGCAACCGTTACTGACTGACTGATCTATCAACGCACAGCTTCAACCACTGAACGGATTGTGTTGAAATTTTGCAGACCACTATGACGTAGGCATTCACTAAGAAGGGATTTTTCGAAATTCCCATGGGATAGGGAAGAAATGAGATTTATATTTTCGCTTCAAAGTGGCCCTATCTTTGTTACTATAATAATAAGAGACTTCAAATTTAGCATGCAAGTAGGTGATTATAACAGTAAAAATCTAATTTTGGGATTCTTGTAAAATCCCACGGAATAAGGAAAAACGTGATTTAAGGTCACCTGAGGTAAAACCCACTATGGGGTTATTGCGTTTATTTGAGTTATCTTTTAAACAACGTGAGTTACAACAGCGCCTGCCATCTAGTGATAGACACTTTAACTACTTGGAGGCCAACAAGTAACATAGAGGGCGTCTTGGTGAATCGTATTCAAGATATCGGTAATTTTGAAATTTAGAACCTTAAGAGAGCTACGCAGTGCAGCAGTATTTTTTTTAGTTTTTTGGTGTTTAATTGTACTGAAGATGCCGAGTATTAGTTGGTTCACATGTCTGAATTATAATTTGTATTCAAAATGCTTTTCTCTCAGAATTATTACCATTTAATTTTTGAAAGTTATTTATGAAATATTGCTAAATGCGTTAATATAATTGAGGTTATTGCGTCTGTATAACGCATTTGCCCCAATGTCAGTGGTCAATAACCTTTTTCTAGATAGTGCAACTTTGAGCGTTTTAACACATAAATAAATGACTGAATCCTGAAAGTGTGTTTACTTTAAATTTTTACTGATGTTAAAATTATTAATTCTTTAACAACTTTAGTAACTGCTGATTTGATTTTTCATTAATTTTGAACATGAAACTACCGTGAGACTCACTCAAAAATCTTAAATAAAAAATGAAACTGCCTTAAAAACCACCCAGGAACTAAAAGCAAAAAAAAAAATATAAAATCAAAATTGAACCGATTACAACAACCGACGAATTGAGAACCTCCTCCTTTTTTGAAGTAGGTTAAAAAATGTTTGCAACACCTGTTACTTGGCTTTGGATAAATGCGTCTGTAAAATAAAGACGCATTTTACGTAATTATACTATTTTTGGCCTCAACTGATTATTCGCGGTTCGTGGTTCCTTTTATTAATAATATCTTCTAGAATATGGTATTACGAACACGCGACATGAAGTTTTAGAGGCCTAATCACAATCGATACACAATTATTTAAAAAAGATGCATTTTCCCAAATTGAGGTAATAGCGTCTAAAATCCCGGTTTTTAAAAAATGCTTGAATATTTTTTAATACTAGTGCAGCAAAAAAGTTACTTCGACAAATTTATTGTTAAAGACTTGGATAAAGCACAGACCCAAACAGTACTTCAAAATACTTGATGCATATTTCACAATTTGAGATTGAAAAACTATCAAAAAAACACGAAAAAACACGTACGCAATTACCTCAGGTGACCTTAAGTATATATTCAATTCAATGGGAACCTATCTCCGTAACTCCTTTACGATAACATCGGTGCAGTAAAAAGAGATTTTTGGAATTTCCTGCGGGATAGAGATGGAGATTTGACCCTACATTATATTCGTGCGTTGACAGTTACTCATACAATTTGTTATGGCCGGCGCCCACTGACGGCATGGCACGGCGTGGCATTTTATTGCTATCAAGTTATTTTGAATCTTATTTCAATGAGTTTAGAATTCATGTTACTTCATTTCGATACCACGATGCCGCGACGTCCTGAGGGCCAATGCCACGCATAACCAATAAAGTAACATGAATTCTAAACTCATTGAAATAAGATTCAAAATAACTTGATGGTAATAAAATGCCACGCCGTGCCATGCCGTCAGTGGGCACCGGCCCTTACGCAACGGAATGTTTAATACTATTTTTAGTTAACGTTATAAAATGCCCAACTTTTTGCACCCTCCCTAGGGCTAAAATAAAGTTGTTTTTTTTAAGTTGTCCGAGAACGGTATCAAGTACAATTGTACCTATCCTAAATGACTTTAGACTCATCTCATCAAGTATATCTGCCTAGAGAGCTAGCTTTTTAGATAGGTAAGTATGTAAGTAATAAAAGGTTTAGAAGAAAACAATAAGCAATGCTTAATTTCTCATAAAATTTCCACTTGTAAACAAAATGATTTATCTTAGTCCATTTATTTCGTTTTTTCCTCCTTCAGAAAGAATCTAATCTAAAACAATATTTAATCTTCTTACATCTACTCTAATACATCTTAAACCTTATAATATACTTATCATAAATCTTTATCGTAAACAACAACTTAAATACATTTAAAAATTTATTTCGCTCTTTTCCTGCTATGAAACGGTGTCACTTAGGGTTCAGTCTATATTTTAATATATTCTTATTCTTTTATTTATTCAATACTTCGATTATAATATTATAGGTATATCGCCGCTTGAAAAATGGAGCCGTCAAAACAACGGAATAATCATCAAAACGCCTATTTTGCTCTTAGTCGCCTAGTAACCTTCAACGTAAAAATGTCGTTTGCAATGCTGAAATGCGTATTTAAAAACGCAAAACTATATATTAAAAGGGAAAAAAAGATGGAATTCATACTATCGGTAATTAAATCTGTCTAGGCAAATGTTTTTAAAGTTTTTTTATACGATAAGCTATTTTTATCGTATTTTACATATTTTGTACTATTTATCACCAAAGCCGTACACGCAACTATCTCTTTTACTCTTGCGTCCGCTGTTCATATAAGCAAAACGGAACGACAATATTTTAATGCCAAAATAACGAAACTCGCATATTTTGGTATCAAGATTGTACGTTATCATTTAACTTAAAGGTTCATTTTACAATACACTTTCTTTTAGATAGGTACCTATTTTGTTTTATTTCTCAACACCGTTGTCATTCCATTTTTGGTAACAAAAGGTAACAAAACTGAAGTTCACACGGATGATTTACGACGTTATATGTTTTACTGTAAAAGGTGTATATTAAAATGTACTACATTTACTATATCTGCATGTCAGTGTTGTTTTATAATTCAAAACGATTTGCTTATGGATGAGTTAGTGAATTATTTTTATTTATATTAAAAATCAAGACTAATTTCTACTAATACCTATCTATCATCATGTCGTTGATACTTACCTTATTGAGAATTTGTAACCAAGCTTCGGAATTTCGGTGCTCAAATCCGACTCACACTTGTCCAATTATTTACGTTTATCTGATGGAAAATCGGCGTAATTCATTGTTGCGTCACTCTCAGGCGTATCACATAATTATCGCAATATACGTATATAACTAGCTGTTGCTCGCACGCAACTATGTCCACGCCCCACGAAGCACTTTGCACTTTGCTAGGTTAAAAAGTAACGCCTGGTCAACTTTCAGCCCATTTAAATGAATCTCAATGTTCAAGGTGGATGTAAGCCGCTTCCAACCGTAATTATTGGATGTCAATGTGGGAGGTCTATGTCCAGTAGTAGACGTCCTGCAGCTGAAATGATGATGATGATGATGAAATAGATCTTAAGTTTGCTGACTCGGAGTCGCTAATTTTATGTCCACAAGAGAGACTGCTTTTGTTTCTTACGCTCTGTGTATGACCAAAAATCCTTCTATTAATGAAAGAATTTTTAGAATCGGTAGAGTTTAACCACATTTATGGAAATAAACACAGAAACAAAGTTTATACAGATAAAGATGTCCTAAAATTTCACGGTAACCTGGTACCTGGCGAGAGTTCAAAATATTCTAGTACAGGAAAAATAAGAAAAAAACATGTCGCTTAGTAAAGCGATAAGACATCACATAACATAACCCTCTATTCCCACTAGTTCAGTTGTCCACTTCAGTTGACTGAACTAGTGAGATTTTTTTTCTCGATAGTTCAGTCAACTGAACTAGTGGTAATAGAGGACTGATAGAAATTCTCTTTCACAAGAGGACAGACCCGTGGTCAACCTACAGTTTGTCTACCTGGTTTTCGACGGAGCTCCGCCTAAGGGCTCCTTTCTCTAGGTATTTTGCCCTTCGGGCAACTGCAGGATATACCTACTTAACTATTCAGTCAACTGAACTGGGCAACTGAACTAGTGGGAATAGACTCACAAAACACATCACTTTTAGTATTAAGTGTTATATTTGAATAAGTTTATGTTAAAAAATCATATTTAATGCAAGCTTTATCACTGACTGTAGTTTTTGTAGACTATAATTGCATTGTCATCCATCTTACATAAGTATACCAAATTTCAAAAAATAATCTGACCACTGGAATTGGGTCAAATTGGACTTCCAAGATTTGACCCGTACATCTATATCTATTCTTCTATACTAAGTATATTACTTATACATTGCAAGACGGTTTTTTGTTTATATTTCCTCATTACTAAAAATGGCAAATTGCAAGTCGGACTACGTAGACAAACAACGCTAAGAATATACATATACATAATTTCATATTATAATTTTATATTACATATTTAATTAAGTACATAAACAATGAAAGCATGCTCGGCTTATAGGACATACTGAACTTTGAAGTTATAAAAATCCGAGTTCCTACATTGGTTGATTTTCAACTGCAAATGTAAGCAAAAGTAAAAAAACCGGCCAAGAGCGTGTCGGACACGCCCAAGGTAGGGTTCCGTAGCCATTACGAAAAAATCAAGTAATATTTTTCTAAGGATTTCGTATGTGTACGGAATCATCCAAGTTAAGGTACCTATGTTTTATACCTTAGCCTACTATTTACTCTTAAACTACAAATAATTTCCAAGCAATCTTAGCCGCTATAATTTTCCTAGTAAATTTGATATATTTACTACCATCCTGAATTTTTTCAAATTTTTCCACCCAACAGTTTAGATTTTAGAGGGGGGGGGGACGGCCGATTTTAATGAAAATTTTCACTTTAAAGTTGAATATTTCGCAAACAGATCACTGAATAGAAAAATCATGTTAGCAACCCCGCAATGGTTTTAAAAGACCTATCCAACGATACCCCACACTATAGGGTTAGCCGAGAAAAAAAAATCACCCCCACTTTACGTCTATGGGAGGTACCCTAAAAAAACTTTTTTTACTTTTTTTTATTCAATCACTTTGTCGGCGTGACTGATATATATATTCATGCCAAATTACTGCTTTCTAGTACTAACAGTCTCTGAGCTTAGCCGCGGACAGACAGACAGACAGACAGACAGACGGACAGACATGGCGAAACTATAAGGGTTCCTAGTTGACTACGGAACCCTAAAAATGATTACTAAATGTTTTTTTTTCAGATATTTTCGCCTGACAGGCGTCACGTCATTGCGATTAAATGGGGAAATATCTTTTCAAGATTAACGTTTGAAATCATAAATCTATGCAGAGCTAAGACAATATGGGGCACCATGGGGTCATCCTTCTCATGAAAAGAGGACAATACCCTATAGACACCCCCACTGTGATTCCAGACTTATTCAATACTAAAAAGTTTTTAGTTTGGTTTTGTTTTTGGACTTAATTACCGATATCCTAACGAAGTTAGTTAGATTCAATGCAACGAGCCTCACCCCGCGAGCACTAGATGGCGCTATTATCAAACTTTCCGCTGCTATGTTTTTTTGGGCGTATTTATTTAATATATTAGAGTAAATACGGACAAAAACTGAGCTCTTGTCTTTTCTAAATATTTAATTAACAATTAGGAAAGCTAAATGTGCATAGGGAATGTCGTTTGTTGCGCAGTGTCTTCTCTGAGGCACGAACTGTCAAAACGATAATTCTTACGGTTAGCGTTATCTCGAGGGGCGTGACTTAATTAAGCCTTTAAAACCCAGTGCCGCCAAAAATTTGACACATTTTGAATCTGAATACAACTGTCTAAAAACAGTCTACCTCTACTATCTAATAATCCTGTGGAAACTCTGCCTGTTTATTGGGCAACCAAGTCGGGTTTAAACCGCCCGAACGATACTGCAGTCTCCACCTCTTGGCACTACACCACCAGCACACTCCGAGCCCTGAAGCACCCTGGCCTCAGCCCTGCAAATCAGCATCTTCCTTGAAGATCCACCTGCAACGCCCGCAGCGCGTCCTACGGTCTCCTGAATCCAGGGCAGTGTCTGTCCGGGGAAAGCGTATCCCACTCAAGTGCTTAGAACCTACAACCCTCTAGTCTCTTGCTTGATCACAGCTTTAGCGTACCTAATAAACGTCTAGACTGGTTTTTATGGTTTAATTCCTCACCTCGAGACCTATACCTAAACTGTGACAATGTTTAGTATTTTTTTCGATTGGTTTCGTTGAGTTGAATTTATTTTTTATTATTAAATTATTTTGGGTGCCGCGGGATGGCCATCGAAACAGAGGCAGACCGAAGAGAAGATGGCGGGACAACTTGGACGCATATCAAGTAGGTTGGCAGGAGCATGCTCTAGATAGGGACGAATGGCGGAAAAAAGGGGAGGCCTTTGCCCAGCAGTGGGACACTTTACAGGCTAAAAAAATAATATTTTATCTTGTTTTCAGTACCAAGGCGATTTTTTTTGTAAGAATTAATTCTGAATGAAATAAATTTATACTGATTAGTGAATCTTAATATTCCAAAGTCGTAAAATTTGATGAAAATAGCTTTATACGAGTTGCCGAATCATAGAAAAAATTTATTGCCAGTCACTTATTAGGCGTGTCGTTTTTGTTTTGCCGTGTGTTTGCTGGGTTCACTGCAGGCTTAATTAACTTAGTTAGAAATTAAAACCACTTGAACAGGTCTATTAATAAGGTATAAAATATTTATTTATCTATTATTTAGGTACAATTATTACACATCGTGAACGACAGCACAACTTGAACCGTACAAGAATAACACGGGAATATCTACAACACAATTACAATTTTGTACAGACTTTTGATGCATACCAAAATTTATATTTTCACTAGTTGTTGCCCGCGACTCCGTCTGCGAAGAATAATAGGGGTATGAAAAATAGATGTTGACCGATTCTCAGACCTACCCGATATGCACACAAAATTTCATGAGAATCGGTCGAGCCATTTCGGAGGAGTTTGGTAACAAACACCGCGACACGAGAATTTTATATATTAGATTTATTATTCCAGTTTCAGGGGACACCCGGGTACTTACTATGTATAGAATGTTATCCGCACTAATATTATAAATGTGGTAGTGTGCTTGTTTGTTTATTTGTCCTTCTTTCACGTCTTTCACGTCGTACGACATAGTTGAAGGGCTGGAGAGTGGCATAGGCTATTTTTTACCACGGGAGAGTAGGTATCTCATTATCATTATCCGGGAAAACACGTTTCAATCTACTTCAGCGGGGGCGAAGCTGCGGGCATCAGCTAGTTAGGGAATATTTGATAAGAGCATAAGAAAATTGCTGTGAACACTGTTGTGTATACTCTGTCTATTTAACAGAGTTAGTACTAGAAAAACAGAGAATGCACGTAATTGGTCAGCGATAAGGACGATGCACCGGCACATACACGTCCCACTGCAGGGTACATATTTAAATATTATTATCTACTACTTTAAATTACATAATTATGATTAATAGATGAATAAACATGACATGTAATTATTTGAGGTGCCACGAGAAAAATCAAAAAATCACGAGAAATATTACGAATATTCCAACAAACGGCATTGTAAGCCGAGCCCGCCATCGAGGTGGGATTGTTGAAGCCCACTGACAGTTCCTTGTCCCTTTCATTTGCATACAAAAGTGCAACAGAGAGACCGCCTTGCTAACTCTGTTAAATAGACAGGGTATAGATTGTCTTAGATTTTCTAAATTCACATTCGAACTCGAAATTATCGAAACACATTCATAAATCAATTATTTGTCAATTAGTTAGGTACTAATCTTCAAATGTTTTCCTTTTCCCTCTACAATGACTGGTGCAGATTCATTTCCTGAAAAAAAAAGAATGCTAATTATTTTAAATGTTACGAGGGCCTGTAAATAAAAATAAAAAAAATCTTTATGGCGCGTGATTAGATGTGCCTATTATGCCTTATCATGAGATTAAAATCAAAATGGTGTGTTAAATACGTAATCAATGAATGATGTACCTAATATAAATACAGAAACAGGGATTACTATGCACTTACATATTAGTAGGTAATGTATCTAATCACAATTTAACAGATTAGTAATAATATCAATAATGAAACTCGAATTAGGCTAAAAAAACATACAATCTCTATACAAAATGTCAACAAAAAGATACATGCAAAATTGGTTAGTAACAACAATAGAAAACATAAATCAAAAATCAATAAACCAAGTTTCCAACAATACCAAATAATCAACATAATATTATAGTTAGTACAATCTAAATTAAGGGTTCAGGGTAAGGAAGGACATGTGGCACCTGTGAGAATAGTTGAATTAGTAAATTTTAATGACAGTCGTTTGCCGCCTCAAACTAGTAATGACTCCAACTGTCAGCCGTTACAGATATAATGTATTTTTTTTTATTTTGTTAATGTTTTTTTTGTATACCTCGTTTTTCTCCTAATACATAGCAGCTAAAGCATCGAAACAAAACCACAGCTACGTAGATTGAGTGGGAGTATACCCTACAAATTTATTAATTATTTTATTCGTGAAAAACAGAAGAAATAAATGTCAATTTACTTTTTGGCAGCTCTAAGAAAATGCATTTTTGACATTATCTTTGTGACAGTTCAAGATAGAGTGCTGAAATTTGGAGTAATTACTAGATATGAGGCGGCAATCAATTGACATTTAGGTACCAATTCAACTATTCCTCACGGAGGACACTTGTTCTTACTTGGCCTGCTAAACCCTTTATCCTTAATTAAAGCTAATCCCGTCCAAGCGTCGTAAACAGTGTGGCCTCAAAAAACATAAACAATAACAAAGTAAAAAACACTCTTTAACGATAAATCGTTTTAAAAAACAACAAAGAAAGACGCCACTTACTTCCAATCAGAAGCTTTTGAAGGGTAGCAGCAGGCGAGTCGATAAGTACGCAGGCTGCCACCGAGAGTACCACAGTGTACAGCAAGTCACTCGCGAACAGTGTGAACTGGAATCATTGGTTATACTTGTAAAACCACTTATTAGCCTTATAATGAAGCAGAGAAGGTTACGTAAATAAAATAAAAAGGTGATTCAGCGTAAGAAACAAAAGTTGTCTCTCCTGTCGACATAAAATTAGCGACTACGAGTCAGCAAACTTGAGATTTTATTTCACTTAAATCGGCGTCGAACACGCAATGTAGACTTGACTAAAAAAATATTGACTTTAGACTCTTAACTTTTGCCATTCTTCCAGGAGAGACGCGAACAAAAAATGCATATTACCAAGATATTACCCAAAATAAAAATAAAAAAACATTTTATTCCGTAACCTCCTGCCGATGCTGCCCGCGTCAAATTTTATTTCAATGAATTTAAAACTTTATGTCACTTATAATTCCTATAATATTATATAGGACATTGGGCGCACGAGAGTAAGTGTAGACCATAAAGGGTCTAAAAGAAACAAGTTAAAGATAACTTGTCTCTTTTTTAAGGTTCCGTAACCCAAGGGTGATGAGTCATGATCACTGATGACCACTATCGTAAAAGGTCTTAGGCGAAATTCTATGTAAGGTTATCTATTGCCCTTTCATCCAAATGATCATGGGTTTGATCCCCAATCGAAACACTGAGATTCTCAGGATTCTTGCGCGAAATTTGACATGAGATATTTACTATGATATGTACTTGTTTTTCTGTATTGTATTATTTGTGATGTACAATAAAGAGTAATTGTATTGTATGAGTTTTCTTGATTAAAAAAAATATCGCGAGCATCCTCCACATGCCTGCGAAGCAGTTCAATCATGTACTAGGGGTGTTCAATAAAAAGTGAGAATGAGTATGTTATAAACAACTTTTACTAAATGTAATTTTATTTTTCGACATAGTCACCTTTTAGCATAATACACTTATTATATCTTTTTTCTAAACTTAAAATTTCATTTTTAAAAAAGGTCTCATCTTGAGTACTTAAAAAATCTTGTACTGCAGCGACTACCGCGTCGTCGTCTTCAAATTTCTGGCCTCTCGGGTATTGTTTCAATCTCGGAAATAGGTAGAAATCACTGGGAATACAGGTGAATACAGAGGATGCTTAAGGATATTGAACCCAGCATCACGAATTGCAGCCATTGCAACGATGGACTTGTGTGCCGGGGCATTGTCCTGGTGGAACAGCACAACTTTCGAGAGTTTACCTCGCCGTTTTTCGCGGATCTCATTGCGCAATGTTGTTATTTGTTTGGCGTATAAAGTGCCCGTAATAGTGGCTCCATGTTTGAGATACTCAATCATTAATACCCCTTTACCATCCCAAAAAACAGAGCCCATGACCTTACCGGCAGATGGGCCCACCTTGAATTTCTTCGGAGTTGCAGATGATGGCCTTTTCCATGTCATAGACTGCAGTTTCGTTTCAGGGTCGTAATGATGGAGCCATGTTTCGTCCATTGTTATAAATCGCGCCAAAAAAAGTTCCCGGTCTTGCTGTATCAGGTCCAAAGCTTCTTGACAAATCTCGACTCTAGTTTGTTTTTGCGTGTCAGTAAGCATTCTTGGTACCCAACGCGCAGATACCTTTTTCATACCCAAGCGTTCATGTAAAATATTATGCACGCTCCCCGTTGAAATCTTTACATTTTCAGCAATAAAACGAACCGTGACACGACGATTCGCCAAAACTGAGTTTTCGACTTTTTTCACAATTTCTTCAGTTACTGCTGTAGTAGGGCGTCCGGAGCGGGGGTCGTCCATGGTCGATGTTCTTCCATGTCTAAATTCGGCCCACCAAAGTGCGACTGTCGAATACGGAGGAGCATTAGACCCTAAAGTGTCCCGCAAATCTAAATTGACTTGGTCCGTAGAATAATTTTTCAAACACAAGTATTTGATAACGGCGCGCAGTTAAATTTTCTCCATTTTCGCTAACGTACTCAATAGCATTGCAAAGAAACTACCGTATTTTTTTAAACAAAAGACAGTTAGTTCTTTTTTCATAGCAATCAGCTAGATAGATTAGCTTTACCGGCCAGTATTTAATTTCCTAATATTGAAAGAGTTTGCATCTCATTCTCACTTTATATTGAACGCCCCTCGTATGTTAATTTCCACTGAGTCTATGTAGGAACTACCAACAGTCCAGGACCTCTCATTCTTGGTTTGGTTTATCTAGCGCTCCTATAGCATCTG
Source organism: Archips crataeganus (assembly GCA_947859365.1). Taxonomy (NCBI): domain Eukaryota; kingdom Metazoa; phylum Arthropoda; class Insecta; order Lepidoptera; family Tortricidae; genus Archips; species Archips crataeganus. The sequence continues at coordinate 16,230,710 of OX402053.1, forward strand.
CTAAAGGATAATACAGGAATATCGTTAGGCTTTTTAGGTTCACTTTAGGTTGGCTCCCTTTCCTACCCTTATAGTTAGTAAATGGTGGTCGCACACAAACTCCGCGTTGTCTCCACGGCGTGATCGAAGCGTCCACCGATAGAAAGTGGTCTTCTCATTCTGAGAAGTGCTTGGTAGTGGGATGTATACTAGACAGAGACGATAACTTGGCTGAGGGGGCGGGGAGTCTTTATTGTGTCCTGGTCGCACTTACCATCGTCTCCATAGAGAAGTATACAGGAGCCACCAATGCGCTGGCGGTACCGTATTGCACCAAATAGTGGAGCAGGTACATCGCGTACGATATGCGGGCCACAAACTTCCATATTTTCAGCGATAGGAACCAATTCAAAGGACCTGCACAGACCAATAAGTACATTATTAATAACAATACTCATCAAGAGAGTCAAGTCTGTGAGGAACCAAGGACAATCGTAAATAAAGAAGTCAAGTTCAATTACACATTTAAACAAGTATAATATTAAAATAAATTGAAAATAGTATAGTGTGACAAAAGCAAAATTGAGACCTTTATATCACTCATCTAATACCATGTTTTTATGTAAAGAACAGATTTATTATGGTTATAGAACGAATTAAGTTTCTTCTAGTGCTGCTGATCAAATGTAAGGTTAGTTAGTTAGTTTATACATTACATATAGGTGAATACTTATAGTATTTTATGCAACTGTTGTATAAGTGAGGTCTTAAAAGGCGAGTGACGTGAGTTGCGGTAGAATGGAAAACGGCACGAGCCGTTAAGACCAAATTATACACCGTTGCATACAATATTTTTTCTACGACTCGACTCTACTGTACTGTACTGTACCCTACTGTAGGGTACATTAGGGTAAAATAGGTTACAGTCGGGTACAGTAGGGTACAGTCGGGTACAGTAGGGTAAAATGGGGTACAGTCGGGTACAGTAGGGCAAAATAGGGTACAGTAGGGTACAGTCGGGTACAGAAGGGTAAAATGGGGTACAGTCGGGTACAGTAGGGTACAGTCGGGTACAGTAGGGTAAAATGGGGTACAGTCGGGTAGAGTAGGGTACAGTCGGGTGAAATAGGGTACAGTAGGGTACAGTCGGGTACAGCAGGGTCAAATAGGGTACAGTAGGGTACAGTAGGGTAAAATAGGGTACAGTAGGGTACAGTTGGGTACAGTAGGGTAAAATAGGGTATTTTACCCTACTGTACCCGACTGTACTCGACTGTACCCGACTGTACCCTACTGTATCCTATTTTACCCTACTGTACCTGACTGTACTCTACTGTACTCTATTTTACCCTACTGTACCCGACTGTACTCTACTGCACCCTATTTTACCCTACTGTACCCGACTGTACCCTACTGTAGCCAACTGTACCCGACTGTACCCTACTGTACCCTATTTTACCGTACTGTACCCAACTGTACCCTACTGTACCCTATTTTACCCTACTGTACCCGACCGTACCCAACTGTACCCTATTTTACCCTACTGTACCCGACTGTACTCTACTGTACCCTATTTTACCCTACTGTACCCGACTGTACCCTACTGTACCCTATTTTACCCTACTGTACAGCTCGCGCGATAAGAGTTTGGCTTTGACCGTTATTGCGCATTGGGTATCAACGGGGGTGCGGGGTATGCGCAGTAATCGCCTCCACCCGAAGGTCAAAGCCAAACTCTTATCGCGCGAGCTGTACCCTATTTTACCCTCCATAGCCCACCTCCATAGCCCTGGACACATGCAAATATCAACCAGCAGACCGCCAAAGACCAGCAAGCCCGTCGCAGAGAGTTGTTGAAGTTATCGGCGAACTGGCTGTCCCAGTCCGCTTGCAAACTGGGGTGCACTATGTAGAGGGCATAGAATGACAGCCCGAGCGCCAGACAGTAGTACGCGACGACATTCCACTGGAAAAAAAAGTTTTTTCATTGATAGAGGATGGAAGTACGATTTCCAAGTCAGTCTGGAAAATACAGGTCAGTATTTTAAATACCTAGAAGGGCGTGGTAACTTATGTACCTACAGTCAAAGATATTAGATCTCGTACCACATTTAAAAACTTATAGCTAAAAATTACATGTTGATATGCCGCACAATCCAGAAATGGTTCCACATTAGACGCGTTCAGCCAGAACTTCAAAAAGACTCCGTACCTTTTGTAATGTGATCTTCTGACCTCTGTAGACATGCAATATGTATCCGAATAGCATTCCGATGAAGAAGGGAGGAGATCTAGTCACTGTGTTGTGGTAGTAAAACACGATGTAGTTGTGCGTGCTCTCTGATGTGGCACTAAAAAAATGTTATAAAGACTGTTAAAGAAATTGGCCAGTTAAAGTAAATGGCAAAAACCGGAAGTGATTTCAAACATTGTCTGCAGCCATAGTTGCACAAAGCATGTGAGTGGTTAGACAAGGTTCCTAAGATGTGGCAGCGTTCCCGCTTGAAATAACTTAGCTATCAACATTATTTGTGGTCGAATTTTGTTTAAGACACGTTACATATCTATTTGAAAGAAAATTCGTGTGTCGCACAAAATTAGATGTCTTAAGCTGCGTACGGACTGCGCGCACTCGGGTACGCGTACCCAGGCTTGCGTGTCCTGGAACGCCATGTCCGTACGCCATGTACACGTACACTGTACAAGTACACGTAAACTGTACGCGTACATGGCGTACGGACATGGCGTTCCAGGACACGCAAGCCCGGGTACGCGTACCCGAGTGCGCGCAGTCCGTACGCAGCTTTACAAGTGTGGTTGCAGAATGTCAAGGTGGTTTTTTTTTACAGACATCGCCAATATATATGACCAGACGACCAGATGGCCTAGTGGTTAGAGAACCTGACTATGAAGCTTGAGGTCCCGGGTTCGATTACCGTGTCGGGGTAGATATTTGTATGAAAAATACGAATGTTTGTTCTCGGGTCTTGGGTGTTTCATATGTATTTAAGTATGTATCTATCTATATAAGTATGTTTATCCGTTGCCTAGTACCCATAACACAAGCTTTACCTAGCTTACTTTGGGACTAGGTCAATTGGTGTGAATTGTCCCGTGATATTTATTTATTTATTTATTTATTTATACCATTATGATATTCTAAAGCTATTTACACGTCAACGGCTAATCTGGCTGATCTAGAATGAAGTAATGGAGGCAACAATAGCGTGGAGTGAACATTATGGTTAGTCAACCTGAAGAGTGTGAGAAGTGTGAGTTTATATGCATTCAGACGCAACCTTTACACAACTTTATGCATAATTGTCATTCATCATACCAGCCAAAAGAAGTCCACTGCTGAACAAAGGCCTCCCCAAAGACTTTCGCAAAGGTAGGTCTTGCGCTGTTCCTTTCCTGTCTTGAGTTTTTATTGTCATTGAAAATGGAGTTAGTACGACGCCACTGGAAGACGGCAATGACTCTAGAACACCTTGGATATTTAACAAATTTTGCCCTCTACTGTTTCTGGTTCTGCAACAAGCGTTAGTTAGCTTAAGTTACCTGAGAGCCATAGGCGAAGGTGGGACGTTGTAAATGAAGCAGAATGCGATGGTGGCTGCAAGGGAGGCCATGATGCCAGCTGTGAGAGCTGACCATGCGGAGCGCCGGCTACCCAGCACCCAAAACAGCACCAACGGCGAAATGATGTGGAGCTGCATGTCCACAGATAGGTACCAGGAGTGGGGCAGACACTGGAAAAAAATAAAGAATACGAGAAGGTGAGAAGTTAGGATAGGAGTTACAGATACTGACAGATGTAGGTAACTACAGCAATGCCTACAACTTATACAGCCAGTTACAAAACGCACCAGCCTTATTATTTGTCTGTTCGTTTATCGTTGTATTTTAAGGTTCCGCGGCCAAAATGAAAAAAAATTGTAGTGGTAGAGCCATTATGTAGCTAGCATCTGCATCACGAATAGGCCGGCTCGTCCAGAGCAGTTTCACCCTCTCACAGAACACCAGCGTGAAGCAGCAGTACTCCTGCTGCGTTTCGTACGGTCAGTGTGAGCGCCGGGGCCCTCCCCCTCCCTTATTCCTTCTCCATTACGGCCGGCAACAGATCAGTGACTCTCTTTGAGTTGTTGATTTATGGGCGGCGGTGATAATTTTCCATCAGATGACGCGCTTTCTCGTTGTCATTCTGTAGAAATTGGTTTTTTTACGGTGTTTCTCAAGCTTCCCATACAAGTAAAGTGGGGATGATTTTTTTTCGTCTGACCTTATAGTGTGGGGTGTTGGATAGGTATTTTATAGGGTTGTGAAGACGATTTTGGGATATATTGATTCATTTGCGAAACATTCAACTATAAAGTGCAAATGACGGTCCCGTAAAAATGTATGATATACGCAACTCTTTAGCCAAAGACTCGACGTGTGACTTACCCTCTCTCTTGAATTAACAATATTCTGTACATGCAGCAACGCGCTCCACCAATACTGCCGGCACAAGCTGACCTGGTTGGCCATGTAGTGCCAAGCAGGGCCATCTGAGACCCGGTGCATCAGTGACGCTTGCAGCAACACCGCAGCTGCCAGCAGCGGGAAGATTCGCAGCAACCGGTTCAGGTAGAACAGGTGGAGGTTCTTTAACAACGACACTGGAAAATATTTTAGGTTAATTTTTTTCAGTATCATTATCCTATCCTAGCCTATTATACGTCTCACTGCAGGACCTCAAATGATACCAAAAATCAAAATCCTCCTCAAATGATGATGATGATATGATGATATGACCTCGTGGGTCGTAGTTTCCATGCGGGCCCAGTGCGGATTGGGAACTTTAGACTCGCCATTGAATTTCTTTCCAGGTGTGTGCACTGTGCAAGTTTCCTCACGATATTTTCCTTGTTTTAAATTTCAAATGTGCACGTAAATTCCGAAAAACTTAGAGGTGCTAGAGATAATATAGGTCATCCAGTTGGCTACCACGGCTTTGTAGTGGTTTTTAAAAATCGGTGTCCTATCGAACCACCTAGTTTCGTTACGCCCATTTATGTTACCTACGCAGATGTTTCATTTTGCAGTAATGTTTAGCATATTTCCAGAATGCAACATATATCAAGCCTACCTTGACTATAAATGACCCGTGTTAATTTTTTATTAAGTATTACAGGTACAGCAATAAGATTGTGATGGGTATTAAATTAAATAATGAAACATTTAATTACTAACACTACCTAATGACTAAGAAGATCGCATAATATATTCCTCGTTCATTGCTGATTTTGTCAGTTTTAAACAATTTTGGATGAGAGAGATAGTTCAAATGGAAGTAACACATGCACCTGCTTAGTACTTAATATTATACTCATTGAATCTATCACTTAGCACACAAATATCAAGTCGAAATCTGTCAGCGACGCGTAAGACGGTATTTTTTTTTAAATGGGACAATGGAGAAAACTATCAAGAGAATCCGCTAATGGTTAGTAACCATAGCTACTCATAGACAACAGTAAGCTAATTTCTATTATCTTGGATATTAAACGGTTTTGAAAATCTAGAAATCTCAGGAAAGTAGAAAACGAAAATATAAGAATGACAAATGATTTCAATTCTTACTTTACTAAAATAAGATATCGGGTGACTCATGTTACATAGTCGAGAGATACTCCACATGTTTCGAACTAATTCGTGGTTTATTCTCAAGGTTAGTTCGAACCTCATACGTGAGTGACCCGTTTGTCTTATATTAGTAGATATGTCTGTATCTTATGTTAGTTTTAATTCAAAGAATGCTTACTTTGTTTCATTTTCTTGGCACAGGTGTATACCAGCAGAAGACCGCTCAGTGTGAAGAATGTATCCACTCCCACGTTGGCCGACATTACCCACAGAGCGCGCTTTTTGTATGTCCACTGAGGAAAAAAAACAAGACTTAAATATGTTATCTGTTTAAAAAAACAAGAATGCATAAATAGTAAATTGTGCAACAAGAGCATAAAATGGGTAATTTTACCCGAGACGTTCATAATAGCTACCCTGCACGACGAGGGTGGATAGACACGTCGAGAGGAAAATGGGTTTAATGCTCGATTTTTACACTCTGCTTTTCAAAAAAAAAAGAAAAATTGGAAATAAATGTTCATTTCGAAGCTTTTATTTTTATGCCTTGCAATTTCTATAATAATGTACTAGATTGGTCTAGTTTTATTAATTTCGTTATATAAAACACCGGTTATAAAAAAAACAAGTTATATTTTATAAATTTGTAATATTGTTCGTGGCTGTTTGCGCCTGATTCCCTTGGTCTAGGACGTAGATTTTACTTTATGCACTAGCTATTTAGAACATAAAAAACTATTTTATGCAGCATACATCCAGCATAAATACGAACTTTACGAGCTTATGCTTTACGAGCTGTATGTATACAGGGGAGCCATTTTTTTGGGGTAAATAAAAAATACTTTTCACTTCTTATGAAGTGAAAAATATTTTTTATTTACCCCAAAAAAATGGCTCCCCTGTTTGATTTTTTTTTAGTTTACACTTCTGTCTTCGGGTCACCAACTTACATTACGAGTACCTAATTTCAACTCACATTCAAAAGGATCCGTGTTACCCTGTGTAATTCGCGTTCCTACGCGAGTTCCGGAAAAATACATAACTATGTAGGTCACTCTCGCAACTGAGACAAATCTAATGACTCCTCAGACTTGCACAGGCAGCAGGGCGTGCCAAAGTATGATACATACATGCACACAATACATAAATACATACGCTCGAAAATCATAACCTTCCTTCCTTCGGCGGCAGTCGGGTAAAAATTAGATTAGTTTCAGATTTTGAGGTAGAAGTTATTTATTGCAGGACCAAAGACTTGGTTAAAGTTACTTAATAGCGGTGGGTAATCTATAAGGCGTATTCCCTCTGTTAGAGATTTGTTTGAGACAGATTCCCAGATTATGTCTACGTAAAAATGACTTTTAAAGTTAATCTTAAGCTTAAAACATTGTTTTCAACACAAGCTTTTGTGCTAACAGTACTTGTTTTTGCATTAACATCGTAACTTTGCTACACGTGCTAAATTTTAAATCAAATTATTTGAAAGGGAAGTTAATTTTACTAGGTACCTACATTAATACCTACATTGGAACGTGTACCTACTTACGAATACTTCTGGTTAAATAAAGCTTCTGGAAATGTAGGAACAAGATAATAATTCATTATGAGCCAGAAGACGTTCACTACTAGACAAAGGGAGGCCATGCAAAGAGTTCCTCAATGACCTGTTCTGCGCTGCTCGCATCGAAGAGGTTCCTGGGACCTTCACCAGATCGTCGGGCCACCTTGATGGAGACCTTCGCTTGCCACGTCTTCCTCGCCTCGCCTCGCCTCATCAGCAGTCGGTTTTACAAGCAATGAACCCTGCCCGTGGCCCTGCCACTGCCACCTAAGGCCAACAACTCTCCGACCTATGGCAGTGACTTTGCTTCTCTTGCGGATCACCTCGCTTCTGATTCGAACACACTGGGAAACTCCGAGCACAACTCGCCCTATCGCTCCTTGAGCTTTGATCTTTCTTATGAGGCCCATTCTAAGCGACCACGTTTCAGATAGGTATGTATGTGACATAATTGGATAACATCAACCTGAATAAGATCCGATTTGTAACTGGGAAAATACGTCGACCTAGGCACACACGCGGTGCCTAAGCTAACTGTCAAAATTTGCTAATTTTTTTTTCTAGTTTCGATCACCTTTTAACATAGGGTACGTAGAAAAAACTACCCAAAAAAGTCGCAAATCGCGCGACGGGTTAAAAAAACCGGCCAAGTGCGAGTCGGACTCGCGCACGAAGGATTCCGTACCATTATCTATTAAAAATTGCGGTTTACGATTTATGACGTATTAAAAAAAACTACTTACCTACAAGATCTCGTTCCAACCAATTTTCGGTGGAAGTTTACATGGTAATGTGCATCATATATTTTTTTTAGTTTTATCATTCTCGTATTTTAGAAGTTGCAGAGGGACACACATTTTACCAATTTGGAAGTGTCTCTCGCGCAAACTATTCAGTTTAGAAATTAAATATATTAGAATTTTTTCTTTCTATTTTTGTTTGAAAATCTTAAGGCGGTTCACAGAATAAATCTACTTACCAAGTTTCAACAGCATAGTTCTTATAGTTTCGGGAAAAAGTGACTGTGACATACGGACGGACAGACAGACAGACAGACATGACGAATCCATAAGGGTTCCGTTTTTTGCCATTTGGCTACGGAACCCTAAAAAAGGTGCGCGAAACAATCACACAAAGTTGACGTCACCAAGGTCAACGAATATATTATTACCAGTGATCGCAGATTTTGTTACTTACCTACATTGTTGGTGCAGTGCTAGGCTAGGCTGAAATTGAAATGAAAGTCAAGTCATTTAGAACTAAGTAATAATGTAGAGATGGGTGGTAAGTACATAACAATTTCACAAAATAAACCCGATTCAAGCCTCGTCTTGAAGACCGCCTGTTGTCTACCACTATTTTTAAATTTAATGTTTTGTATTGTTTGTGTCTTTTTTCAAGTGTGCAGTAAAAAATGTTTGTATTGTATTGTCTTGCTTCAATCAATCAAATCAATTTATTTGCCAGGAGACAGTTACAATGGTCATGTATACTTATTATAATATTCCTAGCGTCAATCATATTATGGGTAAATATTCAGCGTTTTTACGGCGTTTTTTTTGTCATTACCGTTTGAGCAGAAATTATTAAGAAAGGATGATGCTTAGGTTTAACTTTTTATGAAAACTTAAGACAGTACCGACGTTGAATCGAGTTTGAAGAAATTTCGCGCGATTCGTCCTTCGTTTGTGGTAATAATCGTCTAATGGTAATGACGTTTAACCGCGTGGTCAAAACGCTCGAATATTCACCCACCTCGATAACCCTAGGACACTGTCATATATGCCATTGTGACGTCATTGCACCGGTTTTGCTACAAGAATTAATCTATATAGACCGGGGGATGGTGACACAAAATACTAGGTCATTTGTACCAGTATGGCGGTTCTTCAGAGGTCTAATTACGTAATGACAATAAGGAAAATGATGGTCATAGCGCTGGTACCGGCGGCCCAATCGCGTGGGCGTTAATCGAACGTGTCGGATAAATAACGAGAATCGAACGATTTGTTCAACAAAAATACTTGTATTTTCCGATAGGTAGTCGATAAAAAAACAGAAGGCGGTAGCGTAATGCCATACTTCTCCGGTGTGACTTACAGCCCGCCATACCGACGTGAACACGTTAATTTAAAAACAACAATTCAACCTTTTGTACCAAGATAATTTTTGCACAGCAAATAATCGTAATCGTAATCGTAATTCACGAAAATCACCATGGCATACTTAATACATCTACTTACCAAGTTTCAACAGCATAGTTCTTATAGTTTCGGAAAAAAGTGGCTGTGATATACGGACGGACAGACAGACAGACCTGACGAATCCATAAGGGTTCCGTTTTTTGCCATTTGGCTACGGAACCCTAAAAACGTGGTATTTTGTAACATTCACTTAGTTTAGATCAGTAGCAAATATAAATATAAATAAATAAATGAAGACATGAGTGGATGAAGGGGGTATGTCACAAAAACATTATTTGAGTAGTTATAGTTATAGTTTTATTTGGAGAACAAACAGAAATAGATGTACAAAATAGTTCGAGTAACTAGGGTATTGTTACTTTTATATAAATCAACCAAATAGCCTGATCTATTGATTTTTTTAATACATGCTTTTAAAAAACATTTTTTTTATATAAAAAAGTACATAACCCCTTTTTTCTCCTTTAAGCTGTTCTGCAATGGAAAGAAGTTAAATAAATTAAAGTGTTTATTGTAACAAAACTTATTGATTTAGTAGAATTTCTTCGTAAAAATACTTGCATTCAGAGTTCATAAATTTCAGCTGATCCCTAATGTTTTCTTTTTTTTCTTATATATGTCAGAATAAGAGAAAATAAAAGTTTGTCTCATAACATGGATGAAGGAGCTAAGTGCGTACATGACACTTTCTTCTGTTACATTCACTCGCAAACTGGTAACCACTTCTAGAGTCATGTGCCCTTAGCACGTTCATTCACGAAGAAGGTAACTTATTCTTGTACATAGGTCCTTCATACACTGGGTTTAAAGCTGTTATAGTTTAAAAACATGAGAACTGCGCTATCAGTTCGCTATTTCGGTGTTGCATTATGACCTAGAACCTTCATTTATGGCATAAAAACGAAAATGAAAAAAATGCGACATACCCCCTTCATCCACTCACGTCTTCAAATCCTATCTATAATCCTATACCTACCGCGGGAATTTCTGAAAATCCCTAAATGCAACTTGATGACCTTTAAGCAATATATCTGCCAAATTTCAAGTCCCTGGCTCAAGTGGTTAAAATTGTGTGCTGTCCGAGTTTTAAAAAATCCTCTTTATTCCTTCATCATCATCATCATCATCATTTCAGCCCAAAGACGTCCACTGCTGAACATAGGCCTCCTCCAAGGCTCGCCAAACAGATCGGCCCCGTGTCATCCGCATCCAACGCGACCCCGCAAAGAGTAATAATCTAATTTGTAAAATATATAAAAATCTCGTGACACGGTGTTTATTATTGAACTCCTCCGAAACAGCTTGACCGATTTTTATGATTTTTTTTGCTCCATGTTTGGTAGGTCTGAGAATAGGTCGTTGGCTATTTTTTATACCTGCCCCGAAGAATACTTCGCAGACGGAGTCGCGGGCAACAGCTAGTTTTAATATATTATAAACTAAACACACAAGGTAAACGTATCAATACTCGACACCTCAACGCCCACTAGATAACAACCATCAGTCACCTCTTTTACTATGACATAAGATTATATTATCGCACCTTCGGTACAACAGTGTATCATCTCGAAATAATACACCATTTTAATTTAGACTTTACGGAAATTAAGTAAAGTCTAAATTAAAATGGTGTATTATTTCGAGATGATACACTGTTGTACCGAAGGTGCGAATAAGATTGAAGGTGCCATGTATTGGGTTAGTGTCGAGGACAGGGACGTTTACCTTACTTAAATACATCTTAAATACTCCAGACTCGAGAGCAAACATTCATACATAATAATATCTACCGGGAATCGAACACGGGACCGCAAGTTTTGTAGGCAGGTTCTCTGACCACTCTGCTTTCCAATGTCAAAGTCAATGGATGAGTATTGTTATTAAGAGGGTACGATGCGCACCATTTCTCCATACAAACGTAATCCCCTGTTTCCTCCCTGGATAATGGCTTAAGAGCCAAATTTTTTTTACTGTGTAATCTGTATCTACCACAGCTATACCCCTATGTTTCGTTTTTTTCCATATTTGAATTAACATAAGAAATATGAGCTTTCAAAAACTGAAAAAATTGCCCAATTTCAACGTCATTTTCAGACAGTCATCAGAAAATAATCCCTGCTATAAACAAAAAAAGGAAAACATAGGGGCATAGCTAAATCTGTCCTCTAATTATTAATGAAAAAAATAAATTTATTGGTCCAGTTTTCGAGAAGAAAACAGAGGATTACGAAATGCTGTTTTGATCAATTTTACGCGCCTATTAACGGTCTGAGGTGCAGTTGTCCCGCTCTCGCTGTACTGACACGGAGGGGTTCGGGCGAGACAGCGACATTTCATTAAAATACCTATTTCTCAAAATTCTCTGAGCCATTGTACCCTCTTAAACTTAATAAGCTTACGACCGGCCGCTACCTTCATTCTTATATACACCCATTAGTTTGCCAATAATCTACCTATCAACATATTGATGTCAGTGAGGTTGTATTTTTGTTCAAACTGTACCTATCTAAAACTAAGTAGGTAAAATAACAATAAATAAAGAAAAGCTTAACTTAATAATTAGTAAGAGCTTATTAAAAATACATACATGTTAAAGCGTTATTTTGTTCTTATCTGTCACTACATGTGGCGTTGTCAGACACATCCTTACATTTTGGTTCATACTGTAAGTGTAAATTATTATCAATAAATAAATAAATAATAAATAAATTTTTAGGTTTCCCGAGCCAAAATGGAAAAACCACAGAAATAATAATAAAGAGGATAGAAATGCCTTAGTTCCTATTTTGTTCCGGGACCAGTGGCGCTAGTTTGTCCCCTCTACTTACTATTAACGCACACACGCAAAAGACCGGAACCGTACTACGCAATCACGCACACAATTACTAATATTTTGCTTACAAACAATTATGAACCTAACCACTTAGAGACAGCGTTGAATAACACTCACCGTAAGTCATACACACACTTACAACACGGCGTTCTTCATTGGCCTCGTCGGCAGTATGGTTGTAGTGTACAAAAGCAATTTATTTCACATTTACGCTAGGCCTCGATTCATCGACAATTTTATCGACTGTTACAATTTGCAGTAAACTTTACAGGAAATTATTGGTTAAATGATCAAATTTAAAATTAATTCGTGGGGATGGACATTAGTATAAATAATTTGTAGCTAATTACGTGAATTTGACCTAGGTATGTGAATGTGAAATGTATAATGTTTGGCTGCATGTGTCTGTCATACCAACGTCATAAATAAGTCACCACATTTGTAGTACCTTGTCACTTTCAATCGTTACATAATTTCGTATGGCTTTTCAAACATGACGTTAAAGCGACAAGGTACAAAAGTGATCACTTATTTATGACGTTGGTTGACCCTACCACCGACTCTGTGTAAGTGAGAGATGTGAGTTTAAACATGAAACTATCGTGAGACTCACTCATAGTGAAAATAAACGGATCACTCACGTCTTAAAACGAGTTAAACTCGACATGTTTCGGGCTAATCCGAGCCCTTCTTCTCGGAGTCGCACGTCACGGCGGCTCCCAAACGCGCACTGCGCGCTACTGCCCTGGTCGTGCGGCTACTCGACGCAACGGACAGCGACACACAACTACCCCCGTTTTCATCATCACTTTTATTGTCATTGTCAAATGTAGGATAGGGGGGTAAATGTAGGGTTGTCTAAGTGATGTTGTTAGTGTTGTGTGCTACCCTACATTTGACGATGACAATAAAAGTGATGATGAAAATGTATACTAAGTACCAATTAACTGTAGGGTGTATTCGTTTTGTCATACATATTTGAAATATGTTTTTAAAAAATACGCTGTTTAATACTGAATTATCATTTTTAATATAAAGTCAAAGTCAAAATTCTTTATTCTTTATACAATTTAGGAATTTTGTAGTTTCGGTGAGAGTTCCGGGATTAAATAAACAAAAGAAACAATCAGTATTTTTTTTTACAATGGAATTTTAACTTTATTATTTGTGCACTATTATACTAATTACACCACCTTTATACCGTGTTTAGGATGATTGTAAACTAGGATATCGATAAAAAGTCTACGCAAGTCAACGGGCATCACTAGCTCGGGACTAGTCGTAACATGTCTTGTGTTCGTACCATGAACATTTGTGCGAGGCAGAAGGTTTATCAAAAATTATATTACATTGCTGCGTATACTTCAAAGCAATCTGCGTTTTTAAGGATATGAGCAGCAATGGTACCTGAAGTTTCGTGTTAATAACGTGTAAACCAATATTTCATAATGAAATATTTTCTCAAGTTGTATTTTGATATAAACCGCATTATTACATTAAATTAATACATACCAATGAAATGTAATCCCCTTATTAGTGTAATTACACAGTGTGGACGAGTTTCCGCAATTGCTAATGCTGCAAAACACCATTTTAAACCACTTGTTATTATACCCACGTTTCAAATAGCACTGAGCCACAAGTCGCGCGCTTGTGACCTTCGAGTCACAAGCGCGGCGCCAAGGTCACGCGTCTAAGGCACTTCTATCCTCTTTATTATTATTTCTGTGGGAAAAACGGACCCTTATAGTTTCGCCATGTCTGTCTGTCCGTCTGTCCGTCCGCGGCTTAACTAAGAGACTATCAGTGCTAGAATCTGTAATTTTGCATGGATATATGTAGCAATTATCCCGATAAAGTGGTAAAACAATTGTAGATTTTTATTAAAAATACTTAAGTACTTAATTGTTCATGGGGCGACACGATACGCATAATAAACGAATTGTAATTATAAACAGTAAAAAAAAACCTTACTTTTATCTTAATTTTGTGTGTACCTTTCTGACTGGTTTTGAAAGTACGGTTTTTTATATATACTTAACATCCGCACGGCTTGTCTCTTAGTTCCTAAAATGCTACCGTCAAGGATCGACGGCTTATTCGTGTTGTTTATACTGGTCTCGGAAATTTGCGGGAGTATAATTATTCCAAAGAACTCAGCGGTGGAATTATTCAATACCTCAATATCAAAAACGCTCAATTTTACTGAAACAGCCAACGAACACGGATATATAACAGAAGAGCATACCGCAGTTACAGAAGATGGTTATATACTAACACTGTTTAGAATAACAAAAGGGGCCATGTGTCAAGATGAGAAAAAACGGACACCAGTCCTGCTGATGCATGGGCTGTTTCTGAATGCGGACTGTTGGCTGGATGCAGGACCAGAAGCAGGCCTGGCGTACCTCCTGTCGGACTCCTGCTTCGATACATGGGTCGGCAGCGTCCGGGGCACTCACTACTCACGGAGCCACATCAACCTCAACCCTGATAGAGACAAGAAGTTCTGGCAATTTTCTGTAAACGAAATTGGCTTATACGACATCCCAGCCCTGATAGACTACGTTTTGAATGCAACTGGATTGAAACAGTTAAACTACATCGGATACTCTCAGGGTGCAGGCACTTTTTTCATCATGTGTTCGGAAAGACCTGGCTATTGCGATAAAAGTAAAGTTATGATTGCTTTAGCACCTGCTACTCGTCATTTTTATACGAAATCATTATTGTTTAGAGGTGCCACGCGCTTAATTATGCATACAAAGCAGTTACTTGAAGCACTTGGTGTTTGGGAAGTGTTTGCAAGAGGATTACCGTTACATGCGTTTTTGAGTAACGCATGCCAATATGCACAGGCGTTTGACATTTGCGAGAGTATGTTGGCTTTATTTGATACACCTCATCCAAGATCCATCGCAACGAAGACTTATCCAAGTTTATTTAAACATATTTTAGCAGGTACTTCTACCCAAAACATCGCTCGTTACGCCCAAAGTGTTGTTAGTAAGAAATTTATAAAATTTAATTTTGATAGTTCCAAAAACCGAAGGTTATATGGAGGACATGATCCTCCGGAATATAATTTGTCTGCCGTGAGTGTTCCAGTAGTGGTGATATACGGTGAAAATGATGGAATTGTGGATAAGAGAGATGTTAAGTGGATGGTAAGTAAACTACCGAATGTCAAAGAAGCCATTTCTGTGAATGATAGACTTTGGAATCATTTAGACATGGTTTTTAGTCAGTATACAAACATTATGGTGTTTCCTAGTATAATAAAATATTTATTGCAATATGATTAATTGCCTAGTATGTTTGTTTGTATTGTTTATGATTAAGTACAAGTATAATTATTATTTATTAAAAAAAGGTTCGTGGTTTTTCTAGTTTTTTTTCACAACGTTAGTGGTCTACTAATTTATTACGTGACAAAAACTTAAGAAAATGCAACATATTTTAATTCACCTACTTATACTTACATTCTCGTTACAAGTTTAAGGTTCCTCTACGATTTTTTTTTTTATTTCTAGAATTTTTCATTACGATATCATGTATTATTTATTTTATTAGCAGTTACGTCTGCTCACCGAACCTAAGATTTAAAAGCGAAAAAGTTTCCGGGTGCGCCGGTGGGACTTGAACCCACGTCTCCTGGGTATGCGCCCCAACGGGTGTTCTACCAACTGAACCTCGTCGCATCCAACCGACCTCCCCGAAATTCTTAATCGCTTACATACGCCAACAGTGGCGTGTGGTAACATCCATCACAATTATTAGAAGCTATGACTCCTACGATATCATGGCGATAGTAATTTGAACTATTTTCATCTTTCGGCAACATTTTCTTTTTGTTTCGAATTGTCCTTGAAGAAAAACAATAGGCTCACAACGACGACCATCGACATTTTAACGACCGCTTTAGCCTAGTTGGTAGTGACCCTGCCTACGAAGCAAGAGGTCCTGGGTTCGAATCCTGGTAAGGGCATTTATTTGACCATACAGTATGTTAAATGTGGTCAATGAACTCTGGACGTCCTAAGTGGTCGAACAACTTGTATTGCCGGTTTGCCGTTAGTTTTTCAAGGTTCCAAGGTTCAAGTGTGAGTCGGACTCGCGCACGAAGGGTTCCGTACAATTATCTATAAAAATCACGTTTGTTGTATGGGAGCCCCCTTAAATATTTATTTTATTCCATTTTTTTAGTATTTGTTGTTATAGTGGCAACCGAAATACATCACCTGTGAAAATTTCAACTCTCTTAGCTATCACGGTTCCCGAGATACAGCCTGGTGATAGACGGACAGACAGACGGACAGACGGACGGACGGACAGCGGAGCCTCAGTAATAGGGTTCCCGTTTTTACCCTTTGGGTACGGAACCCTAAAAATCGCTGGGCTATGCGATGACGAAGGAATCAAGTGTTGTGATTGGTTAATTTTCCAAAAGCTATTGCAATGAAATTGGTAATAAATGAACTTTTAAAAATATTTTTATCCCATCGCACGTGATATGGTTTTCTTTCACTGATTTCAGAAAGTAAAGCTAAATAATTAATATCTTCTTAAATTAACTCTACATTACAGCCGTAAGTTGTAACGAGTATTTAACCTATTTTACTTATGATAATGTGTTTTTGTTAACCTCTATACCTACCTATTGGCGGAACCATCCAATAGAGTTATTTTTTTTTTAATATTGATTGGTACCTGTGCTAAAAATTATGCAATGATGTTGTTAGTTCCGATAGTTCACAAGGTCGATCATTAATTATTTACCGGTTTCCTTCCGATCCAAAATAAGCTTCAAAGGTCGATAGTCGAGGTCGAAGATCGAATAGCCAATATGCACTGGTTTTCTTGTAAAACCAGTCTGGAAATTACTTTTTCAGTGGTCACACTTTCACAATCTTTTATCTAAAAGAATTTTATAAAAAAGTCCTGTTTGTGCCTGTATGCGTGTGTGTCTGTTTTTACGTATGGGCGTGTCATGTGAACTAAAGTCACCGACATAGCTCGAAGAATCGTCAGTCTCAAATGGCAGTGGGCAGGGCACATTGCTCGTAAAACCGATGGGGCCAAAAGGTTTTCGAGTGGCGTCCACAGGCAGGAAGACGCAGTGTAGGTAGGCCTCCAACAAGATGGAGCGACGGCCTGATTAAGGTCGCGGGAACGCGTTAGATGCGGATGGCACAGGACCGATCTGTTTGGCGAACCTTGGGGGAGGCCTATGTTCAGCAGTGGACGTCTTTCGGCTGAAATGATGATGATGATGTGCCATGTGTGTCCGTTGCAGTATAGGTACTTCTTTCTCTTCTTCTTAAGATGCCTCTCCGACTAGCGAAGGTTGGCAGTCAGTTCTGAATATTTCTCCCTGTCTCTAGTGAGGCGAAATAGATGGGCAGCACTCGCGATGCCGGTCCACTCCCGAAGGTTCCTCAGCCAAGACTTCTTTCGTCGGCCTACGTGTCTTTTGCCAGCGACTTTGCCCATCATAATGAGCTGCAGAAGACCGTATCTATCATGTCGCAACACACGTACAAGATAACTACTACTACTACACTTCTTTACTCGATAGAAAATGCCTGGATAATATGTCACCCGAAACTAATTATCCCCTAAACACCTCTCACAATAAGACATAAGTTTTGTGACCATTCTGGGTTCATTACATTATTAAAGTGCGAAGACATTAGCCTACGCATCTTATTCTTTTGAATTAATTAAAGAATTTATTGAATCAGGCGTTTCTTTGCGGAGATCCAAATTAATGAACTGAAACAATTACTTTGCTCACCCGCGACCAAAGCAAAGCAAAAGCAAAAGTAATTGTTTCCGTTCATTAAATTGACGACTACTGATTAGCTCAAAAGAGTCGGCGCGCTTTGTCTCCTTGATGTTTTATACTGCCACATTGCCACATACCTGCAAAGCTTCCAAATGGTTGATCACAAAGTTGGAAAGATAGACGCTGAAGGTGTGTCCGATGACAATCCAAAGTATGGAGATAGAGCGGATGCCATCCACACAGTCCAGGGTACGGGAACTGTCTTCGAATGTCAGCAGCCGGTTGGTGTTAGTGTACAGCGAACAGGCGCGGAACAGTTCGTTCGCTTCCTTGGGGTCTAGTAAAATTATTATTATTATTATTATTATTATTTATTTATTTTCAGACAACATAGATCCATTTTTTTGTTAGTAAAAGCTTACAAGCTAAGTTAGTTCAACTAAAATTTATAATCGAAAATTCATAATCCATAATATGTGTCAAACTTTGAATTTAAATAAGAAAAAAAACTTAAAAGCATAACTAAAATTGAATTAGAATAAAAATTAAATGTCCAAATTAAAAATAACAATTAAAATTTAAAAACAAAACTAAAATCGAATAAGAATTATTTACTTAAATTGAATGTCCAGATTAAAAATTTTATATTACATTATATTATATATTTTATTTATTTAAATACTGATGCTTAGTAAAGAACCGATAAGTGTTTCAGAGTTATGGAGAGAAATTTTAACTACGCATACTCATGTCGCAAAGAAACGGTTGATAAGAGAATTTGTACTAACAATGTCATTTTATTTTAACCGTGGTGGCCTAGTGGTTTGACCTATTGCCTCTCAAGCAGAGGGTCGTGGGTTCGAAACCCGTCTCGCACCGCTGAGTTTTTCGGAATTTATGTGTGAAATTATATTTGAAATTTACCATGAGCTTTACGGTGAAGGAAAACATCGTGAGGAAACCTGCACCCACCTGAGAAGAAATTCAATGGTGTGTGTGAAATTCCCAATCCGCATTGGGCCCGCGTGGAAACTACGGCCCATGCCCTTTCATTCTGAGAGGCGGCCTGTGCAGTGGGACGTATATAGGCTGGGATGGATGGATGGGTGGATATTATTTTAACTCCCGGTAAGTAGTAAGTAAGTAAGTCTTTGTTAATAGGATAAATACAGATATGGTTCATCACAGTGATTGGATGATGCCTGTCCACTGGAGCGAAGCGAGGCAGCGGAGCGAAGCGAAGTGTTAATGCGAAGCGGAGTTGCGGACTGTGTCTGTCCATAGATGTGAAGCTAAAGGGTGTTTTTTTAGAGGTATACAAATTAAAAATAAAATAAAACATGTAAAAAAAATTTAATTGCCATGGTATTAGCTTTTTTAAATTTATATTCTTATGCCATTAGTGCTTAAAAATTATTTCGGGAATATGGGCGCCACGTCTGGCTAGAATGAATCGTACTGCGAAGGCCAATTTTCGACCACTTTATCGAGCATCTGAGGCCGTATACTGCAATAGCACGGCGAATGTTGACCTCCAAGTGGTCCAATGTCTGTGGGTTATCTGTGTAGATGAGTGACTTTACAAATCTCCAAAGAAAATCATCCATAGTTAAGTGGTTATCTCACTTGATCGTAGAGGCCAGTTCATAGGTCCATTACGTGAAATTATGCGCTCATCAAATGTTTCCCGGCAATAACTTTTTCTGTGCGCACTGTATGCCGTCATTGTGGATGCTTATTATCAAGTAGAGTGTACGTGGTGCGAAAACGATGTATGGTTTTTCGAATAACGAATGCGCATGATAAGTTTCGCAAACTAAACCATGATTTTCGAAATAAATTTTGCACAATTTGGAAGCGTTGTTTAGAAGTAAGTCTGAACGTACTAACCATAAATCAATTGTCATCATATAAAAAAAGTTATTCCAATTTAAAAACCGAACCTTTATAAAAACACCCTATATGTATATATGGGGCGGACCGAGAAATCATTGCGGAGCGGAGTTGCCGACTGTATTTTTCCATACGCGAAGCTAGCCCACGCCCCGTGTCCAGGTTTTGTATGAATTTTTGAACTACTTTTGCAACTCCCTATCCACTGAAGAGCAGCGGAGATTTTATGCAATTCTATTGGTGGATTTTTATCTCGCTCACCGCTCTTCTACCTGGCTTCGCTCCAATGGACAAGGTAAGGTAGCATAAGTGTTTTAATCTTTTTACCTTTTTTCAATATAAATATATGGCGCAGTTCATACACTGTACTGATGAGTGTGAGCACGCCAAGCACCGAGAATATTATCCTTGAAAAAAAAACATAAAGAATAATTATTGTCATTATAAGTAATCACAACAAGAGCTTAGTTCGGAAAAGCTGATATAATATTGAGATAAATAAATCATTAATCACGGTGATCAAAGTTAAGCTGATTAGCCTGGTACGGTACTACTATACAAAATTTCCATCTAATTCTATACCTACCTATGTGCATTTATGTAACCAAACGAACTAACGAGCAGTACATACACGATCTGTGAAGTTCTTTTGGTGTAAACAGAGAACATTTATTGTATTTATTTATTTATTTATTTATTCATTCTACATTTATTGTAGTTTTATTTATGCTCTCAACACACTATTTTTGTACCAATGAAGAACAAGAATTGTTGTTAACATTATAAAATATGAAAGAACAATCGTGCTACCGCTCTAGCACTACGTTTTTTGATCTAAAGGTGTGTTTAATTAATGCCTGTTTTTGGATAAACAATAAACATGCTCCTCTTGTCTTACATTTTTTGTACAGGGATGCTATCTAAGCTGGTACATTATTACAGTGTAATGCGATAAGAAAATATAGAATTTCTATGAGTGCACTCCTAATTGCTTCATCCATTCCTCTTTCATCCATTTTCTACTGTTTAATGTCGTGCTCTAGTTACTTACGTAGCAGCATAGTCAGCACCGACAAAAGGCTTGTCTTCCGGCAGTCGGCAGTACTGCTCAGTATAGTTGAACCCGATGAGAGGATTTTCAGCATAAGGCGCCAAAACAGCGTCTACGGTGCAGGACTTTGGTACACACACCGCTAGAGACAGAGTCAGTGATTGCAGCAGTGAGATATCCAAGTCATCTGTCCTGGAATGATAATAATATATTATGTCATTATGCCTCAAAGAGCGGTTTAGCTACGTAACTTCTATTCGATGCTCTCAGAACTTTCTCCTTACCGTGCCTCTCTCTAACTCCAAATTCTATGTCTATTCTTATACTGTCCAGGCTATTCGGTTGTGGAATGCCTTGCCGATTGACTTACGACGTGCAAAATCTCTGTCAATCTTTAAATCAATGCTTAAGGTGTACTATCTGTCTTCTTGTAATAATTAGCTTTGTTATAGTTTATTTATTTATATGTGGCTGTTTATCCCAATGCTTATATTTGTTTTAGACGTGTACTTATTATATGTACGATATATGTATGAGTAGATGTACTATTTTTTGTTGCGTTTTAATTTTCTGATCCACTGTTGATGCACCACCTGCTGTAAACTAGTCCTTCCTTCTTTCTGGTAAAGGGTTGCCTGGAAGAGATCGCTCTTAAGCGATAAGGCCGCCTATTGCTTACCTTGTAACTTACTCTCTGTGTACCTGTTTTCTGTATTGCTTACTATTCCTGGTGTACAATAAAGAGTCATTGTATTGTATTGTATTGTATTGTATGCCAGTGGGTAGTTGGTGAAGTACGAGGCCTAAAACCTCGCTCAGTGGGTACAATGGCTCCCTCACTGAAGACTTCCTTAAACGAGAGAGGCTTTGCGATGCCATACTTCAGAATAAAAAAAATGAAAGCTCCGGCGATTTCATTGAATTCAAAAAAACAATTTTTCTGCCTTGACCATGAGAAAAGTACCAAAAGTACCTAAAGTTTTAGGTATCCCATCGAGTCGAAAACTTCTGTATTTATTTTACTGGTAGTGAAAATAAACGGACCACTCACGTCTTAAAACCGGCCCGAAACATGTCAAGTTAAACTCGTTTTAAGACGTGAGTGATCCGTTTATTTTCACTACCTATGAGTGAGTCTCACGGTAGTTTTATGTTTTATGTGTTTTATGTTTAAAGTATTTTGCTGTTCTGAAACCACTTTTAAAAATTTATTGTCTACAAACCTTATAGTTTGTCTTGCTTGCAGCATTTGTTCGTCGCTCCAACTTAGCGCTACCTCCGACCATGTCACATTTTCGGAACTCGACACGCCGGCCAAAGAGGGTATCCTGACTGTTGGAGGCGCAACTTGGGCGCGGATCAAGCAGTATTTGCCTTCGATACTGCTCTCAGGGAAGTCTTGATTCAAAGCCAGGCATTGGTGGTAGTTTCCTAAGCTGGCCATGTTTCCGATAAGTAGGCCTTGTGGCACGCGGAAACTAGCATCATAAACTGTCAAATACAAAAACACGCTTACTAATGGTATCGATAAATTATTAACGACGAATGTCATGGACCTTGGACTTTTTTACTTTGAAAGACGTTGGTTGAATCTACTGTGCATTTAATTTAGTTTTAATTTTTTAATTTCATTAGTATAATTATTTAATATTATAATTTAAAAAAAAAATTAAAATATCTATACATTTGTTGTAATTGTAGATAATCAGACATAGGAATTTAGGTGGCAAAATTTAATGACAGGTAGGGCGTTCCTTTATCGATAAACTCAACTACCTATCGACGCTTTTCCGGTAATGATCACCCCAGATTTTTTTTTGAAGTTTGTATTTTTTTTATATGTCTTATTTCGGAGCATATTTTAAGTGATAGCTGGGTAATTAGTACCATTGCACTATAAAATGTTTACAATAAACTTGTAAGGTCCAATTCGCTAAATTTATATATGTCAAAGCAAATGTCAACTTGTCTTGATCGATTATAAGTTTCAAATTATGATAGTCGAAATTTGACGTGGGCTTTACGAGGATAAAGAAGAAGAGAATTTATTTATTATTGTGTTTCATTTTTATACTTTCTATAAAATTAAATTTTCACAAAAAAAATTTGGAGCGATCAGTATACATATACGAGGGGCGTTCAATATAAAGTGAGAATGAGATGCAAACTCTTTCAATATTAGGAAATTAAATACTGGCCGGTAAAGCTAATCTATCTAGCTGATTGCTACGAAAAAAAAAACTAACTGTCTTTTGTTTAAAAAAATATACGGTAATTTCTTTGCAATGCTATTGAGTACGTTAGCGAAAATGGAGAAAATTGAACTGCGCGCCGTTATCAAATACTTGTGATTGAAAAATTTTTCTACGGACCAAGTCAATTTGGATTTGCGGGACACTTCAGGGTCTAATGCTCCTCCGTATTCGACAGTCGCACGTTGGTGCGCCGAATTTAGACGTGGAAGAACATCGACAATGGACGATTCCCGCTCCGGACGCCCTACTACAGCAGTAACTGAAGAAATTGTGAAAAAAGTCGAAAACTCAGTTTTGGCGGATCGTCGTGTCACGGTTCGTTTTATTGCTGAAAATGTAAAGATTTCAACGGGGAGCGTACATAATATTTTACATGAACGCTTGGGTATGAAAAAGGTATCTGCGCGTTGGGTACCAAGAATGCTTACTGACACGCAAAAACAAACTAGACTAGAGATTTGTCAAGAAGCTTTGAACCTGATGCAGCAAGACCGGGAACTTTTTTTGGCGCAATTTATAACAATGGACGAAACATGGCTCCATCATTATGACCCAGAAACGAAACTGCAGTCTATGACATGGAAAAGGCCATCATCTCCAACTCCGAAGAAATTCAAGGTGAGCCCATCTGCCGTTAAGGTCATGGGCTCTGTTTTTTGGGATGGTAAAGAGGTATTAATGATTGAGTATCTCGAGCATGGAGCCACTATTACGGGCACATTATACGCCAAACAAATAGCAACATTGCGCAATGAGATCCGCGAAAAACGGCGAGGTAAACTCTCGAAAGTTGTGCTGTTCCACCAGGACAATGCCCCGGCACACAAGTCCGCCGTTGCAATGGCTGCAATTCGTGATGCTGGGTTCGATATCCTTAAGCATCCTCCGTATTCACCAGATCTCGCTCCCAGTGATTTCTACCTATTTCCGATATTGAAACAATACCTGAGAGGCCAGAAATTTGAAGACGACGACGCGGTAGTCGCTGCAGTACAAGATTTTTTAAGTACTCAAGATGAGACCTTTTTTAAAAATGAAATTTTAAGTTTAGAAAAAAGATTTAATAAGTGTATTATGCTAAAAGGTGACTATGTCGAAAAATAAAATTACATTTAGTAAAAGTTGTTTATAACATACTCATTCTCACTTTTTATTGAACGCCCCTAGTAAGTATGGGAATTCCCTACCTGTCATTAAATTTTACCTTCTAAATTCCGATGTCTGATATAGTATTTTATGCAACTGTTGTATACGTGAGGTCTTAAAAGGCGAGTGACGTGAGTTGCGATACGAGCGAATGCGAGTATCGCAATGGAAGACGGCACGAGCCGTTAAGACCAAATTATACACCGTTGCATACAATATTTTTCCTACGACTCGACTCTACTGTACTGTACTGTACCCTACTGTAGGGTACAGTCGGGTACAGTAGGGTAAAATGAGATACAGTCGGGAACAGTAGGGTAAAATAGGGTACAGTAGGGTACAGTCGGGTACAGTCGGGTACAGTAGGGTACAGTCGGGTGAAATAGGGTACAGTAGGGTATAGTCGGGTACAGTAGGGTAAAATGGGTACAGTCGGGTACAGTAGGGTACAGTCGGGTGAAATAGGGTACAGTAGGGTACAGTCGGGTACAGTCGGGTACAGAAGGGTAAAATAGGGTACAGTAGGGTACAGTCGGATACAGTAGGGTAAAATAGGGTACAGTAGAGTACAGTCGGGTACAGTAGGGTAAAATAGGGTACAGTCGGGTACAGTAGGGTAAAGTAGGGTACAGTCGTGTACAGTCGGGTACAGTAGGGTAAAATAGGGTACAGTAGGGTACAGTCGGGTACAGTAGGGTAAAATAGGGTACAAAAGAGTACAGTCGGGTACAGTAGGGAAAAATACCCTACTGTGCCCTATTTTACCCTACTGTACCCTACTGTGCCCGACTGTACCCGACTGTACTCTATTGTACCCTATTTTACCCTACTGTACCCGAATGTACCCTATTTTACCCTACTGTACCCGAATGTACCCTATTTTACCCTACTGTACCCGACTGTACCCGACTGTACCCTATTTTACCCTACTGTACCCAACTGTACCCTATTTTACCCTACTGTACCCGACTCTACCCGACTGTACCCTACTGTACCCTATTTTACCCTACTGTACCCGACTGTGCCCTATTTTACCCTATTGTACCCGACTGTACCCGACTGTACCCTATTTTACCCTACTGTACCCGACTGTGCCCTATTTTACCCTACTGTACCCGACTGTACCCGACTGTACCCTATTTTACCCTACTGTTCCCGACTGTGCCCGACTGTACCCTACTTTACCCTACTGTACCCGACTGTACCCTATTTTACCCTACTGTACCCGACTGTACTCTACTGTACCCTATTTTACCCTATTGTATCCAACTGTACCCTATTTTACCCTACTGTACACGACTGTACCCTACTGTACCCGACTGTACCCTATTTTACCCTACTGTACCCGATTGTACTCTACTGTACCCTATTTTACCCTACTGTATCCGACTGTACCCTACTGTTGCCGACTGTACCCTACTGTACCCTATTTTACCCTACTGTACCCAACTGTACCCTATTATACCCTACAGTACCCGACTGTACCCTATTTTACCCTACTGTACCCGACTGTACCCGACTGTACCCGACTGTACCCTATTTTACCCTACTGTACCCGACTGTACCCGACTGTACCCGACTGTACCCGACTGTACCCGACTGTACCCTACTGTACCCGACTGTACCCTACTGTACCCTATTTTACCCTACTGTACCCGACTGTACCCGACTGTACCCGACTGTACCCGACTGTACCCGACTGTACCCGACTGTACCCGACTGTACCCGACTGTACCCGACTGTACCCGACTGTACCCGACTGTACCCGACTGTACTCTACTGTACCCGACTGTACCCGACTGTACCCTACTTTACTCAACTCAGCAGGTCTAAACTGGGCTTTAGTGTTGAGTGTACCCTACATTTAATAGGATGATGAGTCAGTCAGTTAATCCAGTAGGAGTAGGAGGTTTGCTTAGGGAGGTTACACGCTCATTGATTTTATGTGTTTAACTAGACCGTTCTTTAAGTTGCGAAGTACCCCGATCTTATTGTACTTACCTATATGTCTATTAAATTTGAAAATTGTTATTCTTTTGGTATGTAGGTATACTAACGATTGCACCAGTAACAAACTAACATTTAACACAGACACACATAGAAAGCGTTTATAAGCGAGTTCAGTATGGTGGAACGCGGATCGAAAATTTAGCACATGCTTCGCAGAGACCCACTGAGAAAGAATTTTCGAAATTCCCACGGGATCTGGTATTTTTTTTATTTATCCGCAGGAGCGAACCCACGAGATATAGATACTTTATCTATACTCATATTAAGTAGGTACACATTTAGTTACCCCATATGATAGCACTTGCAGATGGCTACTGAGAGGGCTACATTTTGATTAAAGAAGCAACTTTTGAAAAGTTTTTGTTACAACGAAACTAAATTGATATTAAACCACTTCCATACTTTAAATTTAAAATTGGTACTCACACTCGAATTCGCCGATACTTTGCAACTGTCTATCACACAAATCTGGATCCAAGACATTTTCATAAAGTTTATGATCAAATAAATTATCTGCACCACAGAAACTCAACAGTGTAATCAATATAACAATATTGCGCATTTTTTAGTTGAATAACATGGATTGAATAACATAAATAGCATTTAAAAATATATTTAAATAACGCGTATGATCAAGTCAGACTCATTGCTTTAAATCACGTCATATTACCTATTAGATCTGATTAAATAAGCGAATTTGTGTGATAATTTAGCGGATTTAATTAGATCGTATCACTTTTCTACTTGTTTTGGATACCTATCAGAAATAGGAATATGTCTAAGGTAATCGCAGGTGCTGGACAGCTGAATATGGTTCGATTCACTAAGCCACTCGGCATTATCTAGATGATTGTATAGATCAGTTCCCAAACTTTTATTTCTCATAGACCACTTTCAAAATTTAGCTGGTTCCGGTGGACCCCTTGCAGCTACATTTGTACCATATTCCCAAAACTCGACAAAAATGTGAAGATTGGATCTAAATCTAAATCCCGTCGAGTCTCCCGTGGACCCCTGGGAATCCACGTGGACCACTTTTGGAATAAATGGTATGAATAAAAATGAGATTTTAATCTAAAAATGTTGAGCTCGCAAAGAACAATAACTTACAATTGGATTAAATATGGATACCTGTAAGAAATACATTTTTTTTTCACTTTTAAAGAAATCGTTGGCATAGTAATTGTTCCTGATGACTAACTTTCAAACCGCTATAACTCAAAAAGTTGTTTAGGTGACAGACATCTTCTTTCCGTGTACCCTTCAGATAATTACTATCTATCTACAATGTTGTGTTTAAGTCGGGTGCATCCAGAAACAGAAAGCTCAATTACTTTCTCCCTTGTGTTTGCTTGTAGTTCAAAGTACTCTGTAATCATTCCATTCCATTACCTCCAGGCAGTTTCAGGCGCTTTGAGCAGAATTTGTGCAATATGATTAACCCAGTGGTCTAAGATCTCACCGATTCTAACGACGACAAATCTTCAACTATCTGTTTCAGGATAAAAACTATTCTATTACTACTCAAAACAAAATAGGGGCCACTAAGTACGAGGGGCGTTCAATATAAAGTGAGAATGAGATGCAAACTCTTTTAATATTACGAAATTAAATACTGGGCGGTGAAGCTAATCTATCTAGCTGATTGCTATGAAAAAAAAACTAACTGTCTTTTGTTTAAAAAAATATACGGTAATTTCTTTGCAATGCTATTGAGTACGTTAGCGAAAATGGAGAAAATTGAACTGCGCGCCGTTATCAAATACTTGTATTTGAAAATTTTTTCTACGGACCAAGTCAATTTGGATTTGCGGGACACTTTAGAGTCTAATGCTCCTCCGTATTCGACAGTCGCACGTTGGTGCGCCGAATTTAGACGTGGAAGAACATCGACAATGGACGACCCCCGCTCCGGACGCCCTACTACAGCAGTAACTGAAGAAATTGTGAAAAAAGTCGAAAACTCAGTTTTGGCGGATCGTCGTGTCACAGTTCGTTTTATTGCTGAAAATGTAAAGATTTCAACGGGGAGGGTGCATAATATTTTACATGAACGCTTGGGTATGAAAAAGGTATCTGCGCGTTGGGTACCAAGAATGCTTACTGACACGCAAAAACAAACTAGACTAGAGATTTGTCAAGAAGCTTTGAACCTGATGCAGCAAGACCGGGAACTTTTTTAGGCGCGATTTATAACAATGGACAAAACATGGCTCCATCATTACGACCCTGAAACGAAACTGCAGTCTATGACATGGAAAAGGCCATCATCTCCAACTCCGAAGAAATTCAAGGTGAGCCCATCTGCCGGTAAGGTCATGGGCTCTGTTTTTTGGGATGGTAAAGGGGTATTAATGATTGAGTATCTCGAGCATGGAGCCACTATTACGGGCACTTTATACGCCAAACAAATAGCAACATTGCGCAATGAGATCCGCGAAAAACGGCGAGGTAAACTCTCGAAAGTTGTGCTGTCCCACCAGGACAATGCCCCGGCACACAAGTCCGCCGTTGCAATGGCTGCAATTCGTGATGCTGGGTTCGATATCCTTAAGCATCCTCCGTATTCACCAGATCTCGCTCCCAGTGATTTCTACCTATTTCCGAGATTGAAACAATACCTGAGAGGCCAGAAATTTGAAGACGACGACGCGGTAGTCGCTGCAGTACAAGGTTTTTTAAGTACTCAAGATGAGACCTTTTTTAAAAATGGAATTTTAAGTTTAGGTAAAAGATATACTAAGTGTATTATGCTAAAAGGTGACTATGTCGAAAAATAAAATGACATTTAGTAAAAGTTGTTTATAACATACTCATTCTCACTTTTTATTGAACGCCCCTAGTATGTTATGTGTAACACGAAAAAAACAATAGAGCAAGTTTATTATACGACAACAATAAAACAAGGGTTTTCGTTTTGTTTAGGCAAATATTTTTTTTGTTAAGTTAGCATTTGTTTTGATTATTCCAGATTGAATAAAATTAATCCGTCATTAACGTAACACAAAAAAAAACTTCACATTAAAGAAAAGAAATAGAGCAGCTAGCTAGCTAGATTTCCATTTCCACTCTGAGGGACGCAAGATAACTAACGAACCTGACCAGGTTAAGCGGGGGGGTGGTTTTTTTTTTAAAGTGGGGGGCACCGCCCTCCATGCGCCCCTTCAGGGGCGGCGTTTCTATTTCCGCTTTGAGGGACGCAAGATGACTAACGAGCCTAACCAGGTTAAACGGGGGATGGTTTGCAGGTATTTTTTATTGCGGGGGGCTCCGCCCCTCGATCCCCCTTCTACTTCATAGCTGCCATACCTACCTAGTTAAGGTGAATTACTTACACAATTCTTAGGACTTCTTAGGCCTATTTAATATTAGGATTATTACGTTGTAGCCTACAACATGATATTCCTAATATTAATTGGCCTAAGAAGGTAATTCGATGTTCTTGTTATCAATATTAGTACGAACAAATATACTTTAGGACTTTCAACAGTATGCCATTGTTGGCCAAAAAAATTTAGGGCAATTAAAATTATGCGATACGACAGGGCCCTTTGCTGACTGCACTTTTTGCCCCTGGTTACAAAAGTACTTGTCAAAACGAATTAAACGAGACCTAACTTGATGGGGTTATGTAGTTTTTTACGGAGTTTGGGAACTGGGAAGTGGGTCAAATTTATCTTCCAATATTTATTGACCCGTTGAGGAGTTCCGTTGGCCATCTGCGGTCTTCTTTTACAGGTCCAGTTTACCAAATGATACTTTCTGAATGCAAATACTTCACTTGATGGTAAAAATGCTAAAATCACCAAAGGTTTGCGTATAAAATTTGAAGGTTGCCCTCGATTTCTCTAGGATTCCATCGTTAGATCTTGACTTGGTGCCAATGAGACCACCTCAGGAGTATACTATTTCAAACAAAATAAGAATTTTGAGAATCGATTCACAATAAAATTGAGGGAGTAGTCGCGTAACAAACATACAAAAAAAAACATACAGACGAATTGAGAACCTCCTCTTTTTTTGAAGTCGGTTAAAAAGATAGGTAATGGTTGGCCTTCTACGTATCCTCTTTTAAACTTCCTCGTATAATCTATCTATCTTTTTTATCGATAGTATTTACTGGTATCAGTCCATCACTCGATTAATATTAATATAATCAGTTACACGAAGTAGGGTCCGATTTTTAATTATTTTGCGTAGTACTTTCACATAAATGGTTAAAAATCGGACCCTTGTTCGAATCAGTATGATATAATTTATGTTAATCAAATGATGAACTAATAGGTAAGTATACCTACTAAGCTGTAAATTTAATGAAATTTTCGGCTAGTTGACATAGCTGTAAATTTAACGAAATTTTCGGCTAGTTGACATGATTAATTACCTACAGTTGTAATTTTCTACTATTCTACATGTGTTCGTATTTCATTACTTTTTCTACTTCGTTATTTTTAACACTTCCGCAGATGATTTAATAAGAAATCTTGTTTGTTGTTAGACATGACATAAGCTACTTTAATTTCCTCTAATTATTTGAAGCGTAGAAGTTACTCGGTCGTACTGATAATGATATAGTAGATTGTTCAACAAGGGAGGAAAATAACCAATATCACGAAAATGTATGGTGTTTTTCCCGAGTTAAACACTCTGCTTTTCATTTTGACTACAAGGAAAGTAAGAAAATATAAGTATAAATAAATAAAAATGTCTAAACTGGTCAATATGATCGTTGTAAAATATTTCAAATTGTTAAGGAATAATTAATTTAACAAAATTTAGAATGTTCAATATAATAATCAATGAAAACAGTAGATAAAGTACCTAGCTAGGTATTTTAGTAAATTTATTTACCTGGCAGACCCAGACGGCGATGGCGAGATGAACTGGACTTCTTCACGGAGGACTGGCCCTCGTATGCAGCGGACAGAGAGCAGTGGAAATGTTGGGGGGAGGCCTTTGCTCAGCAGTGGGACAGAATAGGCTAGTAATAATAATAATAATATTTATAAAATATGTAAGTAACCAATTTGAACCAAGGAGTTAAGCTGTATAGAGATAGGCTGTGTGGACAATAACATTGTCGTTTACCGTGTTTTTTTCTTAACATTTTCTAACTTTTCTGGCTTAAGTCACTAAATAAGAAATTAATAATTTTATTTTATTTCACTAGCATTATAAAATTTGTAATATGACTAATTAAGAAAAAAAACTCAATACTTGATTATTCCATGTATATGCCGTAATGCTTGGCTGAATGCGTATGTGTTCCATTGACAGCCAATGCCTTTATTTTTTTTTAATTAATTTCTACCCTTGGGAAGAAAAAGGATTTGCCACACTGGATGCGTTCTGTGGTCGCGGTCAGATCGCACGCACGTGCAATATATGTATGTATAGAGACCGACAGTGTTGTTCATACATAATCCTTAATGAATACCACTCGAAATTGGTAGGAGTCTATGTATTACTTCCTAGAAATATGCGTATTACTTAGTTGAATACAAAACAAAACGGCAAAATCCCGTTTTTTGCCTAAAATAAGCAATATAGCAATTTGTCGTATTTTTTTTCTTACTTGCAACTCGATTTCCTATGCAATGGCAACACTTGGTGAATTAATTTTCGACCTATTTAAACATGGCCGGCATTTGAAGTTCACGTGTTCGTGTTTCGTTTGTGCATTTCGAAAGTTTTACTTCCTAAATTGGACTTGTTAATAAAGTTTTTCCTTTTATTTTTAAAGTTTAATGCCAAGTTTATTACCTACTTGCAGAGCCAGACCATTCTTTACCAAAATGCACGTTGTTTCTTGGTTGAATGTCAGATAGATTTTTTGAACGTGTTCCTGTGTTATTGGTAACTAACATTCATTCTATGCCATTCTCTATTCTATACTGAAGAAGAAGACTTCGTTTTATGTTGATAATGTGTATGTCTGATCTAAATAATGTTCAATCACTGGGTTTTACTATGTTCATTCATTACCTTTTTCGTTCATTGACTAGGTTTTTGGGTACTTTTTTATAAATTCTTCCATAACTCAAAAACTATACACGTAATAAAAAATCGCAGAGATTCTTGTTTATTAAATGATGATTGATTAAATTACATAAAACTCTTAGAATTATTAATAAAAACAGAGTAATGATTTTTAAAGTAGAAAAATTTCTTAAGTGTTTATTCATTGGAGGGTTTACCCCAGAATAATTTTCTATTATTTACATTATCCTGTACCTACCGTAGAAACGTACAACTTTGCCCGCTTTTTGCGATCTTTTACTTTTTTTAGAGTCAATTGGTCCATATTGTGCAACTTTATCTGTGGCACTCACATATTGACATACTTTTCTTTGTGTTGATGAGAACACTACATTTAAAATGAGTTTCCGTACTCTAGAAAACGGGCCTCAAACAGGCGGGCCAAAATATTGAAAAAAATTCGAGATTGCCCACATTTGTTTACACTTTTATAACTTCGGGATTATCAATTTTATGGTCATGATTCTTAAAGTCTAATAATCTAGAATAGGCATAGCAACGTTGTGTCGTATTATTAGTCCTTTAAGTAATATATTTTACCTCCAAAATCGTGTGGGCAAAGTCGTAAAAAAAAATTTGACATCCTTCATACAAAATCCTGGATATGCTAGGGTTGTCAATTTTTACTTATTGCTTTTACCCGACTACGACTAAATCAGGTCCAGTATGATATTAATATTTTAATTAAGTCGTAACGGCCCTGGCACCTAATTTTTTCCTTTTTTTTGTTGTACGTTGCATACCGAAAAAAAATATTTAGAATTTATTAGGCTTGTTTATATTCAGTAAAAGAAAATTAAATACGTATTATTGCATATCATTTCAAAATATCCCGCGTGGGAACTACGGCCCAACCCCTCTCATTCTGAGAGGAGGCCTGTGCCCTGCAGTGGGACGTATATAGGCTGGGATGATGATGATGATGATTTTATATAACATGCTAGTGACAACCCTAAGGGTAAAATTTTGCTGGGCAAAGTTGAAGAAAGTAATACGAAAAAACGTTTATGACATTGCCCAATACCATAATTACAAAATTAATAGAGATAAGGTGTTGAGATTTTGTCTACATCGTTTTTAAACTGAATATTAGTTACAGTTCAAATTAAATACTTGTGGGACTTTCCTGGCTTAAATTACACTCGAAGTTTTTTCGTCCTAATTGGCCCGCCAAAAAACATGTCCGCACTCCAAGCCAGCTCACGCGTGACAGAAGATAGATACGCGTCAACCGATAGGCCAGTGATGCCAGCAATATGTTTAGCTATAAGCCACAGATTATAATGTAAGTGTATTTGTAACTATTTTTGGTACATTTCGCTTTTACTGAAATGTGACGCGGTGGGCAAAGCTATAATAAAAAGGCAAAGTTGTAAGTTTTTACCTTCAAATTCATTACAATTTTCACCACATTGAATGGTAGGTACCTATTATCGAGTGATGTGTTTTCAAAAATCGCCCTCCCCAGGAACCTGTAAATTGCTCTGGCTTTCCATATCATTGCACCATCATCAATTTTATTGCAATCAGATCAATATTCACTGTTCTGTAGCCAATTCAAGAAAGCAAAAGTTTTTTGCGATTTCTGAAAAATAGGTGTTTTTTAGATACAGTGTTTTGTCATGACACGGCAGTAATTGGGACTATTTCTGTTCCATTGCTTATTAAGTAGTATACTTACTTATTTCTTTGCAAACGTTTCGGCCATCAAAAATACTCGTAGAGAAACAAAGATTTTTTTAAATACCTAGACTATTTTCACGCTAATTGATAATCAAAATATTATCTAATCTGTAAATATTAGGTGTAAAGATAAGATGTCGTAACATCCTTTAGTACAAATCATAGGACAATCCAGTAGTGTCCATAGTTCCTACCTAGTGATCATCATCATTTCAACCGAAAGACGTCCACTGCTGAATATAGGCCTCCCCCAAGGGTCACCAAACAGACCGGTCCTGCGCCATCCGCATCCAATGCTTCCCGCAACCTTAACCAGGCCGTCGCCCATCTTTTTTTAGTTTAGAGTTAGATGTGGCAGCATTTATTTGCATGCATACTCGTGAAAGTGCGTCAGCGGCGAAGTTATGTTTCCCAGGTCGGTAGACTATATCATATTTGAAACACGAGAGCTCCAACCGCCACCTTTCGATCTTTTCATTCTTTATTTTGTTAGAATGTGTTTGATTGAACATGAATGATACAGATTGCTGGTCTGTAATGAGTAATAAATGTCTTGCTATCAGGAAATGTCTCCATTTTCGCAAAGCTTCGACTATGGCGCAGGCCTCTTTCTCAATCGAAGGTTGCCTTTTTTCGGAGTCGTTGAGAGAACGAGAGAAGAATGCGACAGGACGACCCTTTTGTGATAGGGTCGCTGCGATGGCAAAATCGGAAGCGTCTGTCTCAACTGAAAATATTTCACTGTCATCGATTCCTGCTAATGCTGATTTCGATATATCAGTTTTAAGGTTTTGAAAGGCAGTGATAGCTTCTTCAGATAATGGAAAAGTAACTTCGATTAAAGGTCTCATTTTCGTAGAAAAGTTGTCGACCCACTTTGAATAAATTGATATATGTTTAGACAAGACCAAATAGAATATTGGCTTTATTCAATAATAAAATAGGACATGGTAAAGAAACGTAGTTGCTGATAGAATGACATAGCGACAGACAATGTCAAACACCATAGACAATAAAGTCTTCTTATAAAGACGCAAGGAGGCTATTATCACACCTACACTCCGTCATTCCGTCCGTGGACGTCATTCGAGAACCTTTATGCCCCATTGGCCACCAGTTCTACGAACGATGTGCCCTGCCTACTGCCCCTTGAGTCTGGTGATTCTTCAAGCTACAGCTTCAAGTTATCTAGTGATTTGATGGAATAAAATAAAAAAAAACTTTTATTAATTATACTATTGGATAGTATAACATTTTTTCTTACATCTGACTGACAGCCATCATAATTGGCCAGGACGAGATAAAAAAAGGATAATTTAAAAACATATATTCGTAAATATTCGTTTATTCATTATTATGCTATCATCATAATAATAAAAAAAATTGTGTACAAACGTATAAAAACATATTAATGTCACGGACCCTTAACTTATTTCATAAAATTGTAAAATTTGATATTTTATACCCTTATTATGTAATGCTAAACTAACAAAAATAAATAGTTTAATTGAGCAACTAACAAACCTTAAACTAAAGGCACAGAACACAAACGTTTGTGTATATATCACTCCTACAATATAAGTAGGTACAATTTAATTATGTAAAACATAAACTGCAAATAATAATAAAGCCTATTCCTATAATTCCAATATTTCTACATTGTCTTACAAAATCCGCACCTACATAAGTACGTATCAAACATAAAGGTTTTGAATTTCCATAACTTTTTAAATGAAAGCATGTAATTCATTCAGGCAATCACTTGATTTTATTAAGTAGTTACATATTCTCCTTTAAAAAGTCACCACGTCAAGTCTCTAGTCACCATTTCACAAAGTAACATAACATAAGATAACTGAAATGAAAAAAGGCTTTAACCACTAAATCTTTGGAAGTAGGTACCGTAAACTGGGGTTACTTTCAAATGCAGGGGCTACTTTGGAAAACAGGTTTTACGCCGTGTCCTTATTTTTTTAGACCATCTGTGACAGTGAAATAACTTCCTTGATAAATTACCTAACTTTTTACGTCATTTGCTCAATCCAGCTATGAATATTTGCGTTTTTATAACCATTCTAAATCTATCAAAGTAGCCCCAAAATTTCCTAAAGTACCCCAGTTTACCTTATACATTTAGCAAGAAAATTCTTATCTAGGTTTGCTTAACACAGCTTAATTTTTTGCCTTACAATAATAAAATCACAATTCTCGTTTAGCCATGATTTTTGAAGGCCCCATGAAATAATATTAATTATTATGGAATGTCTTATTTAATCTTCATTATTTTAAAACTTTTTCAGCACAATTTTGCTGGTTACATTAATAAGTACGAGTATGTACCTACTTATTATAAATAGGAGATACTCATAGCTTTAATTATCTTGCTTGTATTTTTTCCAATTATTTAGTTACTTTGAAATATTTCATCGAGGTATCACCTTTTAGTAATTTAAGCATCCCTCTATATAAGCCAAATAGTACCTAATAATAAACTTTGGTAGGTTTAAAAATTTCATAAATTTTTGACAATAATCATTATACATACATTGTAATGTATTGTTAACTGAAACACTACCTACACATCTAATCAAGACAATTTTCCCTTTATTATATGTATATACACACACATATACATAATGTAATTTCGAGCTCTACCTACTTTGCACTAAAAATATAAGGTTTATCGAACTGCATTCAGTTTCCATTTGAGAAGCAGGAAAGCTCCAATCCTTAGAACAAAAAGACTGACGGTGAGAGCAAGTATGTCCCACCAGAACATGTCTGCAGACATCGCGATCTCGTTCAGGAACTTACTGGGATATCTGAAATGAAATCATTAATCGATCAATAAGTTATGGAGCCTAGTCAACTTGTGAAATTGTTGATGGATTTGTTCTGGATTTTCACCTTGGATATTTTGAGTCAGCAGCAGGCATATCATATTGTCTAACGCTTACCTTCGCAATCACAATTTCTTTCTGTCAAACGGTATAAGATGATGACAGAAAGAGTTGGTGAAAGCGAAGGCAAGCGTCAGAAACGTTACGCCACAATACGCCTCCGAAGTCGATCTTTTTTTACACGCTTTATATTAGCTTCACCTGTATGTTTGTATGTATGTATGTTTGTATGTATGTTTGTTTGTAACCGACTCCTTAGGGCGCGATTTTGACCCACTTCCCGGTTTCCGATTGAGCTGAAATTTTGCACATATGTGTAAATTGGATGACAATGCAATATTATTGTAACATGGAGCTGATCTGATGATGGAGCTAGATGGTGGCCATAGGAACTATGTAATAAAACAACACAATCCCGTCGAGTTTGGGCTCGTTTGATTCGTCTTGACGAGCACTTTGATCCCAGATGGTAACCAGGGTCTGATGATGGAGCTGGAAGATGGCCAAAGGCACTCCACAATAAAACGACACAACCCCATCGAGTTTGGGCTCGTTTGATTCGTCTTGACGAGCACTTTGATCCCATATGGTAACCAGGGTCTGATGATGGAGCTGGAAGATGGCCAAAGGCACTCCACAATAAAACGACACAACCCCATCGAGTTTGGGCTCGTTTGATTCGTCTTGACGAGCACTTTGATCCCATATGGTAACCAGGGTCTGATGATGGAGCTGGAAGATGGCCAAAGGCACTCCACAATAAAACGACACAACCCCATCGAGTTTGGGCTCGTTTGATTCGTCTTGACGAGCACTTTGATCCCATATGGTAACCAGGGTCTGATGATGGAGCTGGAAGATGGCCAAAGGCACTCCACAATAAAACGACACAACCCCATCGATTTTGGGCTCGTTTGATTCGTCTTGACGAGCACTTTGATCCCATATGGTAACCAGGGTCTGATGATGGAGCTGGAAGATGGCCAAAGGCACTCCACAATAAAACGAAACAACCCCATCGAGTTTGGGCTCGTTTGATTCGTTTTGACGAGTACTTTGGTCCTAGATGGTAACAAGAGTCTGATGATGGAGCTGGAAGGGGGGTAGGTGGCGGGTTGGGGGTTAGGGTGTGGCGGTTGGGGTTAGGGGTTGGGGGGGGGGGGGTTTACGGGAAATAGGGTGGGGGTGTTGGGTGGTTCGGGGGTAAGTAATTTTGGGGGGTTGTGGGAAATGGGGAGGGGGTAAGAGGCCTAGATGGTAACAAGGGCTTGATGATGGAACTGGAAGGGGGGGCGGTAGGTGGCGGGGTGGGGGGTGTGGGAGGGGTGGGGGGGGAGTGGGGGGCAGGTGACGGGGGGGGGGGGGGAGTGGGGGGCAGGTGACGGGGGGGGAGTGGGGGTGGGGGGGGGGTTCCGGGGGTATGGGGGTTCGGTGTTAGGGGGGTTGGGTTTAGGTGGTTCGGTGGTTCGTAAAATGAGGAGGGGGTAAGGGGGGTTTAGGGAATTGGGGGTAAGGGTGTGGGGTTTGGGGGGGGTTTGGGTAAATGGGGTGGGGGATGTTGGGGGGTTGGGTTTAGGGGGTTTGGGGGTTGTAGGTGAGGGGGTAAAGTTAGAAAGAAAAAAATGCAACTAAAAAATAGAAAATAAATAATAGTTAAAAAAAACTAAAAAACACGCTTTAAAAAATAAAAAATAAATTTTAATAAATTTCAATTCACTATTCTTATAGTGCAGTAAAAAATCTTAATAAGCAATTATTATATTGTTATATCCAGATCAAAATTTGTAAGCAATTCTAAATATTGATAAAATAAATAATAATAGTTTAAAATATTTTATTGTAAAAAAAGCGTGGGGTGCATGGTGTCAATTGTCAAGGATTATCATTTTGATAACATCTTAAAAAGCACCCCACGCTTTTTTTACAATAAAATATTTTAAACTATTATTATTTATTTTATCAATATTTAGAATTGCTTACAAATTTTGATCTGGATATAACAATATAATAATTGCTTATTAAGATTTTTTACTGCACTATAATTTTATACAATATAGGTATGCTTTTGTCCATAATCACGCTTGATGGTAAGCGAAGATGAGGCCTACGATGGAGCACGCTTGCCTAGTATAAATGCTCATTCATCCTACATTTGAAAACGGCCAGATTGTAATGTTCAGGGAACACAGACGCAGGTAGGAAATTCCACTCCTTAGCTGTACGGTTGATCAGATCAGCGGCAGTGAACTCAAAAAGACCTACTGTTAAAGTTATTAAGAGGATGTACAGGATTATTTGTAATTCACTGACATCCTCTTAACCCTGAATTCCTATCACTCAAACAAATGTTTTTTGTTTTACGACTTTTTAAAATGAAGCACTTTTTTTCCCATACAAATACACAGAGTATCGTAAAAATAAGAGGTAATCTCAAATTTTCAAAACGTTATTACACTACATCAAAAATATTAAGTTATGACAAAAGCCGTAAAACAAAAAACATTTGTTTAAGTGGTAGGAGTTTAGGGTTAAAAGGATGCTAGTGAATTACAAATAACCCTGTATAAATAATTTGAGCTCCACAACTGCTGGTATAATAGAATATTCCTGTTTCAAATCTATGTTTTGTGTCATAACGTAATCTCTATATATTATTTTGATTAAATAGTCAAGATTTTACTGACGCAATAAAAACGTTCGTCACTATCATCATAATCACTGGTGCTAAAATTACAAGGCTGTACCCCGAAGTATCCATCACCGGGAGATGTATGTCTTTAATAAGCATGTCACAAAACAGCAAGATCATTTACCTGTAATGGCAATACAGTTCATCATCGCACGCAAGGTTTGGTCTGTTCAGGCCGTAGATGGCATTGATGAGACCTTCGAGGCCGTATCTTAGATAGGAGACGTACGAGCCCCAGTAGAGGTAGGAGGGCAGGTCACGGAGGGTCACTCCGAAGCCAGCGAACATCATCATAGGCACGGAAAGCGCGGGCCCGAGGAAAGTTCCATTCTGAAAATTAGCAAAAAAACGATCTAAAATAGATGTCATAACTAATGTTTATACACCATGTTTTACGTCTCACTGTTGGGCACTCCTGCCTCCTTTAGGAATGAGAGGGCTTTACACCATTTTCGTGGCAGCTGTCACGATGTTTTACGTCTCCGTAAAGCTCATTAAAGTAAAACTCATGCATAGATGAATCAATAACAAGTATTCGCGACATTTTTTGTCAGCATGTGCGCATTTTTTTTAATGAGACGAGATGAGTAAGACGGAATCCTCACTAACATTTTCGATACACTCCCATGATTACGATTATGATTATAATGATACTAATAAAAGTCTTTCTTTTACAAACAGTCGATTAAGCTTAAGGCATAGATTCCCAAACTGTGTGGCGCATCCCCCTTCAATATTCCCAAGGGGGGGCTGGTGCATGAAAATGAAAGCGTTAAAATTACGAATTTATTTATTTTATTTATAACGATGTAATCCGAATAAGCGCTTGTGCCTCACGTGTAGAGCTCTTTATAGTTTAACTCCAACAAGCAAAGGGGGGCTTAATGATTGTTTAAAACAGACAGGGGAGGAAATATCATAAAAGTTTGGGAATGTATGCCACAGACCGATTTGAAATTCGGGTAGGATATAGCCGTTACTGTTATGTTGTGTACTCACCACGACATTGAACGCAGCTCCAATCATTAGGCCGACGCTCTGGGCCACGAATACCGTGTACATGGAGATCGCAAAGAACATGGCGAACCGCACCAGCTCCAGTGGCTGCGAGGACATGGTGTATACTATCACGCTGAACAAGAAACATGAGACGATCTGAAAAGTAAAATAGCAGATGAAATAAGGGGTAAGGGGTTTGAAATAAGGGGATGTATGAAGGTAGAATTACGAAAGTGATATTTAAACAAAGACTGGCTGATTATGGCGAACTTTAATATCTTTGTTAGCATCTATATAATACTCACTTTCTGACAATAAATAAATGATTTGATTTGATTTTTTTAATTTTAAGGCGAGTATAGAAGGAAATGTTGGTAGGGGGAGACTAAGAAGGGCATTCCATGATCAGATTGGGGATGTCTTGAAGAAATTTATTATATTTTAATTTGAAAAGATGACTTCCTGCCAAGTTTCTTGCGGCGCATTCTTCTTGGCAATGATGGTCCTTACGAAAGCGCTGGTAGTTTTAAAAAAAGTGACATGTAAAAGAGCCCTTTGCGGCCTACTTGCAGAATAAACGTTTTGATTTTTGGTCAGGTCAAGAGTATCCGAAACCGGCAAGAATGTATGAAAAGACTAATGAGTGTTGGGGAAGCGAAAGATGTAGGTATGTCAGGATCGTAGCAGGTGGAAACAAAATTAAATAGTCTCTCCCTTCCCCTTTGCTGGGAAGGACGCGTGGTTGTATGAATGTACTTATGTAAATAAGGGGTTGACGCAGAAAATCACCAATTTATGACGGTACTTTGGTGAAAGTGACAGAGTTACATTTCACTTATTTTCACCTTATAGTATTTCTAGTTAAAGATGTAGGTGCTTACCGAGACTGGCAAGTCGACTATTGTTATTGAGATGTAGTAGGATCCCAGGGAGTACCATCTGTTGAAATGCTCTTTGGATAAAATTGACATCTCCGACGGGACTGCGAAAGGAAACATCATATTTAGAAAATATCAAAACACCTCAAAGGGAACACCAAGTGAATTACAATACTCGTAAAATCAAACAAAGTTGACTAAAACTAATATGTACAGTAAACTACGAAGAGATCGATACGAACAAAGTTATAAACGTAAGTGTATGTATGTAGGTATGTAAATACTTTATTGTACATAAAACACAAAAATAATACAAAAAACATCAAAACAAAAAGAGTACTAAGGCGAACTTATCACTAAAAAGGATCTTTTTAAGTTAACCTGGATTGAAAGGAGAGTACGCAATTTTATTGACTTAATATTAGGGTTGTATATATGCATGTACATGCCTAACTAACTAACTAACTTGTAACTTTGACCGTATTTATCTTGTTGTAGTCGTTTGTGCACAATTAACTATGGTATAGACTTTGTTTTCTTGTTTTTTTTTTTACATGCAAGAAGAAAATGTTAAATGTCCAACAAAAAGAGCGTTGAGCAGTTTGTATACTCACATGTAAGTATAGTCAGCATCATGGGTGACATCATGTGGTGCATGAGGATCGCAAAGAGCAGGTTGTAGTTCTCCAAGACCCTGGAACCTTCGTTACCGGCGTTGATAAACAAGCTGCCCAGCATAATGCCTACCAGGATATTGACTAGCACGCGGAGATGGGTCATGGTCTGTTGAAAATGAAGTTATGAGTAATAATCGTACATTTTGTCGAGTTCAAATATAAAGGTGTCCCAAAACTCACCAATAACCTGGTACGGGGCGAGAGGTCAAGTTATGCGTATTGGAAATAATAATAAGAAAAAAGTCCATGTCACTTAGTTAAGCGATAATAGAGTCAAATAATAAAGTCACAAGTAACTAATAATACTTATCCCCTGTTTCACCA
This sequence comes from Archips crataeganus, assembly GCA_947859365.1. Lineage (NCBI taxonomy): Eukaryota > Metazoa > Arthropoda > Insecta > Lepidoptera > Tortricidae > Archips > Archips crataeganus. The sequence goes on from OX402053.1 coordinate 16,273,247, forward strand.
TCCATTGATCAAATTTATTTGACGCATAAATGTGATGCCGTCTCTGTTTTTTTTGTTTCTAGACGGAGACGGCATCACATTTATCCGTCAGTTAAAATTAATCAATGGGTGGTGAAACAGCCCCTTAATCTAGTAGTTTTTAAGTTATATATTTAAATTATAGTTAAGTTTTATTCATTGTTTATTGAATCAGGCGTTACTTTGCGGAGGTCCACATTAATGAACTGAAACAATTACTTTCTTCAACCGCGACCTTACGATAGTTAGGTACGTTTAATGTAAGAAATGCACAACTAACATTTGGTAGCGTATTGAACGGTTGTTGTACCTACTCTGAAGATGAGCTCTGGTTGAGTTCAAAACGCGTTAGTGTAGTTCGGTGGTGATAGTTGGGTTTGTATGATATGTGTGTGTTCGTACAATGTAGAGGTGCAGGAACTGCATGAACACGCATTTCTTACATAAACGTAACTATCGTAAGGTCGCGGGTGAGCAAAGTAATTGTTTCAGTTCATTATTTATTGTTATTCTTTCTTAATATTTGTATTCTTAGTATCAATAAATAGTGACATAGATTCGTTTTCTTATTTTTTTCCAGAACTTCTGTTACTTTACTTGGCATCTCGTCCGAAACACCAGGTTTTGGGACATCCTGTATGGTAAGAATAAACTATAGTTGATGACCTTAGTTAAATAGAATAAAACAAGACTGATCTTGCTTAACTAGTAAGTTTATAACATACTAGCTCTTTCCCGCGACTTCGTCCGCGCACAAAAAGTTTTAAAGTCAACTCCCGATCTCTATCCCGCGGGAAATTCCAAAAATCCATGGTATTTCACGTCCGCCACGTTGTATTTTAAAATCGTTGCTTTTTTCGTAACCAGCAACCCGATAAACCATAGAAACAATACCCATGTTGATTTCCAGACCTTGTCACCCCATTTCCCTCTTTTAGGGGTTGAATTCCCAAAAAACCTGAAACACGTATTTACTCATTTATCGCCAGGAGTACTCCCGTGAAGTTTCGAATAAAATAGTCTAACTAATCTTGTTTCCCCATACAAACTTTGGACCCCCGTCTCACCCCTTTAAGTTGTGAATTTTGAAAAATCCTTTCTTAGTGCACCCCTAGACCTTATAAGGAATCTACGTGCCAAATTTGGAATCTCTAGAACCAGTGGTTTGGGCTGTGCGTTGATATGTCAGTCAGTCAGTTTCTTCTTTTATATATTTAGAAGATTATGTACTCACGGCATCTCGCTTCGCCTTTAGGAATCCTCTCCTAATAAGAACGGATCTTTGGTTACTCTGCGGCGTTTCCTCCTCATAAGGCCCCGTATCCTGATCCCTAAGTACACTAAGGGGGAATCGCTTCCTCAGAGACTCCATACTCGGAATGGACTCGGGGTCATTGAACCATTCGAGCGCTCGGCCGTTTTCTGCTTTAGTTGTCAAAATTTGAATTTTATCTTCACCATATTCGCCGCATGCTAGCTCGATGACTGAAAAAATGGAAAAGATCACAAATTATTATGTTGTAAGTACGTTTTCGGAAAGATAATGAAATTAAAGAAGTCGTTGCGTTACTTGAAGCATTGCCAACTTCTATTATGTCAAATATATAAAATGCAATCTTGTAGGTATGCGTAATTAGAGTGCTAAGGTTTTTTTTTATTATCTTTGAGAACCATTTCAGTCCAAACAATTATAATTAATTAATTTATTTTTATTTTTTGCTGCTTGTCATATATTGTACAGTTTTTATTTTTCTGTCTTACTCAGTGCTTTGGTATCATACTGTCATACTGTGTAAGTTTTTTTCAAATAAATAAATAAATAATAATTACCGACCGGGCGGAGATTATACATTGCGTGTTGTTAAGTATTCCGAATTTCACAAATCAAACTGATTGTAATAATATACTCGACGTGATGTTCACAAGGCCCGTCAATAAATTACATATATCTTGAACTGCAGTGTATCAAAGTGTATCGCGTAGTGTAAGGATATAATGTGCATGATTGAGCCTTATGTTAAGCCCTTAGGAAAAGTATTGAGTTTCCGCCGTATTTTGAACACGTTGTGTGGTTAATAATGCCGCTATTACATTAACTTGCTCAGGCAACAAAATAAGGAAGTAAGTACCACCAAGTTCTAAAGCTGCCAATTTAGTAAAAAGCCTGCCTGGAAAGAGATTTCGCAATGGATTTATAGAAATTCAAGTTTCACCTCGGACATCTTGCAATGTAATAATGTGCCGTGAAATTCAACTAATATGATTGGTCTATTATTCCTGTCTCCACGCCACTACAATGTAAATGCACACTATTGTAATAATATCTACAAAAGTTGCAAAAGTAAGTCCTAGTAGCGTTTTAACGATTTTCAATCAGTATTGACGCCAATTATTGACCTAGTCCCAAAGTAAACAAAGCTTGTGTTATAGGAACTAGATAACGGATAAACATACTAGACATGACTTATGTAGATAAATTCATACTTAAATACACATTAAACATAAACAAACACCTATAAGAATCGAGAACAAACATTCGTATTTTTCATACAAATACCTGCCCAAACGGGAATCAAACCCGGGACCACAAGCTTAGTAGTCAGGTCCTCTAACCACTCGGCTATCCGGTTGTCCACACCGAGCGGGTTTTTTTATATAGCGACATAGTGTACTCATTTCATCGATATAGCCACAGGGAATTGATAGAGGTTGAAACACTAGTAGAATTACACCAAAGATGTTTCAATTATGATGAATTCAAAGCTTACCATAGTCAGCTGGGTTATGGTAGATAGGACAAGGAATGCCAGCCTGCTCTAGATATGGGACCAGGTTCTGTGTAGTGCCCTGGTACAGGCAGTTGCCAGCTGCTAGCACGTAGACCTGGTCGAAGAGAGCGAAGAGGGAGGCCGAGGGCTGGTGCACCGTGCAGACGATCGTGCGACCCTGGTGCGCCAGACTTCGGCACAGCTGCACCACTTGCGAGCATGAGGAACTATCGAGGCCACTGCAATTTTGGAAAATTGTAGGCATTAAAGCAACTGTTCCTTTCTTACAGGTCGACCAGAGTAAGCGGGGTCTCCACTCTTATGTTGTCAGTATTCCCAAAATCCGCACACAGCGTTTTCGCTCTTCTTCATCAATTGTACAGCTAAAGGTTGGAATTCCCTACCTACGTCTGTGGTCCCTGAACACTTACGATCTGGCCATTTTCAAGTCTACGGTGAATGAGCATTTACTAGGCAAACGTGCTCCATTGTAGACCTAAACTTCATTTTCCATCAGGCGTAATTGAGGTCAGACAGTCAAACGCAAGATTATATTGTTTAAAAAAAAACATTACTTTGCGTTTGTCGATGAACTAATACTTTTTCGTATCAAGCAGGCACATACGTAAGAAAATGTAATTTGAATATCAATTAAAGTTAAACGTAATACTGATAAGTGATGTGTCTTACTCATCATTGTTATCTTGGTAGAAAATGGTCAATAGGTGTGTAACTAACACTGACTGATACAACTTTGACTCACATTTGTTTCTAAATTCACATTTAAAATCTTCAAAGTAAGTACAATAATACATTATCGCTTCAATGCATTAATCTCTCATTTAGCATCGATTATCGCTTAAGCTGTAAAACCTAAAAGCAAGGACGTAGTGACAGGTGTATTCTAGAATAGAGACCATTTTATGTTGACTGACTAAATACGGTAGTAGTACCTAGTTATATTAAAAGCATTTTATTAACTTGCAATATAACTATGTAGGTATGTAAGGGTCAAATCTTGCAAGTCGAATTTGACCCACTTCCAGTGGACAGATTTACTCGAAATTTGGTATGCTTATGTAAGTTGGATGACAATGCAAGTACAGTCAACAAAAAGTACAGTCAGCGAAAAAGCTTGCATTGAAAATGAAATTTTTATGAAACTTATTAGAAAAAAATATACTTACGTCGTCGGTTCGTCAAGGAACATAATAAGCGGGTTGTTAATCAGCTCCAAGGCTATTGAGAGCCTCTTCTTCTGCCCGCCTGACAGCTGCGAAGCGCGAGTGTTCGAGTGCTCGTAAAGACCGAGATTTGTTAAGATGTCTTCAATCTGTAATAAGGGGAAAGATTTCGTGTTATAGCAAAGTCATTATTAATAAATAAACAAAATAAATAAAAAAAAAAAAAAAGCCTATATTTCTTCCAGAATCTTAGTTTACAAAGTAGTGATGTTAGTAATCAAATTGAAAGTTTAAATATTTTTAAATTTAGTGTTAGTATGTTAAATTTATTAAATAAAAATTATTGTTAAATTTATAAAATATTAAAGTTTTTTTCTTTTTCTTAATTATTCTGTAAGAACCCCTCTGCAGGTAAAGGCCTCCTCCAAAGTCATTATTAAAACCTAATAAATACATAAAAACATTATGTTATGAATTACTAGCACTCCGCTGCGATGAATAGGGATAAGTATAAAAAATAGCCTACGACCTATTCTCAGACCTACCGAATATGGAGAAAAAAGTTTCATAAAAATCGGTCAAGCAGTTTCGGAGGAGTTCGATAACAAACATCGTGAATGAGATTTTTATGTATTAGAAGAAGATAAATGGGCATTTTGATTTTAAAGTGCCCAGAAAACTTTTTTAATGAGGATATTTCGGTGTTTTCTTACTTTGAATCAAGAGCGCTATTGATTTGGATGATAAAAAAGTGGATGTATAGTTGACCAAGAAATTCCTTTAGGTACCACCACCCTAAGGTTCAATGCCAGGCTTAAAACATCAAAGGCTATTTTCACTCACAAGTCAATATGATAATCAGCCTTATTGTTTTTATTCCGATGTAGGAACTGTCATAAAAAATGGTAAAGCACTTACTTGGTCTAATACCTAATTTTCTATACACTTTTTTATGCCCGTTTCGTAACAAGCCATACTAACTATGCATAATAGGTATATGAAAAAAAAGTCACTAAACTGGAAGGACACTTTATTTATTTATGAAACTTAATAGTCCTCGTGATTCTGAGTAAGAAAACACCAAAATTTCCTCATTAATAAAAAAAAGTAATTATTTGGCGCACTTTAAAAGGCAAATGGCCAAATACATACAAGCTAAATTTACTCTGTATATGTATACAGTGCTCCCGGTTGTCAAAAATGTTTAATGCACGCCACTGATAATATCAGTATCATATTATGTATGAACTCATTTCACTATTCATTTAATATGAAAAAGTGAACTTATTAGCAGACAACCGACTATGACCTACCAAAAGTAAAGTACTTTAGATGCTATAAAGAATCCCTGTCATAATAAATAATTTCGTCTTCTGTCACTCAATGCATATCACGTGGAAGAGCTCTAATAATACTAATTACATTTATATCTCTCATGCCTACCTAGTAACACTCATTTAATACAATGGTCATCATCAATTTACTTGCGATAAAATAGAGGTATACCTATTAGTGATTAATTTTATTTATTTACAAGCCTCACTATTGCGTCAGTCATTTTATTATTATCATCGAAAAAACTTGAGTTGTCAGGAACTTGTTAATTGTTGTTGAGACGACGAAGTGTCATGACGAAATAATGACGTTTTTCATCTCCGATGAGCAGTTCTTTAGTAGGTATTAAGAAAATAAAAATAATTTATTTTAGCACTGGCATCCCATATACAACGTGTTATTTACATTCTTAATACCTATGTTATTAAGATCACAAAATAAAATAAATTAAAAAATGAATTAAGGAACTAATTGTTTAAAATTAAAAAAAAATGCTGTCCAGGATAAAACGATTTAATTTGAACCTTATTGGATAACCAGTTTCAGGAATGTAACAGTAGTTTATTGTAGTAAAAGGTGGCAAATAAATATAAGTGTAATATGATATAAATAATATAATCTACACTTAATATTATAAAGAGGAAAGGTTTGTATTTTTGTATGTAACGAATAAACTTAAAACCTACTGGACCGATTTTAAAAATTCTTTTGCCGTTAGAAAGCTACTTTATCACTGAGTGACATAGGCTACCTTTTTACCACGGTAAAATACCTTTTCCTGCGAGAAAATTAATTTATTACAAGAATTTCTTGTTTAAAGGTATTAGATGAATAGTCAAAATAAAAGGCTATAACAGAATGTGATTAAAAAAATAACCAAACTCTGTATTTCGTCTAACCGGGGCAGCGTTTATTTATAATGTGTAGGTATGTAGTTTTAAACTTTCGATCTTTTGGAATAAAAAAGAGCTGACGCTTATTGTCAGACGCGCGGGCGCTCGCTTTCACTACATATTTTATTTCTGTCAAAATTATACAATGGTGAATGCGATAGCAATAGCCAATAAGTATGGTCAAGTACAAAAATATGTAGCGATTGAATCCTCTCATCATTATTGTACAGTCGACTAAGTATGCGCTTTATCATTTTTAGATTGTCACATTGACTTAGAAGTGAAAATAGCCTTTGATTATTTTAAGCTATACAACTGACATTGAATCTAAGGGTGGTAAAGGAATTTCTTGGTTGACTATACCGATTCCTTAATTCGACGACATACTTAAGAGCTATGGGACATATTTATGAGCTAGTGGTATGCTGACTTGACTTTTTAGACTGTAAGTACCTCAAATTTCAAAAATAAACAATTGTTATAAGAATTGGTGCAGTATACTACGAGGGGCGTTCAATACAATAAAAAGTGAGAATGAGTATTTTATAAACAACTTTTACTAAATGTCATTTTATTTTTCGACATGGTCACCTTTTTGCATAATACACTTAGTATATCTTTTTCTAAAATTAAAATTCCATTTTTAAAAAAGGTCTCATCTTGAGTTCTTAAAAAATCTTGTACTGCAGCGACTACCGCGTCGTCGTCTTCAAATTTCTAGCCTCTCAGGTATTGTTTCAATCTCGGAAATAGGTATAAATCACTGGGAGCAAGATCTGGTGAATACGGAGGATGCTTAAGGATATCGAACCCAGCATCACGAATTGCAGCCATTGCAACGGCGGACTTGTGTGCCGGGGCATTGTCCTGGTGGAACAGCACAACTTTCGAGAGTTTACCTCGCCGTTTTTCGCGGATCTCATTGCGCAATGTTGCTATTTGTTTGGCGTATTAAGTGCCCGTAAAAGTGGCTCCATGCTCGAGATACTCAATCATTAATACCCCTTTACCATCCCAAAAAACAGAGCCCATGACCTTACCGGCAGATGGGCTCACCTTGAATTTCTTTGGAGTTGAAGATGATGGCCTTTTCCATGTCATAGACTGCAGTTTCGTTTCAGGGTCTTAATGATGGAGCCATGTTTCGTCCATTGTTATAAATCGCGCCAAAAAAAGTTCCCAGTCTTGCTGCATCAGGTTCAAAGCTTCTTGACAAATCTCTAGTCTAGTTTGTTTTTGCGTGTCAGTAAGCATTCTTGGTACCCAACGCGCAGATACCTTTTTCATACCCAAGCGTTCATGTAAAATATTATGCACGCTCCCCGTTGAAATCTTTACATTTTCAGCAATAAAACGAACTGTGACACGACGATCCGCCAAAACTGAGTTTTCGACTTTTTTCACAATTTCTTCAGTTACTGCTGTAGTAGGGCGTCCGGAGCGGGGGCCGTCCATTGTCGATGTTCTTCCACGTCTAAATTCGGCGCACCAACGTGCGACTGTCGAATACGGAGGAGCATTAGACCCTAAAGTGTCCCCGCAAATCCAAATTGACTTGGTCCGTAGAAAAATTTTTCAAATACAAGTATTTGATAATGGCGCGCAGTTCAAATTTCTCCATTTTCGCTAACGTACTCAGTAGCATTGCAAAGAAATTACCGTATATTTTTTTAAACAAAAGACAGTTAGTTTTTTTTTTCATAGCAATCAGCTAGATAGATTAGCTTTACCGGCCAGTATTTAATTTCGTAATATTAAAAGAGTTTGCATCTCATTCTCACTTTATATTGAACGCCCCTCGTAAAGTGAGAATGAGATGCAAACTCTTTCAATATTAGGAAATTAAATACTGGCCGGTATAGCTAATCTATCTAGCTGATTGCTATGAAAAAAAAAACTAACTGTCTTTTGTTTAAAAAGAAATACGGTAATTTCTTTGCAATGCTATGAGTACGTTAGCGAAAATGAAGAAAATTTAACTGCGCGCCGTTATCAAATACTTGTGTTTGAAAAATTTTTCTATGGACCAAGTCAATTTAGATTTGCGGGACACTTTAGGGTCTAATGCTGCCCCCTCCTGTCCACATTGTGGGAAGGAGGAAACGAGTGAGCACGTCCTAACCGAGTGTGTCATGTACGCGGCAGCGAGGCGTGATGTATTCGGGAGTGACGAGCTGAGGGAGGAGGAGCTAAAGGATGTCTGTCTCAAAGATGTCCTTTTGTTCAGCAGGAGAACGAGAAGATTCGAGGAGAATTGCTGTGTGGGAGCGCTGCTGGGACAGTAACCTGTCGGCTCCAACCTCGGGGAACTGGGCTGAATGACTGTGCAAACGATCGACAGCCCGCCTGACTCAGCAAGGCGTCCCCATACATCATCATCAGGGTCTAATGCTCCTCCGTATTCGTCAGTCGCACGTTGGTGCGCCGAATTTAGACATGGAAGAACATCGACCATGGACGACCCCCGCTCCGGACGTAACTACAGCAATAACTGAAGAAATTGTGAAAAAAATTGAAAACTCAGTTTTGGCGGATCGTCGTGTCACGGTTCGTTTTATTGCTGAAAATGTAAAGATTTCAACGGGGAGCGTGCATAATATTTTACATGAACGCTTGGGTATGAAAAAGGTATCTGCGCGTTGGGTACCAAGAATGCTTACTGACACGCAAAAACAAACTAGAGTCGAGATTTGTCAAGAAGCTTTGGACCTGATACAGCAAGACCGGGAACTTTTTTTGGCGCGATTTATAACAATGGACGAAACATGGCTCCATCATTACGACCCTGAAACGAAACTGCAGTCTATGACATGGAAAAGGCCATCATCTCCAACTCCGAAGAAATTCAAGGTGGGCCCATCTGCCGGTAAGGTCATGGGCTGTGTTTTTTGGGATGGTAAAGGGGTATTAATGATTGAGTATCTCAAACATGGAGCCACTATTACCGGGCACTTTATACGCCAAACAAATAGCAACATTACGCAATGAGATCCGCGAAAAACGGCGAGGGAAACTCTCGAAATTTGTGCTGTTCCACCAGGACAATGCCCCGGCACACAAGTCCGCCGTTGCAATGGCTGCAATTCGTGATGCTGGGTTCGATATCCTTAAGCATCCTCTGTATTCACCAGATCTCGCTCCCAGTGATTTCTACCTATTTCCGAGATTGAAACAATACCCGAGAGGCCAGAAATTTGAAGACGACGACACGGTAGTCGCTGCAGTACAAGATTTTCTAAGTACTCAAGATGAGACCTTTTTAAAAATGAAACTTTAAGTTTAGAAAAAAGATTTAATAAGTGTATTATGCTAAAAGGTGACTATGTCGAAAAATAAAATTACATTTAGTAAAAGTTGTTTATAACATACTCATTCTCACTTTTTATTGAACGCCCCTAGTACAAAGAAGATACAGGATGTCCCAAAACTCAACGATAACCTGGTACCGGGAGAGGTCACTTTATACCAGTTCTGGAAAAAATAAGAAACGAAATCCATATCATTTTATTACGCGATAATAGAGTCACATAACATTTTAATACAAAATATTATTAATAGTAGATATTTTGGAAGAAAAGTAGATATTTCTTCCATTAATATAGTTTAATTAAGGACAAATTTTTCAATCCCCAGATAAAACTATCCATCAGTTAAAACTATCGCTTTCCTTTTCTAAAGTCATAGGGAAAAATAGGACAGAGCTTAAATTTATCCTTAGAAACATGGTGTTTCTTATTTTTTCCAGAACCACAACTTGACCTCTCGATATTGAGTTTCGGGTTTCGGGACACCTTGCGTGCACTTCTTCATATCGTCGCATTGGAATAAGGTAATTTTCTATAAATAAGTACAAAAAATATTAACATCGTCATCATCCCCACCTATATTCCCACTGCAGGGCACAGGCCTCCTATCAGAATGAAAGGGCTTGGGCCGTAGTTCCCACGTGGGCCCAGTGCAGATTAGGAACTTCATAGACACCATTTCATTTCTTCTCAGGTGTGTGCAGGTTTCCTCACGATGTTTTCCTTCATCATAAAACTCATGACAATTTTCAAATATCACCAACCCACGCCCCTCTGATTGAAAAGAAAATAGGTCAAACCGGTAAGGCCACCACGGCTTCCCAGAAAACATGGCCTGTCTAATATACAGACGTCTGACGTCTAAAAAAAAAATTTAGGTGCCTCACATCCGGGGCTATCCGAATATACCTTACATTTACATGATTTACAAATTTATTTACAACAGGTTAAAAAACAATAACAAACATAATAAAAACTTAAGTATTGTTGATCGAAGTAAACTATAAATAGAAAATTTGGCCTAAATCGCCCTCAATGGCCAAGGTGATAAACTGCTCGGCCCGAAAATTCTTGAAAAAATCTTTAAAAATTAATTACTCGAAAACTACAAAAAATTGGCCAATATACATGGGGTATATTCGGATAGCCCTGGATGTGAGGCATCTAAATTTTTTTTAGACGTCATTTTTTGGACCACCCTGTATAAAAATCTCGTGTCACGGTGTTTGTTATCGAACTCCTCCGAAACGGCTTGACCGATTTTTATGAAACTTTTTTCTCTATACTCAGTAGGTCTGAGAATAGGTCGTAGGCTATTTTTTATACCTTATTCTTCGCAGACGGAGTCGCGGGCAACAGCTAGTATCTTAATATACTTATTTAGGGTCACATCCGAGGTTGCGCAGAGCCGATACACACACAGCAACTCGTAACCGGTTGACACAAAATTGACCCAAGTACCTAATTATAAAGGCGTGGCTACACTGCTGCAGTGATTACAGTATAATTTATGGTACTTTCATAAGTCGTTTGCACATTTACTTACAACTTCTCCTTTTTCGTAGCGATCCAGCGAGGTTGGTAGTTTCAGGTTGGCCGCGATGGACATGTTTTCGCCCACTGTCAGCAAACCCTGCAACCGGTCGTCTTGTTGAATGTAGCACGACATCTTTTTGAATTGCTCTGAAATAATATAGCGATTCATTTAGGTACAGTCAAGTGTAAAAATATGGGTGCACACAAGTTGCTCATTAATATGTCCCATAGCTCTTATGTCGTCGAATTAAGGTATATAACGATGGGAGGAGTAAATCGATACTTATTTTTGCACTTGACCGTACATGCACATTAATTTGAGACATTTTAGGAAATAATTTTATTATTATCATTAAGCCTTTATTGCTGGAAACTAAACAATTTATATAAAGAAATACAAAAAAACCGGTTGTCTGTAAAGTCAGTTTTACGGACGATAGTTTAACGTGTCAACGTCATAACAAAATATTGATGAAGTGATTGCATACTTTTGCCGATTGTGCCGTTCGTTCGCTCGTGCCGCGCTCTCGCTCCGATCGTTCATCGTCTCGAGCGTAACGGGACGCGTAACGGGACAATGCGTTATGTACGTTACACTGAGTCATCCTTTTTCGTGCGTGCAGCCGGCGTTCATCAATTTATTAGACGTTGTCACGTCAAAAATTGCTTATAAAGGTCGATTAGTATTTACAGACACCGAGCGTGTCAGACACGTGCCGCATCAGACACCGAAAATATTATTCTTTGCGCATACTAGCTGGCACGGCCGTTGTCAGCGCGGTCGTGTTACGATAGATTTGAATTCGTTAATAGAAACTGTAAAGAAGAATATTATTGTGCCTGACACGCTCGGTGTCTGTAGATTTGAATCGACCTTTAACTAACACATCTGGTTTCCCGGTTTAGTGATCAGCGTACCCTGTGACACATAGGCCTCTTGTAGCTGCTTCTCTTTTTAGTCTCTAGCTTTCCTCTTCCAGGTAACGTCTCCAACTTTCTTGGTGTCATCTATGCATCTTTTTGCCTGTCTGCCTTTTTTAGGGTTCCGTAGCCAAGTGGCAAAAAACGGAACCCTTATGGATTCGTCATGTCTGTTTGTCTGTCTGTCCGTCCGTATGTCACAGCCACTTTTTTCCGAAACTATAAGAACTATGCTGTTGAAACTTGGTAAGTAGATATATATCTGCCCCACCGGTAATCGAACCCGGTACTTCAAGCTTCGTAGTCAGGTTCTCTAACAACTAGGCTATCCGGTCATCTATCTAATTAGATTATATATAAGCTTCATAATGTCACAATGCGGTTTCGGTACACTTTTTTCTGATAGTTATTAAAATCTATCTGTTACGTGGACAATAAACCCCGCCGCAAAAGTTTTTTCCTCTTCGATTCAACAGAAATAGGTATGTAAATACGGTTAAATAACACAGTCTATAAATTTATAAGTTTACAAGTTTAGTATTTAACATATTATCATATTAACTTAAAAACTTCGACATGATAGTGTGAGTAAAATTTTCATATACATATCTGACACTTTTTTTGCAGAGTTTCTGAAATAGTGCTTAACCGAAGTTTTTTGGTAATCAAAGTCAAGAAATAAGAAAATAACAAGAAATAGGTACGATAAAATCAAGAAACAAGAAAAAAAATAGTTTCGCATATCAAATAATGCAAGAACAAGTTATTCGAGTGGGATTGTCAGGGGCACTATGGTATGTATATTTCGATTTAGGAGCTCGGTACGACCAGCCAAGATTCGGGGTCGAATCCCGGGTAGAGCACCGAAAAAAATTGTTTTTAATAATCTTAGATTTCGATGAGCAAAATAAAAAATATATAAAATAGAGAAAATTAGCTAAAAATTTCTAATAATCTTTACGTACTCATGATCCTTCCTCGTCCGTTGAGAAACACAGCTCCCCCCACACCCGTTATCCTGTACCCAGACAGCACATCCAGGAGTGTGGACTTCCCGGCACCTGACGGGCCCATGATTGCCACCAGTTGCCTTGGTCTGAGGCGACCGTGGACTCCATGGAGAATTTGTTTGTATCCTGAAAATAAAAGAAAGGTATTGGATTAAAATATGAAAAGTAGGGGATAATAGTGCTTTATATTACGAAATTAATAAAACTAGCCAAACTAAGTAGTACATTATTGTAGAAATTGCAATGTATGAATTATTATAAATGCTTGTAAATGAACATTTATTTTCAACGTTGTTGACCATATGTATACATAATTTCAAGACAGTCGGACCATTGGAAATCCAGAAATGACACGAAAACGCCTCGAATAGGAGGATAAATATTGTGAATTAAGTTTATGAATAATGGTTCTCGAGTGGCGTCCACGGACCGGAAGACGCAGTGTGGGTAGGCCTCCAACAAGATGGAGCGACCACCTGGGCCCAATTACATAACAAAGTACAACTTATATTACAAGCGGAACTCCATTCCTAGTTAATATAACTGTAGCGAGAGTTCCGCTTGTAATATTAGTTGTACTTTGTTATGCAATTGGGCCCTTGTTAAGATTGCGGGATCGCGTTGGATGCGGATGGCACGGGACCGATCTGTTTGGCGAGCCTTGGGGGAGGCCTATGTTCAGAAGTGGACGTCTTTCGGCTGAAATGATGATGATGATGAATAGTGGAAATAATACTAGGAGGGCAGACCCCAAAAGATATGAAAAACGGGAGATTAAGTATCGGACATTTAAAATTGGTTGAAAAATGATTCGCGGGACTACATTCTTAATTACAAAAATACACTTTTGAAAAAAAAAACTGCAGTTCTGAAAAAATGTTTGTGAAAACACCTTGGGAAGCCGATTAGTCGGTGTAATTGATGCAAGTAATATTTTAGCTGTAAATTGTTTAAGGTTAAATGTTCATGGTCCAGATAGATTTTGCAGCTAGCAACCCATTGAGGATGACCTATTTGATCGACCGCAACTCGTTTCCGCGGCACTATCGAATCGACCCTAACTGTGATAACCTTTATGGACGTCACAGATTTGTGCTGTTGATTAACATGCTCTTGACAGCTATTGATGTTGTTGACGCTAAATAAAGTTTTTAATGGATCAAGATGCTCGATATCTATCATCATGTTAGGAAGCACAATTTTTTTTTAACCTCAACTCATTAAAAAAAAATTAAGTCCGAAAATGATCGTTGCCAGAAGTACGACTGTACCTAGGTACGAACATAACGAGTTACGCACAATATGACACTATTTCCTATGACTTAATCAAGAATGTATTGAGTGTGCAGGCATGCGCATCTACTATTAACGACGAGATACATTAGGAAAATCAGTATAATGTCAGTTTGATGTCAAACCATTGAGTTAAAGTCAAAACCTACGAACTGTCTGTTATCCAAGGCAAGATGCTACTTATTTATTGTTTTAAACTACGCTATTTTCACTTGTAAACTAGTGTTCGTGCAGTTTAAACGAAGACTATATTATTTTAAGTTATTATATAATTAAATGTTATTATCCGCAAAGTTATTGACCCTAAACGTAAAAGTATTCTCAAAGTAGACTTCTTAAGAGCTATCTCATAAGTACGCATAAGCCAATAAACAATGACACTCCACGAACACTTGGACTGTTGACAAAGATAAGCGTATTTTGTTGACATCTGTTCCTCCGACGTGTAACGATAATGTGTTATTTTAGCAGACACATGTGCGGAAGCAAAACAATGAAATCTTTGTGAGGCAAAATGACAACAACAGCATTTAAGACAACATAATGCTAATGTTTTTCTTGTAAGTAAACTGACCGGAAAGAGATTTCTGCAATTGACTGATGAATAAAGTCACACATTGTTCACTAAGTATAATATATTCTCTATGTAAGTGTTTTTTTAATGTACTACATAAATAATTATCATGGAATAGTGACACCAATTGACCTAGTCCTATTTAAAGTACTTAAACAAAGCTTCTACCTACTATGGGTGCTAGGCAGCGGATAAACATGTAGATAAATAGATAGGTAAATAACATACAATAAAAAACCGGCCAAGAGCGTGTCGGACACGCCCAAGATAGGGTTCCGTAGCAGGTACGAAAAAATCTTTGCATACTTTATTAATGTGGTTGTTTTGGTCTCAACGTCGGCGGTACAGCGCCATCTATCGGCGAATTGGGTAACTAATCTACTGCAGTCTACTCGATCTAGTATGTATGTTGATTGTTTTTCAGATGTAATATATTTTTTTTATTTGAAAGAAGATACCGTTAGTGTGATCTTATAGGTACTTAAAGAAAAAAAATGCTTGCAATGAAGGTTAAATTACAATCTTAGTTTAGAAATATTTATTTACAAAAACTTAAAAACTGCTCAACTGATTAAGTTGAAAGTAATTTTCCTAGAAAGTTTTTATTAAGTTTAACTTACGTGATTTTTTTTCATATTTTTTAGACGTGCGGTTTAAAAGTTAGAGGGGAGGGGGAACCATTATTTTGAACTTTCGGAGTGAATATCTAAGAAAATATTCACTTTATCAAAAAATGGTTTTAGAAAACCCCTATTTATTTTCAAATACCTAACCAATGAAACCCCACACTATAGGGTTAGTCGAGAAAAAAAAAATCACCCCCACTTTACGTCTATGGGAGGTACCCTAAAAAAAATTTTTTAGTTTTTTTTATTTAACCACTTTGTCGGCGTGACTGATATATATATTCATGCCAAATTACAGCCTTCTAGTACCAACAGTCTCTTAGCATAGCCGCGGACAGACAGACAGACGGACAGACATGGCGAAACTATAAGGGTTCCTAGTTGACTACGGAACCCTAAAAATACGTGACACACGTCCAAAACGTACAGTCGAATTCTTCAATAACTTTTCAGCCAACCGTTCATAAATATCTAAACATGAACCTTATGTTACGGTAATAAGGTCTATGTATAATAGATATTTAAATTAAATAAAAAAATGTTAAATTAGCAGAAATATTTACATTTATATTTTGTATAGGATAATAGTCTATTATTCCAGCTTATGCCTGTAATGTGATATTGACTTTGACTTTGACTTTCTGAACGGTTGGCTGTACAGATATTGGAGAACTCGACTGTACAAATATCTGCCCCGACTAGCAATCGGCACCGAGACTTTAAGCTTCATAGTCAGGTTCTCAAACCACTTGACTATCAGTTCAGCTAATTTTAGGATTCTACTCTTTTAACTTATCATAGTATGTCTACTTCTTTCAATTGTTCATAGGTTAATAAGAAGAAATCCCTTTAAGGTTAAGGAATAACATCGCATTTGTACAAAGGCCACACATGTGAAAGGGAATCCTCCTATTTATTGAATTCATGTTTTATAAACAATAGAGAGTCATACATAAATACAGTTTTAAATGCAAGAACCGAAGGAATCATTTCATTTTTAAGTGCGGATAAAGTAGTTATTCACTTCTTTACCTATATATATAATGCTGATTCGCTGAAGTACATACGATAGTAGGTATAGTATATGTATTACGAGCGTGGCGTTCAGTGATCTGTGTGACACATTGTTGCGAATAACCTGCATTAATACTGCAAAAAGTTGTTTAAAAGAATTTGATGTAATATGATAGGTATCTTTTATAATAAATATATACGTATGGATTCAAATATTATTTTGTTTTTTGGTTTTTAATGAAAACATGTTGTGGTAGCCTAGTGGTTTGACTTATGGCATCTTAAGCAGGTCGTAAGGTCGAGCCCGGACTCGCACCACTGAGTTTTTCGGAATTTATGTGCAAAATTACATTTGAAATTTACCATGAGCTTTACGGTGTAGGAAAAACATCGTGAGGAAGCCTGCACACGTCTGCGAAGAAATTAACGACCCAAGCCCTATCTTTCAAAGAGGAGGCCTGTGCCCTGCAGTGGGATATATACATACAGGCTGGGATGGAATTAAAATGTGAGTGCTATCACAACGTAATATACTAAATCTCTGACAATCCGGTAAGTACAAAAAAAAACACGAATTGCAAGAAAAATGCTAGGGAAAATCTTTGAAACGTTGCGCGTTGTCCTCGACAAATCCACTGAAGGCAGTTTTCAGTTCAAGAACAGGATGTGTAAGTACTTAGTATCCACGCGTTCAGTATTAATGTACGCAATCAATTAGTTTTGACCTACATGCAGTACTCGATAGTAACTCATTGCGAAATAGCTTATATTGTGAAATAGGTGACAGAGACATTTGTTTATTAGTTGCTTAATGACTAAGTAGTTTTTATCCGCGTAACGCGGTTTCACACATCTATGTGATTAGATCCAGCATTTGAATTGATATTTAGCGATTTCCCAAAAATTCCAGTAGGAATTTTCAAAAAAATTGCAGTCTTTAACGTTGCAAAAAAAACAGCTGTGCTAAATTTCATGTCCCTGAACTTAGCAGATGAGATTTGGATTCCGTAGTATAAAAACATGCTTGAATGGATAAATAATTGTCTGTATATGTAGGTAGAGTTGTTGTCGTGTTGAATTCTCCACGATTGCGTATTGTCCAGCCGTTTTATAATGTTAGTAGGTAAAGCGATTTAGGTCAATGCCTAAAACTTAGGAGTACTTATATGCGCGAAGAAAGTGTAACAAATCACTGTCAGTATAGCTAGTGCCATACACGAAGACGCATGAATTTGTCAAAATTAGACATTAATGACATTGTAATAAGAACCACTGCACGCGTCATCATGAATGACTCCATCTCCTCCATCTACGTTTAGATAAGTCATCTCACAAATTGCAACTACACGGATACACTTTAGTTTGTTTGGACAATAAATAAGGTGAGATAGATTCAATAAACAATCGCTACAAGTTAAGTATGAAGTATCTTTTTCTATTTATTATTTTTTTCTTTTTCAACTTCATTTTTTTTATTACTTTTACGGTCATCCCGTGAAACCATATATTTCAAACTAAATACAAACTGAAATATAGATGCACAGAAAAAATCCCTGAAAAAAGACCAATGCTGGGAATCGAACCCAGGTCCTCAGCGTTCCGTGCTGCGTGCTTACCCCTACACCATCACTGGTCTAGAAGTTAGCGACGAATTTTTCCCACACATCGTACACTTCAGTCTGTTATAATCGCATTATGCAGTGAGTGAAAATTTACTCAAAATCATTTACTGTGCAATCTGCTAGACTGTGGAATCGATTACCCACCTCCATTAGGCAATCTCCCTCCGTGGTGTCGTTCAGGGAAGCTTTGAAGAAGATGTGGCTCACACCATCACTTTAATATATTGAGAACACTGCTTATTTATGCGGCGTAAATACTGTACGGCAGGTCATGACTTTTTGAATGTTAATAAAACAAGTTTTCTAAGGCCTAGTGATGCTACATTTTTCAAATATATATTTGTTTTAGCAATACGATGAAAATACTTACCTAAATATACACGCGGAATGACCAACCTATCTTGAGCCGTCGTGCTTCCCCCTTATCCGTATAGTTAGCTGCGTTGCGTTAGTTCTCCTTCGGCCATCGAACGGGGAACTTGTGTCGCTTGCGCTTACGCACGGCTTTAATTCTAGCCGCTCGCACGCACACATACACGAATGCATAGAATACCTAAAATCGATTAGCGCAAGAAGCTCGTTGCAGCCTTAAGTCTGGCAACTCTCAGAGCCATGTCATTAATTTAGGTTCTCCTGCAAATCACCTCATTTCTGATTTGAAAGGTTAGAATGATTACTACATACGTACGTAAATTTACTGCTCCAACCAAATAGATACTAATGCTATTGAATGGAATACAGTAAAACGACAACAAAGTTTGCAAGCTGTTCACACAAACAGTTGTTATTGATTTTCAAATAATAACATGCACGGTTTTAGTGTCGCATGGGTTTTACGTCTTAATATTCGTGTACTTTGCACTTTAAATAAAAATTTGGCTATTTCTGTTGGTTTGGCTAACGATCATTCACGAACTCCAATCACAATCACATACCTATAGATATATTCACATAAATAAATAGATATCATGGGACAATTGACACCAATTTTGTCTTAGTCCCAAACTAAGCAAAGGTTGTTGCACTATGCAACGGGTAAACATACCTAGTTACATAGATTAAATACATATTATATTAAACATCCGAGACTAGAGAACAAACATTAGTATTACTCAAAGGGGAGACCTACGAATGAAAATTAGGGTTGTCTATTTTTTTGTAATTAGTAAATCGAAAACCTTTCGAGATAAATGCTTTTTAAATCGTTTTCTGTAGTTTTTAATGTTTAATATAATATGTTGCATTTATTACATATATAATAAAAATGACCTTCATTTGACATTGAAATACATAATAATATACTGTTTTAAACATTCGTGATTTTCACTCATAATTACTACGCTAAACGGGACTTATCACGCAATAAATATTTATTTACCTCGACGTTTCGGCCACATTGCAGCAGCCGTGGTCACGAGTTAACTTAACTTAACTCTAACTCTTAACTTAACTCGTGACCACGGCTGCTGCAATGTGGCCGAAACGTCGAGGTAAATAAATATTTATTGCGTGATAAGTCCCGTTTAGTGTAGTAATTATGAAATACATGTCGTGAAATAGAAGTTGTACTTTACTCTGTGTAGAATAGAATTATTTAGAATGCAAGCTGCTTCCAACTGTAATGATTGGGAACTCCTACGGCTGAAATGATGATGATGATGATGCTGAATTTAATTTTGAAGTGAACTAAATTAAAAAATATTGAATTTAAATATTATTTTTATTTTATTAGCAGTACGGCTGCTCACCGAATCTAAGATTATTTAAAAGCGAAAAAAAACCCACCGGCGCACCCGAAAAACTTTTTTCGCTTTTAAATAATATTGAATTTAGTTTCTTCCAATTGACTTTTCTATGACAAAATATATATAACCATGGGTATTTTTTTTAGAAATTCCCTATTACTGACATAAGGTACCTATTTTCTCTCTCTCCTAGCCTAGCCGTCTAGGCTGGCAATGCATCTGCAGCTCTCTGGTCTTGCAGGTGTCCATAGACGGAAATTGAACAAGATTCAATAGAGTCGTACTTAATAGTGTACCTAAGATTATGGTTATCTAAAGCGGATATTATCCCAATTAACATTTGACCTTTTTCAGTTGCATTTCTGTCATAGTTTCGTTAAAGTGGCTTTACTGAATTTATGACAACTAAAATTTGCAAAATTATTTATTTATGGATATTTCTAAATTAGATCATTCATTAATTTCTGATTAAAAATTACAATTACATGTATTCTGCATTTTAAATGTCATAAATATAAAGAATTCACATAAAGATCGTCAAAAAAATATATAAATAAAAAATAAAATAAAATAAATTAAAATAAAATGTCGATTGTTTTGCGATGAACTTTCCGAGCTATGATTTTATTATAAACGTGAAAGTTATTTCGTAAGGACGGATGTAGGTACTCGTATGGATGTTAAACATTTACTCTTTCACGTTAAAATGGTTTCTACTTTTGCATAGGTAGTTCCCGGGGGATAGCGATAGTCGAAATTTTCCCAGACGGAGCCGCGGGCAGCAACTAGTGTAGGAATAAATGTAAACTAGATTATCTAGTTTTACGATACCGTTATCAAAGTTGAAAAATAATCCTTCATTAAATGGAGTTTAATGAATTTATAAGGATAAAGTACGTTGGATCAGCGCGAATGTATTTGTTTGACGTTCAAGTCATTGACCGTTTGCAAAGGTCTTTCCTTTGTTGGCAAATGCTTGCGCCCCCTTGAGCGGCCTACTTCGCACGTGCTATCACTATCAGCTGCATTGACGTCACGCGTTCACTGACACTTTGATAATATTCGCTACTGTTCGCCGAAACTCGGGCGCAGAAATGGATAGTGTAAAAACAGTAACTGATCTAAAAGGAACGCGTCAGCGCCGAATTTGTCATCGCCGTAGCGCCCTCTGATCCCGTAATTAGTGTATTTTTAGGGTTCCCTAGTCAACTAGGAACCCTTATAGTTTCGCCATGTCTGTCCGTCTGTGTGTCCGTCCGCGGATAAGCTCAGAGACTGTTTGTACTAAAAAGCTGTAATTTGGCATGAACATATATATATATATATATATATATATATATATATATATATATGTATATATATCAGTCACGCCAACAAAGTCGTTAAATAAAAAAAACTAAAAAAAATTTTTTAGGGTATACCTCCCATAGGCATAAAGTGGGGGTGATTTTTTTTCTCGACTAACCCTATAGTGTGGGGTATCATTGGATAGGTATTTGTAAATAAATAAGGGTTTGCAACAACCATTTTTTGATAAAGTGAATATTTTCGGAGATATTCACTCCGAAAGTTCAAAATAATGTGTCCACCCCCCCTTCTCACTTTGAACAGCACGTCTAAAAAATATGAAAAAAAAAAATTTAAATAAAAAATAGAACCGCCTTCAAAAACACCCAAAAAAATATTAATTAAAAATTTAACCGACTATAATGAGCATTATAATATCTTTCTACTAAACTGTTTGAAGTCGGGCCTCAGCACGAGCTAGCAGGAGTGGTAGAAGCCCAACAGATAGTAGGTATAATAGGGATAATAGGTAGGTAAGTTAAATTACTACTATAAAGTTTGAGGTCCCAGGTTCGGTTCCCGCGTCGGGGCAGATATTTGTATGAAAAACACGAATGTTTGATCTCGGGTCTTGGGTGTTTAATATATATTTAAGTATGTATATATCTATATAAGTATGTTTATCCGTTGCCTAACACCCATAACACAAGCTTTGCTTACTTTGAGACTAGGTCGATTGGTGTGAATTGTCCCGGGATATTTATTTATTAATTTAATTACTAGGTCCACTCCTGCTGGCTCGAGCTGAGGCCCGACTTCAAACAGATTAGTAGAAAGATATTATAATGCTCATTATAGTCGGTTAAATTTTTAATTAATATTTTTTGGGTGTTTTTGAAGGCGGTTCTATTTTTTATTTAAAAAATTTTATTTTTGGCTTTTTAGTTGTATTGGTATAAAAAAAAATGCGTAGGCGTAGCCAGTAAACGAAGCCCTGCTTCTGTTTACGCTCTGAGGATCGCAAGGTAACTAACAAACTTAACCAGGGTAAACGGGGGTGGTTTGAAGGTATTTTTTTTAATGCGGGAAGTTCTGCCCCCCGAGCCCCCCGTACCAGTAGCGAGGCTTCCATTACTACTCTGAGGGATGCAAGATAAACTGACGAATTTAACCAAGTGAAACGGTAGATGGTTTAACAGATTTTTTTATTGCGGGGGGCTCTGCCCCCCGAGCCCCCCTCCCCTCCAAGAGCGGGGCTTTTATTTTCACCCTGAGGGACGCAAGACAGCTAACTAACCTAACCAGGTTAAACGGGAAGTGATTTGAAGGTATTTTTTATTACGGGAGCTCCGCCCCTAAGCCCCTCTACCGGTACCGAGGTTTCTATTTCCACTCTTGAGGGACGCAAGATAACTGACGAATCAAACCAGGTTAAACGGGAGGTGGTGAGTATTTTTAACAAACACTACTTGATGTGTATGACATTATTACTATTTACTTATTTATTATTGTAACATTAATTACGGTTGATGTGATTGCTAAATTTCAGAATTTTCATAATTTTTGATACAACTGATTTTTTTCTTACTTTTATACACTTTAAAATAAATATTTTGTAAATTTAACCATTAATAATATATGCGTAGTTCATTATATACTGTAATTACTTAAATACATAATATTAATCAACAATTGTATTTTACACACTCAAAACTCGAAATTTTAAGTTACGCGCTTACGTTTGCAAGCGTCGTTCGGGCAGGGGCGCGACACTCGGTCGCCATTTTGTCCGTCTTTTACTTTTGTTTCGTTTCCATTCCGCGTTCGGCAAGCGCTTGCGTTAGACGTACTTGGGAGAATTCCACTTTGTTGTTTATTTGCTAAAGGTGTTGTTATTTGTTATTGTTAATAGTTTTTTTATTTGTTTTTGTTACTAGTTTATTAGTTGTGTTATTTGATAAGCTTGTTGAGCTACAATGGAGTTGGAGAACAAAAGTGGGTTTTAATAAAGATTTTTATTTGAATTATAAGCTCTTTCTTTTAATCTAATGCTTTTAAAAAAATAACTAGCATGAAAATGTTTGTTACGTCTGGCGAGGTCAAGCGCTCACCCTGCCTTCTACCACGTTACGCAAGGTAAGGCGTATTAGCGATAATTGTCATAGATTGTGTATCGTATCGTTTGTAAAAATGACGTACATTGGTAGACAGGCGTCAATGAATTTTTGTCCAGGTTTATCTCGCGCAAACTATAATGTGGGTGCCGACGATGTGTTTACTGAATGAGAGATACAGACGCCTTTCCTTTTTACGCGACGAAGATGTCTGACATGTAATAGTACATTACTGCAGAGGCCGGGACTTAAGGGGTTGCCGGCCGAGTATCTAAGTTGGCACGATATGAGGCCGGCAACCTCTGTTCCGGCCGAGGCTTGTATAGTGCTTTTCTCAAACATGCACCATCACCATCATCATCATCATCATCATCATCATCATCATCATCATCGTCGTCGTCATCATGATGGTGATGGTGATGATGATGACGATGATGATGATGATGATGATGATGATGATGATGATGATGGTGGTGATGATAATGATGGTGGTGATGGTGATGGTGATGATTATGATGATGATGATGACGATGGTGGTGATGATGATGATGATGATGATGATGATGATGATGATGATGATGGTGATGATGATGATGATGATGATGGTGATGATTATGACGATAACGATGATGATGATGGTGATGGATGATGATGATGATGATGATGATGGTGATGATGATGATGGTGATGATGATGGTGATGATGATTATGACGATAACGATGGTGATGATGATGGTGATGATGGTGATGACGATGATGATGATGATGATGATGGTGATGATGGTGATGATGATGATGGTGATGATGATGTTGATGGTGAAATATTTCTCTAGGCAGATCACCATTACCATCACCATCACCATCTTACCTTACCTTAAATAAGCGTAGTGGCAGAATGTCACAATGAACGAAAACGCAAATATTGCTTATAGTTTTTTGTTTAAATGGCTAAATGCTATGATGCCAAACCTATAAACATCATGGTGCTGTGTGACATGAAACAATAGACGATCGCATTGCCGGCCTAGGCCTGCAACGGTGTATTTTGAAGCCTGTTTTAAGGAACACAACGTAAACATTACATAGCATGTTTGAGAAAAGTTCCTTTACATGAGTCATTTTCAGTCGTGTTTACCTACCTAAATACACATTAAAGCATGTTTGATTGTTTGTGTCACTTAAACGTTTAACAACAATGAATAAAACCCACTAATTATCTAAACATTTGTTTACGTTTAATAGTTTGGATTCACGCGAGATCTTGAATTTACTGGATTTACATAGAAAAACTGCAAAATATTTTTAAGGCGATTAGTTTTAGCTAACTAAATTTAATAAACAAAATAGCCCCTAGCAAGCAAACAACTGCTATCACACTGTATTTATAGAAGCCCCTTATTTGAGCTGTGTTAATTGACATTAATACGCGTAATTGATAGATAACCCTACTTAGATGCGCTGTGGCGTAACGTAACACTAGCGAAGCGAGTCATTGTAAAATTAAGTCTTATCGCGACCTTGCCAAGTAAAAAGGATTATGCACTTAGATACGTGTTAACTAATTATTTATGAGTGGTATTTTAATGACAACAGCTGTAATGAAAATTGTGGAGATAAAAAAATACGGTCAACTTGCGACGTACTTAATTCTTCAGGAAGCTTAGATTAAGTAACACATAGTGGAAGTATAAAAAACATTCTTTTTTGGATGGGATTTTACCTAAGTACCTATATAATATGACACTTAATTAAGGCACTATATCTGTCAAATTTCAGGTCTTTGATTCCAGTGGTTACCACTGCACCTACCTTCCTTAGCTTTTTATCTCGTATATACCTTCAAAATCTTAGCAAATTACTGCGTGAAATTATTGTCTACTCGTCTTTAAGAAGAAATACATTTTACATATAAACCGTGACTCATTGACTCAACGAATGTGTGCATAGTGTCAATGCAACACATAATATAAGATCGTCACAAACACTCACTGTACACAAATAACTAGGTAAATAAGTAGGTACAATTGGATGCAGTGCTAAGAGAATTAATGTCATCAAGCTTTTCTGCGTAAACAATTCGATTACTACAGATTAATAGCCAATTGAAGTACGGGCTGGTACGAGAATCTTTACGTATAAATGCGATATATTTATTCTGATTATTCTGTTTAAAAATATATTTAAGGAAAACGAGTAAGCAGATCATCTTATGGGAAATGATCTGGTGATACCGCCCAAGAATATCGACAATTCAAGGAGAGCTATTAATCAGTTTAGTTTCATCATTTTTGGCGCTGGTAGTTAATCGGTGATTGTTGTCAATAGAGTTTATTTTTAATTTAAATCTGACTAGCGATTAACTTATATGTCATCTCATGATAAATGCACTCTGCAGCTCATTGGTTCAGCGCAGTATATTCTATCTGGCCTTAAATAGCCTAAAATTGTATTTATTCGGAAATAAGACGACAGTATCTAGTTCCTAACATAATTATTGCAACAATTTCAAGTCAATTCAACTACAGAAACTTGCAAGACTTGAAACAAACAAATATTAAGAAGTGAAGTTAAAAAAGCTTGTAATATATTTTTACGTTAGGTACCAGATTACCTTAGTCATTGAGCCGAAAGGCTCCAACAGCTGTTCAAGAACTCAACAAAAACCGGTCCGACTGTTAACCACATTCAGTGGCTTTCATTTAACGCAGTGTTTTGATATCTGTTCCACCGCACCAGCCATATTCAACTTTATTTGCGAACTTATTTTCGAGTGAAAGCAAAGTTTGCTTATATCCTGCAGCTTGGAAACGTTGCGTTGATTTCGAATATTGGGTTGGTGAAATTAAGACGATTTTTTTCATTCACATCAATCCTTGCAGCTTAGAGGCTATAGCGTCACTTTGGAGGATTAAGTATCTAAGCTTTATTAGAGAACGGGACTAAGAAGCTTTTTATATGCTCAAAATCAAAACTGACTTTTGTGTTATTTCTAAATAAATACAAATATTAAAAAACAATAACACAGAATAAAACTTAACTATAAACTAAATGTCTAACTTAAAAACTGCTAGACTCACCCCCTGTTTCACTATCCATTTATCAAATTTATTTGACGGATAAATGTGATGCCGTCTCTGTTTGTTTCGTTCGAATAGACGGAGACGACATCACATTTATCTGTCGGTTAAAATTAATCAATGGGTGGTGAAACAGCCCCTTAGTCTATAATAAAGGTCCTCGTGTGGCATCGTACCCAAAAGGCTAGCAGCATTCCCTCGTTGAATGGCGATGGCGATTCGTTGAGAGAGATAGCTGCCAGCCCTTTCGTCTACAGTGGTATCGACCAGACGCTTTTGCACTTCTTTAATCAATTAATTAATTAATTGTTTTATGTATACATAAAGATTTGATTGTAGGTATGTTTGTTTGGATATATGTAAACTGATAATAAACATTCTTCCACTTATATGAAGCTATTTTATCAGTAAGTAACATCTTACTAATATTATAAACGCGAAAATTTGGATGTTTGTTAGTCTTTCACGCTAAAAAGGATCGACGGATTCTGATGAAATGTCACACAGATTGTTTACAACCTGTTTTAATATAGGTATAGGATACTCTTTATCCCAGAATTTTTTTTTTTTTTTTTTTATGTTAGAAAGGCCAGACAAACGAACTAGTGGGTCACCTGATGTTAAATGATCACCACTGTCCATAGACACCCGCAGCGCTTTACACGATGCTAGTGCGTTGTCGGCCCTGGGAAAAGGAGAGGGAATAGGGGAGGGGGAGAGGTATTGGGCCCCCGGCGCTCTCACTGACCGTACGAAACGCAGCAGGAGTACTGCTGCTTCACGCCGGTGTTCTGTGAGAGATTACATAGTTCTCGCGGGTTAGCAATAAACAAATTCTTCACAGACAGAGTCGCGGGCAACAGCCAGCAAGTTATATTTTATTCCGGTAACGTGAAAAATTCCCACGGGAAGTCGAAATCGCGAGCAACAATCAGATAGGCATAATTTCCCTACTCAATCAACCATTGGTTAACAAAAAAACACATGTGTAGGTATGGTATGTATGTATGTATGTATGTGTACGGTCAAGTGCAAAAATAAGTATCGATTTAATCCTGCCATCGTTACATACCTATACCTTAATTCGACGACATAATTTAGAGCTATGGGACATATTTATGAGTAAGTTGTGTGCACCCATATTTTTACACTTGACTGTACCTACATCAAGTTATGATTTTGATGATGCAATTTTTTGGATTTGGTATTATATAAAGCAATAGGCACCTGTGCGCCGACTTAACGCGTTTTTCCAGAGATAATACCTAGCTATATCGATTGTCGTCCCTGTAAACTCACATATAGTAAAATCATCGCAACCATTAGAGCCATTCCCGAGATTCCCGAAATAAATATGCAAGCATTGCTCGTTTGAAGGTACTAGATTAGATACATAACCTAAAACTGATAGTAGTGTCGTAACGTAAACCTATCTATTCAGTTCAATACTCGTAGTTCGTTATTGTCCTACATTCGTTGAGCAACATGTCCTTGCGTTGACAAAAAAGGCTTTATAACTTATTCGCTATTCTAAGCTCAGTGACGAATTAAGGTACTGCCCTAAATATCATACGCAAATCATTCTGCTCTCAGCTAACACCCTGAGGTCTACTACGGAATTCGAAGTTCGTATCGTACTGTCCCTTTCACTCGGCACGATACGATGTTCGAAAATCGTTTTTTTTAGTTTGAGGCCTGTACGCTTAGTATAAGTTTTACTTCACCAAAATACTTCTCGATCGCGTTTACGTAAAAAAATCAATTACTAGGGAAACATGGAGAGCGTCTCCGCGCGCGCGCTTACATGTTTCCATAGAATTGAAATTTTTACGTAAACGCGATCGAGAAGTATTGAAGTGAGGGAAAACTTGTACTAAGCGTACCGTACCTCTACCATGAGTTTACACTAGTTTACGTGACCGTACTCGCTAGCGACGGCGTAAATTATTTGTATAGAGAATTGTACAGCGCCTCTAGCGGTCACTTACGGAAGTAAAATTCTCCATACAAATCATTTACGCCGTCGCTAGCGAGTACGGTCACTGTGAACTAGTGTAAACTCATGGTGCCTCCTCATGGTTCTTAACATTCAGACGACCGCCTTGGGATTGCAGACATCTTATTGTCTAATGATACGAGTGCTCGCAATTTAAGATTTGTTTCATAATTCGTCAATAGTAAATGATTAAATTAAACCTTTCTTCACTGTTCAATAGATAAAGGGAAGGGGTTGCTCGTCAATGTATTTACTTAAAACCTTTTGGCGTGTTGACAATAATATATGTGCAAAATGATTCATCTAATACTTCGAATTCAATGTAATACATACTATAGATTATATTTAATCGTAATAGAAATGTCATAAACATTATCATCTGCGTTTAAGCCTTCAAATGTATTAAACACATGATTAGGTATAAAGAAACTTAGTTTTAACAGATAATTACAGAAATTGCCTACAAACATAAATATAACATATAACTATGCATTGCATAGTAAAAAAAACTTATGGTAAAATTGTGGCCGTGTCATTTCACGTGATGGAATTAAAAGTGCAATGGTAGCTAATATTTCATAGTAAAACTGACACCTAATAAAAAAGTAGTCTGATATTCTCAATTAGGTAGATTGTCAAATATCATCTTACCACAGTATAACATTTCATGAACACAACACACAACATAATTGCGACCTGCAAATAGGCAATCAAATTACAACACCGTTTGCTGTACTTGCTATACATAGTTCAATTAACAACGGGTGTTTAGTTAACGCAAGTTAAGGGTCTATAGACAATATTTTTACATCGGGGTGTGTGACACCTGCCTACTTTCGGCCCATTTAAATAAATCTTAATGTTTATGTCCACAGGAGAGACAACTTTTGTAATTTTGCTTCTTACACTGTGTATTGTCCTTATATTTCATATCAGAAAACTATTAATATTTAAGACTTCTTAGACCGGTTTCGTAATATCTGCACGTGATCATTGAATGACCATGTAAATAAACCGATAGATACAATTATTATCTTGCTCACTCGGCTCATAAAACCACACACGTAAAACTATGATACAATCAGGTTCAGCTAAAACATGTTCGATTTATCGGTTCTTACACTTGATGCGTTTTGTATATTTATTTAAAACTAGCCTTACGTCCGCAGCTTCGCCCGCGATAAATTAATTTTCCCGTAGGAAAAGGTATTTTCCCGCGGTAAAAAGTAGCCTATGTTAGTCAGTGATAATGTAGCTGTCTAAAAATAAGCTTTGAAATCGGTTCAGTAGTTTCGGAGCCTATTCAATGCAAACAAACAAACAAACAAACAAACTAACAAACAAACAAACAATCAAATCTTTCCTCTTTATAATATTAGTATAGATTACAGTTTGTACCTTCACAGCTAGAGCCTGACCGGTGCAAACTTATAGACTTAACAAAGTAGGATTAACCTACAATAATTTAACCATTAACAGAGTAGGATTAACTTATAAATAATTTAACTTATATCGACTTAATCAAGGTAGGTACAGGGCTTTCATGCATCAACTCTGTCCTTCGGCCACACTCTTGCATTCGTTCATCAATCGCCCTACGGTCGCAATTGTGAATTTTACCTAGAACTACATAATTTTACTGTATATCGATAAATGTAGTCCGAAAATCCTCCTTTTTTGCTGCTTAAAGTATACTTATTTTTTTAAGAATGAGTCACGTTATCTTAAGACACTGGACTTCAATTAAAAGTAATGATTCCTACACAGGTAACAGCAAGTGTTGGCGGCTTAAATTTTCTATTATAAATGGCTATTAAAACCAGTTCTGATAAATATAGCACATTTACTCCAGGTAATTTTTTGAGTTTAGTTTTACCTACGTAAAACTACGGGTGAAGGTGAAGGATGAATATCGACGAATACAAACAAAGCAAAACAAAAAGTTAGCACATCTTCTTAATATATAAAAGAAGAAACTGACTGACTGACTGACATATCAACGCACAGCCCAAACCACTGGGCCTAGAGATTCAAAATTTGGCATGTAGGTTCCTTATAAGGTCTAGGGGTGCACTAAGAAAGGATTTTTCAAAATTCACACCCTAAGGGGGTGAAACGGGGGTCCAAAGTTTGTATGGGGAAACAAGATTAGTTCGACTATTTTATTCGAAACTTCACAGAAGTACTCCTAATGATAAATGAGTAAACACGTGTTTCAGGTTTTTTGGGAATTCAACCCCTAAAAGGGGGGAAAGGGGTAACAAAGTCTGAAAATGAACATGGGTGTTGTTTCTATGGTTTATCGGGTCGCTGGTTATGAAAACAACAGCGGTTTTAAAATCCGACGTGGCAGACGTAAAATACCATCTCCCTGGATGGGGTGCGATGGGGTTGAAATATCTAAATAAACTAAATGACTGTTGATATATCAACGCACAGCCCAAACCACTGGACCTAGAGACTTGAAATTTTGCACATAGATACCTTATATAATGTAGGCATCCACTAAGGAAGGATTTTTGGGAATTCCCACGGGAAAGGGAAAAAACGGGATTTATATATTCGATTCCGAGTGACCCTATCTCGGTAACTATAATAACTAGACTCTTCAAATTTGATACACAAGTAGGTATTACATTATTTAAAACATTAAATTCAGGATTTTTCAAAATTCCCACGGGATAAGGAAAATTCGGGATTTATATATTCAGTTCAACGGGATCCTATGAACTATAATTACTAGACTCTTCAAATTTGGCATAGATGTAGGTAATTATAAATTCCCATGGGATAAGGAAAAAACGGGATTTTTCGTTTTACTGGTCGTAGAAAGCTGAAATTCGGCATGTAGGTTGTTTGGGGAGTGTTGAGCTGGATTGAGAGAGGACTTTCCAAAATTCCTACGGGAACGGGAAAAACAGGATTTTTCGTTTTACAAATCGTAGAAAGTTGAAATTCGGCATGTAGGTTGCTTGGGGAGTGTAGATGAGCATTGAGAGAGGACTTTCCCAAATTCCCACGGGAACGGGAAAAAACGGGATTTTTCGTTTTACTGGTCGTAGAAAGCTGAAATTCGGCATGTAGGTCGTTTGGGGAGTGTAGAGGAGCATTGAGAGAGGACTTTCCAAAATTCCCACGGGAACGGGAAAAACGGGATTTTTCGTTTTACTGGTCATAGAAAGCTGAAATTTGGCAAGTGGGTTCCTTGGGGAGTGTAGGGGAGCATTAAGAAAACATTTCCCGAAATTCCTACGGAAACGGGAAAAAACGGGATTTTGCGTTTTACTGGTTGTAGAAAGCTAAAATTTCAAAATTCATAAGTTTATACTGTAAGTAGGCCGCAAAGGGCACTTTAACCGAATTCTAAAAAAGGAGGAGGTTATGCATTCCACTTTATGATTTTTTTTATGTAGATATGTTCACCGATTTCTCGGTCAATTGTGGACCTGCTTGCTTGCTTGCCTGTATGCTTGCTTGCTTGATATCTTGGTTCTTTGGAATACTCATAGTACACGCGAGCGAAGCCGCGGGCAAAAGCTAGTTTGTAAATAAGTTGGCTATAGTTGCTTACTTCAATCAATAGTCTATTCATTGTAACCTAATGTTTGTAGAAAATACAGGGTAATTTTTAATAATTACACAAATTTTAATACGTGATTCAGTATCGTTAAAATAACAAATTTCATTTAGAATTTATATATATTACTAGCTTTTGCCCGCGACTTCGTCCGCGTAGAATTCCTATTTGTGGTAAACCTTCTTCATCTCTTTCATTGTATAAAACAAACATCCGGCAACGGCAACATCCATCATTATTATCATTTCATCATCATCAGTATCAGTTAGTGAATATTATAAATCCCGTTTATTCTCTATCCCGTGGGAATTTCAACAAATTTGTCCTTATTCTAAGCAAATTTTCACTTATTTTTTTCCCGGGGGAATTTTGCTTTTTTACGGAGAAAAGTAGTCTATGTAAATAATGGTTGGTGTAGATTCCTATTGGTGAAAGAAATTTTCAAATCAGCCCTCAAGTGATATTCACTTCTTTCTATCCCACGGGAATTTTGCATTTTACCGAATAAATAGTAGGTAGCCTAGCCTATACCAATAAAGGATAGTTTAGCTTTCTATTGGTAATATTTTTTTAAACTCAGCCCCGAAGTTAAATTTACTATTTTCTATACCGCGGGAATTTTGCATTTATTCGGAAAATAGCATCATGTTAATCAAGGACAGTATCTTTTCTATTGATGAAATACATTTTAAAATGAGCTCCGAAGTTGAATTTTTTTTTCTATCCCTTGGGAATATGTCAATAAAGGATAGTGTAACTTTTTACTGGTAAAAGATTTTTTTTAATCGGCTCAGAAGTTTCAGAGATTATCTATCCCACAGGAATTTCCAAAAATCCTGCAATAAGTTTTTTTGCTGTTATGTATGACCATTTACGTTTATACTGAATTTGAAAAGTTTAGTAATTGTAGTTACGGAGATAGGATCCAGTTGATTTGAGTATATAAATCCTGATTTATCCTTATCCCGTGGGAATTTTCAAAATTATTGAAATTAGCTTTATACCTATTCTAATAGTCTACTTGCATGCCCAATTTGAACAGTTTAGTAATTTTCGTTATGGGATAGGATCACTCTTTGGTGAAATATATACATCCCGTATATTCCTTATCCCGTGGGAATTCCGGAAAATTCTTTCTTATCGGATGCCTATTTCATACAAAGAACACATCCTCCAAGTTTCAGGTCTCTACATGCAACGGTTTAGGCTGTGTGTTCGTCCGCCAGTCAGTCATTTAGGACTTCAGGACAAAGCATTTTATATGTATTTGCATTGCACCAAGCTTTTATGCGAGTTCAAAAATGATGTTTGAATACTCAATTCGATTTTATTCGAAAAAGGTTGAACTCACATAAAAGCTTCATCATCATCATCATCATCATTTCAGCCGTAGGACGTCCACTGCTGGACATAGGCCTCCCTCATTGACGCCCAATCATTACGGTTGGAAGCGACTTGCATCCACCCTGAACCTGCGGCCTTCACCAAAACGTCCGTCCATCTCGTTGGTGGACGTCCCACGCTGCGCTTGTAAAAGCAAAAGCTTGGTAAAATGCAAATACTTATACATATAATCTAATACCTTTAAACGAGCAATTCTTGTATATATGTATATATATATATATATATATATATATACAAGAATTGCTCGTTTATATGTATATATATATATATATATATATATATATATAATCAGGATCTCGGAAACGGCTCCAACGATTTCGATGAAATTCGGTATGTGGGGGTTTTCGGGGATGAAAAACTGATCTAGCTATGTTTCATTTTCAGAAAATCGCTTTTACTCGTGTTTTCCGGCTATTTTTGTTTGCATTAGAATACAAAGCTAAATTTCGCCAGCTTCGAGCAAACCAAAATAGCACAGTAGAAATCGGGTGGTCGCGGATCCAGCCGACCTCGGTTCGATTCCGCGTTTTTTTTTAAGGTTTTTAGTTTTTTTTTTAAGTTTATTTTTCATGAGAAAACGTCAAGTTTCTTCTTTTGTGAGAAAAAGTTACTTTTTGTGAGAATGGTATTATAGGGAACGTGCAGTAACTATAGGCGGCAGCACTAATGCGACAGAAGAGACACTATGCGGACAGAAAAACAAACTTATCAAGGTAAAACATTCAAATTGATGGCACCCTTATGGCACCAGTTGGCAGCACCGTCTATGTGCACGTTCCCTATTGGGAGCACAGAACAGGAAAAACCGGTTGTCTGTATAGTCGGTTTATGGACGATAGTTTAACGTGACTCACCCCTCCACCCCCTCCGGTGTTTTTGTCAAATATCTTGAAAATGGTGCATCCTACGGCAAAATCAATGAAATTTTCATCCCCCCTTTGACGCCCCCACACTCCCTCCCCCGCATCCCCCTTCGCACCCTCCCTCCTCTCACCCCCCACCCCTCCGGTGTTTTTGTCAAATATCTTGAAAACGGTGCATCCTACGGCAAAATCAATGAAATTTTCATACCTCCTTTGGAACCCCCGAACCCCCTCCCCCGCCCCCCTCCCTCGCACATATATAATCAGGATCTCGGAAACGGCTCCAACGATTTCGATGAAATTTGGTATGTGGGGGTTTTCGGGGATGAAAAATTGATCTAGCTTGTTCTTATCTCTGGGAAACCGGAAAACGCTTGGTACCGAGTTTCAGCCCGAGCAGAGCTCGGTCGCCCAGGTACTTAGTTATTATCAGAGATCAGATCAGGAAGTGGTTGACAAACGTAGACAAATGGTTTGCAAAATTTGAAGTTTCGTTTCGATTACATTGTGTCAAAATAAAATGTAATTTAAATCAAAAGCACTAAGGAGTATTGATATCAACTTCGAAGCAAATCACCCCCAAAATAACTTTCTACTCCTTTTTAACCCCGTCAAGGGATGAATTTCAATAAAATACGAAACACGTCTTCCATCAATTCTGTTATAGAATGTTTATGCAAAATTTGAAGTAGATTGGACCAAGGAATCACGTTGTCCCATACAAACTTTGCCCCCCTTTTTTACCCCCTTAGGAGTAGAACTACGAAAAATCCTTTCTTATCGGATGCCCACGTCATACAAAGAACACACCCTCCAAGTTTCAGGTCTCTACGATCAGCGGTTTAGGCTGTGCGTTGATCCGTCAGTCAGGACAAAGGATTTTATATGTATTGATTACATTTTTTTTTCATAGTAACTCGACCAATTATTAGATGAATTACTATGAACCACCCAAATTTCAAAATTAAAAAATAATAATAATGCACAGATAATCGTGATCTATCAACGATATTGAATAACATATCAAAATTTGTGCACTGATTAAAAGATTACCCTGTATATGAAAGGTATATCCGAGAATTAAATAAACCATGAAGCAATAAGTATGCGCATGCGTCACCTTGTTTAGTGAAGTTTGATCGCCATGTTGACCAAAGTCCGCGTAGCGTTAGTCAAAGCGGGTGATAATCTAACTGCATCACTGGCACTGGATGCCTACATCCTGTTATTAATAGGGCTTATTACATAATGCTGTTTACATTACACTAGTAGAATAATCATGTCATTACAACCCTGTAAGGTAGGTGATGAAAAGTCTTCTGCTTCTAGCGTTTGCTCGCAGACGTCCTAAAAACAGGCTGAGCCTAGTTTGGAGTCTGCTGGACAGTTTATCTAAAGTAGAGCTTGTCTAAACTAAAATGACGCACGCTCCTCTACTAAATCAGTTGATTTTGATGTTAAGTGTAAATATTAATTACGACTTTTCATTTGTTTGGGAGCGTCGACTATTCCGTTGATCAACATTAGTGTCCAACATCACGATCGACAAATCACATGAAAAATACCGTGCGTTAATGTGGTGGTAAGGCGCGTCATTTTAAATTAGACAAGCTATATAGCTACAGTGAATGAAACTGAGGCGCAAGCCTCACAGA
Source organism: Archips crataeganus (assembly GCA_947859365.1). Lineage (NCBI taxonomy): Eukaryota > Metazoa > Arthropoda > Insecta > Lepidoptera > Tortricidae > Archips > Archips crataeganus. Next base: position 16,309,064 of record OX402053.1, read on the forward strand.
AGAGACGTGGGACGAGGGCGCGTCGTTTGTTCGCGGCCGCGTCTCCGCCCCGTCTCTTCTGTCTGCTTTGGTTCGCGACGCTTCTATACATTTAGTATGAAAATTGATTCAATTAGGGCCGCGACTGCGATGCGCCCCCGTCCCACGTCTCTTCTGTGTGGCTTGCGCCTTACTCGCGTACCAGGGAGGTACCTTTTCATAATCGATTTCACGATTATTTCTTTGGCAGGACGCATGGCTGAATCAGAAATAGTCTTCTACGTAAACTTAAATATAAAACACAAGTCCTAGCAAATCACATCAGTTGTATTTTATTATTACTTCAACAAGTAATTGTTTTACGATTGTACCTTTTACTTATTATAAACTAAACGCATCTGTGCTTCGTGTAGTAGTCATGAATTACATTTATGTGATAAAATTAAACTTTGCACTTTGCATTCTAAAGGTCAAGGAAGTACATATTCACGTGAATCTGACGTGGAAAATTATTTAGTAAGATTAAGGGGCTGTTTCACCACCCATTGATTAATTTTAACTGACGGATAAATGTAATGCCGTCTCCGTCTATTCGAACAAAACAAACAGAGACGCCATCACATTTAATCCGTCAAATAAATTTGATCAATAGATGGTGCAACAGGAGGTTAGTGTCACTGAATATATTTTACAAATTCATGGATTGACAGTTAAAACAAAGACAAGAAAATTAACAGACGATAAAATTTATTCAAGGTTGTACAGTCGAGGTCAAAGATATCCTTATACTTTACCACCTTGTCGCAGTCACTTTGTGTTTGAACTTTTATATTAAATTGTCAGAAGGCATACAGTGACAAGGCACTAAAGATATCTTTGACCTCGACTGTACACAGTAGGGTCAGTAGGTAATATTCATTTGGAATTATCCACATAGAAGCAACGGTGGCTAGCAGAGTTAAGACTCCAACTCCATCATAATCATCCCAGCTTACGAGTATATATAGGTCCCACTACCGCAGCAGGACACAGGCCTCCTCTCAAAATGAGAGGGCTTGGGCCGTAGTTCTCGCGCGGGTCCAGTATGGATTTAATTTAATTTATTCTCAGGTATGTGCAGGTTTCTTCACGATGTATTCTTTCACCATAAAGGACACGATAAATTTCAAATGTAATTTCGAACATAAATTCCGAAAAACTCAGAATAAGGCCAGGCTAGAACCCACAACTACTTGAGAGGCCATAGGTCAAATAACTAGGCCAAAACCACGGCTTTTAAAATCTGAAAATTCTCTTGATAAATTAAATCTCAAAGTTTTTGAATGTTATTTCAAGTTTATATTGTTATTTTTCACGGAGGCTAATGCCAAAAATATTTGTCTTCATTTATCGATCTTAATCGAAAAACTTCAATTATTTCCCCATCCTGTTTACGTATGCTTTGACTTCGTAATTGCACGCTGCTAACGTTCTCTAACTTTACACTGAGACTTACAAAAAGTTGTAGTTAAACTTGTAAGCGCCAAACTTTTCTACCCAAGTCAAGCTTCAACATCGTTTGTTTCAAAAGCACGCGCGCTAGCACTTCTTGGCGCAAAGATTCAACGACGCGACGAGTTTTGGGGGACTACTACGAAATTCGTATCCTGCCATCCCTTTCACTCTTCTGTTTAATACTGTTAACGTAAACGAAACGGCATGATGTGAAGTTTGAAAATCGAATTTCGTACTATAAGGCCAGTGCTTTTCTACAGAATCGACGAAGTCTCTTGTACAGACTGATAGTAGCAAATATTACCTAATGCTGGAGTGGAGGTCATTATAGGTGACCGTGAACTTAATCCATTTATTAAATATTAACAGATCATTTGAAACATAGCTAGAATTAAAATGCATACCTACTAAAGATGAATATGATGACTTCGTGATGGCTTCGTGAATAACTATTACATATACGAGTACTTATAAGTATGATAATATCGTTGTGTCACAAGAAAATTATTTATTGTTTACATTGCAAGTTATTTAACTTAAAAGCTTTTACAAGTTAAGTATGAAGTATCTTTTTCTATTTTTTTTTTTTTCGAAAAATTCCCAGTTCGATTCCCAGCATTGGTCTTTTTTCTGGGGTTTTTTCTGTGCATCTATATTTCAGTTTGTATTTAGTTTGAAATATATGGTTTCACGGGATGACCGTAAAAGTAATAAAAAATGAAGTTGAAGAAAATAAAAAATAAATAGAAAAAGATACTTCATACTTAACTTGTAAAAGTTGGCCTAGTAGCGCCATCTCTTGGTCCAGGTGAGCGGGTAGCTCCGAAGGAGTGTTGAAGTCTCTCGGTAGAGGGCATTAACATAGATGCGCTTTATCACTGCCTAATGTGATTATAACAGACTGAAGGGTACGATGTATGGGAAAGATTCGTCGCTAACTTCTAGACCAGTGATGGTGTAGGGGTAAGCACGCAGCACGGAACGCTGAGGACCTGGGTTCGATTCCCAGCATTGGTCTTTTTTCTGGGGTTTTTTCTGTGCATCTATATTTCAGTTTGTATTTAGTTTTAAATATAATTAAAAGCTTTTATTTAAAAGCTTGGTAATAAATAAAAGCGTGTTAAAAAATGCTCTATATCTTGAGACAATGGATTGACCTAATACCAAAGTAAGTACTCGTAAAACTTTAGTAAGTAAATAAATAACTTTATTTTGCATAAAATGTGGTAAAGGAAGGGAAGGTCTTTCACATGAGTAGTTTCACACATCTCTCCAGCATCTGGCAGGCAAAATTAAAACTTGGTTTGGCAAGTTGACATTTAGGTAGGTAGGTTTATATTATGGGTGCTAGGCAACAGCTAAACATATACCACGTATATACAGTTTACATATCTATGACTCGAGAACAAACATTCGTACTTTTCATACAAATATCTTCATCGAACTTGGGAGCTCAAGCTTGGAAGTCAGTTTCTCAAACAACATGGCTTCTTGGATGATAAATCAAAACCAGAGCCCGTACTTTTCATGCCGATGACATCAATTTGACGTCACGCTGCATATAGGATGATTGCAATTTGAGTAGTTGTGATAATGAATCATTAATCATCAATCATTCAAAATGCACCAATGTGCGACACAACAAACAAAAATACGATTACAAAACAAAAGTATTTTTATGAATATTGCATTACGTATGAACACGAAGATGACTTAGATTTTCTTTGCATAGGAATAATGCAAGAAGGATGGCGTGGTTCAAGTTAGAGAGGAATTCTATTGTCTAAGTAATTATTGAAATGTGGTAACAATACCATTCAATAAAATGTATGTATAAAAACAAAACAAATAGTTTAATTTACGTTTCACGTATCAAGTAAGTATTTCTTATTCCACGTGTGAATAGATTACTTTTGAAGTCATTTGTACATGATTAAAATAATAGACGACTAATGATTAATAATTACAATAAAACTATTAGGGAGCGTGACGTCAAATTGATGTCATCGGCATGAAAAGTACGGACCCTGATCAAAACCTATTAGAGTGAAAGACACATATTCGATACATAGGAAAAAAATATCTCACTTACCTAAAAATACCTAATTACCTGGTTACTTCCTTCACGAGTGCCCCGTTTATTCAAAACTAGTTCAACAATAACAGCAGCTGAGACTTTAGCTGCCAAAGAGACCCGAGAGCCTAAAATTTAACAAGGTTGTACAGACAATGACCGCAGCCGCAAAACCCTCGCTACCGCTCGCTCCCCGGTTTACCCTTGACCGGTTAAATAATGTGCTTGAGTACGCCGAGTAAACCGGCATTAATTACGCTCAAGCATTGCGGCACGGAGTTATTAGAGAACTGCCGGCCAACAGCTAGATTGCGAACATTTTCACTATTGTCATGAAGCTGCCGCAAAGCCCATTTATTAAAGTACGTAAGTTACGTAAATCGTTCACGTTACGCTAAAAGTTTTACTGATCACCAAACAATTAAATATTGGCTATGTGCGAAGCGGGTGGTGGGGGTACAGAAAACCATCGCAGCGCACAACATGGCAAAAATTGGAAGTAAATGGGGAGGAAATGTTATCAACGCTACGCGGCGCCACCGTCGACACCGTCGTGCATGTAGCCAATAACCTACAACACAAAAAGTGATCGCATTCAAGTACTACAGAACTAATAAGAAAAATCTTACGCGAGTTAAAAGCATGAGACGCCTATGTGGTTAAAAACCATATCTGGGGACACGGTAGTGCCTCCTCCAAGTCGACCAAAACAAAGGCATACCCTATTGTCCTATTTATTTTCTCAGCTCAGTCTGTTACAAAGTTAATTGATCAAAAACGGGTTATTGCAGTTACGTACGTTTTGACCCTGCTAACACTGGGTTGGCAGTTATCTCGGACTTAACTAGTCCATGCAAGTAAGCCATATTACTAGTTCTGTAAAAACATACCCTAATTTGACATTTGACTTGAGAAAAGTTCATTAGTTCTAACGGGCCTTGCCTTATCAGAAAGATTTTTCATCCTTGAATATTAAAGTTATATAACAGTTTCTGAGAGAGTATTGGGTATGACGAAAAATGATTTCCCAGCTAACATACATAGTTGTGTTTACAAGTTACTTAGCTGATCTAAGAAGGTTACATAAACAATGATACACTTCAAATATTTGACCAGCTACTTTACTATCGGAACCGTGAGGTCATTTACTTTATCTCGCATTAGGAAGCCACTTTAAAATCATTCACAGGGTATTTCGACCATTTAGGAGTTTTATACGCGCGCATTTTTTATCGGGTATGTATTCATTTTCACTACAAAATAGGTCATGTGCTCTCTTTGTCATATTATTTCTTGACTGGAGTTAGTCCAAGTCTCGTGAATATTATCATTGTGTTTGTACGTTCACCGTCTTTGTTTGGCGATTTCCTATGAACTTCCTTATCGCATAATTGCATAGAATGGAGTTAAGCAGGCTCCTCACGTCGGTTTGTTATGTTCTTAACACGTGTGCGTCGTGCACGGCGATTTACGAGCATGTTCCAGATCACTCTTTACTGGCTGCTCGCCCGGCTTCGAATGGGTGTACTCATCATCATCATCATCCCAGCTTATATATATAGGTACGTCTCACTTTTTTTATACAAAAGGCACAGGCCTCCTCTCACATTGAGAGGGCTTGGGCCGTAGTTCCCACGCGGGCCCAGTGCTGATTGAGAACTTCACACACACCGTTGATTTTTTTTCGTAGGTTTCCTCACGATGTTTTCCTTCACCGTAAGGAAACTCAGAGGTGCGAGCCGGGATTTGAACCCACGACCCTCTGCTTGAGAGGCCATAGGTGAAACCACAGATCACATGGGTGTATCTACTACCACTAAAAAAAACATTTTCTGTCATACAAACCTTCTCCGAATAGTTACAAACACAACAACAAAATAATTAGACAAACAGGTTCAGCCGTTCTGAAGTTATACGCGTACTTTCATTTCGGTGATTCATTTTTATTTATATAGATATAGATAGATAGAGACTTGGAGGGGCAGGACATACCTTGATACACCGGAATGTAATGCTTGTCTCCAGCATTGAGTTTCTTCAGTGCTGTTCGTATTCGACACAACACAAAAGTTATTATTTACAATAAAAACGTTCACCAACACGACCCTTCACACTTTTCGTAGTTTTTCACAAGTTTGGAGTAAATAAAGTTAATTTTTCGTTATAAATTATAGCGTCACTCGCGAGTCGTTTGTTTCTTATTCGAAATTCGGTGCACACTGGTAGCGGGATGGGAAAGGAGGGATGTGTTGCCAGAGTGTAAGGGTGCGTTCGAGTTATGCGTGTTATGTGTGCGTTCAATAAACTTAATAATAAATAAATAACATAAATGGCGCAGCCAATACTGAATTTCACCCATAATGAAGAAAGTGACGACCTCGTTTAATTTCTACTCCTTTGTGTCGTAGGTACTTTGTAAGTATGTATTGTCAAAGCATTTGATTCCTGACTTTTCCAAACCAACCACCTAAAAAGTTCTCACAGTTTAGGTGCCGTGATGATTTTTCTTGTCAGAATACTACGTCAAAATGACATTTTCTATGAAAAGGTTTCACGGTTCACCGCTTTGATAGTTTAGATGTTAGCATGCTTATTTATACTCTAATTTTTAGGTAGTTTATGCAAAATATCACAAAAAGAAGTGATCGGAGCACCATAAATACCTATACGATCTCATATTATGTAAGTATTCGATGACAAAGAGCATGGCAATAAAGAATTTATTTTTTGACAACTAATTGTTTGGACTTAGCGACGAATGCATGTGTATCATGAGGTATCATGTCATGTTCATACTAGCCTTAATTGGGTCCATCAACTTTTTTTCTTTCTGCTACTTTCCATATAATTAAAAAACTGATTATTTTTCCTTATTTAAAGTATACTTTTGTTCCTGTACAGTTGGATCCCATTGCAAAACAGCACACGCTATCTCTTATTGCCAATACTCAACACCCTGACATCCCCTTTTTTGATCTCGGTTGCATAACTTCGCAAGATGTCCTCAATATTCTTAAAACTATCCGGACGAAAGCGGTTGGTGAGGATGGCCTGGGTGTGGACATGCTCGTGCTAGGGGCGGAAATCATTGCACCCATCCTATCCCATATTATTAATTATTCATTATCCTCGGGCTGTTTTCCTTCATTGTGGAAACGTGCTCACGTAATCCCTCTTCCTAAAAATTCGAATCCTAGTTCCTTCTCTGAATATCGTCCCATTTCAATTCTCCCAGTTCTATCCAAAATAGTCGAACATTTCGTAAGTCGTCGTCTCTCCTATCACCTGAATAGACACGACTTATTTAATCCTTTCCAATCTGGTTTCCGTCCTGGTCATAGCACTGTCTCCGCTCTCGTCAAGGTCACTGATGACATACGTCATAATATTGAGAACAGAAAGCTGACTGTTTTAGTGCTGTTGGATTTTAGTAGTGCATTTAATACCGTGGATTTCGATATCCTTTTAGGCATACTGAGCACTTTAAATTTTTCTTCCACCGCTTTATCGTGGTTCCGTTCCTACCTCTGTGGGAGGCAACAGCGAGTCAGGATTGAGGACGCTTTTTCAGCGTGGTGTGATCTTACCGCTGGTGTCCCTCAAGGGGGTGTACTGTCCCCTCTCCTTTTTTCTATCTTCATTAACGGTATTACATCCTCTTTGAATTCTTGCTACCACTTATATGCAGACGATTTGCAAATTTATTCTGCTGCTCCTCTTGACGATCTTCCTCGATTGATTGAACGCATTAATTCTGACCTTACAACCATTCGCGATTGGGCTGCGAGCTTTGGCCTCAAGGTTAACGCGAAAAAGACACAAGCGATCATGTTTGGCAGTCCATATTTCATTTCTCAGATTTCTGATATGGTAGTTCCTAACCTATATTTTGATGGTACCGTTATTCCTTTTTCGCCTACCGTCAGAAATCTGGGAATTATCATGGACCAGACATTTTCCTGGTCAGCTCAGGTTGCTGAGGTCAGTCGGAAACTTTTTGCCTCACTTCACTCGCTCAGACGCTTGCAAAATTTCCTGCCTCTCCAAACCAAAATTACCCTAGCTCAGTCTCTTTTACTTCCTTTGCTCGACTATGGTGATGTTGGTTATTTGGACCTTGCTGAGGGGTTGCTTGACAAGCTTGACCGCCTTCAAAACGTGTGTATCCGGTATATCTTTGGTCTCCGTAAATACGACCACGTTTCTCACTTTCGCGCGCAGCTGAGGTGGTTGCCCATCAGGGAGCGTAGGAACATCCACGTTCTGTCATTGCTTTTCAACACTCTATTTAATCCTTCCGCCCCTTTATACCTTTCCGAGCGTTTCAGCTACTTGGCTGAAGGAAGCCAGCATCGTTTGCGGTCGAGTACCAATCTTCTTTTGGCCTGTCCTTCTACTTCTTCCAAAATTTACTCAAAATCATTTACTGTGCAATCTGCTAGACTGTGGAATCGATTACCCACCTCCATTAGGCAATCTCCTTCCGTGGTGTCGTTCAGGGAAGCTTTGAAGAAGATGTGCCTCACACCATCACTTTAATATATTGAGAGCACTGCTTATTTATTATATGTATTTTGCATATATATGTTGTATATGGTTGTATATTTTTATTAGGTTTCTTTATATTATGAGTTTATGTATTGTATTTACTAAAAGTTGTATTGTAGCCTTTGCTTTGTCCGACTGTATTATTTTGACTTACTCTTTGTCGGTCCCTTACTAAATGCTCCTTTCATCCACTCAAGGGTTGACTGGTAGAGATCCCTTAAAGGGATAAGTTCGCCTTTGTACATACATTTCAACGGTTGTCAATAATGTATTTCTTTTTTTCCTTATTTTTGTACAATAAAGAGTTTACATACATACATACATATACATACTTTTCAAAGCCCTAGATTTTTGTAGTCAATAATGGTGTAATTGCCATATTTATAATATTTTGTTTAGCTTCTATTTCGTGGGTAACCCAGGGGACAATGTTTTCCCCGAAATTTGTATGAAAATAGTGGTATTTCCCCTGGGTGACCGGATTTTTTCATAGAAATTCTTTTTTTTTTTGGTTTCACATACGCACTATGATAAACAGTTTATCTAATTACTGCAAAATCATGGTTTCACTAACCAGAGATTACAGAGTTACTTGTAAAGGAGTAAATAGAAATTTACAAAAAAAAGTTGATTGACCCAATTAATAATTTAAACAGGGTAATTTTTTAATCGGTGCACAAATTTTGATACGTCATTCAGTATCGTTGATAGATCACGATTATCTGTTCACGATTTTTTTTAAATTTTAAAATTTGGGTTGTTCATAGTAATTCATCCAATAATTGGTCGAGTTACTATGAAAAACAAAAAAAAATAAGTGATTAATATTATAACGAAAAAACTGAAATTTGTTATTTGAACGACACTGAATCACGTGTATATTAAAATAGTAAATACCACATGAATAAATAAACGGAACAGAATAAAAGCTTCAAACAACGCCGCGCACGCATTACACTACTACAGGCACAACATATGTGTGCGTGACCTGTCACAGACAGAACGGGGGGGGGGCGTGCACCGGCGCCCGCTCGGAGACAAACCGGTTTGAACTAGCTCAGTGAGTAGACAAACTTCAGTATGCTTAGTATAAGTTTTAGTTCACCAAAATACTTCTCGATCGCGTTTACGCAAAAATTTCAATTCTATGGAAACATGTACGCGCGGCCGCGGAGGCGCTGTCCGTGTTTCCCTAGTAATTGATTTTTTTACGTAAACGCGATCGGGAAGTATTTTGGTGAAGTAAAACTTATACTAAGCATACCGGTGTGCCGCCAGCGACGACGCGACCGTTTAGCGCTTAGCTACATAGTTCGGGTGTTCGGTTATTTTTAAAGATGCCTACCTGTTGTAGTGTTTGTAGATATACAGATATTAGATACTTAAGTACTTGTTTGAATAAAATATTTTGATTTTCAATTTTTTTTTTACCGAGTGACAACCCTATGATAATATGTAAGAATTTCGAGCTCTGTTCGGAAGCTTTTATTCTGTTCCGTTTATTTATTCATGTGGTAAATACAACGCTTTGTCAAAATATGTAGGTTAATGTAATGTGTTTAATTTGTTGTTGATAGATAACACTCGCAAACAGTTCAATGTCTAACTAGCGACTGAATCAACAGCTAAGTACACTATCTGAGTATGTACTTCTTTTTAATATAAATGGTACGTAAAGTCGCCATTAACTCGTACATCATTAAAAAGTCACCAGTAAGCTAAAGCTGCGTACGGACTGCGCGCACTCGGGTACGCGTACCCGGGCTTGCGTGTCCTGGAACGCCATGTCCGTACGCCATGTACGCGTACAGTGTACGTGTACAGTACGTGTACGTGTACAGTGTACGCGTACATGCCGTACGGACATGGAGTTCCAGGACACGCAAGCCCGGGTAGGTACGCGTACCCGAGTGAGCGCAGTCCGTACGCAGCTTAATAATACCAGACAATCATCAAAAGTCTCCAGTAAGTCGAGAGTATTTGAATTCGGAATGAAAAAATGTCCCGTAAGACGATTCTAATCTCATAGCATCATTGTTATTAGAACTTAGAACTCCTTGCAAAATATGTCATATTTTTTAATACTTAGTACAAAAAGCCTCACCTTAGGGTCAGTAAAAAGGTTGAATAATAAACGTATAATTTATTATAAATGTTATTGTACCTTTAAATTATGTTTTTTAGGATTTCTATTGTTTGAAACATAAATATAAATAGATTAGTTGCAAATTCATTCAATTCAACAAATATTTATGCCAAATCTAAGTATTCGGCAGTATACGGTATACGTTCAGTACCTATACGCTTTTATTACAAGAAAGACCAGCGTCGTTCATACTTAAAAAAGAGCGGGGAAATTTTAACATTTTGGAAATATTTCATTGTATGTAATTTATTTTGACTTTGTAGTTTTTTGTTTTATTTTTGAGAAAAGCATGATACTAGCTTCGACCAATAAGTGCCATACTGGACTCGTACATAGAAATCCTCGCCTGTGACTCGGGTTTCAAATCGTACTTGTCCAGTATGGCTTACTTACTGCCCAAGCAGCAAAACTAAGTCGTATGAAAGTCGAGAGCACGTTCCTATTTTCACCTAAAGCTGAGAAAAGAGTCTATAAACTGTCGAGTAATAGCTCTGTAAACGTTTACTCGACGCGATTTGGGCACAAATCTCTCAGCTTAAAGTGCTATAATTGTCATAAAATAGTCGAGTTAAGAGCCTAACGATGCTATAAAAGTCGAGAAAAAGCGACATGCTGCAGCACCATTAATTATATAATAGCAATAATTTCACCATTAGTCAACTAATATGTCCAGTAAAAGCAACGAAATTGATTTTAATCGACTTAATAGTGCTGTGATGGATACTTTGTTGCATTCACTCAGCTGTTCAGTCGATTGATCGCAACCAACGAGGCGAGCTTTATAGCACTAAGTGTTCGAAGTATTTGCAGTTTTTAAATGTGTGTGACAGAAAACAAGATAACGTTTGTATTTTTTTCTACTTGACAACTATAGAATGGTAGCCATTTTCTTTCAAATAATATGTTTTCGATGTTTATAAGTGTACGAGGTAAGTTAATAAATAACTGCAGAAACGGGTATGAGGATTGTGTAGCCAGCCAACATTAAAGCTAGGTTCATACGTTTAATTTTTTTAAACTTAATTTTATTAAAATTTCATTGTTTTCATACAAAACCAAATATTAATTATCTGTTTAATACTATTGAATATTTCAGAAAACTAGTACAAACGAGAAACCTAGTACTTATTTTGATTTACAACGTATTAGAAATTGATTGAAATTGGTTAACATTTTAAGTCGGTATTGGAAACCGTTATCACCGTTTGTATGCATAATAAAGGCTAGTCTTCGCTTTTACGTCACAATCCTCTTAAAAACCGTGCTAATAATCAATTTCATATCACAAGTAGGATTGCAGAAAACAGAGAAAAAAAACCGGCCAAGAGCGTGTCGGACACGCCCAAGGTAGGGTTCCGTAGCCATTACGAAAAAATCAAGTAATATTTTTCTAAGGATTTCGTATGTGTACGGAAATCATCCAAGTTTAGGTATGTTTTATACCTTAGGTTTTTATACTATTTACTCTTAAACTACAAATAATTTCCAAGCAATCTTAGCCGCTATAATTTTCCTAGTAAATTTGATATATTTACAACCATTCTGAATTTTTTCAAATTTTTCCACCCAACAGTTTAGATTTTAGAGGGGGGGGACGGTCGATTTTAATGAAAATTTTCACTTTAAAGTTGAATATTTCGCAAACAGATCACTGAATAGAAAAATCATGCTAGCAACTCCGCAATGGTTTTAAAAGACCTATCCAACGATACCCAACACAATAGGGTTAGTCGAGAAAAAAAAAATCACCCCCACTTTACGTCTATGGGAGGTACCCTAAAAAGTATATTTTTAGTTTTTTTTATTTAACCACTTTGTCGGCGTGACTGATATATATATTCATGCCAAATTACAGCCTTCTAGTACTAACAGTCTCTGAGCATAGCCGCGGACAGACAGACAGACGGACAGACATGGCGAAACTATAAGGGTTCCTAGTTGACTACGGAACCCTAAAAACCGCTTATATCAATTTACGCACGATTATCACGGTTTATTTATACAATGTATGAAGTTGAACAAACGACCTTGATGTGACTTTGCAATTTAAGTGTTAGATACAAGACTGAAAACGCGTTCAAGGACTTTCTCATTGTGTAATAAATGATAAGTCGATCAAATGTAAAAATGATAAAAATACTAGACTTTTTTAACTGAAACGGAGCGTAAGGCCGTTCACCATATATTAGCATAATTTTCTCTAACAGAATAAGTTACGTTTACCTATTGGATTTTTATATTATTGGGTTTATTCTCACAGGAATTACAGTAAGTGGCCTTAGATTCCTAAAGGAATGTAATTACTAAAAATCTCTTCAACGTGCATCTTCTATCTTCGGATGAATGACCTACGCTAAAATTTTAACAAGTATCAGAATTTGAAACTTAAGAGGGTACGATGGCTGAGAGACTTTTGAGAAATAGGTATTTTAATGAAATGTCGCTGTCTCGCCCGAACCCCTCCGTGTCAGTACAGCGAGAGCGGGACAACTGCACCTCAGACCGTTATTAGGCGCGTAAAATTGATCAAAACAGCATTTCGTAATCCCCTGTTTTCTTCTCGAAAACTGCACCAATAAAATTACTTTTTTTCAAAAATAATTAGAGGACAGATTTAACTATGCCCCTATGTTTTCGTTTTTTTGTTTATATCAGGGATTCTTTTCTGATGAGTGTCTGAAAATGACGTTGAAATTGGGCAATTTTTTCAGTTTTTGAAAGCTCATATTTCTTATGTTAATTGAAATATGGAAAAAAACGAAACATAGGGGCATAGCTGTGGTAGATACAGATTACATAGTAAAAAAAATTGGCTCTAAAGCCATTATCCAGGGAGGAAACAGGGGATTACGTTTGTATGGAGAAATGGTGCGCATCGTACCCTCTTAATGTTAATTGAGAAAAGTTGACATTAGTTTAATGTCTAAGCAATAAAATCCATAAAACTAATAAAATAGTTCGCGATATACCTGTTTTCGGATATATTTTTTTGACTGAATGAATTTTAATATAATGTATTTTTTTTTACACGACTAAAAAAAGTTTTGTTTGTATAAAGTTGAGAGCAGATATAGGTACTTTGAGCATGAAACTACGATGAGACTCACACATAGCGAAAAATTAAACGGATCACTCACGTCTTAAAACGAACGGGGGTAGTTGTGTGTCGTTGTTATTTGCGTCGAGTAGCCGCGCGACCAGGGCGGTAGTGTGACTCCGGAAAGAAGGGCTACGGATTAGCCCGAAACATATCGAGTTAAACTAGTTTTAAGACGTGAGTGATCCGTTTATTTTTTACTATGTTTTGATAGCAGATAACTTGGCCTTAACTGGACAAATTATCTAGAATCCAAAAACGTATAGGTACCTAATCCTCAATCTTCGATAAAAAAAAACACTAGACAAGTGCGAGTCGGACTCACGCACGAAGGGTTCCGTACCATTATCTATAAAAACGGCAAAAAAACATGTCTGTTGTATGAGAGCCCCCTTAAATATTTATTTTATTCGTTTTGTTTAGTATTTATTTGTTGTTACAGCGGCAACAGAAATACGTCATATATGAAAATTTCAACTCTCTAACTATCACTGTTCATGAGATACAGCCTGGTGACAGACGGACGGACAGCGGAGTCTTAGTAATAGTTAGGTAGGGTCCTTTACCCTTTGGGTATGGAATCCTAATAGTAGGTATCTTCCAATTAAACAAATTCGAAGATCCTATAGGGATGAATCAATCTTAACATTTTAGGTAAGCCATAACGAGTCAAAATTGGGCAACGAACCTATCGGTTCAGTTTGATGCGCCCGTCCATGAGACAATAAACATAATTGAGTTAAATTGTCGGCATCCTACAGGAGAAGCAAACCCACCAATTGAGCGACCAACAATACTATCGGAATACGCGACAATGATGGATTATTACTTTTAATCCACTGCCAACTGATAACAGTGGAATACCTATCATTCCGTATCTATCGTTTGGTGATACAATTATTTTACGTCGATATGAAATTTTAAACGCGATAATTCTATATCCGCGAGGTGAAAAGGATTTTGATCGGAATAAACCGAGTTTCAAACGAATTTTATCGCACTCTTTTCAGTTTGAAGCTACATTATGATTATGACATACCACTGACATGTTTTTTATAATCCTTTCGGTGTCCAGCTGCTGTCTAACTTTAGGTATTTTTTTGTAATGGTTGCTGCTGACCCAAAACGACCGGTTTATCGTCATCATTATTTCAGCCGAAAGACGTCCACTGTTGAACATAGGCCTCCCCCAAGGCTCGCTAAACATATCGGCCCTGCGCCATCCGCACCAATGCGTTCCCGCCACTTCACCAGGTCGTCGCTCCATCTTGTTGGAAGCCTACCTACACTGCGTCTTCCGGTCCGCAGACGCCACTCGAGAACCGTTCGGCCCCATCAGCCGTCAGTTCTACGAGCGATGTGCCCTGTCCACTACTGCCACTTGTCAAGCGATTCTTCGAACTTTGTTAGTGACTTAGCGACCGGTTGCCAAAAACTAAAACTTTAAATAATTTTATAATAATGAACACACCATTAAATCCGCACTGACCCAACTGGAACCCCAAGTCCTCTTATTGCTAGAGGATGCCTGTGCCCAGCAGTAAGACATATAATGGGCCGAGATGATAATGAATACGTGAAACAGTGTATTCTTTGAGATTACCTATACATGCTTACCTACACTTACAGTTTGTGAATCGACTAGTCACACGCTTATCAATGTCTCGTCTCGTCTCGTCCCAGCTTATATAATGTCCCACTGCAGGGCACTGGCCTCCTCTCTGAATGAGAGGGCTTGGGCCGTAGTTCCCACGCGAGCCCATAGTGCGGATTGGGAACTTCACACACGCCATTGAATTTCTTCGCAGGTGTATGCAATTTTATCAATGTGTGGGCATTCAATTTACCAACTAATTATTTTTTCTTTGTTTTTCGATATCTATTCGTTAGGGGGGGTCCAGTAATCTGGTGGTCAGGTCACCCTAGGATTTGGGTATCGAATCTGCTTCGCCTCTTTGGTTATGGCATCTTAAGGGTCAGGCTCTCCCTGGAAAATAACCCTAGATACGCCACTGTGCCAAAAATGACATGAAACCACATTACATTTTACGTGTTATACTCGTATTTACATATACGGATGCGGATGTGCATGGCCGATCTGTTTGGCGAGCCTTGGGGGAGGCCTATGTTCAGCAGTGGACGTCTTTCGGCTGAAATGACGATGAATGATATATACGGAACCCTGAAGTCCAACAAAGAGGACAGTTTTTCTTAACTTAAAAATTCACGGGTTGATTTTACCTATTCTCTGTCGCTTTATCTTTATGAACTAGAATACTGTTCTGTATTTTTTTAGATTATTGAACTTAACTTATTGTTATAATAGATTGACATTCTATACCCTGACTACCATCTAATAATGTAATGAACATGAATTTGAATGAATAAATGAACATGAATATCCCCATCTTCGATCAACAATACGTTGATCGAAGATCCCCAATACACAAATGGAGGTTTCGTCAAAGTGGCATTGACTTTTTGCGATATATTGTGTACGTCAATTAAAATATCAAGTATGCATAATGATTAATGACATGGCGGATCGGGTTCGTGAGCAAAACCGCATGCACATCGCTTTAACAGTTATGCGTCTTGTTACTTTACACACTGCTTATTAGTTCTTAGCATGACGATGCATGAAGGTATCGTGATATGAAACGTGATTCAATATTATACATTAGCTATTTTCTATTCTTTACTTCACTCGTCGTTAATACAGGCAAATACAGGTGAACATCGCAGCTGTCTAGAGATGCACATTATATAATAGCAGCATCTAAGTAAACAAGGCAGTTCTCAATCACTCTAAAAAACCGGTTGTCTGTAAAGTCGGTTTACGGAACGTTGTCGTTGTCACGTCAATAACTTGAAACATTAAAAATTCAGCTTTTTACGTGCAAGAGTTTTAGTGGGGTGTTGATGTGCAGATTTAGTTAAGTGTTATTTACTTACAAAAGCGACGAGAAACGACGTGGCATATTTTATTCAGACAATACGTCAAATTCGTGCTCATTGACGTACTTTTAATAAAATATGCCGCGCCACATCGCGTTTTGGTGTGCTGGCCCTAAGATTTCTGCCCTAAAAGCACGTGTTATTTTACATGGGAATGGAAATTATAAAACTACAGAGGTAAGGGTACGTACGTACGCGCATCTATATAATTACCCACAAATGATATAAAAACCAAAACCTACAAATATTATTTATGAGGAAGTTCGTGATTACATATTTATGTGCGTGCGTGCGTAATAAAATTTGGTTTGTAGATAGCCTAGACGTCTAGAGTAGCACATGGGCTACTTTATATTCTGATATTCCCCGGGATTGACGTAAAATCCCAGAATCTTAACCGCTAAGTTTAGAGACATCATGACATATACATCGTTATACATATTACGTAAATAAAAGCATAGCAAGTATATGAATATTGTATGAGTAGGTATAATTCTAATTGTGTTACGTAATATAATAATGCTTCTATACGTATAACAATTTATACCTACAAAGTAAAAATTAATCGAAAATGACACGTCGACTGCGCATCGTTAATAAATAACTTAATTTTAAACGTAAGCGCAGGTACGGTGCAAGGTTCGTAATTACTATTATTGTTGTATGTTGTGTACTTGAACACAATATGCGGTTATTGATATACGATGGTCATTTACCACTATCTGCTACGTAGTTAACAAAGCAATGAATTGAATGTAAATTTGTTTGCACCAATGATGGCAAGATAAGTACCTACAGTCAGATATGTCTAAATCTAACTAATCCTTACTAATATTATAAATGCGAAAATAACTCTGTCCGTCTATTACCTCCTCTCGCTTAAACCGCTAAAACGATTTAGATGAAGTTTGGTATGGAGATAGTTTAAGACCCTGAGAAGGCCATAGGATAGATTTTGCCTCAGAAAATTGCATAGCTCCCGCGGGATAGCGTTAAACGAATTCTTTGCAGACAGGGTCGCGGGCAACAGCCAATTGTGTATAACTCGGAGACTTCTAATTTTAGTTCTTCACTATTACACTTCAGCATAAGTATTAAAAACGTATTAGAGAGCAGATAATACCAGTAAAATACATATTACGTAATATCACAAAACAAATTCCTCGACTGTTTCACCTTTCTTTTGTTTATTATGTGCAAAAGTGCCATATAATAACACTTTCTTTGTTCTACAGTGCGTCATTGACTGTACCGGGTTATCATTTAAATGGCGATCTCTAATTAGATTTAGACTAACTCTTCTCTGTACCCCCCACGTTGTTGTTGACAACAATACTTTCGCAAAGCAACGTGTACTTTTTACGCATTAAATAGTGACTAAATAAATACCTTTCGCAGTAGGTACAACAAAGAACTAGAATATAACTTAACCATGCTGAGTTAAACACTTATTCAACTATTTTGTAAATTGTTGTGGTAGCCTAGCTAATAAACTGCTCTCATTATTAATAGTTAGATGAGTCGCCAGAGGTGCCAAAGACGCGAAGTCCTTGCTTTTATTTACTTCAAAACAAGGAAGGGTGACTTATGTTCGTAAGAAATCCCTGCGGACGAACTAGGAATGGAGGGCCCAGACAGTGTCTGACTTGCACGGACTAAAAACCCGGCCACAATTCCCCTTCTCTAGAGATTATCAAAATGAGAATAAAGTGCGTCAGCTTAGTTTAGTATGCCAATGTAAGGAATTGTCAAGCTTAATCCAGGATTAACGACAAAATCTAGAGTAGTTAGTTTTTCCATAAGACGGCCTAAGTCTCAGGAGTGTTAGTAGTTTTTTTTACCTAAAGACGTAAGTTTTTTGCTTACTTGAGAACTGACTAGAATGGAAACATATCATAAAACTCAATAGTATTGTTCTCGTTTTCATCTCATTATTACGCTTTAATACTTAAGTGATTAGAAATAATTAGCAAATTTGTTTACGTAGAGCTGAATTGAAAGAAAAAGCAATACTAAATATTGCACAAGATTATCTAGGTAGGTACATTTCTTAGTAACGTCGATTGACTTGTAGATACTTACTTATGTGATAGTGATAGTTATTTGTTGTTTGTAACTTAAATTATGTTATGAAATAAATTTAATTGAATCTAAATGACATTATAATGTTTAAACCAATCTTTTCAAAATCGATCCATAAAATTATTAAAATAGAAAATCGTCCTTTTTTAAACATCAGTTAAAATATCAGGTAACAACACTGAAATTAACTGCTGGTCAGCTTAAATTTTATAAAAAAGTCTTTTGTATACCTGAGTACTTGTTTTTATGTACTTATTTTAAACACAATTGAGATTGAATGCTGTACGCTTAGTATAAGTTTTACTTCACCAAAATACTTCTCGATCGCGTTTACGTAAAAAAATCAATTACTAGGGAAACATGGACAGCGCCTCCGCGGCCGCGCGTCCATGTTTCCATAGAATTGAAATTTTTACGTAAACGCGATCGAGAAGTATTTTGGTGAAGTAAAACTTATACTAAGCACACTGAAGTTTTTGTGTATTGGCGCGGACGTTAATGACGTATTTTCGCGAGGGACTCTAATAAATAAAAAATGTAGCTCATTCATTATATTATATTATCCATCTAAAATGTGTACGTTTGCGTTCAGTAGTAAGTAGAACTTACTAATGAACGCTAAGTACATATTATTATCACTTTTGCGATATCATTAGATTTCCAGACATTTATTGCCAGTTATCTTGGTCCGGTTTACTAACGCGTTCTGCGTGACCTTAAAGCCGACCTTTAGAAGGTCCTAATCTTCCTTGGTAATTAGCTAGTTGCTATTATTATAATTGCAAGATCCGTATCGATATTATCAAATATGTTTATAAGTGGGTTACATTTACATATTCTGCATAGAAAAACTTTAATTGATTACTACGGTAAAGCGGAAAGGAACATTTTATGTACTTAGTAACGTATCTTTAGAAATATTATCTAGACTAACTAATTAATGTACTACTATTAATTTACTATTTTCATGTGTCCATTTTGTTCAATATTATTTAATTGTATTTTTGAGAAATGTAGTCAGTCTTGGGATTCTTCAAGGCTGACACAGGCTGAATTTTTCCGCAATAAGTTACCCTTAATCCAATATAAAGCTTAAAAAAAAAGCTTACTAAAGATATAAAAGAGTTCTAAATCAGTGATATTCAAGACTGCACAAGGGAGAAAACCATCACACATTTTGACAAAACTTAAGCGGGATCCTTGAAGGAATTTTAAATAGGTTTTCAATTAGAACATGCGTGAAATACCTTTATTGATCCCAAGTTTCACTGTGCAAGTGATGTTGCTGAAGTTGATGTCCACAGCCTCCCGGGTGGGTACCCGGGCTAAGCCCTGTGCCGGTGCCGGCGCCGGCGCCAGTTCGGCAGCCGGTTCTTTTGCCGGCAGCGCCACGCTGTTGGCTTCCGAACTAAACGTCACACTGTTCTTGTCAACGATCTCTGCGCCCGCGAGCATCATTTTTGCTTATAAATTCGCGCGTTTTATATCGCGCGTGCGCGTTCGAGTGCGTCGCGCCGGCGAGTGCGCGCGCGCTGCTTGGACTATCATCGGCACCCTTTGTCTTGTAATTACCTCGTTTGTTTCTCCGCGCTAATTTGTTAGCCAAGTTTACGTACTGTTTGGGAAGGAACAATAGGCTTTATTTGGTGCTTATGCGTGCGACACAAAGACAGTGGCCGCCGATTCATAATAGAGCGCTCCGAGGAAACGTTTGGTTTGATTTATGACAGTTCTCTTTTCGACTGTGAACTCTTGGTGGTGTTTGACATCTCCAATAATTTATCACGTCCCTACATTATGTTCATCCGTTATTTATTCATTAAATCGAAATACGGAACAAGTTTCAGTATGGTTGATAATGATAAGAATTTCAAATATTAGCGAGTCTGTACCTCAATATGGAACTCATATTATTATAAGAAGAATTTTCTCAAAAGAAACTTAGTAGGTAGAATAAATTTACTAGTGAGAATCATAGCATAGTGGACTATTAATTACTACAAAGCGTTAATAAAATAATAACTCTCCACACCGGTAAACAAATAAACAATTATTATGTAAACAAAAGCTTAATAAATTAAGATTGATAACAGCGCCATCTGCCATTCTTTGGTGAAACTCATTCACTGTGCTACAGTTAGCGGTAGCGTTTTATATCAAACTCGTATGTTTCAATAATGAGCAACTGATTCCCTTTTATTACGGTAGATGTCACGGTAACGCATAAGCAACTTATTGTTAGTTTTTAGTTTTACACAAGGATCTCCTAGAAATAAAGAATCTCACGGCAGGCGAGGTAGCCAGCTATTTTAAGTCGTTAAAATGCTAAGAAATTCATATTAAAACTAAACCATACGTATTCACATGGGTAGATAATAATCAGGTAAAGCATGGGTAGAGCTGTAAATGTTTGCGGGGAAAAAGAAATAATTATAGAATTTCTCATTGTTTCAGCAGCATTTCTTAGACATTTTACGTACATTTTGTACCTTATGAATTCGTTCTAAATTGCATGAAATAAATATCATAATAATTATGTAATTATGTTCACATATTATTATTATAGTGGCGACCGGAACTACTTATAGAGCAAAAATTATTATTTACCTACATTTTCAATTGTAAATAACAAAATTTACACATCCTAATGCTATCATGGCACTAAGGGATCAAAAATAAGATTAGTTTAACGCTATCTAATGGAACTAATAAATAGCTTAGGTAGGTACATAATGGTTCAAAAAGTTTTCAACGTAAATCTACCCCAACGTCTTTATATTTTTGTTTTTGTACTACCGAATACAAAGTTCTCTAATTGAACTCCAATCAGCCTTCGCAGTGCTTTTAAACCTGCTTTTACTTTATAAGTTCTTAAATTTTTACTCTCCTTTGTTTCAGCGGAACCCAAGCCAATCCTTTTTTCACCTTTACAGGGAAACTCGGGTAATAACTAAGTACACCGTAGCTCGGCAAGCGAACAGCAGTAAAATGAACATGCTCCCGGAACGCCGGCGTCAGTGTCCATATAAAATTAAAGCACTATAAAGCTGTTTTACCGGCAACCAATCTCGAGCGGCGCTGGTTAAAACTGGTCACAACGGGTGGAAAAGGTAGAATTGTTTTTTTTTTTAACTCGCTAATCCTACCGCTGAGCAGGAGTGATTACGGCCTTGCCAGAAATTAGTTGCTAAAGGCGGTGCGACGAGCGTTTTTTGTGTTCGTTGCGTGTGCAGCCGGGTAACCACTGCGCGGCGAGCGTGTCAGCTGCACAATGAACAGAGAAGACGCTCACCACATCGTCGGTGGTAAGTAATCATGGCTGGGCTGTCGGACCGTTACAGGGTGGAATGAAAGCTATAGTATAAATCTTCCCAGGTGAATTTTTCGCTTCGAGCCCTTATCTTTCAAAACAAACAGTATCGTCATAGTTTTAAGGTTGAAATTTAATGTAATGGCTCGAAGCGAAAAATTCACCTGGGAAGATTTTTATACTATAATACAGTAGGAGAAAATATAGTGGCACATTGGCCATGGACAACGCACCTGCAATCCGGCTGTTGTTACGGGCCTAGTTGCAGTGATGATGAACTATTGGGTAATTTTTTTTTTAATACGATAGAGAACGAGCGAGCAAGCAGGTCATCTGATGGAGATCAATCGCAATTATCATAGACACTCATAACATAAGTTGAGTCATGGATGCGTTGCCGTTGCCTTTAAGAAAAGAGTAGGCTCGTTTTTTGAAGATCCTCAAGTTTTACCGACCCGGAAATACTGGCTCTGCAAGCTGATTCCAAAGTTTCATCGTTCGAGGCAAAAAGTTCAGCGAGGAACAAACTGTAGTAACTGCTTATAAACTGCCAGGTATTGAGGTTGTGAGGGTGGTAGGAAAGTCGGTTGTGAATGGTGTGACGGAGAACCTTCGGAGCAGGCAATAGATCGAACAACTTCTCAGAGTACTTCCCATGATAATTGACAACATTTCATATTTCTAAGACTATAATTTGATTCGTTTTCTGTATTCTGTTTGGACAGAGAAAGACGCTGATAGTTTTAAATTTTCACTAGGATTATTAATTAATTTGTTACAATTTTTTAAAGATGTGCCTATTCTAAAAGAGCGTAACGATAGAATAGATCCATTACTTTTGTCTAGTCTCTATTAAAAAAAGTGATGACGTAAATTTGACGTTAAGGTTGTTATCAAATTTAAAATTATGACAGCTCTTTTTTAGTGTAAAGGGTAAAGGAAACATATCTATTCTGTGGACGTATTTGTAGTACATTTATATATTTTTAAATTTGTTGTATTTTTTTAAATATGGAGAAATAAATTATAATAAATATTTTTCCGTGTTCAGGAGGCGAAACTCTTTCGATTCCTGCAGTAATTTTCAGGTGTTAAAAAAATGAAAGGTTGTCAATTATACATAATGATGCAACATCCCTCCGCAAGGACAGTGCAGCGGCTCAAGCCGGTCAGAAAATTACTAGTCGCTGCTATTTCATAAAAACCGGCCAAGTGCGAGTCGGACTCGCGCACAAAGGGTTCCGTACCATTATCTATAAAAACGGCAAAAAAAATCACTTTTTTTTGTATGGGAGCCCCTTAAATATTTATTTTATTTTAATTTAATTATTTCTTTTTAAAGTGAATATATAACTAAATATAGGTAGTTTGTGAATAATTCAAGCATCTAGCCTAGC
The DNA here is from genome assembly GCA_947859365.1 of Archips crataeganus. Lineage (NCBI taxonomy): Eukaryota > Metazoa > Arthropoda > Insecta > Lepidoptera > Tortricidae > Archips > Archips crataeganus. The sequence continues at coordinate 16,332,149 of OX402053.1, forward strand.
TGTTGCCGTAATCAATACTCACTTTTTTTAGATAAAACTGAGCCGTGATTAAAATCTACCTATCTCACCTGATGAGCCTATTCACTCTAGCCTTTAAAAGCCCTAGTTATGGTGAATGTGCTTCGGTACTGCACGACCTTATTCCGCCTGCTCCTTTCTTCCACAGATCGACCAGGAGTAGGCGGGGTCTCCACCCTTACGTTGTCAATATTCCCAAATTCCGCACAAAGCGTTTTCGCTCTTCCTTCATCAACCGCACAGCTAAGGAGTGGAATTCCCTGCCTGCGACTGTGTTCCCTGAACACTACAATTTGGCCGCTTTCAAGTCTAGGGTGAATGAGCATTTACTAGGCAAGCGTGCTCCATCGTAGGCCTCATCTTCGCTTTCCATCAGGCGTGATTGTGGCCAAACGCAAGCCTATATAGTATAAAAAAAAAAAAGTTATACTGGAAATATACGACGATGGGACTCATTCCTAAGCAGTCTGTATTAGAAAAGATGAAGCGAACCGTTTTCGTGCGGGCTAAAAATGCTAAAATAGGGGTTTGTTTTAAAAACGATAAAATTTAACTTTTCATCCGATTCAAAATAGTGACTCTACTTATTGTTAGTCGAATTAGGTCAGACAGAACAGTGTATGCTACATATACTTAAAGAAAATAAAAGACGAATTAATTTAAAAGAAACATACATTTTAACCGTTTTGATTATTACAATTACAAATCATCTACGTACTTCAACATCGAAGGTAAACCTTCGATACATTGTAATTCCATGGAAACGCAATGTTGATTTTCGAAACTCGAAAACCCGGAGCTACTTACTGATACAAGTAATTGGACAGTAGAAGGTTCTTATCTAAAGAGCTTACCCTTATTTGCCTGGTAATTTTCTTTAGACTTATTGCTACTAGTTATAAGGTATAAATTTGAAACGTAAGATAAGAATAATACATCTTTTTGTAGTCGCTCTTCAATGAATGTATGTTTGGAAATGACAGGCTACTTAAGTATTGACTGATCGAGTTTGATGCATGAATTTCTTTATTATTATCTATAAAAAATATAGAGTATTTCGGCAGAATTTCCATGAATTTGTTTTTATTGAACGAATGTGATGCTTGCATGCATGCTAATTTTAATGTTAGTTCACCGGTGAAATTGTTCAGTGCACTAAAATAACAAATACACCTGTTACTTTTGTCCATCAGTCCGTACTGAAAATTGACTGACGTTCAGTCAAATCTTGGAACTCAATTGGAGTGCCGGCTTAAGAATAGCACTCCCCCAACTCTTCTCGCGGGTGTCGTAAAAGGCGACTAAGAGACTTCTGCGACCAAGTACATATCGGTCCCACCGGTGTCGGGCAGCAGCGATACCGGTGTGAATATACTGCGATTGCCAACCCGCCAGCTCAGCGTAGCAATTAGAGCAAACCCGACCAAAATGGCAAGTCAACACGGACCACGGCTCCCAGATCCCGGCCGGCCCTGCAATTCCTGATCAAGGCGGCGGTCACGGTAACGGTAGGGCAGGAGTGTGCGAAGATTTGGGAACGATTGGACAAGTGGACGATTTGGGAATTGATTGTGTACGAAATAGGATTGTTGACGATCTGGGAAGTTGACAAAATGGGAATGTGGACGAAGTGAACCTAAACGACCTCCATTTCGTCTTATGAAAAATGCAGCTGAGGCCAAATGTGTATCTCACTGGTTCAATAACAACCTATTCTTTCTAGCCATGAAGAACCGTAGGTTGTACCTATCTATCTGGTAATACGATGACGGGTGTAAATTCCATTCCTTAGCAGTTTGTATGGAAAGATGAAGCGAACCGCTTCGTGCGAGCCAATGGAATACTAACAACATAAGGATGAAGAGGATTCCCTGGCTGGACGTCCGTTGCAAAAATAGGGAAGGAGAAACTAAATCATATGTAGGGTCAAGTGCAAAAATAAGTATCGATTTAATCCTCCCATCGTTATATACCTATACCTTAATTCGACGACATAAGAGCTATGGGACATATTTTAGGAGCAAGTTGTGTGCTCCCATATTTTTACACTTGACTGTACCTACACATAATTCCTGCGCATACTAATATAATAAGCAACTCTACGATGGTAAAAATGTAATTTTGGGGTGGACATTAGGTACCCCTCATTTATTTCAACTTTACGGCTCCGCCACGCACAACTACGCGTTTTCTCTGTTCATTGCGCGGTCAAAACACTAAATGTAGTGATCAACTGATCAGTCACCTGGCAGCAAACGCAATGAATAGTGAAAACTTTCGCGTGTGGTCGTGGCAGGGCCGTTATGGTGCCACATTCAATGGACGTCGCACTTTGCGGCGTATGTTCGTTTTATCGGTGAATTCGTCAGTTCATCTCTGTTCATCTCGAGCATAATGTGCCTTCAGGGAACTTTTTCACCCGAGTTTAGCGACTCAATCTAAACTTTTACGGTTTACGGTTTTTAAACCCAGGACTAGTGGATCAATTAAACCAGTATAGCGCCAAAGCCGGACTCACGATTATTTCAATCACGGGCTGAACTTGTGAGCAGTCGTAATTTAAAACTCACTTTCCAGAAAACGTTGGAGCGGATTTTTTTAGCTCAGGTTTCAAAAACTTCGGAAATTAATTATATCGCACGTTAAATCCAATACCGGCACTATCCAAAAATGTATATTTGTTCAGGAGAGACAATAATAGATTTTTGATGAATAAGATTAGTTACAGCGAACTGATTATGTACATGTTATGCTATATATTATTTTTATCTTAAGGATTAATGGTTGATTGTCTATTTAATGTAACAAAAAGAAATATTTTACATTTCTTAGATATTTTTATTAAATAAACAAAATTTTTGTGACATTCTTCCACTTAACATTTTTCATTTAATGCTAAAACTGTTACTGACTCTACAAAAATATATGAATAATCGAATTATTTTTTGTAGCTTACGTTATTATAGCAATTTTTATCTAATATAAATAAATCTCGTGTCACGGTCTTTGTTATCGAACTCCTCCGAAACGGCTTGACCGATTTTTATGAAACTTTTTTCTCCATGGTCAGTAGGTCTGAGAATAAATAGGTCGTAGGCTATTTTTTATACCCCTATTCTTCGCAGACGGAGTCGCGGGCAGCAGCTAGTCATTAAATAAAAAGAAAACAATAAGTTATTTAGTAAAAACAACTTAAAAATGTAATAAGTTCTGCACTTAGAAGTACTTTAACAAAAAATATTTAAGTTCGTATTTGACAAAGGCTGTTCGAAAAAGCAATTCCACGATCCGAAACATTGGAAGCCGATGATAAAGACGAGGAAGAAGTAGACCTAGAACTCGAAGAACTAACTGACTGACTTCGTTTGTGAGTATTGGAAGTTGAAGCCTCCACATTTTTGCGTGCGTTTCTGTTAGAAGTGAACTTGAAAACGTACAGGCATGATCTTGTTTTTTTAGTTCCGGATTAGTAATTGCATTTATATCTTGGAAAGTGTTAAAACTGAGAGAAATGGATAAGCTGTTGGAGCGTAAGCTTGAAGAGCTAACCGATCTTCGTCGTTTTGCTTTTCCGGAAGCGGTTGCGATATTGTAAAATTGGAAAAATCATTTCAATTATCCAATTAAACTCGCATACCCTTGTTGAAACCTACGCATGCTCTTTGTTTTGTCGACTTTCTTGTGCTAGTTCCAATATTTTATTATCTCTGGACATGCTAGATCCTTGAACAAAGAAAATAAAGCTTTATTTTTAACACTGAAAAACCATAATGTCATAAAACATTAGTTTTTTAACTATTAATAAAAAGAAAAAACTATCTATGAACTCAAAATTGTTAATAACGAATAAATAATAACAAAATAAAGATACTATTTTGTATATGAAACTACCGTGAGACTCACTCATAGTGAAAATAAACGGATCACTCACGTCTTAAAACGAGTTTAACTCGACATGTTTCGGGCTAATCCGTAGCCCTTCCTCTCGGAGTCGCACGTCACGGCGGCTGCCAAAAGTGCACGTTTGGCAGCCGCTGTGACGTGCGACTCCGAGAGGAAGGGCCAAAATTAGCCCGAAACATGTCGAGTTCAACTCGTTTTAAGACGTGAGTGATCCGTTTATTTTCACTATACTATTTTGTCTTTTTAGGAATAAGACTAATAACTTTCGCGTTTTTCCATTTTAAATTAACTGCAACAATGTATTTATTCGGGAATTGTCAGTCATATTTTGGTTTTTATTTTTTATTCAAATAACCGCAAGAGTGTTCCTTTCCGTAACCTGTCCATATTACAATTAATTACACTATGAAACTATATAGATGAATAAGTTACAAAATGACATTATGACCAAAATGACAGTATTCTATCAAAAAACTCGCAAAACTCACCTTTTGCTTCTATGGCACACCGTCATTAAACACAAATTGGCACTGTTCCACTTACAATTTTACTAAATATCGCTGAGTGAAACCAACTTTAAACACAAAGTGACACTGTTCCACTTATTATTTTCCTAATTGCCGCAAGTGACGTGTCGTTATCAGCATAAGGACAGCCTTGAACTACAAGCGGTGATCAACTTTGCGAAATGTCCTTCGGGTACCTACGCCATCTGGCGGAACCGATGCATATTAGAGTGTTTCGTTCAAATGACAGTGTAGCTTATCACAAGTGTCGTAAGATGGCGTAAAAAACAAAAAAAATGCATTTTTTGTATAGTGACGGTATTGGATTTAACGTGCGATATTTGCCCGTTCATTTCCGTGTAACCCATCTACGTCGGAGTTTTGAACGGCGTCATTTAGCTACTTGAAATATGTTCGCGTAAGACTCAGGCCTTGTTGTCCGATTTTCGAACATCGTATTCGTATTCTAACCTAACCTAACGAACATCGAGTTACGTAGTAGCCCTCCTGAGAAAGATTTTTCAAATTCCGAATTCTCAAAGGGTGCAAACGGAACACTACAAAATACTGCCTTCGCTCGCACGTTTGTCTAGCAGCTAAAGGCCGCTTACATAGTCCAGGCTTAAAAAATTAAATTGTTGACCCTGTGTTTCGAATGATAGTTCAGAATTTTGACACTACTTAACCCTGGGTTAGCACTTAACTCGGAGTTACTTATACAGTTAGGTAACTCTGATCTGTGCAAATCCGCCTAAATGTATTGAATCTACAGTCTTCAAATTTTCAATTCCGAAAGGTCGGTGCGCTTTGACTCTATATGTAACTTTAGCCTATTTAAAGCCACATAAGAAAAGTGTATTAAAAAATGTAAAAATGTGCCATGGCAATGTGTCATACGCAACATAACCTTAATGCAATAATATATATATAGGAATTTGCGTCTATTACAGACGATTCATGGCGTACGGTGTGGGATACAACGTCTTCTATGGCTATGCAAACCAATGCGAGAGCCACACACTCTACCGCAGGCTCGACAAGAGAAGTTTGCGGAGGTTGTAACCGAGGCACCTTGATGTTGTTTCTGCCTCTTGTCAGCAAGTGTCTTGAACCAGGCCTCATCGCAAAACATGCGACCCTCCACTACACATTTGCGCCATTCTGGTCGATTTCCCGCCATTGCTTCGCCATAAAGACTGCGTCAAACGTGACATGCCCAGCTTTAGGATTGACCACCAGGCTTGGGAAAAGCTCGCGGGAAATCGACCAGAATGCAATAATAAACCGAAATGAAATGAAATGAAATGAAATATTTTTATTGCGAGAACACAGTTAACAAGCTATATAATATAACTACACTATGCTCTGCCTCATAGGCATGCAAAAATTTTGACATATCGAATATAGAGCTGGACAGACTCTGTAAAAAATTTTAACAAACTATATGTATAATTTGTACACTTAGTAAATTCCAATGGCCAAAGCCCCTTCAGGATCGAAGTACTTAATCCAATCTTGGGGTATGCAATGTCTTACTATGATTATAGCCACAAATAATAAAAAAATCGGCCAAGTGCGAGTCGGACTCGCGCACGAAGGGTTCCGTACCATTATCTATAAAAACGGCAAAAAAAATCACGTTCTTCTCCCATACATGGGAGCCGCCCTTAAATTGTTTTATTTTAATTTAATTATTTATTTTTAAAGTGAATATATAACTAAATATTCTGTGAATATTTCAAGCGTCTACTTGCTGTTATCAATATCGAGCAAAAACGAGCAAAAAATACGTTTAACGTTTGATGTATGAGAGCCTCGTTAAATATTTATTTTATTCTGCTATTTAGTGTTTTTTGTTATAGAGGCAACCGAAATACATCATCTGTGAAAATTTCTACTGTCTAGCTATCACGGTTCATGATATACTACCTGGTGACAGACGGACGGACGGACGGACGGACAGCGAAGTCTCAGTGATAGGGTTCCGTTTTTACCCTTTGGGTACGGAACCCCAAAAATGACCAAGAATTTTTTTCTGTGCTTTTGATGACAATTACAATTTTATTGTGTTACAGAACCCGTAGTGCGCGAGTCTGACTTGCACTTCATCGGTTTTTCGATATTAAAGATGATGTCCTATGTTTATACAGTCTGAGTCAGGAAGAATAAAAATAGCTACTTACCCCACTATTTTCATAATTATTTTCTTTCATTTCATACGTTCTTCGGTTTGTATAAACATTTACTTTATGATACGTAGCTATAGGATATAACTATCGTCCCTTCCTAACTGATTTTATAAATGCGAATGTCAGTATGTTTGTTGCGTTTTCACGCTTAAAGTACTAAAACGATCGTAATAAAATTTGGTACGGAGATAGTTTTAGACCCTGAGAAGGTCATATGATCATTTTTATCCCGGAAAGTTGTATAGCTCCCGCGGATGCGCGATAAATCAATTCTTCGCAGACGAAGTCGCAAGCAACAGCTAGGTACTTTTAAATAGATAAGAAAGATAAAACGATAAAGGGCGAAATTTATGTTTAAAACTCCAGATAAAATTTAAATATTGACGCATTTCTTTAGATTCATCCCAGCCTATACATATACGTCCCACTGCAGGGCACAGGCCTCCTCTCAGAATGAGAGGGCTTGGGCCGTACTTCCCACGCGGGCCAAGTGCGTATTGGGAACTGACTTCTTTAGACTGATCGTTCATAATCATAACTCATAACACTTTTAGTTCAGAGACAATTTTTTGAATTTTGGTAAATTTCTTGACTCATTATGTTGACCCACGAAACAAGGCACTTTCCGAGCATATGCATTGTAAAAAATATTTTTACAAAACACCACACTAACGCACGGCAATGTACTATTCGGATTTAGTAACAAGGTAAACAAAACTGATATTTTTTCCTATAATCCGTTTCTAATTGTTTTCGTCACTTCCACTCGTAGTTAAGCACTTAATGCCACCTGATTGTTACTTGTTGTAATCTACAGTAGAGGCGATTGGTAAAATGAAATATAATTACGAGGGCAAATAAACAAAGGGTGATACAAATATAAAGTTGAATTTTTTACTATTTATTTTATAACAGACCACATGCCTGTCCTGTCCAAACATGGGTCCGTGATTTGGTTTAGGGAGAGGCAATCTTAGCTAATTGGCTGCATAATCTTAAAGAACTAGTACCTGGGCGACAGAGCTCCGCTCGGGCTGAAACTCGGTGCCATCCTGGTTGCAGGGGGGGGGGGGGGGGGCTGAAGGGGGCAATAGGTGCAATCGCTCCCCTGACTTGCGACTTAAGAAATTCTTACGACACGCAGAAATTCATTTTTTATTTATCTATCTAATATCTTTAAACAAGCAATTCTTGTATGTATATATATATATTATATAAACAGAATATCGGAAACGGCTCCAACGATTTCGATGAAACTTGGTATGAGGGGGTTTTCGGGAATGAAAAATTGATCTAGCTTGGTCTTATCTCTGGGAAAACGTATGGCACCTAGTTTCAGCCCGAGCGGAGCTCGGTCGCCCAGGTACTAGTTCTTTAAGATTAAGCAGCCAATTAGCTAAGATTGCCTCTCCCTAAATCACGGATCCATGTTTGGACAGGCGGGTACACACCCGCCTGTCCAAACATGGATCCGTGATTCCGTGATGATCGATATAACAACATTTGATATAATCTTCTTTACATATAACAACATTTGATATATTTTCAAATGGTATAATCACTCATTTGATATAAATAACGTTTGGTATAATTTTAAAATATATAATTTTATATGGTATAACGTTATTATACATATATTATGTTGTTACATCTCGTGAGACGCAACCATTTGTTTTGTGTAGGGGGTTGCAAATCTAACCTAACCTAAACTACTTTTCTGGCATTAAATACAACCATTATTATATAACCATCATTATATCTAATGAACGTTGTATGAAAAGTTGATTATATCAAATGATAATATATTTATTAAGTGTTGTTATAAGATTCAATAATTATATGAAATGAGCGTTATAGCGACTGAAGTTATATCAAAAGTTTTTATAGCGATCGTTGCGCACCCCCCTCTCGATCCTGGATCTGCACCTGGGGGTCTACTACGAAATTCGAAGTTCGTATCGTGCTATTTCTGTCGCTCTTCTGTTTTATGCTATTAGCGTCAACGGAACGGCACGACAGAATTTCAAAAATCGAAATTCATAGTATATCCTGAGGCTGCTGTTCCGTGATCGTTACAATCTGACTGTAATAACGTTCAAATATATCCAATAAACTACTCAACCGCTACGTTTAAAAACTGCGAGGTTCCGGAATGGTTGGACCGTAGCAATAAATTTAAGTTCATTAACTTGGTACTTATTACATATTATTGTTATATTATTAAGCGCTACATGCGCATTTTTTGAAATGAACTTTATACACAATACGTTATATTGCTAAAAAGCAGTAACGCTTCAAAGAATAATAGAATATAGCTCGCTTTTGCTTAATGTAATACCTTATATTTAATAATTGGCTTAATTGTCATACTTATAACTATGTCTGCCGAAAAAATGATGAAAAACTAATAAAAACTACTTAAGAGGGTACGATGGCTGAGAGACTTTTGAGAAATAGGTATTTTGATGAAATGTCGCTGTCTCGCCCGAACCCCTCCGTGCCAGTACATCCAGAGCGGGATAACAGCAGCTCAGACCGTTATTAGACGCGTAAAATTGATCAAAACAGCATTTCGTAATCCCCTGTTTTCTTCTCGAAAACTGGACCAATAAAATTATTTTTTTCAAAAATAATTAGAGGACAGATTTAGCTATGCCCCTATGTTTTCCTTTTTTTGTTTATATCAGGGATTCTTTTCTGATGAGTGTCTGAAAATGACGTTGAAATTAGGCAATTTTTTCAGTTTTTGAAAGCTCATATTTCTTATGTTAATTGAAATATGAAAAAAAACGAAACATAGGGGCATAGCTGTGGTAGATACAGATTACACAGTAAAAAAAAATTGGCTCTAAAGCCATTATCCAGGGAGGAAACAGGGGATTACGTTTGTATGGAGAAATGGTGCGCATCGTCCCCTCTTAATAAAAGTTATGGTACTTTTACTGCCCACATCTCAATAATTCATTAGCCGCTGATGAACTCCCAAGCTTAAATTTAAAGCTAAATCAACAGTAGGTAGTTGTTATCATTTGGCAGCTTTTTAAGTATCTAATCCGCTATTCACAACTAACCTCGCCTATTTGTTGCGCTAAATTATGTCATAATGTTTATAGGGTACTAAACTCGCTAACTACGTTAAATGCATAATGTACTTCATAACAAAGCGCAAACCCAGGTCAATCTCTGATGAGCTTCGTAAAATGTGTACTGTTCATTATTAAATGAATGTTGAAATAATACACATACTTACCTGTCTCAAAATGTTTACCATTTTTACAAGTTTTAAGTTGTAGGTACTTAATGTTGGCTAAGGTGATATCTTGCAAGTATTTCACCTACTCTAGGTACTAATAAGACTAGTACTTAATCGGATTGACTTGTTTGGATGACAATGCACGTACCTACAGTAGCAAAAATACTGAATCTTTTAGCAAAAAATAATATCTTGCAATGTTAGTACGTTTGTTAAGCCTTTACCTGAAAGAACCAACGTGCGAGTCGAAAATCTGCTTTTACATAGTCATCATCATCATACGTCATTTCGGTGAATGTGCTTCGGTTCTGCATGACCTTATTCCGCCTGCTCCTTTCTTCCACAGGTCGACCAGGAGTAGGCGGGGTCTCCATCCTTACGTTGTCAGTATTCCCAAATTCCGCACAAAGCGTTTTCGCTCTTCCTTCATCAACCGCACAGCTAAGGTGTGGAATTCCCTGCCTGCGACTGTGTTCCCTGAACACTACAATTTGGCCGCTGTCAAGTCTAAGGTGAATGAGGATTTACTAGGCAAGCGTGCTCCATCGTAGGCCTCATCTTCGCTTTCCATCAGGCGTGATTGTGGCCAAGCGCAAGCCTATATAGTATAAAAAAAAAAATACTGACTTGAAACTTGTTACGGATATGTAGTTTAGAGGACAATACAAGTACTTACAGTCGACACAAAGAAGAGTAAAAAAGCTTGCATTAGAAAGGTTTTTTTTACAAAAACTTGCATTTGCACGAAAATATTGACAACATCAAAAGTTAATCAAATTAATTTGCTGTCAATACTTTTGTTAGGTACTATACAATACATATAAGAATGCGGGAAGAATCACAAAGTTTTGTCACGATCTCGCGATCAGCCGCGCTCTCATACTCTTATCACTGGCTGAAATAAAAACAGAATTCAAATTTATAAAGTGGCATTTCTCGTGGCAGTTATTCTTATCAAATTTAATTAAAATATAACTTCAGCAGTTAGTTACCGGGGCTCGTGACTACAAGCCATCCACGCATATCGCTTATCCCATTACCTCAAACCGCATTGCAGCTATTCAAATATTTAAAAACTTTACGGCGGCAAAGTTAATTTACCTCGGAAGGGCTTAGACCAGTTACACACACCGACTTTTAGCAGCGCTAAAAGCGACTGGAACATGCCTCTATACTACATTTAATTCTAAATTAAATGGAATATAGGAATTGATAGTCGTATCCGTGCAGTCGCGCTTTAAGGTCAGTAAAAACGTGCGGTTGTGTCAATACAAATGCGCTGTTGCATCGATTCACAAACTCACGTTTAACGCGTTTGTACCGATCCAAAAGCGCGTGTATTGCGACGTATTGACGCATGGACGGGGAGCGGGTTTTAAAAAGCCATGGCACCTAGCCAATGGCTTGTCTGTGAGCCCGGGCTCGCACCTCTGAGTTTTTCGGAATTAATGTGCGATTTTTTTTATTATGAGAGGGAGGCATACGAGCAAACGAGTCATCTGATGGAAAATGATCACCATAGCCCATGAATATCAACAACTCAAGAAAAGTCACCAATTTGTTGCCGGCCTAAAAGTAAAGAAGTGTAACCCTTTTCTTGAAAGTCCCGATCTCATTAACTGTCGGGAAACACTACATCTATACATATAATAAATCTGTAACAAGTCGGTGTCTGTACATTGAAGATATTTGAGAAAAACTGTCACTAGGGCTATTTATTAGCACAATAGAACCCAAAACAATGATTTTTAGAATTAGTGTCTGTTTGTCTGTTTGTCTATGCGTTTGTGCGCGCTAATCTCAGAAACGGCTTAACCTAGAAGGATGCGGTTTTCACTGATATGTTGGTTTTTTCTTGGATTAACATTTAGTGTTTGTTTCATTTGAATCGGTTCACAAATAAGAAAGATACGTCTATTTTAAGAATTTATCGAACAGGTTTTTTTGTTTGAACGCGCTAATCTCAGGGACTACTGCTCCGATTTGAAAAATTCTTTCAGTATTAGATAGCAGATTTATCGAGGAAGGCTATAGGCTATATATCATCACGCTAACACCAATAGGAGCGGAGCGGAGCGGAAGAATGTTTCAAAATCGGGGGTTTTTGAAGTAAAACTTCTATAGGCACACTTGACTTGGGAGTACGGTGTTGAATGTGAACGCGGGTGTGCGGGGGAGTTCGGGGGGGGGGGGGTGCGAGGGCGGGTAATTTTTTTATATCGAGGAACTAAGGAGAGCCATAATTGATGAAAAAGCAAATTGGATAAAAAAAAAAATAAGCTGCCCAAATTACTAATTCCACGCGGACGGAGTCGCGGGCAAAAGCTAGTGCAAAATAAAGTTAGTTACTTACCTACTTACTTACTTACTGCTGTTAGAGGTTGATTCTACAGTTTCACTGTATGTGGCAGGAAATGCCGAAGGAAACGTACAGTGGTAGACCGCTATTCATCGAAATGGTGATGACAGGCTTTCGGTGGGCGGTGCGGTAGTGGAATTTCGCAGCAGGCAGCAAAATAAAACAATTACAATACACTTTTCATTTCAAATTTACTATGAGCTTTGCGGTGAAGGAAAACATCGTAAGGAAACCGGCACACACCTGTGAAGAAATTCAATGGTGTGAGTGTGAAGTTCCCAACCCACACTGGACCCGCGTAGGTACTATATACCTATTGTGCCCTGCAGTGGGACATTGGGCTGGGATATTGAAGACAATGGTGCGTGGTGGTGGTTGCGTCGTGGTTGTATCGATCCAACGGCGACGGCGACTTTTAGCAGCGATTCAATCGCGGTGTAGTCATCGCGATTGAATCGCTGCTAAAAGTCGCCGTGTGTTAGCAGTCTTAAAGTTGTGGCTATGCAAAATTACCAGCCAACTGCGATCATAGTACCTGACCAAGTTTAGAGTGGCTCTAGTTATGAACGGTTGAGATAAGAACAACAATACGCATATATCGCGAAGCTTGACTTGAGAAATACATTTGTATGTATGTATAACTCGCGAGTTTGTGCCAGTTACGTGTCTGGGTGAATAGTCACGCCTAACAATCTACATTTCGTTTCTTTTTGGGACTATTGACGGGCTTGCAATTAGGACCGAGATGCTGAAAATTGAGGATATTTTTTAATTTTTTTTTGTTTGCCCTAGTCAATGTAATTTACTGAATGTCCCACTAAGAGACGTCAATAATTACGAACCTATTCGTACTAGGTAGTATCTACTACTACTGTATCAGCAACCTTTTTTTTAGTACATCATTTGTCAATAGAATATACCTACGTATGTTCATGAGCAGCACATTGTCTGTGTCGATCAGTTAAATCAAGCGAGCAATTAGGAGTTTTTATGTATTAACTAGCTGTTGCCCGCGACTCCGTCCGCGAAGAATAGGGGTAGGTATAAAAAAATAGCCTATGACCTATTCTCAGACCTACCAAATGTGGAGAAAAAAAATCACAATAATCGGTCGAGCCGTCTCGGAGGAGTTCGATAACAAACACCGTGACACGAGATTTGTATTATATTAGACTAGCCTTCCGTCCGCAGCTTCGCCCACGATAAATTAATTTTCCCGTAGGCAAAGGTATTTTCCCGCGGTAAAAAGTAGCCTATGTTACTCAGTGATAATGTAGCTTTCTAACGGCAAAAGAATTTTTGGAATCGGTCCAGTAGTTTCGGAGCCTATTCAATGCAAACAAACAAACAATCAAATCTTTCCTCTTTATAATATTAGTATAGATAAAACCTATACAATCTAACTTGGCCATTACAATGGTAACGAATTGTAATCATACAAGTGTCTATCTGTAGTCTTATAAGTATCAATAACTAAATTTTTTAGTGACACCTACTTTATTTAGTTGGCTTTAACTCCGCTTCTACTCACCCTCTTAAATCAGTTATTATATTAATAGTGGATAGAGGCAACCACAAATCATAAAAACGTGAAAGGATACGCAATAAATTACGCAAAAAGGAAAACTTACTTAGAGAACGGCTTGAAGCATGCTAAATAATGAGGAACGGGTCTCTTAGGAATATAAACAAGCATTTTTTATTACGTTTTTAGCAAATAGGTAAGTGAAGCGAATAGCTGACCGGCGGGCGTGCTGCCTTCCACCTTTCAAATAGAGGGTCGCGGGACTAGCACCTCAAGTTTTTTTGACATTTTACGTGCGGGATTGAATTTTTAATACACTTTGCCGTGCCGTTTTGGTGAGCTAGAAATAAAGACGCACATTATTTAGCAGCATCAAGATTCACATGGCAAATTCTCATTTCCAGGCATAATAAAGTGGTAGATTATACTGTGTCCTAGCTTAGTAACTCCGACTACGTAGCTAAAGAATTCTGGTTCGCGTCACATGAGGGCCATTTCTAGGGTACGAATGCTTGTAGGTACTTGTGACGATGATGTTCCATGTTATTAAACATTCAGGTGTTTATTCTCAGTTGTTTTTAGGGTTCCGTATTCAAAGGATTCCAACGGGACCCTATTAATGAGATTCCCTTGTCCTACCGACCGTCCGTCCGTAGGTCATAGGAGGTCATAGGGCTCTATCTCTTGAAACGAAATGTTCATCGCTTATGTGTTACTGTGGCCGCTATAACAACAAAACAGTGAAAATAAAATAAAGTTGAAACTAAATGAAACGTGATTTTTAGGGTTCCATACCCAAAGGGTAAAAGCGGGCCCTATTACTGAGGCTCCGCTGTCCGTCTGTCCGTCTGTCACCAGGCTGTATCTCACGAACCGTGATAGCTAGACAGTTGAAATTATCACAGATGATGTGTTTCGGTTGCCGCTATAACAACAAATACTAAAAACCAGAATAAAATAAATATTTAAGGGGGCTCCCATACAACAAACGTGATTTTTTGCTCGATATAACACAGACAGATAGATTGATTGACAGGTAGACGCTTGAAATATTCACAGAATATTTAGTTATATATTCAATTTAAAAATAAATAATTAAATTAATGTAAAACAAATATTTGACGGGGCTCCGATACAAAAAAATGAGTTTTTTGCCGTTTTTATAGATAATGCTACGGAACCCTTCGTGCGCGATTCCGACTCGCACTTGGCCGGTTTTTTCAGCGCTTTTAACTAGATCTTTTTTACTAAACTATTTTTTAAATACTGAACAGAGGTTCTGAACCATTCATGTACGGTTTAATTTTATATTAGGGTATCAAAAACTTCCTTACCTGTAATTAAATGGCCGTTTTGCGACTAATTGTAAATGGTGTCACTAATCGGTCACTTCTTTTTTCAATCTCCTGGGTCAATCAAGACGAGCGACATTAGTAATGACGGACAGTTCAACCGCCGCTGGTTTTCTTTCGCTCGATGAATAACGTAGATCCTACGGTTACTTACATATTTGATACTGCGATTAGTTCCAAGTCAGTGAGTCTAGTACCAAACGACCTTTTTCTTGGAGGTAGCTTATGCAAATCCCGCATGGTATAATATGGCATTAGCACCACGGAAGTATGACGAAGTGTCGTTGAGCTGGCTTTAGCCCTTCCTTTATGATATTATACCTTTGATGAGTAAGAACGTAACATTGAAGTGCCTGCGCGTTATTCGCGTTATCGTAAAATTTTGAGAAGTAGGTGGCTTATTAAATACTTAAAAGTGCATTTGACTGTTTAATGTTGTTGTTTTTTTTTACAAATTTAAATTGTAAAAGTAATGGAAAATTTGCAGTCAAATTGATCATGAAAAAATAAACAAGGAGTTCGAGTAACTTCTATTTATATAATGGGATTATTCGCTCCCATCGTCTGTATTTCCAGATAAATACAACCCAGGGCTCTTCAAGGCTAGAGTGTACAGGCTGTAACTTAAAGAGTGAGATACATCTTTGGCCTCATCTGCACTTTTCATCAGGTGAGATAGAGGTCAATTACGGGTCCACTTTATATTTTAAAAAAATTAAAGGACCCCACCGTAAAAAGAAGGAATCGTTACATAATATCAGCCTAAAATATTTTTTCATAAATTTAAACTCTCTTTTATAGTTTCATAGAACTATGGAAACAGCTTGTTTCTGTAAAAATCGCGTTAATGGGTCTCGCTTCGAATTTGAGTTTACTCCAGGCCGTTTAAGATGAAATTTCTCGCAAAAATGGCACGGTTCCCGGGTGAGTAATGAAAGAATATTGTAGGCGGAGGATTTCAGGCAATAGCAATACCTACTTAATGCACGAAAATAGTCGTCTTCATCAAAATTTCAATGCACTAACTGCCTTTAATTAAAATGCGGATTTCGTTTTCCTCGCCTGACCTGACCTAGTTGAGCCTGAGTTCGCGCAAACACTTTAAACGACCTAACGATGATTAGCATAGAGGCAATTAAAAATAATTATTCTGCTTAAACCTTAATTTGGATCAACACGACGCAACGCAATTGAAAAGTGTTAGGTACTTACTTGTGGAATCGATTAGTTAAAAAGTCCCCGTAAAAACTGTTCTGTTTTGCTTTTATAAGTGCGGTTAAGTCAATGAAATTTCAACTTGGGCAAAAATGCTACGTACATATTTTGTCCAGATGGAATGTCCAGTTAATTTCCTCCACGGATCGCATTTCAAACCTATTCTCGTGATATTTGATTTGATGTACTTGATAATATAATAATATTTAAACCATATAAGTAATAAGGTCTTCAGTTTACAGAGCCACTTGTATGGTTTTGTTAAAATTACTTTTTGCCAATAGTACATGTAAAGAGACATGTAAAAGAGTTCTTTGAGGTCTATTTGCAGACTATGTTTTGATTTTGATTTTTAGGACATATTTTTCATACTAAATACAAACTGAAACATGGATGCACAGAAAAAACCCCAGAAAAAAGGCCAGCGCTGGGAATGGAACCCAGGTCCTCAGCATTCCGTGCCGCGTGCCATTTCCCTACACCACCACTGGTCAGAAGTTTAGACACGAATTTTTCCCATACATCGCACATCTCAATCTGTTAGAAAATCACTTATAGCAGTGATACAGCGCCATCTATGTTATACCCTCATCGAGAGACTTCAACACTCCTTCGGAACTATCCGCTCACCCGGACAAGAGATGTCGCTACTAAGCCAAACTTTAGCAAGTTTGATATGAACTTATGAAGTATCATTTAGTATTATTATTTTTTTTAATACAAAAAGATACTTCATATTAAACTTGTTATTTTTTAGAACAGTTTGTAAGCATAAACTGATGTTGTAACTTGGGGTCAAGAAGGTATTTCTTAGTCACCTATTATTTAAGTATATTTCTTAGATTATTTATACACTAGATAGAGTGTCAGTAGCAAACACTGCGATACAAAACGTCCAAAAACCCATTTTGACAGCTTCATAGGGGATCTAGTTTATAAATAATCTAAGGTATGTTTATAAGAAAGACGATACCTGTAATCGGTCAGGCGGTCTCTTGAGATCTCCTCTGTTCTTACTACGCTACTAAATATAATACTAGATAATAATCCGTCAATCCAATTTACTCTTAATAATTTTCCAATAAACGTATTAGACTACTTAATTGCTGGTAAAATTGCTTCAGTCGAGTTTAGAGAGTTGAGAATCGACAGGATCAAGTTTCTTCTAAATTATTATAAACAGTAATTAAATACTAAGAGTAGGTACCTACTTAAATTCTACAAATTATCAAAATTCCTATTTGTAGTCTGATGTTTTTTGCGATTTGTATATATTTTTAGGGTTCTGAAGTCAACTTGGCTAAAACAGAAGCTTTAAAGTTTCGCCCTATGTTTGCGTCCGTCCGTCTGTCAATGGCTTAGCTGACAAACTCTCAGTACAGTCAGCAGCAGAAGCAAACTGTGAAGGCAATAAGGGAGTGTGAAGATCATTTGTAGCACCACGACCGTTGATCCACTTCTGCTGCTGACTACTATGAAATTGTAGTTTGGTATTACATCATGGCCCACGAGTAACCCGACAGATTTAAAACATATATTGCTAAATATCATACTAAATACAAACTGAAAGACCAGTTGTGGTGTAGGAGTTTTAGCACGCAGCACGGAATGCTGAGGACCTGGGTTCGATCCGATTTTCTGTGCATCCATGTTTCAGTTTGTATTAAGTGTATGACATATATTATATGGATTTCACGGGATGACCGTAAAAGTAAAAAGTATGGAGTTGAAAAATAAAATACAATAAGACCCTAGAAAACCAATCTTAATATATTCCTAAGGTTATTTCCAGACAAAAAAGTAGTCTAACTAAAGCCAGGTCGATTTGGCTTAGTTTGAGAGATATTTTATTTAGTATAAAAAATAATTTTGAATAATTCAAAAAGTTAAAAGTTCAAGTACAAAAGTACAAAAAATGCACAAAAGGGAAATTAACGGGCAAAACACCGCGTCTGAACCAGTACTAATAAGAATTAAATCATGTATAAAGTCAGATTGGAGTTGATAGCAAGCTCGTTTTTATACGTGTATTGTCAATCCTCCGTTCTCTAGGGGCTTCTTTTATTAGAGTCGCGAGCTCGCGGGAACCCGAACAATTGAGAAAAAAAATAAGTGTTGCAAAGAAATTTTGCGAATGGTTAATAGAATTGGGTGATATGATTGCATGGTGCGCGAAGGAAGATTGTATACAGTCACCATCGGATATGGGGGAGGCATGTGTAAATAAAACTGGCCAAGCGCGAGTAGGACTCGCGCACGAAGGGTTCCGTACCATTATCTATAAAAACGGCAAAAAAAATCACGTTTGTTGTATGGGAGCCCCCTAAATATTTATTTTATTCTGTTTTTTAGTATTTGTCGTTATAGCGGCAACTGAAATACATCATCTGTAAAAATTTCAACTGTCTAGCTTAGCTATCACGTTTCATGTCATGCATGAGATACAGAATCATTTATTTACTTAATAAATAAGATACAATATACAATAAGATGATTTACAAGACAAGATATTTTATAGTTCTCAGTAATAGGGTCCCGTTTTTACCCTTTAGGTACGGAACCCTAATAAATATGCGAGCTGTTTTCTTGCAAAGGGTGAGACTGTATTGCTTCTGCTGGCGATAAGCATTATTTTATAAAAGCGGCCAAGTACAGTCGACTACAAAAAGATCGATACCGCCAAAGTTACAAAGATATGTATACACACCTTTATTGACTTAACATTAAGGTCGTGTATACATATTTTTGTAACTTTGGCCGTATCGATTTTTTTGTAGTCGACTGTACAATATGTGCCTGCACACGCACAAAAATCAATTCGGTATTAAGTAATATGCAGCAAATAAAATAAATAATTTATTAGTTTTGATCAACCTGCGAAGAAATACAATGGTGTGTGTGAAGTTCCCAATCCGCACTGGGCCCGCGTGGGAACTACGACCCAAGCCTTCTCATTCTGAGAGGAGGCCTGTGCTCTGTAGTGGGACGTATATAGGCTTGGATGATGATGATGATGATAAATAAATAAATAAATAAATAAATATTAGGGGTTTTAACACTCCTTCGGAACTAACCGCTCACCTGGACAAGAGATGGCGCTACTGTGCAACTTTAAATTCCCAGATTTAGATTCCCAGCATTGGTCTTTTTTCTGGGGTTTTTTCTGTGCATCTATATTTCAGTTTGTATTTAGTACGAAATGTATAAATATTAGGGGATTACACAAATCGACCTAGTCCCAAACTAAGCAAAGCTTGTTCTATGGGTACTAGACGACGATAAACATACTTTTTTTTTTTTTATTAGCCTATTTTTGTGTCCCACTGCTGGGCAAAGGCCTCTCCTCTTGACTTCCACATGTCCCTGTCCAGAGCTATACTGGGCCAATCATTCGATTCCGCGTCTAGGTCGTCCCGCCATCTCCGCCTCGGCCTGCCTTGCCGTCGGTGGCCGTCGCGCGGCACCCACCACGTGGCTGAGTGCGCCCATCTTTGTGGATGCATCCGGCAGACATGCCCGGCCCAGTCCCATTTAAGCTTGGCGGTAGCCCTTCCTACATCAGTGATTTGAGTTTTGGAGCGCAATGTGGTGTTCCGGATTCGATCAATCCTTTTAACTCCTAGTATGCTGCGCTCCATAGCTCGTTGGCAAACCTTAAGTCTGGATTTCTGGGTCTCAGTCAAAGACCATGTTTGCGCACCGTAGGTCAAGACAGGCAATACACACATGTCGACGAGTTTGCGCTTCAGTGTCAAGGGAAGGTCACCCTTCATGTGCTGTTTCATGGACCAGTAGCTCTTCCAACCATTTTCAAGACGCCTTTCGACTTCCTTGTCTTGTCTGTTGTTAAAAGAGACTACTTGGCCCAAGTAGATATATTCGTCGACATAGTGTATTGTCTGCCCTTGTATTTGTATCCTGCGTTTCGTGGCATTAGTCATAATTTGGGTCTTTGACATGTTCATCATCAATCCAACCTGAAGGCTTGCCATGCTAAGTTGTTGTAGCATTTCCTCGAGTTCGTGGGCTGATGAAGAAAATAAGACAATGTCGTCGGCGAAACGAAGGTTAGTCAACCTCTCTTCTCCGACGACAATCCCCTTGGATTCCCAGGAGACCGCCAAGCTCTTGAAAACTTCTTCTAGGACGCAGTTGAATAATTTCGGAGACAGCGGATCGCCCTGTTTCACGCCTCGCTCTATTCGGAATGATTGGCCAGTTGACTGTAGCTTTATGGTAAATGGCCTGAATTAGGTCTACGTATGTGGGCTCCATATCCTGACTGCGAAGGGCTGCAACTATTGCGGAGTGGTGGATGCTGTCGAACGCCTTGGCATAATCAACGAACGCCAAGTAGAGTGTCTTCTTATATTCATTGGTTTTTTCAATGATTTGGTTGACTGTATGAAGGTGGTCAGTAGTGGAGAAGCCAGGTCTGAATCCTGCTTGTTCTACAGGCTGATGTTGATCGAGTTGACCTGCAATGCGACGTTCTATTATCTTCATCAGTATCTTATATAGATGGGACACCAGACTTATGGGGCGGTAATTACCTATGTCACTTTTGTCTCCCTTTTTAAACAGCAATATTATATTAGAATGGCATAAATTCCGTGGAAGGTGGCCTGTACGTAAAATTTTGTTGAAAAAATTTGTCAAGTGCGGTAGAAGAGTTGGTTTTCCCAGCCTTAGTGCCTCAGTAGTCTTACATAGATACTTATATAGATAAATAAATATTTAAATACATAGAAAACATCCATAAGGGTCAAAATCAGAGAAGTGAGCATTTTAGGTTTTCAAATATCTGAGAAATTAAGTTTTCTTTTGAAGAAAACTAACAAGTGGAGTCTGTTGTGTCATTTGTCATGAACCTTTTCTGTGAAGAGGCACGCACAAAAATATATATTTTAGAAATTCTACCTGTTAATAAGAATAATGCCAGGGCCAAAAGTCATTTCGGGAACACTTTTAAATATTTTTTTAATAATATTATAACCAACGAATTTAAGATTCACCTTCAAGAAATTGTAATTAACTTGTTCCTAAATCGGAAAATGTTGTTATTTTGTATATTTTTATAATGAAAACATTTATTTTTCAAATTACTTTTCATAAATTTTCAATTGGTGCAAATTTCGCTCCATAATTTTAATTTACTGTATACATTTTTGCACTACCATAAATATTAATAATATAAATACAAAAGTTTAAACGTCATTTCATGTTGTATATGCAGGATTTAACTATAGCATTACTTATTAGTGATTTATTTGCCGTTATTGTGATGTTCCCGAAAATGATGGGAGTGTTCCCAAAATGACAATGAGGTTCCCTAAATGACGTTTACGTTCCCTAAATTAACTCAACGCCCAATTTTTGGCATATTTTATGCATGAAAATAATATGCATTTACAGTATTATATACCTTTATTTGTATTTAAGGAATGAGGAGCATGAGTATAAAAATTTAAACTTAAAATCTAATAATAATAAACTTTGTAGTTTCAATCAACAAACACTACATATCTGGAAATAATGGGATCCTATCGATGTTTAGAAAATTAAATTTCCGAAGGTTTAGAATCCCGAAAACTTCATTTGTCCGAAAGCATTTTTTTCTGAAACTGTAAATATTTCAGGATTTATTTCAGGACCATCGTGTAGAACCCTTTAGGTTAGGTTAGGGTTGTTTTATAAAAATCCTGAAATATTTACAGTTTCAGAAAAAAATGCATTCGGTTAAATGAAGCATTCGGGATTTTAAATATTCGGAAAAAAAATAATTCTAAATTTTGATAGGTAACCATGCTTATTACATTCGAGTAGTTAAATGTCCATATTTTGATCAAAACAATAATAGCTACTTACGACTACCTTTTTTCTGCAATTTCGGTGTGGGTAAAATTTTAAAAACTTGTTCACAGGGACAGTTCAGTCAGTATACAATTATTATTTTTACAGTTTCTAGAAGCAACCGCTTTGTTTGTTTCCCACGAGGCAATCTTTCTTACCAGGGCACATACTGCTGACATCATCCCGCTCAAAAAACTTAGGAATTTCTTCACGAATCTGATTCATCATTTCAGCCGAAAGACGTCCACTGCTGCATAGGTCTCCCCCAAGGCTCGCCAAACAGATCGGTCCCGTGCCATCCGCATCAAACGCGATCCCGCAACCTTAACCAGGTCATCGCTCTATCTCGTTGGAGGCCTACCTACACTGCGTTTTCCGGTCTGTAGACTCCACTCGAGAACCTTTTTGCCCCATCGGCCATCAGTTCTACGAGCGATGTGCCCTGCCCACTGCCACTTGAGTCTGGTGATTCTTCGAGCTATGTTGGTGACTTTAGTTCTTGCGCGGATTTCATAACTTCTAATGCGATCCCGCAGAGAAACTCCGAGCATAGCATCCCTCTCCATCGCCATCTGAGGGACTTTGAGCTTTCTTATGAGGACCATAGTTACGAATTTGATTAGTGATTAAAAATGTTGGATGCTTCCAATTAGATATTAAAATGTTGTCATTATTTTTATTTTTGAGGAGAAATTGTTTGGCAAAATTATTTAAACGATGTTTTTGATACGGTTGCCACTGACGCAATTTCGAAAAGCCTCTCGCTGTTTAGAATTTTTCGGTAATTTTTCAACGGTGTCTTTTAGTTGGGTTGTCAAAGCCGCGCCAAATAATAAACGTTTACAAACTTCCGGAGTAACAGAACATCCCCTTGTTAATTGATAAATTTTGCGAGTAGGCGTATAAGCACTCTTTTGTGATGCTCTTTCTTCGCGTCTTCTGCTTCTCTTTACTGTTTTCACTGCTGATCTATATTTCTTTGCATTTTCTGTATTTTATGTTTCTGTATTTTATAAGTTTCTGTTTTTTAACAGTTTATTCTTCAAACTTTCTCTATTTCTTCTATTTTTCAGTCATATCACTAAGGGTTTTAACTTATTTTCAGCTCTCTTTCTTTGGTGACCCCTATCTTTCAATCTCTTCATCTCTATTTGTTTAGGTGTAATTTTATTTAAAAACATGCACTTCCTTGCATTAGCCTTTTCACGATGTTTTTTTATAAGCTATACTGTCCTCTTTTGAACGTTTTTTGACTTCCTTTTCTCTTCATTTTTATCGTTTTCCATGTTACTCGTACTAAATGGATACCTAAAACCAAAATTTTGCATGGTTATGCTTTTAAAAACATTAGAGCATCATTTTGCCCAAAAATTGTCATTTCTGGAACGCCCGTCATATACAAGAACGTTTCCAAAATGACCGTTCCCGAAATGACTATTCGATAAATATTTTCATGTCACGGTTGACGCTGCCATGTGCCATACTGGTTTTAGATGTTAGGAACAAGTGAGCTGTAATATTTATAAGAATTTGGCAAAAAGTATGCAAATTTTGGAAAAACTAATCAACAAACAGCGTTCCCGTAGTGACAGGGAATTAAAGTACGCTTCACATATACCAAATTAAAAGGTACTTACCAACAAAATCAATTATTTTTTTCCGTAAACATGACACACACCGTTTACTTTGACTAGTGAACTTCACACTGTTGCTCGCTAATGCCACCTAGCGTGTGTTGTTTAAATTACATCGACCGATATCCACCGCGTTCACGGAATGATTTGATAAACGTCAGACAGCATTTGAATACCCAAAATATGAAGAAATTAAACTGGTATCAATGTAATTTATACGTATATTGTTAATTTGATGATTTTCAAACCAAATATTAAAATAAGACAATTTTAAGTCGTAATTGTAAACATTTCTGACTTGTGTGAACTATGAAACATGGTATAAGGACGCATTCCCGGAATGACTATTTAGACCTTTTTTGTCTGAAATCAAATAAAACATTCTTATAGGAAACTAAATATGCTAAGTGCCTTTTAATTATGCACAAATCCTTTATTTAAGAATAATTATTTTTATAATATCATGTTATTTTATTAAGAAAAACATTGTCAGAAGCACAATGCTCACCTCTCTGATTTTGACCCATAACTCAGGAACAAATATTCGTGCTCATCACACAAATAAATGCCCTTACCGGGATTTGAACCCAGGACCTCTTGTTTCGTAGGCAGGGTCACTACCAACTAGGCTAAAGCGGTCGTTAATGATATTGAACCATTAAGTAGGTACACGTTAAATTTTACAGCTAAACTGTGAATTTTTCTTTTTAAATTCGTTTTACATGTACTATAGCGGTAATTTTATTAATGTATTCATAAACAATTATATATTTTATAATTTATTTAATTTTCATTTTATTTTAATAATAGCAGCAATAGAAATACGCATTATGTATACATGTTAGGCAGACGTACGGATGGAAGGACAGTGTACATATTAATAGGGTTCTGTTTGTCACCTTTTGGGTACGGAACCCTAATAATCATCCCCACTTTACGTACGAAGAACTATATATTTATTTTAACGCTTCATCTATATCTATTTGGATGCGGGGGCGACGCCATTCTGTGTCACTCACAACGATCACAATAATTTTAAATGTATGTTTTATTTATAAAATCGATTTATTTTAAAAGGGTTTTTATAGTCTGTGGTCGTTCATTACGAATGGCACATCACTAAGTGAACGGTGCCCGTCCATGAAGTAAGGTATTCTCTGTAGTACGGTATTTTCTGTTTTGTAGTACATTGTACTGAAAATTATTGTGAAACTGTACGTGCGCGATCTGTCAAAAGTTAAATAAACGACTGGAACGATTATATTATATGTTACTAGGTAGTATGATTTGAAATCGAATTGCATTCCATTTTGTTTTGTGCCACTGTTCATGGGAAGCAGTGACATGTGCAGTTAGCTGCAGAGAAAAGGTACCATTTCTCTGTAGCTGACTGTACTCTTTGGTTTAAGTATAATACATTTAAGTGTCGCAGAAGGCTCAGGATTAGCATGCGCGGTGAGGACTATGCAATTCGTAGTATTGCGTAATAAGTGACTATAGTTTTGGCTCGTTCAGTTTAAGTTAATTAGTATACCTACGAAGTTTATTTACGTCAATTGAAACCCAAACCCATTAACACACACACGTGACCTCTCTCTTATCCGAAAACCAGAACAGTAGGGTAAACCACCCCAGTAATGGTAACCGCAATGATTTCTATGTTTAATCTCATTATTATTGCATTTATGCAAGAAGGGTGAAAATCTGGTGACTTCAAGCTAATGATTGCAATGCTGATAGCAGGGAAGTTTAAAATATTATGGTGTCTCATTTTACTTGTTTATTTAAATCATCTGTATTGGAGCCATGGTGGCTCAGTGGTTTGATCTATGGCCACTGAAACAGTGTCGTGGGTTCCAGCTCGGGCTCGCACCTCTGAGTTTTTTGGAAACATCGTGAGGAAATCTGTACACACTTGAGAAGGAATTCAATGGTGTGTGTGTGAAGTTCCTAATCCGCACTGGCTCGCGCGGGAACTACAGTCCAAGCCCTTTCTTTCTGAATGGAGGCCTATTCCCTGCAATGGGACTGATATAGGCTGGGATAATGATTAGATGACCATCTGTATCTGAATCTACGACCTCGTAGATTAATAATTATTTAACAAGGTAGAAAAGGCACTCGAGATGCCATCATTATTTGATCTAAAGGATGTAATACTTCCCTTGGGTTTGCTGTACCGAAGGGAGGTTGATGTCAAGAGTTTCGAAGCGTTAGAGGCGTATACTACCGCAAAATATACATCATGTTTTAGGACTTATAAAAACAGTTGAATGTATGGTTTAATTTTTTTTTTTAATATTTTAGACGACCGGATAGCATAGTTGTTAGAGATTCTGACTACGAAGCTTGAGGTCCCGGGTTCGATTCCCGGTCGTGGCAGATATTTGTGTGAAAACACAAATGTTGGTGCTCGAGTCTTGGATGTTTAATATATATTTAAGTATGTGTTTATCTATATAAGTAAGTTTATCCGTTGTCAAGTACCCATAGTACAAGCTTTGCTTAGTTTGGGACTAGGTCAATTGGTGTGAATTGTCCTGTGATATTTATTTATTTATTAATGTATACAGGCTGTATACATTTAAAAAAAATGAAGTTGAAAAATAAAAATACAAAAGATACTTCAAACCAAACTTGTTATACAGGGTGTCTCAAAACTCACCGGTAACTTGCAGGCTTATTGTCTAACGTTTCTGACCCTTATTTCGAAATCATTATTTCTTTCTGTCAAACGACGACAAAAAGAGATGGTGAAAGCGAAGGCAAGCGTCAGAAGCGTTAGACAATACGGCCTCTGGTCTGGTACCGGGCGAGATGCCAAGCTATAATAGACATTTTTTCGAAAATATCTAATACTAAAAGTGATATGTTATATGACTCTAAGTGACAGGGATTTTTTCTTATTTTTTCCAAAACTGTATACTTAACTTGAAGTACCAGATTATCGCTGAGTCTTTGGACATCCTGTATAAGTATGTTAATATAGTTTTCTAATAGAACGAAAATTTTAGTTTCATATTATGTAATTCATAAATCATGTTTAGTCTATAAGTAGTTAATTAATTATCGTTAGGTATTAGACCCTGGTTGGTTTAAGAATGCTAGTTAAATTTTGTCTATGTGAGCTTAGAACTCATTACTGAACAATCGAGATTCCCTATTTTTTAACGGGTAGAGTCACGCAACGACTTAGCTTTTTGTTTATATAAAATTATTTGAGTAATGGCTCCTTGCACCCTACTTTCTCCGTTACCCATTTGAATCCCGCTTGTGTTAGGGGGAGGACGATGGTTTCGATACTTAGATAACAAAGTTAAATACTGATTATTTTTACTACAAACAGTTCCTTCTTATGTGACTTGAAATATTAAATTTTTAAGTTCAAAACATAATTTAGGAAAAAATATATATATCTTTGTCTACTCTAGGCCCTAGGTGGAATTGCCAGGGTCACTGCCGAGCGTACATTTCGATCATCCTTGTTGCCCGAATTCTGCCAACGCTTGTACGAATTTCATGATCTCCGGCGGGCTACAAGCAATATATGAGCGGTGCGGCTATCAGAACAAGCCGCTCCTGTTTGTGGCTAAGGGCATCTCTTTCGAATCAAACCGGTTGAAAAAAGACGCGTATATCGATAAATGAATAACGGTTCCCTCTGCAGCGCAACGCCGCGCAACGCAACAGCGCGCGTGCCGGCCATGTAAACAAGAGGATTGAGTAATTACGTAAGTCCCAGCCTGCAGACACGCCACGCTCTCAGCCAATTTCTGTACGACGCCGCTCGTTTATTTATGACGAGCACCAATTGCGCTTCTCTTTGTTACTTTATAGGCCCAGAATTTTGATAACAAAAATGAATAAATAAATACGCATCTGAGACCTGCCCGCGCTTGCGTTTATCTGGCAGAAGTTTCATATTTTATACACGCGATTACAGTACCTAATCAAATTTAGGAAAACTATTTCCGTTCTCTTAGATCGGTGAACTCGGAATGCGTTTTCTTTGTTGATTAACTTTGAAAATTGACGTGATATTAGATTGCAGGATGAAAGCTTTGATAGAATCGTTTTCTAGTGGGGTGGGATGAGCTCAAGGGAGGTCTATCCCTCCGGGCGCTTATTAGCGACTGCATATACTATTTGGGATTCCTATGGGATCAGAGGGGCGTCGGTGAAATGAAAACTAGCCATGTGAAAATGCTTTCATTGCTTTCACGCGTCGCTAGAGGCAATTTAGATGTTGCGGTGTTTTGCTGTATCTGTGGGCCCGGCCTCAGGGGGGCCGGCGACGCCATTTGTCACGCTCTGTGGGAGCCAAGTGATATGTGTGCAATTTTGGAACAATAGGCATCTTGATATTTATTTTACTAGTAATAATGGCAATTGATGCCTGGTAATAAGGGCTGGGCCCTGTAGTGATAAGAACGGCTTGACCTACATACCGTGCATCTCTAACTGGGATTGTGGCTTTATTGAAAAAAAGTCCTTTATAGGATCTGAGAAGCAAACATAATGGTAGTGAGTTAGCAATATGAAATTGGTCCTGTGCTTAACTGACAGTGATGTGGTGCTGTATCCGTGCATTTAAAATGTACCCCCTACTCTTTTTCCAAAATTAGGTAGTTTTGGGGTATTCTTACTCACAATCAGAATCAAGAGCGCTATTAATTTTGATGCTTAAAAAATTACACCCAAAAATCCATACAATTTTTTGTGTCAGTCTTGTGCCAAGTCATACAAACTGTGTAAAAAAGTAGCAAACTGACTAAAAAACTAAGGAAACTTTTTCTTTATGGAAATTGTCAGTACTCGTGATTTTGACTAAGAAAACCCCAAAGTATCCTCATTTAAGAAAAAAAAGTTAGTGGTAAAGTTATTCCCACCGGGTTGCGTCAATTTAATTTCCAACTTTAACACAATACAAATAAAGTAGCTATTACAAAATCTGCAAACGTGGGTAACAGTATTCTAAAATTGGCTTTATTTGTAGGTCGTAAAAGTTGAATATGAAATGAAGGCAAACCATCTGTCAGTGGTAAACTTTATGTAATTTTACTGTAACGTTTATGTACTTAGTGTACGCTAACGCATAAGTCTTATGTGCATTCGAAGTTATATATCGACGGTGCCAAGGAAAAACCCTTTAAGCGACATTTTGGACGAAAGTGATATGATATATCGTTGAAATCAACTTTTTATCTGCATCATTTGATCTTTATAGCAAAATGTCGCTTAAAGGGTTTCTCCTTTCCATCGTCGATATAATTCACACTTCTCCCACTCTTCGAGTTGCCTAACGAAACGAAAAGGTTCACTCCACTACAGCAAGTGTTGACTGCGGCTTTCGCGTTTCTGCAGATTTTTTAGTGCTAATAATTTAATGAGCACTTAAGCGACCCTCTTTGGTTGGAAGGACCAGGGGGCTTACCATGATCTTTCAATGAACGTTCCAAACGCAGAGCAGTTCAATTTAGGCACGTTAACTGAATCGTCGAAATTGGTACCACGACGTCTATTTCTCAGAGCTAAGTCTCAATCGCTTCAAGTGAAAGAAAGACCGATATTGTCTCTGGTCCGAAACTGAAACGCTAAGTCGCGAAAGGGATGCCGCTATATGCAAACCAAATATATCTATCTCTTTTAGTCTCGACTGACGTTTGGACGTTCGAAACCCAAAGTACTTCTAAAGTTAGCTTACGGTTTGATTTCTTTTTCATTTTAAAGTACTGAAAACTTTATAAAAAACTCATTTCCTTAAATAATGTTTCTTGGTCATAAAATATGACTTTTTTTTAGAGCTAAATATAATTTTTAACACAGTGGTTGTGAAACCTTTGTACAAAATGTATTGGTTATATTATTCTCTTTGCTTTGTACATTTTAAGCAATCTGCCTGCAGCTAAGATTTGGAACGCGAGGGCTATCGCGTATAATTTGCGAGGCGCTAGTGTAGCTTGAGGTCTTCGAAATGTCAAATGTCACTGTTTACGGTTTGGCTTCGCGGGTTTATTTCTATTTATATTAATATTGCGAATATTTAGCAATACGTTAGATTAATTATGCCAAATATAAGTTACGGATTAATGAATGTGATTGCTTTAAAAGCGGAGTTAAGAAAAAGAGGTGCAAAATTATACGGTCTGAAAGAACACCTAATTAAGAGGTTAGTTTTTTACTATAAACAAACTATTTTTTGTGTAAAATTTGCTTATTTACATTGTTGTTTACCAAGATTACAGCTGTTTTTTTCTTTTTACAGGCTTCAAGACTATGATAGGAACAATAATTTTGTTGGAAACATATGAGATGAAATACTAAAAACCGATTAGGCGTACATACTGTTGAGTGGCCTTCAGACAGTTCGTACAGCAGTGTAACATCGAGAAGTGTACTTATCACCTGACTTAGATATAGTGAATATTAACACTTACTTTTTAGAGGTTTACAAAGACAGTGTGCTGCAGTTCATAGAAAGGGCTATAATGATAAATGAATATTTAGTGGCTCTAGTGACAATGTACACAAAATAATTTGCTTTTCTATAGGGGACAAGTCCACTCTGAAAACACGAAAGCATTATC
This sequence comes from Archips crataeganus, assembly GCA_947859365.1. Lineage (NCBI taxonomy): Eukaryota > Metazoa > Arthropoda > Insecta > Lepidoptera > Tortricidae > Archips > Archips crataeganus. Next base: position 16,362,543 of record OX402053.1, read on the forward strand.
ATATTTTATGAGCATTGCCTTTGAATCAGATGGAAAAATTGTTCAATCCATGTGTGAGTGTGCTGCTGGTATGGGACCAAAGGCAGTTTGTGAGCACATAGCCTGTGTATGTTATGCAATTTTACGATTTAAAGAGTAAACAAACAGATATGGCATGAGCCGAAAAAAAAGAAAATGAACTTGTCTCCTAAAAAAGCTGAAAATCTTACATTTGAAATACAAAAATATAATGTCACCAAATCTAAACGAAATAATATGTGTTTTGATCCACGTACTGATAACACTTGCAACACTGTACAATGGTATGATTATGCTAACATAATATATAACAATGTAATAAACTATTGCTCTTTACAGAAAATACGGCTTGGCATAAGTGGTGTGTTTGAAGTTGCTTCCCTGCATGGAATATCTAATGACCATAAATAATTACCTTAAATTAGTACAATGAAACCCTACCTACTCTCTTCTACTATGTTATATGTATCTATTTCATGTGATAATTATACTTGAAAGGTTTAGGTAGTTAACTAAATGTAAACAAACTTCAGTTTCCAAATTTGGCATATTCAAGGATTCAAAACATTTTATTTATCTATCATTCTAATACAGTCAGCGTCAAATAGTTTGTGACACCCAAAGTGGTCAAATAGTTCGCATCACGTCTTTATTACAGTTGGAATAAGGCCGTGTTGCTAACTTTTTGGCCACTTTGGGTGTCACGAACTATTTGACGCTGACTGTACAAACTAGACTAACGTATTTTAATACAGAAATGTAAATGTTTAGATAGTTCAATGGGAGAATTACAGTATTTAAGACATCAGTCGTCATTGTTTTGTTTACATTTGGTTAATTACCTAAACCTTTCAAATATAGTTAATTATTATAGTAGATAATAGGGATGACTATGTATGGAAAGGATAAATAAAAAGTTTAGATGATTGATTTATTTTTACTTTTATTTAAGTACCTATAATTAACTGTCCAAAATCCTTATTTACATTATATTCTTCCTGAAATTAGTGAGCATAGAGCATACAAATATGATTCTTCCTCCAAGTGGTACTAAATTAGATGATAGATAACTTATTACTAAGAATCTTTAAAGTTTTTCCTAAATCAATGACATGCTTAACATTGATAGGTACGTTCAGATGACAATTTTTTCGATTGCCTGAGTTGGTGTGCTTCAAACTGATTACACCCTTTTTTCAGAAACTGTGGCATGTTTACTGTAACATCCATATGTGAAACAAGATCTTGAATACTAAAGCCACGATCACCGAGAATAATACTACCGCTACCGCTGAACCGCACTTGAACTGAATCGCAAAAGTAAGTAACGTCGTGGTACGAAATAGCGATGCAGTTCAGTTTAGAGCTTAAACTGAATCGTATTAAGAGATCATGGTAAGGCCCCAGTGTATTAATTCCTAAATAGAGCAAAGCTCTCAAAAGCATAGCGATAAAACTTCTCGTCAGTAACTACGACTGCCGAGAATTGCTAGTCGCTCAAGTACCCACATCAAGTAAGTACTCGAAGTATTCGCGAGTGCGGTTAAGTGCTAAAGTGGCTCAACTTTGACCGATTGTCTACAATGCCATCTCTGGGGAGAGAGCACACGCTTTTCTTGAGTTTTTCGCGTACTTAGAGATAACACACGCGCCGACTCGACTTGGAGATAGTCGCACAATCGCCCCCTAGCGGCGCTCTTGAGACATTATTTTTCTAACTTAATTCAGTCATAGAAGTAGAGTAGAAATATAACTAGATATAACGGTTTAGTCTCGACTACGGCCGTGCTGTGAGCGATATCTGCCAAGTATGAAGTCTCTAACATTACAGTTAAAGAGATAAGGTTACTTGGAATCGAATATAATATCCTTTCGTACTAAATACAAACTGAAATATAGATGCACAGAAAAAACCCCAGAAAAAAGACCAATGCTGGGAATCGAACCCAGGTCCTCAGCATTCCGTGCCGCGTGCCATACCCCTACACCACCACTGGTCTAGAGATTAGACACGAATCTTTCCTATACATCATACATTTCAATCTGCTAAATCATCACCTTATGCAGTGGTGGTGTAGGGGTATGGCACGCGGCACGGAATGCTGAGGACCTGGGTTCGATTCCCAGCATTGGTCTTTTTTCTGGGGTTTTTTCTGTGCATCTATATTTCAGTTTGTATTGAGTACGAAATGTATGATTTCACGGGATGACCGTAAAAGTAATAAAAAAAAAATGAAGTTGAAAAAATATGTACAAAAAAAAAAAAGATACTTCATAGCTAACTTGTTTAAAGTTGCACAGTAGCGCCATCTCTTGTCCAGGTGAGCGGTTAGTTCCGAAGGAGTGTTAAAATCTCTCGATGAGGGTGTAACATAGATGTGCGTTTGTCACTGCATAAGGTGATGATTTAGCAGATTGAAATGTATGATGTATAGGAAAGATTCGTGTCTAATCTCTAGACCAGTGGTGGTGTAGGGGTATGGCACGCGGCACGGAATGCTGAGGACCTGGGTTCGATTCCCAGCATTGGTCTTTTTTCTGGGGTTTTTTCTGTGCATCTATATTTCAGTTTGTATTTAGTACGAAATGTATGATTTCACGGGATGACCGTAAAAGTAATAAAAAAAAAAAATTAAGTTGGAAAAAAAAAAAAAATATGTACAAAAAAAAAGATACTTCATAGCTAACTTGTTTAAAGTTGCACAGTAGCGCCATCTCTTGTCCAGGTGAGCGATTAGTTCCGAAGGAGTGTTAAAATCTCTCGATGAGGGTGTAACATAGATGTGCGTTTGTCACTGCATAAGGTGATGATTTAGCAGATTGAAATGTATGATGTATAGGAAAGATTCGTGTCTAATCTCTAGACCAGTGGTGGTGTAGGGGTATGGCACGCGGCACGGAATGCTGAGGACCTGGGTTCGATTCCCAGCATTGGTCTTTTTTTCTGGGGTTTTTTCTGTGCATCTATATTTCAGTTTGTATTTAGTACGAAATGTATGATTTCACGGGATGACCGTAAAAGTAATAAAAAAAAAAATGAAGTTGAAAAAATATGTACAAAAAAAAAAGATACTTCATAGCTAACTTGTTTAAAGTTGCACAGTAGCGCCATCTCTTGTCCAGGTGAGCGGTTAGTTCCGAAGGAGTGTTAAAATCTCTCGATGAGGGTGTAACATAGATGTGCGTTTGTCACTGCATAAGGTGATGATTTAGCAGATTGAAATGTATGATGTATAGGAAAGATTCGTGTCTAATCTCTAGACCAGTGGTGGTGTAGGGGTATGGCACGCGGCACGGAATGCTGAGGACCTGGGTTCGATTCCCAGCATTGGTCTTTTTTCTGGGGTTTTTTCTGTGCATCTATATTTCAGTTTGTATTTAGTACGAAATGTATGATTTCACGGGATGACCGTAAAAGTAATAAAAAAAAAATGAAGTTGAAAAAATATGTACAAAAAAAAAAAAAGATACTTCATAGCTAACTTATAATATCCTGTTTATTCCTTATCCAATCGGAGTTTTTTTCCCCTAAAAACGTTTTACAAATTATTGTAAATCTTTAAAAAGGGATGAATGAAATCGGCAAAGTCGTTTTTAATCGGTAAAGTTAAATTAATTAGTGTATTTAATTCTGTTAACACTGGACAATATAATGCATTTACTTAACTCAATGACTGAGATTGCTCTGATAAAATTAAAGATGTTCATACATTCCTGAAATCAAATCACAAACTATTGACTTAGGTACATACATTGGTATGGAGACTTCAAATTAAATAACACTAATTAAAGTAATTTAGCTAATGCATTATAAATGCATCAACTGAGTTAAAACACAAATTTTGTATCACGTTTAATATTTGCGCCTTGTAAGTATATAAATAAAAAATAAAAAAAATATATCATGGGACAATTCACACCAATTGACCTAGTCCCAAAGTAAGCTTCGCAAAGCTTGTGTTGTGGGTACTAAGCAACGGATAAACATACTTATATAGATAGATACATACTTAAATACATATTAAACACCCAAGACCCGAGAACAAACATTCGTATTTTTCATACAAATATCTGCCCCGACACGGGAATCGAACTCGGAACCTCAAGCTTCGTAGTCAGGTTCTCTAACCACTAGGCCATCTGGTCGTCTAAATAATTTATCATAGAGGTCATCCTACTAATTACTAATATTATAAACGCGAAAGTTTGTAAGTATGGATGGATGGATGGATGAATGGATGTTTGTTACTCTTTCACGCTAAAACGGTTTGACGGCTTGTGATGAAATTTGGCACACAGATAGTTTATAACCTGGATTAACATATAGAATACTTTTTATCCCGAAAAATTGCATAGTTCCCGCGGGATAGCGATAAACGAATTCTTTGCAGACGGAGTCGCGGGCAGCAGCTAGTAGTTAAATAAACACAAAGAATTAGTATCATCACTTTTGGTTTCACACGACTAAACATACGGCCTATATTCTATAGGTACAATCGACAAAAGCCACGGCTTACCAGTTTCAAAACAAATTTGCTTGCAACCATCGAAGTTGCCTAACCCCGCCCTTAATTTTATTGACCAATGAGGAACAGAACATTTTTTGTTAATTACTTGCACATGTTTTGTCTAGTTGCTTGACCAATGAGGAACGGGTCTTACTTCAAAAAAAATGAAACAAAAAATCTTTGTGGGCCCGCCCACAAGTTTCATTGCACCCAAAATGTGCCTTTAATTAAGGTGTCAAGGCAAGGTTTTTGACGATTGTACCTACTTATCGAGTAGTAAAAAAAAATCATTTACTTTCAGACTGTTAATGTCCATAGTTTGTTAAATAGTAAAGTATACTCATGTATGAAAAAGGCTAATCTAGTAGCTGCAATAGATCTTTGCTCGAGAAAGCTCTGTTCAAGTGGCAAACTTTATACATATCTTTCTTTAGTAGGTATACTTACAAAAATAAAAGTTGTAACTGACTGACTGACCCATCGAAGTTTAGCCTAAGCCCGTGGACCTAGAAAGATGAAATTTCACATTGAAGTTCCTTTACGCTATAGACCAAGAATAAGGACTTTTTTAAAACATATAAGGGATTTCAATGGAGCGAAGTCGTGGGCGTAATCTTGATTGTAGTCTGTAATGTGTCTTAGATAGAGTGTAAATAATTCTTATAATTTCAAATATACATATATACAGGGTTATTTTTAATTCACTGACATCTTCTTAACCCTGAATTCCTATCACTCAAACAAATGTTTTTTGTTTTACGACTTTTTAAAATGAAGCACTTTTTTTCCCATACAAATACACAGAGTATCGTAAAAATAAGAGGTAATCTCAAATTTTCATAACGTTATTACACCAAAAATATTAAGTTATGACAAAAGCCGTAAAACAAAAAACATTTGTTTAAGTGGTAGGAGTTTAGGGTTAAAAGGATGCTAGTGAATTACAAATAACCCTGTATAACTAGATAAAAAATTATTTAAACTTTCTCATCTTTAATGTCATGTAAAATTAACTTCCAAGATTTGACCCATACATACATAAATAGATTGCGGGAGGGAGACCTATGTTCAGCGGTGTACGGCGTCTTTCGGCTGAAATGATGATACATAGATTAGATACATACAATACATAAATTGCAACTGAAATAAAAACTTGTAAATTAGGCAACCAGATATATGCTGTGCAGCTATGCTGCGTGGATGTGATAGCTATGCTACGAAACTATGTGACGATTTCCACAAATGCTAATCAGCTAATCTATGTAGCTGTTCGAGAAAGATCTATTTAGAGCACGCATCAACAGAACGCATCTTTCCATATAAAAACTATAAATTAAAAAAATTAAAAACCCAAACCACCCGCCCGCACCCGCTCCACCCGCTTAAGAGTTATGATACCGCAGACAGACAGACACACACACCCACACATAGCGGTCAAACTTATAACACCCCTCTTTTTGTGTCGGGGGTTAAAAAGATAGCTTAGTTGAACCAGTTTCCACTAGTGTTGTGCTATGCGGACCAATGAATATGATTGGTGTACCTATATCAAACGGATCCATAGCAATGAAGCATATTATAGCACATCTCTGGTCGAAAGCACACTTATGGGGCCTTCCAGTGGGTACAGGTCGATTCACAAGAGCTGGCAGGAATGGGTTGAACGAAAGTAATGTCACTTGTCATTTTTGTAGGAAAATGACTGATGCATGACATTTGCATATTTGTGTGAAGTGTATTCAAATACATAGATAACACATACATACTTTCATTCACTCATTCGATCCATTCGTGCCAGCTCTTGTGAATCGACCTGTACGCTTAGTATAAGTTTTACTTCACCAAAATACTTCTCGATCGCGTTTACGTAAAAAAATCAATTACTAGGGAAACATGGACAGCGCTCCGCGGCCGCGCGTCCATGTTTCCATATAATTGAAATTTTAACGTAAACGCGATCGAGAAGTAATTTAGTGAAGTAAAACTTATACTAAGCGTACTGTACATACCTACATTAACGCTCGTTCAGCGTTTCGAAGTTCTTGATTTGATTGAACATTCATATAACAGCTATTAGTAATTGCTAATAGATATTTAATATTGCTTGAGTAATGTTCAATGTAAACGGAAACCAATAACATATAATTATTGGTTTAGAAGCTTAATTGGGAATTTAGGTGTAGCTAACTAGCTAATGAACTGAAAGCTATTAATTGTGATATGTAGGTCATGTTATCCACCTTACGTAGAGTGGGAAATGTGAGAGAACATCGAACATATCCACAATTCAGGAATATCGTATTACAGTAATTATTATGTCAGCCATCATCCCAGCCTGTACGGCCCGCTGCGGGGCACAGGTCTTCTCTCGGAATAAGAAAGCCTGGGCCGTAGTTCTCAAGAGGGCCCAGTGCAGCCAACATTGAATTTCTTCACAGATTTGTTCAGGTTTCCTCACGATGTTTTCCTTCCCCGTAAAGCTCATGGTAAGTTTCAAACCTCTAGGTTACCACGGCCATGTCAGACCATTTTAGAAGAAATGGAAATAAACGGTCAGTAATCGGTAGTATTTTTTTTACTTTGACCAATGATATCTGCCGTTTTAAGAATCTGCCATTACCAGAATCTGCCGTTTAAACAATCTGCCATTCAGGGAAAAAGGGAAATTTGATCCCACCTCAACGCACCATAAACTGACACAGTTTTTGATTCGAGAAATAACGTCACTTTTAAGCCGAGTTCAGACATGCAATAAAAAAACGTGCAAGTTGCATTATACATTGTGAGGCAGTAGAGCGAACAAAATTGAAAATAGTCACAGTCACAGTCATCACAATGTAATGCAACTTGTACGATTTTTCATGCGGGTCTAAACTGGCCTTTAGACTAGGTACTATTTTTCAAATAATAATAAAATTAGAGATTCGCGCTGTCATAGTTCATCCATCATTACTTCTCATCTTCTCATATTTCGTTTTCAAGATTTTTTGCCAAAAATTGCAAATCTTTAGGCACTAGCAACATTGTCCCCTGGTGGACAGAACCATATATTTTTTTAAACTAAATAAATATTAATTAAATACGTATAAGTATCAAATTAATATCGCCGGAAAAAGCGTTAAAATGCATCAAGTTAAAAGATAAATGTGATATTGATTTCATCTACCTAGGGGTGATTGTGTAAAAGTTTTAATAAAATCGGTTACCTATTGTACACATTTTTACCAAGACGATCTGGTATAGGGTATAGTCGACCAAGTAAGAGCTTTATTATTTTTATGACAGTCCCTACTTACATCAGAAAAAGATGTATAAACCCCATATCACAAAAACAGCTCAAACTATAGGTATAGCAGTTGAATCGAGATTCCGTGATTTCACAAAAATTCCGGCTGCAATTCCCAAAAATGACATCGTGGATTTTATTAACATTGCAAAACAAACCGTGCCAAATTTCGTGTCTGTAATTCTAACGTCTGAAAGTTTTGGATTCTATCCCGATCCCGTGAGATATTATTATGTGTTTCAGACGTCCAGTTATCTACATGCATACCAAATTTTATCGGAAGTTCTCTATCCGTTTTAGCGTGAAGGAGTAAGAAACACTCGACTTGACTTTGACTTAATGTCCTATTATGACTCCTATGTCCCCTGGGTGGGGCAGTGTGTTTATTAGATTTCATGGATTTGTGTTATTTTGATTGTGTATGTTGTTAAGAGATAAATGAACATTATCATATCGCTTTTTAGCGATAAGACCGCCTATTGTCTACCTGAATTTTTATTTTTGTAATGTCACTGTACTGTTTTTGGTGATCAATAAGAATATTTGTATTGTATTGTATTGTATCATAAAGTGAAATGAACATATAAAGGTTACTTAGCGATCTGCATCATAAAATATGGCATGTTATATTTGTTATATTTGTGGCATTTGACCGGGTTCGAGTCCCGACAAAAACAAGCTATTTTTCAAAAACCTATATATGCAGTATTTTTGTTCTAAAAAATAAAGGAATGTCTTCTTGGTATAGAATGTGCTATTTTCAATATTTTAGGTAGTTACACCCTATAAATATATGTAGTACCTAGGAGGAAGTAGGAATTAGGATATCTCGGATATCAATCTAAACAAAAAGCGATCACGTAGGCCCAATAACAAGGGTTCCCAGCTATTTTAGTCCACGGCAGTTTTCCATCCGCATTCAAATTATAACATACCTACATAACAAGATTGTTTTTTGGAGTATTTTTGTATTTATATAATTTTATTTTTTCAACTCCAAATTTTTTACTTTTACCTACGGTTTTTCTGGGTTTTTCTGTGCATCCATATTTCAGTTTGTATTAAGTATGATATACAGGGTAATTTTTTAGTCAGTGCACAAATTTTGATATTTGATTCAGTATCGTTGATTCGCGATTATCTCTGTTCGAGAATTTACTTTTTTACATTTTGAAATTTGGGTTGGATATAGTAATTCATCCAATAATTGTTCAAGTTACTATGAAAAACAAAAAAAATAAGTAATAAATATTCCAATGAAAAATTCTGAAATTTGTTATTTTAACTATACTGAATGGCATATTAAAATTTGTGCACTTATTAAAAAATTACCCTGTATATTTGTAACATACGTTTACAAAATTTTGCTGATCTCCCTAATGCATAATTGTATGTTTGTAATTTTATGGTCATAAAACTGTATTTCTACAAGTTTTAATGCAGGATATTGTTATATGAGCCTTGATAGCCTAGTTATTTGACCTATGATCTCTCAAGCAGGGGGCTCAAGCCCGGGCTCGCAAATTTTTCGGAATTTACGTGCGTTATTTATTACATTTGAAAGTTACCATGTTTACGGGAAACGTCACCACTGGGCCTGCGTGGGAACTACAGCTCAAGCCCTCTCATTCTGAGAGGAGACCTGTGCCCTAAAGTAGGATGCATTAACATAGGCTGGGATGATGATGATGATGAAGATAATTGTTGAGAATCATTGCATTAAATTCGGGCGTGCTCACATGATGTTCCTGCACCCGTCATTCCTTCAAAATGAGCATTGAGCACCGAGTTTGTTTGACACTTGTCTTCATCTCGTTAATCCGTTGTGAGTTAAGCCAGGGATTCACTAAGGGTACAAATGTAGCCAGCGTCGCAGGTTTACATCACAGGAATAAATAAACGGAACAGAAGAAAAACTTCCGAACAGAGCTACCTCTTACCTATTATCATAGGGTTGTCACTCGGTAAAAAAAAATTAAAAATCAAAATATTTTATTCAAACAAGTACTTAAGTATCTAATATCTGTTTATCTACAAACACTACAACAGGTAGGCATCTTTAAAAACAACCGAACACCCGAACTATGTATGTAGCTAAACGCTAAACGGTCGCGTCGTTGCTGGCGGCACACCTGAACTTTGTCTACTCACTGAGCTAGTTCAAACCGGTTTGTCTCCGAGCGGGCGCCGGTGCACGCCCCCCCCCCCCCCCGTCCAGTCTGTGACAGGTCACGCACACATATGTTGTGCGTGTAGTAGTGTTATGCGTGCGCGGCGTTGTTTGAAGCGTTTATTCTGTTCCGTTTATTTATTCCTGTGTTTACATGGTTCACGGCCTTCGCTCGACACAATATGGCCAAGTAAATAATGTTGCCAACAGGTCGAGCGAAGTTTGGCGACGTGCTGCCACTTCTCCCGACGCCACAGGCTTTATCGGTATCTCTTCTCTTTGTATAAGTACGGTTGCCCTAATAAATAAATAAATAAATAAATAAATATCACGGGACAATTCACACCAATTGATCTAGTCCCAAAGTAAGCTATTGCAAAGCTTGTGTTATGGGTACTAGGCAACGGATAAACATACTTATATTGATAGATACATACTTAAATACATATTAAACACCCAAGACCCGAGAACAAACATTCGTATTTTTCATACAAATATCTGCCCCGACACGGGAATTGAACCATAATATGGAAGCATAATTTTGTATCTGTCTCGTACTCATGTATTATTTTTTTTTATGTTAGAAACGCCAGACAAACGAATTAGTGGGTCACCTGATGTTAAATGATCACCACTGTCCATAGACACCCGCAGCGCTATACGTGATGCCAGTGCGTTGTCGGCCCTAAAGGAAAGGGAACAAGGGAAGGGGGTGAGGGAAGGGGTGAGGTATTGGGCCCCCGGCACTCTCACTGACCGTACGAAACGCAAGCAGGATTACTGCTGCTTCACGCCGATGTTCTGTGAGAGGGTGGTACTGCCCCGGACGAGCCGGCCCATTCGTGATGCAGCGGCTAGCTACAACATGGCTCTACCACTACTAAAATCTAAATCCTAATCCTAATCTAAATTCTAAATCCTAATTTATAAACTTAATCGATAAGTGCCAGTTCTGAACAATATAGAAAAAAAAGAAAGCAAAATTTCGCACGATATCAGCTTTAGGTAGGTACATGAGGACTTCTCTCCACGCACAGTTTAAGAGCCACTGCACTACATTAAGTATTTAAAAAAAATAAGCAGCTAAATATGGAAGTTTCATTTAAAATTTAACTTATGCCTCATTCAGTAATTTATTAATTAATTGCGATTTTATGAAAGTGCTCCTTCACTGGTTATTCACGCAGTGAAGTGACTGAAAAAAGGTTCAGCATTTTCTATGCCCCAATTTAAAAATGGCATCAAATATTATTTTGATTTAGTAAATGAAAGCGACAAACATATGTTAGTAATCTTATTAATTTAATCATGCAACGTTGAACTTTTAAACCTGTTTATTTAATTCGATGCATATTTAATCCATTAACCTTGTGATTAGATTTTGTTATTCTAGGTGCACTAATTTGCGTATTTGTCTAAGGTGAATATGTTAGCTTAACGCTATTCATAACACGGATGGACAATTTGGCTGCACCTTAGGATTATTTAATTTTAACGCAATAGACCCTATTTTTCAATTTCAATTCGACTGCCAAATCTAATGGAAGCCGCGGGTAAAGAATAGTAAAGGTAACAAAGGTCCAATAACAAATAAAAATTATAAAGTTTCTTTAACTTTTTCGTATTTCTTCCCAGTTATTTTAGCTTGAAGCCATATCTAGCCAATATTCGAGGGCCGGAATCATTTAGCCATATTTTCCCAATAGGGATGACGACATCACCAGTCAACTGACGTAACTACAGTCGAGGAAAGTGAATTGCGTAGGATGGAACCATTTTGTTCCAAATGTCATATTGACATTCCCTACATCTGCCGAAGAAATCAGTATGCTTAGTATAAGTTTTCTTGTATTGAGAAGTATTGAGAAGTATTGAAGTGAAGGAAAACTTATACTAAGCATACTGAATCGCGTGCCAGGGTGGAAACTTTTCAGAACCAATTTCGAGATGATTTCTTTGGCAGATATTGGTATGTCAACATCATCCCAGAATCCCAGGCCTCCTCACAAAATGGGAGGGAATGAGTTGTTGTTTTCTGCAATCCTACAATCTTAGCGTCCTTTTTCCTTTTCTTTTATTATTCGAGGGAGGAAAACGAGCAAGCGGTTCGTCTGATCGGAGATGATTAGGTACCACCGCCAATGAATACCAACAACTCAAGCAAAGTCATTGGTATGTTGCCCGGCTTTAAAGGAAGTAGGTAGGTATAAGCCTTATCTTGAAAGCTCCGATGTCATAATAATTGTTAATTGTTAATTGTGTGTTGTGTTGTTGTTGTTTAGACGACCAGATGGCCTAGTAGGTAGAGAACCTGACTACGAAGCTTGAGGTCCCGGGTTCGATTCCCGCGTCGGGGCAGATATTTGTATGAATAAATACGAATATTTGTTCTCGGGTCTTGGGTGTTTAATATGTATTTAAGTATGTATCTATCTATATAAGTATGTTTATCCGTTGCCTTGTACCCATAACACAAGCTATGCTTAGCTTACTTTGGGACTAGGTCAATTGGTGTGAAAATTGTCCCGCGATATTTATTATTTATTAAAAATTGTCTGAAAATTGCCGAGTTGCTGAGCTGCCGCTTATCCCAATTCTGGATTGGTTTTTAATATGCTTATTCCACAATTCCTTCCAACGTACCTATTTTATATGGCATGCGTCCGCACAATACATATATTATTATGTAGGTATGTTCATAGTGGTACATCCTCAACAAGCAAACCCAAACGTAATCTTTTTGAAAACACACTAACACCAAGCGTTTAGCCATTTGTTGTTTATCTAAACTAAATAAAACAATGTGGCGTGCCATCGGTTTTCGATTTCGATTTCAAATAAATCGTATTCACAATCTAGAAATACTTTAGCGCCGCGTGCGGAGGGTTCCAACGTCCCCTTGCTTGCGTTCCATCGTCCCTGAGGGCTGATAGGAACTCCATCGCTGAATATCAACCAACGCAGCTCCTGCGAGTGTTTGGAAATTGAAAAGATATGATACACAGTTCAGTCAAGCGCGAGTCGTTAGGGGATCGTGGGTGAGGGGAACGCGGTTATGAATCTTATGATGCTCGTTTGTCTGTAATACTTATATTGTTTTAACCGGCTCCGATTTTGTTAAGAAGATGATGGCCGTATGTATGGGAAAAGTTGGAAATTCCTTATCTAGTAGACTGTTGCATGCAACTGTTGGGAGGAAGCTCACTCGAAGGGATAAGGATGTGTTTAATGACATTACAGATCGCAAGTTTTTGGGCCTGAGTCTTGAGCTTGTGAACTATTTTTATAATAAAAAGACAATAAAATAAATAAATAATTTTCAAACATTTTTTTCGAGTTTAACTAACAAGTTTTTATTTCGAATATAGTCAGTTACAGAGAAAAGGTACCCCCTTATGACAGCAGTAACCACACCTCTTTTTCTCTGCAGCTGACCGTACATTTAATTTCATTTTCGAGTTTGGTATTTTAATACCTTTAATATTTATTTGTTCCGGAGATCTTGAAAACAGTTCTAACGATCTAGATGAAATTTACTAAGTATGTGGAGGTTTTCGAGGGCAAACAATCGACTAAGATTGATCTTATCTCTAGGAAAACGTGTGTTTTCAAATTTTAGCCCGAGGAAAACTCGGTCGCCCAAGTAAAGTAGATATCCTTGGTACGAAATCGATTGCAGGAAAGAATTTATAAAAGAAGCTAAATGTAAAATCCGGCTGCGGTAGAACATACGTAAATAAATTCAAACTTTGAATTTATTAATCAATGAAATCTAACCCTTTCTTTTGACTTTATCGTAGTCGGGTAAAAATAAATGAATCATCGAAGCGTAATATAATAAGACAACTTTTGATGTTCAGGTAAAATTCTAACTCGCCGACTGATTGTAATGAAGCCTAAACAGCACAGTTTCGAAGAATTTAATTTGTGTAACGGAATACCTGCGCCTATAATTGCTGATGGAATCTTTGAACTGACTTTAGTTTGTTTGATCTTATAAAGTTTCTGAAAGGATCGGTAGGATTTCACTTCATTTTATTTTCTTTCTGACACTAAGAAAGAAAGATAAATTTAGATAAAGGCTAGATTCTTCAACAATTCAAAGTGTGAATAAAACTAGAACTATTTTTTCATTATGAGAGGGAGGAAAACGAGCAAGCGGGTCATCTAATGGAAAATGAGCACCAAATATCAACAACTCAAAGAGAGTCACTGATCTGTTGCCGGCTTTTAAGAAGGAGAGGGAATAGGGGAGAGGGAGGGGGAGAGGTATTGGGCCCCCGGCGCTCTCACTGACCGTATGAAACGCAGCAAAAAAAAGGAACTTTGATTATTGTATAGGTAACGCCATCAGAGTTGAGGTCACGCACACAACAACACGTCATGTAATGACAGCGGGATTTTGACATTTATTTGTACCGATAGCAAGTTCAACAGACTCAACATAGAATTACAAGATTGACTAAAAATTTCTTCAACCTATTTCTTTAATAATAATTTAGGAAAATAAATCTACCTAGTTCAAAAAAACAGAAAATAAAATATTTTGATCTATTTTATATAAATCAGATTATATTTTACGCTATTTATAAAATAACGATTTTTTCGTGCGAATATTTCTTATCAGTTTCAAATTGTTTTATTTCCAAAATAGGTTATATATGAAAAAAGAAAAATTATAATATGCATTATTTATTATGCATAGTATTGCGTAAGTATTTCATCATAAGATCATATAGCTCACATTTTCATTCACTCAGTCATTTCATTCATTCACTATCTTTTTTGCAATCAGTACTTTATGTAGCTGTGTGTGTAATCATTCGCCTCAACTCTCGTGGTGTTACCTATAGTAGGTAATTGATTGATTAAGGCGTTACTTTGTGACGGTCCTTATCAATGAACTATCCTTCCGTTGTCAACCCGTTTTGTTGTGGCCTTAGGGTGAAGCCAGACGAGCGTAATTTTGTGAGTCGTAAGCGGCAGAATTTCGGTCGCGCCATACAATATGCAGGTCATCACGTGACACTCACGTGACACAATGTATGGCGCAACCGCCAGTAGTGGTAGAGCCATGTTGTAGCTAGCCGCTGCATCACGAATGGGCCGGCTCGTCCGGGGCAATACCACCCTCTCACAGAACCCCGGCGTGAAGCAGCAGTACCTACTCCTGCTGCGTTTCGTACGGTCAGTGAGAGCGCCGGGGGCCCAATACCTCTCCCCTCCTCTATTCCCTTTCCTTTTTCCTCTCCTTTTTAGGGCCGACAACGCACTGGCATCGCGTAAAGCGCTGCGGGTGTCTATGGACAGTGGTGATCATTTAACATCAGGTGACCCACTAGTTCGTTTGTCTGGCCTCTATAACATAAAAAAAAAACGAAATTTTGCCGCTCAAGACTCACAAAATTACGCTCGTTGGCTTCACCCTAAAATGGACTAATACACACAGCGCAGATGATTTATTGTTTTATCGTAAAATATCTGTGGGCACAGACATATAATCCATCCATCGAAAATGGTGAGGATATTATTCGTGTATACAAATATAGCATAACTAGCTATTGCCCGCGACTTCGTCTTCGAAGAATTCATTTATCGCTATCCCGCGGGAACCATGTAATTTTCCGGGATAATAAGTATTATATTTGTAAATCCGGGTTAAAAACTATCTTTGTGCCAAGATTCATTAGAATCCGTCAAACCGTTTTAGCGTGAAACAGTAACAAACATCCACTCATCCATCCAGCCATACAAACTTTTACGTTTATAATACACGATACAACGCCATCTAACGGTATTCAACCTGTCATGTCAGAAACCCTCATTCATTGAATAGGTATCTAGAAACCATTTGGGAAGAGCTCTTGTATATTATACTCATCTTAGTGTAACGAAGCTCAAATAGGAGAATCGAGTTAGCTGTAAGGACGTTCGGTGCTAAGTGCTGTGCTTTAATTGAAACTAAGACATTAACAAGATGCGGGAGATGCGCTTAGCTGCATATTCTAGCGTACTTTATAAATTACAAAATCAATGTAATTTATTGTCTAATGCACTGACGCTTGCCTTCGCTTCCACCACCTTCCACCATCTTATGCCGTTTGACAGAAAGTAATAGTGAATGCAATAGCAAGCGTCCGCGCATTAGACAATAAGTACGACCTCTGGTCTAGGTTTGATGAAAAATGTGGGTAATGTCAATGCACCTAACTATTACTTATTTAGGAGGGCTTGCGCGGACCAGACTATATACCTCTGATTTAATGTTAACCCAGCGTTAAGTAGTGTCAAAATGTATGGAACTGTCATCCCTAACCAAAGGTTAACGAAGTAGCTTTTTAACCCAAGACCGTGCAAGCGGCCCAGGTCATAACATAAAGCGTTGAGCGATTATTCTGTTCATTGCTGTGCATTTAGACGACCAGATGGCCTAGTGGTTAGAGAACCTGACTACGAAGCTTGAGGTCCCGGGTTCGATTCCCGTGTCGGGGCAGATATTTGTATGAAAAATACGAATGTTTGTTCTCGGGTCTTGGGTGTTTAATATGTATTTAAGCATGTATCTATCTATATAAGTATGTTTATCCGTTGCTTAGTACCCATAACACAAGCTTTGCTAAGCTTACTTTGGGACTAGGTCAATTGGTGTGAAGTGTCCCATGATATTTATTATTTATTTATTTATTTATTTATTGCGTGTGATGCTAGATTATCATTACGCAGCAAGCATCTTGGCCGCGTAATGTACAGAGAAATCCTCTAGTCCTGACCGGGCAGTAAAAGACGTACTTCCGTTTGGCAAATTATTTTCCCCAAACTAATAATTCATTTGGCAAATGTTTAATTTCCCAAATGTTTATTTTTTCTGAAACTGTAAACTAATCAGGATATATTTCAGGACTAAGTATTCTGTAGGTTAGGTTAGGTTAGTGTTGAATATACCTAACGCTGGCCATCAACAGTATCCTTTGGCTGTCTTGTTTTTATACCAGGATTTATCTGTCACTGTCTTCTGTGCGGTTTTTCGGAGCATGTCATAGTTTTAAATATGGTTTAATAAATATTATTTACAAGTATTTAAATCCATTTTCTAATAGTTAGGCTAAGTTTTTTTTATATCAATCCTGAAAAGTTTACAGTTTCAGAAAAATAAACAGTTGGGAAATGAAACATTTGCCAAATGAATCAGTTTGGGAAAAATAATTTGCGAAAAATTAGTAAACCGTTTACAAACATAACATTTATTTAGATTTGCCTACAGTTGATCCGGCATCCCCTACGCTGATGTAATAAACTTGACTTAATCCACAGGAATCCATATCCACAGGAGGAGAGACGTAAACAAAAAAATGTGTCTGACCTTAAAAGGGTTACGTGACGTTCGTACAAATTACTATAAATTTTAACGAACGTCTAAATGAAAAATACGTAACATTCCAACTTTGAACACTGGACGACATATTTAATAAGCTGTTCAATATTATATTTACCAACCCATATCAACTATACTGACTAGCAAAAATAAAGGGGAATGTCAAGTGTAGTTCAATTATCCCGTTATTTTTGCTCGTCAGTGTATTTCAATAGTCATTTGCTCAAAGAAATTATTCAACGAAATTAACTTTTAAGAGGGTACGATGCACAACATTTCTCCATACAAACGTAATCCCCTGTTTCATCCCTGGATAATGGCTTTAGAGCCAATTTTTTTTTACTGTGTAATCTGTATCTACCACAGCTATGCCCCTATGTTTCGTTTTTTTCCATATTTCAATTAACATAAGAAATATGAGCTTACAAAAACTGAAAAAAATGCCCAATTTCAACGTCATTTTCAGACACTCATCAGAAAAGAATCCCTGATATAAACAAAAAAAGGAAAACATATGGGCATAGTTAAATCTGTCCTCTAATTATTTTTGAAAAAAGTAATTTTATTGGTGCAGTTTTCGAGAAGAAAACAGGGGATTACGAAATGCTGTTTTGATCAATTTTACGCGCCTAATAACGGTCTGAGGTGCAGTTGTCCCGCTCTCGCTGTACTGACACGGAGGGGTTCGGGCGAGACAGCGACATTTCATTAAAATACCTATTTCTCAAAAGTCTCTCAGCCATCGTACCCTCTTAATGCAACTCTTTATTTTATGGCTTTCGGAATACAAATATTATTTATATTTTAATACTTTCTGATCAATCTCATATTTATGTATTACTAGGGGCGTTCAATAAAAAGTGAGAATGAGTATGTTATAAACAACTTTTACTAAATGTCATTTTATTTTTTGACATAGTCACCTTTTAGCATAATAAACTTAGTATATCTTTTTTCTAAACTTAAAATTCCATTTTTAAAAAAGGTCTCATCTTGAGTTCTTAAAAAATCTTGTACTGCAGCGACTACCGCGTCGTCGTCTTCAAATTTCTGGCCTCTCAGGTATTGTTTCAATCTCGGAAATAGGTAGAAATCACTGGGAGCGAGATCTGGTGAATACGGAGGATGCTTAAGGATATCGAACCCAGCATCACGAATTGCAGCCATTGCAACGGCGGACTTGTGTGCCGGGGCATTGTCCTGGTGGAACAGCACAACTTTCGAGAGTTTACCTCGCCGTTTTTCGCGGATCTCATTGCGCAATGTTGCTATTTGTTTGGCGTATAATGTGCCCGTAATAGTGGCTCCATGCTCGAGATACTCAATCATTAATACCCCTTTACCATCCCAAAAAACAGAGCCCATGACCTTACCGGCAGATGGGCTCACCTTGAATTTCTTCGGAGTTGGAGATGATGGCCTTTTCCATGTCATAGACTGCAGTTTCGTTTCTGGGTCGTAATGATGGAGCCATGTTTCGTCCATTGTTATAAATCGCGTCAAAAAAAGTTCCCGGTCTTGCTGCATAAGGTTCAAAGCTTCTTGACAAATCTCTTGTCTAGTTTGTTTTTGCGTGTCAGTAAGCATTCTTGGTACCCAACGCGCAGATACCTTTTTCATACCCAAGCGTTCATGTAAAATATTACGCACGCTCCCCGTTGAAATCTTTAAATTTTCAGCAATAAAACGAACCGTGACACGACGATCCGCCAAAACTGAGTTTTCGACTTTTTTCACACTGTTACTGTTACTGTTACTGCTGTAGTAGGGCGTCCGGAGCGGGGGTCGTCCATTGTCGATGTTCTTCCATGTCTAAATTCGGCGCACCAACGTGCGACTGTCGAATACGGAGGAGCATTAGACCCTAAAGTGTCCCTCAAATCCAAATTGACTTGGTCCGTAGAAAAATTTTTCAAACACAAGTATTTGATAACGGCGCGCAGTTCAATTTTCTCCATTTTCGCTAACGTACTCAATAGCATTGCAAAGAAATTACCGTATATTTTTTTAAACAAAAGACAGGTAGTTTTTTTTTCATAGCAATCAGCTAGATAGATTAGCTTTACCGGCCAGTATTTAATTTCGTAATATTAAAAGAGTTTGCATCTCATTCTCACTTTATATTGAACGCCCCTCGTAAATAACCGAGTCATCCTTCCTCGCGTTATACTCGTACATTATATCATCGACTGCTAACGGAATATTTCTGATAACAATGCATACTCTCGCTAATTCTCGCCCTTTATAGCTTGTATCACATCGTAACCCTTTAGCAAGCAAAAGGAAAAAAAGCCGTGGTGGCCTAGAATGTTTGAATGTTTAGTTTTAGTTTTGATGTCAGTGTAATTTTTTAAAGTTACAATGATAATTTTAGTATAGTAATTATATAATTTGTGTCTGTTTTGTGTGGCCTTCCATGATTTTATTTTACTGTACTGTGTCCTGGCGGAAGGCCAGTGCTGGTTTTTAACTAGCGACATGCTGATCCGGGACCCTTTTGTAACAGCACTAATGTGTACCTAATGTCTACGTCTATGTTTGTACTCTTACTTTTGCCTGTGTACGTGTTATTGTTGTTATAAATAAATGTTTTTCTTTCTTTCTTTCTTTCCTAGTGGTTTGACCTATGGCCTCTCAAGCAGAGGTTCGTGGGTTCAAATCCCGGCTCGCACCTCTGAGTTTTTCGGAATTTATGTGCGAAATTACATTTGAAATTTACCATAAGCTTTACGGTGAAGGAAAGCATCGCGAGGAAACCTGCATACACCTATGAATAAATTCAATGGTGTGTGTGAAGTTCCCAATAGGGATGTTGACACTACCAATCAACTACTACTTACTACTACTATTTATGAGCTGCCAAAACACAATTCTCCCATAGACTTCGAATGGCAATAGCAACTAATGACGTCACTTGTTCGACAACTCAATCAACTAACTATTTATTTGTTTTAAAGCAACCAAAAAAACTAATTGGCAGTTTATTGAAAATTAATCTGGTTTTCAGGGCTAAAATAAAGCGTTTTTTTTTACAGGAGTCGTGTCTTCGAATTACTTTTTTAATGGCAATAACATCCCCTATCTGCACTGGGCTCGCGTGGGAACTACGGCCCATGGCCTGTGCCCATTCGTGGGACGTACTGGGGTGTCCCATAAGTAAAGAGACAAGATTGAAATGAAAATATCTAATGAAAAAATATAATAAAGTGCTAACATTTACATTAAGTCCAATCAAGAATATATTCAAATTTGTTATTTTATATTAAATTTGCTTGTGGAATGCCTTTATAGCCAATTTTTCTGAGGTTTATTGTTGCTCGCCACATTACAGCTTTTCCTGACCTAGTTGCCACAATTTTAGCCGATCTAGTCCATCGATGTGTAAATGCAGGCAATGATTTGGGGTTTTCCGTTTGTTTTTTATATTCTCGTTTGCATAAATACCAAAAAGTTTCAATACCACGAGCTTGGGGGACATTTGGGGCATCATTATGTTTTCGTATAAAATCTATCCCCGCAGCCTGTAAATGTTGGGTGACTTCGGTGGCGTAGTGGCATGACGCCATATCCGGCCAGAATATAATTTCTTCCCTATGGTAATATTTATCAATGAAGGGAATCAATCGCTTTATTATACATTCTCTCAGGTAAATGCGTGCGTTCATAGAGCCTGTGCAAATATATGGTTCAGACGTATTACCACTCTGGTCTATGGCTTGCCAAAGTAGGTATTTATTGAAAAATTTGGCCTTTGGTATGATTTTTTGTGAATAATCTACAGCGTCCCGAACCCGATTGTTTGCATGGTAGTATTGCTTCCCAGGAAAGGAACATCCACTGGGTCCACGGGCACGTAGGTCTCGTCATCAATTATAAGAACTTTTTTCGGTGTTTTTTCATACCCTCTTCGGCATCCTTTTTTAGCTCGCACTTCCTGGTCTTTAATATATTTAGGAGCAGATAATTTTACAAACGCTTTAAGCTATAGGTCGAGTGTTTTCATTCGAGCTATACTTGACTTCGATATTTTCAATTTATCCGCAGCAACTCTAACAGACATCGAGGGATTCCGTTTATAAACTTTTTTACCTTATTTATATTTTTAGGTGACGAAACAGTACGTTTTCTTCCAGAAATATTTTTATAAATATCTTCGTGCGTTTCTTCAAAACGCTTATAATTCGATACAAAGTAGTTCTTCTGACTCCCTCTGGAGAAAAATGACGTGTCGTGTCCGTTTTTCCATGACATTTATAAAATTGAAAAATTATTTTTGCAAATACTTCGTGTTCAGCTCTCTTTATAATTAAAACTTTAAAAATACTTTCAAAATTCCCGCTTAATCTGACAGACATAATGCCTACGGTGGCCATGACAGTTATTTTTCTTAAAAAAATGAAAATCTTTTCAACCAGTTTGAAATTTGAAATTTGTCTCTTTACTTCTGGGACAGCCTTTAGTTATAAAGGCTGGGCTAGGATGAAGCAAAAGGAAACACTAAACAGCATATTAAATCTACAGGGTTATTTGTAATTCACTAGCATCCTTTTAACCCTAAACTCCTACCACTTAAGCAAATGCTTTTTGTTTTACGACTTTTGTCATAACTTAATATTTTTGGTGTAATAACGTTTTGAAAATTTGAGATTACCTGTTATTTTTATGATAAGTACTCTGTGTATTTGTATGGGAAAAAAAGTGCTTCATTTTAAAAAGTCGTAAAACAAAACACATTTGTTTGAGTGATAGGAATTCAGGGTTAAGAGGATGTCAGTGAATTAAAAATAACCCTGTATGTAACCTAATTCTAATACATAAAAATCTCGTGTTCACGGTGTTTTTTATCGAACTCCTCCCAAACGGCTTGACCGCTTTTTATGATAATTTTTCTCTATATTTGCTAGGTCTGAACATAGGTCGTAGGCTATTTTTATACCACTGTTCTTCGCAGACAGAGTCGCGGGTAACAGTTAGTCTAATATATAAAAATCTCGTGTCACGGTGTTTGTGATCGAACTTTTTCGTAACAGATAATAAATAACATCTCGGCACACTTATTCGTACTTTTCCATACAAAATATCTGCCCCGACCCGGTATCGAACCCGGGACCCCAAGCTTCGTAGTCAGGTTTTCCCGCAGTTAGAAAACCTGACTACAAAAAGCTTGGGTCCCGAGTCCCAGCGGGGCTATCTAGTCGTCTTAATATCATTATTATCATAACGGTACTACTGATAGCAATAAGATTTTTTATTTCTTTCGAGGTCATCGATATAAATATTTGATAAAATGTAGTCTACAGATGCAATAACTTTAAAAAATCGGCCAAGAGCGTGTCGGAGACACCTAGGATAGGGTTCCGCAGCCATTACGACGTGTACTATCTGTATTCAACAATTCAAGGATTTTGTATTTGCGGAAATTCCCAAGTAGATATATTTTCTAGGTCAGGCTGCTATTTACTCTTAAACTACTAATAATTCTCAAGCAAACTTTGCCGATATAGTTTTACTTGTTAAATTGAGATATTTCCTGCCATCCTGATTTTTTACAAAATTTTTATACCAACAGTTTAGTTTTTAAAGGGGGGGGGACGCTCGATTTAAGCAAAAAAAATCACTTTAAAGTTGAATATTTCGCAAAAGAATCACTGTATCGAAAAGTCGTCTTGAGAAACCCGTAATGATTTTAAAAGACCTATCCAACGATAGCCCACATTATAAAGTGAAACAAGAAAAAAAAATCACCCCCACTTTACGTCTATGGGAGGTACCCTAAAAAAATTTTTTTTTACATTTTATTTTATGACTTTCTCGGGGCCATTACTATATATACCCATGCAAAATTACAGCTTTCTAGCACTAATAGCCACTGCGCTAAGCCGCGGACAGACAGGCAGACAGACATGACGAAACTATAAGGGATCCGTTTTGCCATTTTGGCTCCGGAACCCTAAAAAATTACCCTTTGAGGTCTCCTTCGAGCTTTTATAAATCTGAAAGGAGTTCAAACGTGTCTATCTGAATTCGCCATTTTTGCGTGGGCCTTACTCGCAGGGTCAACATAAATAAAAGCAATTTCGTTCTCTAGCGCGGTGTGCTAAAATAAACAATGGGTGAAAAGACCCCTAAGCAATCATTACAGTAAAAAAACTTTAGGGTGAATGCCGAGCCACGCGCAAGATGAGCATCCTTTTATCCCCTGTTATATTCCATGGCACAATATAAATGTACATAGTCATCTTTATAAAGTGCAATGTAAGCGACCGTATTTGAATGTTGCGCGGGGTTCGTTGTAAGCAATTTATCATCCCAAACTAAATAAGTTATAAATTCAGGAAGATGCACGAAAGAAAACTAAGTCTCTTTTTTACTAAATTAAAATATTCATAAAGTCATATTCTGTCAAGACAATATGATTAGGCATTAGAATACACATCACGAATATCATCCGCAATGTGATAATACATTCTAAAATTATGACTCAGCACGTCTCGTGTCTCGAAGCTCGTAATGTAAAAAGTACGTATTTTTTATGAATTCGACCTACAAAACACTTTTTCCGAACATTCCCGTGTACCTACCGGTTTTTACAATATTTAAAGGTATTCCTGCTTATGGAAACAAAAAAGTTACTTAAAAATATACAGCCTTTGGGAAAGCTTTATTCAAGACTTTTAAATTACCCTGAAAAGTAAGCAGTAGCGGAGATTTTGGAGGTTTGTTTTTGTTACTCACCATATTGAGTTTAAATAATTATGGTGGGATAAATGAAGGCAGCCAAAAAGAGGGTTATTGCTATAAACCTTACCATAATGTAAAAAGTAAGGTAATGACTCCGCTAAGCGGTTAATTTTCCTTTCTTACGGCAAATTCCATTGAATAACACCGGCATCGACACAAAAGTGAAATAAAATACCCAGTAAGGAAAGTGAAATAATAGCCTAATCGCAGCCGAATGAAACGAGGATATTTTGCAAATAATAAGTAATAAATAACGAACATTCATAAATAATAACAGAAGTTACTGGCGTGTTCGTGATTAATTAGAAACTCAAGGGTCTACTTCATGAAATATATCGTTAATATTTCATTGTATTTACTTTTTCAGGGTCAAAGTAACAGTTCAAATTGACGAAAGTTACGACGGACGATAAATGTTTTATGGCCATCTGAATGAAAGCCTTTTAACGAAACCAGTGACATGTGCATTAATACGAGAAGTACTTTGCAAACAGAGATATCCGTCGAAGCACTTTAAGTGATTATTCAAATGTGAACCCCCTCTGCAATTATGACATTTGATGTGCTCTTTGGATAGGGCGCGGGAAGAACAGCAGTTGAATAAATTTAGTCAATTTGACACGGAGTGCCGGGAACAAACGAGGGCCGATACTCGCTCGCCGTAATCCTCGCGCCACAAGGGCTCCCTCATATAATTTCCCTCCAAATGACCGTAATTGCGATACCGAACGCCACCCTCCCCTCAGGATAACTATTGCGCTTTTATTAAGCTCACCATCCCGCCAAAGGGATACTCATAATTTAATTATTTCCCCCAAATAACTTATTGCGAGTCGTAAGAATTACTTTGCTGGTTGGTTTAATTGAAATGAAAGTTTCGCACTGTTCAACCAAACATTAGATGGAGCAGAAGGTAAATCAGAAAGTTTTTATTGTTGAATATTCCAGTTGGTCTCCAACATTTTTTAAGGTTTTAGTCCCAGGCTTCACGTTAACAAACCTCTTGAGTGCCAAAGTAAAGCACCTAAGAATTTCATGACGCGGTTTATAATGTTTACGCAAAGTGCTATATTATGTTATCGTGTGAACGTTTTCCGACACGTCGTTAACAAACTCGACACATCAATATTCATAGACGTAGGCTAAATAATTGATCGGAACCGTTGAAACTTCGTTTTATTTGTCGAAAATAGCGAGTACTTTGAGCTTATGTATTATTTGTAGATAGATATGTTTGTTTATGGTAATTTTATTGGGTATAATGGGAGTCCCGCTGGGGCGACCGGGAGACAATAACCGTTTCCTCGCCAATATTGCTTTTACCGACCTTCCGCCTGCTGCCGGGGGTCCTTCAGATCATCTGTTTACTTTTTAAAATCTATGTTTTTCAGCTTATTCATCCCCCTTCATCTCATTTAGTAATGAGGTAAATGGGGTAATCCTATGTTAGCGGCAGCTTTTGACAAAATGAAATGAATCAACATATTTACCAAGTATAAATATGCACAATACGGGTTTGTACCTGTATTTAAGTTGTTTCTGTTTCCTTTAAAATACTGTGTATAGTGCCAATTTCTTCCGGAATTGTCGAATTGCGCAGATCGTGCAGAAAAAACTATAAAACTGAAACGTTTATAGCGCTCTGGGATGAAGCACCCAACAAAATACGACCAAAGAACTTAAAAATTAAAGTTGCTGAAATGTTACGAATTTAAATTTAGATATTCCTGGACGTTAATAACTGATATTTTATCCCAAAATTGGTTCATTTAGGTACTAGAAAAATTGCATCAAAGTTCATCCAAAAACGGCTAGTAATTAACAAACATATGTATTTAACTCTCACAGAAATCCGAGCAGTTTTCATACTCCCGTCTACATTTGCATAAATTAACGGAGCAGACATTTGCAAAATTGTAAACACATTATATGGGAATTGGGTTAAATACAATTGAGCAGCACGGTGGGGCTACATGTGGCTCACACATTGTCCTAAAGCTTGAAGTTCTAAGAGGCCCTGAGAGGGTCCCAGCCCCTTCCTAATGAAGATAAAGATAAACAGAATGAGGATAAATAGATAACACGCTTAACACATGTAGTGACGCAATTTGTCTTACCTAAAGACACTTCATTAACACAAGATTTTTAATAGAATATAAAGTTTAATGTAAAAGCTTAAGCATTAACCCCTCGTATGCGGGAAGTGAAAAAATGTGCCTCAAATTGGGCACGGATTTTTTGTCTTAAGCATACGCATACGAGGGGTTAAAGAAAGACAATTGTAACCTAAAATTACGCGTTTCAATTTGTACTTTATTTAATTACAGGAACATATGTGATTTTGGTGTGTTTAAAGTAAAATTTAAGGTCCAAATTTTCTTTAATATAAGTCATTTAGGTACAAATCTCTACGCTAGCATAAAATTTTGAAATACGTGTAAAATGCTCACAAAACAATATGCTGAAAGCTAAACTCATTTCGTTACCTATTAAAATAATAACTTTCCCGTCCCCAGTCCCCACAGAACTAACAAGAGGAATAGAAAATACAAGTGGGGAAAATAAACACATGGCAAAAAGCCATAAGCAGTTAAAGTATTTTCCCAACACAGTCTGTAAAGAAGTTAATGGCTCAAATATTGAGTTGTTACAGAAATTGTGGTTCAAAATTCCATTCGTGAATACGGTAGTTTCGTGAATACCCAGGAAAACTAAAAAAAAAGTGCCGTGCGCGCATTAATAGTTGAAGGGCCAAAAAGCGGGTGACACTATTGCTTTTATTTTTGATTCTGTAAACAGAACAGAACACAACAAAAACAACAATGTATGGAGTAGTAGGTAATATGTTTAATAAACAAGTACCTGGGCGACCGAGCTCCGTTCGGGCTGAAACTCGGTACCAAGCGTTTTTCCAGAGCTAAGACCAAGAAAGATCAATTTTTCATCCCCAAAAACCCCCACATACCAAATTTCATCGAAATAGTTGGAGCCGTTTCTGAGATTCTGATTATATTAAGTATATATATAAAGGTATTAGATAGATTAAGTCAGTAAGTATCAAAACAGTATTTATTAACTTTTTAACATGAAAAACACCCATATCTTTTTAATCTTTTTTTTATATTATGTAATATAATAAAATCCATTGAGCCGTTTAGGCTGCAGGGCGAGCCAAAGAATGATACATAATAGGTATACATAAATACATACGCTCGAAAAAAGGTTAACCCTCCTTCGACTGTCGGGTGAAAGTCACGTCGGTACTAGTACTAGGTACATACAACTTTTGGCTTTGCCAATTAATGATTGTTATTCAACCAAAACTTAATATTGATTATTTGCCGCAAATATGCACGTTTACCGACACGCGCTTGGCCAGTTTTTGAATATTGACCTTAAAATCGAATCAATACTGTAGCGGGGTTTGGCCAATTAACTAAGTGTGCTAAATTTAGTCTATTGATTTTTTATTACTGCTCTTTATTTGTGAAAATTAATGAAGTGGTTATATTAATGGCAATCTATAACCTTAACCAAGTCGAAGCCCGCGGTTCTGCGGAGTACCTACTACTACCACTTTTGGGTATACTGGCAAGCGATGAAGCTCTTGACGACGACTTGTTGTGAATTTTTGCCATCAGGGCCTTTAATAATGTACTACGTTTAAGGCAAATAAACATATTTAATTTCATTTCATTTCGTTTAACGCGACAGGAGACTGGCTTGCCAATTGGTATTCTACCTACGGACTGTATTGTGGAAAGTATGAATCGGAACAGTTTAAATGTTCCATGGTCGACTAATTAGGTACAAAGTTTGATTAAAAAATTGTACTTACTATACAGTCCAATGTTGACGAATATTTTCATATATGTCCTTTCTTTTTAATAACAGAAATAATGCTTCAGACCGAGAAAATAATTCCTAGTTTTGTTATTTTGGAAATTCTTTTGACATATTTAGAGTTGAACTGAGACAATTACTTTGCTCACCCGCAACCTTAAAATATATAAGGTTAATTTTTTTTTTAAGTTCGCGGGTGAGCAAAGTAATTGATAGTGAAAAAATACGGATAACTCACGTCTATGATCGAGTTTAGATCGACATGTTATGTTGAGTTATCCGTATTTTTCACTATGAGTGAGTCTCACGGTTGTTTTATGTTCAAAGTAGCAAAGTAATTGCTTCGGTTGATTGATATGGATCTCCACAAACTAACGCCTGATTCAATCAATTATATTTAGAGTTCTTGTTTTATTGAAAAAATTGTACTAATGAGGTGGACTTATGATGCTATTTTTCTGATAGTAAGTTCTTTAATGCTCGTGCGTTGTTCTATGTACTGGAATACTCCCAACAAGTTAAACTTCGCTGGTTTGACCTCCGTAAAGGTTATTTCCAGCCTATGGGTAAGGTAAGACAAGTTGGACATCTTGAAACCACAACTCCCGTTAATTTACACCTCACCCATCCGCAGCCCTTACGAAAGGGTAGTGAAATTTATGAATATATTATATTCAGCCACATCAATGTAAATGTGCGCACCATTTTTTGATATCGCTCTATAAAGGGATAGCAGATCAGCCACTTTGGATGCAAATGAAGGATCCCTCATCTCTATAAATTCGGGAAAGAAAAGTAAATAAAACTTTACGCAATTTACGAGATTATTAAAACTGAGACGCTGGGTTATTGAAATACCCTTTGAGGTTTTAGTTCGAAGTGGGAAGGAAAGACTGTAACTTTTCATAGTGCAACTATCGAAATGAGAGAGCCAGTTTTTTAGTAGCTATATAACTGTTCCATTTTTAACCCCCGACACAAAAAGATGGGTGTTATAAGTTTGACCGCTATGTGTGTGTGTCTGTCTGTCTGTGGCGTCATAGGTCTTAAACGGGTGCACCGATTTGGATGCGGTTTTTTTCAATAGAAAGCAGGTTTTTTGGCGATGGTTCTTAGATATGTTTCATCAAAATCGATTCAGCCGTTTCAAAATTATCATCTCTTTTGTTAGCAGCGGAAGGGATCTTAGACGCATAACGGGCATTGACTTAATGTTCAAACATACGATTGACATAATTGAGTTGGGGGTTTTTAAATTTTTAAATTTGTATGTATTGACGAGAAACAGCAACAATTTTAACTTTTTATAGGTAATGTTTTATTCGTTATCTACTCATTAATGTTGTTTTCTGGTCAATATTTAATTGAACTAACTATAACGACCGAAGAGCCTAGAAAAGAGGCTTGTGACCTAGCCTACGAAGCTGGAGCACGATTCCCGTGAGAGTCATACATTTTCATGATAAATAAATCTCTTGAGCATAACTATCGAAACAATTATCTCAGATTCGTTTATGCGTCAGCTATTTAGAACATTTTTTGGCACTGTTAATAATTGAAACTTACTTTTTCTTTTCTTAATACGTATCTTTGCTACAGAAATAAAAATAACGCTCCGATAGTACCTCTAAAATTCATCATCATCCGTAGGACGTCCACTGCTGGACATAGCCCTCCCATCCACTTATTACAGTTGGAAGCTTGCATCTTCACCGTGAACCTGTGGGCTCTATGATTAAACAAAATAATTTATGACTAACTGAATTACTTACGCATCAGTATTGCTAAGTGACTTCCTTTTGTATCATACCTATTTATTTAGAAGTTAAAAATTCTCGAGCTTTGCTATATCGAGCGTACAATCGAGTTAACTGTCCCGATGGAAATAACCGCATTTACCATTGAGCCTTTTCCTTGTTTTGTATATGTGTAAATTTAGCCATCAACAAGTTATTTTCAGAATGGAAATTTTATAAAACAGCTCAATTTTAATTTAAATTAAGTAGAAGTTCGAGTAGATGTTCGATTCCGGGCTCGTACCTCTGAGTTTTTCGGAATTTATATGTGCGAAATTACATTTGTAATTTACCATGAGCTTTACGGTGAAAACACCACCTACACCTACACCCGCGAAGAAATTCAATGGTGTGTGTGAAGTTCCCAATCCGCACTGGGCCCGCGTGTTAACTACGGCCCAAGCCCTCTCATTCTGAGAGGAGGCCTGTGCCCTGCAGTGGGACGTATATAGCCTGGGATGATGATGATGATGAAGAAGCCTCCCTTATAGTCAACAAAACTAAAAACCGGTCAAGTGCGGTCGTGTTCAGTTCATACTTAGTTCTAATTATAGTTAACCTGACTGGCTTCTGTGATAGGTATCTCTTTTGACGTTGAAAGCGTTGAAAACGTTGGATATGAGTAGAGCCCGTTATCTTGTCGCACTGTCATTACTTTTCAGTAGAGCGTGAATGTTTTTTTTATCGACTATCTAAATGTCGATACTGTATGTCACTGATAATTTCAAAGAAGAGTCACTATAGGTGCTATTACTTTTTTATAAAAATATATAACGAAGAAATAAAAGTTGCTCTACATTTTTTGAAGTCATGCTGCGTCTTCTATTTGAAAAGATCCATTTTAAAATATAAAAACTTCTTTCCACTGCGACAGATGTAATGGGAGCGTACTTAAATAAAGAGAAGTATTGGAGGCTGGGTTTGCATGGATCGTCGTTCATTACTTCTATTTATATGCCTCTCTTAAGCATATCAATTTTATGCAATGTATGATACCCAACATTTTTTTTTAATGATAAACATAGCTTTTTATTTTTTATTTTTCATGCAAAACTAACTATAACAACTGCTTCGTTACATCACTTACTACGGCAAATTGATTCTAAAAGCTCGATTGATTGTCTCTCTAATTTTGGGATTGCTTGCGATAAAATTGACATGTTATCTCTTATAAACTGTAATTAAGAGGCCTATGTCCAGCAGTGGACAAACATAGGCTGCTGATGATGATGATGATGATATAAACATCGATATCAAAAAGGTTTATAAAAAAAACATTCACGCTCTACTGAAAAACAATTTCAGTGCGACAAGATAACGGGGTCTAGATATGAGTGAGTGACGTTAAGTAGGTGCACATGGTACGCTACACTCTTCTAGTTGATTTTTGCCGCTTGGCAATTTTTGTTTTTCAATTTACGACGTGTTTTTCTGCCAATTCTACTTTTAGGATTTATACCTACAAATATGTAAATACGAAATCTATTCTTCATAAATTTTTTGATAATAGTTTAAATATATTAAATTTAAATATATAGCTCTGCCCATTGGAAAACAATTTTACCAGTATCAAGAAGAAGACAGTTATTAAGCATTTCGGCTGTTGTTAAATAATAATAATAATAATAATAAATCTTTATTTGGAACAGTAACAATTAGGTGCATTACAAAATATGAAAAACGATGTCACCCGCAGAAGTTAATAACTGTGTCGCAGGTAGCAACGCCCCCCTCCGTAAACAAAGTGAATTTAGTTCCAAAAAGTAATACAAAAGTTTAACTAAAATTGAAGTAAATACACAAAAGAAATATAAATATTATGGTCATTAAACTGGTTGTGTGTGTGCATGTGTGCGTTTGCAATCATTCTATACACCCCAATCCCGTGTCGGGTTATTAGCCATCAGCTAATAATAGTAGATTGTACACCAAGGGGATAAAGCACTGCATTATGTCACGGGCGCGATATTGAATCCTGAGCGTATCGAGGGACTCCAGATTTAACTCCCGAGCGTAGCGAGGGGGTTATTAGTTGATTCCCGAGCGAAGCGAGGGAATTAAGATGGAGTCCTGAGAGCAGTGAAGGAAATAAGCGCGCCCAAGGCAAAATCAGTTTTATCCCCGAGGAGTATACTCTACTTTTCTCACCTTTTGCGAGACAATAAAAACCAAGGCTACTATAAAAATACTCGAAATAGACCCAGAAGCACTGATTCTGACACTGACTTTGCGCCTTTCGCAGTTTTCCATTTGTCGAAATCTTTGTAAGCTTTTAAGTATTTTTCCTTCGACTTCTCTGGGAGTACATTATTAAAAATTTCTAAGGCCGGCTTGCGCAGACCTGGGTTAGCTACTTAACTCCGAGCGAGTTAACTGCTAACCCAGGGTTAACAAGTGTCAAAATGTATGGAACTATCATTCTTAAACCAGGGTTACCGATTTAATTTTTTTACCCTGAACTGTGCAAGTGGTCCTGAGGCGTCTAATTTAATGGAATCAGGAGTCAAATCACTTTCGTCACTCGATATTTTCTTAATGCAGTTTTCTTTTGCAGTTTTGATACTTAAAATTGCAGCGTATTGAAACACTCGCGGCTTTTGTTTAAGTATTTGACTTTGTTTTCGTTCGGCCGCGGAACTGCAAATAAATGAGGCACGGCGTGGCCCCCGCGGGCCCGCGGGGCTGGGCACGTTGAGCACGTGCACGTGCACGGACTGCGCGCCGGCCTGCACGCCGAGCGATTTTGAAATTAGACTTTAAGTGCATACCAATAAGAACTACGAGAAGTGAGAATCACATTACTGCCCGGCGGGTTATAATGAAATTCAGTACAACATTACGCCCCGGCGAAAGCCAAGGGCTAATTATAGCCCTTATTATTATTATTCTTATTGTTATTTCATAACGAACATAAAGTCGACATAATGAACAACTGTACGAACATGAACATGACCAGTGAAAAATTAATTAGGGGTGCGAGTCGGATAACTACCTCGTGAGGCCAAGAGCAGCGGTTCCCTTCTGGATCGGTCTGGGGGGGAAGCAGTGCTTGGGCCTGTGCGTCCTGGGCATCGGTCAATCACTTCATGGCCAATTATGGATATTTTCACACCACCTGCTCGACAATGCCTTATTATATATATCATGCAAACCTCTCTCAAAGTAAATCATTATAGCCCTTGGCTTTCGCCGGGGCGTAATGTTGTACTGAATATCATTATAACCCGCCGGGCAGTAATGTTATACTGAATTTCATTATAAATAGTAATGTGATTCTCACTTCTTGTAGTTCTTATTGGTATGCACTTCAAGTCTAATTTCAAAATCGCCTGGCGTGCAGGCCGGAGCGCAGCTCGTGCACGTGCTGGTCGCGGCGGCGCAGCCCGTGCTGCTGCTGGTGCTGGTGCTCAGCGTGCTCAGCCCCGCGGGGGCCGCGCCGCACCTCATTTATTTGCAGTTCCGCGGGCGAACGAAAACAAAGTCAAATACTTAAACAAAAGCCGCGAGTGTTTCAATACGCTGCAATTTTAAGTATCAAAACTGCAAAAGAAGATAAAACATTAAGAAAATATCGAGTGACGAAAGGGATTTGACTCCTGATTCCATTGAATTAGACGCCTTAGGACAACTTGCACAGTTCAGGGTAAAAAAATTAAATCGGTAACCCCGGGTTAAGAATGACAGTTCCATACATTTTGATACTTGTTAACCCTGGGTTAGCAGTTAACTCGCTCGGAGTTAAGTAGCTAACCCAGGTCTGCGCAAGCCGGCCTTAGAAATTGTTAATAATGTACTCCCAGAGAAGTCGGAGGAAAAATACTTAAAAGCTTACAAAGATTTCGACAAATGGAAAACTGCGAAAGGCGCAAAGTCAGTGTCAGAATCAGTGCTTCTGGGTCTATTTCGAGTATTTTTCTAGTAGCCTTGGTTTTTATTGTCTCGCAAAAGGTGAGAAAAGTAGAGTATACTTCTTGGGGATAAAACTGATTTTGCCTTGGGCGCGCTTAAATCCTTCACTGCTCTCAGGACTCCATCTTAATTCCCTCGCTTCGCTCGGGAATCAACTAAAAACCCCCTCGCTACGCTCGGGAGTTAAATCTGGAGTCCCTAATCATAACCATAATCATAATCATAATCATAATCATAATCATAATCATAATCATAATCATAATCATTTCATTTATTGTCATAACGATACGCTCAGGATTCAATATCGCGCCCGTGACATAATGCAGTGCTTTATCCCCTTGGTGTACAATCTACTATTTCAGTCTCAGTTTTAAGTGCAATTTCGCATTCACGTCAGTAAACCGGAGGCCTATCCTTCACATGCCGGCTTAACTGTCACAGAACGCATGGAAATAAATGCGCATGATTTGATTTGCAAGATGCCTTTGTTTACTTTTCATTTTTTCCTCTATTTTTGCACAAAGAGCAAATACCTAGGTACTGAACGCTTAAGTACACGCAGCGTAGTCACGAGCATTAATATATGTACGTTTCCTAATTTGCAAAATAATATATCTATGTAAGATTTCCTAACTAAATACACATACATAACGTTCAAAATATTGTATCCAAAAAACACACCACGACACGATATTTAAAGCAAAATTAAGTCAACAAACCTCAATCACAATATTGTATACGCCATTGCTCCCTTTTTGAAATATACGTGACAGTCTCTAAATAATGTCTACAACGCAGTGTCATTAATATGTAAACAATTACGTTTGGTTAATTTTTCATAACAATGTATACGCGTGGTCTTACTTAGCGTTGCTCGTAATTTGCAAGAAAAGGCGACAGTAATTTTTATTTTTTTGTGAATCTACCCTCAAATTAATGAAGTGTAAAGCTGGGCATTGACGATCAGTTTCTCGCGTCAGTTTAAACGTAAAACTGTGGCGACACTCCAAATAGTTTTAGGCCAACTAGATTTCCCCACTCACTGGCGTCACTCCGGCTCTTCAGTTATCGATTGGCCGCCAAGCTGTTAGGAGGTGTACTATTTATGTCGAAAAAAAAGAATTCTGATTCCGAAGAAGAAACTTTAATTCTTACTGCGGCTACTGTTTGTTGCCATATACTCACCGAAAAACAAGAAAGAAAGCAATGGATGGAAATAATTAAATGGCGTGCGCGTGCGTGTTTCACCGCGGGCGCTGCGAACTGACGGCCAGGGGGGGCACACTTACATATATCACACTTTTCATGCGACTACAGCGATCTCTGGTTGTTTGGTGAAGAACTAAATTAGCGGCCATCTTGGTTGACTTGTCAAACTTGTCAGTTGTATTCATCGGCCATGGCCATGGCGTACCAAATTGTACGGTCAAGGACTTTAATTGATAGGCCACTTGCCAATGTTCGTATTTTAGCCGTATAATGCAAATCGGGTTTAGCCGCTTATACTTCGTATATGCTGATTTGAATTAGACGGCTAAAATACGAATAGTGGCAATAAGCCTATCAATTAAAATTATGCGTAATTATAGCTGTACATCACTACCAACATATACATATAGATAGGTATACATCTATAGATACGTCACATTAGTTCTTCACCAGGGCGTAGGGCAGCAGCACCTTCCATACATGCATATTTGACCATAGAGTTGCTACTCTTGTTCATATAATATTACAATACTCTTTGCTGACGGCTTTGGAATGACGATCACACAGTGACAGGCAGTTTGGCGCGACGCGCCGGGCTGGATTATGGTAGCCACGGAAAATTTCGTGGCGCGCCGTCAGTTACAACTCTGGAGTGATGGTTCGACACTCACGATAAAATTTTGGATTGACGTCAGTTCAACTGACGCGAAAAACTGATCGTCAATGCCCAGCTTAAGAGATAGATGCTGATCAAATATTTCATATTTGTCTACGTCACCAACGTCACGTTTGTTTGGATGTGTCACACAGAATAAATGTGTTACGTGGATTAACACATAGGATAAATTCGGGAAAATGCAAAGTTCCCGCGCGATAGGAATAGGTAGTAAGTGAATTCTATAGAAAGTTAAACTGTCCCTGATTGAAATAGGCTTATTTTTTCCCGGGAAAGTGCAAAGTTCCTGCGGGATAGAAATATTTTTTTAGATCGATATAAAAAACTTTAACTAATAGAAAAGCTACAGTTCTTGACTGACATTGGATAACTACTTTTTATCCGGGAAAACGCAAAATTCCCAGGGCACAGAAATAAGAGAATTCTCCATTTAGACAGATCAAAGATCTTTCACTCATAGAAAGCTGCACTGTTTTTGATTGACGTAAGCTGCTTTTATCCCGAGAAAGTGTAAGGTTCCCGCGGGATAGATATAACTGTTTTGACCTATTTTGAAAATTCTTAAATCTCAATCAAAGGCAGTGTATCTTTCTATTAGTGAAAGATTTTTTTTAAATCAGTTCCGAAATTGAATTCACTTACTTTTGTCCCGCGGGAATTTAAATGTTAGGAAAACCATTCTATATCCTTTGCCTGGACTCAAACTGTCTATATATCAAATTTCATTTAAATCGGTTCAGCGGTTAGGTATATATCCCCATACAAACTTTCACCTCCCTTTTTACCCCCTTAAAGGGTGATTTCTGAAATAAAACCCACCTAGGTCCTTTCCCGGCATTCAAATTATCTGTATACTAAATTTCATCAAAATCGGTAAAGCGGTTTAAGCGTTAAGAGGTAACAGAAAGACAGACAGACACACTTCCGCTTTTATAATATATTATTAAATATAGATTGAAGAAAGAAGAAAAGAAGCTCTATATCTTGAACCGTAATAGCTAAACATTTCTGTGGCCGCTATAACAACAAAATAGTAATCTATATATAATATAATATAATAAAATAAAGTTAAAAACTAATGGGGGTCGTCATACAACAAACGTGCTTTTTCAGCGTTTTTAACTCCGGCGACGGTTGCTAGGTGATAGGTGCTATGCTGTTCAGACGTTTACCTAGCTATAAGTTTACGATTTTGGTGCTTAGATTTTGGCGACTTTTTACCGAACAGTATTTAAAAAAAACTCTGTATGGAGGTAAGGAACCCTTCACAGACGAGTCCGACTCGCACTTGACCGGTTTGTATAATGACTTATAAATTAACAAAAATGTTCCAATCATTGCATTGGTATACATTGTTATGAAATATTGAGCAAACATAATTGTTTACATATTAATGGCCTGCGTTGTAGACATTATTTAGAAACTGTCACGTATATTTCAAAAAGGGAGCAATGGCGTATACAATATTGTGATTGACTTAATTTTTCTACAAATATCGTGTACATTACTATGGTGGGTTTTTTGGATACAATATTTTGAACGTTATTTATGTGTATTTAGTTAGGAAATCTTACATAGATATATTATTTTGCAAATTAGGAAACGTATATATATTAATGCTCGTGACTGTACACAATGAAAAATAACGACATACCTATTACTTAGTTCCGTAAGTATAGCAGAATAACGAGACTGACTGACAGATACTAAAAAGAACAGCCTAAATCATTGGATACAGACAAACTGAAATTTGGCACACATAATATAGCTATGCGAATAAGAAAATAAGAGATGCATGCACTAAGGAAGGATTTTTCGAAATTCCTACGGGATAGGAAACTTGCCTTAAGAGGGTACGATGCGCACCATTTCTCCATACAAACATAATCCCCTGTTTCATCCCTGGATAATGGCTTTAGAGCCAATTTTTTTTTACTGTGTAATCTGTATCTACCACAGCTATGCCCCTATGTTTCGTTTTTTTCCATATTTCAATTAACATATAAAGAAATATGAGCTTTCAAAAACTGAAAAAATTGCCCAATTTCAACGTCATTTTCAGACACTCATCAGAAAAGAATCCCTGATATAAACAAAAAAAGGAAAACATAGGGGCATATAATTTTATGTGTCCAGTTTTCGAGAAGAAAACAGGGGATTACGAAATGCTGTTTTGATCAATTTTACGTGCCTAATAACGGTCTGAGCTGCAGTTGTCCCGCTCTCGCTGTACTGACACGGAGGGGTTCGGGCGAGACAGCGACATTTCATTAAAATACCCATTTCTCAAAAGTCTCTCAGCCATCGTACCCTCCCGCGGACACCAGCTAATATACCAAATATACAATATA
Organism: Archips crataeganus; assembly: GCA_947859365.1. Lineage (NCBI taxonomy): Eukaryota > Metazoa > Arthropoda > Insecta > Lepidoptera > Tortricidae > Archips > Archips crataeganus. Next base: position 16,400,422 of record OX402053.1, read on the forward strand.
CCTAATAAATTCCATTATCATCATCATCATCATCATCATCATCATCATCACCCCAGCTTATAATTACGTCCCACTCCAGGACACAGCTTAGGCCTCCTCTCAGAATAAGAGGGCTTGGGCCGTAGTTTCCACGCGGGCCCAGTGCGGATTTGGGAACTTCACACACACCATTGAACTTCTTCGCAAGTTTATGCAGGTTTCCTCACGATGTTTTTCTTCACCGTAAAGCTCATGGTAAATTACAAAATGTAATTTTGCACATAAATTCCGAGCCGGAATTTGTTGAACCCACGACCCTCTACTTGAGAGGCCATAGGTCACCAGTCACCACTTACTTTATTCCATTATAACATGAGTTTATCCTCGCATACTGTTACCATAATATTTCCAATTTTTTACAAGGCAATGGCGTTCGTCTGTATCTATAAAACAAAATGATGAAAGCTCAAATTTTATCATGTTTATTTCCATTTCTATTTCATCCCTCTTTTCATCTCTGAAACGGTGTAACTTTTGTAAATGACACAGATTTGTTTATTTTATTCACTTTGCTGAATAATGAATAAGTTATGACATAAACACATACATGACGACCGGATGGCCTAGTTGTTAGAGAACCTGACTACAAAGCTTGAGGTCCCGGGTTCGAAATACGAATGTTTGTGCTCGAGTCTTGGATGTTTTATATGTATTTAAGTATATATTTATCCGTATGTTTATCCGTTGGCTAGTACCCGTAGTAAAAGCTTTGCTTAGCTTGGGACTAGGTCAATTGGTGTCGATTCTCCCATGATGTATTCATTTATTTGATGACTTAGTAGGTACGATAGAGATTGAGATATTTTAACTATTGTCAAGAGGCAAATGTCTATCTTCAATTTCATATTATTTATGTTTATGTACTATCAAATGCATCTATTCTAAATATGTCAAATTATACACAGCATAAGAAACAAAAGTTGTCTCTTCTGTGGACATAAAATTAGCGACTCCGAGTCAGCAAACTAAAGACTTATTTAAATGGGCCGAAAGTTAGCCAGGCGTCCCACACGACAATGTAGACTATTAGACCCTTAACTTTCGCCATGTCCACAGGAGAGACGCAAACAAAAAAATGTGTTTGACCCTTACTCCAAGTCTACGTACTAGGGGCGTTCAATAAAAAGTGAGAATGAATATGTTATAAACAACTTTTACTAAATGTCATTTTATTTTTCGACATAGTCACCTTTTAGCATAATACACTGAGTATATCTTTTTTCTAAACCATCTTGAGTACTTAAAAAATCTTGTACTGCAGCGACTACCGCGTTGTCGTCTTCAAATTTCTGGCCTCTCAGGTATTGCTTCAATCTCGGAAATAGGTAGAAATCACTGGGAGCGAGATCTGGTGAATACGGAGGATGCTTAAGGATATCGAACCCAGCATCACGAATTGCAGCCATTGCAACGGCGGACTTGTGTGCCGGGGCATTGTCCTGGTGGAACAGCACAACTTTCGAGAGTTTACCTCGCCGTTTTTCGCGGATCTTATTGCGCAATGTTGCTATTTGTTTGGCGTATAATGTGCCCGTAATAGTGGCTCCATGCTCGAGATACTCAATCATTAATACCCCTTTACCATCTCTTAGGGCTCACCTTGAATTTCTTCGGAGTTGGAGATGATGGCCTTTTCCATGTCATAGACTGCAGTTTCGTTTCTGGGTCGTAATGATGGAGCCATGTTTCGTCCATTGGTATAAATCGCGCCAAAAAAAGTTCCCGGCCTTGCTGCATCAGGTTCAAAGCTTCTTGACAAATCTCTAGTCTAGTTTGTTTTTGCGTGTCAGTAAGCATTCTTGGTACCCAACGCGCAGATACCTTTTTCATACCCAAGCGTTCATGTAAAATATTATGCACGCTCCCCGTTGAAATCTTTACATTTTCAGCAATAAAACGAACCATGACACGACGATCGGCCAAAACTGAGTTTTCGACTTTTTTCACAATTTCTTCAGTTACTGCTGTAGTAGGGCGTCCGGAGCGGGGGTCGTCCATGGTCGATGTTCTTCCATGTCTAAATTCGGCGCACCAACGTGCGACTGTCGAATACGGAGGAGCATTAGACCCTAAAGTGTCCCGCAAATCCAAATTGACTTGGTCCGTAGAAAAATTTTTCAAATACAAGTATTTGATAACGGCGCGCAGTTCAATTTTCTCCATTTTCGCTAACGTACTCAATAGCATTGCAAAGAAATTACCGTATATTTTTTTAAACAAAAGACAGTTAGTTTTTTTTTCCATAGCAATCAGCTAGATAGATTAGCTTAACCGGCCAGTATTTAATTTCGTAATATTAAAAGAGTTTGCATCTCATTCTCACTTTATATTGAACGCCCCTCGTACGTACAGTCAACCAATTTGATTCCTAGACCATTAAATAACCTTATCGCATTAACTAGGTACTAGACAATTGCAACGTCAGTGGAGTCAAAGCATTACCAACTTTCCGAACACAATGCAATAAAATAAAAGAGTTTCTAAACGTTTTCGCTCTATGACATGAAAGGAAAAAGAAGTTTTGACAGACGGCCAGTGACAATTCAAGTCATTAATAAACAAGCAAACTCCTTTCCTATTCAATATCGTTGACACTCGTTCGCAAAGATCGAATTTGTCATCATGACATACATCGCCCAATAATCAATGTCGTAGAAGATAAACAAATTGATTCGTTTTGACATGGTTCTATAGGGGCCTAGGAATCAAATTGGTTGACTGTACATTGGTTCTTTTTAAGTTAAGAGTAAGAAAGCTTGCTCTATTTCCAGCCTAGTCTACACTTTCCATCAGTGAGTGGTGTGACTTGGTTCAAACTCGTCCTATTGTTAGTTTGTTTGGTATTTTTGAGGTCAAATCTTCCAAGTCGTACTTTACCCACTTCTCTTGGTAAGATTAACTTAAAGATAAGCATTTAAATTAAATGACAATGCAGATACAGTAAATAAAAGCTATTACTAGAATGTTTTTTTTTAAATGAAATATATTTTAAATTCTATTTTCTATAAGTTTTATATATTTAAAATTTTTGTTATATTGATGTCCGTTAAAATATTAATAAAAATTCAAGCGATAATAGCATCAAAAAAATCATTCTGAAATAGCAGAGTGTTCTATAACAATATCATATTCTATAGAATTCAATATGGTTTCATTCGAGCCACGCTAAACCACTCACGTAGTCGTTCCATGGAAGTTCGCCCCTCGCCATAAATTAAAACATTACGGGTACTAACCTATTTACTTTCAGCGAAGGGAGTTTTTTGCGGCCGGCGCGGCCGCTAGTTACGGGATACGAAATATATCTTCATTAACGCCATTATTTCAAAGTGCTTATTCTAATTAATGAGGATTACTAAGGTCTCTAGAAACTATGGGCTGTACCACCTAAAAACTAAGGCTTATGTTATTCGCTTGCAGAATAATCTTGGATCCGAAATTTTAAATAGAGGTTCACGTTTTGATGTTGAATGGAATAAGGCTGCTTTATAGACCACGGATTCCCACGGATAGGGAATTCCGCTTCCACGATAGGGTGAAACCAGTAGGGCTTAACTCTGAAATATACAGATTATCGCAGGCAAGGTTGACTGATTAATTCTGACTAAATTTTTTTACAAAAATATCGTCAAAGTATCCTAAGGTGTGCCTGTAAAATTTTTTATTTTATTTTTTTATTGTGAGAGGGAGGCAAACGAGCAAGCGGGTCGTCTGATGGAAAATGATCACCTCCGCCCATAAATATCAACAACTCAATGAGAGTCACTGATCTGTTGCCGGCCTTTAAAAAGGAGAGGGAATAGGGGAGAGGGAGGGGGAAAGGTATTGGGCCCCCGGCACTCTCACTGACCGTAGGAAACGCAGCAGGATTACTGCTGCTTCACGCCGGTGTTCTGTCAGAGGGTGGTACTGCCCCGGACGAGCCAGCCTATTCGTGATGCAGCGGCTAGCTATAACATGGCCCTACCACTACAAAATTTTAAAATTTGAGGGTTGTCCTCGATTTCTCTAGGATCCTACCATCAGGTCTTGACTTGGTGCCAATGGAACTACCTCAAGAGTACTTTATCAAATAAAAAAATAATTTTGAGGATCAGTTCAACAATTGGAGGAGTAATCGCGTAACAAACATACAAAAAAAATATACAGTCCAATTCAGAATTTCAGAAAACAGTTCTTAACTTTATCCTTTTTTGAGTCGGTTGAAAACTCGTTTACCGGTTTCGGGCAGAACCTTGTCGCACTGCTCGTACTTATAAATTGTACTTATGTATACATCCGATATGTTTACTTCACCATTTCTTTTGCAAGTCCTATACAAAGCCAGATATCATCCGTGTGTAATGGTGGATGAAAGAATTATTATTGCAATTTCTATAGAAAAAATATTAAGCGTTATCGAAGCTATTCGAAAGATTTATTTGATACAGAATTCCGACAATAGGCTTTTCTAACAAGATTTTTTTTACCAACTAGCGAATAATACTTGAAGTAAATAATGTCACATTCTTTGCAACTACCTACTTATCTTTCTCATAGCTTATTGAACAGTTTCCAAATAAAGGTAATCTACATATTGAAATGAGTTTACTTTTGAACTCTTCTTTCAAAAGTTTTCATTCATAATTTAAGATTGAAATCTTCGTATGATTGTACGAGTATATTCCGTATGTCCGTATACCCGTTCGCCTATGACTTTGTAGAACCCAGTAGGATAAACTAACCATGACATCAGTATTTGAGGGACTGATAATGATACTGCATTTTTCATACCTGAAGGTAAATAGGTAGGTAGGTACTAAAGAGGTTGATGGTTGTTGCGTTTGTTTGTTTGCGAGTGAAGTTGTCCAAGACGTTTTTCAAGTATGATTCAAACACATACGCCACTTTAATCGTTTTCAAGTTGTATTTTACTTAGTTTATAGTAATTTTAAGATATTCATTTATTTGTCTTTTCCTGTCCCTCGTCAGGTAAATTAATTACGTTGTTGGTAGACCTTGTTAAGGGGTCCGTAATGTATCACATTGATGAAACGTCCTCTCTCGTGGTTTGGCCTGAAATGTTTGGCAGCGGCTGCCAACAAATGGCCCGGGCTGCAGGGCTATGGCCGGTAAACAAGGCTTTTCGCATTGTTACCGACATAACTGCAAAGGGCTACGCACCCATTAGTAATTACCACACCCAGGCTCAACATTACGTGTACCTTTCTTAAAGTAAAACCAATTCCATTGTACGTATTCAAGTGGTAAGATAATCCTTTTCGAAAACCGTCGTCTCGAACGTTATTGGAATCCTTGGAGAGCCATTCTAGAATTTAAAGATTCTGAGACGTGTAAATTTCTTTGTCTAATCGTGAACAACTGGTTTTTGATGAGTATCTAGATAAGTGATTGAACATATACATATATAAGATTGAATGTGTCGTAAGCTTTGTACAACAACAACAGTACAACAGTACAGTCAATTTAAAAATATGGGTGCAACTTACTCATAAATATATCCCATGGCTCTTAAGTCATCGAATTAAGGTATCAGTTCATAATAATTATAATTTCCAATTTCCTTTAAGAATATAAGCTAAAACGCAGCAGAAGCACAATCAACTAATTGCTCGTTTTACTCACCGCAATACATTGAATATTTTGGCATGATAATTACACACAAATAATTACATTACCTATAAATTGACGTCTCTGTGCGTGGTGGTTAGACCTTTCACAGGCTGGATTCGGCATATGTTCAATTTTTTTTCAATGACGTGGGAACTTTAATTCCATTTTGTGTGAATAAAGCTCAATATTTTACTGCCTTAATTTTAAGATTTTTTTTGACCTTTGTTTCTTCTAATTGAGGATGTCTCCGTCTATCTTCTTATCTATACCTACTAATATTAATATTACTAGCTGGTGCCCGCGACTTCGTCCGCGCAGTAAAGCTTCTTCATTTCTTTCATATATTTCGTACTAAATACAAACTGAAATATAGATGCACAGAAAAAACCCCAGAAAAAAGACCAATGCTGGGAATCGAACCCAGGTCCTCAGCATTCCGTGCCGCGTGCCATACCCCTACACCACCACTGGTCTAGAGATTAGACACGAATCTTTCCCATACATCATACATTTCAATCTGCTAAATCATCACCTTATGCAGTGACAAGCGCACATCTATGTTACACCCTCATCGAGAGATTTTAACACTCCTTCGGAACTAACCGCTCACCTGGACAAGAGATGGCGCTACTGTGCAACTTTAAACAACCTGGACCTGGGTTCGATTCCCAGCATTGGTCTTTTTTCTGGGGTTTTTTCTGTGCATCTATATTTCAGTTTGTATTTAGTACGAAATATATGATTTCACGGGATGACCGTAAAAGTAATAAAAAAATGAAGTTGAAAAAATAAGTACAAAAAAAAAAGATACTTCATAGCTAACTTGTTCATTTCTTTCATTGAATACCTAAAACAAAAATACGGGAACGGCAACGTCCAAAAATCCATCTACTCATCATCATTGGTATTACTTAGTGAATATAATAAATCCCGTTTATTCCCTATCCCGTGGGAACTTCAACAAATCTATAGTCTATGTCTATTTTGAAGCTATTTCATTTAAATTAAAAACAAATCACATTTTTTTTATATCCTCTGCAAGTATTTTCTACGCCTTATCGCTTGTTTATCAATTGAAAAGTCCTGTTTCACTGACTCATCCAACAAATTAAAAAAAAGCTTAGTGTCGTTATTGAGCGATCATGATATGATGGCTTTATCAAGATGGCTTAAGTGACAGACAGATGATCAGACCCTTTACTTACTCTCCACTGGTTAGGTATGTTCAAGCAAAAGGTTGAAAAATCAAATATCGTCATTAAAATAGCATGAAAAACCGGCCAAGAGCGTGTCGGACACGCCCAAGATAGGGTTCCGTAGCAGGTACGAAAAAATCTTTCCATACTTTTGGTCCCAACGAACGTCGGCGGTACAGCGCCATCTATCGGCGAATTGGGTAACTAAGAACTAGTATGTATGTTGATTGTTTTTCAGATGTAATATATTTTTTATTTGAAAGAAGATACTGTTAGCGTGATCTTATACGTATTTAAAAAAAAATGCTTGCAATGGCGGTTAAATTACAATCTTAGTTTAGAAATATTTTTTTATAAAAACTTAAAAACTGCTCAACTGATTAAGTTGAAAATAATTTTCCTAGATTTTTTTTATTAAGTTGAACTTACGTGATTTTTTTCATATTTTTTAGACGTGCGGTTCAAAAGTTAGAGGGGGGACACATTATTTTTAACTTTCGGAGTGAATATCTCCTAAAATATTCACTATATCAAAAAATGGTTTTAGAAAACCCCTATGTATTTTCAAGTACCTATCCAATGATACCCCACACTATAGGGTTAGTCGGGAAATCACCCCCACTTTACGTCTATGGGAGGTACCCTAAAAAAATTTATTTTAGTTTTTTTTATGTAATCACTTTGTCGGCGTGACTATTAATGCCAAATTACAGCTTTCTAGTACTAACAGCCTCTGAGCTTAGCCGCGGACGGACAGACAGACAGACAGACGGACAGACATGGCGAAACTATAAGGGTTCCTAGTTGACTACGGAAGCCTAAAAAGATAGGCAAAACGCGGTTATGTCATTTAGAAAACTAGGCATGTTCTCGAAACACGCAATCTACTACCTATATGACAAAGAGCGAAATAGTCGGCAAACCACACACAATCTTCAACTGAAGATTGAAATTTAGGCAATACGGGACATAGACACAATCCGTTTTAGGCAGGTGGAGTACAAAGGCTCATGAACATCTGAACACAACTGTATTGTCAATCGCTTATGAATCGCACAGACCATCATCATCATCATCCCTATATACGTCCCACTACAGAACACAAGGCTGCTCTAAAAGTGAAAGGGCTTGGACCATAGTTTCCACGCGGGCCATGTGCTGATTGAGAACTTCACACACACCACTGAATTTACCTTTTATTTCCTCACCGTAAAGCTCATGATAAACTTAAAATGTATATTCGCACATAAATTTCGAAAAAATCAAGAGGTCTGAGCCTGGCCTGAGCTCGAACCCACGACCCTCTGCTTGCTTGTTTTTTTTTGGCGTGTACAGATATTTTTGTCAATTTTTGACAACTGCGCCAAAATTGTGCGCCCATAACATAATAAGTAGGTATGTATTATGTTATGTAAGTACGGTTACTCTTTATTTACATCATACTTACTACATTTACACAGCACACCAACACTATGTAAGTAAGTACAAATACAAATATTCTTTATTGATCACCAAATCAGTACAGAAAAAATTAAAAGATTAATTAAGTAGTAAGTATGGTCGGCCAAGTAAGTGCTTTATCATTTTTAATGACAGTTCCTACATCAGAATAAAAACAACAAGTCTGATTTTAACATTGACTTGTGAGTGAAAATAGCCTTTGATTTATTGTTTCCTACAACCTGACACTGATCCTTAGGGTGGTAAAGGAATTTCTTGGTCGACTATACATACACACGCATTATGTGTGTATACATATGACTACTTGTAGTAAAGTAGGGTCCTTAAACAAATACCGCGAATGAGCGGAACCAGGTTTACCAAATGTCATTAACAATTATGGCTAGCATGACTGGCCGCGACTCTCATTTGTCACGGTTTAACAGGGAGCGTCTTTCGCACCGTCCCTTCTCTGCTCTCTAAAGAGTTAATGAAGTATGCTGTTGAAACGCGATAAAGTAGAGAACGGCATGTCATGCTAGCAGTCAAAAACGGTTGACGCAAGCTGCCACGAACAGCTTTGTCGTGCTATTTTCTGTCTATTATACCTCTATAAGCCAGCCTATTAATAATAATAATATATTTATTTATTCAACTTACGCAGTAAATATAAATAAAAAAAATATTATATTAGTACAGTCAAGGACTTTAATTCATGAGCCACCATGGAACCTTTTAAAAGGAAAAGTCATTACGATTTTCTTTGTTAATTAATGCGATGTCACTATGGCGTTTACTGGTAAATGGTTCCATGGTGGCTCATGAATTAAAGTACTTGACTGTACCTACTCGTATGTGGGAATATTGGGTTAATTTAAATGATTTACCTAGCAATACGGTTTGCTTTTATATTTGCTGTTGCGTTTGCGTTAAGCCACACAGATGATACGTGGGACGGGGGCGCGTCACAGTTGCGGCGCCCCTTGAGTCAGTTTTCATACTAAATGTATAGAAGCGTCGCAATCCAAAGCAGACAGAAGAGACGGAGCCGCGTCTCCGCCTCTCGCGACGCTTCTTTACATTTAGTATGAAAACTGATTCAAGCGGAGCCGCGGCATGCGACGCGCCCCTGTCCCATGTCTCTTCTGTAAATAAATAAATAAATAAATAAATATTAGGGGACAATCTTACACAAATCGACCTAGTCCCAAACTAAGCAAAGCTTGTACTATGGGTACTAGACGACGATAAACATACTTATATAGATAAATAAATACTTAAATACATAGAAAACATCCATAACTCAGGAACAAATATTCGTGCTCATCACATAAATAAATGCCCTTACCGGGATTCGAACCCAGGACCTCTTGCTTCGTAGGCAGGGTCACTACCAACTAGGCTAAGGCGGTCGTTACACGTCTGTGTGGCTAATGGTCTGTGTGCTAATTGAGAATGTCTCAAAAAAATTACCAGTGGTTTTTATATTTTGTTTGTATTGAAAAGTCAATTATAAAAGAAAATAATTTAAATATTTTGTTATTTAGTTCACTATTTTTTCAAAATTAATTATTGAAACTATTTTGGTTGATGACGTCAAGATTATAATTGAGGGCTCCCAACACTGCCAAATTTCTAAATCTATCTACGACGAACGCGATAAGGCACCGTACGATAAGGCAACCCCTTTAATTATTTTTTGCGTAGTGGTATACCTACTGTAACTAGTGTCACTTTACTGGCGCTGTCAAAGTGCTAGATGTCAGATAGCGGGTCCAAATCAAACTCCGAAGTAGTAATCCACGCGTAAATTGTGAATAATTCTAACCACACAGAATAAAGTACGACTTGGACCGGTCACGTAATTTACACCAATGTCAAATGAAGGTCATTCCTTATTAGTATGTAATACTCTTTACATAATATTAAAATTAAATAACTACAGAAAACGAGTTAAAAAGCAGTTATCTCGAAATGGTTTTCGATTTACTATACTTACATTGCAAAAAAATAGACATCTCCAATTAGCATTGGGGGGGAGGCTTTCTCGCACCGTAACACGTATTTGTCTTGTGTAGAGGGGCGTCCTAGCTAAGGGAAGTCCTAGCGTAATTAACGAATTCACTGCCGGGTTTTTTTTTCGAACTTCCACCAACCACCTGCCGGACTGCGCTCAGGCTTACACTTTAACATTTGATTTTCGAACTACGTATCGTGCCGTTCCGTTCACGTTAGTAGTATTAAGTACAAGAGTGAAAGGGATGACACTATACGAACTTCGAATTTCGAATCTCGTAGAAGTCCCCCCAGTCCCTTAAACGAACATAGGTACATAAGCGTTCACTTTACTTTCAAAAAGTGCTTAAACACATTTATTTAAATAGAGCCTAGTGGTTTGACCTATGGTCTGAGGCTCAGTTTTATTCCTCGTATGGCGTTCCTGAAGTGAAGCCCTGTACCTAGGTAGGTATACCTACTCGGCCGCTGCTCTCCATTCAATGGAGACAGACACACCCTTAGCCGTTACAGTGAAATAGTTTTGTTCATGTAATCATCGTCAGGCATTTACACAAAGTTCTTGTATAGACAGTAGGTATAGTATCCAATTACAGACCAAAACTATATCAGATAGCCATGAAGCTAGCTATTAGTAAGCATTACATAACAATAAGATGCACCATTAGCAACCAAAAAAGATGCACCGAATTAGTTTATTAGAGCATTTCTATCTACCGTTGTACCCCGGTTGAATTGAAGAGTACCAAATATTATTTTAGGTTTTCGATATTCTTATAACTAATTCTAAGAGTAAATATATTCTATTTTGCTAAAAACTAAAGAGATTCGCTGTATTTATAGGTTAAATACGTTAAAATAAATATTTAATAGGACAAAGGAGGTTTTTGATGGTCCGTTTGGTTACAAATTATTCTGCATGTAGTTAATAAAATACGTAGCTAAACTAAATGTTTTTAGCTTTATTGAACAAAATTATAATCAAATAAACTAAAAACAATAAAAAAAGCTCAATTTCGAGAAAACTATTCACATAAAATTGAATCTCAAGGCGTTTGGTTACGGTATGGGTCCAAACCGTAACTAATGTTTGGATTATTTAAATAATTATTGACATTTACTGTTATGTGATAAACAAAAAAAAAGAACTAAAAATAACATATAGTTATTATCCAAAATAATAAACAATTAAGCTTCCAAACTCTGTAAAATCAAGAAAATCAGTTCAAAAAACAAGGGGACAATCTCCAAATGGACACCCTTGTAACTAAACGGACAAAGTAAAGACGAGATCACATACCTAGTAAATAAATAACAAGGAGCTTTGATTCATCATCATCATCATTTCAGTCGAAAGACCTTTGATTAAAGCACTGATATTCTAGTTTAACAACAGAACATAGCATATTTAAAAAACATGGTAACTATGAGTACAAAGGTACTTCGCTACCTACCAACACAGGTACATACATGTTACATGAGACTATGCGAGAGCTACCTTTGGTATGAAACATTTTATAAAATAGAAAGAAACGTAAATTTATGTATTTTACATGCACATTAAGATATATATTTATGTACTTATCACATTGCTTACAATCATATACTTAGTCCAAATGAAGTTGTTACAAAATACGTAATAACTTTATTTGGACAAAGCATATGATTGTAACAAGAGCACTTCCCTTTTCTAAGTGTTTACTTAATCATTTTAGTTAGGAACTTCTTTTTTCGAAGTCTCGCGTTTTTCTGGATTATTTTTCAGACGATCTCTATATCTTTGTATTCTTTCCGCTGCCGTCAACGCCATGTTTTTGCAGTTTTTTTTTTACTTTCTTTGATATCGATAACTTCATCTTACTTAGGTTTTATACTGATATTTTAATACACATTATTTTGATATTTATCATAAATGTTTTTTCCTGAGTTATGTACCTAAGTATGTATCTATCTAGTATATAAGTATAAAATGCAAGCTCCAAACCAATTTATTTATTTAAGTATTTATTTACTTATTTATTCATCTATTAGATTTATGGTAAACTCAAATATGCTCAAAATGCCTCGCTCAATCTTATATTATAATTTTCCTACTCCTGTACTTTTATCTGTTTTTTACATGGTCGCGAACAAATATATAAGAACATAGATAATATGACTTCAGAAAGTCTATACTTAATCTATTCGCCATAACAGCACTTGTGTCGTAATGTCGTTATTATGATACACCTAGCTGCCACATAATATTAAATGTAGGGTACACTCAACACTAAAGCCCAGTTTAGACCTGCTGAGTTGAGTAGAGTAGTGTACAGTCGGGTACAGTAGGGTAAAATAGGGTACAGTAGGGTACAGTCGGGTACAGTAAGGTAAAATAGGGTACAGTAGGGTACAGTCGGGTACAGTAGGGTAAAATAGGGCACAGTCGGGTACAGTAGGGTAAAATAGGGTACAGTAGGGTACAGTCGGGTACAGTCGGGGTACAGTCGGGTACAGTAAGGTAAAATAGGGTACAGTAGGGTACAGTAGGGTACAGTCGGGTACAGTAGGGTAAAATAGGGCACAGTCGGGTACAGTAGGGTAAAATAGGGTACAGTAGGGTACAGTCGGGTACAGTAGGGTACAGTAGGATACAGTAGGGTACAGTCGGGTACAGTCGGGTACAGTAGGGTAAAATAGGGCACAGTCGGGTACAGTAGGGTAAAATAGGATACAGTAGGGTACAGTCGGGTACAGTAGGGTAAAATAGGGTACAGTAGGGTGCAGTCGGGTACAGTAGGGTAAAAAATAGGGTACAGTTGGGTACAGTCGGGTACAGTAGGGTAAAATAGGGCACAGTCGGGTACAGTAGGGTAAAATAGGGTACAGTCGGGTACAGTAGGGTAAAATAGGTTACAGTAGAGTACAGTCGGGTACAGTAGGGTAAAATAGGGTACAGTAGGGTACAGTCGGGTACAGTAGGGTAAAATACCCTATTTTACCCTTCTGTACCCAACTGTACCCTACTGTACCCTATTTCACCCGACTGTACCCTACTGTACCTCATTTTACCCTACTATAACCGACTGTACCCTATTTTACCCTACTGTACCCGACTGTACCCTACTGTACCCTATTTCACCCGACTGTACCTAATTTTACCCTACTGTACCCGACTGTACCCCATTTTACCCTACTGTACCTGACTGTACCCTACTGTACCCGACTGTACCCCATTTTACCCTACTGTACCTGACTGTACCCTACTGTACCCGACTGTACAGTGTACACTACTGTACCCTACTGTACTCTATTTTACCCTACTGTACCCGACTGTACCCTACTGTGCCCTAGTTTACCCTACTGTACCCGACTGTACCCTACTGTACCCTATTTCACCCGACTGTACCCTACTGTACTCGACTGTACCTCATTTTACCCTACTGTACCCTACTGTACCCGACTGTACCAGTAGAGTCGAGTCGTAGAAAAAATATTGTATGCAACGGTGTATAATTTGGTCTTAACGGCTCGTGCCGTCTTCCATTGCGATACTCGCATTCGCTCGTATCGCAACTCACGTCACTCGCCTTTTAAGACCTCACTTATACAACAGTTGCATAAAATACTATTATAATACTTACCTAATTATTTATAAAAAAAAAAACTAATGGTGAAATGGTGGTGGTCATATTATGACTCACAACAGTTTAGGTTTACAAACCTTACTGCAATTTTGTCTAATGTGATCTAATGGAAATTAGCAATTAAAAGGAAATAATTTGTAAAGTTTATTATTTTAATTTTAACCGGTTGTCTTAAGTGAAGATAAGTTTTGATACGTCTAGGGTTTAGAGCTCCTTAAAAACTTACGTAATAAATCGTACAGACAAAGTCACAGGAATAACTATCTGTACTCAATGTGCATGCGACTTTACCGTGTCCGTTTGGTTACGTTTGCATGTCCGGTTATACGTTACGCGACAAATCGTTACCAAACGGACGTAACGACTTCTATGAAGCAGAATTAATTCTATTCAAAACAATACAAAACTAACCGCAATTCTCAACCTATTTAATTAACAAATAACTGCTTGAAACACAGTTTTATTCTATATAAACAAGATTCTAGTTACTTAACGTTTAAGCTGCATAAACAGTGTAACCAACCGGACAAAAAATTGGATAAACTTACCTGTCCACACTCCAGCACGCTAAAGTCGGCCGCGAATTTACTATTTAAAATCAAATTTGACGTGACAAGTTCTGTCTATGGTCATAGTGTTGTCAGGATTAAAAATCAACTAAAAAGTTTTAAAAAATATTTTGCTTTCACTGCGAAAATTGCGTAACCAACCGGACTATGTCCAAATCGTGATTCCGAGGGGACAACGTTTTAATCTAAATTCAACCCTAATAATGATGTTTTAAACGCTATTATTCATCAAAAACACATTTTCTGAAGTTTAAACTATACCAGAAATGTATTACTTAGTGTTACCGCCTTAGAAAAATATGCGTAAAATTGCACTTGAAAATGGAATTTGGTGGAGGGGACAGTATGGCGGGACGATTTTACCATATTTAAAAACTAGTTTTTATGCACGAAACAAGTTATTTATTCTGTATTTAACTTAATTAAGGACGAGACAATTATATATATTTTACAGAAAAGCAACACTTAACAGGATAAAATCAACAACTTGTGAGAAAATCGCTAAAAATATTAGGGGACATCCAAAAAAGTAAAGGGTACAACGGTAGATAGAAATGCCCATTAGCTACTTAATTTTATCTGCAAAATCCTTCCTCACGGTAAACTGTGCGTACGAGCAGGCTGTAGCCCATTAATATTTTGAGGTTCACAAATATGGCTTAAGCTCTATTACCCTTTGTTATGTTATGTCAATAAAACTTGTAAACAATTCCTGCAAATTCACTTTGTGCGCTTTTTGGCTTTTATGAAGTGAGCTTTAAAAAGGCGCTTCTAACCATTTCGATGACTTTCTGAATTTGAACTTTATAAAAGTTGTTGTTAAGTCTAAAATTAAAAGTTCGTAACTTGGTTGCAAAATGTCTTTTTGTATGGACAGCCCTCGGTTTCAGCCGAATTCAGTTGAAGGCACAAATCAGTGCGAGCTCGTTTTAATAGCTCCATGAATGCCCTTTCTCACTTCCGCAGCATTGGATATTTACGAGATGGTGACGGTAACGGTCGCCATCTTTAAAATTATGTCATAGAATTGGCTTTGGTTAGAAAAAAAAATGTATTGTTTTTGTATTTTTTTCTTACAGATTAGGCCAATTTGAGAAACTAAGTAATTTGAATATTTTAAAATTTGGTCGCGTATTTTTTTTAAATTTAATTTGTTAAATACCGGATATGGTTGACCAGATATACGTCATCAGTGGCCCGAAACTCTTGATTTCCTTTGCCCATCTGCTTAGAGAAAAAATACTGTCATTTGTCATTCGTACGTCGTCATGTCGTCAATAAGTTTCTAACCCTCTGGTTCCGAAAGTCTATTTTCCACGATAATTTTTGAAAAAATGCTTACCAGTGGCAACTCCTGTGAAAAATTTGTCAAGGCTGACACGCTCAATCTACCCAAATTGCGAAATGTGTCTATTTTGAAGTACATTGCTACCAGCGATATGCACAATATTGCCGAAATAAGGGGGGCTAAGATGCTCATGTGAGTATCTACCTGTTCAATCATCAACATTAAGTGCATACCTATATAAAATAGGCTATTCATGGAGTCATTTGAACAAATAAAACACTTTCTATAGTCCATTATTTTTTAGATTCAAAAATGAAAATAGCCTTTTTGTTTTGTTTAGTATCCTATTGACATCAGTTAAATTTAAATGACATTATGACAGACATTGACATTGTTTTTTTAAGTGAAGCGTGAGAGCAAAGGTAAAAGAAAAATGCCTTTGAACCTCTGATGACGTCATTTGAAGATCAAATGAAAGACATCAGTTTTTTTTTAATGTCTCCGCTATTAGCTGTTTATTTTTAAGTCCGACTACAGAAAATGGTTGTATAACATTATTCCTCAATGATCAAAATATAAAAAAAATACAAAAAATATTTAACCAAAGGGAATTCGAACACCCTGAATAGTATTTTATGCAATCATTAGGTACCTACATAATAGAGCTTCTTAAAGTGGAGTTCGTGATTAGACCACGAAGCTTTGCCGAGTGGGCTAAATAAGGTACGAGATTTTAATACCTATTTATCTAACTAATAATTGTATCAGTACTTATTCTAGGACTCACAATACGGAAATTAACCAATATCTTTACCGATATGTCATAAAATGATTGTAACTTTTGCTGTTTTGTTGTTTTTTTTTGATATTTTTGTTTTGTTAACTTTTATTTTCTGCATTGTGTTTGGTTTATTAGTATTTTTTATTATTGTAAAACGGTTTTTATGATATTATTTAAGTTTGGTATGAAGTATTTTTGTGTATTTTCAACCGACGAAAACAAAAGGAGGAGGTTCTCAATTCGACGTGTATATTTGTTTGTTTTTTTTTTTTTTTTTATGTATGATCACGCATAACTTTTTACAGAGTAGTCCGATTTTGATGATTCTTTTTTTATTGGAAAGCGTATACCCCGAGGGTGGTCCCATTTCAATTTGGAAATAATATTCCTACCCTACGGGTAGGAAAACAGGGGATGATTGATTGTTCAGTTACCGATTGTACTATATGACCACGCATAACTTATTACAGAGTAGTCGGATTTTGATGATTCTTTTTTTATTGGAAAGCGTATACCTCAAGGGTGGTCCCATGTAAATTTGGAAATAATATTCCTACCCTAAGGGTAGGAAAACAGGGGATGATTGACTAACTTTTTACAGAGTAGTCTGATTTTCATAATTCTTTTTTATTGGATAGGGTATTTCCTTGAAGTTGTTATTATATAAATTTGGAAAAAAAATTTATAACAGACTGAAGTGTACGATGTATGGGAAAAATTCGTCGCTAACTTCTAGACCAGTGGTGGTGTAGGGGTAAACACGCAGCACGGAACGCTGAGGACCTGGGTTCGATTCCCAGCATTGGTCTTTTTTCTGGGGTTTTTTCTGTGCATCTATATTTCAGTTTGTATTTAGTTTGAAATATATGGGAAAAAAGTATAAAATAAAAACTTTTTAACAAAAAATTAAACCGCCGAAAAAACTGAAAAGCAAAAAATAATACCTTTTTTGTTTGACCTTAATCTAGGTACCAGTTTGAAGTCGGTGCCTCAGACTTCAAACTGGTACCTAGATTAAGGTCAAACAAAAAAGGTATTATTTTTTGCTTTTCAGTGTTTTCGGCGGTTTAATTTTTTGTTAAAAAGTTTTTTTATTTTTCAACTCCATTTTTTTTTTATTTTTACGGTCATCCCGTGAAATCAATATATTTCACACTAAATACGAACTGAAAAATGGATGCACAGAAAAAACACAGAAAAAGACCAGCTCCGAGAATCGAACCCGGGTCCTCAGCATACCGTGCTGCGTGCTTTTTACCCCTACACCACAACTGGTCGGGATATAGACACGAATTTTTTCTTATCTTTACAATCATTGCTCCTAATTTGCCAAATGACAAGGATGATTTTGCATAACTTTAATAAATTCTGTTAACAGTTCATGCTAATAAATTAACTTATTTTAACAACTTTAGGGTTTTTTTGGACCCAAACAAAAGAAACAGAATGCCTCGCCTCGAGCAATGCGCACCCACAAACCGCACAAACAAAATGGTGGCTCGCAGTTCGCGGCAGTGATATACATACGTAGGTACATATCTACAGTGAGTAAATAAGCTTGAACTAAAAATATGTTTATTTACAACAACTTGTTCAAAAGTCACATCCCTAACTTACAGTATTCGTTACATGAGTTACTATTAAATTTCTACATTAGGATAGGTCATTCACTTTGCTAAACCGATAGAACAGCAAAACGGCTGGCCTAGACTTGGTCAAATGGTCATAGATTGACCAATTAGTGTTGCATTCGCAGAGCCTGATAGATTTATGGGACAAAGATGGAATGCGCTGCGTGCTTGACGCTTATGAACAGTCATAAATTGAAATAAATACTTAAATATAAAAATCTCGTGTCACGGTGTTTGTTATCGAACTCCTCCGAAACGGCTTGACCGATTTTTATGAAACTTTTTTCTCTACACTCGTTAGGCCTGCCTGAGAATAGGTCGTAGGCTATATTATTCGCAGGGAGTCGCGGGAAACAGCTAGTAAATAAATAAGAATACAATTTTCATTTTACGCGTGACGTTAGCCAAACGGCTAATTTTGTCTAAGGTGTAAAGTTTGTCAAGTTAAGGCGTGTAGAGTTAGGAAGCTTGGCTCTATATGAGATCTTATAACTTTTTGACAGTTCCTATATGGTCTCGTCTTGGCAACATTTTACTTGAAAATGTTTTCGGCAGGATCTCTCTTTCTTGCGAAGTCGCTACACTCATGGTCATGGTCATCAGTTGAAGATAACCTTAAGGATGATATATTAGTGAGTATAGTGTGTTGTGGTAGTGGTAAGTAGTGCTAGCTCCATTTAAAACTGCTTAAACTGAACAAAAATTTTAAAAAGTTTATTGTTTAATGAAAGGATTACAGAATATGTCACAATGTCTCATCACCACCAGACGAAAAATGATTTAATAAGAGACGAATTCTCAAGCAATGAAAACAAAATGTTTAATCGGGTAGGTATCTCAATTTTCCTCATGGGGGAGAGAAAAACAGAATACTTATTCCACTCTGTATCAAAATTATTTCCGGCTGGGGCGAAGGCGAGGCGTTTAATCCCTCGCTATGCTCCGAAATCTACGTTATGTTATATTATGTACATAAATTTTATTATGTGATATGATATATCACAGCTTTGTTAATTATCAGAGCTACCTACCTGCGAAATTAGTTTCTACCTTTATACTCGAAGCAATTTTTTTTTGCAACGTGATAGATTATTTTGTACTTACCTGATTTGATATTATTGTTGAGAAAATTACGTCAATGTTATTTTTTTGAGTAATGTTAATTGTATGTGTTTTTGTATTTTAAATAAAGAGATTGTTATCAAAACGACACCGGTTGATGTTTTCGTATGGTATCAACATGGAGACTTTTAAGAAAGTGGTCTATATTTAAAAAACTCGATAACGCACCAGTAACTCCCACGGATTCGCGATGCTTACTCTCACTCGTTCGTCTACAATGCTATAAAAAAAACCGGCCAAGAGCGTGTCGGACACGCCCAAGATAGGGTTCCGTAGCAGGTACGAAAAAATCTTTGCATAGGTACTTTATTAATGTGATTGTTAATTTGGTCCCAACGTCGACGGTACAGCGCCATCTATCGGCGAATTGGGTAACTAAGAACTAGTATGTATGTTGATTGTTTTTCAGATGTAATATATTTTTTTATTTGAAAGAAGATACTGTTAGCGTTGACTTTGGTTCGATTCCCGCGTCGGGGCAGATTTTTGTATGAATAATACGAATATTTGTTCTCGGGTCTGGGGTGTTTAATATGTATTTAAGTATGTATCTATCTATATAAGTATGTTTATCCGTTGCCTTGTACCCATAACACAAGCTATGCTTAGCTTACTTTGGGACTAGGTCAATTGGTGTGAATTGTGTGAATTTATTTTTATTTTTTTTATTTTATATGTACTTAAAGAAAAAAAATGCTTGTAATGGCGGTTAAATTACAATCTTAGTTAAGAAATATTTTTTTACTAAAATTTAAAAATTGCTCAACTGATTAAGTTGAAAATAATTTTCCTAGAAAGTTTTTATTAAGTTTAACTTACGTGATTTTTTTCATATTTTTTAGAAGTGCGGTTCAAAAGTTAGAGGGGGGGGACACATTATTTTGAACTTTCGGAGTGAATATCTCCTAAAATATTCACTTTATCAAAAAATAGTTGAAGAAAACCCCTATTTATTTTCAAATACCTATCCAATAATACCCCACACTATAGAATTAGCCGAGAAAAAAAAATCACCCCCACTTTACGTCTATGGGAGGTACCCTAAAAAAAATTGTTTTAGTTTTTTTTATGTAATCACTTTGGCGGCGTGACTGATATATATATTCATGCCAAATTACAGCTTTCTAGTACAGACAGACAGACAGACAGACAGACGGACAGACAGACAGACAGACGGACGGACATGGCGAAACTATAAGGGTTCCTAGTTGACTACGGAACCCTAAAAAAACGAGGTCTAAACTTATACTAAGTTTGTTCGCTTATTTCATATAGGTAGATACTTACAAATAAGGGCTCACTTAAAATATCAATGATCTATATTCTATATTCTATATCTATATATGTATTATATATTATATTATATTGTATTGTATTGTATTGTATTGTATTGTATTCTATTCTATTCTATTATATTATATTATTTTATAAAGAGGAAAGATTTGATTGTTTGTTTGTTTGTTTGTTTCTTTGCATTGAATAGGCTCCGAAAATACTGGAACGATTTCAAAAATTCTTTTTCCGTTAGAAAGCTACATTATCACTGAGTGGCATAGGCTACTTTTTACCGCGGGAACATACCTTTTCCTACGGGAAAATTAATTTATCGCGGGCGAAGCTGCGGACGGGAAGGCTAGTAAGTTATAGTCAGAACTTCAAAGTTCGTCTTTCATTTGGAAAACTGATTGTAGTTGCAATAAAGATGCTTCAGGCGGTGCAGACGATTAATTTCTCCAAATGATCAAACGGGAAGACAACATTTTTCACTGTCTTAAAAAGTGGACATTTTGTTTTTCACGCTGACGCCTGGCGCCGCACAGAGGATCCAACCACGAGGTTCTCCGCCCCGGGTTAACAACATCCTTCGGACAAAGGATTTCATATTTTATCTATTTAAATGACAATGCCAGGAAGATGTTTCGTTATTACAGCGAAAAGAAACAAGCTTTGAAAATGCAGAAGCGGTATTAAAATATTTTAAAATCCGGTGTTATGTCCGTTTAAATGGTGCCTTTTAGGATTCCGTAGCTCAAAATGAAAAGTGAAACCGTTAAGGATCACACTATATAATATAATAATAACACGTCTATAATAAATAATAATATGTCTGCCTGTGTCTTTCACAGCCTATTTGCTTCACATGCACTTGATAGATAAAATTGAATTTGGTCCGTATGTCCATTGATTTAGTGACCCAAACACGGAAGTGAATTTTTTTATTTTTTTTTAATTTATTCGAGAAAAAAGAAAATTAAGTATACATATTAATTATAAACGGCGAGCGAAAATCGCGAATGATTTATCTGTCGCTGATTGTAACACGCTTCCAGCGCATCATCAACATCATATGGCTAGATAGTAACATACTTATATTAAGGTGTTATTCTATGGTCCCATAAACAACACTTACTGTTCTAAACTACCTACTTATTTGTCTAACAACATTAATTTTATTATTTGTTTACTTTTTAGTGGGTTAATTGCTAGGTTCTCACAAACGTTATCAGGCCATTCATTAAGAATGTGTGGAACTAGGTATCTCCAGGTTCGTTTTCCATACGTATTAGTACATGGAGGCAGGATATATTTTTACAGGTACATTACCTTTCGTAGGTTTTGAGCTCTAATTCTATTTCTTAATAATGGCAAGTTTTTAATTTCGTCACATATGATCATCATTTTACACTTATCATATAAATACTTATTGTGTAGGGGTATTTACGTGTCAAATTACACAAAGTATGAAAAGAATAATGGGCAAATGTTGGAAAGTATTAAAGTGAATATCATTGTCATCAAGTACTGATTTTTTTCGTGTTCGAATATATCTGACTTGTGGGGGCCCCGTGAGCAGGCCCCATGTGATCTTATGGAAAAAACGGTAAATATAGATCGAGTGACGTACAAAAATGAACGAACTAGCTGAGAATGCTGTGAGGGACTCTTTTCTACCTCTAAGAGCGCGCGCAGACAGAAAGCGGTCTGGCGTTCCGCGTTCCGCGTTCCGAGTTCTGCGTTCTTTCGAATGTACTAGGTAGGTCCCTTACGTACGACAATGCACACAGCACGCGGTCAGATCGCGGCGGTCAAAGCGGAACGCCGCGTTCTTGCGTTCTATTGCCGCCGAGACAGAGAACGCCGCGTTCACCGCGATGTCTGAAGTTACAAATAAAGAAAAACTGGTCAAATTAGTTAGAAAAATGGAATTATTATATGATTTAAGTCATGTATACTATAAAAATCGTGACAAAAAAGCAGACACTTGGCTTGAAATGGCCGCGTCAAGGGATTCTTCTCGTGTTGTGTATTAGGTGAATCCAATAGGTATTTTCTACTTTTTTAGATGTTTTTAGGCTCCACAAAATTAATGCTTCTTCTTCGAAAGATGAACTTTCTAGCGACATGTAGAGAGAGAGAGAGAGAGAGAGAGAGAGAGAGAGAGATGTTTATTTACACATATTCGATACAAAAACAGAAAAACAAAATACATTTGACAGGAAATTTACAAATAAAAAAAAATATATCGAATAGCATAAATTGGGCCCCACTCAGCATAAGGTTGTGGCAAGCCACAACGCTGTTTTTCAGTGGGACCCATTTAAAAACTAAACACAAAAACACAACACGTAGGTACACAACATGTACATACAAAAACATGGAACGCAAGAATTTGACCGCCTCTTGTGTGCGTTGGAACTCTCGAGCGGTCAGAACGCAGAACTCTGAACGCGGAACGCGGAACGCCAGACCGCTCTCTGTCTGCGCGCGCTCTAAAAGCTTGTTCACACAGCGTTTTTGCCGGCGGTTCCCCGACGGATCGGGAACGCGGCGTGCACGCGACGAGCACACTGCTATATCTCCGCGATTATTCGCCGCCTGCGTGCCGCCGCGGTGTCGTCGCGTGGACGCGGCGATCAGACTTGCCCAACGAAATTTAAATTTCGGGACATGTTTTACTTTGTCGGAAATCGGGAGGACATACAAAAATTCGGGAGAATCCCGCTAAATAATTTATAATAATAATAATTTATTCATTTAATCAGATATTTAGAACCAAATTTTTATTAGTATACAAAACTTACAAGCTACGTTATACAATTTTAACTTGGCCCCCACAAGTCAGATATATTCGAACACGAAAAAAATCAGTACTTGATGACAATTTTATTTTAATTTTAATGTAAACGTTCTGTAAGTTAAATATTAATTGTTAATTCTATTATAAATATTTCAATCTGTTAAGTAGTTTTAGGTGATTAGATGATACTATTATTTGTATATTATTTATTTTATTAGCAGTACGGCTGCTCACCGAATCTTTTTTCGCTTTTAAATAATCTTACTATTATTTGTGTTTGCTTTGGTTAATAAATTTATAATATAATATCACAATTTTATTATATAAAATATGGCAAAAATTATCATTAAAAACACAATTTCAAATTTAAAATCATAGTAAAATTAAATGTAATGTCCAAAAGGAAAATAATAATATTAATAAATTAAGAGAAATACAATTAAATTTTAATTAAAATAATAATAATATTAAAACAAAAATAAATAAATCAAATTCAATGTCAACCAAAATTATACTACATGTTTATAATAAAATAATAGTGATAGTAATAATAACATTTTACATTAAAAACTAGGTTAGAACTTGGAAACTACTTAAGTAATACAAAAGAAAATAAACCAATTTACATAGAAAATATATTATATTTTCATCATGAGACAGTTCACATGTTCAAGTATGGGAGAGTCGGGTCTGCATACGAACATTTGCAGAATGCTATTGGAGCTGTTCCGCATCCTGCTCACCAGCGAGGCGGCTCTCCTGCGCATGATGGCATGGAACCCATCCGTGCGAGCCTCCGACCCGACCATGTGGCAACCCTACTAGGTATAACCCAAGCCCTCTTATTATGTACATAGGCCGAGATGTTGTCGAGTTTCTTGCCGTATTCTTCTCAACATGGTTTTTCTAACCGGTGGTAGATTCTTCGACATTTATAAGTGCTTATCATATCCAAAATTGAATGAATATATTTTGACTTTGACTTTCACATGATGGTAATGAAGTCCGTTCGTCAGTCGTCCGTCATACCTTTATCTGGGGCGCTACTACGAAATTCGAAATTCGAAGTTCGTATCGTATTATCCCTCTCACTCTCGTGTCAAATCATATTAGCGTGAGCGGGACGGCACGAAACGAATTTCGAATTGTGCACTTAGTGGTAGGGCCTCAGTTCCTGATAAAGTAGTGATAAACAGCCCGACGCACGCACAGACTGATAACGAAGTGATTCTAAAGTAAAAGGATTCCGTTTTTTCCTAATGGGACACGTAACCTTAAAATCACTAAAAATTAAATGTGAAGTAACGGGCGACGAGAGCCGAACCGTCCAAAGTAGGTTAAAAGGTGCCGATGCAACACGTGCGGTAAAACGGAACTTTTAACTTATTCATATTAGGTAGATTATCATTCTTCGGTGGTAAAGCACGAAAGTTTTAAGAGCATCCATAAATTTATAAGGTGATCATCATCATTCCAACCTGTATGCGCCTCACTGCAGCACAGGCCTTCCATCAGAATGAGAGGGCTTGGGGAACTTCAGATACACCATAATGTTTTAAACTTTCGTGATTTTCATTACTATTAGTACTCACGGGACTATCACGCAATAATATTTAATATTTACCTCGACGTTTCGGCCACATTGCAGTGACAGTGGTCACGAGCTCACATGTATACACCACGGAATTGCTTCATATGTGTGCACTCCACAGGTTTCTTCACGATGTTTCCCTTCACCGTATAGGTAACGTAATTACATATGTAATTTTGCACGTCAATTCCGAAAAACTCAGAGGTGCGAGCCCAAGCTAGAAACACGCGACCCTCTGCTTGAGAGGCCATCGGTCAAACCACTAAGCTACCACGGCTTATACGGCACGGGTGTGCAGGGTAAGAAAGAGAAAATTGTTTTTTGTCGCCACTCACGAAGCTTAAGCAACCCCCTAGACTAGATAAACAACTAGACAATTCATTATTAAAAGTGAAAAAGTTTTTCGGGTGCGCCGGCGGGATTCGAACCCATGTCTCCTGGGTATGCGCCCCAACTTGGGTGTTCTACCAATTGAACCACGTCAATCCCAACCGACTTCCCCGAAATTCTTTATCGCTTACATACGCCAACAGTTCTTTTTCGCTTTTAATAATCTTAGATTCGGTGAGCAGCCGTATTGCTAATAAAAATAAATAATATTTGAATTCATTATTAGCCACGTCATCTATTGCAGATGATTTTTCAGGTAAAATCAGGTGTTACGGGGAGGTTCACTCCAACGTCTGCGATGACTGAAAGAGTCCTAACTAGAGCGGTATCTTCTGCCACAGTATAATCACAAACATGACGAGAGTTCAAGGGAGGTGGTCTTGCAGCGCGGAGTTTTTTCTGCCTAAGCCTCTCTTAGGCTGCGGCTCCACTGAGGCGGAGACGAGTGGAGCGGAGACGAGACGTGTAGGGGTCGACCAATCATATCAGTTGAAATCCCCATCTCGTCTCCACACCGCTTCAATGGAACTGATATGATTGGTCGACCCCTACACGTCTCCTCTCCGCTCCTCTCGTCTCCGCCTCAGTGGAGCCGCAGCCTAAGTTCTCTAACCAGTCCCCGTAATGCTTGTCTACACCGGCTTTGAGATCACGACGAAAGACAGACAGATCCCCCCCACGAAAATCATAAGATAGTGGTAGTGGTGGTGGTCAGCAGTTGCTAACTGTCGGTCCTTTACAGATAGGTATCACTTCTTGATTAGTATTTTATAATTCCACTAAAACATTGGAAAAAACGCCTGTGACAAGATAGACGGACAGATAGACACACGGACAACAAAACAAAACTAAAAGGGTTCCATCGCATGTCCAAAGAAGGCAACTCTGCAATCCCGTCGTAATTTTAAAATATCCTTTCTTAGTGCACCACTGTAATGGAAAGTTTATGTAGACTCTGATTGTTGTTTGATCAGCAGTTAAAGATACTAACAGTCAAATTGCCTTTAAAATGCGTTAACTTTTTAAATAAAAATAAATAAAAAACTGCAATAGTTTTTAAAAATTGTTTTTAGCGTCTGATAACACAACTATTCAAAATTATTTTTCAATAAAATAAATGCAAAAAACAATCAATTCCGAATATCACAAGTTCACAACTCAAAAACTTAGTGCGGGTGTTTAAAAAAAATCAGAAAAATCGAAATTTCTCGAAAATGTTGCGACTTTTACTAAGGTCATTTTTAGAGTTCCGCACCTCGAAAGGAAAAAGCGGAACCCTTATAGGATCACTTGGTTGTCCGTCCGTCCGTCCGTCCGTCCGTCTGTCTGTCAAGACCCCTTTTCTCAGGAACGCGTGGAGGTATCAAGCTGAAATTTATATCAAATACTCAGGTCTACGGTCCCTTGGAGCTGTGAAAAAATCAAACTTCTAAGGCAACGCAATCAAAAGATACGCCGTTTGTGACGCAAATTTCCGCATATTTTCGAAACTCACAAGGGAATCAAAACCTACAGGGTACTTCCCGTGAACTCAGAATCTTGAAATTTGGTACGAAGCAAACGTATTATAGCATAGATAAAGGAAAAATTGCAAAAAGCATAAATTTTTAACGCAATCAAAAGATAAAGCCTTTTATGCCGCAAATTTCCGCAAATTGTCGACACTCGCAAGGGAATCAAAACCTACAGGGTACTTCCCGTGAACTCAGAATCTTGAAATTTGGTACGAAGCAAGGTCTTATAGCACAGATAAAGGAAAAATTGCGAAAAGCATGAATTTTTTTGTCTGTCTGTCTATATCAGTAACCAATCTACAATGACCCCACACTGCGCACATTTCGCTTAGGAGCAGGGGTCTGCTTAGACTGGATGTCGTAGATACATATAAATTTGTACGGAACCCTCGGTGCGCGAGTCCGACTCGCACTTGGCCGGTTTTTTTTGCCTAGGTGGGCATTTCCTTTTGTCGTACTACTTACGGGACACCCTGTATATTAGATATACACACGATCGAAGTGCAAAAACAAATAACTTTTTCACGACACTGCTCGAAAATGTGGCCATAGATAACCTAAATCCAGTACTCAAAACTGCCTATATATGTACATTTAACAGCTGACTCATTTATGGCGCACAAACACGACAACAAAGTTACACTAATCGAAAACAGGACGTATCAGTATATGTATTTCATTATACGATACGACTTTTTGAAAGATAATTTCTGAATTTCATTCCTGGCGTGCTGAAACGACATTATTGGACCAATCAACAGTAATCGTCTGCTGCATGCGATGGATGGATGGATGAATGGATGGACGGACGGACGGACGGACGGACAGACGGACTGGACGGACGGATGGACGGGATGGACGGGATGGACGGGATGGACGGGATGGACAGAATGGACGGATGGACAGATGGACGGGATGGTCAGGATGGACGGATGGACGGATGGACGGGATGGACGGGATGGACGGAATGGACGGAATGGACGGATGGACGGGATGGATGGACGGATGGATGGATGGACGGAATGGACGGGATGGACGGGTAGGACGGGATAGACGGGTTGGACGGGATGGACGGGATGGACGGGATGGACGGGTTGGACGGGATGGACACGATGGACGGGATGGACGGGACGGATGGCCGGAATGGACGGGATGGACGGGTTGGACGGGATGGACAGAATGGACGGATGGGCAGATGGACGGGATGGACAGGATCGACGGATGGACGGATGGACGGGATGGACGGGATGGACGGAATGGACGGATGGACGGGATGGATGGACGGAATGGACGGGATGGACGGGATGGACAGAATGGACGGATGGGCAGATGGACGGGATGGACAGGATGGACGGGATGGACGGGATGGACGGATGGACGGGATGGATGGACGGAATGGACGGGATGGACGGGATAGATGGACGGATGGACGGATGGTCGGATGGACGGGATGGACGGGATGGACAGGATGGACGGGATAGACGGGATAGACGGGATAGATGGACGGATGGACGGATGGTCGGATGGACGGGATGGACGGGATGGACAGGATGGACGGGATGGACGGGATGGATGGATGGATGATTATGATGATGATGATAATGATTTCCTCGCATTAGTCGTGAAAAGCACAATGTTTAGTCTCGGCCAAAAGTGCAATAGATGGACTCGTACTTTCGAGGGCCTCCGCTACGCGTCGGCCCTCAAACAAACTCGTCCATCTATTGCTTACTTTCCAGCCTCTACAACAATGTACTATTGGAACCACTAGTAACTTGCATGGGTTTAAATACACACTTACCCGTTTGCAAAAAAGTTTTATTTACACGTATGCTGTTGTAAAGTGCAGGGCTGCAAGCCTATGCAACCAGCCCAGCCCAGCGCAACGTGCATTATTCATAACATGTGCATGTGCAGGAAAGGCGCCATCTAGTGCTAGACTCGCCAGTCTCCCCAGCGTCAGGTAAAGCGTTGGCGCGCTGTTGCCACTTCACGAACCAAACTTTGATTTTTTGTTTCACTTTCTTGGCTGTCTCGCTCGCGCACAGCGCAGCGCATGAAGCGCATCAAGTTATCCAGCCTTGAGCCAACCGTTGCTCGCGAGTGACGTATGCTCTGTTGCTTACGTTGCTGAAAATTCGCGCTAAAGTGTTTACATACAGGATTTGAAAATGAGATAAATAGTTCTCAAAAGTGCTTTAGTGTTTAAATAAAACATTTATTCACTGGAATACTGAAGTTAAAGAGTGCTAACGGTTTTCTTGTTGTGTGTTATGTGCAGACAGTTAAGTTGAAGTTAAGTAAAAACAAAAGTGTGTTGCAAGTTCGCAAGATGGGAGCGTAGGATTTGTTTGAAAAAGTGCTAGTAATTGTTTAGAAAGTTACCGCAGCGCCGTCATGGGGACCAGCAGAGTGCTTTCACCGTTTACTTTGTTCCTGTTTTGTGCAGGTAAGCGGCCGCAGACAAGACAACTGACTCACTCGCTGGCCTCGCAAACGCCGCTTGTCGAGCCTCTGTTACACCAAGCACTTGAAAACATGTTAAAA
This sequence comes from Archips crataeganus, assembly GCA_947859365.1. NCBI lineage: Eukaryota > Metazoa > Arthropoda > Insecta > Lepidoptera > Tortricidae > Archips > Archips crataeganus. The sequence goes on from OX402053.1 coordinate 16,429,863, forward strand.
TATCAGCTTCGTAGAATAACGTGGCCTTACAATACAGAATTGGTAACTTGGTTCGGTTATCCACGCGTTTTAATGTCAAAAGGAGACGCTAAATACAGACCATAATAGTAGTCACGATAATTACGAAATAGTCTTATTTCATCACCAGTTTGGCATGAAATATTAAAATTGTTGTTGTCTTCAACGTAACGTATAACGTATAACGTAAGTTCTTACACCATAAGAATGCGTGGCAGTTACTACATTAAATATGTAAATTATTTACTTCCCAACATCCTCATCAAGTAGTCTTTAATATACCATTAACGAGCCTGTTTAAGTGTTTAATATACTTAGCTAGAAAATGTTGTCCTAGGCTTAGCCTTAAATTAATGATGCTAAATAAAACTATAATCTATAAAAAAACATAATTTTATTGGATTTATTGGACACCCAGCCAGATATACAAATTAGATAGGTTAGTCGTGCTTATGTTAGGTAGGTATGTCGCCTAAACATATTTATAATTATGTAGTACCTACCCATATCCTACCTACTTCTAAACAGATGTTAGAAGTTTAGTGCGTATTGAAATTAAGATACCTATTAACAATATTTGTGTCATTAGTCCATTACAGGTAGTCAGTCAAAGACAGCATAAATGTCCTAAAGCAGTTGGATAAATAGACTCAGAACTGTGATTCTTTACTTAACAACAAGTTAAGTAGGTACCTAACTAACTAACCTATTATGCGTTTCTAACAGTAACCCCCTTTCACCCCGAGCATACTGTGCTTCATTGCTCATATTGGATTCTTTTTTGGCTTTATCTACTAGCAATTTAGCACATACATTTACTTATATCATACAATTTTATAAATTATAAAATCTGTCGGTTCATCACCTCACAATCTGTAACTGGCGGTCATGCATGACGCAGCGCAGGTATTATTTTCACAAAATTAATAGTACCTACGCTCGAAAATAAGTTAAATTTAATAAACTGGCAACATTTCACATTAGCTGAATGAAGGGCTTGATTCCCATGGCCAGAAATAAATTGATAAAAAAAGTAGCGACATATTGAACTAACTTAGTAGTAGGTAAATAACGCTACTGAAAGTGGTAGTGGTGGTAACTTAACATGGTCCTTCAATTCAGTAACGGGACTCTTGGACATAAGCACGTTATAACTAAACTAAGTAGGTCTTCCCTACGTATACGTATAGTAGGTAACCATATTTGTTCTGTACAGCGAGTTTGTCAGCATGGCGGCCGCGAATAACAACGCAATGCAAAGTTTTTATTTAAAACTGGTTTTGCAACCGTGTCTTATCGAAAAGTTGCAGCTGGAGCCCGCCAGCAATTCAAGAATAATGTTATATCTTCATATTTATCTTATAACTTTGACTTTTAGTTATAAGAATGGAAAATCTATACAGAACGCAATAGGATTAAAAACCGGCCAAGTGCGAGTTGGACTCGCGCACGAAGGGTTCCGTCTATAAAAACGACAAAAAAAAACACGTTTGTTGAATGGGAGTCCCTTTAAATATTTGTTTTATTCTGTTTTTTAGTATTTGTTGTTATAGCGGCAACCGAAATACATCATCTGTGAAAATTTCTACTGTCTAGCTATTACGGTTCGTGAGATACAGTCTGTACCACTACCATGAGTTTACACTAGTTTACGTGACCGTACTCGCTAGCGACGGCGTAAATTATTTGTATGGAGAATTGTACAGCGCCTCTAGCGGTCACTTACGGAAGTAGGTACAATTCTCCATATAAATCATTTACGCCGTCGCTAGCGAGTACGGTCACTGTGAACTAGTGTAAACTCATGGTAGAGGTACTGGTGACAGACGGACGGACAGCGAAGTCTCAGTAATATGGTCCCGTTTTTACCCTTTGGGTACGGAACTCTAAAAACTGGATATGCATGAATAGTTAGCTACTTTCATTTGAACCGCCACACTGTTTTTTCCTTTCTCGCCTGGACAACCGTAATAAGTGGATATACTTGCACGAAACAACGGCGAATTTCGTACCGACTAATCAAAAATTCGTATCGTTGCTTCTGATTGGTTGATACTGACAATAGCCACAAAATCACGCAAGTTTTATCGCTTTGGAAATTTCATTTAATTTTAACTGCCAACACGTTCCAAACACTCATCGTAAATAATACCTAACCTAAGTTATCTTTCATCTTCTCGGAAGTAAATTAGGAACATGGGTATCATAGGTTCTATTGTCACAATGTAAATTGTTATAATAGAAATAAATTAAATTGAATTTATTGGAATGAACGTATCTTCAAATACATCGGTACTAATTTTCTTATAGTCTACAGCAATTTTTATGTGACCGACTTTTAAATAACGAATGATCCAGCTTTCGAAAGCTGAATTTGAAAATGATGCTTCGATTAAAGCATCCAAATATTCGCACGAGCTTTGACATGAAGGTCTAATAAAAACCAGATATTGTATCTCATTCTTAAACTTCATGCGGATAATAAGCCGAAGACACCATCCCGGAGCCAATGTCGTCAGAATATAACCTTGTCATGTGTAATAGAATCTCGCCACAGGCAGGACACTACGTTGCAAAATAACAAGCTATTAAGAATTATATATTCTACAGTGCATGCCATGCAACTACGCCTGCAGCGATCATATTCTATCGGGCAACGGAAAATGTAGATTTAACAAGACAGCTGTCTTTAATTGACGTTAATTGGATTCTGACACGACACGAGACTTAAGAGACAGGTAAATTTATCCATCAGGCATTTCTCCCGGTGGTACGGCATTTATAGTACCCGCCATCTAACCACAATTAAATCTTTTTAAAACGATTCGCAGTAACCTAAACTTTTGTGTCTTTGCTAAAAACCCTTTTAAACGTTTATTTAAACCTTACTAACGTGCTAAATGTAGATAGGAAGGTATAGACAACACGTTAAAAAATAATAAAAATGATAGCGAGTGAAATCATGTTAATCAAAAACCGGTTCGTATGCAGGTGCGCGGCGTAACTTCGAGTCTGGCCATCTCGCCTCATGTCTATTTGTAAAAGTGGCCGCAGCGGATTGGCTTACGTCGAGGCGGTTGCTGAGGCGTACAAGTAACCTTTTTCTCAGATCAAAAGAAAAAGTAAATTCGTATCAAAACGTGTAGGCGGCTTTGGTTGTACGTTCATTAAAATGAAATCTTAAAGGGATTCAAAGATCCCCAGATTAACATTTTTGTTTAAAAAATCGACTGTAAACTTTTTGTTTTTCATTTCGGTAGGTATATGAAATGTGCTGTATTCAACATTTGTACCAAACAAATTTCTGGCTTCGCTTGTCAAAATTGGATTGTTTTTAGATAAACAATAATGGATAATGTCATACGCAAGTTATTAGATGGATATTCGGTGATGTAGAGTTCGAAATTCAACTGACAAAGTTGTGATATGGGTATCGTCGTCGTGAGGTAGAGGTAGGTGTATGAAAGTATTAATGATAAATCTCATTTACAACGACGTTTGTTCATTCAGTTAATAGAAATCGGACGAGCATAGAGAATAAAATGTGTAAGAATCTATAGAAATCCAGATTATGTAGGTATACTAATAATACTAAATACCTACTAATAAATAGCCGTGGAGGCCTAGTGGTTTGACCTATGGCCTCTCAAGCAGAGGGTTCAAATACCGGCTAGCACCTCAGTGTTCTTCGGAATTTATGTGCGAAATTACATTTGAAATTTACCGTAAGAAGGAAAACATTGTGCGGAAACCTGTATACACCTGTGAAGAAATTCAATGGTGTGTGTGAAGTTCCCAGTCCGCGCTGGGCCCGCGTGGTAACTACGGCCCAACACCTCTCATTCTGAGAGGAGGCCTGTGCCCTGCAGTCGGACGTATATAGATTGGGATGATGATGTATACTAATACTAATAAGCAAAAATAACGGATCACTTTTCATATGTATAACTTGTACCTAAAAAAAACCGGAAAAAAACCCAAGATAGGGTTCCGTAGCCATTACGAAAAAATCAAGTAATATTTTTCTAAGGATTTCGTATGTGTACGGAATCTTCCAAGTTTAGGTATGTTTTATACCTTAGGCTACAATTTACTCTTAAACTACAAATAATTCCCAAGCAATCTTAGCTGCTATAATTTTCCTTGTAAATTTAATATATTTACTACCACTCTGATTTTTTTCAAATTTTTCCACCTAACAGTTTAGATTTTAGAGGTGGGGGGGGGGGGACGGTCGATTTTAATGAAAATTTTCACTTTAAGGTTGTATATTTCGCAAACAGATCATTGAATAGAAAAATCATGCTAGGAACCCCCTAATGGTTTTAAAAGACCTATCCAACGATACCCCGCACTATAGTTAGGCGAGAAAAAAAATCACCCCCACTTTACGTCTATGGGAGGTACCCTAAAAGAAAATATTTTTTATTTTTTTATTTTACTACTTTACAGCTTTTTAGTACTAACAGTCTCTGAGCTTAGCCGCGGACAGATAGACAGACAGACGGACAGACATGGCGAAACTATAAGGGTTCCTAGTTGACTACGGAACCCTAAAAATGACCCGTTATCTTCACTCTTCAATATACCTATTTTAAAACCAATTTAAAACTTATAAGCAGCCTCAAAATTAATTATAAAGCTTTTTTTAACAGTTGACCCAAGCACAGCAAAAATGTGACTGGGGCGTCGAGCGGCCTGTGGAATACTTTATAGGAAACAGCATTTACATACGATAAAAGTTTGACGACACCATATGGCCCGAGCCTATTGTTAACCCAGTTTTCCGACCGTGTAGCACCTAGGTAATTTATAACACCTTCAGTTTTCACACTCCCGAAAATTAAAAGAGTTCAGTCAGGGCGAATCTAAAAAACGATAAAATTTGTAAAATACAAGTCAGACTGACACGATAATTCTGTATTTCTGAAACAACTTTCTTGAATTATGTTTTGTTGTCAGAATTTGGTTATTTTTTGATTTCCCAGCTGAGCGCTTTAACTTTAGCAAACAAGAGACTAATTTTCATTTATTGTTCGTACTTAAGTAAGCTTTAGAATGAAGAATTTTGGCTGTTTCTGTAGAATCCAGAGGTTCGAGTGGGCGAGAGTGAAGAGTCTCGAGCTGTTTATTTTGAACTAGCTTGTGTTTGCGACTTTGCCTCCGTTCAGGCATTATCTTATTCCGTCGTAATTTAAAAAAAAACTGTCCTTATTTTCTACACAATTATAATAAAGTCTAACTTGATGAGTTATTTTTATATCGACAGCAAAATTAATAAAAAGCATAAGCGATATGTCGCGTGTGTTTGTTTAAAATATCTTATATTGGTTAGATCAATATTTGATACAGTCCACCCACCATCTATCATTCATTGCCTATTCAACCACTCCACTCCACTCTGGTTTAACGATGGTCTTATATAATAATATATTGTTATGTAATTTTGGTTTATCTCTGTAAATAAAAAAATATTGAAAATTTTAGTGGTTGTTTTCCCGAAACGAGGTGATTTAGTGTCGATTGTACAATCGATTTATAATTACTATTTTGACTAGAGTCAAAAATCCAATTGTGAAAAACGAAAGTCGAAAATGACCGCAAACCAATAGTAATGCTTCGTTGGCACAAGTAGCGTACGATCGTACGATAGGTTAGGTACCAACGAAGCGTTACTATTGGTTTGCGGTCATTTTCGACTTCCGTTTTTCGCAATTGGATTTTTGACTCTAGTCAAAATAGTAATTATAAATCGATTGTACAATCGATACTAAATCACCTTGTTTCGGGAAAACAACCACTAAAATTTCACGGTGTATATAAAAATCTCGTGTCTGTGTTTGTTATCGAACTCCTCCGATACGGCTTGACCGATTTTTATTAAACTTTTTTCTCTGTATTCGGTAGGTCTGAATAGGCCGTGTTTTATGTCGTGGTCGTGTGTGGTAGGGTTTGATGGTTTCTGATGAAATTTGGCACACAGCTTACAACCTGGATCAACATATAGGATACTTTTATCCTGGAAAATTGCATACTTCCCGCCAGGGTTGGAAAAAAACATGATTTTTTGAAAAAATCGTATAAATCGCGATTTATTGAAAAAATTCTAATAAAATCCGATTTTTTTGATTTTTTCAGTTGTCATAGTTTTAGCTCTGAGAAAAAGCCCTAAAATTATCTCATTCATCCAAACAATCTTTCATTCGTTCAGTTCAGTTTCAGTTTTCATTGTACTTGTTATTGTTATTGCTGTTGCGTGGATTAAACGACATAATACTAAGATTGTAATATAATATTGATTATAAATAAAAAATGCCTCGCCAAAGAGATGCTATTTGGGAACATTTTACGGAAAAAAATGATGATGACAGTTACATTGATTGATTTTTAACCAACATTTATGTCAATAAAGAGAATTGATTAAATCATTGATTTTTGTTGAAAAAATCATTTGATTTAAATCGTGATTTAATCATGCCAACCCTGTCCCGCAGCATAGCGTTAAACACGGGATAACGATAAATTATTCACAAAAGGAGTCGCTGGCAATAGCTAGTTAGAAATATTTTATAAACATGCCTGTTACGAGTATTTGCAGGATCACAAATCTATTGCTCCAACCAATCGTGCCATTGACAATCGGAATTTTAAGCACTTTCGAAACCAAAGAGGTCGCGCTGCTGACGCCGGCGGCCGGCTGCGCCGCGGTCGTGTCGCGCTTTCATTAACGGAGAGTTATGATTCAATCGCATGAGGCACGATAACATCACTCTGTAACAGTCTCCAGTCATGAAACTATTATGAAACTCATTGTTATAAATTCGATCCTTTACCATTGAAAACAGAACTGGTTAAGATTTTCGGCACGTTCGCGGCTTAATCTAAAACTTGAATCTTAGCGGCGCGTAATTGGGATGAGCCAAAAAAATACCCCTGGGTTTACGCGTTAAGCTGGGCCACTCTCTAACTAAACTAATGTTGATTTTAGTTTTACTGCAAACTGGCCTTGGGAGGTATTTTAAGCAGTTTTCATTATAAATTTTACATAGAGGCATGATAATTTTGTCGCATTGAATCGCGTTGCCCGAAATTTCAGATATCTGTTAAATCATAGTAAAGAATAAAGTTATTTTCTTGTGCTTAAGATTTATTTTGTCTCGTTTCTAGAGTTCGTTTCGAAGTCACTTCTATTACTTCGCATAGATAGCGTATTTGAGAATGGTTTAATGGCTGCCAGGCTGAAAACGTTTGTACAGCTATTTGTTTTCCAGAACAGTTAATATAAAGAACTGGGCGAATATTCGCTAAGATCTATTTTAACTAAATAGACAGTACACAACACACCTATGTTTAATTATTCGAATCTTCGTATTTTCTGTACCTGTTGTCACAAATATTCACGAGCTCTATTTAGATTCAATGAAAAGACGATACTATAGGTACCCAGCGCGCAAGAAGGTACCTACTTAAGTTGTACATATCTCTTCGAGACGAAACTGACGCAGACGGAGCAAGTAATTTTATGTTCAAATATCTATGAAATTAGTCAAACAAGGTAGCGCCGTAGGGATCAGACCCTGTTTAAAATTTAGTAGGTACCCAACAAGCAATGAAATTGTTTCAGGTCGGTGGTCAAAAGTTAGTCCGTATTAATTAATTCGTCCAGTGTGTTCTGATTAGTTATATGGACGGCATGGTCGGCATGTTTAATTGAGGCAGCGTGCATACAGTGCAAGGGTGCACGGACGGTTCTGAGAAAACGCAGTTACATGATTACACGTTCACGGAACAATGGGCAGCTTACGCCGGTTCCACGCCACTTCTAACCTGACACACACATTGTTGCTGTTTGTCTACAGGTTTCCCACTGCCAATTTCGCTCATTTTTTCCCAGCGTACTTACCGTTCTCATTCTCTTGCTAAATCTCTATCTACTGTTTAAATCTGATTACAAAAGTGGTGAGTATTTTTTATGATGCATCAAATTATGTCTAGAAATCTGCACTAATGTACCTCCGACAAACTCTCACACTCAGAATCTAATCATTGAGCTTCTGCATTTTAAAGAAAAATAAAAATAAACTAATAAAGTAGTTTTGCATGTACTTACTTCCGACATCTTGATAGCACGATATGCTATTAATCGAATACATAAAGTAATGAGTAAAGTCATCGACATATAAATTTAGCTGTGATGGTTGACATGATTAATGATTTTTCTTCGGCCTTCATTTGGATAAATTTACAAATTCTTCTAAATGTTTTGGCCAACTCACTTAAAACTTTTTTAATAACTTTAGTGTTTCTGGAATTCTTTTACGTTTCCCCTTGTTCGTAAGAGCCCTCGAACTTGTGTCGAGTCATAGAAGTACCTGTTAATACATAAAAATTACAATTAGATGAAATCACTTGCATTGTTAATATTTATCAAAGGCTTTTGTAACTTTTACGTCGAACCTAGCATATTTCGCGGTGACTTTCAAATGTACCTACTGCGGACATTCATCCATTCATTCATTCGGAGCATTCATCTTTTTCTTATTAGGTTTGCAAGGTAAATAGCTAGCAAGTGCAAGAGGCGACACAGGGCCTCGTGTGTAGAGTATAGAAACACAAAAAAACGCACAGTCGAGGAAACTGAAACGCATACTTGGGTGGAACCTTAACAATCAACATCACGATCATTTCTTTGGCAGATGTATGGTTTTTGGCAGTCATAAATACAACATTTAATTTTTTTTGTACGGATATAATTGCTGCGAGTAACAAGATTAGTACGAGACGTATCTACTTACTACTAGTAATGTTTAAAAATTTGGTTTTCCAAATTTACTAAACCACCCTAGTAAATTTGGAGAACCAATTTTTATAACACTCGTTGTTTAAGGACAAGGGCCTGTTAATATTGACTTAGGTCTCATAAATTACTCAAATGACGGGTCACATAGGTCCGTGACCGGATATCGCAGTGACCAGATCATAGCAATAATAACCAGCATAAATTAATTTCTCTACATCTATTGAAATTGAAACGAATGTCTGCAGCTTCTTACTTACTACGTATTAAACGCAAGGGCTGCACAAAACAAAATAACAATACAAAGCAAAAGGCATGAAATCGTGGCACTTTACCGACCAATCAAGTCTTCATATCAGTGCTTTCTGACCAGTCGGTACGTAAAATCGCCGCGAGTTCAATAGTGAACCCATCTCCATGGGCAAACAGTGCGAAATTGTACAAATCTGCTAACGTGTCGTTACTATATATCACTTCGGCGGAATAGAATAGGGAACTTGTTTCAATTATCTCTGGTAAATTTTTAGACTTCCGTACCCAAAGGGTAAAAACGGGGCCCTATCACTGAAACTCCGCTGTCCGTCCGTCTGTCTGTCTATCTGTCCGTTTGTCACAAGGCTGTATCTCGTGAACCGTGATAGCTAGACAGTTGAATTTTTCACAGATGATGTATTTCGGTTGCCGCTGTAACAACAAATACTAAAAAACAGAACATCCATAAGGGCAGCGGCAGCAGCAGAAACGGCCGAAATTGTCAAGGTAGTGTTAGTAAGGTAGTAGTGTAGGTAAATACAGTGGTCTCGGCGCCGAATATAATTTTGTACCTTTTGGGGTCGAGACCCTTGGTCCGTGGGGTCCTAGTTCTCTGAGTCTCTTCAAAGACTTGCCAAAGAGACTCCGACATACCACAGGAGACCGAAGAGCTGGCAGCTTCTTCGCTCAACGCATCATCAGTCTTACGATCCAGCGAGGAAATGCTACCAGCGTCTTCGGTACCATGCCGCAGGGGCCATTCTTAGATCTAATGTAGTTTTAGTTTATTTTATTTTAATATAGTTAGTTTTAATTTTTATAGGTTGTTAGTGTATATGAGATATGTTTGTGAGTTTTTAAATGAAATCAGTTGCCAAAAACAGAATAAAATAGATATTTGATGGGGGCTCCCATACAACAAACGTGATTTTTTTTGCTCGATATGGATAACGGCAACAGGTAGACGCTTGAAATATTCACAGAATATTTAGTTATATATTAATTTTAAAAATAAATAATTAAATTTAAATAAAACAATCTTTTAAGGGAGGCTCCTATAAAACAAACGTGTTTTTATGCCGTTTTTATAAATAATGGTACGGAACCCTTCGTGCGAGAATCCGACTCGCATTTGGCCGGTTTTTTATATTATTTGATAGCGTACTCATTCGTACAAGATGATGCGATGAAGTGATGAAAATTAGATGAAATTTAACTTAAATTTGTTTTTTTTTAATAGAGCTATTTGGCATCATACTGGCGTTTACTTGGATACATTTTTCTTGGGTGCACGTCGCCAATGACAAGTTTATTTCAGTTAAGTACCGGGATAATACCCGTTTCTTTAGATATAAAGGAGCTAAGTAGGTAAGTAGAGCGCGCGGGCGGCCGGTCCACTTCAATTGCTTTGGGTTTCTTGCTTTGCCGGAAAACGGCCTTTTCCGTTAAAACTCGCAAACCCTACTAATTGAATTTCATTCTAAGTAGGTACGTTTTACGTAAAGTCTTAAAGCGTGAATAATTGTATGCTCCAGTTGGGTACTTTTCCTGTACAATAATTTAATTTATTTGTCCGTTCGAATATGAAATTAAGTGATATTGGAGAAGTGATTTTGTGTTTTCAATTGAGCCTTGATTAAAAAAAATCTGTCTGAAATATATTTTGAAATGTATCTGGTAAACGTTTACTCGAAATCGACGAGTATTGTGAGCACGTACTATTTAATACAACAATAGGTAACGTACCTAACTGAATACAAGCTTGAAATGTGAAATAGTGTAGCAAGGGCATGTATTTTCTGGTAAGATCGTTTGATTAAATGCCTTTTTCAATTCCGATATCACGGATTTTTTAAAAGAAAATACAAGTTTTGATGTAATTGTTACTTGTTCTTTATCTTTATTTTAATTTATCGAAAAAAAACTTAGTCTAATATATAAAAATCTCGTGTCACGGTGTTTGTTATCGAACTCCCCCGAAACGGCTTGACCGATTTTTATCAAATTTTTTCTCTATATTTGGTAGGCCTGAGAATAGGTCGTAGGTTATTTTTTATTCCCCTATTCTTCGCAGACGGAGTCGCGGGCAACGCAACAGCTAGTATTTTTATACTATTGTAAAGCTGACATACTAATTAAATTTTGCCTCGCTTTTTGTAAAGAAATCAATAAAGCACTTGTGTTGTTCAACCTTAGTACAATATTGACTGAGAAGGTAGCGATTTCACAGAGTTATTTTATTATTTATTCACTTGTATTACTTTGCTACAGTTGTGGTTGGTGTCCCCTGTTATTGATTACAATACTAGTTCCTAACATCGGCAATTTAATGCTTAAAAGAAGAAATTCAATGATTACAACCACATTACAGCCCAAGAAAATGAAGCGCGTACCAGGGTACAACTTTTTCGCTAAAATCATCGTGAAATTGATTATGAAAAGGGGCCATCTTGGTTCGTGATTCAATTTCCTCGCCTGTACATTATCATTGAAAAAAAAATTCTGAGTACATTAAGCTGCTTACTGCGGAGTGCGGACTAGGACTCCCTCTGCTCCAGGTTTTTCTTTACTTTCAAATTAAAATATCTTGTTAGTGAAACTGTATTATAGAAACCTTTGGCACTACTAAATAAAATGATCCATTATTTTTTCTTTCGTAAAATGTACATAATTTTTAGTTGGGGTCAATCAAGACTCATAGTCGTTTTACTCCGAGACATTTGACCAATGCAGCTTGGCAAAGCACTGAATAGTATATCTTTATTTATTTTTATTTACACGGGGATCTGAGCAGGGGCAGACCAAAACGGAGATGTCGGGATGATTTCGACTGTTTTGACTCATTTTGGCAAGATTTTGCGAAGGATATAAACTACCGGAAAGAAAAAGGGAGGCCTTTATCCAGCAGTGGGATGTCCAATAGCCTGTAAAAAAAAATACATAAGTCCATTTCAATATGTCTTAACTTACATGTACTATACTGGCAACGTCTCCCTTCGCAGTAGCAAATTGCTAATCTAGCTGTCACCATCAGTCGCGAGGTGACTATACTACACGTCCTCGCGTCGGCTACCGGAGCTGTTTATGAATACCAAACAACTACTGTCGTTCACCGGAATTCCAGAACATCAGTAACTGACTTGAATGCTCAATTAAAATTCGGCCCATTTATTATTTACACATTAATTGTATGGGTAATTTTCAGCTTTGACTGCAAACTCCACAAGAGGAGCCAATGAATATGTAATCAAACAGCAGTTTCTTTGTCGGGTTCTATGAAATTTAGAGCGCTACAAATTATTTGTACTCGAACAAGTGCTAATTTAATTTGCATTTAACATCCTGTGACGATATTTCTACGATTATTTGTTTCTACATTAATTAGTTCGCTAACATATATATTTCGTATTTTCAACCGACGAAAAAAACGGAGGAGGTTCTCAAGTCGACGCGTATATATATTTTTTCATGCATGATCATTGAATACCTCTACCATGAGTTTACATTAGTTTACAGTGACCGTACTCGCTAGCGACGGCGTAAATGATTTGTATGGAGAATTGTACTTCCGTATGTGACCGCTAGAGGCGCTGTACAATTCTCCAAACAAATAATTTACGCCGTCGCTAGCGAGTACGGTCACTGTAAACTAGTGTAAACTCATGGTAGAGGTACAGATCACGCATAACTTTTTACAGAATAGCCCGATTTTGATAATTCTTTTTTATTGGAAAGGGTGTATCCCGAAATTGGTCCCATTTAAATTTGAGAAAAAAATTCCAACTCTAAGGGTAAGAAAACAGGGGAGGAGGAACTGATTGTAATGTATGACCGACCACGCATAACCAATGGTCAGGAGTTTAGACACAAATTTCTCATATACATCCATCTCAGCTTTTAATCACTTGAGCAGCTTTTAAACACTTAAGCAGCGAAAGCTGAGATGGATGTATAGGAGAAATTTGTGTCTAAACTCCTGACCAGTGGTGGTCTAGGGGTTTAGCACGCAGCACGGAATGCTGAGGACCTGGGTTCGATTCCCAGCGCTGGTCACTTTTTCTGAGTTATTCTGTGCATCCATGTTTCAGTTTGTATTTCGTGTAAAATATATGGATTTCACGGGATGACCGTAAAAGTAACAAATTTAAAGTTGAAAAAATAAAAAATAAAAAAATACAAAAAGACTTCGAAAACCAATCTTGCTATAATGCATTAAATCTTTGACACAAATCAGAAACTTTTCGTCGTAGTCTCGATATATTTTCAAATGTTATTTATTACAAGTTCCTTTTCTAGCAAATCAAACATCGGAAACCTAAGTTCTAGTGACTAGTTACAACCTCATTTTATATTTCTTTTAGTATACATGGATGTACGGACTAAGTTTAATAGGTATTTCCGCTACAGTCCTTTTTGTTCCCGAAAGTTTACGACGTGGGCCACATGAATTCATTTAATTCTTTTCACTTGCTCCCCAGTCTCCACATGTAAAAATAAACCTCTATAGTCCGCAACATGAGTACCAATTGCAAATAGGCGTTTGTAATATGTAATGTTGTCTTGTAGTCGTGTCATACTTTTTGAATAGGGTTTGGAACAACGATATGCAATACTTTGAAGGTTGTTTCATTGATCTACATATCACGTGCTTCTGGTGCCGTCGTGCGTTCGCATACCCAAATAATTTCATACAAAAATGTTTTGTTTTCCTTGTATATGTATGCTAAACGCGTTTTGCAACGCACTGAGTTATTAGAAAATTAGAATGGCAACGGTAGAGTGAAAACTATTGTAATGATAATCGTGCTTGGACGCAGTCACCTTCACTTCGCAGACAGATAATGAAACATTGAGGCTTAAAAATAGAAATAAATTTGTATTCCAAACCAACGTTGTTACAACTAAGCACCTACTTAACATGTCTTGATTTGGGGGATAAATCGCGTTCGATTGAATTCATTGACGCGGCAAACGTCAAATTAATGCCAATTAAGTCATGAACTACGTTCTTGCTTTAAACATTTACCAAGTACTGGCAGTTACGAGTATATAGTAATAGCAGAATTTCGGAAGTTGAACCGTTATACGTAACCCAGTGATCATAAACGCTGCAGCGCGTTTCCGAATATTCGTAAACTTAGCCAGCCAGGTAAAAGTAAAAATAATCCAAGTTAAATAACACGCTGCGAAGCAAAAAGCCGTTGCATCTGGCTGCGTGATTTCGGTGCGGGCGCAGCCGCGCAGGCCGTCGGGCGCCCGCTTACCTGCTCGGCCGGTCTTCGCCCTCTCCTATGCACTATCTGTCCGTCCTTCTCGCACTCCGCTGTGCAACAGCATGCAACGTCGCACGGTTTGCGCCGGCGCAGCCGCAGCCACCTCGAAACGTGATCGCTATACCTGTGCCCCAAGTCTCAGCTTATTGTTTAACACTTTATATATACAATATTTCGTTATACTTAAACTTAGTTTAACCACCTGGTCCAACATTATTTCATATCACGATTCAACATTAGGGAATATAACTTCCTTGGTTAGGTACTTTGTTTTGCTGGGTTCTGTTTCTCTTTTCGAATCTGTCACGTTTTCTAAGTTAAAATTTTGCTTTCTTTATACATAGTTTGATTGATTGACGCTATGCCCTTTACTTTTCTTTTAAATTTCGCATTTCGTTCTTGGTCAATTCCCATAAACTCTCAGTACTGAGAGGTAATTGGGTAAGTTAAGTATGTATATATCTTACCTTTTACCTAATAGGTATGGGAAAAAACAACACTTGTTGCGCACAGCACTTAACAGTATTCCTAAGTAAAGCCATTCTGAGTACTTACTTTGCAAGCAAATAGCCCAGAAGATACGGAAAGTGAACATGCTGTCATTTTACACTTTTTTTAAATATCAAACATCGTATCTCACGAAGGAACTCTTTGACTGTTTTTATCGACGTCTCTTCCTTTTAGTAAAATAAAAAACGAACAAATAAATCACGTTTGTTATATGGGAGCCCCCTTAAATATTAATTTTGTTCTGTTTTTTAGTATTTTTTGTTATAGCGGCTACCGAAAACCGAAATACATCATCTGTGAAAATTTCAACTGTCTAGCTGTCACGGTTCGTGAGATACAGCCTTGTGAGTGTGACAGACAGACGGACAGCGAAGTCTCAGTAATAGGGTCCCGTTTTTACTCTTTGGGTACGGAACCTTAAGAAGCGTGTTAAACACCCAAGGCAATGTTTCTCTCTGAAATATAAAACCTGACAAGGAATTTTAGCCATCCCCAAAATTTTCAGGAAGTTTATACCTGAAGAAGAATTTAGAAAATTGTATTATTGTAATGTTTCATTCATGAGTGTTTCATTAAAATTTATTGTAGAACATTTATTCAGGAATTTAAAATTGTCTGGCCTTGGAAATAATTAAACTTTGAATGTTTTAAAATCAGTAAAGTCATTGGTGAATTATGGAAAAACGGAAAACTTAGCACCATATAATAAATTATTGCGACGGACAGAGATCAAGAGTAATAGATGTAAGGCTAATAGAGTGTTCGTCCATTTAACATTTTTTTTTATTCAGCGCCTTGTGCAAATTTACATAAAGCTGGTACTGGTTTAATAAGATAAAACGTTAAAGTTATAAATCTTGTCACACCAGATTCAACTCGGCTTGAAATTAAAAGAAATTGGCCGTTTGCCCCTGGGAACTAATTTTCTTTAAAAATGGCACCCAGTCCCAAGTCATGGATTTATACCAAAGAAGAAAACAACATTTCTTAAATTGAAAAAGAACAAGTCTGAATCAAAAATATTCGTAAAAATTTAGTAGCAAAATACTTATCAATTAGCCAGCACTCATAATTCAAGGACATGAATATTAATGACTTAATTTTCTTAATAATTAAAATAATTAAGTACCTACCCGACTTTATTTAACTTTCCTAATACGTCCCCGTAACTAATGCGATTATTTTTTCTGTGAATGTTTTACTATCTAATTTAAGTTTGAAGTAAATCATCTGCAATACCTGGTACAGCTTGGTAAGACAAATCATTCTAAATATAGTATATGTGTGTAGGTAACGCAACTCTATTAGTGTAGCCGTTAGAGTGTCTGTTTTTGAGTATTTTGTTCTATCCTATTATTATACGGTCGAGGTTACGTAGACGTAACCTTGTCGCTGTCACTTCATATTTGAACTTTCGTATAAAATTGTCAGAAGACGTATTGAAAAGGTACTAAAGTGCAAAGATATCTTTGACCACGGCTGTACATCGTCATTAAGTATTACGATTATATCTATATATTTTTTTTCTGTGAATGTTATACTACTTACCGGGAACAACGTTTATGAGGGATGATTAATTACGAACGGTGTGTCTGATCCAAATCCGAAAAATGACAGTCCGAAGTAATACTTATTAATTCGGTATTATTCTACTTATAAACCTTGCTTAAGTGTATGTATGTATGTATGTAAAACTCTTTATTGTACATAAAACATTATAATTAACAGGTAACAAGAGAAACAGAACAGAACAGAAGTGCTTGTATATGATACGATTTCTAAACATTTTCTATTTGAATTTGAAGTAGTATAGTAGTAGTAGTAGGTATTCATATGAGAAATCGGACCAAGAAATTCGGATTCGGACAAATTGCGAACCTTTTACAACACATTAGATAAGATATCAGCGTGTATACTGCAGCATCTTCACTTTTATTCTATCTACTGCGCAGCTAGTATATTTACGTCCCGTTTTATCTATCTTAAAAATGAGTTTAGTTTTAAATTAATGCAAGGTTCTTGTTACAATGTAAGTGCAGAGCTACGAAACATTACTCCAAGGATGAAAAACACTTTTACAACTTGTTTTATACTTTGTTTCACCATAAACCAGACATATAAGACCCATTTAAGCTACGCAGCGAACTAAACCACCGCCAATTTCCATAAACCGCTTATCGGTTGACCAAAATATGTTTTGCACGATTATATCAAGCCGATGTCACTTGAAATGTAAATCGTTCCGTAACCTCGGAATAAAGTGGGGTGTAGCGGATGCGACGCTTAGGGGGTATGGACGAGCACGCCACATGTTTGCTTTTTACGGGCCAGGCGATTCCGTTCGCACATGCTGCACCCGGCACCGCACCGGTATAACGCGCCCTAAAAAAACACCTACATCCATATACGAACCCGATATCTGCTCACTCAAGTGACACTTTAGTAACGAAAAAATCCTTGACATTCAGCCCTTTGTTAGGTGATTTATGAAAATGTTTAAGTGGAGCTAGTAATCTGGGCGCAAAATAACGTGGCATGAGATGTTATACTTACGCTGTTTTATTTCTTACGTAAGTTAAATTAACGTGCCAGAATTATATTCAACTTCCTAATGTTCAAACAAGGTTGAATACATTATTCGATCCCATGAAAACGGGCGAATGTAGAAGGAATATTTTGCAGTGATGTGATTAGGGTTGTTCGAGAGCCGTTCGCTACCTGCGAGCATGTTTGCCAAAAGAAACGAACTTTTTATTACTTGCCAACCTTTTACGTTTCGTTATTTGGTTTATTAAAACCGAGGCGGCCCCAGCGCCATTATTAGAAACAGGTAAAAGTATCTCGCTTTTGTTACCGAATATCGTATTATACTCGTAATATTAGTTTAATACGAGGTTGTTGAAGTATTTAAAAGGCTTGCTACCGAGCTGAAAGCACGGTTATTCTCAGATCGTAAAGAAATGTATAAAAATACTACTTACAATATTTACATAACTTGAATAAAAACTATAACAAATGAATACCATGAGTGTGCCATTCGCGTTTATAGTTTCTATTTGTTTTTATTTTTACGTACGCAGAACATAATAGCAAAACCATTTGTGGCTGTTTTCAAGTCACCACTTTTTTAATTAAAAATAGATTTGCTTAATTGCTTTAGTGTGTACTTACATACATACATATTTATAAATCATACCGATTATGAAAATTGCATGAATACCTACATTTACCTTATGTTTTGTAGTGTTTATGCTTAGTTAATTTATGCGATCCCGATTATAAAATCAGTGCTCTATTTCAAAAAGTAGGTACTTACCACGTACTCTACTACCAAATTATTGTAAACCACCTGATGAACTAAATAAGTAGAACAAGAGCATAAAAGTGGCCACTTGGTTCGTTTAAGCACGACATCAATGACAATGTTGATGAGCGTGAAAATCACTATCGCTATAACATTTAAGTGACTCTTAACATAAAAAAACATGAGCTCATACTTAATATTATAGAGCACTTGCAAAAATCTTATATTTAACAAGGCTCTGGTCGGGTTTATATAAAATCAAAAAAATCCACCAAATCTCAAGGGTCGCAAGGGTTACTTATCCTCTTCAGCCGGGGACATGTATAGTATAATTTAACAACAACTTTATTGAGTTATATGGTTCAGCCTAAGGTTAACATTTCAGTGTACCACATACCTACTATGCTTCGTTATCATAAATCTGGCTCAAATTAACCCGACGTTTGGTATCGTTAAGAGTCCCACGGCTAACGAACTGCGAATGGTATCGAACCGTGCCGGCGCAGTGGCGTCGTCTTAATACTAATACCATTGATTCGATTTACTCAACCCTCCGCTTTCCACTTAATTTATTTCGGTACTGCTCAAATTTGTAGTCTAAATTTCCGGAATGTAACCATTAGAGTCAATAAGGTAGCAATGACGCTATCAATTGGCGAGTTGCTACGGCTACTCTAAAAGTTGGTTTCTTTATACATAACTCTGAAAGTCCCCTAAACTCCATCGCAATGTTATTTGCTATAGGTAACTACAACCGTATGTCACACTCGTTTATTTACCAATTTTAATTTTATTTGTATTTATTTACGTTTAATAATAATATACAACTGCTGCTGTCGATTCGCCTCATAAGTGTAATTCAATTTGTTTAAACCACCAGCAGCGTATTGCGTATTTACAAACAACGCAGTCATTAATGACCTATTTGTCACTGAAATCCCAATTAATAAAGCAGGTAATTGATCTGTGTCCAATCATAAGAATTTTTCCACTGGTTTCGACGTTAACAATAAATTAAAATTGTAACGGTAATCTTTAATTTATTTTTTTTGGTGGACATAAAGATATACGTTTAGGATTTTGAATTGAAGTTTGACACAGCTTATATTATAGATACTGGACACGGGATAAATACATATATTTAGGTACTTATATTTATAAATACATAGAACATCGATGTATAGCGTCTGCTTCTACCGAAATTTGAACCCAGGACCTCTCCCTTTTAGTATAGTCAGGGACACTAACTCATTAACCAATAGGCTACCCGGTCGTCAAGGTAACGATTATGTTTTTAGTCAAGAAGTAATAAGTCCGGGAAACATAGGAGAGCCAAAAAGATGCTGCAGGTTTTCTTTTAGAAATAGAGTTGTTGAAACGGTTATAAAGATTATTTAAAGCTGTCGATGTTTGTTAACTGGGCTCGCAAAGTGCCCCTGTACAAATGCCCTCGTATTTTTTTTATGGAACTCGCTACTGTAACCCATAATTTCATTTGAGATCGTGTGTGAAATCCGTACATTCATATAAATATTTGTTGACTCCACACGCTAACTTTCAATTATTCGGTCTGGAGAGACTTTATTAAACTGTCATTTGTTTATGTCGACTGGGATTTACATCCATCAGGTATTTGTACATTTATGAAAGTATAATAAAGTATAATACTACAAACTTACTTATAAAATAATACGCATTTAATGTACAACTTTCTATCCAGAATTTCTCAAGGCTTTAGTTTTATGATATGCCTACAGAATTTTACTACTTTAATTATGAGTAAGCACAATACTATTGTTTAATGAATCTTTTTACACAGTTGCCTATGAACTTAAGTAAGTATGACTGTAAAATACATCGGCGAATCTGATTAAACGAAAATATGGTAAACGAAACAATAAGTACTACATTTCACTGTCAAATTTTTGAGTAAATTTTGTAAAGTTTGACACCAAAGCTCTTCGTTGCAAGCAAAATTATTTATGATTGAGAGGCGCTTTTTTTCTCGTTCTATGAAATCACATAAGCAAAGCCGCTGGCAAAAAATCCAACTTTGTTTATTTAATTAATTGCATTGTAAAGTAAGTTTATTCTGTTTGTTTCTTTATATGTGCCGAATTTTGTGAATATAATTTATTTTCGTTCTTTCTATTTAATGTAGGACACGTTTGCATTTTGCTTTGTATATTCACATGAACTGACTGGGAATTAGCTTTTTGCTCTTGTAGAATTTCTTATAATATTTTCACATAAATAAATGTTTAATTCGCGATCCTTTTGAGACTTTGAGTTACATACACTAAAGTTAGTGTCGGAAAGCAGAAATCAGAGGCAGTATTAATCACTCCTCGTAACTTGTGACACCTTAATCCTATCGAGAAATTGAATGAGGAGGCCTAATCATGAATTCTTAATCAGATCAGGAGTATAGGTGTTAGAGGTTGTTAAGGTCGTCCTCGTTTAAATACACCTAGCGATCCCAAAATTCCACAGCGATTTTAGCACCGTGTGTGCCTTGAACCGATATTCGTGAATGGACAGATATCGACGTGTTAACAATGCCGATGTATTTTGTCCTCTCACTTCTATTCGCATTGGATTTTTTTTTGCATGCGTGCCTTGCATGTTATGCAAGTGCTTGTCGACTTAGGCATCACATATATGTAATCTTGGCATGTTTTTTCCTTTGGAATTACTGGCACACTAGTTTAAAATGCATAAGCCACTAACTTCGCATTTTATGTGTTACACATTCTGCATAATATTTGCTGTTATATTTATGTTGGGTACGTTATAGTAGCTTATCTATAAGTAAAATAATTACTTTATTTAAGCTATTGAATGCAAACCTAAAAATAATTTTTATTACCATATATAAAATGTCTGTCTTAAATTTGCTAGCTTGACATAACCGCCATCAAAGATGTTGCGATCTACTGCACAACGAATTCTAAATAACGCTATCATCTGATTTGATTCATCTAGCTACGTCATAGGACGTCACACGGAACGAGTCTGCGTTTACAAATTTCTATAGCCTATAGCACATTGCGGCTGCGGCGTAACGCAACCTCATGTAACCCGGTCAGACACAGGAGCCGGCAATCGAGAAGTAGCCGAGAGAACTGTCACGACCGTTATTCGCACTTTAGTGACGTGCTAATGAGGATCCCGTTGACGATAACATCTGAGAACGACACCTTAAGGGTTCTTGTTTATTGTTATGCTTATTTGACCCACTCTGTCCAAGTGTCCACGGCTAGCTTTTGTATAGCAATGCGTATAACAATTAAAACTTTCGTTGATGGAATAAACAATATTATTTTTTAGAAATGAGTTTTGTTTTGAAAAGTAAGCCTTATCACTTATCACGGTCTCTTCATTTCACCATCAATAAAATCATATGACATCCAAATTTACTCGAAACCGGTATGTGGATCGGATTATAATTACACCCCCAGTTTGGCGAAATTAATAATTCTACTTTAGGAAACTTCCATTTTTGCCTCTCTGTCTTGGTATTAGTACTTATCCTCTGAAAAGCCGATTATCTCCGTAAATCGTCTACACACAATCTCTGCACAAGTTGGGCTTCTTTAGTAATATGGCAGTAAATGTTGTCGTATATACCAACCTAGTCTGTTTAACGTATTTTGTAAATTTCTTGTCAAACCGCATATTCCTAGGTCATGAACTCATTTGTGTTTGCGTGGGTGCTATCCTCAATAGTCGTGGATGTAAACTATCAGATAGTAAAGGCGTAAAAAATTTACTAATGAGGCAATATAATGTTTCGCATGAAATTCGTCATATTCAAGATTATTCTAATTTTTAGCTAATTATTTACTTTTAACGCAATCGGTGTCGGTTGTCAGACCCGAGACTTCTTCAGTGCTTCTTCAGGTGCCACAAACGCACAAACTATGACAACGGCACTTGGCCAAAGTTACGAAAACGCATATGTAGGTATTATATGCGTTCCCGGTACAAAAACCAGAAGCCAGACGGCAAATTAGATTTCAACTCTTCATTATACATAGAATTAAGCTTTAACTTGCTTTAACCACGTATCTAGGTGACCTTTTACTTTTACAAATGTTCTTACGCACAGTATGACGGTACGCCGTTTAGGCATACTCAAACAATTAACGTTTTAGACATAGACAGACATAGACATAACTTTATTCGACATCAAAAAAGAAAATACACTGAGAAAAATAAAAAGAACAATAATAACAATAAAAACAAAAAACATAATTAAAATAGTTTTTTATTAAAATCGTACGAATTTGTGAGTATTAGAAACTCGTGAACGGGGCTTAGATGAAGTCGGGCGATACCATAAAATGGGACGGAATGGAAATTACTTAACGTTATTAAATTATGTTTTCCACAGGGGAAGTTCTTGAATTACTTCATCAAGTAATATCGGGAATATTTACAACACGAACTCGGTTTGTTATGTTCTTTGCCTAAGATTTACTTCCTTTTGTGGTTTAGTCCGAATTAAATATTAAAATTTTGAACTTGTTTTCTATTTTTGTCATAAGTTAGTTTGAATTGAAAAAGAAAATAATATAATACGGCACACCAATAAAATAAATTTAGTTGGATTAAATGAAACAATTTCTGAATATAACGCTACATAAGATTTTAACAGAGGAATTACACGATTGATTATTGCCGTCACTTTCGTAGTCTTGATATCTTCAACTAAGGTTTTAGCAATTTTCGCACTATAATCAAGATATAAGTTTATTAAAAGAATAAGTTTCTCACAAACATGAAACAAAATCATTATTTATTAGTCTTAGATAGAATACCTTGAAAAAACAAACGCCACACGGAGTGCACTCCATTTCCTCATTTTCTCGTTTTTATAAATAAAAAATTCGACTATTTGGATTTTTGAAAAATCGCCTTTCTTAGTCGGAACTCGAACCTGGTCAAATGCGACAAAATTAAAATGCCGTATTTTATGGTGCAGATCGAAAGAGTTAATGAGTACCTACCTGCATTTATCTCTAAATAACACACACAATAAAAGTACCTAACAGAAGGCCAAGAAAACTAATAAACTACAAATACAGGAAAGTCTCTTTTACATACAATGTGCTATTTCCAATATTTAAGGTAGTTGTCCTCCATGTGGCGTTCGTTCTTTCCACCCTATATTTCAGAATCTCTTCATTCCGACCAATACACGAACTAAGCAGGGAGAATTTGCATATCTGTCATGTACCTACTTCCCGCATACATACCTACGCACAAACATATACATGTATGTACTTACATATTCGTGTCATAATAACATCAAAGCAATTCAGTTAATGATGTTTCACGTATTATGTCTCCAGAGCAGTAAGCTTTAATTTGTTAATTATAGTGTGTTTACTTCTATGTCGTAAATTTATCGTCACTTCCACTTTTTACGTTTTATAACTTGTGATTAAAAAGTTCAAAGCAACCTTTTTGGCAGTTTATTGTGTCTTTAGCTCTTATAATAGTTGCTATTCCTTCTAATCTTTCTTATAATTGAAACCCTTTTGTTCTTGCCTACGGTAGCCAGTTGCCGAAACATGTCTGTTGCTTTTCCATCTGCTGCGTCGGATCCACAATCCGAATAATGTCCTTTAAATATGATAATTCCTATCTTTGTTCATTCCATTGAAGCTCCGTGGTTAAATAACCAAGCGTGCTACGTAAATGTTTCTCTGTGCTCCGGATTAAAACCACGATATACTACACAAAAAACAAAGGACGCGCCTTGCCAAGTGTGATCATCCCGCCGCCGCCTCGACTCCTTTTTTTTAACGCAGTTGGTGACTATTTTAGTTCATTGTTGCGGATGCATACGACAGATACGTACGTGTTAATTGATAAACTTACTCTGCTCCTATTTGTCGAAAGACAGACAACACAGATTACGGATATCTATTTCGTCGGGTGAGAATACGTTTGTGCCATATCCATAGGCTATTCTGCGCGTGCCCTTTTCTAATGTGAATGTATAGGTAACGGGAGCCCCTTTTCTCCCATAATATTCTTGCTCATAAATATCGATGGTCATAATTTTTTTAAAGCATATCGCTTAATAGTTCTAACTGCAATGATCCATAATCCTATTGATCATAACTTTAAAAAGTCATAATATTGATATCAATAAAATTTAACGGAATATCGTTGATTATTCAGAAACATTGTAAGGCATATATCTTAAAGTAATAATTGTTTTCAGTCATAATTTTGCATTACCTAAAATGCACTAAGCATAAACACATCGAAATAATATCGATGTTAGGTTTTTTTTATGACAGCACAGAAAAGGATTATTACCTTTAATATTATGAAATGTCATACAACCAAGACACTGAATGTTATTACAAAGTAACATTATGCCTAAAAATAATTATGACCTGCGAAAAAAGACCATGCAATAATTATTATGAGTGACTTTATTACCATTAACATTATGAAGAGTGATGCATTCATGACACTGAATGATATGACTTTACTTATTGTTCCTTACAATAATTATGACTTAAGAAAATCGTAACTCCAATTTATGTTGTTTAATATTATGACTTCCGATAATATGCCGAAGAAAAATTATGACAGAAAACGTTATGGGCTTGAAAATTCGGAACAAAAATTTTATGGGAGTCATTATAGACCCATAGGTAACGCCATCAGAGTTGAGGTCACGCACACAACGAGACATCATGTAATGACAGCGGGATTTTGACATTTATTCGTACCGATAGCAAGTTCAACAGACTCCACGTAGAATTACAAGATTGACTAAAAATTTCTTCAACCTATTTCTTTAACAATAATTTAGGAAAATATCATCTAGTTCAAACAAAACTTTCTTTAAATCAGATAAGCATATTTTTCGCTATTTATAAAATACCGATTTTTTTCTTGCCAATATTTATAATCAGTTTCAAAATGTTTTATTCCAAAAATAGATAATATGAAAAAAGAATAATTATAATATGCATAGTATTGCGTAAGTATTTCATAATAAGATCATATATAACTCACATTTTCATTCACTCACTCATTTCATTCATATCGTTTTTGCAATCAGTACTTTATGTAGCTGTGTGTGTGATCATTCGCCTCAACTCTCGTGGCGTTACCTATATATTTGTAAAGAAATTAATCCACTTTTAACCATTCGGTACATAAGTGAAGAAGGAAGACATAATTCTGGCTATACATACATGTGTCGCCCGCATGATCCCACGATCGGTCGCAGCCGCGGCCGCGGTCGCCTTCCCACTCCCACCACGTTTCCCATTTCTACATTATGCATGTAGCACACGTGTCTTCAAGTGTATCTAGAGCACAAAGCTCTCATTATTGTATGTGTAGCTGAGTTGTACGTAACCGTCGTCGTGCGATGAAAAAACTCGTTTTTTTATGAAGGGTATCTGATCCACGAAAAGAGATATTTTTGTTTAGAATCGACTGTCAAAAAACGAAAACTAAAACTAGGCAATACAATTTACTATGGCAACTTAAAATCCGGATTCGGCTCAAAATAAACCTCGATTTCTATATCAGCAAAACCGTTTTTCATGCACACTCAGTCCATAATAAAACGTGATGTTATAATATGTACTAATTCATTACGTTTAAGTGGACAGAATGACTGCTAAAATACTGGGGTGTTTTGGGGATTGTCTTAGTTTGAAAGGACAGCGCAGTATCTAGGTTTATTATGGTTTGGAGTGAGTTTTCCGACAGTATTTTCTGTTCCTCTATGTGAGCAAAATCCGTCGACCAATATACTGCTGTTACCTGCCATAAGCTGGGTTGCGCGTAATGTTATGGAAATTGTCGTGTCGTATCGTTTTTTGCGAACTTTTATTTAAGTTATGGTGTAAGTTGACCGTTTCAAACCTTGCAAGTAATTTTGACCCATTTCTTACCAGAATTCCCACTTCTTTTTACCTACTGGTCGGAATGATTTCCAATTTGGTAACTACAACTTATAAACTCGATAGTTACAGTGGTGTATGAGTCATGCTACCTCGTGCGTGAGATTTCAGTTTTTCGGCTGTGGTCTCCCGCATGAGATATCATGGTTATTTACGTGCACTTTAGTAATAAGTTAAAATTTAATTTATTTTATTGATTGTTTTTGATGTCATATTGTATTGTTTTGATTTAATTTATTTTACATTGATTTCAATTGAATTTATTATTTATTTATCTTTGATTGAATTTAATTTATTTTTAGGATTTGACATTTGTAATTTGTAATTTAATGGGTACATACCTTAATAAAGAAATGTATTATTATTATTCTCTTTATTTATATTTTTTTCTTAGGTTAGATTTTTACAATAATTATACAAAAAGTAATATATAAAACTATACATACAAATCATAAAATCATTATAAAAACCTAACCTAGGGTGCCACCGGCAGCGAGGCGGGGCCTAAGCTACCGGTGGTTAGGGCGACAGAGAGAGGAACCTCCTGACTATCCACGCAGTGTCTAGGAGTACCGCCTTCTGTATCTGACCCTTGATCCAGCCATCTAGCGAGAGTCTCTTGAGGTGTTGGTCGAGACTCTTCGCTATCAGCCCGTTCGCAGAAACGACTATCGGGACAATGATCGTCGAATCAACATCCCACATGGCGGTTATCTCGTGAGCTAGGTCAAGGTACTTGCTGGCTTTGTCCTTCTCAGCTTTCACGAGGTTCTCGTCATGGGGGATGGTGATGTCGACGAGCACTGCTATTATTATTATTATGTTGGTACGGATTTCCGATCACGGGCCCATGGGGACCCGGTCATTTTAAAGGCATTCATGGGGCCGAAGCCAACATGAAGAGGCCTTTGGTACCATATGATATAAATGAGATGGGCGCAACTATAGAGGTCTATCCCCTAATACACCATGAGGATGTGCTAGCGGATTATTATTATTATTATTATATGTATGTGTAGTTCCATTGACAGTGCAATAAACAAGTACCGTCAATGAATAAAGCAAATATGGAGTAATGTATTAATATTTCCCGTAATTCGAAGACTACATGTACCCTGACTACATGTACCCATCTACAGTCAACTCATTTAATTCATGAGCCACCATGGAACCTTTTCAATGGAAAAGTCATTACGATTTTCCTTGTTAATTAATGCTATGTCACTATGACGTTTAAACTGTGAAATGGTTCCATGGTGGCTCATGAATTAAAGTCCTTGACCATACGAATAACTAGTAGAGATCCCTTAAGGGGATAAGTTCGCCTTTGTACATAAATATAACAATTATGATATTTGACAAATAGTGACTTTTTCTTATTTTTTTACAATGAAGGCTTTACGTCCATACATATACTAAACAAATAATAATAATGATAGAAGTACATATTTACGAGCGAAAGCCTATGAAATGCCTGCGTACCTGAGTACTGGAGGTTCTGTTCTGTACCTACTCAAATTATAAACTATAAAAGCAAAGCAAAAGATTATTTTCAAAAATTTCCCGTGACAGTTGAAAACAAAATTAACAACGTACCTAATTTTATTTTTTTATGACTTTTTGTGTTATTTTTGTCGCATTTGACCAGGTTCGAGTCCCGACTAAGACAAGCTATTTTTCAAAAATTCATAAATGCAGTATTTTTGTTTTTTAAAATTAAAGGAATTAAGAACCCGCCTAGGTGTTAGCAGTTTTACAAAAGATACCATCCATCTAAATTTAAAATACCTACAATACCTACATATACAGGATGGGAACATCGAACGCCACATGGAGGGCAACTACCATAAATATTGGAAATAGCATATTCTATACATATTCCTTTGTTCTTAATTCCGCAATCAAAAGAAAAAAATATACGTTTTATATTATTTTTTGGGTAAAGCGAAAAATTAATGTGTCAGAAAGTTGATAAAATTGTACCCCTCGCCCTCCTCTAACATTAGAATTCTATCATTAAAAAATATGACGAATAGACAAGGCATGTTGCGTTTCATATCTGACTAAGATAAAAACTAAGTCCAAGCAGGCAGACAAAGTCGCGGATGTAGCGAGTAAAATATCAGAAATAACCAACTTTTCCCTTAGAAAGGTCTGCGCAGAAACAGGACTATAGGGACATAGTCCGTAAAAGCAGTAATATTCATACCAATGCTGTAGTTCGCCTGAAACGCGTTGGATATAGATCCAACATCGCGACGAGGGAATTCATGATTCAGGAGCCGAGTGAACCTTGCCTGCTCATAAACCAGACCTCTTAGTAAGTGAAAAGTAACTTTGTAATAACTATGTAATACGAGTACTAGGTATGAGCGAAATAATATTAAATTAAAATATTACCTAAGTACTTGTTTAAAAAACCTGTTGTACAGAGCTCAAGACGTCAAGTATTTTTTATTTAACTAGATAAAGAATACTTTATGTCCCGACTTTGTTTTTTGAGCCCCAACTCGTTAAATAAAACTTTAAGTTATTTTAATCTTGAAGAGACTTCAAGCGTTTCCAAGAATTGTGAGTTTTTTTTAACCTTGGTACTCCAGTTTTCAAAGATGCACTATTTCCAATATTCTTTTCTTACAACTTCAACTTACTCAATGAAGAGTAGAATAGCAAGCACGCTACATTGCATTCTCATTGTACGAACTAAACTATTTTGATTTAACTTTATCCATTCTACTCGAAACTCAAAAGCTTTGAGGGTCTAACATTTTAACTAATATGAAATCTGACTAATCATGTCGGCCAACAAGTAATTATGGGGCTCCAAATGGATACACTGCTCGTGTATGATTATTCATGACAGATAACATCTCTCAACATTGAATTGAAAGTCAACGGAGAAATGTGTCGAGTGAGCGAGCGCGTCGACCAAAAGCTCTCATAACCCGTTGGACCGGTTCTTAAGCACACGTGCGCCAACCTTCGTTGATGTCTACGAATAATTTCCTCTATTTTATGTGGGCCCGGCAGTTAGTAGGCCACCGAAATATTTCGACTCGCCTACAGGCTCCAGCCACGCCGGCATCATTTCGAGCCGTTGCGTCTGCGAGTCTAATTAACAAGTTACGTTTTTTTTTACACTTCCTTCATATTTATAACGTTTTTTCCCGTAATTACGGTAGGAAAACTTATCGCCCTCTGTGAAGTGTTTTGTTTTGCCAGCAACCTGGGCCACGGTTAACACCGATGAAACAGTATAGTTAGTCAAATACTAACTTAATAACGCATTTTTGAACCACGATAAATTCATATACCTGGTTTACACTCGCGTACGAGTGGCGAGACGAATTGCGGGACGAGCCACGAGACGAGAGTGTGAACAGGCGCGCCTCGCGCCTCGTCTCGTGATTTGCCTTGATTTTGAGGCTCGCGTCCGGAGCGAGACGACGAGGCGAGGCGCGAGGCGAAGTGACGAGGCGAGAGTGTAAATCAGGTAATAGATATTCATCGCTAATTAGGTAAGTACATATGTCTGAGTTTTCAAGTATTGAACTAAATCCGCTTAGTAGTTTTTGAGAAGGATATTACAGGTATTAGGTACAGTCAACCAATTTGATTCCTGGGGCACTAAAGAACCTTATCGCATTAACTACTAGACAATTACAACGTCAGTGCGAGTCAAAGGATTACCAACTTTCCGAACACAATTTGCAATAAACGTAAAGAGTTTTCGTTTTCGCTCCATGACATGAGAGGAAAAAGAAGTTTTGACACAAGGCCAGTGACAATTCAAGTTATTAGAGGTAATACACAAGCAAACTCCTTTCCTATTCTATATCGTTGACACACGTTCTCAAAGATCGAGTTTGTCATCATGACATACATCACCCAATAATCACTATCCAAGAAGGTAAACAAATTGATTCATTTTGATATGGTTCTATAGTGGCCTAGGAATCAAATTGGTTGACTGTACGTACATACAACAGAGGCGGTGTACTGCGGAGAACGTAAAGGCTTGTAGGTGGGTAGGTAGATACTTCAGATGCTTGCAATAATATCGGATCGTCAATAATATTAACAGAATTATGAGTAGGTATACAAACAATATTCTAAGATTTTAGAAAAAGTCGATGTTTAGAGAAACTCTTCGTTCGATGCGATTCTTTGAATTTGTAATAAGCTATCAGCTGTCTCATTTAGTTCTGCGTATTCTTCGATAAAATATCTACAAGGTTGGCAGTGGGCGGCGTTGATGTGAGGGCCTGGCATACTTCCCCGGCAACGGAGGCAACTGGGGCTGCTATCCGTTATGATTTCTACGGAATCGTCCACGTCGAGCAAGCATCCGGGTTTGTTTTCTTAGGAGGGCAACAATATTTTTCTTTAGTACACAGTACAAATTTCACTAACGTTAGCCTACCACTGCGTTGAACTTTACTGTGACGAAGATGAGTATTCGTATTTGTGTATGCTTGCTTATGTTGTTATATCTAGAAAGAAATACCAAACAACACTCCACGTTTCGGCTGTGTCACAGTGATGAATAACACCACCAGTTTGTAACAATTTAGGACCAAATTACCAATCAATGGAGTAGTCAATCACTAGATTTACTTATTTTTAGTTAGGCATTCTGCGAAACTTCAATATTGCTTATATCTGTTTGATCAGAATACCTGTTGAATATGCAGTTACAGTTCTGCTTATTTATGTATATCTAAATAGGCATCCGGTGCGCTTGATTATTAGTCTTACTGTCTTGCGTTCTGGTTGCGTGATTGAGATGCTCGAAGTAACTAAATGAGTTTCAGTATATCCGCCCTTTCGCGCATACCTAACGTATATTCATGTCATGACACCGGCAAAGTTTCCATATTATTGACTTTAATTTTGTGCGAAAACTTTGCTTTTCAATACCGATAAAAACCTGTAACTTATCAGAGCGAGTTTTGCAATACTATTCTACCTTTTGCAAATTTTCCTTTTTCGAGGTTGAATGAATATACCGTATTTCAAAAAAACCGGCCAAGTGCGAGTCGGACTCGCGCACGAAGGGTTCCGTACCATTATCTATAATAAAAAAGGGCAAAAAAAATCACGGTGTTTGTATGGGAGCCCCCCTTAAATATTTGTTTTATTTTAATCTAATTATTTATTTTTAAAGTGAATATATTGGTTTTGCATTTTGTTTTGTGTGGATTATATTTTTACCCGCATCTTGAACTTCTAGTGTTGAATAATAGTTTAAAAAAACTAAAAAACAAGCTTTAAAAAATAAAAAATAAATTTTAATAAATTTCAATTCACTATTCTTATAGTGCAGTAAAAAATCTTAATAAGCAATTATTATATTGTTATATCCAGATCAAAATTTGTAAACAATTCTAAATATTGATAAAATAAATAATAATAGTTTAAAATATTTTATTGTAAAAAAAGCGTGGGGTGCATGGTGTCAATTGTCAAGGATTATCATTTTGATAACATCTTAAAAAGCACCCCACGCTTTTTTTACAATAAAATATTTTAAACTATTATTATTTATTTTATCAATATTTAGAATTGTTTACAAATTTTGATCTGGATATAACAATATAATAATTGCTTATTAAGATTTTTTACTGCACTATAAGAATAGTGAATTGAAATTTATTAAAATTTATTTTTTATTTTTTAAAGCGTGTTTTTTAGTTTTTTTTAACTATTATTTATTTTCTATTTTTTAGTTGTATTTTTTTTCTTTCTAACTTTACCCCCTCACCTGCAACCCCAAAACCCCCTAAACCCAACCCCCCAACATACCCCACCCCATTTCCCCAAACCCCCCCAAACCCTACACCCTTACCCCCAATCCTCTAAACCCCCCTTACCCCCTCCTCATTTTACAAACCCCCGAACCACCTAAACCCAACCCCCTAACACCGAACCCCCATACCCCCCGGAAACCCCCGCTCCCCCCCACCCCCACTCCCCCCCAACCCTCCCCCCACCCCGCCACCTACCGCCCCCCTTCCAGTTCCATCATAAAACCCTTGTTACCATCTAGGCCTCTTACCCCCTCCCCATTTCCCACAACCCCCCAAAATCACTTACCCCCGAAGCCCCCAACACCCCCACCCTATTTCCCGTAAACCCCCCCCCCCCCAACCCCTAACCCCAACCGCCACACCCTAACCCCCAACCCTCTAAACCCCCGACCCCCTTACCCCATACCCCATTCCCCCCCCAACCCGCCACCTACCCCCCTTCCAGCTTCATCATCAGACTCTTGTTACCATCTAGGACCAAAGTACTCGTCAAAACGAATCAAACGAGCCCAAACTCGATGGGGTTGTTTCGTTTTATTGTGGAGTGCCTTTGGCCATCTTCCAGCTCCATCATCAGACCCTGGTTACCATATGGGATCAAAGTGCTCGTCAAGACGAATCAAACGAGCCCAAACTCGATGGGGTTGTGTCGTTTTATTGTGGAGTGCCTTTGGCCATCTTCCAGCTCCATCATCAGACCCTGGTTACCATCTGGGATCAAAGTGCTCGTCAAGACGAATCAAACGAGCCCAAACTCGACGGGATTGTGTTGTTTTATTACATAGTTCCTATGGCCACCATCCAGCTCCATCATCAGATCAGCTCCATGTTACAATAATATTGCATTGTCATCCAATTTACACATATGTGCAAAATTTCAGCTCAATCGGAAACCGGGAAGTGGGTCAAAATCGCGCCCTAAGGAGTCGGTTACAAACAAACATACAAACATACATACAAACATACATACATACAAACATACAGGTGAAGCTAATATAAAGCGTGTAAAAAGTACCTTCATGCCTGTTATTTTTCTAACAAGTAGCTTGTTAACGTTTTTTAATTCTTAGATAAGTCTTAGGTCTTTGCATTTACCAGATTGGTTTCTTAACTGTAGGTACATGTACAAGCATTATATAATATTTAGGTAGAACTTAGTCTTATAAATTATCATGTTTTAGCATTTTCTCTATAAGTTAAATGTAAAATTTATTTGAGTTTGGTGCTGTACTAACTTAGTTTTTAAGAGTTTTGATTTTTTTTACTAACCAATTTTGTTTGAGAAATAAAGTTCTTTAACCATAAATATTTTGTGAATATTTCAAGCGTCTACTCTACCTGTTGCCGTTATCAATATCGAGCAAAAAAAATCATTTGTTGTATGGGAGCCCCTTTAAATATTTATTTTATTCTGGTTTTTAGTATTTGTTGTTATAGCGGCAACCGAAATACGTCATCTATGAAAATTTCAACTGTCTAGCTATCACGGTTCATGAGATACAGCCTGGTGACAGACGGACGGACGGACGGACGGACAGCGGAGCCTCAGATGGGTCTCGTTTTTATCCTTTGGGTACGGAACCCTAAAAGTATATCCTATTATTTATCTGTTTACTCAGTCCCCACCAACCGTCATTTTATGGTGTCCCCAGTCCCCAGTAGTAGGTAGCGTCTCAGCAGGCTGCGCACGCGACCTCGTGTCATTGACCGCTCCCCGCCGGCCTGCGCCCGCGCCGCGCTGCCAATGGGTGTCACGGAAACGGACTCTCTAACGCGGGAATATTTAAAAACAACTTCTGGTTTCATTAACGTCGACGCTGCCCTGTGAAAATGAGGTACTCACAAATAGGTTCTTAATGGGTAGGATCTTTATAAAGAGTCTATACAATTACATATGTTGTTAGAGAAGATATTGTGGATAACAACTACTAAAAGCAAAAAAAAGTCCACTTACGGTATTTATTTTTTCTATTAAAGCGATCATAACTGAACGATTCTTCGAACGTTCAATCTGTTTTAGAACATTTTTATCCTTTCTGAAAGTTAAAGCATGCAATTATTTTCAAGTTACTTACGAATCTTACAATCATAGAAAGCAATACAAATAAATATCTTGGGAAAAGTGGATATAGAACAAGTTCCGAAGCTCAACATAGTAAAACAACTAGCGAGTTACTCGAAAGAAGGCTTCAACGCTTCAAACTCGTTTAGATTTCCACTTTTGTAGAGATTTGAACTAACTGAATTTTGTTTGTTTTTTCCGCATTTTATTACCTTCAATGGCTTAATACTTCTTATAATAGATAATTGGCTAAGTAAAGTTTTTTTAAGAGGTGCTAATTTTATTTTTTTCGACAGTCGGCGTTCTGAAGATCGAGAAACTGCAGCTGTTTTATTTTTATCTCCTATTGTTTACTGGAAATATTTTTTTAAGTTTTCGAGTTGACATTTGTGAGATTTAATGGCTGACAAGCGGTTCGTGCTCAGTACTTAGTAGAAACAGAAAAAAAACTAAGTCATCTGTCACTATTGTCCATGTCAAACCGTTTGCGTTTCGTTTGCTTTGCGTTTTGGTGTGATTTTTGGACTATTTTTAACAACCTCCGCACAAAATCCGGATTTACAATTTTACCGCATTTCTCCACGACTTATGCACGATAATTGAATCACGATTGAATATTTTTGATCACAATTTTGGAACTGCTTTTTGGACAAAGCAAAGTAAACGAAACGCAAACGGTTAGATTTCATTTGACATTGACAATTGACTTCGTTTTTTTTTCTATTTCTGCTAAGTACTGAGCACGAACCGCTTGTCAGCCATTAAATCTCACAAATGTCATCTCGAACACTTAAAAAAATATTTCCAGTAAACAATAGGAGATAAAAATAAAACAGCTGCAGTTTCTCGGTCTAGAAGAAGACTACTGTCGAAAAAAAATATATTTAGCACCTCTTCAAAAAACTTTACTTAGCCAATTATTCAGCTCGTAACATAACAATTAATAAGCAAGAAGGTGAGGTTAAATGTTTAAGTGCACAGATAACATTTTCGACGCAACCAATTGGTTAGTTTTATTATAAACTTCAATTTTAAACCGAACACGAAAAGAATCCGTCGCTCAAAATGTTAATTACTTGTCCAAGTTTGGAAACTAGGACAGGGCAGGAAGAAATCAGCCCGGAGTCCCGGACTCATCTTGGAAACCTTTTAAACTAGGACGAAGTCGATAGATCTGGACGATTCTACGTATGTACATAGGAACCTATAAGAAATGTTAGTTAAATGAAGTAAAAGCTTCTGGTTGTTGTTTTAAGCGCTTTTTTATTTCAAACCTTTTTTGCCACACCACAACCCCTCAAACCATATTTTACCACGCTCCAACTGCCCCGTCGTTCGTCGAATCGAAGCAATGGCATACTAACCCTCCTTCGGCAGTCGGTTAAAAAGGGAAACAAACAAACACTTTCAGTATAATAACTATAAGATAAGTTACATAATTTACAATAACAATTCTTAATCAGATTTATTCAAAGACCAAACGCATTATCTTCTAATATTATTTTCTGATATATAAAAATCTCGGTGTTTCTTATCTTATCGTACTCTGAAACGGCTTGACCGATTTTTATTAAATTTTTTGTCTATATTTGGTAGGTCTGTCAATAGGTCGTAGGCTATCTATCGCAGACGGACTCGCGGGCAACTGCTAGTAGCAAATAAAAATATATTATGGCACAATCAATACCAATTGACCAAGTTCTAAACTAATGTTGTCATGATACAATCTTAGGAGTATGAATTTCTCTTCTGTCGATGTTATTGGACTAAAGATAAATTTTGATGCATCGTATACCGTTTAGGAGTTGAGAGATAGCGTGTAGGTACAGATATATACGGTTAAAAGGAACTGTTCCCTTATCATTTCGATACAACATATTATTTCATATTTAGCTATTATTCCTTCCGAGATATATGAAATTTCTTTTGTCAAGAGTTGATATCTTAATATTCACTATACCAAGTTTCAGCAATAAAAGTTTTATTATGTAGCTTTGGATCTACCTACAGGATAATATTATGAATTCAATCACGACAAGAACCTTGAACCGATTTAATATAGGAGACATCCTTTCTACCTTGTTTTCGTCGTTATATTACCCGTCATGCTTGGTTAAGATAACAGGTCATTTGGTTGTATCGTTTACCTTTACTTGCCAGAATATCGTTTGCCCGAATTTCATCTGCTATAATGTTTGCCATAAAATATACAGAAGCGTGCATTTTTCAGGATTTTTTGAAGTGTCATCTTAATGACTTTAATTTAAGTACACATTAATGTTGAATGACAATGTGCAAGTACAGCCACCAAAAAGCAACAAATAGGTAAGCAACAAAAGCTTATATTAAAAATCAAATACATAAATAAACTCGTTATCTCTAAATTCCATTAGGCCCTCCTTCTACTTACTCGCCACTCTTACTTCCTTAATTTTATTAACAAGTCTGGCATTTATCGTGAAAAAGTTCGAAGTTTGGTAACAATTGGCCTGTACCTAAACTGAAAAGGAATATAGCACACTTCCATAATTAGGTACAATTGTAATGTGTTACGTAAACACCAGCATACCTCGTGAGAGTATTGCAATGCCTAGAATATAATTATGGCGGATTAAACAGACGCTTGGTTAGAATTATATTGACCTTAGAACAGTATTATTGTGAATAGCTTGGTAGATATATCTGTAGGATATTATCCTATCGAAGATTGAGACAACAATCAAGCAGAATAATGATGCTTATTTGGGAACTTATCTAATTATCTGACACCAAACGAATATGTTTCCTACATCATTTATCGTCGTAACAATTCTGTTAGCTGATTCATAATGAAATCCAGAGTTAATTAGAGAAGAGCACTACTCGTACTTAGCGTTATTGCCAAAGTTAAGTAGTGAATCAGCTAACTGGAAACATGTGCTTGTATTGGCTTGCAGATAATTTCATTTCTCTAAATGGCATAGTCAACCAAAAAACTCCTTTACCACTCACTATCCAAGTTCAACGTCATTTGTACGGCTTAAAAGTTGAAAGGCTATTCGCTTACGAGTCGATATGATAAATATCCTTATTATTTTTATTCCGATGTAGGATAGGAACTATCATAAAAAAACCTGCTAAATGCGAGTCCACTCGCGCACCAAGGGTTCCGTACAAATTTTTAGGTTTGTCAAAATAATAATAATAATAGCTTGAGGTCAGTTGAGGTCCCGGGTTCGATTCCCGTGTCGGGGCAGATATTTGTATGAAAAATACGAATGTTTGTTCTCGGGTCTTGGGTGTTTAATATGTATTTAAGTATGTATCTATCTATATAAGTATGTTTATCCGTTGCCCAGTACCCATAACACAAGCTTTGCCTAGCTTACTTTGGGACTAGGTCAGGCCTCCTCTCAGAATGAGAGGGCTTGGGCCTTAGTTCCCATCCCACACGGGTCCAGTGCGGATTGGGAACTTCACACACACCATTCAATTTCTTCGCAGGTGTATGCAGGTTTCCTCACGATGTTTTCCTTCACCGTAAAAAGCTCATGGTAAATTACAAATGTAATTTCGCACATAAATTCCGAGAAATTAACCCATGACCCTCTGCTTGAGAGGCCATAGGTCAAACCACTAGGCCACCACGGCTAATAGTACTTAATCATCAGCAAATAAATAACTCTTTTGCAGCAACAAACAATCTACAGTTTTTTTTTTCTTTTCGATGTACCTATCGTACCACTATGGATGAAGCCAATACAACCTACGCCGTCGTCGTATTCTAATGAAGTTGTATGGTAAAATCATATCTTTATCATTACTTGACATTTTCACAATCAAAAGAGGTGCTTTCGCGATGCTAAACTTCAAAGAACTAACTTTTTTGTAGCTAGGATGACGATTGATTGATGTTACATGGACATACCTAAGACGCAAAATACCTACGTTTTTTGTCATTTGTAGATTACATGCATTCATCAAATGACGCCCCGTGGACAGTAGGCCTAATGGTTCACGCGTGCGAAGCCGTAAATAAAGGCTAGTAAGATATATAATCCACTGTATAACCTACATAAAGTTTTGATTCAGTGAGGTTTTGCTGCCAAGATTCAAGCTTGATTTAGCCGCTTCTTTCAACCACAAAAAGTCTTAGTTTTTAGAGTGCCTTACCCAACATAGCAGAAACTGAAAACGATTTCGTCATGCCCGTCCTGTCCTTATATCACAAACATTTTACTCAAAAACATAAAAGGTACATTGTTGAAATTTGTAATATAGGTGTCTTGTATAAGCTGGTACGTAGTTTGGTAGTTAAATATTTAAAAAATAATAGATAATACTAGGGCAGGACTCCATATCCATATGAATGAAGGGTCCACGAAAATAACATTTCTAGTCACCATTTTTGAAAATTGTGATTTTAATCTCAAAATGTAGAGCTCGCAAAGTATTTTTTCTCAAACATCCAAGGAAATGTGGTCCTTATAGTCGTGACAATAGAACACGAAGTATGCCATTGTATAGCAGTTGAGGAAGATTCGTTCTAATTTCAAATTAGACGACAATAATGGAATTTCATACAAACATTGCTGGCCAAGGCCAGCAAAGAGATTGTCTTTTGTTTTAGTGGGTCGTATTTTCTTTTATTGACTATCAATGACATACTGCCAATTAAGAAAAATTTAGTTTGTGAATTTACTTTTTAATATCTTACTTGGCTAGATTTAATAAAATAAATAAGGATTGGCGTTTATTGTTAACAATTTATTAAAATAACCAATTAATAAGGTCGTAATTTTTTAATAAATTTAAATCATCTCAAGATTTTGCGTCAAAAACATTAACTGGAACAGCTTACAAATAAATTGCTGGAAAAAAAATATTTTGGCGGGAATCAAAAAAAAAACAATTTGAATTAAATATGAATATATAAGTTGAACATTCGTGTCATTTCCTTGGATTTATTTGAGAAAAGTACTATACAAGCCTTGGCCACGAACAGGGATTGCCGGCCTCGTATCTCTAGATGGCCTCGTTGACACTCGGCCATCTATAACTACTCGGCCGGCAATCCCCTATTTCGCGGCCGCTGCAGTAATGTACTAATAACTTACTATTGGATTAAAAATGGAATGGATCTGAAAATAATAAGTGAAAAAGAAAAGAAATGACTAAATTAAGTAAATATTTTCGAAAAGAATCACTTGGAAAGTGCATGAAGAGTGTCCCCTATCCTGTTATATTTTAACAAGATTGCTGGGGTATGGGGTTGATATAACCCGGTACGTACATGGTTAATTGACAAGGTAAACTAATTCCCGCAGCAAACGTGTAGCATATACATATATCCAAAAAAATATTATTTTCAACATGATCAGACATTATACCGAAAAACTACGCTAATCGAGTATACATATATTGGAAATAAGATTGTTCATCTGCCATTATGCGTAAACACATCTTCATCTTGAATAACAAAATTGCTCGAAAGCTTAGCGGAAAAGGTGAAAGGTCTGTGGGAGGTGTGAATAACCAACAGCTGCGCTGGGTGCTTATAGTTGACCCGAAAAATTGCTTCGCTAACATAATACATATTGCAGATTAGGTACCGGTATAGCGTGGATGGAGAAAATCCATAAGTTATTTTTTATTTACGATTAATTCCTATCAGAAATTCTAATAAGTTAACAGGAAACAAAGGTTTTTAATTGGATTTTTCTCAAAGAGCTTTTCGTGAATTGGATTCATAAATTTGCTAAATTGATTTCATAATGTCCTTCACACAATAAATTTTCCGCTGTAGCTCAGTAAAGTAATACAGTAGGCCTATTATAGATCTGTATTTTTTTTATTTCTAAAAAGCATTGTTTAATATTGATCTGTTTTATAAAAACTAAGGATCAAAA
Source organism: Archips crataeganus (assembly GCA_947859365.1). Lineage (NCBI taxonomy): Eukaryota > Metazoa > Arthropoda > Insecta > Lepidoptera > Tortricidae > Archips > Archips crataeganus. Next base: position 16,469,726 of record OX402053.1, read on the forward strand.
AAAAAGTATTAGGTTAGGGGACAATCTTACACAAATCGACCTAGTCCCAAACTAAGCGAAGCTTGTACTATGGGTACTAGACGACGATAAACTACATATATAGATAAATAAAAACTTAAATACATAGAAAACATCCATAACTCAGGAACAAATATTCGTGCTCATCACACAAATAAATGCCCTTACCGGGATTCGAACCCAGGACCTCTTGCTTCGTAGGCAGGGTCACTACCAACTAGGCTAAAGCGGTCGTTAAATATCAAATCAAAAAATATATAATAACGTGTGCACGATTTATTTCTATTGTTTCTAATATGAAGCAATAATAAAGCCACTGAATTGAACGAGCACATTGGATATTGGATATATTTGTGATTTTTACAAACTTTTATTTGACTTTGTAACGTTCTTATTTAAATCTGGAAATTTGCAATTAATTTTTCGACCACTTCCTGGTATCTGATTGAGCCGAAATTTCGTGGTAACAATACAATAATCTGGTAGTGAAATCTTTGATCATATATACGGCCAAAATTGTCTCCTCAGGAGAGAACTCCTCTATAGTTAATAGTAGAGAGATACGAAGCTTTGCTTTTACGTTTAGTTTCGATGACAATGCGGTTAGTTATATGATCCAAACGGCCTGATGCTGTAGTCAGAGTCTTCTCCTGACAGTACAGATACGAAACATTGCGTGTACTTACGTTTTATATTTCAGTTATATGTTTATTCCCCAAATAGTCATACTCGCTTTGACATGAGACATATTTAATTTTAACAATTATTCAATAATCCTTTGTGGTTTAAACTTCTCTTTAAGGGACAGTCTAGGGTTGAAAAATTAAATGTTAACCCTGGGTTAAGGAATATAGTTCCATACATTGTGACACTACTTAACTCTGGGTTAGCACTTCTAGTTAACTCTAGTCAGTGTAAGACCTCCTAAGAGATATAAGTATTCGTCTCAAAAGATGGAAGGAAATCTCCTCTGAGGAGATTTCCTACGCATCTACTTAGGTGCGTAGGTATTATGTGTAATCAACATTAATTAAGTTGAGGACCCAGGTCATGTTCTAATCATTAGTGAAGCTCATGTTCTTTCCTAGACGACATTGCCCGTTATTATCCCCATGAAAACTGTAGGCAGGCCTCAACCCTACAACAACAAATTGCTTCCGTTTTCCTACTTGTAACCGTTCTCATATTTGACATGGGATTATTATTTGTTTCCATCCCCAGACTATTATTATTGTTACTTGTTTTATTCCAAGAAATTTGCATTCTTTTGTTTGCTGTCTCGCGGGGCTATTTGCCTCGAGATCTTGTCTTAATCCAGGGGTTCCCAAAGTGTGCGCCGCGGCGCCCTGGGGTGCCGTAGAGGGTTAAGAGGGGCGCCGTGAAACAGTATGTAACGGTCACTTGCTGATTGATACTTACGTTCTGAAACCGACGATATTCCTAGCCTTGTGGGCAATTCATTGATTCTTTCTTTCTTTCAATTATTTGGGCCGCCGAGACAAAATACGAAATCTTAAAATGCGCCGCAAACTGAAAAAGTTTGGGAACCCCACTTACTCTGACTTAATCTGTCATTGTTGCCAAAATGCACTGTTCATCTAAACCTATAATGTTATTGACTGTCAGATAACCCATAGCTTCTAGGACTGCAAATTAGACAGACAAGTTTCTCAGGAGTCAATGAGGTGCACAAAGGAGGGATTTAAAGAAATTCTCACGAGAAATGAACTACAATCTTTTACCTGGCTCTTCCGCTACCACTCGTGGGAGACGTCACATACGTGTTTTCATGCAAATACCCGCCCTCCTCCACTTCCACATAAATCGACACATAGGATGTCACACGGACCCCACTAATGGCCGGCGCCCACTGACGGCATGGCACGGCGTGGCATTTTATTGCTATCAAGTTATTTTTAATCTTATTTCAATGAGTTTAGAATTCATGTTACTTTATTGGGTATGCGTGGCATCGGCCCTCAGGACGTCGCGGCATCGTGGTATCGAAATAAAGTAACATGAATTCTAAACTCATTGAAATAAGATTCAAAATAACTTGATAGTAATAAAATGCCGTGCCATGCCGTCAGTGGGCGCCGGCCATAAGTATGATAAACTCCACACAAAGTGCTAACGCAGTTCAATCTGTTGACGAATTAATTCTTAAAGCTCGCAACCGATCCTGAACATAAATAAAGGCGTTGGCGTACTTGTTAGTACGTACAAGTAACTGTTTCATTGTTTTTCTCAACGTTACTCTCTCAAGTCTCAACTAATCTATTATTTAAAAAAAACTGGCGAACAGAGTTATTAATATAGGTATTTATTAAATTTAACCATTTTTTACAAAATTGGACATAACCCGTAACAAAAGGGATGTTACCAAAACTTGTTAATTAACATTGACCCACTATTGTTATACGTAATTACATCCAGACTTAATTCATATTTTACTATAGTAGATTAATGAGATGAAGAAACTTTACCTCAAATTTTAGAACAAGCTAATCTTTTATAAACGTTGAAACGCTAAAACATGATTTGAATTTCTATTTTCTAATTAAAGGTAAGCAATACCTTACTGCTACTGCTACTCTATCAAATCCTACCAATATTGCTGCTTTAGGTGTTACCCGCGACTTCGTTTGTGAAGAATACGTATATCGCTATCCCCCGGGAACTATGCAATTTTCCGAGACAAAAGTATCCTATAATCCACTGTCTGTTATTTAGTCTTGTCTTGTTTTCAGTGTCTTTTAGGTTATACTTAAATTATCTATGTGCCAAATTTCATCAGAATTCGTCAAACAGTTTTAGCGTAAAAGAATAACATATCCACATATCCATAGAAACTTTCACGTTTATAATATTAGTGGGAAGTGGGATTACGTCATGTCATTGCACAACCATGTATGTGTGATAAAGATTTAACAACGTTTTCTTTTTCAGTGGTTTGGTGGGCACGGGCGGAGGACGAAGGCCACGACGCTCGGGAAGGCGACGACGTGACGTTGCGGTGTCGCTTCGCGCTCGAGCCTCTTGCCGGCGAGTCCCTCACATACTACTGGGTCCGCAGCACAGCGAGTGGACACGACAATGTAGCCATCGGGAACATACCGCTCGAGACTAACTACCAGTAAGTATTTGGCTTCTTTCATGCCACTCACGTGTTTGCTACTGGCCACTTAAGAGGGTACGATGCGCACCATTTCTCCATACAAACGTAATCCCCTGTTTCCTCCTCTGGCTTTAGAGCCAAATTTTTTTTACGGTGTAATCTGTATCTACCACAGCTATGCCCCTATGTTTCGTTTTTTTCCATATTACAATTAACATAAGAAATATGAGCTTTCAAAAACCGAAAAAATTGCCCAATAACAACGTCATTTTCAGACACTCGTCAGAAAAGAATCCCTCCTATAAACAAAAAAAGGAAAACACAGGGGCATAGCTAAATCTGTCCTCTAACTATTTATGAAAAAAAAAAATTTATTGGCCCAGTTTTCGAGAAGAAAACAGGGGATTACGAAATGCTGTTTTGATCAATTTTACGCGCCTATTAACGGTCTGTACCACTACCATGAGTTTACAGTGACCGTACTCGATAGCGACTGCGTAAATGATTTGTATGAAGAATTGTGCAGCGCCTCTAGCGGTCACTTACGGAAGTAAAGATCGCTAGTATGAGAACAACGGTAAATAACCTATCGAAATCCAAGCGCTAGCGACTAACGTTTTGTAGCTGTCGCCATAGAACATCGGTACCATGAGTCACAAATTTGACAGACGTTATCGAACAACACCGTATCGACTGTAGTTAACTCTCTCACTAGTAAGTTGGAGGGTGAAAACTTATAAGAACCATCGTTCAATACATTATTTTAATTATTTACTTATCAAAATAATGTCGGCTAGGCATTATTTGGCATGGAATATGCTATTGAGGGCTGTTTATGAAGGCGAACGACGAGAACACGGAAAATTTCACAAGCTAATATCCACTTCTGTTAACACTCTAAACCACATTCCTCAAGTTTATCTAACCACTTGTAACAAAATATTTGATCAATTGATCATAAAAACTGGGGTCACTGTATTGTATCACCCAAAATGTACCTTATAGGTACTGGTACTAAATTAACGTTACTAGAATGTTTATTTAAAGTTTCCATATACTCGACCAGTAATTGTAATCGAGACACACTAGTCCGCATCTTTATAAAAAATAAATACCGAAAAATAATAACAAAAAACAACAACAGCTTAGCGTGTCAACTAACTCACTATAACATCTTAACATCTATCTATGGATGCACTCCATGAACTGTCACACTGATGAAATAACCAAAACAAATTCAAGAACCACGTACGCTTTACATTACCACACTGTTCTATGACGCTTTAAATTAGCAGGGTTATTTCTATATTTTTAATGGAAGGACTTGGATACTTAGCTTTTTGCCCAATATCATGCTCACTCAGTCTTTTCAATATAGTTAGAAAGAGACAGCACAGTTCGATGTAAAGTTAGGCACGTCAGTTAATCACGTAGCGAAAACTACACGAAGGATCGAGTTAACTTTAGCGAGTATAGTAAACGTTAACGTGACTCATGGTACGAGTTCTGAGGTGCAGTTGTCCCGCTCTCGCTGTACTAACACGGAGGGGTTCGGGCGAGACAGCGACATTTCATTAAAATACCTATTTCTCAAAATTCTCCCAGCTATCGTACCCTCTTAAAGCATGGCATGCAATGGCATGGTCACGTCACGCAAACGCACCAGTTGTAATAAACGAAACCGTAAGAAAGATGCGTGCACATGGTGTGCCATCTTTCTTACAGTTTCATTAATTACAACTGGTGGGTGACTCGCACAGGCATCTGGGGCTAAATTCAGGAACGGCCCAACACGGTTTGCGAGCGGTAATTCAGTCGTTTGCGAGAGGATAGGTGGGCTGAGCTTAAGATGAACCTTATTTTCCTGTTAATTCACTTTATAAATAAATAAATAAGGCACATCCCAAACGCAGCCCAAACCTCTCGCAAACCAGTGATTTTTGGCGTTCCTGAATAGCAGGTCATCCCTATCCTCTCGCAAACGATTGAATTACCGCTCGCAAAACGTGTTGGGCCGTTCCTGAATTTAGCCCCTGGTCTGCGCCGGCCTTAAGAGGTCGCGCGTACGCCATTGCCACGTCAGTTAAACATCGACATGTTCAACGATGTTTCCTTTTATATGGTAATCTTTATTTGACTCGAGCAAAGAGCCGTGGCTTCGAGCACGGGCTCGCACCTCTTGAGTTTTTCGAAAATGTGCGAAATTACATTTGAATTTACCATGAGTGCCCAGCCAGTGGGGCGTATAAACCTGGGATGATGATGATGATGATGATGATGATGATGATGATGATGATGACGATGATGATGATGATGATTTACTTGAAATAGTTATAATGAAAGACCAAAGACTAATATTTCTACAGCTATTGAAACGATTTGTACCATGTGACTAATATCCAGTACTCTTACTACTACGAATGTGTTAGTAGATTATGGGCTGTAGACATTCTCGATCCGGGGTGAAATTGAGCGGTCTTGTTGTCATAGTAGGTATATATGTTTATTTTTGAATTTTACAGCGCATTGGTATTAATGTAATGCTGCAATTTTATATTGATTAATAAATAAATAAATAGTCAACTATAAATTAAAGCATATAAATATTTGACAACAATTAACCTGTCCTTCTCAAAACAGCCCCATATTTGTCGATCGCTTTAGTTAGCGTATAGCTTTACGCTCCTGGCGTAATAAAATATGTCGTTTTGCCAAGCCCACAACACAACAGAGTGTTCGAAATTGCGATGGTGTCGGCCTCTGCGACTGCGATATGTCTGCCCTGTTTATTTTTAAACTTGAAGACAGACATACCAGTAGACTGAAATTTTAGCTCTATGTTGATGTACTTTGCTTCATGTACAAACTTACCTAATCGTGAAACAATCCTTGTTTACGGTTTCAGGTGTAGATTTGTGTTTAAACTAGAATCTGTTTATTCCTGTTGCATTTTAATAACAATATTGTGTCGACTACTAAGTGGCCATTAGACTCTAGCTCGATACTGAATATGCGGTCACACATGCGATCTATGCGGAACAATAAAATTGCCAGCTGGCTACTGTTCGAGAGTTCGGCTGTGTCTCACGACGGCGGATGGCAATATTCCTATGGTTTGCAACATGTTGACTATATTAGTCGCCGTGTTCACGAACAAATTTCTCAGTTTATAGTACCTAATACACTTTGTCTTAAGAATAATCCGGAATATTTCAATAGAATGGTTTGATATGGTCACCTAAAATATTTACAGTTTTTTATTTTTCTATACAAATTAGTCGATGTACAAAGCGTACGGCGTCAAAGGGGCTTCATCCTAAATCAAAAATTCAGATAAAACCTTTTTTATTGGAGCGTTAAGTCAAATTAACTCTACTATCTGCTGGTATATTCCGGATGCATTTTAGGACATCTTGAATACAATGCCCGTTCCTGGCAATATACTCGAAATAGTTTCATAATTTTGTAATAAGCTGAAATTAAAAGAGTTGCAAAGGCTTCCGTAGTTAACGACAATTTTAGCCTCTGCAACAACTAATTCAGGAAATACTTTCGTATTCTATTGTCAAGCCCTAAGTTTGATAAGGGATAAAAAAAGACATATGCAAAATTTTTACAGATTAAAATTCACTTACAGCATGTGCTCAAACATTATGAAGGCTGCCTGAAGCTGTCTATAAGTTTTTAATAATGCAGCTTAGTCCTTCATCAAAATTTTGGTTCAGAATGTCAATTTACGATCTGAGAATTCGGTAGTACGTAGTGTTAACGATAGTTTATACTGGAAAGTTACACAAAACCAGTTCATGCATCAAGTTGTTAGCTTGCTGCCTAGGTTGCACGACCCATTGTTTGTACAGCACAAGCTAAAGGTCCATATATTCCAATAATGTAACCAAATTTACAATACCTACTCTTCTTTGTGTTGTTTACAACATATTATTTACAACACATTTAATAAGACTAACAAGGTAAAAGTCATATCGTTAAAAGGCTTGGTCTTTCCGAAAACCCTTTGGTAAACTGTAATTTCTTTCCTTAATTATGTTATGTTATGTTAATTTTAGTGCAATGTTTTACTAAAATTTCCTTTCACTCTGCTTCTATCAGATTTAGGTGACAGTTTGTCTCCCCCTGAACCAAACTTTTAGAAAACTATCAATGACTCCCACAAAGATTTTTTTTTAAGTTTTAATTTTATTAGTTATTTAGCGCATGCATAATAAGAATGTAAGAATAGATTGTGCGTCTATTTAATTAGATTTGCATCTGCCATAATTCGTACTCTACATGGTAACATCCGATATTTGAATTGATTTTAGAATCAACAATAGTTGGGACTTACCTCTCTCAAAGATTAGGAATAGCAGTTCAGAAAGTAGTGCCAACAGTGTCTTGGGGACGTTTTTACTTTGCAGTTTTAGTTTAGCTTAAGCAATAAAAATAGAATGTGAATAAATAACCATCTATACAGTAGTAGGTAGTCCAAAACTAGTCCTATACAATATCAAATAATCACTTATAGTTTCTAAATCCCATTAATAACTTCGAGTTACCGTAGAAAACTTTCTATGTCACTAGAATAGTAAACAGCAGAATATGGAAATTCTGGGGCGAGCTTTAAAGTAGCGTTTAATTTTCAGAATCACGTACGCGCCGTCGGAGGGTCGGTACGACTTGTTGGTTGCCAACGTGTCGTACGACCGCGACAACGGTCGGTTCGAGTGTCGCGTGAAGGCGGGCGGTTCTGGACGGACACTTCACTCGCAGGTAAGCATTATGCGACATAGAAATACGTGGAAATGTTCACAGTTAAACATACATGCAGACGTACGCATTGCATACATTGAGCGGACAATGCGTTAGAATAAAGCCGGGTCCATAAGAACACACAACAATAACATCAGAGTATTTTAATAGGTCCCGCTAAATTTGCCGTTGTATTTTACGTACTATTTGTTTTATAAGGCCCATATTTTTGCTCGCGGCCGGCATCAGTATGTGGTACGATAGTTTCTTTAGTAGATATTTTGAATTTCATTTTTGCAGTCTAGTATGGTAATTGGATAAACACTACTAAAATTTACTAAATATTATACCGTCTAGACTAGACTGAGATACTATTAGTAATTTGACCCCGATCTTTGTCTGTTTCACCGAAATGTAAACAAGTTTTAATAATCCTAAAGCCATTGTCATGTTCATTTCATAGGCAGAAAAGCTGAATACCTGCTCAATAATTTAAAATAAATTCAATCCAAATTCACTGTTTTGGGAAAATTATGCAATGCTTTCGTCTTACTTTTTAGTTACAACGCAGTACTGGGAGTCGGCATTTCGTAGTTAGTAATAGCTGCTGCCTATTCTCACATTAGGTGCTTTATAGAGAAGGGTCCGTCCTATTCTAAAACTGGGCACAGAAGCGTGGCAAAAAAATTATTTTAGAAAGATAAAACTCTTGCATAATTTTTCACGATTATTTTTATTAAAATATGACCTATCCATAGGGTCACGCGCTGGTGGTGTTAACGCACCCTCGGGCGCCGCTACTGTCCCCTGGCGCTCGCGCAGAAGCACAAGAAGGAAGGGAGATCAAACTCGCCTGCTCTAGCTCTGGGGGATCGCCAGAACCTGACATCAAGTAAGTAAAATATCAAAAAGTTGTTCAATTTTACTTTTATTCCCGACTCCTTCTTTATTTTTCTGTGTTCTCGTCTCGGTAAAATTTGAAAGAAATAAGTTAAATGTATAGTCGGGGTAAGAAAAGGTTCGTCACTTTTCGACTCTATGTCAACTAGTTAAGGTCGAAAAGTGACGAACCCTTTGCTTACCCCGACTATACCTACCAGTAATTTGAAGTTAGGGTCTGCGTCACCGATTATTTTCTGGTATTTTGTTTGAGAGGTACGTACGTTACTGTCTCTGCTTATTCTGTTCGTATAAACAGAGACGGCATAATACAAAAATCTCTGTCAAATCTGTTACAAATAATAAATATTAGAAGCTTAACAGTGTGGTGAAATAGGCCTGTTAGTCGCAAGCCGTCTAAAACGCCCAGCAAGTAATGTGTCTGAGAGCTTGTAGAAGTAATTATGTACAACTTTTTAAAGGAACAATTCAATAATATTGTGATTTGAGCTACGTTGCGTATATAAAAGGTTCAGCAAATCATTTTATTGAATTGTTCTTTAAAAAGTTGTAATTACTTCTGGACGCTTTGCATGTCGGACACACTGCTTGCACGCTTTGCGTTTTCGGCTTGCGACTAAAGCGAACTAAAACCTTTTTACCTTTTTACAAATCACGTCAGTTCCATCTGTGACAATTTTGTCATGAGATGAGGATGATTTGTGTAGACATCTGTAACGCTTAACGTGCGTCCATGTGTATTATTAAAGGTTGTTGCGTTTAACAGTAGAGTCTGTGTGATGTATGTCAAGCGGAAGTGGATGTGAGTTTGAATTTCGCGTGGTTTCATGCATCAACCTTGAGGCAGCAACTGCTGAACATTTGATGACGTTATGTCTAGCCAAACATATTCTCACCAAATGGTCGAACGCCTTCTACGAACGGTGCCCTTAACTAAATGGTTAAAAAGCCATATCTAGATCCCTTCTTATCAACATATTTTGTATACAAACAGGACTTTATGATTTATTTACCTTTTCTGACTGATATGATCGACTGTTGTTGAGTTATCATTCCATGAACGTGACCGTTCTAATGCGATTTAGAACGCCGGGTCTACATGTAGTACTTATGAACGGTAAATAATGGTCACTGTGCGATTCAATGAACATTTGATTTGATTTCCTGACAGCTCCACTCATCTGTTAATTTTAAAGTTGCTGCTAGCTGTGTAAATGTATAATTTTTAAAAGAAATCGGTAAAGCTTCTTAAATAGTCAACAACACAGAAGTATTTTTTCAAACAATGTAGGAAATTTACACACATTTTCATGAGCGCCAACAAAAGGATGAAAGTTAGGCATAGAGTGAAATTCTCAGAAAATCCAATCCTCATGTTCATTGAATCACGTAGTATATTATGAAGTTCTATCTATATGTATAATCAATCATAATCGCATGTTCTTATATTGTGCAAGGTCCTAGAAAGATGGAGTTTCTCGCTAAATCCTCCTTTCACACAGTTGGGTGCACTGTAGTATAGTTCAAAAAACTCGGGGAATTTCCTATTGACACGAGCGGAGTTCCATCTAACATTCGGGGCTGGCAAGGCAAGTAATTCTTTTGGCGTTGCCGGAATCTCTATAGGTGATGGAACTTAATTGCTTTCCATTAAGTGACTCTTAAGTCATTTGTTAATTATTTCATAAAAAAAATGCCAACAGCGTAAACTTGAGTCCTGAATATAAAGTAAATATGGTTTACCTATATGCAACGTACAACAGCTATCGTCGCATTAGGTTGTAGTTGTATGATAATAGTTCCCAGTAAATCCGATCCGGAAATTCTAATTCGATACAATGGATGGATTAACTTGAATTGAATAACTCGAATCCCGGAACTAATCGGTAATTTTATGGCGTAATAGTCGTTAGTAACAAGTTACAACTTAATTATAAACTTTAATTGGGACTCCTGATTAACACATTAAACGTTTATAAGACCGTCCAGATAACCTTATTAAATTTAAGAAAGAACGTATAGTCGTAAAATGCATTCGGGAAGTGGTTTTGCGTCTGCTAATTTTAATCCATGCAAAAGTTATTGTGAAAGTTCAATTTGTCCATACAGCCTGTTTGTTGATAATGGTGATAAGTACCTGATAATTAATTGCATTGTCTGGGAAGCTCCTATATTATGTGCCAAATTTTAAGTAAATCGGACCATTGGAAATATGTAGGTATAAGTATTTATAGAGGTATGTTAGTTTGTTACTCACAAGTAAAGCTAATGTAAGGTAAACGAACCAATGCTCGACACCTCAACGCCCAGTAGATGCACCCATCTGGCACCTCTTACTATGACATAAACATAAGATTGAAGGTGCCATGTATTGGGTCAGTGTCGAGCACAGAGACGTTTACCTTATATAATTATTTAAAAATTGCGCTCCTGTTTATTGCCCTATCTAAACTGACCGGCCACGGGTAAATATTCAGCGTTTTTACGGCGGTTTTTTTGTCATTGCCATTTGAGCAGAAATTATTAAAAAGGATGATGCTTATGGTTAACTTTTTTATGAAAACTAGTGTCCGACCGAAGTTTCGGTTTCGGTTTCGGTTTCGGCCAATTTCGGCCAAAAAAGTGATTTCGGCCGAGGTTTCGGTTTCGGCCAGAATCCGGCCGAAACCTTCGGCCGGGCCGAAATTACTTCGTGGCCTCTCGCGGCTCTCGCATCGGGAGCGCTCGGCTTAATTCGGACACGCTCGGCCGGGTAGGTATAGGTAATGCATCGGCGGCCGGCCCAGCTGGGACCAGCGACAGTAGTATGTATGAATGTTGTTTATTTATTAAATTATTATTTACTTTTTAGAATCTGTTTGGCGACCGCTTTAGCCTAGTTGGTAGTGACCCTGCCTACGAAGCAAGAGGTCCAGGGTTCGAATCCCGGTAAGGGCATTTATTTGTGTGATGAGCACGAATATTTGTTCCTGAGTTATGGATGTTTTCTATGTATTTAAGTATTTATTTATCTATATAAGTATGTTTATCGTCGTCTAGTACCCATAGTACAAGCTTTGCTTAGTTTGGGACTAGGTCGATTTGTGTAAGATTGTCCCCTAATATTTATTTATTTTATTTGTTACTGCATTTTATGCTGTGATTAATGAACAATACGTTTGATATTAGGATTGTGAATTTAGTTTAGACGTGATAAGAATAGGTTGTTTAAGATTATTTAAAAGCGAAAAAGTTTTTCGGGTGCGCCGCTTTCGCTTTTAAATAATCTTAGATTCGGTGAGCAGCCGTACTGCTAGTAAAATAAATAATATTTGAATAGGTTGTTTGTTTTGAATAATATAATACCTATGCCAAGACATTTTTCATTAAAAATAAACGTTTTTTATTTTGTTTAACAAAAAAAGTAACTGTTCTCATATAAGAAATCCTTGCAATAACCTTTTCCTTACGATCTGTACAGTAATTTTGAATATTTTGTTTGATATGATACGTCTTCAAAAATTTCGGTTTCGGTTTCGGTTTCGGCCGAAATCAGAAAAAAACCGAATATTCGGTTTCGGTTTCGGTTTCGGCTAAAAATCGTGTTTCGGTCGGACACTATTGAAAACTTAAGACAGTACCGATGCTGAATCTAGTTTGATGAAATTTCGCTCGATTCGTCCTTCGGTTGTGGTAAATCGTCGAATGGTAATGACGTTTAACCGCGCGGTCAAAACGCTCGAATATTCACCCCCACGCTCGAATATTAAATACATTGTAGTCGACCTCTTTAGAACATAATTGGGGATGTCTAAAAAAAAATACCCATGGTTTTTATATTTTTTTTTTGTATAGAAAAGTCAATTATAAGAAACTAATTTCAATATTTTGTCATTTAGTTCTCTACTTTTTTCAAAATTAATTATTGAAACTATTTTAGTTGATGACGTCATATTATAATAGAGGGCTCCCACAATGCCAAATTTCTAAATCTATCTAAATGCGTACGATAAGGCAACCCCTTTAATTATTTTTTGCGTAGTGGTACACTATACACTGTGTCACTTTACTGGCACTGACAAAGTGCTAGATGTCAGACAGCGGGTCCAAATCAAACTCCGTAGTATAATCCACGCGTAAATTGTGAAGAATTCTAACCATACAGAATAAAGTATGACTTGAACCGGTCACGCAATTTACACCAATGTCAAATGAAGGTCATTGCTTATTTGTTATATAATAAATTCATTACATAATAATAAAATTAAATAACTACAGAAAACGAGTTACAAAGCATTTATCTCGAAATGGTTTTCGATTTACTATACATTGCAAAAAAATAGACATCCCCAATTAGGCTGTGGGATAAATTAAACAGTAGGTTTAACGCTCGCTTCTAATTCATTTACTAGTAAAAGCATTTTGCAACACTACATCTAAACAAGATATCTATGTACAGAGAATGTTCATTAAACTATGATATTTACGTGTGCCAACAAAGATCAGCGTTAGTAATTACTCAATCAATTAGAAATACATTCTCATGTCATGAGTCAACTGCCACATAAAAACCACATTATAACTGTCGAAAAGACAGACACACAAATCAATCGGACTCGCGGACCGAGGGTTCCGTACAAATTTATATGTATCTATGAACATCCAGTCTTAGCAGACCCCTGCTCCTAAGCAAAATGTGCGCAGTGTGGGATCATTGTAGATTGGTTAAGATATAGACATTTTTCGCAATTTTTCCTTTATCTGTGCTATAAGACCTTGCTTCGTACCAAATTTCAAGATTCTGAGTTCACGGGAAGTACCCTGTAGGTTTTGATTCCCTTGCGAGTTTCGAAAATTTGCGGAAATTTGCGGCATAAACGGCTGTATCTTTTGATTGCGTTGGCTTAGAAGTTTGATTTTTTCACAGCTCCAAGGGACAATAGACCTGAGTATTTGATATAAATTTCAGCTTGATACCTCCACGCGTTCCTGAGGAAAAGGGTCTTGACAGACGGACGGACGGACGGACAACAAAGTGATCCTATAAATTTTCCTTTTGAGGTCGGAACCCTAAAAACACCGCTTATTTCTTGCTTTCCGTTTTCTCCAATGTCTGTCGTTAGGTACTAGAAATACAATATCTCAGAAGGTTGAATTATGACAAAAATTCTTCGTATATTCCTACTTGACGTCTAACTTACTCTTATTGTTCATTTATGTTGCTTCCTTGAAAACGGCGTCTACATTTGTTCTGGCGCTTACCTAGCCTAACGCAATTACACTGTCACTGGCTAATTCCTGCCGATCTCTACGTGAACTAAGAACTCATTTTAACTGTGAAAACAATGATACGTATGCCAAGAGTGCTTTTATTAATACTTTTTGTATAAGCTTGAGGAAAGAATCCCACCTTTTTGCTGTTTGCTTTTGAGATAGAATCACGCTTGTGTCGAATACAAGCACAGATGTTATCCAATTACCTCAGCTTACAGACACTCTTATTGCCATGCTAAAGACATAACGCGCACGTTGTCGACCCTTTAATTACGAATTATAATGAAAATTACTTTTAAAATGTTAGCAGACTTTAATAGGATTTTTCTTTAATGCCAAATTTCTAGGTCAAACAAAGCAGCGTCTTAGTAGACACTAATGTCAGATAATTATTAATGATCACTCAGACACTCACCTTTTGCCACGTTGACCTAACCTGATGTTTCAAATCACACCTGTCGTTCGATCGTGTATCGGGGTCTTTCTGTGGAGTCGCATTGAGCCCTTTTTTTATGCTTTGGAAATAAACTCGCGGATTCTCCTGGATCCTAACTTATTTTAAACAGACGTTTGGAAATTATTTTAGATTCCCATTTAAAGTAATATTCATTGAACAATTCGTACTCCATATCACATGCATTCATATGTAAATTGTAGTCACATTCAGCGGTTACTCTTACCTATCGATTTGCACTATACAGCACGGATCAAGTAGGGTAGTTCGAAACACCACCAAAACAAACATGAGTCATCCAGACGTAGCTGTTTTGCACGTGTGGTCGCGGTGCGTGAGTGTATGTGACCGTGCGTGTGAGCTTGCGTGTGTGTGTGTATGTGTGATCGTACCATCCTGAATGAGTAGGAAGGAAAGTTATCAAAGAAATCTGATTCCGTGGCTACCTCTCGGTGAGCTTCGTTAAGTGGGGTATCAATTCCTCAGGAACAATTTTAGTTACATAGGTATAAAAGCCATCGCAATGTTTGGTCAGTCGAAGCAATGTCATCACCAACACCTGACATTATGTTTTCAATCACAAACAATTATCTCATGTTGACAGTATCAATTTCCGCATGAGGTAGTGGCAGCTATTTTTCAATTGTCCAATTAAAGCATACCTACTCCATTAAAAATCTTCAATTAATGACATCTTCCATATTAAATGTCGTATACTTATTCTTTATACAGGGTTATTTGTAATTCACTGACATCCTCTTAACCCTGAATTCCTATCACTCAAACAAATGTTTTTTGTTTTACGACTTTTTTTAAATGAAGCACTTTTTCCCCATACAAATACACAGAGTATCGTAAAAATAAGAGGTAATCTCAAATTTTCTAAACGTTATTACACCAAAAATATTAAGTTATGACAAAAGCCGTAAAACAAAAAACATTTGTTTAAGTGGTAGGAGTTTAGGGTTCAAAGGATGCTAGTGAATTACAAATAACCCTGTATACCATAATGCACCAGACGACCACCTCCGCGTAGCGGTTACCCTAGTTTACCTGTCATGAGTTGACATCATGACATGACAGCTAGACAAGAAAGAATTTACTCCAAATGGTAATAAAAAAAAAGTTATCTTTTACCTCAAAGAGAGAAAAGAGAAACGCCGGAAGAAAATGTTACTAAAAAACAAAAAGCAGCGAAATTAATTCGCTTAACGCGCCCTTTAATAAACAAAAACAAAGTTTAAAAGGCTGCATTCTTTTTATATCGAGAATCTACGGTTTATTAAAATATAAATGCCGTACAAAGAAGGTAACAGATAAAAAACGGGACCTAAATGGGGCGATAAAATTTATGGAGGCAGTGACTCGGATTCAATTAGAGTTGGAAGAAGGCAAGTACGGAGCGGCGGGTAATGAATGCCGCCGATACTTTCCTGGGCTCAATTAAGGACCAGCCCGCGACCATGTCAACAACTTCGAAAGCCCCTCAAAGAAACTGGATTATTGTTTTAGACTATTTAGACAATATTTTTATCATTTTTACGCTTGGATTTCACGCAGGCAGGTAAGTATCCAAAATAAGAACTGTAAAGTATTTCAGTGGAATTCTTCTTTAATTCAGCATTTATGATGTTTACGGCACTTGTAATCGCTTTTAAAGAGCATTGTGATGATCGATCACTTATACCATACCATAAACGTTGGCTGGTTTTGACAGTTCCTGATATGTTATCAGTCAAAATAAAATCGTTAATATTGATTAATTAACTATTGTCCGCGACTTCGTCTACGAAGAATACGTTTGTCGCTATCCAATTATGTAACTATTAAACTAAACATGAAATTTTACAGGTTACTTTCATGCACTTATGTCCTAACTCCTATCCTAACCAGGGACTTAAATCACTGTACCTTTCATCTAAGTCGTTTAACACTTCTTCTTCTTTCTTCGTTTAACACGTTAACTACTTATCTCAAAAAACTTTTTCTTTTATAAATATAAGTAAGATAAACAGGTAATTGGCGAAATTAGGAATAAAATAAGATGAAAGCAAAACGAAACCAACAAGCCTAAATTTTTTGTTTCACTAACGACGTCTACATTTAGGGGGTGCAAATCGTTGCTACCTTGTTTTGTCAAGAAAGAGCCTTGGCTACAAGTGTCATGGTGTCGTCAGTGATGACAAATGTAGCAACGCTTGTATGTTAACTGCAATGTGTTGCATCCGAAAACATAACTAAATTACATTTCTCTTACTCTCGGGTTGCTTCACGAAAATATTCACTTCACACAGCTGGCGGCCACAAAATCCTCTTAAAACAAAACATTACTAAAAGATTATGCTTAGAGTTGCGGAATTGTGGCTTGTTATTCCACTCGAGCATGGCTCTGCCTATTTATTTAGTTCATGTATCTTATTTGTTTTATGGGCCTTAGAAACCTCACGTGTGATTCGCGCACGGACGGGTCGTGGAGGAAGACAATGTGGCCACGATGGCTCCTTTATCCTTACCTGTTCGCGCGTGAGTGTGGGGCCCATTTGGCAAGACCATTATGGAATATTTGCAGTCTTAGTTATACTTTATACTCGGGCAAAACATTTAATTCTATAAAAAAGACTAATCATATAGGTTTACGATGAGTTGACTGAATAAAATAGGCATTATTATATCTCTATTAATCACATTTATTATAAGTTATATACTTACGTACCACTATATAATAAAGAATTATACTTTGTTTAGGTTTGTTGGTATGTAGGAGATAATCACTGAAACTAATGAATCTACACTATTTCCAATTAACATAAGTTTCTGCAGAACGCATACAAAGTTGCGGGCAAAAGGTAGTCATTTATAATTAGAAATATTCAACATTAAAGTTAATTTTTTTGTTAAAATCGAGCGTCCCCCCCCCCCCCCCCTAAAATATTAGTAGAGTAAATAGAAGCCTGATCTATGAAATATTGCTTGTTTAATACGGACATTCCAACTTTTCACCTATTTATATAGCTTGCACATTAAGACGATTTAAGAAGAAATTTCGCATGATCCAAGCTTGTTTTCTGTCTAAATCTTGTAGCCAAAAACTTAGCTTTTAAGTGCTACTTCCAACGTGTAATAATGTTAATAACGTTTTAATTGGAGACAGCAACAGCATGGCATCACTGCACTGCGCCATTCCTAGGAGCCCGCTATTACGCGCGCTACTAGATCACGCAAACACTACGCTTAAAATACTCACATAATTTTATACTTTTACCATTTTACGCCCAGAAATAGTATTGAAATTGATTTCGCAGAAATCTACGAAATCCGTTAACAACCTCAACTTTCAGTACGTCTGTACCTACTTAAAGTTGTATGCGGTAAATACTGCGACTCGGAGTTGCGTTATAGTTTTAAATTTGTTATACCCAGAATTTCATGTTGGAATGTTCGTGAGATAGTTACCTAGTCTATTGTATTAGGCATACCTAACATGTTAAACAGGTATATTATCACGTATTATTCTAACGTACCTTTTGTCAGATAAACCTTGTAGCAATGGTGGTTAATATATTTTACGACTCGAGTCCTTTTGAATTATCAACCACTTTTTATTATGTTATTTATCATGTCCATACATTGTTTAGTGATACTAAATGAACAAGAATAATTAATAACAAGTAAGATCATGAATTGACTAATACAAATCAAACCATGATTCCGCTGTGAAATGAAATGAAATGAAATGAAATGAAATATATTTATTCGTCATCATAGGTATTAAAAATGGTGGTAGTAAAATGGTTATGTTACATCTATGATCTGCCTTATTGGCGTACGAAATTGTAAGTGGAATGAATTAATTCCATTGTATTATAAAATTTTCAGCTTTGGTCCTATGGTTATAAAAAGTGATCGGTATATACTATTTATTAACAAGCAATATATTATTAACAAGCATTAGATAATTAACAAGCATTATATTATTAACAAGCATTATTATTAATTAACAAATATTATTTTATTGACAAGCATTATTCTAATTTAATTATCATACAATAAATTCAAATTATAAGGATATAGTTGAGTCATTCAAATAGTCAGTAACATTATAATAACATTTTTCACATAGTAATTCAGAAAGCATACGTTTAAACTTATTTATATTAATGTTTTGCCAATCTGTTGGAAGTTTATTGAACAATTTCGGTGCCATTATTAAAATGTTCTTCTCCATCAAAGCAGTGTTACTTTTATTAATAAACAATTCAGGTTTCCTCGGGCGTAGGCTGTCCTGTGTTGCCTTTTCATGTGAAACAGGTTAGGGTTGCATTTAACGAATACACAGCACTCAAAAATGTAAAGGCATGGAAATGTCAGCAATCCCGACAATTTAAAAAATGGCTGACAACTTTCCCTAGGTTTGAGGCCACATATGGTCTTTATGCAACGTTTTTGAGCTCTAAATATTAACTCTCGGTGAGTAGAATTTCCCCAAAAAACCAATCCGTATCGCAAGGTAGACGCCACAAACCCATGGTATGCAGTTAACACCGTTTTTCTGTCAGAAATCTTGGCCAATTTGTAGAGAGCATATGAGAATTTATATAACCTACTACATATTTCCATAGAATGAGACCTCCACGACATATCACTATCTATGTATAGCCCTAAAAACTTAGTTACTTCTGTTTTATTTATAACGCTACCCTCGAAATTTAAGCTCAATTTTGGAACTGTTTTTCGTTGCGAAAATTGCATTGCACAGGTTTTTCAAGGTTGGCCTTTAAATTATTGATCTCTAGCCATTGAATAATGTTTTTCAATGTACAGAGCTTACCTTAGCTTACCTTAGCTTAAACGACAACTTACATCAGTCCCCTTGGGATTTCCAAAGGTATCGTCGAAATGAAGATGTCCTTAAAGATCTAAGAGCATACATCGAATACGCAGAGGGTTAAATGGCGTCAATAGGTGTCAGAGTTCACCCATTTGGGTCGCTAAGCCATCGACGGTTATTTAGAACGGTATTGGAGACATTTATCATGTCACCAAATGTAATAAACTGCTCTGGTTGGCGTTCCACTCGCCCAAGTTCATACGTTTATCATTTTGAGTGTTATTGTACAGGGCTATCTCCCGGTTTTAACAATTATTTTACTGCATGAGGTAAGTTGACACGTGGCATATACGAGTACATAGAAGCAGTTTAATGAAATGACACAACAAATAAACTAATTGATTTATATCACGCTACGCATACAGAACGTTCGTATATGTCTACAAAACTCCCTTATTTCTAAAATCCACCTTAACGGTCCTCTTTAATGCAATGAAAGAGAAACAACGAGCGACCAGCTAATTCACAGCACCCGTCCTAAAGCCAGACTTAATATTTAACCTTACGACCTTAATATTTAACGACCGCCTTAGCCTAGTTGGTAGTGACCCTGCCTACGAAGCAAGAGGTCCTGGGTTCAAATCCCGGTAAGGGCATTTATTTGTGTGATGAGCACGAATATTTGTTCCTGAGTTATGGATGTTTTCTATGTATTTAAGTATTTATTTGTCTATATAAGTATGTTTATCGTCGTCTAGTACCCATAGTACAAGCTTTGCTTAGTTTGGGACTAGGTCGATTTGTGTAAGATTGTCCCCTAATATTTTTTTTTATTTTTTATAACCTTGTTGTAACCCTTTTGTACTCATATCGTCGACCTCTCGACTCTCCTATTTAGATTTAAGCAAAATTATTGTATTCTCAGTAAGTGATTAATGTAAATCTTTTGAGAAATAAATGTCTTAATACGTAACCTTTGTCTCTAGATGGTACCGCCACGGCTCAACGTATCCCCTTGAAGCGGTGATAACGCATGGGCGAACGCGCGCTGAACCCACAATAGCAACACTGACGCTAACCCCAACCAGGGACGACGATGCTGCTCTCTTCCGCTGCGTCGTATGGAACCGGGCCATGCCGGAGGGAGAGCAACTCGACGCCAATGTCGAGCTCAGTGTCAACTGTAAGTACCTTAATCTACTACATCACGAGCGCATGTGGCCCTTGGTCGTGCTTTTGCATTAGTGAGTGCCTGTCGAAACCACACACTCAAACAAACCCAAAAACATACACATCCGTACACAGATATCTGCATCGAAATCTAGTGAACTGCAGCAACATGACTCTTTATTATACTCACCGCACTCACGACGTGCACAGCTCTTTAAGTTTATATTATAATGGTTATTTACAAGACATCCGTCCATCTGCCCAGAAACCATCAGAAATTTTCTCTCCGCCTGCGTATAATTAATTTTACCTTATTCGCTGGTGTAGTTCATTATTTTGTGTCAAATGACTTTGATATTCCAGACAAAAGTGACTTTATAATGCAGAAAACAGACAGTCATTATGTAGTAAATAATTATTATTACAAGTTACTAGTGTTGGTCTTAATAATTTCAATTAGGTAGGAGGGCAACAAAAATAAGTATCCTGGACCGAAGCAACATCATACAAATTTTTCAGTTAAGAGCTGCTTTGATAAAGGTGTCCAACAATATTAATTCTGTTTTATTTTTATTTACCTTACATTACCGAGCGGTTAATTGATTGAAGCCATCGAAAATTCTAAAATAAAAAACATTAAAACGCCGAGATTGACTTCGCAATGTCAAATGCTCCAACAATTTCCTCGAACCATAATTTTTCTTTTTTTTTGTAATGAGAATTCTTCAAGGATTCATTCGTTTTGTCAGTTACTAAGGAAAAATGGTGGTATTTGGACTGCAATTAAACTCCTCCGATTCTGAAAACGTAAAATGGGTTACTTTAACGTAAGTCTTGTCTTTTTCCAGCGTAGGCACACACGTTAAGTAGGTAATTATTTAATTACAGTATCATTTTTCCATGTAACATGCAAGCTTTCGATATCGTTAACGATGTCTAAAGACAGAGGTCTTTTCAATATCCTTTAAACACAATCGACAAAATTAAACGTGTTTAAGTGTATTGTTTACGTGGTAGGTAAAATAAAGCACGTGATTTTACTGAACCAAATGCAACGATAACGTAATATGTAGAAGCCAATCAGCAGAGTAGGCAATTGTCTAAGAGCTGTAATAGGAATTGAAACTGAAACAACTCTATTGTTGTAAACGTGTTCAGGAATGTTTACGAATGTGTTTTAATATCCTCCTATATTATATTACATACACATACAAGCACCATTCCGATATGAAAGAACAATTGAATTTCATTATTCCTTACGTAAAGAGAACACGAATTCATGTCTGAAATATGAACAAGTCCATGTGAAAGTTAGGTATGCTACGTAAGAATATCTTTATAAATAAATCTTTACTATCCACGAACTTTGGCTAAACTTTTTCAAGTCCCTCGTATACAAATATGTTTTTGTAACAGCTAGGTATTTCTAATGTATTATTCTGCTTGATAGTACGAAAATAAATTTTATACTATGTGTATTATGTGTATAAAAGACTGTTTTAACTAGGTATATCAAAATCATATGCATTAATATTACAAAAAAAACACGGTAGATAGTATAGCATAGCCAGTTAAATATTTCTCGAAGTGATCAAAAAGTCTTGCCACCAATCTTTTGTGTGATGACAAAATGCCAAATTAGGTCGGGTCTTATCGCGGATCCCGGCTAATCTCATTACCTGTTGCATTTCATAGTCTTCTTGCTAACTCGCATCGCGACGGCGGGCATCGGCACGTTAGCCATAGACGAGACTATGATTTACTATGAATCCATATCCACTATCCACTATAATATTATAAATGCGAAAATGTGTCTGTCTGTCTGTCTGCCTGTTGCCTCTTCACACTTAAACCGCTAAACCGATTTAGATGAAAGTTAGTATGGAGATAGTTTGAGACCCTGGGAAGGATATAATGGAAAATTGCATAGTGCCCGCGGGATAGCGATAAACGAATTCTTTGCAGACGGAGTCGCGGGCAACAGTTAGTAAAAAATAACGTTCGAACAAAAGTAGGTAGGTACTCTACTAATGAAAAACAAAACTAATAAAACCAACTTACTTCAAAAAAATCGTCTTAGACATAACTAAAATTACAGTTTTACAAAAAATTACATGTGCTACATTATTATTATATATTTTTGTATTTAGCGATTGTCTAAGAATGGTATCACAGGAAACTTCCTAAAAGTTACATTAGACCATTTTTTGCAACGAAATATCGGAAGCTCGTCGAAGGCACTCGCGGTCAATATCCTGTTGAAAATATATGTCTAACTAAGATCAAAACTTAATTTTAATACATAGTAGTTAAGCACGCAAATACAGGGTTCTACTTTGTCTCATTCGGTGTCGCGACCCATGGTCCGTGGGGTCCTAGCGCCATGAAGCTAATAAATAGGAAATACCGAACGTCATAAGTGGGAGACCGAAAAGCTGGCAGTTACCTCTGACAAAGAATCAGCTTAGTTATTCAAAGGGGGAACGCTGCCAGTATCTTCTGAACCTTGCCTAAGGGGATTCCTTTTCATAATGTTTTAGTTATTTTTTTTCTTAGAGTACACCTGGGTACTTTTAGTTGAGGATTATTGTATGTACATATTTTGTGTGATTTTAACATCGATCTAATGAAATTAATTGTCCGAATTACTATATGAACGAAAATGCCTACAAAATATTACATCACGATAATAATATCCATTGAGAACGTATCCCGAGTATTCCGGTATATTTGAGAATGTTGTCAGTACAAAATTGAGCAATTTGTGAGTACTGCATTGTTGCCATTTATCTATCGCTAAAAAATTAGGCTGTGGACTCAGATTTCAATTAGAGTAGGTACTTTCCGTACCCGAAGGGTGACAAACGGAACCCTAGTAAAGTAATGTCGCTATGCTGTCCGGCAGTTTGTCCATCACAGGGTGTGTCTCAATAATTTAAATAAATTGACAGCTGAAATGTATATCAACAACAACAAAACGATTCAGAGTAACCCTTATCTTCGTAACTCTAATTAGTCTAATTTCTAGAGTCTTCAAATTTTGCACACAGGTATGTGACTATAACAGTATAAAACAAGTTTCAGGATTTTCAGAAAATCCCACGGGATAAGGAGAATAACGGGATTTATAGGTATATTCAATTCAATGGGATCCTATTCTATATAACAACTAGCTTGTGCCCGCGGCTTCGCTCGCGTGTACTATGAGTATTCCAAAGAACCAAGATATCAAGCAAGCAAGCAGCATACAGGTAAGCAAGCAAGCATGCCCACAATTGACCGAGAAATCGGTGAACATACCTACATAAAAAAATTCATAAAGTGGAATGCATAACCTCCTCCTTTTTTAGAAGTCGGTTAAAGTGCCCTTTGCGGCCTACTTACAGTATAAACTTATGAATTTTGAAATTTTAGCTTTCTACAACCAGTAAAACGCAAAATCCCGTTTTTTCCCGTACCCGTAAGAATTTCGGGAAATGTTTTCTTAATGCTCCCCTACACTCCCCAAGGAACCCACTTGCCAAATTTCAGCTTTCTATGACCAGTAAAACGAAAAAGCCCGTTTTACCCGTTCCCAATTTTGGAAAGTCCTCTCTCAATCCAGCTCTACACTCCCCAAGGAACCCACTTGCCAAATTTCAGCTTTCTATGACCAGTAAAACGAAAAATCCCGTTTTTCCCGTTCCCGTGGGAATTTTGGAAAGTCCTCTCTCAATGCTCCTCTACACTCCCCAAGCAACCTAAATGCCGAATTTCAACTTTCTACGAACTGTAAAACGAAAAATCCTGTTTTTCCCGTTCCCGTGGGAATTTTGGAAAGTCCTCTCTCAATCCAGCTCAACACTCCCCAAACAACCTACATGCCGAATTTCAGCTTTCTACTACCAGTAAAACGAAAAATCCCGTTTTTTCCTTATCCCATGGGAATTTATAATTACCTACATCTATGCCAAATTTGAAGAGTCTAGTAATTATAGTTCATAGGATCCCGTTGAACTGAATATATAAATCCCGTTTTTTCCTTATCCCGTGGGAATTTTGAAAAATCCTGAAATTAATGTTTTAAATAATGTAATACCTACTTGTGTATCAAATTTGAAGAGTCTAGTTATTATAGTTACCGAGACAGGGTCACTCGTAATCGAATATATAAATCCCGTTTTTTCCCTTTCCCGTGGGAATTCCCAAAAATCCTTCCTTAGTGTATGCCTACATTGTATAAGGTGCAAAATTTGGGCTGTGCGTTGATATATCAACAGTCATTTAGTTTATTTAATATTTCAACCCCATCGCACCCCATCCAGGGAGATGGTATTTTACGTCTGCCACGTCGGATTTTAAAACCGTTGTTGTTTTCATAACCAGCGACCCGATAAACCATAGAAACAACACCCATGTTGATTTTCAGACTTTGTTACCCCTTTCCCCCCTTTTAGGGGTTGAATTCTCAAAAAACCTGAAACACGTGTTTACTCATTTATCATTAGGAGTAGTTCTGTGAAGTATCGAATAAAATAGTCGAACTAATCTTGTTTCCCCATACAAACTTTGGACCCCCGTTTCACCCCCTTAGGGAGTGAATTTTAAAAAATCCTTTCTTAGTGCACCCCTAGACCTTATAAGGAACCTACATGCCAAATTTTGAATCTCTAGGCCCAGTGGTTTGGGCTGTGCGTTGATATGTCAGTCAGTCAGTCAGTTTCTTCTTTTATATATATAGATTATCCTAAGTATATCCTAATTGAATTCCTTTCGGAACATGGAGGTGCAGTAAAAAGGGATTTTTAGAATTTCCCGCCGGATGGAGATCGGGGAGATAGCCATAAATTTTGTCAATGCACGGGCGAAATCGCCGGCAAAAGCTAGTATGTATTTATTTTTGCCTTTGACTCTACGAAACCCTTGTTGTGCGAGTCCGACTCAGTTTTTGATTCTCTTTCCTCACGCATCAACTTCAACATTCCAACAAGAAAATCAATGTAAAAAGGGAAACGCTTCCCTAAAATACTTCACCAACAATTCATAACATCAGGCGGAAATGACAACTTTGAAAATAACAAATTGGAACCATCATGCCATGTTTTTGCCGAAGGGATGGTTTTTGAGTTTCGTGCCGTACAAAGTTTTACTTTTAAAGAAATGTAAACTGTAATAATGTATAAGACAAGAATGACGGCCTTCTATATTTTAAGTAAGTACATAGGTATAATTAATCTATTGGAGTAATAAAAATTACATTATCCGGTGTTGCTATGTTATTAGCGATATCTTAATATATAAAAGAAGAAACTGACTGACTGACTGACTGACATATCAACGCACAGCCCAAACCACTGGGCCTAGAGATTCCAAATTTGGCATGTAGGTTCCTTATAAGGTCTAGGGGTGCACTAAGAAAGGATTTTTCAAAATTCACTCCCTAAGGGGGTGAAACGGGGGTCCAAAGTTGGTATGGGGAAACAAGATTAGTTCGACTATTTTATTCGAAACTTGTCAGAAGTACTCCGAATAATAAATGAGTAAATACGTGTATCAGGTTTTTTGAGAATTCAACCCCTAAAAGGGGGGAAAGGGGTAACAAAGTCTGAAAATCAACATGGGTGTTGTTTCTATGGTTTATCGGGTCGCTGGTTATGAAAACAACAACGGTTTTAAAATCCGACGTGGCAGACGTAAAATACTATCTCCCTGGATGGGGTGCGATGGGGTTGAAATATCTAAATAAACTAAATGACTGTTGATATATCAACGCACAGTCCAAACCACTGGACCTAGAGACTTGAAATTTTGCACATAGATACCTTATACAATGTAGGCATCCACTAAGGAAGGATTTTTGGGAATTCCCACGGGAAAGGAAAAAAAACGGGATTTATATATTCGATTCCTAGACTCTTCAAATTACTTACTAATTAATTAATTTGATACACAAGTAGGTATTACATTATTTAAAACATTAATTTTAGGATTTTTCAAAATTCCCACGGGATAAAGAAAAAACGGGATTTATATATTCAGTTCAACGGGATCCTATGAACTATAATTACTAGACTCTTCAAATTTGGCATAGAAGTAGGTAATTATAATAGTAAAAAACGGGTTTAAGGATTTTCGGAAATTCCCACGGGATAAGGAAAAAACGGGATTTTTCGTTTTACTGGTCGTAGAAAGCCGAAATTCGGCATGTAGGTTGCTTGGGGAGTGTAGATGAGCATTGAGAGAGGACTTTCTCAAATTCCCACGGCCGGGAACGGGAAAAAACGGGATTTTTCGTTTTACTGGTCGTAGAAAGCTGAAATTCGGCATGTAGGTCGTTTGGGGAGTGTAGAGAAGCATTGAGAGAGGATTTTCCAAAATTCCCACGGGAACGGGAAAAACGGGATTTTTCGTTTTACTGGTCATAGAAAGCTGAAATTTGGCAAGTGGGTTTCTTGGGGACTGTAGAGCTGGATTGAGAGAGGACTTTCCAAAATTCCCAAGGGAACGGGAAAAAACAGGATTTTTCGTTTTACTGGTCGTAGAAAGCTGAAATTCGGCATGTAGGTTGCTTGGAGAGTGAAGAGGAGCATTGAGAGAGGACTTTCCCAAATTCCAACGGGAACGGGAAAAAACGGGATTTTTCGTTTTACTGGTCGTAGAAAGCTGAAATTCGGCATGTAGGTTGTTTGGGGAGTGCAGAGGAGCATTGAGAGGGGCCTTTCCGAAATTCCCACGGGAACGGGAAAAACGGGATTTTTCGTTTTACTGGTCATAGAAAGCTGAAATTTGGCAAGTGGGTTCCTTGGGGAGTGTAGGGGAGCATTAAGAAAACATTTCCCGAAATTCTTACGGGAACGGGAACGGGAAAAAACGGGATTTTGCGTTTTACTGGTTGTAGAAAGCTAAAATTTCAAAATTCATAAGTTTATTAAGCCGCAAAAGTAGGCCGCAAAGGGCACTTTAACCGACTTCTAAAAAAGGAGGAGGTTATGCATTCCACTTTATGTATTTTTTTATCTAGGTATGTTCACCGATTTCTCGGTCAATTGTGGACCTGCTTGCTTGCTTGCCTGTATGCTTGCTTGCTTGATATCTTGGTTCTTTGGAATACTCATAGTACACGCGAGCGAAGCCGCGGGCAAAAGCTAGTTTTTTAATAAAACCTAGGCTATGTCATCTTTTAAATTGGAAAAGTAACATAGCCTTCTAATATCCAGCCCTATGAGTATAAGTACATGCTAAGTTACCCGTTTACCCGTTTTTATAAATAGTGGATAATATACTTCTAAAGAAAGCAAAAGCCATAATTAATAATGTTTTGCGAAAAAGTTTTAGCTTTTAATGGTTCATCCCATTTTAATTTACTTGACACAGTAATTTTTTTTGAACTTTTGAACTCAAGAAGTGCCGGGTTACCATGTCAAAGGCATTTCTGTCGCAGTAGGTCGAAAGCTCCCTTTGACAAATAATTAAGTCACACATAGTGGCGGCTTTAACGCACCTTTATCATCTAATTAATAACTATATAAAGGATTAGCGTGCAAGGTGCCAATTAGAACAGTTTAAGCGTTAAAATTCCTCGGAAACCACATATCGTCATTCCGTTCTAATTAAATCTGAAATTGATAATATCACTGGATCTAATTCGGCTGAAGACACAACACGCGAACTTCCGAAGCTAGGAATGAATGTGGAGAGTTAGTTACCTACGTAACTAATTCAGTCAAACTCCGCTTCGCCAACTTTTAATCCTACTAACGAAGTTAGTAATGGTTTTCCTCTAATTGATAAAAGTTTAAGTATAAGTATCCTTCGCACATACTAAACCGACTTCTTTGGGATAGTTAGGATTAAACTTTTAACATTAAGTCCCGACTCAAAAGCTTAGGCCCTCTTAAGAAGTAAGAATAATAACTTTTCTATTAGTTACTTTATAAAAGACTTGACGATTTGGCGATATTTATACAATGTTTGACATGTCTGTCAATATTTCGTATCCCGTGTGACTGGGGGATTGCTATAAATTGTGGAAATTATTGTTTCGAGTTCACGTCGTGTTTTTCATAATTTTTACAACCAAGCTTTTATTTATCAAGCTATTGGCGCGAATATAATGCCCAGGGCGACCCAATCGTAAAACGGGCGGGTGTCATTACCGTTGGCACACGACACAACTTGCGGCGAAATGTTGTTTGCTCCCGTTTCTTTCGCGGAGCCCTTGCAGTAGTAATCCCAGAGCGCAGCCGTCAGCCATGGAGGAAATGTAAAGCCTCCGCAAATAACCTCAATCAGTTGGGAGTTCGCCGCACTCGCAAAGGACACGCGAACCTGCAAACTTGGCCCGTTAAATGAAAACAAGAATCGTGAAAGGGCTTTTAGCATGCTTGTTTTTACTTGCCACCCCGCGTTAACGCTATTTCGGCGGCGAGTCTCTTATGCTCTTAGAGAAAATCGGCGTTAATATTACAATTCTAGGGTTCAAAAGGCGAAGGCATTTTCTTCTAGATTGTTCCAAAACTAGAATTTAGTATTATTATTTTACGATAGGCTTATTGCGAACATCCAACACGTTCAGGCAGGAAGATAATAATTGTCCTAGAGGTCCCGAAAAGGGACGTGACTTTATTATTTATATTAAAGTTGTACCTAGTTAAATTTTGAAACATCCGGTCAAGAAGAGTTTGTTGAAAATGCGTGTCCTAGTTGAGTGTAATTGGGTCAACCAGTTTGCCAGGAATGCTTCAGTGTTAACTCTTTTAGAAACAGATGAAAGCATGATAAGTAAAGTACTGCCAGGTGATTCAACGAAGCACGAGCCGCCGTTTACTGCACAGCCCTGAATAATTGAGTTAAGGAAACTCACCCCATGACCCTCCTTCAATTATGTAAACCCTATCTCACATAAGGAATCAACTTCCTAAATATATTATATTCAATGAGGATGGGATTCGTTAAACATTTAACGGCAACAATTAGCGACAAACTCCTTTAATTGAGATCGCGTCTTTTTCTGAAACTAGAAATCTTTTTTAAAACCTCGGTGCTAACGAGTATACCAATGCTTAGTACCGTCAATTGGGGCAATTCTACTTTCCCAGAGCAACTTTACCCAGTGTAGGCAGTGCTTATGGTAATCAAAATATCCTGCTAGACGCAATATATTCAATTATAAAAAATAAGTAAACAAAGTTTAAAAGGTTGACTGGTAGAGATCCCTTGCAGAAATACGTTCGCCTTGGACCTACATGTATCTCAACGGTTATCAATCTCGTTTCTTTCTTTTATTTTGAACAATAAAGGGTACACACATTACATATTGTGACTCAGAGCAAATCTAGGTGTAGATAGAGTTCACCTGGGAAAGTAGAGTTGCCACATCCTGACGGTACTGTAAAATATATTAGATGATAAAATAGGAAAATTAACACATTAGTAAGTTGATGCCTTAAACTACCTTGTGCCTGCGACTTAGCCCATTATACCACCATACACTTGATAAGGTCACCAATTAGTTTCGCTCGGGGTCTGTTTTAAGAAATTAAATGACCATCGCAGTCCGCACAACATTTTATAGAAAAAAATATTTATTAAACAAATGTAATTACGGAAATAAAAAGTATTTTTTTACATATCAATGAGAAAAATTACATTTTTTGTTGCGGACTATCTGTCTGAAGTTTGAAGTAAGTTTGAAAAGTCTTTCTCGCTTGTTAGCTCGTTACTTGGCCC
Source organism: Archips crataeganus (assembly GCA_947859365.1). Lineage (NCBI taxonomy): Eukaryota > Metazoa > Arthropoda > Insecta > Lepidoptera > Tortricidae > Archips > Archips crataeganus. Next base: position 16,499,924 of record OX402053.1, read on the forward strand.
GGCCGTTTTCGAATTGACATCAACAAAGATAATGCGGGAGATACATTTTTATTACATTACGTACTCTGTAGTGCAGGTTGCTGTGTTTTCGCGATCCGCACAAAATGGGTCGGCGGTCCGGATGCGGACCGCGGTTCGCCATTTCGCGACCTCTTATTGGTGATGGGATAATATCACTTAGGAATTTTGCAAAATCCGTTATTATTGTCAACATTTAAACACCTCTATGCAACTCTTTGGGCGGTGACAAGTCGGTCAGACACGTCAGTCAGAACTTTATTAACACCCTTAAAAATTACTTGCAAGTAACTAAAAATATACTTAAGCAAATCTCAAACAATGCATTAATCAAGTACCGACATCAAAATTAGTGTGGATTATTTTTTTTTACAGAAACTTATGACATTAATATATTTAATATATAATCTAAGTATGCAACACTTAGTTTTTAATTTAATTACTTTCAATAAGCTGTGTCGCCTGTGTCCTTTAACTATTTTGTTGCCACCATCTTGTTACACTTAGTTACACACGTATGTTACACCTGTTACTACAATATTAGTAGGTCTGTACACGTTTTAGATTGAACTTGCGTAATGAATAAATTAATATAAATATTGTCATCAGTCCAAATTAAATTCATACATTAGTTACATATGTCAAATGAAATGTAGGTTCCAATATTCTCAGTAGGTTTAAGGAAACGTTTTTAAGTGTTTTTTCTAATGTGTCTTACTAATCTTATCTCAATATTATAAACGTGAAAGTTTGCATGGATGTATAAATGGATGTGTGGATGTTAGTTACACTTTCACGTAAAAACGGTTTGACGGATTGTGATGAAATTCGGCACACAGTTTTTATATGCCGAAAAATTTCATAGTGCCCGCGGGATAGCGATAGACGAACTCTTCGCAGATAGAGTCGGTGGCAAAAACTAATTCTTTATAATGTGAAAGTGAACTATAACTATTTTAAAACTCTGCTCTAAGACGAAAGAGGCTCAGACTAGCATAGTATTTCAGCGGCCGAACCTGACACCACAGATTACTTAATAGTTACTTCTGACACGCTGCAGGCGAGGCGTCGCCGTTTTCATTCTGTTCACTGAACAGTCTTCAGTTTCTTGTTTTTAGTCGTAAAATTTTTTGGTAGGTAGCTTACGTTTACCATTAGATCTAGGATTCAATTGTAATTCCCCCGTTTTCATTATCGTTGCATGAAAAATACCCATGCCTTATGTCATGTCTTCAAACTTTGCGAATATTTCGAGATATTATGTCGATTCCATGGGAATATCGGTAGGTATAAAATTATTTGTTTCTTTCTTTCTTTAAGTAGCTTATGTACCTATTTTGTTAAGATTTTGTACTTTTCTTAGTGCTTATCGTGACATATCTACACTGTTTTTTTTATTGAGATTTAATAATTTGTAAATGACAAAGTTGTGGTAGCCCAGTGTGGTGTAACCTGTAGCCTCTCACGCCGAGGGTCGTGAATTCGAGCCCGGGTTCCCACCTCTGAGTTTTTTGGAACTCACCATGAGCTTTCCGGTGAAAGAAAACATCGTAAGAAAACCTGAACACACCTGCAAAGAAATTCAATTGTAGGTACTGTGGGACTTAGCTAGAGTCTAGGTAGAACTAGTACGGGGATACGCGCGTGATGCTAAACTTCAATAAGTAATAACAATATATATTTTTATATGTGGATTTATTCTTTGAGATTAGTATAACTACTACAGTATTATGTCCAGCACCTTTGGCTGTTCGGAGCAATCCGCCCTGACTCGCATACCACTGACGCTTCTAATTTATTTTTTTAATTATTTACAAATTTTATACATAATAACATTAAACTCACCTGCCAGTTGGACAACATTTTACCACTGGCTAGCGGTATCGAGCCGTGCCTACATATCCTCCCATCCTCTCAAGGGACGGAGCCTACTCTAAAATCCTACCTCGCGGGATATACAGCTATGAAAGTGCCACTGCTAGTGGCTAGCCACATCTTTTTCATGGAACTCTATGTTAGTATATGACTATTGTTATTAGCAATTGCCATAGAGTTCCTATAAAGATGGGGCTTCGTTAAGCAAAACCCGAAAAAAGCTTAACGCCTTTTCCAAGTTATGTCCTAGCTAAACAATAGGACATGCAATGTTGCCTGCGCAACATGACACATCATTCTTGCACTGAAACATCTGTGTCATATTTAATTTTTGGCCAGAATGCCACTAGACATCAGAGCTTCATGGCAAGAATATCATACTGCCAACATCTGCTCTATTAGCACATATTGCTAGCATAATTTGCCTATGCTGACAACAACTGCTTTGACAGCAATTGCTGACAACTTTACCGGTAATTTCTATTCCCAGATAGAACATCATGCCAGCAGTAACTTTCACAGCCATGGATCCAAGTGTGGACCCCTGGGCAGCCTATCGGCGATCCCAGATGGCTGTGTGGACTTCTGCTGCTTCAATCTATTTGAAAGGCACACAGAAAAATAAACATTATAATCACCAGCTGTGAACACCAATTATCTTTGGGCCTCATGAACACATGAAGATATGAAGTTCTTCACATGCTAAGAAAATCTAGAACTACCAATTCTTTATATACCAAAGTTCACATCATATCTGATTATAGTTCATACTGGGAGATGTATGTTCCAATAATCTTATACTTCGTGAATTTTTATATTTATAAAATTCCCTAAACTAAAAATAATAGTAAAAATTTATCAGTGGGCTATGATTCCATCGATGCCATCAGACATCAGCTTTGATATGGACAGCTGGGGCTGCCATCAGTCTTCATCAACCACAGCCTGGCTGCTGTAGACTGCTTTCTCATCTCAGCATGCAAATATTCAATCTCCCAATATGAAATATACATAAGAAAGAAAATATTAGTCACATATTATCATTATAGCGCACATAAGTCTTAAATTAACATTATAGCACACATAAGTCATATAATAACATTATAACACTAATTCCCATAACTAGCGCCTAAAACTTAGAGCAAAGCAAATTAAATTGAATTATGCTACCTAATCTAACTTTTCTAACCCCTATATCACGAGAAATCCTATGGTCATTCATAAAAACACATAAATCAATTACTATTAATCATCCCTATTATTTACCTGTCTTAGCACAATGTACGAAACCCATTCACTATCTTTTCCGGCACACGGCACTTGGACTACAAACAACCTATAAATAATACTAAACTATGACAGACACAAATACTATTATTAACCCATTATCTATTAAATCATATTTCGTTAATCGCTGTAAAAATTATTCAAAATATTTTATTTACATGACAACTACTACCCTTTGACGCAAGTGTCAATTTCTTTTTATTCTTAAATTCAGGGACACGACGTCTGTAATGAACTTTTTTAATAGCGTCTGTCACGCTATCGAGTTCACTCGACTCCTTACACTCACTTCTAAACCGATTTAGGGTTCCCCTCTGTGGAAAAATATATTTATTAGTTTTTATAAAATTATAAGTCGGGTTTACATTACCATTCACCGTATCGGTGCCGAATTTCTTCACGATTCTACGCCTTCTCGCAAACCGTCCATCATTCGTACTACATCTTTCTGAAGGGGCCTTTCGCTCCTTCATCATCAGACCAGCTTTCCTCTGAAACCCTTCCGACTTCGAAATATTTTCACGCTTTCCAACCTCGCTCCGCTCAACCTCAATCTTACGCTCCAACTTTCCATGAACTATCGATACTTCCTTGACCGACACAACCTTCTTGGCCATACGATTTGAGTCTGAAACAGAAAAATTATTAGCACAGAACCCTGTTGCCGTTTTAACCGAACGCACTTGACATTCTGTGGTCAAGAAACCTATTTTCTCACACTCAACCTCTTTCGACCTATTTTCATTCGTTCGCACTTCTTTCTTTAAATTAGACATCGTGTCACTTATTTCTTTAATGAAGTTGACACGGAATTTTCCCTTCAACGTCAAATTGCCCCTATAAAAATCAATAATTGCGTTATGCGCACTTAGGAAATCCTGTCCTATGATTACGCTATCCAAATCTTCCTCTACTAACAACAAATTTATGGGACAACAACCCCTGTCCACAAGTAAATATGTGCTAGCCGTTCCTACAGTATGAATAATGGAGCCTCCTGCCGCACGCAAAGGTGTGCCAAGTGCACGCTTATACTTCAAGCAATATTTTTCTGCAAGCGCAGCAGATATCAGTGAAACATTGGCTCCAGTATCCACCAAAGCCTTACATAGCTTGCCATTAAGTTCCGTCGGCACGAACGTGTCCATGCTCGTATAAATATTACCAATATCTGGAAACTTCTGTGAAAAAATCGTGTTGATCTGCGGAACATTATGCTGTGCTTCAAGATTCGGCTCCTGAACAACCGCATTTATATTTGACGCGCCACGGCTATCCTGACGCCTCTGGACATTTGATGTTGAAGCGCTAGCCTGCGTTCCTGTGTACCACTGGCGTGGACGTAAATTATAGCCGCCGTACGGCCTTGGCGCGCCTTGCTGCGCCTCTCGCGTCCCGACGCAAGTGACTGGAGTCTCTGGAGTACCATACCGTGACTGCGGCGTACTCGGTGTGAACCCCGTGTTTGTTTCTTGTGATCTAGGCATAAAATCTTCATCATTAAAAATCGGCAAGTTTATTTTTTGTGTTTTCATATTTGCTTCTGCATTAAATACATCACACAATTGCAGTATTGTTTTTCTTAATTCATCCTTTGATGCGAACAATCTAGCTGCTAAATGGGCTTGCCATTGCGAATTAATTGATTTGAGGAAGTGCTTAATAAATCTACCGTCCTCAGTAATGCCTGCTTTCAACGCCAATCTCTCGAGATCATAATAAAATGACAGCAACGGCTCTTTCGGGTCTTGCTTTCTATAATAAAAAGACTGAGCATAGTCTTCTTGCGATGGAAATTGTTCAGCCAATTTCTGTGTTACTAAATCATACGACTCCAACGTCGTAAAATTGGCCTTGTACCATGCCAACGCGGGTCCCTCTAAATAAAGCGCGATGGCCACTCGCTTCTGTTCTGCATTCCAATTCTTGATGATCGCAATCGTTTCAAATTGGTGAATAAAATCATCTACATCTGAGTATCCTGCGAACTTTTCCGCCATCTTCTTTCCAAATAATCTTTATCGGAGCACAATTTCTAACTAACACAAAATATTGCAAGCTGACTCACGGTTTTGCTTCTTAAATTGATACTTTTACCCAAAGTTTCCATACACTTCACGCGCTCCGTTTATGAGTCAAAGCGCGGCTTACAACGGGGAATTGGTCATCCTTCATTTACCGCTCATGGTTTTTCTTCGCCGCCCTCTGGATGGCTAGCTAAAACATAAAAGACATCGACCGCGCCTAACCTCCACCAACTTGTGGGACTTAGCTAGAGTCTAGGTAGAACTAGTACGGGGATACGCGCGTGATGCTAAACTTCAATAAGTAATAACAATATATATTTTTATATGTGGATTTATTCTTTGAGATTAGTATAACTACTACAGTATTATGTCCAGCACCTTTGGCTGTTCGGAGCAATCCGCCCTGACTCGCATACCACTGACGCTTCTAATTTATTTTTTTAATTATTTACAAATTTTATACATAATAACATTAAACTCACCTGCCAGTTGGACAACATTTTACCACTGGCTAGCGGTATCGAGCCGTGCCTACAGTACCTATGTGTGAAGTTCCAAATCCGCACCGAACCCACGTGGAAATTAGCGCCGAACCCTCTCATTCTGAGTTCTGTGCCCCACAGTGGGACGTACAGGACGCGATTATAAGGATGATGATGATCAGAACAGACTTGCTGTCGCATTTGAAGCATCAAAATAAGAAGTATTATCAAGTTATTATATAGGTACAATCTTGTACCTGTATACAAAATTCACAAGATAAAATTAGTTCCATTTCAAAGTGTAATAGCCAATTAATTTTATAAAGAAAGATTATTAATAGAACTAGTAAAACGTGAATTAAGACTGAACAGAAATTTCCCTTTTAAATATCAATGACCAAGAGAGAGTTTAACGTACGCCGTAACATACGTTGATTCAAACCAATTAACAGGGTCTTGTTTGTGTTTGTAAGAGATAAATACATTGCATCGTAGTTCATGTGCATATACCAAACCACTGGATAATTTCACCGCTCTGTCCATTTGGGAATAAGAGTAATGCAAGAAATTAACAATATGTGTCCAAATTTGCAGCTATTGTACTTGGATATATCTAGTTCGTGACGCCAACAACTCGCTTCCCACTGGATTGCCTAACGATATACGTGTTGACAAATATGACAAAGGCTGTGTACAGGCACCAACAGAAGTGGATGAGCGATTCATCATTTCAGCTCAAAGACGTCCTCTGGTCCCACATGGTTCATCAAACATCCAACGCGTTCCCGCAACCTTAACCAGGTTGTCGCTCAATCTTGCCGCCTTGGTTGTCGCCATTTGAGAACCTTTTGGCCCCATCGGCCATCAGTTCTACGAGCGACGTGCCCTGCCCACTGCCACTTGAGTCTGGCGATTCTTCGAGCTATGTCGGTGTCGGTGGGGGAACTCTTGCGCGGATTTCATCATTTGTAACGTGATCCCGCAGAGAAACTCCGAGTAGTTTTTTTTTTTTTTAAAGGTTGCCTGGATGAGATCGCTTCGAAGCGATAAGGCCGCCCATTGCTTACCTTATTTCTTTTTTTTCATGTACTTGTTTTTCTGTATTGTATTATTTGTGGTGTACAATAAAGAGTCATTGTATTGTATTGTATTGTATTGTATTGTATAGCCCTCTCCATCACCCTCTGAGCGACCTTGAGCTTTTTATGAGAACCATTGTTAGCGGCCTCATCTCAGTGCCATAAGTCATAACCCTACGTTCGACAGTCGGGTGATAACTGGTAGATGAGTGCTCAAAATGATCCACACACGATTCTACTAGGGCATTTTGAGCTCCACAACCACTCATCTACTTTTGTTACTGACTGTACACTAACTGCGAGGTGTTGAATCCGTAGACGTACCTAACTCCCGCTTCCTTAAATCTTTGGGTTGCTAAAAAATACTAAAAATGTTCACTCTGCGTATGTCTAGTCGCGGAATTAAAAGGTTCGTCACATTTCGACTCTATGTCAACGAGTTAAGATCGTAAAGTGGCGAACCTTTGCATTCCGCGACTAAGTTATTCAAATTCATGCAATTCACTATTTCTGCTTGTGTTAAACATAACTGACTGACTAGTCTAATTTAGCTTTGACCAAATTTAAAGTTAGGACGTGTTTATGACACACTTACAAATCACGTTGCTGACTTAGCTTGCGTGATCCACTTAAATACAGGTCCATGGTCAAGGGTGTGTTAAGAGTAAGCTGCCTGTAAGCAGATACATGGGTAGTTATGGGGTCGTCGTGAAACAACGTAGGTACACGAACCAATAGGCGCACAACTAAAATGTCACGTCAAGCAGTAGTGTATACGTTAATTCACAAAAAACTGCCTTTTCTTTGTTTTAAAATTAGATCCTACCGGCAATTGTCAGTTAACTTGCGTGATGCGGGAATCACCTTCGGGTAGACATTCCCCCAACCCTAAAAAGTAATTTATGTTCGCGGAGCGACGGATGAAAGATATCACGAGATTACAATATTCAATGTTGTTAATAAAATAAGTTTCGGTTGGCGCGGTGCACTCGCTATGATTGATGGAATACGCCGAGCTTGATGAAATACCCAACTATCCTTAAATAAACAACTTGGCAAATAAATGGCGGTAGGTATTCGGACGCAAAGTTGGTGTTTCCTGTTTGTTTGTTGCGAAATCTACTTGATGCCAAGATAAAAAGAACCAATCCATTAACCTAAACCGTAAATGGTTCAAAAGCTTGATCCGCATAGAATTATATTTACCCTGAGATTTATTATCGTAAGGAGCATGTATGTAGCACACAGAAACATCCGCTTCCTACTCCTCCACATGGCCACGGTAAACGGTTCATATAAACAAGATAATTGGAATTATTCCTGGATGGCTGCGTACTGTAATGTTATTTCGGGCTTATTAGTTGCCGGTTACTGCTATTACACGCGTTGCACAATCACTTATGCCATTGCACACTGTTTTAATTAAGTTCAAGCAGTTTACATGTAATATTACTGATTATTAATTTTTTTCGGTACTTAACGATACTCAAACCAAAACCATATTAAATTTCGTGTCCAGCAACATTTCCATTTCACTCAAACATCCAATTAATATAATTTTAATATGTACCCTGATTATGGGCACGAAATTATTTTAACTATTTAAACCTAACTTAATTAAAATGATGCACTTTGTTATTCCAGGAAGCCATAATATAAACATCGCATTGCACTAAACAATATCATACGTGTAGGTTTGCCTGCTTCCCTGTACTTTCAAATAGAGTACGACGATAACTACAAAATTGATGAAAGTGGACGCGAAGGTTATTTCCATTTTCCTCGGCCCTGTTTTCTTCCCGTAACTCTAAACGTATCTCGTTTGTAATACCTTATTTACTGCTTTAACACAATGAATATTTATTGTTCACAGATTTCCCTCGAGTGGAAGTTGGTCCTGAAAATCCTTTACGAGTGGAAATCGACGGTAGTGCAACAATGGAGTGCAAAGTAGACGCCAAGCCCAAAGTGAACTCTGTGACATGGACGAGAAATGGAAAATATATCTCCAATTCATTCACGCATACCATTCAAGGCGTGACCGTGCAGGACGCCGGCAAGTACTCCTGTTCAGCCGACAACGGCCTCGGCCGCCCGGGCGAGAGGGAAATATTCGTCGACGTCCTCTTCCCTCCCACAGTCACCGTCGAGTCCAAAACCTTCGAGGCCGAAGAAGGCGGCACCGTCAAAATTCACTGCGAAGTCTCAGCAAATCCTGAACCTATTTCCATAGAATGGACCATGGAAGGGAAATCAGACTTCCGTCAGGAAGGCAAAAATCTTCTGTTGACGCGAGTGAACGCCGATATGGCGGGGACATACGTGTGTCGCGCTATCAACGAAATATCGTCAAGCAACGGGAAAAGAGTGGAGCGTGCGAGTAGCGCGTCAGTTGCGGTGCTAGTGCGGCACAAACCGGGCGCGGCGCACATCAGCCCGCACCAGCCCGTGGCACAGGAGGGCGCGGGCGTCACGCTGACGTGCGCCGCCAAGCCCCCCGGCTGGCCCGCGCCGCAGTACCGCTGGTTCCGCGACATCGACGCCGCCGACCCGCCCGCCAAGCCCGCCGTACTCGCCACCGGCAACAAGTATACCATCCCCAGCGCGCATCTCGGCAGTGAGGGCGTCTACCACTGCCAGGCCACCAACGAACTCGGCCACGGCCAGCTCGCCTCCGTCACGCTCGAGGTCCACCAACCACCCCGCTTCCAGACCAAACTCCAACCGCACCTCACCAAGCCCTCCGGCGAACGAGAATTCGCGGTCACGTGCAGCGCGCTAGGCAAACCCCGCCCCAACGTCAAGTGGTACAAAGATAACTCCGAGATCAAACCCGACGCGAACTTATACGAAGTCAAAACTGATATTACCGAGGGCCGAAACTCCGTCTACAACGTACAAAGTACACTCCGATTCAACGGCAAGGCTAGACCGAACGCTAACGACCTGTTGCCCGAGGATAGGGGAATATATTCTTGCACTTTCGAAAACGAAGTGAAGAAAGTTGAATCGACTATGCATCTTCGTATAGAACGTAAGTTTGAAACCCGTAATATATTTTTATGTTTTCCTAACAGCAACTTTTCTGCAATATTATTAAAACTTTATACCGAGTTAAACTTGCATTTGCCTAACGCGAAATGCATGAAATAATATACCTAAATCATAATTTACTAATTCTTTATTTTTTGCTCCCTTAGATGAACCGATACCAATTCGGCAGCAAACTAAAGTGGCTTACGACGTCAAAGAAACGGCGGAAATCTCTTGCAGAGTGCAAGCGTACCCGAAACCGGAATTCCAATGGTTTTACGGCTCGAACTCGGCACCGCTACAGATGTCGTCCGACGGCCACTACGAAATTAACACGAGCACTGACAACAACGACTCCTATTTCAGCGTACTCAAAATCAGGAACCTCAAGCCACAAGATTACGGAGATTATTACTGCAACGTCAAAAATTCGCTCGGTAGCGTGCGGCCGCAAATCCGATTGCAGCCGAAAGGCGCTCCAGAGTCGCCTCGGGCGTTGATGAGTAAGAAAGTGGGGCCGTCGTATGTGACGCTGAAATGGGAAGCCGGGTTTGATGGTGGACTGTCTAATACCAAGTACTTCGTGCGATACCGACGTGCGGCCGCGCTGGGCGGCACCGGAGCTGCGGACTGCGCCGCCGACCACGCCGCGCTCCACGACTGGATGGAATACGATTGCGGACGCTCCAACCCCTGCAACGTCACAAGACTCGACCAACACAACACCTTTTCCTTCAAAGTAAGTCTAAAGTTCTAAACACACAAAGCGACTCTGTAAATATTTTTAGCTATTTATAGCTTAGGATCCGAGTATACAATGACCTTCACCGATCTGGTTAATGGATGAAAAGTATTTTATATTAATAAATACATTGCTAGTGGGTTGACTGAAAAATTTCAGTTCAGTATAATTTTATTTTTCATTTCAACGTTTCGGTTAATAAACAAATGAAATACCTACCAATCAAAAGTATGAAGCCTATAGAATATGCAAACGTTAGGGTGACTATTTTTTTCCGGTCATAGCTTGTATACCTGCCTACCCAAACAAACAGGTAAAAACAGGTAAATCGATATTTGCACTGGTCTGGTTAGTCAACCTAACGTTTGCATATTCTATATGCTTTATACTTTTGATTGGTAGATATTTCATTTGTCTATTAACCGAAACAGTAAAATTAAAAAAAAATCATATTCTGCACTGAAATTTTTTAGTCAACCCACTTGCAATATATTTACTAACATATTCAATTTAATTAAAATACTTTTCATCCATTAAACAGATCGGTGAAGGTCGTTGTATACTCGGATCCTAGGCTCTTAGTAAGAGATCTACAAAATAAACGCGAAGTTTAATATTAAAAAAGCAATTTATCAATGCTATGTCTAAATGCAAAACTGATGTGTCCCTCGAGTACGAGATATTTCTTTCCGAAATTGGCTAAAAGGGTAAGAGATGACATTGAACGATTTGCAACGCAGGAACCCAGCTACAAATAATGTGTCAAGTTTATACAAATCTTGGGAATCGTCGACGACGTTTGTGCAAATAGGCAAAGCTAAATAAGGGTACCTACACGATTGCGCGGCCTCTTGCGAAACATGAATTTCACTTGTGACTAACTATTTATTATTTTCTTTTCCATTCGTATCGCTACCGACAGCATCTGACATATGCCTTCAAGGTAAATCATTTGGGCGTGCCGTTCATTTCTTTGTTTTGCTGCCACGTTTTTGTTTTTCGCTAAGTTTTTCGACACGCTTTAGTGTGCGCACTGAGTCCATTCGTGCGTTGGATCGGTTCTAATACGCGACACTTGCTTCAGGTGAAAGCGGTGAACACGAAGGGGCAGAGTAACTACTCTAATGAGATCACGGTCACGACGAAGGTGGATAAGATCCCTGCGCCGGAGCAGGTGACGTTTGAGCCGGGGTCGCGGACGATCGCATTCAGCGTGGGTGCGACCTGCTTGCCGCTGGTCGGCGTGGCAGAATCCCTCGCAGGAGCGGGCTGGCGGGTCCTCGACACTGTGCCCTTGCGGCTGTCGGGCGTCGCTCCCTCCGCACAGGAGGCAGCACTCGAGCCGGCATCGCCACGCGACCCCCGCCCTCTCGGCGACCAAAACCCCAGACTGCGGCTCAAACTCTGCCTCCAAATCAACCAGGAAGTCTGCAGCGACTACACCGAAGCAGATAGTAAGTTATTGCATATTTAAATCATACTATGATTTTGATTTTAAATCTATGCTTACTAGATTCTCACAATGCATTGCACCCTAAATTTACTGTAGCAATTTATTGATATCTAATATCTAATGTAATCTAAATACTCAAGAAACCGTGCGGAAGTTTCCGCGTTTATTCTGGAGAGCTTTAGGAACCTATTCTATTTTGAGCGATGATCCAATTTTCAATGTTTAAACATTTATTGATGCCACTCCATCGTAACGCAATATGATTAATACACTTATCGGATTTTATACATCCTTCTACAAATACCGGAATTTATCCGTTTTGCTCAAGACTCTCGTACCGGCCCACGTCTATCCAGATCAATAAATTGATTCCAATTCAATCTTAGGTACTTGTATCGGAGCATAGATTGCTATTATACTACGCTGGGCACTTAGCCGTAATTGATGTATAGTGAACGCAATAGTTCGCTTTATTGAATGTCACATAGGTCAATGGGCGCGTTGAATTGATATTGACAGTGAGAGACGATATGCATTCCGGATATCCCGCTCGCTGGGCTGGAAGTGGAGACCTCTTCTTACTTACACCTTATCGCTTAAGTATTTGGAGCGGAAACGCGAATATGACAAACTACAGCATAACATGCGTTTACAGTTGGGCCGCCGTACATCAAAGAAGCATCCGCGCTCAACACAGCTACTCTCGTCGCCATCCTTATATCCTGTCTCGTATTCCTTCTGTTCCTGAGTTTACTGTTCGTGTTCTGCCGTTGCAAGCGCAACGAAAGTAAAAAAGAGACCGCTAAAGAGTACGAGATGGATTCGATGCGTCCATCTATGGTGACGCCTCAGAATCAGGCTCCGCCACCGTACTATCCCAGTTCGGGGATGGAGAACAAGGCTCTGGAACATTCCATGGATTTGGCGCTTGCGTTGGATGATTCAAAGAGTGCCGTGTACGCGTCTCAGAGCGGGTACGGATACCACCTGGCGCCACATCAGCCGCCGCACACCGCGCACGCGCAACAACACCCACAGAACATGACCAACTCCGACTGTAAGTACCTATTTATGATACACGTGCAAAAATAATATAGGTAACTCGGAAAGAGTTTTAATTTTTTACGTATCGAGCCGGATAATGATTTTTGTACGAGCACTATTAAGTTATTTTTCGATACATTTGCAAAAGCTTTAGAAACGAACCAAACTTTGAAATGTAGATTTAAATGGAACTGATTTTTATTAAACGTCAAATTTTTATCACACTTCAAATTATGTCACATAATTCGACTTTCTGACAAAAGAAACATTAGCTCCCATCTGGCGCAGTCGGCCAAAAAATATGTATCGTACCACGAATATTAAAAATACTGCCTACATTCTGAGGCGAGGCGGTGTAAGGCGCTTACTGTTTACTTAATATTTTCCTGTATTTGTTGATACATTTCTAATTATAAATCAAACATTCTACCACGCTTTGTGCTACTTTACGTTTAGAATAAATTTGAATGAAATTTTGCTAATTATGACTTCTAACGTTCGAATTTTTATATAAAAAAACCGGCTAAGTGCGAGTCGGGCTCGCGCACTGAGGGTTCCGTACAACTTTTTAGGTAAACAGCTTCAACTATAATAATCCAGTGTTAGCAGAGCCCTGCTTCCAAGTAAAATGTACGCAATGTGGGATCATTTTAGATTGGTTATTCGGGATTATATGATGTAACTAAAATTTTTCCTTTATCTGTGCTATAAGACGTTGCTTCGTACCAAATTTCAAGATTCTGAGTTCACGGGAAGTACCCTGTAGGTTTTGATTCCCTTGCCAGCGTCGAAAATTTGCGGCATAAACGGTTGTCTTTTGATTGCGTTGGCTTAGAAGTTTGACTTTTTCACAGCTCCAAGGGACAGTAGACCTGAGTATTTGATATGAATTTCAGCTTGATACCTCCAGGCGTTCCTGAGAAAAAGGGTCTTGACAGATAGACAGACGGACAACAAAGTGATCCTATAAGGGTTCCGTTTTTCCCTTTTGAGGTTCGAAACCCTAATTACAACGAAACGTTAAACAGTTCTCATGACCACAGCCGCAGCGATGCGGCCGAAATGTCGAGGCAAACAAAACATTTATGCGATTAAATCCCGTTTTTATTGTGTTTATATTGCTCAATTATTTCAATTAGTATACGGCTTTGGTCACGTCCCGAACCAACTTTCCAGTCCCCGTTAGTCGCATAAACTTTAATAAGCCTAATTCAGCTAAATATAATTATAAATATCTTTAGACCCTTTCCAAAGCGACTTCGTGAAAAATACATACCTAACTCGTTTAGCTCAAGTAACTTTAATAAGCGTTTATTTAATAATTATCTATCTCCGTATTAAATGTACCTGTAATTTGTTCCACCTCGAATCCTTTACGCTTGTGTAGATTTAAATGGAAGCTTGAATGAGATGATTTATTACGATTTTTCTATTGTGCTTTCCGAGGACTAGCAACCGACGGCGTGAGCAGAAAAGGTGTGTAAGCTCGTGCCAAAGTTGGTTAAACTGTGAATTTTGATTAGCATAGATTTAACTTCTGCACGTGTTAATTAGAAATGTTTCAAGATGTTTTCATCCTTCGCCTACCATTCACATGACTGATTTGTTTTTGATTAGTTTGTGGAAACGATAACAACGCAAGAAGTATCGTAAATTATTGAGAGTTGAGAGAGAGAGGTGGTCCAGTTAGCCATGGTGACCTAGTGGTTTGAGCTATGGCCTCTCAAGTAGAGGGTTGTGGGTTCAAATCCCGGCTCGCACCTCTGAGTTTTTCGGATTTTATGTGCGAAATTACATTGGAAATTTACCATGAGTTTTATGGTGAAGGAAAACATTGTGAGGAAACCTGTATACACCTGCGAAGAAATTCAATGGTGTGTGTGAAATTGCCAATCCGCACTGGGTCCGCGTGGGAACTACGGCCCAACTGAGAGGAGGCCTGTGCCCCGCAATGGGACGTATATAGGCTGTAATGATGAACTATTTCTTGCCTTAAATGTTAATTAACTTTCTTTCTTATTGTGTCGTAGGGGTGAACATGGGGTATATAGAGAACAGTTACACTAACAGCAACAACGGGGGAAGCGTCAACTCTCAGGATTCGCTGTGGCAGATGAAGATGGCGGCCGCTGGTGGCGCCGCCATGCCGCCGGCACACACGCAACATCAAGTAAGAACCAGCCTTATGTTATGTTTAGACGACCAGATGGCCTAGTGGTTAGAGAACCTGACTACGAAGCTTGAGGTCCCGGGTTCGATTCCCGTGTCGGGGCAGATGTTTGTATGAAAAATACGAATGTTTGTTCTCAGGTCTTGGGTGTTTAATATGTATTTAAGTACGTATCTATCTATATAAGTATGTTTATCCGTTGCCTAGTACCCATAACACAAGCTTTGCTTAGCTTACTTTGGGACTGGGTCAGTTGGTGTGAATTGTCCCGTGATATTTATTTATTTATTTATGTATGACGTTTTTAGAACCTTTACACACTACATCTGTATCTGTAGGTACCCCGTTATTTTTGTAAAGTAATTAAAAAAAACGGCCTATAAATCATTTAATTTTAAAGATAGTATTCGTGTAAAACTATAACGTCTCCTTAATAATTAATTACTCACAGTTAATTATTATTTAAGATAATACGCCAAAGAAGAAACTTAAGTAAAGTAATAGAATGGACTTTAGGAAATACCGTTTATGGTGGTTATGTTTCGTTGGATAATTTGTTATTATATTGTTTTAGGAATAAAATTAGAAGTATTAACATTTTCACTCATTAAATCCCGGGTTTGTTATAATAATAAGATTTGGAATAAGATACCGCTCTTTAGTCAGATTTCACAGAATCATTAAAAGATCTGTTATTATTGTTTTGTTATCCTCTCGATGTAAAAAGCAACTAACGACGATAGATTTTTCTCGAAAGTTAAATTTCGTTACTCTGTTTTGAGATAAATTGTGTGTGTATTTTTTATAAATTACTTAGCATTAAATTACTTGTAGGCACGACCGAACATAAAATAACTGTTTTTTGTATCGTCTATCTTATATTTATTATAGCTTGTTTAATACTTCAGCTACCTCAATTACAAAATAAGGTCGTACGTAAAAACAGATTGACCCTAATATATTATTCTAATACGTATTTCGAAATAAGTACAGCATAGGTGAATTATTGAATATAATGGCCTCTAGTGTAGCATTCGTTTAAAATTACATACCTACAATATTAGTTCAAACAGATAATTATAAAGGAAAGGTATCCTCAACATTCACCTATAAAGCTTAGTACGGTTACGGCGCTTGCGGCTCGCCAAACAAACGTTTTGCGTATCTATAATTGTGACCAATCTCTGAAACTGTTAATGGAAATCTTATTCTGAAATAGCTCTGCTATCGCGTCTCGTGGGGTAACCAAAGTCTGATAGTGCATTAATAATTGATTCGTGTCTATGAGCTTCTATTCCAAGGCAGACAGGTTATATCTGTTTATTTCTCCACCTGAAATTTACGCTAATACAGTTTAATGCTTTTCATGTGTAACTCAATATTAAATATGAATGTAGGTAAGTATCCACTTTGCTTTCAAAACATCTTTCAAAATAATATTTATACTCGTAGATACCGAGTTTACATGTAATGTGTCTGAATCCATCCATACTAATCCTTACTATGTAATCCTTACTAATCTCTTCTTCTTCTTGTGTATACATATATAAAAGGAAACCGTTACTGACTGATCTATTAAAGCACAGCTCAACCCACTGAACGGATTATGCTGAAATTTGGCACACAGATAGCTATTATGACGTAGGCATCCGCTAAGAAAGGGTTTTTCGAAATTCCCACGGGATAAGGAATAAATAGGATTTATATTTTCGCTTCAAAGTGGCCGTCTCCGCAACTATAATTATTTTATTAGAGACTTCAAATTTGTCGTGCAAGTAGTACCTACCTAGGTGATTATAACAGTAAAAAACTAATTTCAGAGTTTCCTAAAAATCCCACAGGACACGGACACGACGGGATTAGATAGGACTATATCTCAGTAATCATTCCTTTAGAATTATAGAGGTGCAGTAAAAAGGGAGTTTTGGATGTTCCCGCGGGATTGACCATAAATTTTATTTGTGCGCGGACGAAGTCGCAGTAAAAAGCCAGTGTTATAATATAAATCAACTATATCTATCTGTGTGTCGCCGATAGAGCCGATTAAGATGAAATTCGAGATAGTTTGAGACCCTGAGAAGGACATAATAATATGATCTTATTCTTTTTTCGTCACGGTATTCCTTGGATTCATTCGTCGTTCTTCCCTTTGGTTTTTGTCTCATTTATTTACTTATTCGTTCAGTGCTGGTAAATAAATGTTCGTAAGTAAATGAGACAAAAAACGAAAGAGAAGAACGACGAATGAGTCCAAGGAAGACCGTGACAAAAACGAATAACACTTATTAAGAGAGAGAGAGACAAGTTACAGAAATTTGTCCAAACCTAATTACGGATAGCGAACAAGACGAATAAAGAATGAGTGACGAATACAGAATGAGACGAAATAAGAATTAAACGAAAAACGAATGAGGCGAGATAGGATACAAAAAATTATTCTGTTACAATGTAATTTTATTAGTACGTACATACCGTATGGACAACGAGGTCTGCCCAGTTTCAAAACAAATTTCCTTGCAGCCGTTGAAGTTTATTGGTATGGATTGGTATGGACAGATGTCTAGCCACTGCAAGCAAAATGGACATCTAAGGTGTCAAGGCGACCTTTTTGTCGATGGTACTTTAAGGAAACTCCAGGTCTATTTATAAGCAATAGATATTAAGAAATTTTTTGTAAACGACCGTTTGATTCTTGAATACCTAAATAAAATAAAATTGCATGGTTCCCGCGAGATACCGATAAACGACTTCGTCGTCGCAGACGGAGTCGCGGGCAACAGCTAGTAACATTATAAACACGAAAGTGTATGTCTATTACCTTGTGACGCTTAAACCGCTGAACTGATTTAGATTAAATTTGGTACGGAGATAGTTTAAGGCCATTGCAAGAACATGTGGTAGTTTTTATCTCGGAAAATTGTAGTTCCCGCAGAAAAGTGGTAAACGAAATCTTTACACACGAAGTCTCGTGCAACACCTAATATTTAATCTAATATAAGTCTCGTGCAACACCTAATATTTAATCTAATATAAAAATAATCTAATATAAGTCTCGTGCAACACCTAATATTTAATCTAATATAAAAATCTCGTGTCACGGTGTTTGTTATCGACCGATTTTCATGATTTTTTTGTCTATATTCGTTAGGTCTGAGAATAGGTCGTAGGCTATAATTTATATGACAAAACAACGTTTGCCGGGTCAGCTAGTTTAATATAATAAGGGCCACTTGCACAGTTCAGGGTTAAAAAATTAAATGGGTAACCCTGGGTTAAGAATGGCAGTTCCATACATTTTGACACTTGTTAACCCTGGGTTAGCAGTTAACTCGGAGCTAAGTAGCTAACCCACGTCCGCGCAAGCCGGCCTAAGTGTAATAAATTATTTATAATGCACTTATTTCATCGCCCAAGTAAAATTGTTTGAGAACGTTTTTAATCATAATTAAATTCGTTATGGAATTCTTGTTGAATGATTAATTTCCAAGAAATTTGAATATCATTGTTTCATGCATTCATTAAGATAAGTACAGAAAACATAAGAATATGTTGCTTTGTTTTGTGTTTCCCCAGAATCCGCAGTAAGTACCAAAAATTGTACTTATACTGTACTTATACTCGTATTATCATTAATTACTCGTGTAAAAACATACAAAGTAAGTAAATAAGTAAATAAGGGCCTTTTCTATGGAAATGCGTTCGCCTACCGTAAGACGGATAATGACACAACGTCTAGACTAAAAAGCACAATCAAGGCAAAAATAACCACCTTATTATGGACCGAGGTTAAACTTATTTTATTTATAGCTGTACCTACTACACATGTAATGCCAAACATAACATTGACAATTTTTTAATGCGATAATATTAATAAGTGTCAAAAGGTTGACTGATAGATATCCCTTAAAAGTATAAGTTCGCTTCTGTTCGAATATCTTAATATTTGCCAATTGTGTTCGCTTCATACATACATAATTGTACCACTAGCTGCCCGCGACTCCGTCTGCAAAGAACTCGTTTATCGCTATCCCGCAGGAACTATGCAATTTTCCGGGATAAAAGTATCCTATATGTTAATCCAGGTTATAAACTGTCTGTGTGTCAAATTTTATCAGAATCCGTCAAACAGTTTTTGTGAGAAAGAGTTACAAACATCCACACATCCATCCACCAAACAAACTTTCACGTTTATACCTCTATTAGTGGGATAATATACTCAAAGGTTGACCGATAGAGATCCCTTAAAAGTATAAGATCGCTTTTGCTTCGCTTCGGCCTCGGAAATAACATGTCTAGACACATTTTTGAACATGAGATTTTAATCTTCAAACTTAGAGCTCCAAAGTACCCCATTTGGATTAAATGTTGGTATCTGATAATAATATATGTATAGACTTTTCACCTTTAAAGAATTGGTTACCATAGTAATTGCTGGCGATGAATAACTTTCAAACCTCTATAGGTAACTCATAAAGATGCTTATTTAGGTGACTATTTAGACATATTTTTTCCGTGTACCCTTCATATATACCATTCTATACCGCTTAAACCTATTAAGATACGAATGTTACACGTGTTGTATACTGTATCGTTACTTAGCAATATTCCCTGTATAATTTACAACCCACAGCTTTGTACTCGTTTGAGGTAACAATTTATAATTTATACTACTAAGCACCGATTTTATTAGTTTCATACGGAGTATTTGATCGGCATTGATTTATAACAAAGTGAAGATTAATCGGCTAACGTCGGCAATAACGATGTATCTAATGAAGATATAAACCCTAGCAGATTTCACGTCGTAAGTTTGATAACTGAAAGTTTTTCGCACGGTTCTCACTCGTTTGATTATCTTACAAGAGAGTTAGAAATTTGCCTAATTAATATGTAGATCGCTTTGGCTAATGAGACGTTGCTCTTCTATCTAGTCTTCCTGTCGTAATATGTTTCTCGGTTTGGGTTCCATGACGACACTGTCGCATGTAACTTTAAACTAAAATGCGTGTAAGTTTGTCAAAGATTGAAAAGAGCTAGATATCACTATAATTAGTGTTTTTACATTTAGGGTAACGCAGCGTATAGCACGAAACTGAGGACCCTTATACACTGACGAGCAAAAATAAAGGGTCGATTACAAAAATGACGATAACTACAAAACCCGCTGTGATAGCTTCTTCGAGTAAAATGAGTTTAGTAAAGAGTTTTATTCTGAATTAAACTTTTTCCTGTCAAGAATAAAACTCTTTACTAAACTCATTTTACTCGAAGAAGCTATCACAGCGGGTTTTGTAGTTATCGTCATTTCTGTAACCGACCCTTTATTTTTGCTCGTCAGTGTAGTTACTTGTCTTCACCAAAAAATATACGATAGCAAAGTCAATTCTAAAGGTCTTCATTACACAAGAAAACACATTGAAATTCAAACATACGTAAATACTTATTAAAATGCTAGCTCTTCCCCGCAACTTCGTCTGCAAAGTATTTTTTATCGCTATCCCGCGTGAGCTATGCAATTTTCTGGGATATAAAGTAAAATGATAATTTAATGTTAATCTAGGTTACAAACTATCTGAGTGTTAAATTTAACCAGAATCCGTCTAACTGTTTTAGCGTGACATAGTAACAAACATCCACAAATCCATCCATCCCATACAAACTTTCACGTTTATAATATTAGTGATGAAATAAAACTATTAAAACTACGTCTTTAGGTTCTCTATGATTCACAATACAGCTGACCATTTATCACGTGATGATAAGATAAGTCTGATGTCCTTATATTCGTCCCTCAGGCGTTTGCAAGAGACCAAGTCCTTCTTAGTGAAATAAACAGATAACTTACGTTTACGATACGTTTCGGGCTAATCCGTAGCCTTTCTTCCAGGAGCACACACCACGGCGGCTGCTGCCAAACGAAACATGTCGGGCTAAACTCGATTAATGAATGACGTGAGATATCCGTTTATTTCACTATGAGTGAGTCTCACGGTAGTTTAATGTTCAAAGACCAAGTCCTTACTCAGCTTGTTTCCACAGCAACTCGACCGGCAAAGCGCGTACGGCTACGACCCCATAGCCCACGGCGGCTACGGCGCCCTGGACGACTACGCGCCGTACCCCCACCTGCCGGCGCCGCTCGCGCCGCCCGCAGACTACCTGCGCGCCAGCCAAAACTCCCGTCAGGAGTACTGCTCAGATCCCTACGCCTCCGTGCACAAGCCTAAGAAGCGGATGGACCAACATATAGGTAAGAACACAAAACTGCATTATTAAATTACCTACCTTCTTTTACAGTTTTACTTTTTTTACATCACTATAAAACTCTATCTATAGCTGTATCTACTGCTTTAGTTATTTAATAAACAATATTTGTATTTTATGAAAAAAGTTATTAAACATAAGTACATGCCATAAAGGCCCGGAGCAAGCTATCATCGGCTCACAGTTTTTAACATCAGTAAATAAAAAAATCTGTACAATGTTTTAAAAATAGTTCACTAAAAAAATTATACCTAAAGACCGAGTTTAGAACGCTGAAAAAAACACGTTTCTTGTATGACAACCTTCTTTTTTATTTTATTTTATTTTCTTTTAGTATTTGTTGTTATAACACCCACAGTAATATATAATCGGTGAAAATTTCAAGTGTCTAGCTAGTGTGTACAGCTCAAAAGATAAAGCCCTGTGACAGACGAACGAACGAACGGCCGCACAAGCAGCGGAGTCTCACTAATAAGACGGGACCTCAGTAGATACGGAACCCTAAAAACAAGCTTTACGTCCAGGAAATATCTACTACCAGTTCGATAAAAAAGTCCGCTAAAAGGCTTTATTTTCCGCCTTCTGCTTCTACTGGTCTCCTCCGACCTTAACCAAATCGTTGATTCATTTCGTGAGGCACGAACCGCACCGGGGCGCCAGATTCGTGAGTGATCTTCACTCAAAGACACTCACTATCTGTAATCACAATATACTTGCATGGATCAAATTTATTTATTCAAAGATCGTAATTATCAAGAAGACATCATTTATCGTAAAGCATTAGAAGATTTAATGTAGTTGTTTCTATCGATTACTTCCACTTGTCTGTGAAATTTTTGATTTCAAATTTCAAATAAACTCGCTCATGAAGAGAGTCTTTCTAACTTGTTTTTAAATCTGCCATCAAAGTAATTTGTGTTCTCTCTTCAATCTTTCATTACAATTTCACTAACTTTGACTTGTCATTCTATAGCCCTCCGTTGAATCTTGTAACATGTTATGTTCTCTTGAAAATATCAGTCAACATATCAACTTCTTCCCACCCTGTATATGTCACCGATCGATCTAAGATTATCTAGTTATCTTTTCATAAAGCAAGGAACCCCCCCCCAACTTACATGGATGATCACCTGTTATTTCATAGTAAACAAAGTGGTTACTATAATTACGGAGTAAAGTAATTGACGACGATGGAAGTTACCTGTAGTTAATAATATTTGTCAACCTTCAACAGCCCCTAAATAAACGTATTAGATACCCACAAAATCGATTCGACATTGGTCCCAAATAAGTTATACTTGTAAAGCTCATCTTAATCAAATTCGTTTCATATCAATTTTTAACGTGATGTACTCGTATGATGTATCGTTCGTTCGTTATTGGATCACCTAAAAAGTTCACAGTATGATAAAACTGTGTTAATAATTCACGATCCAAAATATTCCCTTTAGCGAAGCCGGATAAATGTTATCAAAAACACATAACTATGTAATTTGTATTTTACCTTTACAAAATATGTTTTTTATTGATTACTTTCAGCAACGGCTACGGTTAACTATTTCAAAAACAAAATCGCTTACAAGTGACGATCTGACTTGTCCTGCCCAACCAATTTTGCTAACCAATTACGATCTTCGAGTTTGTAAAAATCATATTTTAAAGTTATAAAAAAACCGAGTCGCGACATGGCGTATTTTGCATTGTGTTAAAGGAATTTGAAACGTCAGGAGTACCTGCTAAAATTTCATATTTGGGTGGGATGAAACCGGTCAGTTCCTCGCGTACGTGGACGGCTGTGCTCGACTGCGGCCACGTTAATTCCATCATCATTTTTTTAATCACTTATTTTTACCCTGGTTTAAAGACGTAGTATATTTTAACCGACTTCAATAAAAGATGAATTTTTGAGTTCGACTTTATGTATTTTTTGGAAGTCTTTATTATTCGATCTGTAGTCGACATACTGGCACAAGAGTGAACGCATGGGTGCATTTAGTCCTCCGAGTTAGCAATGCATATACAACCCTGTTGTGTTTATGGGCGCTGGGACTACTAATCATCTAGCGACCAACTTGCTCGTTTTTTTAAACTAGAGATGGGTGAATCTATTCTTAGGTAGCAGGATAAAGCGATGCTTCAGATTTTTGATTTATTTTATGTGAAAGATCTGGGCAGCAGCTGATATGGTAATAATGACGATGAAGACTAGTTTAGTTAATATATATAATAAGGTTTTTTTTTAAAAACAGAATCTCCATACCACGAGGTGAGCGGTCTGCCGGAGTCGTACGGCGGAGAACCGGGAGGAGAAGACAAGCCAGCGCATCTCTCTCTCAGCTACGACGAGTCGCTAGAGTCTGGCTACTCCACGCCCAACTCTCGCGCACGCCGCGTTATTCGCGAGATCATCGTCTAACCGTGAGCAGTGTACCCCTCGGTTAAGACACAAGGTATTTTTCACATGGCACAAGGGTTACAGACCAAATCTCACTGTCACCAGGCTATCAGTGTTATACCGGTGTCTAATAGGCTCAGGATTGATAGCACAAGACACTTATGTTGTCGCTATTGTAGGCCTTTTCTTAGTAAATGTGCTTTTATACGGGTGATGAATCTTGTTCAGTGATTTGCAATTAATAACGCCTACCTAAGCAATTCAGAAGAAGAAATAAATTTTGCTTCATAACGTTTTTGGGTGCTCTTAGCTACTGGTGACGACTATTAGTTGCTTGTAACTTACCCGTTCAAAAGAACATTATCTAAGTAATAGACGCACTGTGCTGCAAACGAGAAGCGGCTTGCCGTTCTACAAGTATTCTGATATAAAAACTAAATTACGTACCCAATAAATTCAATCTGTTAAAAAATAAATTGAATCTGAGATCGCCGATGCAAAAGATCAATTCGATATTATGCGTGTGCGAAGCAACATCGCTTGCCCTTTTATCGCTTGTAGCTCAGAGCGCCTCGTTCACAATAGACTAGTATGAAAGAGACGCACAAATGGAGAAGCAAACACCTGTGCTAATGTACCCGCGGTTGTCTCTATTAGTGCGGCCCTTTCAAACTAGAGGAAGAAGATGTAAGTAGAACGTGCTAGTCTATTCGTCCTGATTATACAAATGCCACGCTCCTCTATGCTATAGTAAAAGATCTAAAGAGCAAAGAAAGCGCTACCGCCTTTCACAGTGTAAAGCTACCTTTAGGTACTATTTATATCAACTCATTGTGCAATGTTGAATCCAATACCAATATGACGCATCACCCAACGAGTTCAACGTCATCACGCTGTCTATTTAACTTCTATTTCAAATCCTCATGAGCTAACCGTAACTTTGTGTAAAATCCCGGACGCTCAATACCGTGTTTCCTTTAATAAATATTTACCTCTGAAGGACAAGCGCGAATTTCAATTGTGTCTATCAACTTGTTGAAGGACGAGTGTTATTTGACTTTTGCTCGACAACTTAGTAATAACGAGTCTTATACAAGTTAAAAGTACCTATTGTATATTTTTATGTGAAAATTATTCACGTAATATACTGCCGTCCAAGCTGAAAGCTGCTATTGTCGACGATAACAGCTATGAAAATATAATTTTTTTTTAATTTAGTTCACGTACCTACTTTCTGTCGAAGCCCCTATGAATTAGCTTTATTTTATTAATTGGAGCTTTGCAGAAATATAGTTAGAAATGCGTCAATGTACGTCAAGCGGAAATATAAATCTGAACCCAGTTGTGATTTTTGTCAATTGTGATAAATAGATATGCCACTTATGGCGGACCTTGTTGTGACTAAAAAATATTGTGAAATCAGGAATATCGACCTCCAATTGAAAGCACTTTATCGAGCAGATATACACTTTAAATAGAATTTTTAATGGATAATATTGAATTTTCCGAAGAATAGCCTTGTTCGAGCGACCTCCGTTACCTCGCTAACCCGGCTAATTGACCACATTCCGTTTTGCGTATTTGTTACCTTAATGTAAAAACGAGACTGAGGAATTAGTACCGTGCTAATGTCAAGCGACCCGCGCGATTAACCGGCGACGTGTTTCTCTAAACGAGCCCTGCTTGATTAAGGCACCGGGGTTATGCTGAGCCGAGTACTGTCACAGCTTTGTCACCGTTCTTCGCCGTCGTATCCTCTCACATACATTTTTAATGTCTAATTAAACGTCACATGAAAAACATTGTTGAATCATATGAATTTTAAAACAAAGGCTCATCCTTGTCCAGGCTGCTGTACGTAGACATCACAATTAACTGACATTGGAGGTTGTATTTAAGCCTTTTGCCTCCTTTTATCGTAGTGTATCTATATAAAAGATGTATATTTCCCGTTGATGTCTTCAAATATTGGAAGATGTGTGACGGAGATGACGATGATATTATATTAAGATATGAAATTGTTAATGGTTTACGATCAGCGTAAGTGGGCTAGTTAATGTAGTAATTATCGTAATGTAATAATACGTTCAAGTCTTTGGGCCGTTCGTGTGCGCTGCAAGGGCGACTGTAATTAAGTAGAATTAAGGAAATTACGTTTATGAGCTTACGATTGAATTTATAAGACGTGTCTCTGATGAATGAGCAAGCGCAGCGTGACGCGCAGGAAGACTGTCTTAGCTGTAACGATTAGATAGGTATTCCAATTATTTGTCTCATTTCCGTCTAAAGATGTCTTGTTAGCAGATAAATTGGCCTAAGTTTATGTAAAGTCATATTTTCACCAATGTAAATACTCTTTATAGGAATAAGTCTACTTATCAAAAA
This sequence comes from Archips crataeganus, assembly GCA_947859365.1. Taxonomy (NCBI): domain Eukaryota; kingdom Metazoa; phylum Arthropoda; class Insecta; order Lepidoptera; family Tortricidae; genus Archips; species Archips crataeganus. The sequence continues at coordinate 16,526,178 of OX402053.1, forward strand.
TCTCTATTGAGGCAGCTATAATTTGAACGCGTTCACATGGACGTTGTTATCATAATTTTAAGTTCTGGATGTCTCTTATTTCAGAACCGTGCGGAAGCAAAACAAATGGGTAGGTAGGTAGTCAATTCATTTAGCCGGTTGAATAATAAAATAACATGAATGTTATATATTCGCTAGGTTAGTAATACGATGTATTACTTACAAATTACAAAAGGAATACGCTGACAAAATTAAAAGCATTGCCTACTTAATACATTAAAACCTGAAAGTGGCGATTTGCCGAACGTTTCTTAAGTGCTTGGAAAATCGCCACTATACCTAATAAAGCTTGGAACGAAATACTCTTGTTTTGATCTTGACTTGAGTGCCATTTTATTTTTCGCAGTAGTCGATGGATTCAATTAGGTACTAATGCATGATTTACACTAAAATACCTAATATTTATTTTCAATATTTATGCCTTCTATAGTAATAATTATTGTACTAAGGTAATCTACCGGCAATGCATCACAATAATGTGACCATGAAACACTTGTGTGTTAAATAAACGTGCACCATTCTTGCTATTATACGATTCAATGTTTTGTAAACCCCCAAGTTTGCGTAAGCTTTTAAGTATGTAAATACCTTACATATGTCTCGCACAGGAATTTGATCTCATTTTCATCCGCTATAACATTTCATTTTACCGCAAAGCCGCAGTAAGTACTGTCGAGGCGAAACAATACATTTGCTTGCCTTCATATCATAAAAAATTTGTGCTTACTCGAATTTGTAGAGGTACTGCCCGAATTCAACCTCACTTGCGCAAAAAAATATAGCCGCGTAAACCTTTTTGAAAATATTTGCTGTGGCGAAAAAAAAATACCAATATTTTATTTTATTTTTTAACAGGTATAATAACAAGTAGGGCTTGTACAATGTTTTATATTAATTTTATCTTACTTGAAATATAAAATCATCATTAAATAAAGAGCACATAAAACTTTATAATACAGTTCACAGTGCAAGTACGGGTAAATATTCGGGCAAGCACCATCAATTTAACTTGTAACAGTTGTCCTATCTAAGTTAAGCGGCAGCAAGAGGACTCTTACAATAAACCAACCGCAAAATTGACACTTAGTCCTCTACATTGTTTTGTTCTGTTAAACAACCTTTCTACGAAACGATAAAACTGAAAGGAGCTTCTTATAGCGAATAATCTGCACGAATGGATGTTGAATTGAATTACATTCGTTCATTAGCATTTATTGTGCCTAGCCAGCTGGCATTCGCTGTATGAAACCAGTTGGTCAATTCGATTTAATATAATGTACTTACTCAGGTTATGAATGCTCATTATTTAGTACAAATTTTAAGCACAATTAAATCTCTCAATCTACCTTACGTTACCTCGTATGTCTAACTATGTGCCAAACCGTGGACCACTCGCTGTCACACTCGCTTTAACGCGAACCATAATACTGTATTACTTTCCCCACAACCCTATGCCTCCTAGAGATCATTTCTACCACTTCACTTTGTTATTAAATACTAGAAATGGGCCCACCTTAAATGTAATGTGAAATGAAATATATTTTTATTGAAATTATTAGCTAGTTATAATGTTTATTTGTACCACCTACCAGGAAGTAACTCCATTATGCTAAATTAATTCAATTTAAAAAAACGTTTTGAAAGCTTAAAACATTCAGCCTATAAATTCTATTTTAGTGTCCATATTTGATCATTTATGAAAAGAGATTTATTTTGTCAGGCAACTAAGCACTCAGCTCAGACACTTCCCTCGCATAATAGTCACCACTTCTTAGTATTCATTATCATCTTTTAGCTTGTATTGAATGTCGTGAGTCGCTCGTCTAGACTTCGATTATTAGGTCATATTTTTTGCCACTACATATCTATCAAAGGTATGTTTATTGAAATAATTATATTACGCACAAAACTGTGAACCTCATGTTTCCTAAAAAATTGTTCTTACTGCTATTCAAAGTTAAATTGGTAATATTACCTTTCATCTGGGAGTATCTTCTGTTGCCATTGCGGGACTGAAAATATTTACTGTTCTCCGCTCTAATTAACATCATTAAGGTCCGTATCAATTTTATTTTACATTGAGAGCGTTTGCAAAGCTCGCTCCGTCTCCGACCGACTTTCGGGGACGTGGTGCGCGGATAAACGCCGAGGAGAGTGCCCGAGCTAACGCCAGCTGCCACTAATGCAATCTTGGACGCAGCAAATCAAATATTAATATTACTTACATTTTTAACTTCTTTTCTAAGTAATACTCGTATTTAATCCTTAAATTCAAGGTGTTGAAGCGTGATTAGCAGGATCATTAGTTGCCTGTAGGCACTGCTTGAAATTAATATTGTTCAAGATCTGTCGCGCAGACAGCTTCATCGATCATCTGGCATTGAAATGCAAAATAGGCTAAAAATATTGCCTTTTAGCTGGAGGTAAATTCTCTCGCCGGGATATGCCTTACTCTGCTAAAATACTTAAGTCAATTCAGTAATGCCCAATATAAATATTGCAGTTTTTATGTAACACGTTTAAATATGTAACAAAAGCTGTTACTTGAACACCATCAATTAATGAAGTAATTTAGATCGAAAATTACTATAAAACAGTCGCGCTGATTCACTGAATTCACAACTTTTAATTTGACGCTGTACAAATTTGACGTTGTTCATTACCTATTTACTCGAAGCCAGGGTGATAAAATGTTAATACACAGAGTCGTGATATGAATTTTACTGGATTGTAAAATACTGGAGTGTTGTATATATCAACTAGGTTCGGTAAGAAATTTATATTCTTATGCTGGATGTTTTGATTCTTTCGCTCACGTTTATAAGCTTTTCAGAATAACCTGTCCTATAGGTAGGTATGGTACAAGCATTTGCTTTTTATTAAATGCTCTACGAGTATATTGTAAATAGCAGGCGCTATTTTAACGTTCTTTTAGGTTATTAGCAACGAAATTGAGTGATAACATGAAATATGTAAATCAAGAAATGGTTTTCAAATGTCTAATTACGTTATGTCGCCTCTAAACTTATTTTTGATCACTATTTCACCAGGAAATTGGATCTTTGACTGTTTTTATATACTCTTCGTGCATCACTCTTAGTTGTTGCCATTATATTTGACTGCATTCGAAAAATATAATAGATTTCTTTTTATCTCTTTGTATTGCCTACATTAGAATCTACTTACTTCTACAACTATACTTTGTTTGTTCTATTAGTTAGCTTTTTGTATATTTTTTACAAATATCTAGATAATAATGTTTCTACAGTACTTACTTTATGATAAACGTCAAAGAACGAAAATAAGCCATATTTTATATTTAAGTAAGTAATTTTACAAATCCAAGACATTCAATTTGATGTAATCGCTACATGTATTCTACGAAATCAACTGTACATATTATAAATTGTAAAAATAAATTGATTTTACCGTGTAAAAGGTTTTTGCTTGTTGCCGTATTTCGTGCCGTATGTCACGGGCCGATCCAACAAATTGTACCTATTCAACAAGAAATCTGTATTCGATAGAAAGGCGACTCATTAGGGTCTCGCACTTGTAGTGAAAAAACGGGCGATTATATAATCGATAGCTTATGTCCATCTGTTTCTGCCGCCATATTTCTCACCAAAGAGTTGTGTTTCAACCTTTAATTGGTGACGAACATCGTGAATAATCTTTAACTTTAATTGTAGCTACGATTGTTGAAAGTGATGGAACTTAACTATAACTTTAACGGAAAGTTTTCGTTTTGACATTGAAGCTTGTGTAAATAAAACTAAAGTAGTTAGCTCTTGTTGATTAGTTTTTCATTAAATCGGTGAAGTTTAATTACTAATAAAGTATTGTCCTCACATCAAGAAACAGGTAAATTTGCTATTCTGTCAATAGAAGATACATTTCAAAAATGTAAAATTGAAACTGGTTACTTCTTAGTTTTGCCTTGACAGGGTTAGAATAAACATGGTCTATTACTAGTGGGTGTGCATCTCCAGTTTATATATAATGTATACTTACTTGTTTCTCACTACAAGTTTCTACAAGTTTCAAAAGTCCGAGCCATTTTACAAACCCACTAATTATTTACCGTATGGCCGTATTGGACGTGAAATACGGCGCTTTCTTATCCGAGTGTATACAATTTCCCCGAGGCAACGCGATCCGCCGGAGTACTGCTACAAAAATAAAAATGTAAGTATCTGTTCACTCATTTTGAATATTTATAGTGGCTTTTGGCCTCTTGTTTACACAGGTGTACTCATTCCAGAATATATCGTTACAGTATCTAAACATTTCCTAGTAAGTACACATGGAAAATGCATTCAATAAATAATAACACTAAAAGGAAATAGTTATCTAATTTTCTTTGTTTTGATTGATCCTAGTGCTCATTTGGTGGATTCTCATTTCAAGACTTTCATTAAAGTAAAATTATCTTGTGTACAGATGCATTAATCACTTTTTATTTTAATATGAGATATAAAAATCTTTTTCGAAAGTCGCCTAAATTAAAAAAAAATGTTTGCAATTGTCAACTGGCAGCAGCCGTAGCGTGTTCCTCCGAGAGGAAGGGCTACGGATTAGCCCGAAACATGTCAAGTTAAACTTGTTTTGAAACGTGAGTAATCCGTATAATTTAGGTACTATGATTGAGTCTCACGGTAGTTTGACATGTTAATTCAGCTATATCTTCAATTTGGGTGAGTTAACAATCTTCCATAAAAGGGTGCCTATACAAACCGACTTTGAAATATAGAATGAATATCCATACATGATTAGAAGTTATACCGAAAAAGTTTTGAGGATCGTTTTGCATTTGTCAGGTCATTAAAAGTTTTAGGTAGAGATTGCTGGTTCGGCTTATTAAGCAGAATTGCAATAAAACCAATCGTGAGATCGATATTAACTTTAGCTTTGAGCTTATATATATCAAAGAAGGTCATGGTATTATTATTTTTAACCACCCTTTACTAGACGGATGCTTTCAGTAATTTAACTTCGAAGGGTTGTGACAAAAACCAGTTATTTGTTACGGATTGCATGCTTTCTCGGATATTCATCAGCGGGTTTTCTGTTTATTCACAACCACAGAACATAAAAAACTAAATACAACTAGTTTTTTCTATTCCGTGATTCACAACACTTTTCTTGGTAAGTTTGGTAACACGTTGTCAATCCGGCTTGAAGGATCATGTCGAAATTGTGGTAGGTTAGATCAGTAGACAACGCTGGTATTTTACTACTTTAATGTAGGTAATGTTCAGGGTGTTCTCTTGTCCATAAGTGAATTTAGTATATCGCTACTTATTAGAAATATAGCAGGCACACATTTCAACATCGAACTGTACTTAACTCAACACATTAAGAAATCTTTGAGTGAGTAGATATTTGCTTGTTTATTTAATGATTCCCTATCAGTAAACTTATCTATATCCATACTTCTATACTAATATTCTATAAAATTTATATATGTGAAAGTGTGTTTGTTTGTTTGTTCTTCTTTCACGTCGAAACTGAGAGACGGATTGCCGTGATTTTTTATATGTGCATATGTAGTTGTAGGGCTGGAGAGTCACATAGATTACTTTTACCACGGGAAAATATCGCAATCCCACGGGAAACCACGTCTTAATCTACTTCAGCGGGGGCGAAGCCGCGGGCACCAGCTAGTACTGAATAAGTAGGTATTTGTTTGTATGCCAGTATTTTTTTCTGAGGCAAATTAGAGAAACCATTTTTTTTCTAGCGATGGATATTAGAGGCAGACCGAAGCAGAGATGGAGGGACGACCTAGATATATGTAGGTAATTATCATGTGAGATGGCGCGAGCAGGAACTCGCGTTTGACATGCGAGAGTGTAACAAGAGGGGAAGCTTAGCCCAGCAATGGAACACAAAGTCAGGCTAAATATATGTATATACTGGCTATTGCCGGCGACTCCGTCTGTGAAGAGTTCGTTTATCGCTAGTCCGCGGGAACTATACAATTTTCCGAGATACAAATTTATCCTATGTCCTTTCCCGAGACTCAAAACTATCTCTAATTCTCTATACCAAATTTCACCTAAATCGGTTCAGCGGTTTAAGCGTGAAAAGGTAACAGACTGACAGACACAATTTCGCATTTGTAATAAGTATTAGTATGAATATTAACATATTTGATTACCTACCTTATATTATCTAGTCTGGTGGAAAACAGTATACCTGGATAAGTTAAATTCTAGACAAATCTACTAAGACGAACTTTCACATACTTACCTAACAAACTAAATAAGTTTTTAATCCTTTTTTTCACTATTCTGTTTAGTTCCAAAGTCAAAGTCAAACTAAAAACAATCTCAATTGTAAACATAGGTACAACTGATTAAAGGTGGAAAAATTTGGTATCTGTTATCTTTATCTTATGTGGCGATATCTGTGAAGCCGTCTCTGTTTATGTCTCTCTCTCTTAAAATAATAGGAACTTAACAGAGAGTGGTGAAACAGCCCTAGCATCGTAATTTATTTAACTCTGTCTGTATTTGCTTGCAAGTAATATATTCCCGTCGGCGGAATTAATAGATTTCCGGGCAAAGCAGATGCGACGAAGGATGCAGAGTACCTACCTATCTCTCAAAGACGACCTTTAAGCCCAACTATACTATTCTCATGAATTTCAATTGTTTAAGCCTTCATGAAACCACCAGACTTTACCAATGGATTCGCTCGCGAAAACGATTAGGTACCAACTAAATTCTCGAAAAGTATTGGTGTTCGTTCAGCAAAATTAAATAAATAAAATAAATATCATGGGAAAATTCACACCAATTGACCTAGCTAGTCCCAAAGTAAGCTTAGCAAAGCTTGTGTTATGGTTATGGGTACTAGGCAACGGATAAACATACTTATATAGATAGATACATACTTAAATACATATTAAACACCCAAGAACCGAGAACAAACATTCGTATTTTTCATACAAATATCTGCCCCGACATGGGAATCGAACCCGGGACCTCAAGCTTCGTAGTCGGGTACTCTAACCACTAGGCCATCTGGTCGTCTAAAAAATAAAAATAATAAAATTCCATGTACCGACACTAATCTTAGCTGTTAAGATTTTGGGTTTTTATGTGTAGACCAGGTGAGAGTAACGAGATTAAAAGTGGCTTACCCGTTATTCCAGAGGTCCCGTTATCTCATCGTCATCCCAGTCTATATATATACGACCCGCTGAAGGGCAGAGACCTCACAGAAGGATTCAAAACAAACTTTACGTAAAAAGAAAAATAGGTTTATTAAATAACAATATAATTCGAATTGTGTCAGTCTCATTCTAAACGTGCGATAGATCAAACCACTATAAGTACAGGGCGTCCCACGGATATGCCACATGGAGGGGAAGTACCTTAAATATTGTAGATAGACAATTTTACTGAAAAGAGACTTCATTTTGATTTTAAAAACAATTTTAACTGCATTCAAAGATTTTTGAATAAACGCCAGACTGCACCGGGAATCAAACCCGTCAAATGGTAAAAAAAAATTACTTACCCGTAATTTTACGACACCGATCAAAAAGGATCAAAAGGCTCAATCGAAAGGATTATTTTTTTCCAAGTAACATAGCATCGTAAATAAAAGGAAGACCATGCAATTTTACGTTTATTGAAAATAGGTAATCACATTTTGCTTACAATTAATTTAATTTAGCAAATGCTCAAAATGTGTCCCGATCTGTAGTATACAAATTCGCACTCTTTTAACTATTTCGCTCCTTGTTGATTTTTTTATCTTTGCATGGTGAATGTTTAAAATAATACCTATGTCTAAGTTCAGCTTGTAACTCTTGTGTACATTTTCATACTGTTTCTTGTAAACTAAATCTTTTACATAACCTCATTAAAAAAATACAAAATTGTAAGAAAAATGTAATTATTTTAGATAAACATAAAATTGCATGGTCTTCCTTTTGCTTACGATGCTATGTTACTTGGAAAAAAATAATCCTTTCAATTAAGCCTTTTGATCGGTGTCGTAAAATTACGGGTGTTTTTTTTTACCATTTGACGGGTTCGATTCCCGGTTCAGACAGGCGTTTATTCAAAAATCTTTGAATGCAGTTAAAATTGTTTTTAAAATCAAAATGAAGTTTCTTTTCAGTAAAATTGTCTATCTACAATATTTAAGGTACTTCCCCTCCACGTGGCATAGCCACGGGACGCCCTGTATAACTAGGCTACCACGACTACCAAATTTCATCGAAGTCCGTCCAACCGTTTTAACGTAACCAAACCGCACACACGTACAAATTACAGTGCACTATACCTATTAATATGAGAAATTAAATGAAATGTTTATTTGCCGAATATGGGTATCATAAGATTTTACAATTGTGATTTATATTCAAACATACTCTGCTGTAATGAGCATGCAAAATATAAAGCTGCGTGCGGACTGCGCGCACATTACGCGTACCCGGGCTTGCGTGTCCTGGAACGCCATGTCCGTACGCCATGTACGCGTACAGTGTACGTGTACGTGTACAGTACGTGTACGTGTACAGTGTACGCGTACATGGCGTACGGACATGGCGTTCCAGGACACGCAAGCCCGGGTACGCGTACAGTGCGCGCAGTCCGTACGCAGCTTTATATTTCTGTATTTGCTGAAAACATAAAGCAAACAAATGCAGGATTGATTATTCTTATTATATCTAAAAATACCTATTACTAAATTATCTATTTTTAGTTGGGATGTTGAAAAATTCATTAACAGGAGTAGACACACAACTCGCACAGCCATACAAGTAATTTCTTTTTAAAAGTAATGTTTATCAAAAATAGCTTGAAAAACGAATAATCGCGTACTAAATAAAGGGTTGACCTAATAGTAAACGTACGCCCATATTTTAGCTACAAATGTTACACTGTCAATTTGCTCGAACATAATTAATGCTTGTTTAAATCGTGTTTCATAAATTATTAAACTGTCTAGTACCTACCTACGTATTTGAGTTCTGACTGACTAAGTAGCTGTTTAACTTATGAAATCAGACCTTATAAAGTATAAAACGGTTATTTACTTAGCTACGTTCGAACCCTGCTGGTCCGGCTAACGCCTCCATTTACTCAAATAGTTAGTTACCTACCTGTCGAAATAAATAAAATTTGCTCAATTCGTCTATTTTAGTAGGTTTCTCAAACTTTGAAAGGCAAAAGAATCATCGCCGCTAACGATTAATGTTCCCTTTCAATGACATAAAAGATTATTTTCAACGAAATCAAACGAAAGTTGCGGCCCGTGTGGGAAAATGCGTCATTTTTGCCTTCGAACCGTAAATACCTATCTATCTACCTCACTGCCGACTAATGATAACATCCCACATAAGACCTAAAACGAGTAAAATTAAAACGTGTAATTGCTGACGCGCCTACCCTATGTCAAAATAAGTGAGTATGAGTATGAATATGAGTTAAATTTTAACTTTAATATCGACTCCATAGTTTTTTTTTCATCTTACCGTGCGATTAAATATCTAAACAAAGAAACTCGAATAGTTTATGCTACAATTAATGGCATTATTAAAATAAAAGAGTTCGTTGCCCTCTTTTAATCCGTGTTTTTTTTATGACATAGGTACTTGCCCGGTAAAGTAGATGTCAACCCCCGCACCACGAACCGTGGTTACGGGTCCGTGTCAATTTCTTTCCTAGGGGTTCAGGATGAAGAGGGTCTTAGTGAATATTCGTGTAAGGTAAGGAGCATTCGAAAAAGAATTTGATTGAATATCTACGTGATGTTTCAAGATTTATATCTTACGCCAATGTTTACGAGGAAAGAAGTGACGCAGACTTTAATGTAAATTTTAATAACTTGTCTGTCAAAATTCGAGAGTTACGCACGATTTGCCTAAGTTTAAGTTTAGATCATACTTAGCATTTTTTTGTGGTTAGAAAAATTAAGTACAAATAAAGTAGGTAGGTACTTAATAAAAAAATTTAAAACAGAATAAGTAAGTATGTGCTCCGAATGTAGTACAAGTGAAGAGTATACAAGGGTATACGCACAGATCAAGAAGCGAAGAACCTCCCCACAAGGAGTTGCTTTCAGTAGAGTCCTGCTAGATATGGACCGTCAATGGTAACTCAATTCAATTATCAAAAAATAATAGGTTGGGCGCTACTGTATAAGGAACTTAATCATGGACCAAATTTCACCCGACTGCCGAAGGAAGGTTATGTTTTTCGAGCATATGTATTTATGTATGTACCTATGTATGTATCATTCTTTGGCACGCCAAAGAATAGGTTAGGTTAGGTTAGTATTGCATCAAGGCGCGAAGCGCCTTAACTACGCGGAATAGGAGCTCCGCGAAGTGGAAGTGGTGGTGGTGGTGGTGGTGGTGGTGGTCTGTGACGTGATACCTAGTACTTAGTCTTCAATTTTTTTAATTTTTAGAATTTATTCTTATCTTCGTTCGATGAAACGTTCCGGTGATGAAACATTGTTCGAGATAACATAATAGGACGTACCGTCTGGGAATCATTGTTCCGATAATTTGATACTATTAATAACTGATTATTCTATGAAAGGTAATTTCGAGGAATCGTTATGCTACGACTTGTGACAAATTCGAAAAGATTTACGATGAAAAGTTGATCGATTATATAAAAAGTAATGAATTGAAGATTACGTGAGTAGAAAAAAAACTTTTTAACAAAAAATTAAACCGCCGAAAAAACTGAAAAGCAAAAAATAATACCTTTTTTATTTGACCTTAATCTAGGTACCAGTTTGAAGTCGGTGCCTCAGCACTTAGCCAGGAGGAGTGGACCTATAATCGTCTACCTGATTGGCTTCTATCACTCCTCCTGGCTCGTGCTGAGGCACCGACTTCAAACTGGTACCTAGATTAAGGTCAAACAAAAAAGGTATTATTTTTTGCTTTTCAGTTTTTTCGGCGGTTTAATTTTTTGTTAAAAAGTTTTTATTTTATACTTTTTTTCCATCCTTGGGGTAATTTTTTTCCAAATTTATAATACCAACTTCAAGGTTTACCCTATCTATCCAATAAAAAAGAATTATGAAAATCAGACTACTCTGTAAAAAGTTAGTCAATCATCCCCTGTTTTCCTACCCTTAGGGTAGGAATATTATTTCCAAATTTAAATGGGACCACCCTTGGGGTATACGCTTTCCAATAAAAAAAGAATCATCAAAATCCGACTACTCTGTAATAAGTTATGCGTGGTCATTTAGTACAATCAGTAACTGAACAATCAATCATCCCCTCTTTTTCTACCCTTAGGGTAGGAATATTGTTTCCAAATTTAAATGGGACCACCCTCGGGGTATACGCTTTCCAATAAAAAAAGAATCATCAAAGTCGGACTACTCTGTAATAAGTTATGCGTGATCATACATAAAAAATATATATATATATATACACGTCGAATTGAGAACCTCCTCCTTTTGTTGTCGTCGGTTGAAAAATGAAAATCGGCATAACGAATTTCGATATAATGATAGCTACCCCTTAGTAATAGGGTCCCGTTTTTTCCCTTTGGGTACGGAACCCTAAAAATGGTAAAGCACTTGCTTGATCTACAGCAATGCACCGAATCTCGTAGGATATTTCTCGCAACGGAGCGTAGTGATTACTTGACCAAATGTATCGCTAACGTATAACGTGCTCAGTGGCGTGCCATGGGAGAGGCATGTCCAGCAGTGGACGAGCATGGGCTGATGATGATCATGAAACGTAATTACAAGCGCCTTGCATTAGTCACCGCTCGCGAAACGAGAGTAACAAATTAAATTAGGGCGCTACTTTCTTCGTAACATGCTTGAATGGCAACAATTTATACTTACTTACATTAAAAATTTAATTCCTCTTTTATTCGTTTTCTACACTCTTTTATCAAAATTTTCACCAAATGAATGACCGGGCCAAGAAAAGCAATGAAAAATACCAAGAATGGTAATTCACTTTTACCCAAGAGTTAAAGCGTAACAGTGATTGTAATATAAATCTCAATTAATGCGGCGCCGCCTCATTGCGTGGTCGGTGCCAAAGAGCCCCTGAAATTATCCAGTAGCAAAATGACCAGCGAGCGATATTAAATTGCCCACATACACTGCGCTTCACCAGGGAAAGCAAATGTTTTATTCTTTCCGCCGCACTTTGTTTTAGCTCATAGCGGTAAGGTAAGTTTACTAAAGTTTTGACAAGTTTTACACTTCTAAACGTCCCACTCAGAAAATGTTTTATGTCAATTAGGTTCCTTAGGATACCACTAGACTTTATATTTCAAGCTCTTGCTTTTACGATGGTTTTACTGTAATTGGTACTTAGGTATTCTCTAGCTGTCACAGTAATTTTGAATGGTATTTATTCTTAACTTTCGTTGTAGTCCGGGAGGCAGCGGCTTTTTAAACAAGTCATTTTATGCCTGCTGATGTTAATATAGAAAAGAGAATGCATGTGGCTCATGACGAAATCGATCGTCAGCTGGTCCAGTTGCGGTGGATGCGAGAGTAGGAAGCTGCGGAATACGTTAAAAAAAAATCCGAAAAATATTTTATACCACATGAAATTTTTTTCATGTGTAAATTGACATTGATTAGAATTAAAAAAAAATAGTCAGCTGCACGGCAGAGGGGGGATTATGCGTCAGCTGAGCGTCCGAACTTGCAAAAAAAATTAGGAAATAAAATTATTTTATGCCAATTGAAATTTTTTACATGATTTTAGACATATACAGAAATGTGATATTGATAATCAGCTGCATATATAGTGGGGGAAAGACCGTCAGCTGGAGCATTTAAAATTCCGCGCGTCGTAGAGATAGATGCGCGCAGTGATACATTCCTGCTCCAGCTGACGGTCTTTCCCCCACTAGGTATATATGCAGCTGATTATCAATATCACATTTCTGTAAATGTCTAAAATCATGTAAAAAAATTTCAATGGGCATAAAATAATTTTATTTTCTAATTTTTTTTGCAAGTTTGCATGTTCAGCTGGCGCATAATCCCCCCTCTGTCGTGCAGCTGACTACTTTTTTTTAATTCTAATTAATGTCAATTACACATGAAAAAAATTTCATGCGGTATAAAATATTTTTCTGATTTTTTTTTGACGTGTTCTATGGGGTCTCATAGCAAGCGCCCCCGCAGGTGCGTCAGCTGACCTTCACTGTCCTTATTAGGGACAGCTTCTTTACTAGTATTGTGAAGTAACGATCGGTATCGTAATCGGGGCTATGCATACAGTGTCGTACATTTAATTAATTTTTATTTTGAATTGTTATTATATTAGTCGTGTTTTGTGTTGTATATTTTCAGATGTGTGTATGTATTATTATTTTTATTATTATTTGGTTATACTGTTACGGTGTTACTGCTGTTGCCTAGTTAATTGTCGGATTGGTTCCAACGGAAGACCAGCGTCGGCTGCAAGGCCGACAACATGCTGAGTTGGGGCCATTTGGTGACAATATAAGTATCTGTTTAAGATTCCTCTTTTTGTATTTGGTGTTTCTTTTGTTCTTTGTAACGAATAAATGTTTTTCTTTCTTTCTTTCTTTCTTTATAAAAACACTAATCAAAATAGCCTCTGCCTCTACCTTGGGTAAATTGTTGAAAGACCATATGAAATTTATAAATATTATAGTTTTAATATATAGAAAAAAGAAAATATTCGTCAGCTGATTGAACGTTGGGGGGAAAGTCGTCAGTCGGAGCATTTAAAATTCCGCGCGTCGTAGAGATATATGCGCGCAGTGATACATTCCTGCTCCAGCTGACGGTCTTTCCCCCACTATATATGCAGCTGATTATCAATATCACATTTCTGTATATGTCTAAAATCATGTAAAAAAATTTCAATCGGCATAAAATCATTTTATTTTCTAATTTTTTTTGCAAGTTCGCATGTTCAGCTGACGCATATTCCCCCCTCTGTCGTGCAGCTGACTACTTTTTTTTAATTCTAATCAATGTCAATTACACATGAAAAAAATTTCATGCGATTTAAAATATTTTTCGGATTTTTTTTTGACGTGTTCTATGGGGTCTCATTGCAAGCGCCCCCGCAGGTGCGTCAGCTGACCTTCACTTTCCTTATTAGGGACAGCTTCTTTACTAGTATTGTGAAGTAACGATCGGTATAAAAACACTAATCAAAATAGCCTCTGCCTCCCGGACTATTGCAGATAGTTAATTTAGGTAGGATAACCTACCTTTTTATAGACTGTATACTAATACAGGTTGGAGAGATACGCCAATGCAACGCCTCTTGGTGGTGTCTTTTTGCCAATCCTATTTTTATCTTTAGCTACTTAGTATCCAGATTGTCATCCAAAGTTGGAGTGAGTAAAAACGTCTGAAAAACCGATCGCGTGTTTGATTTTCAGGTATAGGTTGAACCCTTTGGTTAAACTGAATAGGTACGTACTCACGTAGGCAATTATGTGTTGGGAGTCAGAAGTAAGTATGGAAAAGGGCTGATACAAACATAATAATGGTTTGGTGTTATGGGAGAAAAAAACCGAACTCTTTAAGTTTGTGTCTCGAAGGCTTGAAGCGTTAAGCTTGCCGTTTAGTATAAAAAAGTACTAAGTAAGTATGTACCTGCTGCTAAATGTTATAAATTATCAGTCAGTAGGTAGGTACTATAACAGCTAAAAGCGGCAGCCAAAGGTTTTCAATAATAATAAAATGGAATATTCTGTAGTATGATAGATAGGTAGCTAATTTTATTTTGAAAAGACGTAAATCGGCTTCTTGATAATTTAAAATTTAGTACAGTCGTTTGGCAGCGGAGTCTAGCAAAGCATCACGGAACAAGTACCTAACACAGAAATGCACATACTTACTCTACTCATGTAAATTTGCAATGCAGGGAGACTGCAGAATGATGCGAGTTCGCGAAATTTGTGTCGCTGCAGTAGGAAGTCTTGGACAACGGAATAAGTAAATATTATACGTCATTATGCAGGAGCAAGCCGGGCGAAATTTAACAGTAGTACGCCATCTATTGGTGTATTACGAAAATGTGTCTTTAGGACAATACCATAGTCACAATAGAGGGCGTGGGTCCCACAATACGCAGAATGAATACAGATGGAACCATTAATAAATAAGTTATTGTAGAATCTCTAGGTTCTTTAACAAGCGAATTTTACAAATGCTTTCGTAGGTTAAGTATGACTTCCGTGTGGGTGGTAAGGTTATCACTTGTTACTTCCTTTCCACACGAATCCTAAATATTGATTTATTAAAAAACTTGCCGTTCCCCTGACTGCGCATGTTCCGCACAAACGGGTAACCAAAGGGCTGTGAATCTGATTCTGTTTAGTTTTTATATTTCATGTAAATATGATAGTTAATAATGTAATTTAGTACTGCTTTATTTATGAAACACAACGAAACTAACACTGGGAGCAAAGATCCATGTTAATCTGTAACCTCAGCATTGAAAATGGGGAACAGTCAAGGAAACGAAAAACAAAGCAAGACAGGTAAATCACCAGCGAAGGGGAAAAACTTCTTGCGAAATAGAAAATCACCCAGCAGGGAGAGCAAGAAACATGGACGGAAAAAGAGCGGTGCGAAGCGAGAGGCGCTCGACAGGGAGTTCGATAAAACGCCAGATTCCGATAACATTGAAGTGCTCGAGGCGTCAGATAACGACGCGGTCGAGTGCGCGTCGAAAGCGGGCGAGAGTGTGCAGTCAGAGGTAACGGTGTCCAGGTGCGGGCGGTCAGCGACCCGCGGCGGCTCCACGCCCGGCTCGTCAGTGCTCTCGGGCGCGCTCACGCCGCTCGCCGTCGAGCTCAACCAGTGCTACTACTCCGCGGAGAGCAGCGCACACGACGCGCCGCGCACGCTCACGCCGACGCCCGCGCCCGACATGCCGCACGACGATGCCGCCTCCTCGCTCTCCGACGACTTAGAAAAAGAAGAAAAGTCTGACGTTTTCGATGACAGTGACAAAAGTGACAATGAAAAGGTTATGGGTGCGATATTGTCTGGTAGTCGGGAGCGGCCGCCGCACGAGTGCAGCCACGAGTTCCGGGAGCACCGGCTGAAGGCTTCGCCGGCGCAGAGCTCGTTCACGGTCTCGCGGCACCGGCGCGTCGAGCTGCAGCCCGTGCAGGCCGTGGCCGCCGTGGCCGCCGGCGCCCGGGACCCCGACAATGGTTAGTCAACATTTACTTACCTCCACCCTCAACTCCACTAGATATAAGTGCACGTCATCTATCCTCGATTCTACCAAGACATCCAAAACATAACAATACTTAATGTTGTGACGTTTTGTTTGCATGTGAATTTTGTGTGCGTTTCGCGGTATGTTCATTTAATTCAGGAAAACAAAAACCACGTCGATGTTTGTAGAGATTGCGCGTATTGTTTATGAGCTATGAATAAATCTCGGCTATGCACGTGACTCTGCTTTTATCATTGTGTTATCGAGATGATTCCATATCATGTACCGCGTTGCCTGAAACCGCGATGCGATGTAAATAACAACAAGCGGACGTGCTTGTGGTCTCGATAGTCGAGCAACCGGTTTGTTGATGCTTGTTTGCCGGTCACAATGGAAGTAACTGTTTGATTGTTTCGTTTTACCACTCATTTTTCAGCTTTAAAACATCGCGCTGTGCTACTACAGTCTGAATAAAATTGACTCTCCAAACAATTTGCTGATGTAAATACCTGTTGTTAATAAAGTAGAGTCCCTCGTGCATTTATCATTCGTTTTGCAAGTCAGGCAGCGCATTAGTAGTATTGGTAGGTAACGTGGCAATCGAATAAAGTAAATGAGAGAGCCGACAACTCAGGCAAGATAATGGAAAAATGATTGCAATATATATATTACGAGTACTTTACCTGCACAGTTATAAATGAAATAGGTACGTATAAGTATCAGCCAGATTCGGCCAGGGTTATACGAAAATATTTTGCTATTATTCATGTGATTCATCACGGAAACAGAGGGCCAGTCATCGATATTTTGTTTTTCTTTCAATAGCTCCGTCTACCTTTTGTTTTATTCTGACAATTCGCAGTTATTATTTTATTGTGATCATTCATTTAGTTACCTAAGCACTAAGCAGTTGCATGGTACCTAAATGAGTAAAAGCGGGAATCAGCGAATCTATTTGGATCTAGCTTGTAATCCTATTGACGACTTTGCACGCCGTATAAAGTGGATTAAGTAGGTAGATCAAACTATGGACGGTTAAGTAGTTTATCTTTACTAGAAGACGACGATATATTGAACGAGTTGAACGTCACCGTTACATTTCGGAATTATTTACTCAAACAGGCAATAGGCTAGGCAGTGTCGAGTAGTTACACGGACAACAGACACATTAATACTTATCTTCACGTACGATTCTACTGCCAAGGTAGTAAGAAGCTGCTGACTGGATACAATTAAATAACTACTTAGCTAAAATACTTACATAAAAACCAACAGGATACGAGCTTATCGGTAAGTTTTCAAATCTACTTATTTGGTGGATTTTAGTGATCTAAGTATGCAGGATGAAGGATGTGAATGAAAATCTCACAAATGCCTAATACTGGCGTATTATCCAAGTTTACAACCATGACCGTGACCAGGGTAATCAAAATAATTACATCTCTTAATATTAATTCCGATGATAGCGGTCCTCTGCCAAGCAAATTAATGAAAGAGCGTATGGAGTGTCTTGCTCTGCAATAATTTCAGGCGCTATGCTGAGAGAAGGCAAAGCCAGCAAACCTAACCTACCCTACCATTTGGCCTATGTTCCTGATCCCAACTACTTTTAACCAAATGAGAACTAAATAAAAGATCTCTGACTGCGAGAAAGAACTAGCGTAAGCCCATGGGTGGCAAGCAGCCAACAGTAGATTATTATGCCTACATTCGACACACAATGATATACTTTGCACAAAGTACTAGGGTATACCTATCACCTAGAATCTCGCACATGCTAACGCAGCCACTGCTTAAGGGCCTTGAGGCATACCATAACTACGACATGACTGACAAATTAGCATCAAAATTAAAAGGCATAGTCGTGTGACTACAGGGTTATTTGTAATTCACTAGCATCCTTTTAACCCTACACTCCTACCACTTAAACAAATGTTGTTTGTTTTACGGCTTTTGTCATAACTTAATATTTTTGGTGTAATAACGTTTTGAAAATTTGAGATTACCTCTTATTTTTACGATACTCTGTGTATTTGTATGGGAAAAAAAGTGCTTCATTTTAAAAAGTCGTAAAACAAAAAACATTTGTTTGAGTGATAGGAATTCAGGGTTAAGAGGATGTCAGTGAATTACAAATAACCCTGTATAATGCTGTCCACTGTGTTAATGTTAAGGATGTTGTCGTCATTTCCAGAGTCGGAGCGGCGGGCTGCGAGCGTGAGCGAGGTGCCTCTTGAGTCCAACGTACTGAGGAAGGTGGCTTCCCTCACGCTCGAGAAACACTCCGAGCCGAAGGTGCTCCGCCCCAAGTTTGTGCCGGAGAAACTCAACTTCCAACTCTACGAGAAATTCGAAGGTAGGACACAATACTTATAAAGATTTAAAGTACGCAAAACAAACAGTTAACTGTCGAATTAGATTTTTATTAGCTTTGAAATAAATATATAGGCAGTGGATTGAATTTTTTAACAAATGACAATAATTCAGTATTACCATGCAAAGTCCAAGGGGGAATTGCGTTTTGACAGCCCTTAAACAGCATGTCAATTGATTACTGGTGTCAAATAGCCTATTATCGAGGTGCAAATTTTTTTTTTTTTAATAAAGTAAGTAAGACGTAAATTTTGCCTAGACCAATTGTTTGCTAAAGTTAGTCCCGCTAAACTAATCACTACTGTAGGTACTATTCCGTGGGAGGATTTTCAAGGTTCTTATGTAAAAAAAGATAGGGCAGATGCCCCAGTTCTGGCCACCGCTTGTTGGAAGTCGCATTAGAAGTTTCACTTCAAAAATAATTTTGGGTAGGTAAGTACAAGCTTTCTTGCTGCCTGTACTTTTTGTGGACTGTCATCCAAACATATCCGTACTTACCAAGTTTCAAGTCAATCTGATCACTATACCCATAGAAGTGAGTGAAATTCGACTTCCAAGAATTGATCTAAACAAACTATAACATATAAACAAACGTACATCGTAAGTTAAATAAAAGCTAATAAATAGCAAAATGTAAAATAAGCCGGTAAAGTGAACTCAGTGCAACCGCAGGCGCAGGACGACCTTTAGGTACCTGCTGTTTATAAATAGTAGTCGCACTCGCAACCAATCATTTTGGATAGTCTTATTTTGTTTAAAAACTTTATATCAAATCAACGACATCTTAAATACCTACCTACAAATTTACATAACCACTCACATGCTTCTGCCAACTATGGTTGCCAATTTATTTATTTATTTCAATCAAATTTACAGCTTAAGTACCTAATGCAAAAAAAGCTCGTGAGTGGATAAACAAAAAATTCATTGGTACCACGAAATCATTCGTACTTAGGTACAGTCAACGTCATAAATAAGTGATTACTTTTCTACGTTGTCACTTTAACGTCATGTTTGAAAAGCCATACGAAATTATGCAACGACTGAAAGCGACAAGGTACAAAAATGATCACTTATTTATGACGTTGACTGTACCTACATGGATCACCCTGACGACTCGTGATCTGATCATAAACTATTATTAAAGTAGGTATATTTATAATTTTAAACATGGTGAATGAACGTTACGTAGTAAGTTTTTTATCTAATCACACGATATCTGCGATGATTAATATTAATTGTAAAATATACTTAGAGAGTGGTACTTTCTTAGACATTTACTTACTTATTTTATTTTAAACATTTTAGTAAGGAGAAATGCGTACATTTTATTTAATAAAATGCTTGTCTTGTAGGTAGAAAATCTAATATATAAAAATCTCGTGTCACGGTGTTTGTTACCGAACTCCTCCGAAACGGCTTGGCCGATTTTTATGAAACTTTCGGTAGGTCTGAGAATAGGTCGCTAGGCTATTTTTTATACCCCTAGGTGATATGGCAAAACAACGTTTGCGGGGTCAGCTAGTATTAAATAAATAAATAAATATCACGGGACAATTCACACTAATTTACCTAGTCCCAAACTAAGCAAAGCTTGTACTATTGGTACTAGACTACGGATAAACATACTTATATATAGATAGATACATACTTAAATACATATTAAACACCCAAGACTCGAGCACAAACATTCGTATTATTCACACAAATGTCTGCGCCGACCGGGAATCGAACCCGGGACCTCAAGCTTCGTAGTCAGGTTCTCTAACAACTAGGCTATCCGGTCGTCATTCGTATTGTTTGATGGTGTATGTACATTATTTTATTGTTTCAATCGATTGCAAAATCGAACTTTACCTTCACAGCCAAGTGCAATAGATTTCTCATTTTTCTAATACCGACCTACTATTTGGATAGCTATTCAAACAGTCCACAACCTAGCTAGTTATCATGAAGGTAGGTATTTAAAATTAATGCGATTTAAAACAGGAACATCCCGTACTTATAATTGTGTGCTTTTACGCCCACTAACCAAGATGCATTGTTTCTTATCTTTGTTGATTAGGTTCAGTAAAGATAGCACTAGTTGCCAGTGAATACGTGACCAGCGGCGCTTAGTGCTATTATATTACCTATATTATAGTAAATAGCTTAAGTAATTATTAAATTAGCATTATGCAGCTGTCGACAAACCGCGTTAACTTCACCAATTCATCCATCGCCCAGTTTAACTATGTTAAATTTTTGAGCAAGCACAGAGACACGCAAGAGGGCATTAACGACATTGTGACCATACTCGGATTGCATACTGAGGAACACACTGCGTTTGAAACTGAATTCAAGTTTACCTCCAAAAGTGACCCTGTTATTTTAGAAATAGTGAATGCTCACAAAGAATTGATGGTCTATGTGCCTAAAAAACAGCCCAGTATTAAATTTTTCTATGATATACCAGTGCAGTGGTTTCGATACACCATGTATGTGCTAAATGGGAAAAGAAGACGCATAAAAGTCAAAAGTGATGTAAGGAGACTAGTGTTAGTAGTGGAATATGTTGAAAAGTGTTCGATCCTGTACAGATTTCACGCTTCAACACTGAATTCGCAGTTAGGTATGTAAGTTACAAAAGTTTTTCAAAACATACTGCTCATGTTTGCAAGCGTACTTTATTCTCGTGCCATTCACGTACTTAACTCCTAATTGGAATAAGAACTTATCACTTTTAAAGATCAGCAATCAGCAATATATTTGTTTTAAGCTCAGTATAATTTGACCTTTGTATGTGCATATATTTATATAATACTAGCTGTTGCTCGCGACTCCGTCTGCAAAGAATTTGCTTATATCCGCCGGAACTATACAATTTTCTAGGGTAAAAATTATCCTATGTCTATGTCAGGGCCTCAAAATATGTCTACACCGAATTCCATCGAAATCGGTTCAGCGGTTTAAGCATGAAGAGGTAACATACAGACGTACAGACAGATAGACACAATTTCGCATTTATAATATTGGTATGGCTATGCAGAATGGTGAAATGTTAGCCTACTAGGATCCGAGTATACAACGACCTTCACAGATCTGGTTAATGGATGAAAAGTATTTTAAGTAAGTACCTAGACCTACATTCAATTTATTATGTAAATAAATTAAATATATTGCTTGTGGGTTGACTAAAAAATTTCAGTCTAGTATTTTTTTTTCTGAAGTGAAATACATACCAATCAAAAGTATGAAGCCTATAGAATATGCAAAAGTTAGGTTGACTATTTTTTCCGGTCATAACTTTTGGGTAGGCAAGGCAGATATAGCTGCCTACCCAAACAAACAGGTAAATCGATATTTGCACTGGTCTGGTTAGTCAACCTAACGTTTGCATATTTTATAGGCTTTATACTTTTGATTGGTATGTCATTTCATTTGTCTATTAACTGAAACGGTAAAATTAAAATAAAATTAATCATATTCTGGACTGAAATTTTTTAGTCAACCCACTTGCAATATATTTACTAACATACTAGCTGTTGCCCGCGACTTCGTCCGCGAAGAATGGGGGGGGGGGGGGGGGGGGGATAAAAAATAGCCAACGACCTATTCTCAGACCTACCGAGTGTAGAGAAAAAAAGTTTCATAAAAATCGGTCAAGCCGTTTCGGAGGAGTTCGGTAACAAACACCGTGACACGAGATTTTTATACATATATTAGATTTAATTTAATATAAAACACTTTTCATCCATTAACCAGATCGGTAAAGGTCGTTGTATACTCGGATCCTAGGCTATGTGAAATGTGAAATACTTAGATAATACAGCAAACATACACAACCTTTTTTGAGTAGGTGTTAAAATACTCCCCAATCTTAACGTCAAAATGACAGTAAGAATCCTTCAAAGTGACAGTCGCAATGTTGCGAAAGGTAAATTCTAGTTTCTAAACACAACAACAAAACCGAATAAAGTGTTTATGTTTGGATTACTAAATTTCTGTGTTTGTAGTGTTCGTTTAGTGGATGTTGTTTATTTTTGTATTTCAGGGCAGATGCTGCTCAATTGGTTCATGTCATCAATTTCCGACAATAATCACTTGAAAACCCTCCTCACGTCTCAAGATCTGAAAAACCTTGGGATTCAATATTGCACGCACCTGTTGGCTGCCGGCGTCCTCCAGCAGATTCCTGATAAGGATGCTCCATCAGAAAGTATTTTTAAGGTTAGTAATAGGTTGAATTTTTCATAAACATTACCAATATTGATTGAAGGTAATCAACACCAACTGTCATTGGTATTGTAACTCGATTCTAGGTCATCTTGATTCATTTATAATTCTATAACATTCATGGCGAAACGAGAAATGTAAGGTTTAAGAGAAATAATAAAGGTTGCTAATTGTAATTGCCAAACAACCTTACATATTTTGAATTTGTTTTTTTCAGCCCAATCTGATGTATTATTGGAGTCATATGGAGCCACCAGTTTCTCAGCCAATCACTCCGGGCCGGCTGCATGCGTCAGCTTGGCCCCATGACAAAGAAGTTTACCGCAATGTGGTTCAAGACCAGTTGACAAACCTGCGTAATGTTGAAAACAACAGATTCTTTAACCAAAATAATAATGACGAAATTGCTGATATCAATGAGGCTAAAGTAGTCATAGCTCAACTGAAAAATAGATTACTAGATTTAGAAATACAGTTAGAAAAAATTAAATTGAATGCTCAAATAGAAACCATCAACAAAAATTTAGAGAAATGTTTTCCTCAAGAAGAATCAAACAAAGTGGAGTTTGCGAACAAGGAGGTCCAAACTACTTGCGAAGTGAACATACTTCCCAATAAACCTGTGATAACTTTACCTGATAATGATCCCAGTGTTTTAAGAACAAGTGTAGCGAGTGGTAGTACATTAGATGTAAGTAGTGTAGCTTGTAATACTGAAATACTTAATAATAATAATAAAGATGGAAGTAAAACTGAACACAGATCTGAAAATATAGAAAATTATTGTAAGTTAAATAAAATCAGAGATTATGAAGAAATGGCAAGAAATGGAGACAAATCTGAAAATGAAGTCAATGAATTAAAAATTGAAGAAAAAGATAGAAAAGAAGGTTCTGGAGATAAAGCTTTAACTGTTTCGCAGCATGGCTCTATGGAGAGTTCCTCAGAGGCATCCTTTTTTAGCATAAATAATTCCACCGAGCTAATTACTAGCAAACATGAAAGTTCCTCAGACATAGTTAGGAAAGACAATGTATTAAAACCTGTATTAAATTCTACAAACATTCCAACTACTCAAATATTATATCAAAATAATGAAGCAAGTGCTACAGTAGATAGAACCATGATTTCAATGTCAAATCAAACTGATAAGGTTTCGCCAGAGACTGATTCTAGGGAGGGGCCTCATCTGGTTGAGCCAAGTGTGATTGTCAAGGCAGCACCACCACCTGCTCCTCCGCAGCCCGAGTCACTAGAACCCACCACAGATCCACCCATATCTACATTACAAAACCATGCTGCACTAGAAATTGAAAGTTCAAATTCACCAACATCTCCAGTGATTTCAATAGCCCCTGGGCCTCCACCGCTGCCACCTTTGCCCGAACTGGATCCTGCGCTACCGCCATCCTCTTTAATGGGGTTACCTTCTACATCTTTACCACCTGAAATGCTTGAAACGGGTCCACCGCCACCACCACCACCGCCGTTACCGGAAATATATGTGCCACCTCCTCTACCAATGTCAGAAATAGGCCCGCCGCCCCCACCTCCACCACCACCAATGCCTGGGATGGGCCCTCCACCGCCACCAATGCCTGGTATGGGCCCCCCACCACCTCCGATGCCTGGCATGGGCCCCCCACCGCCACCAATGCCCGGCATGGGCCCTCCACCGCCGCCGATGCCTGGTATGGGCCCCCCACCGCCGCCGATGCCTGGTATGGGCCCCCCACCGCCACCAATGCCTGGTATGGGACCTCCGCCACCACCGATGCCTGATATGGGACCTCCGCCACCACCTATGCCTGGTATGGGCCCGCCACCACCTCCTCCGCCGGCTTCCCTTGGGGGCCTACCGCCACCGGGACCTCCACCGCCTATGGGTCCCGTGCCCTTCCCGGCACCGCCGGCCGGCGGTTGGAACATGCAGCGATCGAGTATGTTTTATTTCTTCTCCTTATTAATAATTATCTATTTATTTACTTATTTTTACCTTATACTTAAACTGTATGCTTTCAGGTTTAAGAAAGGTTCCAGTAAAACCTGCGGCTCCCATGAAACCATTATATTGGACTCGAATTTTAGCCCCACCCGTGCCAAGCTTGCAGGGAGAAGTGGTCTCGCCACCATTGAAACCTCTCTGGTTAGAAATAGAAGAAACCAGCTTAGACAATATTGACGAATTCACGGATCTCTTCTCGAGACAAGTGGTGAAAGCGCCTGTAAAGAAGAAAGTGGAAGTGAAGACCAAGATTCAACCAGTAAAGATATTAGAAAGTAAGCGGTCGCAGAATGTGGGTATACTGGCTCAGAGCTTGCATGTCGAGTTTTCGGAAATCGAAAATGCCATATACAACTTCGATACGTCTGTTGTGAGTTTGGAGGCGCTGCAGCAGATTTATGAGATGGTGAGTATCTTCAAGCAGCCATATATTTAAGAATTAGACACTTGTCAGTGGAATTCCCTTCAGTATTTTCTTGCTGGGTGATCTTTTACCTCATAGAATGACATATGTACATATATCTTTTTCCATTTCCCTTAAACTTTTTTTTTTTATTGATAGAGGGAGGCAAACGAGCAAGTGGGTCACCTGTTGGTAAGCGATCACCACCACCCATGAGAAACAGAAACCCCAGAAGGGTCACTAGTCCGTTGCCGGCCTTAAAGTAAAACTACACCTAAACTACTAAACTTAAAGTAAATTAAATTATTATTATGTTCACATAATATATTATAGGTTGCTGATAGTTAAAACTGCTAAGTACATGTTTTTTTTTTATCTAACTAATATCTGGCAAATATCCCTTCTGTTATCAGTACTAATAAGTACTCATCTTAAGATTCAATAATAGTCCAATAAGAAATAAGTATGTTACTATTTTGTTCTAGAGGGCGTCTGAAGAAGAATTAGCCATGATCAAGGAGCACTTGCGAGGCAAGCCGGATGTGCCATTAGATAAACCAGAAGCGTTTTTACACGATCTCTCCGGAATACCAAATTTCGCCGAACGCATCTCCTGTTTTATGTTTCAAGCAGAGTTTGAGGACGCTGTTAGCACGACCATGCACAAATTGGACAACTTGAAGCATACTTGTGAGGTAATCTTCTTAAAATACATTTTTTTTATATAATAGGGTGGAAAATAAGCAAGTCAACAAAGCAAGAGACCTGGGCCCAATTGCATAACAAATTACAACTAATATTACAAGCGGAATTCTCGCTTCAGTTATATTAACTAGAAAGGGAGTTCCGCTTGTAATATACGAGGGGCGTTCAATATAAAGTGAGAATGAGATGCAAACTCTTTTAATATTACGAAATTAAATACTGGACGGTAAAGCTAATCTATCTAGCTGATTGCTATGAAAAAAAAAAAACTAACTGTCTTTTGTTTAAAAAAATATACGGTAATTTCTTTGCAATGCTATTGAGTACGTTAGCGAAAATGGAGAAAATTGAACTGCGCGCCGTTATCAAATACTTGTGTTTGAAAAATTTTTCTACGGACCAAGTCAATTTGGATTTGCGGGACACTTTAAAGTCTAATGCTCCTCCGTATTCGACAGTCGCACGTTGGTGCGCCGAATTTAGACGTGGAAGAACATCGACAATGGACAACCCCCGCTCCGGACGCCCTACTACAGCAGTAACTGAAGAAATTGTGAAAAAAGTCGAAAACTCAGTTTTGGCGGATCGTCGTGTCACGGTTCGTTTTATTGCTGAAAATGTAAAGATTTCAACGGGGAGCGTGCATAATATTTTACATGAACGCTTGGGTATGAAAAAGGTATCTGCGCGTTGGGTACCAAGAATGCTTACTGACACGCAAAAACAAACTAGACTAGAGATTTGTCAAGAAGCTTTGAACCTGATGCAGCAAGACCGGGAACTTTTTTGGCGCGATTTATAACAATGGACGAAACATGGGTCCATCATTACGACCCAGAAACGAAACTGCAGTCTATGACATGGAAAAGGCCATCATCTCCAACTCCGAAGAAATTCAAGGTGAGCCCATCTGCCGGTAAGGTCATGGGCTCTGTTTTTTGGGATGGTAAAGGGTTATTAATGATTGAGTATCTCGAGCATGGAGCCACTATTTTACGGGCACATTATACGCCAAACAAATAGCAACATTGCGCAATGAGATCCGCGAAAAACGGCGAGGTAAACTCTCGAAAGTTGTGCTGTTCCACCAGGACAATGCCCCGGCACACAAGTCCGCTGTTGCAATAGCTGCAATTCGTGATGCTGGGTTCGATATCCTTAAGCATCCTTCGTATTCACCAGATCTCGCTCCCAGTGATTTCTACCTATTTCCGAGATTGAAACAATACCTGAGAGGCCAGAAATTTGAAGACGACGACGCGGTAGTCGCTGCAGTACAAGATTTTTTTAAGTACTCAAGATGAGACCTTTTTTAAAAATGGAATTTTAAGTTTAGAAAAAAGATATACTAAGTGTATTATGCTAAAAGGTGACTATGTCGAAAAATAAAATGACATTTAGTAAAAGTTGTTTATAACATACTCATTCTCACTTTTTATTGAACGCCCCTAGTAAGCTGTAATTTGTCAGAAACCCAGGGTCAGAAAGTACACGAAACACCAGATCGCCGATGCGTTGCCGGCTGAGGATGATTTTCGAACTTCGTATCGTGCATGACGTTCCGTTCACGCTAATAGTATCTTCTATCTATACCTATAAAACAGTACCGTGACTGACTGACTGACTGATTGGTGACTGACTGACAGACAACGCACAGCCTAAACTGCTGGGGCTAGAGACTTGAAATTTGGCACACATGTACCTTGAGTATTGTAGAGGTGCACTAAGGAAGGATTTTTCGAAATTCCCACGGGATAGGGAAAAATCTAAACTTTCTTTGTTTATTTGTTTATAGCGGAATCTCTGATACCAGTGAACCGATTTTAAAAATTCTTTCAGAATTAGAAAGCTACACTATCCTTGATTGACATAGGTTACTTTTTATCTGGGAAAATGCAAAATTCCCACGGGATAGAAATAAATTAATTCAATTTCGAGGCTGATTTTAAAAATTCTTACATATTATACTATGTGATATGACTATCCCCGATTGACAAAGGCTACTTTTTATTCGGGAAAATACAAAATTCCCACGGGATAGAAATTTTTTAAATCAACTTTGAGGCTGATTTTAAAAAATTTTCACCAATAGTAAGCTACAGTATCCTTGATTGACACAGGGTACTTTTTTCCGAAAAAATGTATAATTCCCACGGGATAGAAATAAGTAAATTCAACTTTGGCACTGATCTTAAAAATTCTTTCTTATGATATGACATGACTATCCCCGATTGACATAGGCTACATTTTCTTCGGGAAAATACAAAATTCCCACGGGATAGAAAATTTGAATTCAACTTTGAGGCTGATTTTAAAAATTCTTTCATCAATAGTAAGCTATCACCAACAGTATCCGTGATTGACATAGGGTACCTATTTCTGGGAAAATGCAAAATTCCCACGGGATAGAAATAAGTAAATTCAACTTCAGCACTGATTTTAAAAATTCTTTCAAATGATACGTTATTGTCTTCGCGTACGAAGTTGCGGGCAAAAGCTAGTTAAATATAAGAGTGAAAAGGACGGCACGATATGAACTTCAAATTAAGGATTCGTTGTAGATGTAGCCCCCAGGTCGGACATACGAAATGATTTAGTCCACACTGAAACACGCTTCGCACTCGCTCGGTCAATCTGTGGCTCCATGCTCGAAATACACCTAACTTTAGTCTATGTTTTTGCAGTTCCTTACCACGAGCGAGGCTCTAAAGAAGGTGTTCGCGATAATCCTGACTCTCGGCAACTATATGAACGGTGGCAACGGGCAACGCGGCCAGGCCGACGGGTTCGGCCTCGAGATACTCTCTAAACTCAAAGATGTCAAGGTACTTTACCTAGCTGCAGGGCTGCCAGTATATATTTTTAAATTATTCGGCCACGATTCTGAAATTATACGAAATTAAATGTCAGGATACAAACAACGTACTCCTTCTCTGTCGCACTTGCAAGTTGCATATTTAAGCGACAGAGAGGGAGGTATCGTGAGTTCGTGAGTTTCGATTTTTGTAGTAGCCGCCCACAACTAGTGAACGTAAGTAAACGTCAAGTAAACGTAGCGATGGGTCCGAATTGTACGTGTGAAATATAATGAATATGAACTTAAAATATAACATTTTGGTTTTCCGTATCCAATTATACACGAGGATCCAGGATACATAGAGGATACGATCAGTCACCTAATTATACAGTTTTTGTATCCAATTATACAATCTGGCACCCCTGCCTAGCTGGCTTAGCAATGTACAATAATACCACCATTAGGGTGTCTTTCTACCAGTGATGTGCTATACAGCTGTGCTGCGAGAATGTGAAAGCTACGCTACGAAACTATGTAACTATTGTATTGTATTGTACCCAATTGTCCCATGATTAGATGGCACGGATTAACTTAATGAAAGTACCACACTTAAGACAGTTATAAAGTTTATTAGATAGACACAGAAGAGTAGAAATAAATTTTAGATGAAATGCATAGAAGTAACGTAGAACTTAGACAAGAGAAAAGATAAACAAAACACTTGAAACGCGTAAGCGGGAGGTCGCGTAAGCATTAGCTATAGCAGAGGGCATGCGCGCAGACTCGGCGTCGTGGTGCTAAGTCGACTGGCCGCGGCGGCGAGCCCGAGCGCACACGACGTACGAAAGAAGTCCCGCCTGGCGACAGCCGTTACGAGGTGCGCGCATGCTAGCAATAATATTTTATATTTCAAACTAAATACAAACTGAAACATAGATGCACAGAAAAAACCCCAGAAAAAAGACCAATGCTGGGAATCGAACCCAGGTCCTCAGCGTTCCGTGCTGCGTGCTTACCCCTACACCATCACTGGTCTAGAAGTTAGCGACGAATCTTTCCCATACATCGTACACTTCAGTCTGTTGTAATCACATTTAGGCAGTGATAAAGCGCATCTATGTTATGCCCTCTACCGAGAGACTTCAACACTCCTTCGGAGCTACCCGCTCACCTGGACCAAGAGATGGCGCTACTAGGCCAACTTTTACAAGTTAAGTATGAAGTATCTTTTTCTATTTATTTTAGTTTGTATTTAGTTTGAAATATATGGTTTCACGGGATGACCGTAAAAGTAATAAAAAAATGAAGTTGAAGAAAATAAAAAAATAAATAGAAAAAGATACTTCATACTTAACTTGTAATAATATTTTATTAAATACTAGCTGATGCCCGCGGCTTCGCACCCGTTGTTTTTTTTTCTAAAATTTCTTTCATACATATCGTCTCCTGAGAGTAACAAACGCAACAAAAAAATAATTATGCAGTCAATCAGAAGTTATGCGTGTACAAACATTTCGGTGATTCATTTTTATTTATATAGATTCAACTACTTAGGTGGGCTTGCGCGGACCTGGGTTAGCTACTTGAC
This sequence comes from Archips crataeganus, assembly GCA_947859365.1. NCBI lineage: Eukaryota > Metazoa > Arthropoda > Insecta > Lepidoptera > Tortricidae > Archips > Archips crataeganus. Next base: position 16,556,495 of record OX402053.1, read on the forward strand.
TCCGAAAAAAAATTAAAATGTATGGAACTGTCATTCTTAACCCAGGGTTACCTGATTAAATTTTTTAACCCTGAACTGTGCAAGTTTAGTAGCTAGGTAATTCGCTACACTTATATTATCTTGATTATGCTATGCTATCTGTCCAGTCGAAGCGTTCTAACGTGACGCTGCTGCACTTCATCGTGCGCACGTACCTGCGCGCGTGCGGCGGCGCGCTGGCGGGCGCGTGCGCGCTGCCGGTGCCGGAGCCGGGCGACGTGGCGCGCGCCGCTGCCGTCGACTTCGCCGCGCAGGCGCAGCATCTGCACGCGCTCACCGAACAGCTCGCCGGTAACACTATCTATCTCTATCGCCATATTAGCATGGCTGCTCTCTCCAGTCGAAGCGTTCGAACTTGCAGTTAGTGTTGCCTATCGATAGACTATCGTTAGTTAAGACAAAACCAATAGTATCGATAGTCTATCGATGGTATCACCACGTGTCAATACTATCGATACTGTCGATAGTTTTATGTCCAATACAATCGATAATATCGATAGTATTGCAAAATTAGGCAATAATGACCGAAAACAATCGATACTATCGATAGTTTTGTACTATCGATACTATCGATAGTAATATTATTTATTTTATTAGCAGTACGGCTGCTCACCGAATCTAAGATTATTTAAAAGCGAAAAAGTTTTTCGGGTGCGCCGGCGGGATTCGAACCCACGTCTCCCGGGTATGCGCCCCAACGGGTGTTCTACCAATTGAACCACGTCGCATCCAACCGACTCCCCCGAAATTCTTAATCGCTTACATACGCCAACAGTGGCGTGTGGTAACATCCATCGCAACTATTAGATTTTTTCGCTTTTAAATAATCTATCGATAGTAATATCGATATCCTGAATAGTTTGCGAGGCTAACGATCGATAGTCAAACTATCGATAGTTCTGCAACACTGCTTGCAGTGGCGTAGCTAGGCGTGGGCCTGAAGCTGTTCATCGACAAACCATCGCACATTGGGCCGCGCGGCAGCCGCGCGCTATGGAAACCATGTCGCCGTGCGAGGCAACTCGAACATTGGGGAGGCAACTCGGAACAATAAGTACTTGCGCGGCGGCCGCGCGAAGTCAAGACGCAGCTTAAGGAGCCTCGCGTTACGAATGACTCTCGTTTTTTTGCTCAATCAGAAATACGTACTTTAATGTGTGCGCCAGCGTTGGACCTCGCAAAATATATTTTCTCAAACATGCTATGAAATATTGACGTTATGTTCCTTAAAATACGCCACGAACTGTCACGTTGCAGGTGCGGCTAGACGAGAGGTCAATAATGGAATTTCATACAACATTGCTGGCCAAGGCTATTGTTTTATGTGACACAGCACCATGACGTTTAATAGGTCGACGTGGTCGACGTGGATGGACGGACGGATGGACGGACGAACGGACGGACGGAAGGAGGGATGGATGGATGTTGATGGATGGATGGATGGATGGATGTTGATGGATGTTGATGGATGTTAATGGATGTTGATGGATGTTGATGGATGTTGGTTGATGGATGTTGATGGATGTTGGTTGATGGATGTTGATGGATGTTGGTTGATGGATGTTGATGGATGTTGGTTGATGGATGTTGGTTAATGGATGTTGATGGATGTTGATGGATGTTGATGGATGTTGGTTGATGGTTGTTGATGGATGTTGATGGATGTTGATGGATGTTGGTTGATGGATGTTGATGTATGTTGATGGATGTTGATGGATGTTGTTTGATGTTGATGGATGTTGATGGATGTTGATGGTTGTTGATGGATGTTGATGGATGGATGGATGGATGTTGATGGATGGATGGATGGATGGATGTTGATGGATGTTCTTGTTCATGGATGTTGACGGATGTTGATGGATGTTGATGGATGTTGATGGATGTTGATGATGTTGTTGGTGATGGTGATGGTGATGGTGATGGTGATGATGATGGCGGTGATGATGGTGGTGATGATGATGTTGCATGTTTGAGAAAAACTCTATACAAGCCTTGGCCACGAACAGGGATTGCCGGCCTCGTATCTCTAGATGGCCTCGTTAACACTCGGCCATCTATAACTACTCGGCCGGCAATCCCCTATTTCGCGGCCGCTGCAGTAATGTACTATTTGTCCACACAAAGTATTCTTTACTTTGCCGACGCGTACGGTCAGCTCGACCCTAGAACACTCGCTGAAGAGTTGGAGACAGATGTGCACAAGTGGCAGTCAGCGCCGACCGCTCAGATACGCTGACGGACGTCGCATACGGCCGCGTCCCTGTCAACGCTGACTCTTGTTAGACCTCAGCTGTCGATTCTATTCTAAAAAGCATCATAATATTAACCTCTCAGCGCCGATGGTCAGTGCGACACTAAAACCAGCCTTACTGCGACTTCAGCAATTCTTGTTCTTACACTAGTTGCCAAGTTACTGCAATGAGTCGCTCCCCAGGTTCAGGACCACTGAATTTGTTGTACCTACAACAGTATTGTAGCATCGCTTTGCGACTTACTCTTATTTTGTCGGCACGGAACTGTCGAGTCTTATTATTACTTTAACTTGTCACTTTTACAATTAATTGGCCCATATCTCTCATAGTTAAATCATAAATCAATCTTTCTTTACAGCATGCAAAGAGAAGACGAAAAAAGTAACTGAAACAGACGCGCAGGCGCGGACCGGCCTCGACGAGCCCGTAAGCGACACGGGGAAACGTCTCGACGTGTTTGAGGAGAAGATGACCGCCTTCCTCACGGCCGCTGAAGACAAGCTCAAAGCAGAGCAGGAAAACTTGGAAGAATGCCGGGCCAAGTTCCTCACCACGGTCAAATTCTACCAGTACACGCCTAAGTGCGGGAAGCTCGACGAATTGGAGCCCAAAGAGTTCTTTGCGCTCTGGATGCCCTTCTGCACCGATTTTAAAGACATCTACAAGAAGGAGGAACAGATTGCTATAAAGGAAAAGTGAGTTTTTTTTATTTATTGAATCAGGCGTTACTTTGCGGATATTAATGAATTGAAACAATTAGGTACTTTGCTCACCGGTGACCTTGAGCAAAGTAATTGTTTCAGTTCATGAGTTTTTTTGTACAATATAGGCTTGCGTTTGTTCGCAATCACGCCTGATGGAAATCAAAGATGAGACGAGTTTTAATTAGCGCCCCATAAATTCGTACATTCATAAAAGGGCAATAAAGTGTGTTTGTGTGTGTGTGTGTGTGTGTGTGCTTGCGTGCGCGCGTATGTATCTACTTTTATTTTTTTATGTGCAATAAAGAGTTAACCTACATACATACTAGACAGGAATGAACATTTTCTCAAACATCCAAGGAAATGTGGTCCTTATAGTCGTGACAATAGAACACGAAGTATGCCATTGTATAGCAGTTGAGGAAGATTCGTTCCAATTTCAAATTAGACGACAATAATGGAATTTCATACAAACATTGCTGGCCAAGGCCAGCAAAGAGATTGTCTTTTGTTTTAGTGGGTCGTATTTTCTTTTATTGACTATCAATGACATACTGCCAATTAAGAAAAATTTAGTTTGTGAATTTACTTTTTAATATCTTATTTGGCTAGATTTAATAAAATAAATAAGGATTGGCGTTTATTGTTAACAATTTATTAAAATAACCAATTAATAAGGTCGTAATTTTTTAATAAATATAAATCATCTCAAGATTTTGCGTCAAAAACATTAACTGGAACAGCTTACAAATAAATTGCTGGAATAAAAATATTTTGGCGGGAATCAAAAAAAAAACAATTTGAATTAAATATGAATATATAAGTTGAACATTCGTGTCATTTCCTTGGATTTATTTGAGAAAAGCACTATACAAGCCTTGGCCACGAACAGGGATTGCCGGCCTCGTATCTCTAGATGGCCTCGTTAACACTCGGCCATCTATTACTACTCGGCCGGCAATCCCCTATTTCGCGGCCGCTGCAGTAATGTACTATTTCATCTCTCATACTCGGAAAGTGAGGCAAATCATTTCTGACATACGGGAGGATATGTATTATTTTCTTCCCAAGGGTAGAAATCAAGAATATTAAATAAAAAACTGGATATTGCATGCCGAACATTCCTTTGAAGCCAGAAAAAATTACCTTGAATTACGTCACGCCGATCTTGCATCTCTTTCTTTAGGGTGTCCATAATTAAGCATACATTAGGAATATCTCGCGAAATTTGACGTACTTTTATACAACAGATTGATTTAGTAATTTATTAAATTCAACCAATTTCAATTCAATTCAATTTTTAGGGTTCCGTGCCTCAAAAAGAAAAAACGGAACCCTTATAGGATCACTTTGTTGTCCGTTCGTCCGTCTGTCAAGACCCTTTTTCTCAGGAACGCGTGGAGGTATCAAGCTGAAATTTAAATCAAATACTCAAGTCTACTGTACTGTCCCTTGGAGCTATGAAAAATCAAACTTCTAACCCAACGCAATCAAAAGATACCTACAGCCATGGCCCGACCCGTATGCTCCAACTCATAATCGACCGTATTACAATAGCTTGCCTGTATGTTTCCGATACATACTCTTAGTAGCCCCGGGCTACCTAGTCCAACGTCCCTGCGAGATACAGGGTGGACTCCGTTAGAGTGGAATCAATTGAGGTCCGTCAGTTGGCTCATTATTCCACATTCACGTAGCTAGTTATATCGATTATAAAGGCTTATAATATACATGAGCACTTACCAGGTTCATCTCTGGCGGCCGTGTGGAGTCAGGTTATACGATAGCACTCTCATCCACACACCTTTCATTCCACTGCTCAAGTACCTTCTGTCTCGCATTACGTAGGGCGCCGTTTTCCTGTTCTCCGACAGAGGTGTCATTACACAAATACCCACATTAGTCAAAGCATAGATAAAGCTGAGGTTACCTCATCGCAAAATAGATTGACTTAAAGCAGGTTGACACTTACCGACTATTTTACGACTACTCGTGCATGGAATGCGCGACATGATGAGCACGAATATTTGTTCCTGAGTTATGGATGTTTTCTATGTATTTAAGTATTTATTTATCTATATAAGTATGTTTATCGTCGTCTAGTACCCATAGTACAAGCTTTGCTTAGTTTGGGACTAGGTCGATTTGTGTAAGATTGTCCCCTTATATTTATTTTTTTATTTTTTTATTTATGACAATGTTATTGTCCATACAGCCTATCTCTATACAGCTTAATTCCTTGGTTCAAATTGGTTACTTACATATTTTATAAAAAAAATTACTAAAATACCTACTTTATCTACTGTTTTCATTAATTATTATATTGAACATTCTAAATTTTATATTTCGTACTAAATACAAACTGAAATATAGATGCACAGAAAAAACCCCAGAAAAAAGACCAATGCTGGGAATCGAACCCAGGTCCTCAGCATTCCGTGCCGCGTGCCATACCCCTACACCACCACTGGTCTAGAGATTAGACACGAATCTTTCCTATACATCATACATTTCAATCTGCTAAATCATCACCTTATGCAGTGACAAGCGCACATCTATGTTACACCCTCATCGAGAGATTTTAACACTCCTTCGGAACTAACCGCTCACCTGGACAAGAGATGGCGCTACTGTGCAACTTTAAACAAGTTAGCTATGAAGTATCTTTTTTTGTACTTATTTTTTCAACTTCATTTTTTTATTACTTTTACGGTCATCCCGTGAAATCATATATTTCGTACTAAATACAAACTGAAATATAGATGCACAGAAAAAACCCCAGAAAAAAGACCAATGCTGGGAATCGAACCCAGGTCCTCAGCATTCCGTGCCGCGTGCCATACCCCTACACCACCACTGGTCTAGAGATTAGACACGAATCTTTCCTATACATCATACATTTCAATCTGCTAAATCATCACCTTATGCAGTGACAACTAGACCAGTGGTGGTGTAGGGGTATGGCACGCGGCACGGAATGCTGAGGACCTGGGTTCGATTCCCAGCATTGGTCTTTTTTCTGGGGTTTTTTCTGTGCATCTATATTTCAGTTTGTATTTAGTACGAAATATATGATTTCACGGGATGACCGTAAAAGTAATAAAAAAATGAAGTTGAAAAAATAAGTACAAAAAAAGATACTTCATAGCTAACTTATTCTAAATTTTGTTAAATTAATTATTCCTTAACAATAAACTCCATTGAAATATTTTACAACGATCATATTGACCAGTTTAGACATTTTTATTTATTTATACTTATATTTTCTTACTTTCCTTGTAGTCGAAATGAAAAACAGAGTGCTTAACTCGGGAAAAACACCAATATCACCCTCGGAATATTGGCACCCGAGTTTCCTCCCTTGTTGAACAATCTACTATTTCTCTGAACAGTTGACTGTTTAAATCGTAGTTTAGTGTTTCCATTTTGGTGACGAATATTTTTTTGCAGGTTAAAAGAAGCGAAAAAACTCCAAGAAGAAAGAAAATCTCAGAGTCTTACTCAACCGAAAAAGGAAGGTGGTTTGAAAGCGCGCTTACAGAAAATATCCAGTACCACGAAAAAGTAAACTATGTGAAGTTGATTATTATAATTACGTTTAATTACGCTAGAACCAGTGGTGGATTTACCAGCAGGCTGAGTAGGCTGGAGCCTAGGGCGGCAAATCTTGGGGGGGGGCGGCAAAATTGGCTCAATTTTTTTTTCTATAGGAATAAAAAGAAAAACCTTATCCCACAAAAACATTGATTTACTAAAAATCCTGAAATACATATCTTATTATTTATAACAAGGATAACAAGGACCCTCTATATCAATTTTCAGACCTCTAGCATCAAAATTTGCGGAAGTCTCATACAAGCTTTCACCCTCTAGTTTAAAGGGTTGGGGGGGGGGGGGGTAAAAGTTTCAAGTTTTAAGATTTTTTCGTTGTTTGTATACTATTACTAGCTTACATACCAAATTTCAGCTTTCTAGGACTTCAGGAAGTACCTTAAGAATTTTGATGATCAGTGAGTGAGTGAATCAGTGACGAAATCGGGGGTTTTTAGACATTGATTAAATCTAAAGTATAATAGCTACGACATTCAAACTTTGTATGTTTCATGTTTGTACTAGTGTCATTATATCTTGAAATTTTCAACTATTTAACATCATCCAAAGCAAAGTTATAAGAGTTCAAAAAAACGACGAAACGTTTTGAGAAAAGGTAGGTTGCCCTTGCGCTCCGCTTGGCTCGTCTTGGCGGGGGCACTTCCGTGCCCCCATATTTTATACACGGAGAAAAAAAAATTTCGAAAATTTAAGAAAAACTACGATATTTTAGTATACCGAATACTTACTCCAATGTCTGTAAGTATATGAAAAATTACTAAGTGTTTTGTAAAGTATAGGTACTTTTGTAAACATGATTTTTTTAAATATTCCAATAGCGTTCAATACTATAATATAAATTTAGGGTATCAAATTACAGAGCTTAGTAGAGTCAGACCAAGATAAGTCTTTAACAATTTTGATAGCACACGCAGTGTAAGTATTATATTAAACGTCAAACTTGTATCAAATTATGACGTATAAATATCACATACACTTTGTGTGCTATCTAAATCGTTGCAGACTTATCTTGGTCTAACACTAGGGGCGGCAAAAATTGAATAGCCTACTGGCGGCAAAAGTGTAAATCCGCCACTGGCTAGAACGCTAAGAGAATGATTATATACATAGTACATATTGCCATTCTTGCCTTCTATGAATTTACCATTATTTAAAAATGTTTGCTTTACCGCTACATTTTACTTATTTACTAAAACAATCTTACAATTTTGTAAAAACTTGAAAAAATAATTGTCCGCGTAAGTGCTTTTGTACTAAAACTAGTACTTACTAATGAATTACGCACACTCACGTAAGATTGACAAATGTCTATCGCGAAATACTTGGTTCTCACAAATCCGCAATCAATATGACTAATACCAACTATATTGGATACACGATCTAATTACTTCAGACTGTATCTTCGCTTTATAAAAGGTTGAAATTAAAACGCAAACCAAATTATAGGATTTATGAGTTATACCGTATAACTACCGAAACTATTGTCTTGCGACTGAGGTTACTTGGTTGCTTCTTTGTGCCATTAAAACATAGTTTTTTCTCAAATTAAGTCCAATTGAAGCATTTAAAATCGTCGTGTTTAATTAACATGAATGGTCCTAACTAAACCATAAAAAGAGCGAAACTGATTTGAGGATAATATTTGTTTAATATCTGTACAGATTTTATAAACTTTATAATTATAGGTCTTGAATGAGCTAAACGACTCCCCGGGGCTCTAACACAAGCGCTTATGGCAAACATTGAGCTAATCGTCAATACTTTGAAGAAAATAGCTTGTCTATTAGGTAAACTCCCAAAAAATCTTTAATACGAGTGCTTAAAACTTGTTTTAGGTTACTTCTTTTTAATCCGGGTTTTCTAAAGTAGTCACGAAATAGCCCTTACCTGTGGGCCTATTTTTACCACATTCACTGTCCTCATACAAAATGATTTCACAAAGTCACACGTCCAAGTGTGCTTCCACTTTGAAATTGTAAATCCTTAGTGTAAGCACTAAAGACTCCTGACAAAAAACTTCATGACCCCACATTGGGGGCACCAGGACAGGGAAGATGTTAAAATAGTGTCTGAAAATATCATTCGAAATTGGTACAAGTGTGTGTGGAATTGTAACTAAGAGTAAAATTGCCTCTTATTATTTGTTTTCAAAAAAATTGTACACAGTTTAGGGATTTAATAAAAAAAAAAGCTTGACTACTTTGTGTAACGAAAATTACCCATATACTTTGTATGACTGACTAAGTTTCGTTACACAAGGGACGCAATCGTGATTTTGTTTTCATTAAGTCCTTATAAGTAATGGAAAATTCCATTCAAGCGGTAATCCTTTAGTAATACTCAGATGATTTACCAGTATTTACAATTTTACACACACTGTGTAGGGCTGGCTTGACAGAAATGTTTGATGTAACCATTAAATGCATAGTATGAAGAAATGAATAGAGAAGAAATGAATAGAGAAATGTTGTGTTGCCTGCCTGTTACAAATGAATTTGCAAGCATTATGGGCTAATCGAACTGAACTTTGTTTCTATGATTAGATAGAAAATATTTTTGTAAATACAAAGCACAATTCTTTAATACTTGTGTTTATTATAAAAAAATTGTAATGCATAAATTGATATTGTATTGTACTGTATATAAACTGTAAGTGCTGGAACAAATTAAGCAGGAACAAAAGTCTGCATTAAATCTTGATTTATTTATCAGATTTCATTTAATTTTGTGCTGTTCATTTTGTACTGGTTATGTACCAGTGGTATTAGTAATCAGCTACAAAAATATTACTTCACTTCAATACAATAAATAAAATAAAATGCTACAACTGTGGAACAAACTCCTATTTTAATATCAATAATCTTTATTAAGTAAAGTTTCTTTTAATTTTCTTATTGATATTGAGATACAACCTTTTTTTAAAGTAGGAACGAAAAGCAAGAATATTGAATAGCAGAGTTATTCCAACATTGGTACTAAATAACCTAATTGGAGCTAAAAAATTGATGATTTTTTTACCCCTTAACTTAAATAATAGTAAAAAGTTGTTAAGTTGATGCAGATATTATTTTACAAGGTGTAGGGAAAAAACTAAGGTCATTTTAAATTAAACTTGCCTTAGCCCAAAAGTTTACCATTTTTAAGATAATTATGAAATTTTGATTGTTTCAAAAAACACTTTTTTTTACAAAATTTTATTTAGTTGGAACATTTATTTTTCAGATCAAATGTAAATGCATAATTACCTCAAAACCTGTAAATTTTTGGACTAGTAAGTTAGCTTTAAAGTTACATAAAATGATCTCCCTAATCAACCTGTAAAATAATAAAAAACCCAGAATTTTTGTAGTTCATCTATTGGTGCTGTTATGACTAAACTGTTACTATCTTGTGTTAGTAATCAATACAAAGTGAAAAATAAATTTATTAACTGTAATCAACACATTTTTCTTTCCATATCTTTTTGAACTTTTTCTCTATTTTCCTGTTGTTGGATAGAGATTCTAAAAGGCTATCTAGTGAGTTCTTCAGAGCTTGCCATTGCATGAAGCTGAGATGGCTTGTTAGAGATGAATCGCTGCTTTCATTTCTGCAAGTTTCCTCAGTCTTAATGAAATCTTTTAAAGATTTTGTATTGGTCACATTTGCTGGAGAGTGATCATATTTGATTTTTGGTCTTACTTCATTTTCAAATTTTGTCTTAGGGGTAGCCACTGATGCTTTGAAAATTTCCCTAGAAATCATCTCTCCTTGATCTGTATTTAAGAACTGTGTTGCGAGTTGTAATGGAGAATGGCTTTCTGTTTTGGAATATGGTATTTTTGGCATGTCCTCAGACTCTTTATTATCATTGACTTGATTTACAAACTCTAAGATGCTGTCAAGATTATCACCATCCTCATCTTCAACCCCAATCAAATCCTGTTGTAAGCTTAAGCATTTATCAGGAGCCCACTCAAACCTGCCAAAGTTGTCAAAGTTCTTCAGATCCAACCAATCTTCTAGATCTGATGGAAAGTTGTAATTATCGGGTAGAAAAACAACTCCTTTCACTTGGAGCTTATCTAGCCAGGGGAGCAGTTGTGAGTACCAGTTACAGGCATGCCGCAGCAGTATGGAACACATGGACCACACACGACTCAGCACAGCATATGGCATCAGTGACATCCAGTGACTGTCACCACTTTTTATACGGTCTAAGTAAAACACTGATGCTTTTTTAGAGCAAATACATATTCTCAACATGATCTTTGAAAACGCGAGCAATCTTACTAGAACATATTGAAGCATTTGCCTTGTTGGTAAATAAACCTCGTCATCAACTGGTGGCAATGTGTCACTGAAACTTTCAACATCTTTCAAGAGATTCAGCAACAAATATCTTCTCAATGCTACATTGACTTTCTTCAAATTTCTGTATCCAATATCGTTGCGAAATTTTTTATCAAATTTGTATGCAAACCTAGACAGAATAGCACTTTCTTTGTGCAATGGAGATTGCTTGGATAGTACTTTGATTATATTTTTACATGTAGACCTTAATTCATGAATCCCTGAAATCAAACAAAATAATACATGAAAATATCTCGATTCTAGATGAATTGGAAATTGGGCTAATTGATTAATAATGTGAATCTAAAAATCGTTCAAATATAATCGTGGGAATCAATCGCAGCTAACTCCATAAATTTTTGATTAAGTGCCATTTAAACTTACCGGCTACTCGACTACACGAAAATGTATGGACAGGTGGTGGTAACAATGAGGCATCATTCCATGGTTCTAACATTTTAAGATAAGAGAAGAAAAATTCAAAAACTCAAATTTGTAATCAAATCTAGGTTATGTGTAGTTTATTTTTTCTGAAATTCTGACACTTGTCACACTTGAGACTTGACTGACACTTAACTTGACAGTACTGACACCAGCGTTACCATTTTGCTCATTTAACTCATTTTACATTGTTTTACATGTGCGATAATAGCTGTGTCTCAAACAGCCTTAAAAGTTTGTTTTGGTTGACCAACTTCCGACGCGATGCGCGGATTGGATACGCTACGTTACGTTTCGTTTCATTTCGTTCTTAACTTCGTTTGTAGTTAGTTAGTTTTAGTTAGTTAAATATATTTACCGGCTACGTTGACGATTTCAAAATCTTCGAATAAAAATTAAATAGGTAATCCATAATTTTTTATATCTTATTATAAAGTACATAAAATACAATTCCGATAAGACTGCATATTTCTTCAATATACTGCATTATGGGAATGTTTTAAGGTTAATCATGTATTTTGCTTTTTCTTCAACAGCTTTGATTCGATCAACCCATAAATATGCCGAAGAATAAGAAAAAACAAGAGAGCTCCAGCGACAGCGATGAGGGACCAGTCGATGTAAGTGAATTTATCATAATCATCTTAGCCTATATATACTTCCCACTGCAGGGGCACAGGCCCCGTCTCAGAATAAGATAGCTTGGACCGTACACCCCACGTAGGCCCAGTGCATTGGCAACTTCATACACACCATTGAATTTCTTTGCATGCTTGTGCAGGTTTCCTCTATGTTTTCCTTCAACTTTAGACACATGTTAAACTTCAGAAATAATATTGTACACAAATTCCGAAAAAACTCAAAAGTCACGCCTGGGCTCGAACCCACAATGCTCTGATTGAGAGGCCATAGTTTAAACCACTAGGCTATTATTCAGTAGGTGAATTGATTCTAATAAGAAAACTGTCTAATTCAGCAACTGTTGCATTTCAGAGAAACGCACCACCTGAGAAGAAGGCTAAAATGGGCTCGAGGACCGATGATAAAGAGCCCACTTGGGTCTTGGAGGGCAAGAAACTAGTCAAAGTAAGGGAGTTTAAAGGAAAAGTATATGTGGATGTTCGTGAATTTTATGAGAAGAATGGTGAAATGTTACCAGGGAAGAAAGGAATTAGCTTGACACCTGAACAGTGGAGGAAACTACTGGCCTTAGCTGATGAGGTCAATGAGACCATCAGCAGTAAATGCTAATAACCTAATTGTATCTTGTTGCTTGTGTGATTAAAGTTGAATCCTTTGTATGTCTTTTGATTTATCAGGTGGCCTGTCGATTGCAGCTATTGCTTCATGGCAAGGCAAATAATATAAATATATTATAGAACAGACTGTGCAACATATTCAATCACCAACTGTTGCATTTATGTCGTAGATCACCCAGGGTTTTGTCAGTGAGCAGTAGATCTTGGATCTAATCTAATACAGTTGGCCACCCCTGATCTATAAAAATATGGGTGTTTCAATAAACCCCTCACTTTTTTAAATGACGAACTGTGAGTTTTTCTTACTCCGAATCAAGAGTGCTATTGACTTTGATGATTAAAATAAAATTTCCCTAATTTTCTTTACAATTTTTGTGACTACCCGTATAAAAGGTATGAAAAAAACATCGCAAAACCAATATATACAAGAATTGCTCGTTTAACCCTTCGGATGCCTTGTACCGGATCCGTACCCAATTTAAGGCTTTCTTTTTGTATTTTTTTTAAATCTGTATCATTGGATTTATATGAAACCGTTGAGGCTAGAATGCACGACTTTTTTTTTACATTCGGCATACGAAAGGTTAAAGGTATTAGATAGATAGTTAGATAAATGTGGTACTCACTTTCAAATACTTTACAGTGAAAAGAAGTTTTTTTATGGATATTGTTAGTAGGTAGGGAATGGCACTTTTGGAAGGCAGGGCAGGATTTGGAGGTCTGAAGGCCGCAGGGGCATAAAAGGAAAGGAAGCCCCTTGGCCACAAGTTATTTTCCATACAAAATGACCCATTTTTTTTCAGTCGAGATTTCATTAAACAATTTTTCGATTTCTGATGTGGGAGCCCCTCTATTCTGTGGAGGCCCCTGTTGGCAGGCATAATAAAATCAGAATGAAAAAACAATTTTATTTATTTTATAAAGATCTGTCACCAACGCTTGCATTAAAATGTGTGGAAGTTAACTTATAAAAGAATATCATATAAATAAATGAAACAGGTACAAAACTTGAGCTGTTTGTTCTGATAAAAATTATTCAACAAATTTTATTACATAATTGAGTATAATTATAATTACGTTAATATAAATTTCCATTGGCATTTTTCATGGAAGTATATTGCTTATTAAGAAGGTTGAATTAATTTGAACACACTGCCTGTCTCGGTCATGCATGATTTAACTGGCACAACTATACTAATGCTAGGTAGTGCTGGTCTAATGTTGCCCTTAAGAGCAATGTTTGTTTCTTGAACAAACAATCTTGAAGATATTTTATTTATGTGTCACCTCTTGTATTTCCTAAGACTGTCATTAAGGCCGACTTGCATGTACTAGAATCCTATATAAGCAAGGGTTACTGCCGTAATGTATGAAACTGTCATTCCTAACACAGTTTTACCAATTTAATTTTTTTACTTTAGATCATGCAAGCGGTCTTAAAAATGGTAGCTTTAACAGTCTATTTTGTTTCTAGGCTTAAAAACAAAATTGATAACCTAAGTTATGGAAGATAGTTTCATACATTTTGACACTATGTAATCCTGGGTTGGCACCTAACTCGGAGTTATACACCGTGAAATTTTAGTGGTTGTTTTCCCGAAACGATGTGATTTAGTATCGATTGTACAATCGATTTATAATTACTATTTTGACTAGAGTCAAAAATCCAACTGTGAAAAACGAAAGTCGAAAATGGCCGCAAACCAATAGTAACGCTTCGTTGGTACAAGTAGCGTACGATCGTACGATAGGTTAGGTACCAACGAAGCGTTACTATTGGTTTGCGGTCATTTCCGACTTTCGTTTTTCACAATTGAATTTTTGACTCTAGTCAAAATAGTAATTATAAATCGATTGTACAATCGATACTAAATCACCTCGTTTCGGGAAAACAACCACTAAAATTTCACGGTGTATAATAGTTAAAACTCTGGTCTGTGTAAGTCCACCTTGCACTGTTGAGGATGACAGTTCCATACATCTTGACACTGCTTAACCTTAGATTAGTACTTAACTCTGAGTTATATACTTAGCTAACTCTGGGCTGGGCAAGTTCCGCATTAGAGTTTAAAACTAATATAAATCACAAGACACTGGCAAAAAAGAATTGCTATGCAATCTAAAACTTTGAAATCTTTAGATAATGTTATTAAATATAAATGCATGTTTGGTAGGAAATCTAAAATTATCATAACCAAGATATTGTTAACACATTCAGACTTAAATAAATACAATTGGTGATACATAATAAGCAGCTTCAATTGTTAAAAATTGGACTGATATGGTCACTATGACCAATTAAATCTATCCATTGGATATTTAGGATATCAAAGATTAGTAAAACATGGAGTCATGCGATGACAATAACAATAGTAGAAAAATATTTTCGTCTATCAGTTTCCTTAAATGGAAAAATTCATTAGTAAAAAGAACTACAGAAAATTTATATTTGTTTAAGTAGGTATATAAAAAATCCACCCATATTCTATATGGCGTAAGAGGTATGACTAGTATTTCTAGTAACATTTGGTACATCCCAGCTTGCACTACTGCTAAAGATATAAACAAGCCCATGGCTGGCTTGACCTAGTGACTTAATATTACTTTTGCCGACCGTAAACGACAAAAATTATAAATATATGCCCACAATGAGATTCATTTCATTATGTCCACAGAACCGCTACCAATCATACTTAAAACTAGATATGCGCATTCATTTCACATTGGGTGATTTCACTAAAATTCCCTAAATGCCACACTCAGAGATGTCATTCATTTTAATAGAGCCTAAATTAATTACATTAATTAAAACTACGTAAAACCGTCTCTAATGTTCGATTAAATTTTAATAGACGTCCCTGAGTGCGACAGAAAGTCCTTTACACGCACTTTCATTATAAAATATAGTTACCATAACCTTTATAAATATAAATTGTGAACTAGACTGGACACCTACATACTTATTTAATTTTTGGCTTGATATGGAAACAATTGATTTTGAAGTGTTCGCACATTTCCTGTACCTGAAAAGACAATATTGATTATTTTTTTTTTAAATTAAAAACGTGCATTAACTCGTTGAACGCCGTGCAAAAAAGCCTGATGTTCCATTCAAGCCGCTGGGGACAGATGTGAGTGATCGTGTACTGTACCGTTCAGGCCACGGAGGTTACAGGTGAGCCTTCGGCCGGTCGGACTTCAAACATTTTTTACAGGCCACACAGTACAGATACCGTGCAACCGTGCAAAAACGATAGCGAGGTGAGCCGCGCGGCCCTGCAGAACAATTTAGTCGGCTTGGTTCTCGCGTAAGGCAAAAGACTTGGAATTTTTTACGATTTTCGCCACTTTGGTAGGGTTGTGCTGAAGTTGACCAAATAAAGTAAATATTCCGGTTATATTACTCAGCTAGTATAGGTAACACCACGAGAGTTAGGCGAATAATTGGAATTACACACACAGCTACAAAAAATACTGATTGCAAAAAAGTAGTGAATGAATGAAATTAATGAGTGAATGAAAATGTGAGTTATACGATCTTATGATGAAATATCTACGCAATACTATGCATATTATATTTTTTCTTTTATTACTATTACTATTTTTAAATAAAAGAATTTGAAACTGATAAGAAATATTCGTAACAAAAAATCGGTATTTTATAAATAGCGAAAAATATGCTTGTCTGATTTAAATAAAATAGATCAAAATATTTTATTTTCTGTTTTGTTTGAACTAGATGTATTTTCCTAAATAGTTCTTAAGTTGAGTCTGTTGAACTTGCTATCGGTACGAATAAATGTCAAAATCCCGCTGTCATTACATGACGTGTTGTTGTGTGCGTGACCTCAACTCTCATGGCGTTACCTATAGTATGTTTTTTTACTAAAATTTTATAAATAATAAAAAAACGTGTGGTATGGTATCATATTTCTAATCAATTAGTAACAGAAAACCATAAAGCGATTTTTGTCGATTTTCGTGTTTTACAAGGGGCCCAAATGGGTGGACTCAGAAGGCCCACATGTGGGCCGCGTGGCGTAAAACGTGTTAAGAATAAACTCGTAGAGTTTGAATCGCGTTAGCATTTGTGTAGGTTTGTGGGCGGATCTACATATTATGTAATAGTACATTACTGCAGAGACCAGTAAGTAAGCCATCCTGAACGAGTAGAAGTTTGATACGAGGCCAAGATGGCAATTACTGGGCGAAGCTTGTATAGTGCTTTTCTCAAAAATGAAACAAGTTGATAAAAATAAAGTAAAAGTACACATTGAAAAATAAAGAAAATCTACGACCCGTCATTAGCTACTCACTCGCTAACCTATGTCTGTCTATGGTATGATTGTTTTTTTATAGGTACCTGGCGGCGATGTTTAGATATCTTAGTGTTGCCGGATAATCGATTATCAATTAATCGATTATTTTCCCCCTGAATATTATCCAATCGATGTATCGATTATATCGATATAATCGATACTAAGATTCATACAATTATATCGATTATAATCGGTCAAGTGCACGATGTAATCGATTATATCTACATAATCGATTTAATCATTTAAATTGTAAAATATAAACAATATTAAATCGATTAAATTGTAAAATATTAACAATCGATATAATCGATTTAATCGATATAATTGTATGAATCTTAGTATCGATTATATCAATTTAATCGATACATCGATTGGATAATCGATATTTAGATTATCTGTGCGCCGCAATTATAATCGACGATTAATCGATTCACCAACAACTGTTCGGCAATCTGCCAACTTTAAATTACAAACGTCATAATTTTAATAAGAATTTTCTTAATTTTGAAACATTTGAAACACGAAAATTGTAATTACAACAACAAATTAGTGAAAAATATTCCAGTTATTTAATCAGAGAACTCACATTTGCATACATCCTCTTAAGTGTGAACTTTTTTAATAGTTTAAGTTTTTCACAGACGTAGAGCACGGGTTCCAAATTTGAACACTTGATGAATTTCATACTTACTTCCTGGACAGTTCGAGAGTAGAGCATGGGTTCCAAATTTAAACACTTGATTTGTAATGGAATTTCATACTTACTTCCTGGCAGCTCGAGATTACTTCCTGGCAGCTAGCAGCTAGTCTCCAGGATGCGTTACTTTCTACGACGTTTTTGATGACGTAATGGCAACATTTCATACCATTTTTGAGAAAAGGCTTTTTAAGCTGTAGCCCAGCTCCGTAAATACATACAGAACAGGGTGTCCCAGAAACCGACGATAATCCGTTAAGGGCTGATAGACCTACTAATTACCTACCAGAATATCACATTTTGGGTTTAGTAAAAATATTTTAGTTTTCGAGATATTGACATTTTTGCAAAAATCTCGATTTTTCTCCCTCAGTTGAGTTTTTAGTCTGCCACAGCCTCAAATGACCGAATTTAGTAAATCTGATTACTGATAAATATTGCAGAAAAGATGGGCTTTTAAACGTGATATTATTTTATTTTAATATTTAGTCAAACTTGGGTGAAAAACGACTTAAGAGACAGTTTTCAGATATTTTACTGTTTCATCCCGTAACTTTGGTCGTCCATGGTTTAAAAAAAAATAACTATGCTAAAGTGGCATTGGATATTAAAAATATGCCTAGCTAATGTAGTTTACAAAATGGTATAACACTTACTTATTTGTTCAATAATTTCAAATTGATTGCTATTTCATTACTGAAGAAGCTACTCAAGTGAGCCGCCATTTAGACTGAGGACGGCAGAATTATTGTTTTTAAAAGGCTGGTAAAGTTGAATTAAAATTTCGAATAAAATTTAAAAAAAAAAATTCGTATTTTTAAATCGATTTTGCTTTGTTTTTGGTTAGCGTGTCACTACTTTTAGTAGATTGCGAATTTTCGTTGCTGGTACATGAAAAATTTCTTATCTTGTCGGTGTTTTTTTAGTAATTAGTGACTACAATTTGAGCTTCTTCTGGAATGAAATAGCAATAAATTTGAAATTATTGAACAAATAAGTAAGTGTTATATATACTATTTTGTAAACTACATTAACTAGGCATATTTTTAGTATCCAGTGCCACTTTAGCGTAGTTATTTTTTTTAAAACTATGGAGGACCAAAGTTACGGGATGAAACAGTAAAATATCTGAAAACTGTCTCTTAACCCGTCGCGCGATCGGCCACCGTTCACGCAAAATGCCCTACGCGACCAACGATTTTTGGTTCAATCTGTTTACGTACTACATGCTAGAAAAATGAAATTGTGCTTTTATACGATAATTATATACTGAATGTTATATATCGTTAGAAAGCTGAGATTACACACTAGGTTTCTAAAATATCATTGCTATTTCTAACTCACCTGATAGTAACGAAAATAATGTATTATTGTTTCGTTTCAATTATTTACACTCTAACCTCAAAACATTTTACTACATAGCTAAATTTACTGACACATTCCACATTTCCACTATTGCCACTACACTATTTTGAACATAATTAGTTTAAGAATCGATTACACACATTAGTTTACCATATCAATACTTTTCACTCCATAAAAACAACAACAAAAACAATCCCGCACAACTCGCATCCGTAACAGATTGTATCGGACTGGTGCAAAATTTGTTTGCCGTTACATTTTTATTAATTCACCAAAAATCAACGGATGCTTGAATTTTGACCAATAAGAATTAGTTTGACGCAAAAATGACAACAGACTTGGAAAAATATAGCCAATAGCCTGAAAGTTAAACGAAACTAATAAAATAAATTGGCCAATCACGAACAATTCGTTATGCGCCACTGCGGCGCGCGGGACGCTACCGGCCCGAAAAAGTTACGCGCCAGAGCGGCGCGCGGGACGTTCCACGGGTTAAGTCGTTTTTCATCCAAGTTTGACTAAATATTAAAATAAAATAATATCACGTTTAAAAGCCCATCTTTTCTGTAATATTTATCAGTAATCAGATTTACTAAATTCGGTCATTTGAGGCTGTGGCAGACGAAAAACTCTACTGAGGGAGAAAAATCGAGATTTTTGCAAAAATGTCAATATCTCGAAAACTAAAAGATTTTTACTAAACCTAAAATGTGATATTCTGGTAGGTAATTAGTAGGTCTATCAGCCCTTAACGGATTATCGTCGGTTTCTGGGACACCCTGTATAAAGAGCCTCAAGCCATTGTAGACATAGCATACCGTTATCCAAGACAATTTTTGACAAAGCTTGTATGGTAACTAACTGACAATCTAACTAAAAATAACGAATAGAAATGTTATCGCTTGTAGTACGTCCTTCCACTGGATTTGTGTCTTCGAATTATTTTTTAATGGCGTCAACATCCCTATTTCCGGCAAACCGTTTTAGCGTGAAAGAGATACATCTATCCATCCATTCCATATCTACAAAATTGCGCGTTTACAATAATAGTTACGAGTGTGTGTTGAGTGCTTACCACTCTCGTGCCGTAGTGGATATGCGCCAGCGAGCAGGCAAGGGTGAGCGCGAAGAGGAGTGTGAGTTCAGCGGGCGCGGGGAGTATCCCGGCCAGCGCCGCCGCCGCCGCCAACCCGTAAGGCAGCAGCAGCGGGTTCCACGCTTCGCAGCGCGTGTCGCTCATCTGCGCCACGATTAGACGGCACTGCCGGGAAATTGAGGTTGTTCATCGTCATTATCACCCCAGCCTATACAGGGTAATTTTTTAATCAGTGCACAAATTTTGATATGTGATTTTTTGATCGTTGATAGATCACGATTATATGTACAAGATTTTTTTTAAAATTTTGAAATTTGGGTTGTTCATAGTAATTCATCCAATAATTGGTCGAGTTACTATGAAAAACAATAAAAATAAGTGATATATATTATAACGAAAAATACTCATAATAAGCTTTTAGACAAATTAGAACTGTATGGTATAAG
Source organism: Archips crataeganus (assembly GCA_947859365.1). Taxonomy (NCBI): domain Eukaryota; kingdom Metazoa; phylum Arthropoda; class Insecta; order Lepidoptera; family Tortricidae; genus Archips; species Archips crataeganus. The sequence goes on from OX402053.1 coordinate 16,577,054, forward strand.
AGGCAACATGCATCGTTGGTTCGAATCTTACTTAAGCCAGCGAACTCAGTGTAAAGAAATAGTAAGGGAGGAAGGGAACTCTTTACTTCATCATAGATCAAATTACAAAAAAAATATGTTCGTAGTTCCTCAAGGAAGTGTGCTTGCACCACTGCTATTTTCTTTTTACATAAACGATCTTCCAGAAGCTGTCGACTATCCGGCGATACTGTTTGCTGATGATACCTCTATAGTAATACCATGTTCTGATGTTACAACGTACGAGCAAGAGATAAATCGAACTCTTCATCAAGCGATACAGTGGTTAGAAAGCAATAACTTGACATTAAATATAGACAAAACCAAGATCATTCAATTTCGAACCAATAGAGGCAAAAATAAGGAGTTAAGTATATCATATCAAGGGAAAACTGTCAATGTAGATGGTAATATCAATTCAATCAATTCTTGGTATACTAATCGATGAATACTGTAACTTTAATTTGCACGTAGAGTATGTTTGCGATAAATTAAACAAATTTGTGTTTCCTTTGAGAAAATTACGAGATACAGTTTCGCGAGAGGCAGCTTTGGTGGCATATCATGGATATATCATGTCCACTCTTCGCTATGGCTTGGTCATATGGGGCAATTCCAGAGATATGAAAAAAGCCTTTATAAAGCAAAAAAAATGTATCAGAACGATCTTTTCGTTAAAACCCCTTGACTCATGTAGACCTATCTTTAGAGAGCATAAACTTTTATCCCTGCCATCATTGTACATTTATGAAGTATCTGTTTTTGTATTTTTAAATAAACATTATTTTTCTCGTAATTGTGACATTATATGTTACAATAATCGCACGTCTAGGCAGCGAAATCTATTGTACGTACCTAAATCGCGCCTTAGACAAACAAGTCGTAATGAACTAAAACAATTACTTTGCTCACCCGCGACCTTACAATAGTTACGTTTATGCAAGAAATGTGCGTTCATGCAGTTCCTCCACCTCCACACTGTACGAACACACACAAATCACATAAACCCAACCATCACCACCACCAAGCTACACTGACGCGTTTCGAACTCAACCAGAGCTCATCTTCAGAGTTACCACAACCGTATGCTATGCTACCAAATGTTAAACTAACAAACCAAAACAAATGTTTTAACTTGTCACTGTAACTTCTCAAGTACCCACTTTATTTTTCTTATTCTCAAACTACCCCACAAAAATTAACTTTTATTGACATATTATAAAACTACCTTGATTTTTTTTGTTTATTTATTTATAAGGCATATTTAATTAATACTAACTGTTCAAATTCGACCCAAGCCGCAGTAAAGGAGAAGATACTAAATTTACCTGTTCATTAATAATAGACCCCATAGTGTTGTACCTAATTATTTCCATGCATTCCAGAGCATCCAGACGCAACCCCTTGCCGCAATAATGTAACACTTCATAAGAATCTGAATCTAACAATGAATGATTTGATTCCAACAAATGTTTTGCAAAATTCGATCTATCTGGATGTTCATTCCTATATGCCGAAACATGCTCTTTAAATCTAGTATTAAAACTTCGGCCTGTCTGTCCTACGTATATCCCATTGCAGTCATTACAAGTAAGCTTGTATACCCCCGATCTAGTTCCCTTATAAGGGAGTAAGGACCATCATTGCCAAGAAGAATGCGCCGCAAGAAACTTGGCAGTAAGTCATCTTTTCAAATTAAAATATAATAAATAATATAAATAAATAATATAATAATAAAATTAAAAAAAAAAAAAAAAAATTCAAGGTAGTTTTAAATATGTCAATAAAAGTTAATTTTTGTGGGGTAGTTTGAGAATAAGAAAAATAAAGTGGGTACTTGAGAAGTTACAGTGACAAGTTAAAACATTTGTTTTGGTTTGTTAGTTTAACATTTGGTAGCATAGCATACGGTTGTGGTAACTCTGAAGATGAGCTCTGGTTGAGTTCGAAACGCGTCAGTGTAGCTTGGTGGTGGTGATGGTTGGGTTTATGTGATTTGTGTGTGTTCGTACAGTGTGGAGGTGGAGGAACTGCATGAACGCACATTTCTTGCATAAACGTAACTATTGTAAGGTCGCGGGTGAGCAAAGTAATTGTTTTAGTTCATTAATATGGACCTCCGCAAAGTAACGCCTGATTCAATAAATTAAACAAGTCGTAGTCCGTACAAAATGTGCTTGAAAATATTTAACAAGCTTCCTAAGGACATTAAAGATCTTCCTCTTCGACATTTTAAGAAGAAATTACGTGTATGGCTGTGCGAGTTGTGTATCTACTCTGTTAATGAATTTTTTAACATCCCAACTAAAAATAGATAAATATGTTAGTAATAGATTTTTTTTTTTTTTAGATAAAATAAGAATAATCCTGCATTTGTCTGCTTTATGTTTTCAGCAAATACAGGAATATAATATTTTGCATGCTCATTAGAGCAGAGTATGGTAGAATAGAAATCACAATTGTAAAATCTTATGTTACCTACCCATATTCCGCAAATAAACATTTCATTTCATTTCATTTCATTTCACTGAAATTTGTTATTTTAACGACACTGAATCACATATTAAAATTTGTGCACTTAAATATTAAAAAAATACCCTGTATACGTTCCAGTTCCACTGCAGGGCACAGACCTCTCAGAATGAGAGGGCTTGGGCCGTAGTTCTCATGCGGGCCAAGTGTGGATTGGGAACTTCACACACACCATTAAATTTCTTATTATAAGGTACGTGCATTGTGCAGGTTTCCTCACGATGTTTTTCTTTAACGTAAAGCTCATGGTAAATTTTAAATGCAATTTCGCACGTAAATTTGGAAAAACTCAAGAGGCGTCTGAGTGGCCACAAGTCAAACCACTAGGCTACCACGGCTTAGCGACAACAACACGACAGCATTCGCGGCGAACAGTGCCTCTACCATGAGTTTACACTAGTTTACGTGACCGTACTCGCTAGCGACGGCGTAAATGATTTGTATGGAGAATTGCACTTCCGTAAGTGACCGCTAGAGGCGCTGTACAATTCTCCATACAAATAATTTACGCCGTCGCTAGCGAGTACGGTCACGTAAACTAGTGTAAACTCATGGTAGTGGTACAGGTTGCACGCTCGCGACGAATACGCTGCGCGCTCGCTCCGCGTTTAAAAGTTTTTTGAATTTTCTTAAAATATGTATGAAAATAAACTTTAGACACAGCGTTGCCTTTCGGACACGCTATGCATTTAAGGGTTAATACATTCGCAAATCGCCAGTGTGATAAGGCTCAAAAGGTTGCTACAGATATTATTTACGTGTGAGGGAATGTCTGAGTCCCGTGAGATCGGGGGGCTCTGGGTAAGAGCCCCATGTCCTTTTATGAATAAGACGGTACTGATTATAACCATGTGAGAGCATTAATTACTTACATTAATATTAGAGAATATGGTCCCAGTGAGTATGTAGAAGACGCGCGGCTGGCGGTTGATGATGTCAGCGGGCGAGTACAGCGCCCACGCCGAGCTCAGCAGGAAGAAAGCCAGCAGCGGCACCAGGGGCCGCGCGGCCTCGCAGAAAGAGCGCAACTTGCCCGTGCGGTCGCGGTATGACCTGCGACATGACAATAAGTAATAGTACTAACGTACAGAAGGATCACTCTCGAAAAAAAGTCATCGCTTGTTGCAAAAATCACAGAAAAAAAAATAATTACGCGCGACGCGGCTAGCGTGCGCACCGAACACCGAGCGACAACCTACTGCCATACGCCTGCCCGGGAGGCGCGCCGGCCGAACATACCTAAACTGCGGAGTGAAACCCCCCTGCTGCGACATGAGAATTATCGTTAACTCAACTATAATATATTATGTTTCTGACTAACGCATCCACTGTTGACCTTTTTATCCGAACTTCCGCTAACTTCACCCCGTGCCTCAAACTCGCGTTCACTTAACTCACGCCCAGCCCAGTGTCTTAACCCTTAACCAGGCTACGGGATGTTATGTCACCCAAATACATGTATTTAAAAATAAACTTTATTTATTGCAGATTATGATACAAATTTGATAATAACAAAGTAAAAAGTGTCCTGGTTAAGGCGTAAACGAATACATTATTGTAGTGTGTTAGATGAACTCACAGTAGCGTTCAAAACAATCAGTGTGGGTCAGCGAAATGCTCATAATATTTTTTTTTTATAATATTATGTGTTCAAGGCGCTGAATGAGTTAAAAAAAGTTTCTGGAACTTTCATATTTAAAGACCTTCCACACGTTTGTGTGTTTGAGTTCCAAACCTTTGTGTTATTCATGTGACAGACCTGCGGCTTTATTTGATCATGTCATAGTAACATCGTACTGCATGACATGGCGTCTTTATAACATTTACTCTGAAAAAATTCTACGATGGGTCAATAATTAAACCAATAGATAATAATAATAATAATAAAATAATAAATCTTTATTTATCATACTAAAAGTTACAAAACATAACAACTTATAGACTAAACATATTTAAAAAGGAAACATGTTACGTATACCTGAACTAGGAAAAAAAATTTCCTGTGTTTCAGGTGTAAAATAAGGAATACATACAAAACAAGTCTTAAATATTTAACCACATTAAAAAAACAAAAGAAAAAAAAAATCTTAACATTTATAACATAGAACTACAACTCTTACAAACTATATACCTATCTAAGCATATTTATTTTAAGACTGACAATAATTTTTCTGTATCCTCATAGGACATTTGTTGAAGTGCTGTTTGGAGAATTATCTTAACTTTATTATAATTAAGGGAGTAAATGTCTAATTGGGCGTTTAATCTATTGTAAAGAAGTGGTGCTAGGAATGCGTAAAATCTAGATGAGAAGGGATGTTTTTTGTTTATATTTCGAGGGCAAACAGTATCTTGCCGTCGTTTTTTTGTCATATTTATATTATAAGGAAGTGCGGCGTGCTGTTTTAGTACTGTGCTTATTATAAATAGTTGTCTGACAGTTAGAACTTTACAGGATTTATAAAGGAGGTCCGTTGGATATAGGAAAGTGCGATTAGTAGAGACTTTGAGAATAGCTCGCTGTGCTCTCTCAATGGTTAGCATTGCCGATTTATGTGTACCACCCCATGAAGTAATACAATAAGTTAGTAAAGATTGACACAGAGCGAAGTAAACTTGTCTAATAGTTGTAGCATCCACGCATAGGCGTAAATTTTTGAAGACAAACATTAGTTTACGGATCCTTCCACTTAAAGCCTCGATATGTTGCTTAAAAGAGAGTGTTTCGTCTATTATTACACCCAAGTATTTAATATTATTGGCCATTACAATGCTTGGACAATTGCATGGGTTTGCACTAGAAACATCACAACAGTGAGAAATCAGTGCTGACTTATTTGTTGTGGTTAACCTCGTTTTACGCATTGTGAATTGCATATACTTCGTTTTAGATGCATTTAGATGACCTATACTTACTTATAAATATTCCAGAGTATGACGGTCTGGCTGGTGAGCATCGCGGAGAAGTACAGGGTGAGCTCAAACACGAGAGTGGGGGTGATGCCGCCGGGAAGCGGCACGTGCCACGCCTCCGGGCCCGTCAGCGATGTCACCAGCAGAAGCAGGCACGAGCCCTGACACAGATCAGATATGACTTGATCGCACGTACCGAGCAAACGGCTGAGACAGTAAAATGTTTCTCGGCCGAGACAGTGATGTAAGCGAGTAGCTCGGTTGCACCATTTCAAAATATGGTAAGGGGCATTCAGCTAATTTTACAGGAGAGCGAAAAAACATGTTTTGTCTCAGCCGTACCAAATTTTGCAATATTTGTTCAAAAAGTGATACTTTCTTGGTTAACTAGATTAAGACGAATAACCAGGTACTTCTATGTAGGTATGTTTAATTTCTTAGGAATATTACATGTTTTATCTGAAATTATGTACCATACTGGCTTTTGAAATGAGCTTATTGATTATCGTTTGGCCACATCAAACCTGATAGTACTAGGTTTTTGAAAGAGTTTTGTACCATACTAGGTTTTGAAATGGTCAAGCCCATTTTTTCGTCTACTTACTAGGTTTGGAGGTACTCGTATCTGTGAAATTGAGCGAGGTAGGCCTCTAAATGTTTTTGTATCCTGTAGGCACTTGCTAGAAACCACGTTATATGAAAAAAAGGCAAATTGATTTTTTGAGAGTTATGTATGTATGTATGTATGTATGTATGTATGTAAACTCTTTATTGCACATAAAAATAAAAAATACAAATACACAGAGAGGAGAACAAAGGCGAACTTATCCCTAAAAAGGGATCTCTTCCAGCTAACCTAGTTAAGAGAAATACATTTATTATATAGTGGAAAAGCAGACAGTAACAAGAGAGTTACTAGGTCTTGAAATGGTGCAGCCGAGCTATTCACACGTTTTGAAATTAGCAGTCAGCTCAATTCTATTGAGACTACACGTGGCCGAGTGGCGAGACAGTGCATGTTCAGAACTTCCGAGTGAGCGAGCGAGACAGTGCCTAGTACGTACTCGGCCTAGTAAGTAGAACGGGAGCCGAACACTGTCTCGCCTGTTTACTCGGTATGTGCGATCAAGGCTCGACTTATTTTGTGTGGGGCCGCGAAGCATTTCATGATTTCACCCGCCGTTTTTTTTCATACATAGTAAATAAATAAATATTGAGTTAAAAGGCCCTTTAGAGTAATAAAAAGTTAGTATCCAATACGACAATGTTTTAACTTCGACAGCATAGCTTAGCTAGGTATTACATAATGTACTGCACATAATTAATTAAATTTAATTCTTGATTATCTTTTTGACGACAAGAGTGTTTTAAAAAATACTTTGTTTGACCTGATGTTCCCTTAAACTTATAGGAAATCATAAATAACACAGTGTATTATAATATAATATTACAATTGCAAATGAATATGGGAAGCTGAATAATGTAGGTACATATACATAATCATTAAATACCCAGACTTCGGCTGGCAGAAATAACAGGTTACGCTATTGAAATATTTACCAAACCAACCGTTACGTTTTTATTCGATTTAAAGTCAATGTTACCTATTTAATTGGGGATGTCTATTTTTTTGCAATGTATAGTAAATCGAAAACCATTTCGAGATAAATGCTTTTTAACTCGTTTTCTGTAGTTATTTAATTTTAATATTATGTAATGAATTTATTATATAACAAATAAGCAATGACCTTCATTTGACATTGGTGTAAATTGCGCGACCGGTTCAAGTCATACTTTATTCTGTGTGGTTAGAATTCTTCACAATTTACGCGTGGATTATACTACGGAGTTTGATTTGGACCCGCTGTCTGACATCTAGCACTTTGTCAGTGCCAGTAAAGTGACACAGTGTATAGTGTAACACTACGCAAAAAATAATTAAAGGGGTTGCCTTATCGTAGGCATTTAGATAGATTTAGAAATTAGGTATTGTGGGAGCCCTCTATTATAATATGACGTCATCAACTAAAATAGTTTCAATAATTAATTTTGAAAAAAGTAGAGAACTAAATGACACAATATTGAAATTAGTTTCTTATAATTGACTTTTCTATAAAAAAAAAAAATATAAAAACCATGGGTATTTTTTTTAGACATCCCCAATTAAGACATGACATTTAAATGGCGTAAGTGACAGTGAGCCACAAATGTATGCACTTACGATCATGGTGAAGTCATAGCCCCAGGGTAGGAACATTACGCCAGTGTTGTATTTCTCCCAGTGCGTGAGGTAAAAGTTAAGGAAGATGTTCCAGATCACGAAGAACATCCGCAGTGGACTCAACTCGTTTCTGCAACAAACAATCAAAAAAATTAAGTAAAAAATAATACAAGGCAAGTATGTCGTTTTTCTGTATTGTTTTCCATGTGGTGTACAAAAACGAATTATTGTATTGTATAATCTTATTGACAGCCTTGACAACATTTCATATTTCTAAGACTATAATTTGATTCGTTTTCTGTATTCTGTTTGGAAAGAGAAAGACGCTGATAGTTTTAAATTTCCACTAGGATTATTAATTAATTTGTTACAATTTTTTAAAGATGTGCCTATTCTAAAAGAGCGTAACGATAGAATAGATCCATTACTTTTATCAGTCTCTATTAAAAAAAGTGATGACGTAAATTTGACGTAAAGGTTGTTATCAAATTTAAAATTATGACAGCTCTTTTTTCTAGTGTAAAGGGTAAAGGAAACATATCTATTCTGTGGACGTATTCGTAAGTACATATATGTTTTTAAATTTGTTGTATTTTTTTAAATATGGACAAATAAATTATAATAAATATTTTTCCGTGTTCAGGAGGCGAAACTCTTTCGATTCCTGCAGTAATTTTCAGGTGTTAAAAAAATTAAAGGTTGTAAAAAAACATCATCACCTTTGTTTATGGACGCCTTTCCCGCATCCCACTTCTGGTGTTAATTATTTATGAGAAACACCCGGATGAGCGCGCCACTCCAGCATAGGAAATAATGTTTTTTTTAATCGCAAGGACACAGATAAGATAACACGTTATGTATATACATAAATACTATGTTCTTCCTCACAGGCAAGCATTACATTGTCCAGCATTGACTGACAATGAGTTAGAAACACAAATTTTGTATTACATTTAAATAGTCTGTAAGTCACAACGGTCAATGATAATGGCAACTCCGAAAATAAGTTTTTAGTCAAGTTCTAGATACTTACAGGTTGGGGACCGGGGTATTGATCATCTCTGTATACGTATATTTGAACAACAAACATTGTAAACATAATATAAATTGTCAAGGCTGTCACGACCTTTCCACTCTCAATTACTGATTCATCTTTTTCTATGCTTTTATGATTACTACGTTACGGTTCAGATCAGAGCCCATAATTTACTGGCTATTTGATATAAGAATGAACAATAGAATAATTTAAAACAAAATTGTGCGATTGCACAAACAGAAATTTACTCTAGATAATCGTGATAACTGTGGACATATAACTTTGCGAGACAAGTTTTCAGTATTCAGCAATTTCTATTATTACAGCAATAATGGAGGAGCATAAGTAAGTTTGTTTCATAAAAAAATGTAGCCTCGACTAAAAAAGTATTTGTCTTGCCGAATTTCGTTAAGATTAGTTTAGTCGACCAAATAGCCTAGTGGTTAGAGAACCTGACTACGAAGCTTGAGGTCCCGGGTTCGATTCCCGTGTCAGGGCAGATATTTGTATGAAAAATACGAATGTTTGTTCTCGGGTCTTGGGTGTTTAATATGTATTTAAGTATGTATCTATCTATATAAGTATGTTTATCCGTTGCCTACTACCCATAACACAAGCTTTACTTAGCTTACTTTGGGACTAGGTCAATTGGTGTGAATTGTCCCGTGATATTTATTTATTTTATTTAAGGCGTTGACGTGCCAAGAGTGAACCAACATACAAAAACATTTTCTCAATTCTAATATATAGTATAGGTACCGGACGACCGGATAGCTTAGCGGTTAGAGAACCTGACTACGAAGCTCGAGGTCCCGGGTTCGATTACCGGTCGGGGCAGATATGTGTGAGAAATATGAATGTTTGTGCTAGAGTCTTGGATTTTTAAAATTTATTTTTATCTATATTCATACAATTCATACTAAATACAAACTGAAACATAGATGCACAGAAAAAAACCCCAGAAAAAAGACCAATGCTGGGAATCGAACCCAGGTCCTCGGCATTCCGTGCCGCGTGCATACCCCTACCCCACCACTGGTCAGGACTCAGGAGTTTACACGCAAATTTTTCCTATGCATCATATATTCCAGCCACATCATCACTAAACTTATGCAGTAAAAGTGATGATGTTGGGGTTTGCGGGGGCGGGGCGGGGGGGTGCGGGGGTATTAAAGGGGGATATATAATACATGCATAATATAGTTGCACCCGTGCGAAGCCGGGGCGGATCGCTAGTTTATTTATATATTTATTATTTATTTAAAGGATTTATTACCGGCCAAATATGCTGTAGAGGCAGGTGGGTATGAAGACAGCAGAGTAGGAGTCCAGTCCGTGGTCGAACAGCTCTCCGAGCGGCCCGCTGGTGCCGGTCCGCCGTGCTTGCTTGCCATCAATGCCATCTGCGAAGTCACCAGCAAATATTACAGCAAATATTAAATAATACAGACAAAGGAAATTGTATTGTTTTATTGGATAGGTATCAATATAATCGGAAAGTTTTAGATATCGTTCAAGGGGACGGTTTTACAGTTTTACGTAAGGACCCTACAATTACATTTCACAAAGATCTAAAGAGACTAATAAAAGGTTCTTTGTTTGCCTTTGAAACCGAACAACAAAAGAATTTTGTAATTCCCATGAATCCGCAGGCGCCAATTCTATATGGATTACCTAAAATTCATAAAGATGATGTGCCTGTTCGTCCAGTTGTCTCATACGTGAGTGCTCCAGCATATAAATTGGCGAAGAAATTAAATAGTATTATTCGTGTGAAGGCTTCCTTTAAACCTTCTTATAGTTTAAAAAATGGTTTAGATTTGGTTAGTAAAATTAAGGACATCAGCATACCGCCGAATGCAACGTTGCTTTCTTTGGATGTAGACAGTTTATTTACTAACGTACCATATAGTGAGACACTAGAAATTCTAAAAGACCACTTAGAAAGGAAGCGGTTGCATCCGGGTGAAGTTTGTGAATTAATAGATTTGGTAACTTTATGCATGAAACAAAATTATTTCCGGTTCAATGGTCTTTATTACTTACAGAGTGATGGTTTAGCTATGGGTTCACCTCTGAGTCCTTTAATGGCAGATATATTTATGGATCATTTTGAGAATCAGTATATTGTGGGTATAGTAATATTGTGTACTATTTTAGGTTTGTTGATGATTTGATCCTATGCTGGAGAGGGAGTATGAGACAGCTTGACGTGTTTATTAATGGTTTGAATAACAAGCACGTAAAGATAAGGTTCAAAAAAGAATTGGAGGAAAATTGTTCGTTGAACTTTTTGGATTTAACGATTTCAAAATTAAATGGTAAACATCAATTTAAAATATACCGTAAGCCCACGTACACAGATGCTGTTATACCAGCATCTTCTAATCATCCGTGGCAGCATAAACTGGCTGCTTTCCATTGTTATGTTAATAGATTGTTGACTGTGCCTCTTTCTAAGGAACATTATGATTTAGAGTTGAGTACTATTTATCAGATAGCGATCTCAAATGGTTATACAAAATCAATGGTAGATAGTTTAGTTCAAAAGAAGCAGGCACGGTTAGTAAATAGCATGCTTTACGCTGCGTTACCTTCTCAGTCTACTAACAAATATAGATCTAGCATCTCTTACGTCGGGGGTTTGTCTGATAAGATTTATGGCATTTTGAAATCAAACAATATTAATGTTGCCTTTAAGACTAACAACTCTTTGTACTCTAGGCTATGTAACCACAAAGAACAGGTAGATAAGGGAACTAGATCGGGGGTATACAAGCTTACTTGTAATGACTGCAATGGGATATACGTAGGACAGACAGGCCGAAGTTTTAATACTAGATTTAAAGAGCATGTTTCGGCATATAGGAATGAGCATCCAGATAGATCGAATTTTGCAAAACATTTGTTGGAATCAAATCATTCATTGTTAGATTCAGATTCTTATGAAGTGTTACATTATTGCGGCAAGGGGTTGCGTCTGGATGCTCTGGAATGCATGGAAATAATTAGGTACAACACTATGGGGTCTATTATTAATGAACAGGTAAATTTAGTATCTTCTCCTTTACTGCGGCTTGGGTCGAATTTGAACAGTTAGTATTAATTAAATATGCCTTATAAATAAATAAACAAAAAAAATTCAAGGTAGTTTTAAATATGTCAATAAAAGTTAATTTTTGTGGGGTAGTTTGAGAATAAGAAAAATAAAGTGGGTACTTGAGAAGTTACAGTGACAAGTTAAAACATTTGTTTTGGTTTGTTAGTTTAACGTTTGGTAGCATAGCATACGGTTGTGGTAACTCTGAAGATGAGCTCTGGTTGAGTTCGAAACGCGTCAGTGTAGCTTGGTGGTGGTGATGGTTGGGTTTATGTGATTTGTGTGTGTTCGTACAGTGTGGAGGTGGAGGAACTGCATGAACGCACATTTCTTGCATAAACGTAACTATTGTAAGGTCGCGGGTGAGCAAAGTAATTGTTTTAGTTCAGCAAATATTAAGTTCAATACCAGATTAAAAAACCCGACTGCGTTCAGTTAAATTCTTATTTACCCACAAAAGTGGCCGCTGGGTCATACACACACAGCGTAAGAAACAAAAGAAAAAAACGACGACACAAAGTCCAAGTAGGTACCCATGGGCCCATACCCATATGCAAATAAGTCAAGTAGGGCCCAGGCGTAAGGCGTCAAAATTTGTTGATATTTTTTCTCACTCACGCCTCTGTGAACTTGCACGTCAATTTTATTATGAGTAAGTAATAATTTATTCATTCGCCCCTCTAAGTAAAGTCAAAGGCATAAATATGTACACAGCCATCGCGGATAATATATGTAAACATCAACATTATGGTTAATGGAATAGAGTTGTATAGATATTTTTGACGATTTGGTAACGTAGGGTATCAGATGCCCCGGTTCTGGCCACTGAGCCGGTTTTGGCCATTTTCATCTTTAAATTGAGTACAATTTTATTCTTAATATTACAAACCGAACTGTTGCTACTAAAGAGTAGTTCGGTACTATATTTCAACCGAACTACTGCTACTAAAAAGTTGCACTAGTTCGGTCAACCGGACTACTGCTACTAGGGGGGCAAAATATAGAGCTGGAAACATTGTACTACTTATTAACAACGCATGATGTTTGTTTACGCAGCCGCAACCCTATCATTATTTAATGCATACATTGACCCTAAAGCTTTAGAGAAACATAAACTTTTATGTGCCATTGTGGCTCCACTGCTGGGCACGTATATCTTCAAGATAAGACCTAAGCCCAAGTCGTACCATGTTTCGTAATTCAGGTTTTACAATAGCGTAGTTGAGTGTTGACACCATTTATGTAATAATTCCAAAATGGATCTCTAATTAAACGCACTTTATTTTATTTTTGCCCTGAAAACTATATTTTCAAATTATATTTTTAGTTGATTCCAAGTAAGTGAATAGTTGGCAAATGAGTAACGTCAGAGCTTGCTATTGCCATACAAAACTGATCGGTAACCGCCTTTTGATAGCTCATAACATAACAAGTATGTCCATTGATAGGTGGTGTCCAATATTACAAACAATCACATAGAACCCCACGGCTAGACGCCCCCGCATTGTAACGACACTGCACAACAAAATCAGTGGTGCCTTGACCTTCCTGCGCGCACAACTACTTAAGAGTAGAGGTGGTAGTTCGAATTGGGAATGTCTAAAAAAAATTACCAGTGGTTTTTATATTTTTTTTTGTAAAGAAAAGTCAATTATAAGAAGCTAATTTCAATATTTTGTCACTTAGTTCACTACTTTTTTCAAAATTAATTATTGAAACTATTTTGGTTGATGGCGTCAGATTGTAATTGAGGGCTCACACACTGCCAAATTTCTAAATCTATCTAAATGCGTACGATAAGGCAACCCCTTTAATTATTTTTTGCGTGGTGGTACACTGTAACAAGTGTCACTTTACTGGCGCTGTCAAAGTGCTAGATGTCAGGCAGTGGGTCCAAATCAAACTCTGTAGTTATAATCCACGCGTAAATTTGTGAAGAATTCTAACCACACAGAATAAAGTACGACTTGGACCGGTCACGCAATTTACACCAAAGTCAAATGAAGGTCATTGCTTATTTGTTATGTAATAAATTCATTATATAATATTAAAATTAAATAACTACAGAAAACGAGTTAAAAACCATTTATCTCGAAATGGTTTTCGATTTACTATAAATTGCAAAAAAATAGACATCCCCAATTCAGCTCCCATGGATTTTTTCTGCAGCTCATTCAACTAGTAGCGGCATCGAGTGATGGCACATTTGACAGCAGACAATAATTTTGTGAAACACTCTATTTTAGTATCGTAAAAATTTCAGTCAAGTGCGAGAAGTACAGTCAGGGTAAGAAAAGGTTCGTCATTTGCTTGCACCTAGGCAATTTAGTCAGTCCCACATTTTATTTAAGAATAAGAATATAATAAGAATTAAGAATATTTATTAAGAAAGTACAAGCTTCAACATAAACATTGCAATTAGGTAAAAGTGGAGAATACAATTAATCGTAAGCATACAGCAGGTTAGAGATGTACTTGGCAGCGAAATTCAAGATGTATTACAATGGCTCCTACACTAGGCGTAGCCTGTCTTGTAGGCAACCAAACAAATTATGTGTTGCCAAAATGTAAGACGCGAAAAATCAATAACTTACATAAAACTATTTAACGTTTAAGACTAATTATTAATGTGACATGTTTACTTATTTATTTATTATTTATTTACTTATTTCAAACGAAACAATATCGCATTGACGTTTACCATATTTCAAAAGGTACTAAAGAGCCTACGACTTGATAAAGGAATCAATTTAATAACTGACGAAGGTTTTCGTACCCCGACTGTAGATTTTATTAAAAGTTTAAAAATAAATGGTCATATTCCATGATTAAGTAAAGTTTTAAATCATCTTCTAATGTATAAAAATCTCGTGTCACGGTGTTTCTTATCGAACTCCTCCGAAACGGCTAGAACGATATTTATGAAATTTTTTGTCCATGTGTAGGTCTGAGAATAGCCTCAGTCGTAGGCTTTTTTTTATTATACCCCTATACTTCGCAGACGGAGTCGCGGGCAACAGCTAGTACTTGTATAAGAGTGTTTGTCTAATAATAACTAGAGAACTGTGTTACTCAAGTATGAGGATGCGGACTCGCGTCAAATAATGTCTATTTCACGTTATCACCAAATGATAAGAAGGGTCAGCAATCGTATTGGAAGATGAGACGATGCGTCTAATTGTGTTACATAGTCGCTGCACGCTGTGCCCATTTTTCAACGAAGCTGTTAGATTTATCACTTGCCTCTATATTCTTCTTTCTTGCCCTTCTTTTAGGTAGGTATAAAATATATAAACACATACATATAACAACTACACATGAAAATACCATTCTGACATAATATAAACAGACTTTTCCAGGATGTAGTGTTTAGCGGAAGACCAGACCTAGAGCGACTTCGAAACCCCCCTGTGTGCTCCGCGATGTTTCGTAGTTTGACTTTTTATGCTCAATTAATGGGGTATCTACACTTCAAGTCGATAAAATAAGAAAATTAAAAAAATGTATAGGTAGTTTTGAGTTTTTTTTTAACGGCGAGTCGGATCTCTTGAGGTGCTCTACCATTGGACTTTCGATCGACACTTCTTCCTGGGACACCTATAAAGGCGCATCCAAAATCCGGAGTGTACGTGCGTGCGTGTATGTTTGTTACTCTTTCACACCAAAACGGGTGGACGGATTTGGATGAAATTTATAATTATGTAGATAGTAATCTCGGGAATAACAAATAGGCTGCTTTTTATTCCGATACTCCCATGGGCTTGTGAGTTTCGCATGTAAAATAACGAAATATTAAAAACTAAGTTCATGGACATTACATTTTTAGGAGATAAGTCCAGTACGTAAGCACACGTTTCATTCTTTAACCAAAACGCTTCGTCAGTATTACAACAACAGTGATCAGCATGTAATTCAAAAATTTTCAGGTTATATCTAGTGTATGTAGTGAACGAGTAATGGCACTAATTAAAGCTAATCGTAATTAATTACGCACTAGATAATAACAAAATATATGCGTGAGCGCCACGTGGTGCGCGGTGCTTGTCATGCCATTCGTCAATGAATTTTTAAGGTCATTATTACTTCGTATTTTTACTCGTATGATTGATTATATTTAGTAATTATTTTTGAAGACTCATTAAACGTCGTTGCAGCTTGGTATTTAAACCTAATCGACATCCGGGTTAAGTTTAAATCAGATGCGTCATCTAAATTGAGATAAGCCCTTTCATTTGGACAATGCGGGAGTTTTAAAGGGGGGATGAAAATTTCATTGATTTTGCCGTAGGATGCACCGTTTTCAAGATATTTGACAAAAACACCGGTTCTCGTCCGATCACCGAAGTTAAGCAACGTCGGGCGCGGTCAGTACTTGGATGGGTGACCGCCTGGTTTTTTTATTTTTTATTATGAAGTTTCACTTCTTCCGCGCGGAGGGACTCCATGCACTATTTTTTTTTTGCGTTTGAACACGACGCGCTTGTTTATCTATTGATGTTGTTTTCTGTACATATAATCATGATATTGACACCCATGATTTAGAAATGTGATTATCAAAGCTGTCATCGTGTAGTAGTCTAATGAACCGTCTCTCAGGAAAATTTTACGTGGAATCTCTGTCTGTATTCTTCATTGTTTACCATGAGATCGTCGATACGAAAAAACATGAAAAAGCGTACAAAAAAATCCGAAACCTAAGACATATTATTGTCAGTGGTATATGCCCAGCAGTGGAGTGGAAATACCAATAATCCGTAGACATCAAAGTGAAAAGTAACTAACAAGGTTCTCGACTTATATTATGATTAAAGCGCTTGTTTTACATCCAAGTGCGTAGGATCAATGCGCTACGCGAGAAAACAAATATAACTGACATGTGACATAGATCCGGTTAGATCTATTTATAGAACATTGTTTTCAATGTATTTTAGCGTAATTTGTAAGATCACGTACGATTTAGGCCGGCACTGCGGCCGCTCACATAACTCGAACTATGTTTGATTTAGTCGCCGTCGCGTCGCGTCGCCGGTCGCCTTACCAGTGCGGCCCCGGCCTTAAAGAAATGGTCGTGGCTGGAAAAAGTAGGTAGGTACACCGGTGTAGAGGTAGACAGACGAACTAATTGGATAATGAAGACGAT
Source organism: Archips crataeganus (assembly GCA_947859365.1). Lineage (NCBI taxonomy): Eukaryota > Metazoa > Arthropoda > Insecta > Lepidoptera > Tortricidae > Archips > Archips crataeganus. Next base: position 16,594,014 of record OX402053.1, read on the forward strand.
TGGGTTCAGCGCAACCTTCGACAAGTTTCTAATGGCACGGATTAGACTATCAATAATATTATCGTGACACATCAGTCACGATACTAATAATATTACTAATAATAAATATTATTTTATCACTTTGTCGGGGTAATTGCTATATATATCCATGCAAAATTGCAGCTTTCAAGCACTAATAGCCACTGCGCTAAGCCGCGGACAGACAGACAGACAGCCCGACGGACGGACAGACAAACATGACGAAACTATAAGGGTTCCGTTTTGCCATTTTGGCTCCGGAACCCTATAAATAGATTACAAAGCCGCAGAAACATAAATAATAATAATAAAACGAAAAATTTCGTAAAAGTAAATGCTAGGCATCACAAAATTAATCTGAAATATTTTCTCTAGTGGTAGAGTAAGTCCGAATGAACTCCCGCCAAAGATATTTCCTATAAAAATTCGTTCTACTTGACGGTGCGTCTTAAGCGGGTTACATTTTAAACATCATTTGTCCAACTCTATTAAAAAAATCTTTTGGTTAAATTTTCTATTTGGCTTATCTAGGGTGGAATATTCTGGGTTAATTTAGTGATACCTTGTCTATTAACAAACCACATGCTCACCCAGTGTATATGCCACAAACAAGTTGACGGCAGTCACGGCCCACACCCAGTTCGGGATGCTGTCTTTGGTAACATTGTCTTCGGTGAGGGCGTGGAATCCGTAGTCGTAATACGAGAATAGGAGGAAGTTTAGGACCGTCAGTAGGAAGCCAGTGAATGTTAGCAGGTTGGGTGCCACCCACACCGGACAGAACTGGAATCATGTTAATGCTTATTACGACTTAAAGCTATATTAGTTAACTTTTTGGCCGCCACGCTGTAGCGGCATAAATCCGTCCCTCAGCGCCAAGGCATAATTTGAGAAAACAACTCGTCGAAGGACTAGAGATTTCGAATGGTAGGCACTATCGATAATTACAAATGATAGTAAAAAAACTGCTTAGTCCTAGTTTACGAAAATCTTAACGAACCTTCATTCAGGAATAAAATTTATATTAATAAATAGGAAAAAACACAAAAATATCGAATTACACAAAATCGCGTTTAGGAGCAACGCGGCCAATCTCAGCCGCGTGCGTCTGACGCGACAATAGGGATGTTGACACCATTAAAAAAGAATTTGAAGACACGACTCCAGTAAAAAAACGCTTTATTTCAGCCCTGAAAGCCAGATTAATTTTCGATTAAATGCAAAATCTGATTTTTTGTTGCTTTAAAACAAATAAATAGTTAGTTGATTGGGTATGCGAACAATGACGTCATATGTCGCTATTGTCATTCAAACTCTATGGGAGATTGTGTTTTGACAGCTCATAAAAAGAACGTCAGTTGATTGGTGGTGTCAACATCCCTATAGTCAGTGTATGATAGATAACTATAAATAAAAATAAATAAAAATCCCCAACTCAAGTAGGTCACGCATATGTTTGAAAATAAAGTAAATGCCCATTTTGAGTCGAAAATCCCTTCCGCATCTAACAAAAAAGCTGATAACTTTGAAACAGCTGGACCAATTTGGATGAAACATGTCTAAGAACCATAGCCAAGAAACCTGCTTTCAAATAAAAAACCCGCATCCAAATCGGTTCAGCCGTTTAAGAGCTATGAAGCCACAGACAAACAGAAAGACACACACACACACACACACACACACATGCACACACACTCACACTCACACACACACACACACACACACACACACACACACACACACACACACACACACACACACACACACACATACACAGCGGTCAAACTTATATCACCCCTCTTTTTGTGTCGGGGGTTAAAAATGTATGCCGCTGTTTCCGAAGTGGCTGCAATGGACGGAATTGCACCTTATGGTATAATGCCATTTGCACGTAATTAAACAGGAAGGGAATTTTTTCCTTAGCGGGCTTCAAGAGGGCTAGTATGTTATTTTTAAAGTTCCATAGCACCTCAAAAGCAAAAGCTCAAGAGCAAAAGGAGATCATTTCGTTCTCAGTCTGTCTGTCGGCATTTTTTCTCAAGTTGAAAATTATTATCAAATACTCTGTGCACTCTGTTGATGCTATGAAAAAAAAATAGTTAAATAACAATAATAATAAGTTTCTTTGTTCATTCGATCAAATGATAACAAGTAACCTTTTGAATGGGTATTTTCTTTTATAATACGTGGGAATCAATACCTACCTACAAGTCATTTCCCTTAATATAATATTATGACATTTGGCAACAAAGCTAGGGCTCAATACAAAAAGCCCAAAAATCACTGACTCGTTAATATTGCTGAGCCCTATCATGGCTCGGCCACGATATCCGCCCGGCCACGACTTCGCGCGTTTGGCGGCGCGGCAAGCGTTTTCTGTGTTCATTGCGCGGCCGAGACGCTCGCTGTACAGTGGTTACCTGGCGGCACACGCAATGAACTGATAAAACGCTCGCCGTTGCCGCCGGTCACGCAAAGTCGTGACCGGGCTGGCTGTCCGGGTTTATGTTTTGGACATGTATATATTATTGTAACATCTAATTTAACAACATATTATGCAATAAATCATTTGAATTGAATTACTTTGTATCTCATAGAAATACAGAAAATACTAAGGCCCCGTTCACATTATTCCAGTAGCAAGCCACTGCGGCACTCGTTTGATCTCTGTAACTCGTTAGCATCGCGGCCCCGCAATGTCATGCTACTCATGTCTACTAGAATGATTTTACTGGAATATTGTGAACAGCGCCTAACTGCTGAAGTACTTATAAATTTATTTTCTGCTTGCTTTTAAATTTGTACGGAACTCACAGTGCGCGAGTCAAACTTGCACTTGAAAAGCTTTCTTGGGTTTCATACCCAAAAGTTGCCAAGAGGACACTATTAGTTCAGCTCCACTGTCGTGTCCGTCCGTCTGTTACAGGGCTGTATCTCTTGAACCGTCTTTTAAGGCAGACGTTATAACAAAAGGAGCTACTATAACAAGTAATAAGTAGGTATTTAAACATAAGAGGGGCTTTCAATATAAAGTGAGAATGAGATGCAAACTCTATTAATATTACGAAATTAAATACTGGCCGGTAAAGCTAATCTATCTAGCTGATTGCTATGAAAAAAAAAAACTAACTGTCTTTTGTTTAAAAAAATATACGGTAATTTCTTTGCAATGCTATTGATTACGTTAGCGAAAATGGAGAAAATTGAACTGCGCGCCGTTACCAAATACTTGTATTTGAAAAATTTTTCTACGGACCAAGTCAATTTGGATTTGCGGGACACTTTAGGGTCTAATGCTCCTCCGTATTCGACAGTCGCACGTTTGTGCGCCGAATTTAGACGTGGAAGAACATCGACAATGGACGACCCCCGCTCCGGACGCCCTACTACAGCAGTAACTGAAGAAATTGTGAAAAAAGTCGTAAACTCAGTTTTGGCGGATCGTCGTGTCACAGTTCGTTTTATTGCTGAAAGTGAAAATGTAAAGATTTCAACGGGGAGCGTGCATAATACTTTACATGAACGCTTGGGTATGAAAAAGGTATCTGCGCGTTGGGTACCAAGAATGCGTACTGACACGCAAAAACAAACTAGACTAGAGATTTGTCAAGAAGCTTTGAACCTGATGCAGCAAGACCGGGAACTTTTTTTGGCGCGATTTATAACAATGGACGAAACATGGCTCCATCATTACGACCCTGAAACGAAACTGCAGTCTATGACATGGAAAAGGCCATCATCTCCAACTCCGAAGAAATTCAAGGTGAGCCCATCTGCCGGTAAGGTCATGGGCTCTGTTTTTTGGGATGGAAAGGGGTATTAATGATTGAGTATCTCGAGCATGGAGCCACTATTACGGGCACTTTATACGCCAAACAAATAGCAACATTGCGCAATGAGATCCACGAAAAACGGCGAGGTAAACTCTCGAAAGTTGTGCTGTTCCACCAGGACAATGCCCCGGCACACAAGTCCGCCGTTGCAATGGCTGCAATTCGTGATGCTGGGTTCGATATCCTTAAGCATCCTCCGTATTCACCAGATCTCGCTCCCAGTGATTTCTACCTATTTCCGAGATTGAAACAATACCTGAGAGGCCAGAAATTTGAAGACGACGACGCGGTAGTCGCTGCAGTACAAGATTTTTTAAGTACTCAAGATGAGACCTTTTTTAAAAATGGAATTTTAAGTTTAGAAAAAAGATATACTAAGTGTATTATGCTAAAAGGTGACTATATCGAAAAATAAAATGACATTTAGTAAAAGTTGTTTATAACATACTCATTCTCACTTTTTATTGAACGCCCCAAGTAGGTTAAAAAATTTCTAAAATGTGTCTGAAACTGTGAATGGAAGGGGATGCTTTGCTTCAGCGTCTGTTCTCGATCTTAATAATGACAAAGGTACCGCTACGGAACCGTTTGTATGTGAGTTTGACATATAGGTTTGCTTTTTTCGAGGATTTTTGTTTGCTTTTAATGATGGCAATTGTAGTGTGGTATGGAATCCCTTCGTGTACGCACACTTGGCTGGGTTTTTCCATGGTATTTTCTTTCAATGTGCCATTCTATTATAACAAGTGTTGTACGAATAAGTGATGCATAGAACGACGAAGCCAGTCACAGCATTTTATAATAAACGTATTAATCATTCATTAAGCAAAAATACATTGGATTTAATTAAAACTTTATTTCAAAAATCCAAAACACTTTTGAGTAGGTATCTAGCTCATTACAATAGTCTAATTATTCATAGCTCAAATCTTTATTTTGTGTGGTTTTAAACAGCTTGGATGGTTTTGCAATGCAAATTAATACTATGTTAATTTATTTTGTGTTAGTTTGGCTAAAAAAGCTGTTGATACAACACATCTCTGGGCCACTTGTGCTTTGCTAGCCATGCAGTTGGCAACAACCGTGTGACGAGACAAGTCACTCAGTTTGCAGACAACACATATTTTAGATAAATATAAAACTTTGTTAAATGTAGGCATATTCAATGCATCTGTTGCCAGGAGAAAAAACCGGCCAAGTGCGAATCGGACTCGCGCACCGAGCTTTCAATTCAAATTTATAGGTATGTCAAAATACACGCTGTACATAGCCATGTCTAATTGTAATTCAGTATTAGCAGAACCCTACTTTTAAGCAAAATGTATGCAGTATGGGATTATTTTATACTTATTGGTAATTTGGGACCCCTCTTACAAAATTACAATTGTTTAGTTTTCAGATTTTTCCTATACTTGTAGTATAAGATGGTACTACTTGCCTAATTTCACAGGTCTAGGTCAGCGGAAAATACCCTATAAATTTTGATTTCCTTGAGAGTGTCGAAATATACGTTTTTTTCCGTCATACACGGCCGTATCTTTTGGTTACGTTTACTTAGGTTTAATTTCACCTCGATACCTCCACGCGTTCCCGAAACAAAGGGTCTTGACAGACTGACGGATGGCAAAGTGATCCTATAAGGGTTCCGTTTTATCCTTTTAACAATTCACAATAATAATTTATATTTACAAAACATTCATAACAGTGTTTGTCAAAATTAACCTGAGTTTCAAATGATGTCATTCATTCATATCAACTATGTCAAAATAATTTCACCTCGATACCTCCACGCGTTCCCGAAACAAAGGGTCTTGACAGACTGACGGATGGCAAAGTGATCCTATAAGGGTTCCGTTTTATCCTTTTAACAATTCACAATAATAATTTATATTTACAAAACATTCATAACAGTGTTTGTCAAAATTAACCTGAGTTTCAAATGATGTCATTCATTCATATCAACTATGTCAAAATAATTTCACCTCGATACCTCCACGCGTTCCCGAAACAAAGGGTCTTGACAGACTGACGGATGGCAAAGTGATCCTATAAGGGTTCCGTTTTATCCTTTTAACAATTCACAATAATAATTTATATTTACAAAACATTCATAACAGTGTTTGTCAAAATTAACCTGAGTTTCAAATGATGCCATTCATTAATATCAACTATGTCAAAATAATTTTTCTGATTGCCGGGAAGCAACCTGATCGCTTTGATAAGATAAAATGATTAATCAACAGTACATTAGGTTAGTTAGTGCATAGTTCCTAATTACTCCAATATACTGTAAAAGTGTTACATTAGCATTTACTTTGTTTCCCCAACTTTATTTGCTTTAAATAATTTACTGAATCAGGTGTTACTTTGCGGAGGTCCAGGAAACAATTACTTTGCTCACCCGCATGCTGCATGAGCACGCATTTCTTGCATAAACATAACTATCATACATAAGGTTGCGGGTGAGCAAAGTAATTGTTTCAGTTCATTTATTTGCTTTGTTTTGCTTTGCTTGGGATAAGTTTGTCTCTGTACAGTCGACTACAAAAAAATCGATACGGCCAAAGTTACAAAAATATGTATACACAACCTTAATGTTAAGTCAATAAAGGTGTGTATACATATCTTTGTAACTTTGGCGGTATCGATCTTTTTGTAGTCGACTGTACAAGTATCACAATGGTTGTTGCTGGTGTTTTTTTTTGTACAGTAAAGGGTTTACATACATACATACTTTGTCTGCATATAAATAAATAAATGATTTCAATTTTTTACACTTACATAATACTATAAATACAAAAGTAATCTGTCTGAAGGAAATCCTGTGCAGATAGAGTCATGGGCAACAGTTAGTATAAAATACTTAACCCCATTGAATTTCTAAAAACCTTTATTGCAACTACTACACAAGAAAAAAACCTCTTTGCAAAATCTCAAGCTCCTAGTCCTAACAGTTTGGACTGTGTGTTGATATGTCAGTCAGTTAGTCTTAAAATTATCCCAACTAATAAAACCGGCCAAGAGCGTGTCGGACACGCCCAAGGTAGGGTTCCGTAGCCATTACGAAAAAATCAAGTAATATTTTTCTAAGGATTTCGTATGTGTACGGAATCATCCAAGTTTAGGTATGTTTTATACCTTAGGCTACTATTTACTCTTAAACTACAAATAATTTCCAAGCAATCTTAGCCGCTATAATTTTTCTAGTAAATTTGATATATTTACTACCATTCTGAATTTTTTCAAATTTTTCCACCCAACAGTTTAGATTTTAGAGGGGGGGGGACAGCCGATTTTAATGAAAATTTTCACTTTAAAGTTGAATATTTCGCAAACAGATCACTGAATAGAAAAATCATGTTAGCAACCCCGCAATGGTTTTAAAAGACCTATCCAACGATACCCCACACTATAGGGTAAGCCGAGGAAAAAAAAATCACCCCCACTTTACGTCTATGGGAGGTACCCTAAAAAAATTTTTTTTACTCTTTTTTACTCAATCACTTTGTCAGCGTGACTGATATATATATTCATTCCAAATTACAGCTTTCTAGTACTAACAGTCTCTGAGCTTAGCCGCGGACAGACAGACAGACGGACAGACATGGCGAAACTATAAGGGTTCCTAGTTGACTACGGAACCCTAAAAATGGAAAGAATGATTATGATTTGATAGCACATGATCCTCCAGTAAAGATGAAAGTCGTAAAATTTCCAAAACTTTCAATTTAACTTGTTGCCTTCACTCATGCTTCATTCAATATTTGCAAAGCTTTTTTTCAGTGGTTGGATTGTGTTGGTACTTTTTTTTAACAATGACTTATTTAATTTACTTAATAGCTTTCTACCTGTTTCTATGCAATCAAGAAAAAAATACAACTCAACCTTCACAAAGTGCTGTAGTATCAAAAGGAACTGAATAAAGTTCAAAGATTGGCATGCCTGATGATAACAGGGGCAATGAGAACAACCCCAACGCATGCCATGGAAGTTATGCTAGGACTGAAGACACTTCATCTGGAAATAGAGAAGAGGGCCATGGAACAATGGTTTAGAATGAGGGCATGTGAGGAGTGGAGGGGGAACTTCACAGACAAGAAACATGCACTTATACAAAAGGAGGCGTTATTAAAGCTAGGAATGCTAGCACAGAATAACGACTTAATTAAGAAACAGAGGGTTTTCGATAAGAAATACAGAATCCATATAGGAGAGAGAGATGATTGGAAGGTAGACCTTGAATATCCGACTACAATTTGTTTTACGGATGGATCAAGGAAGAAAACGCCCCAACTTGCGGGAGCAGGTATAATAATACCCAAGATGAATGTTCGAGAGGCTATACCATTAGGCAGATATGCCAGTGTGTTTCAGGCTGAAGTGTGCGCAGTGTTGAAGTGCGCTCAGATTATGCAAGCAAAACTGGGTGACTATCGAGGTGTAGGAACAGTGGTGATTTACTCTGATAGTCAAGCAGCGCTAAAGGCATTAAACAAGCCGACAGTTAACTCCTCTTTGGTAAGAGAGTGTAGAGATGCACTTAATAAACTAGGAGAGAGTACGAAGGTTACGGTGGCCTGGGTCCCAGGACATCAGGGAGTGACAGGTAATGAGAAGGCTGATGAGCTGGCAAGGGAGGGAGCGGATACGGGATTCATAGGTCCTGAACCGGTACTTCCAATGTCTGCAGAAGTCACCAAGGGGGTTATAGATAGAATGAAGGAACAGGAAGCAAACAGTGAGTGGAAACAGGCTGTAGGGTGCAGACAATCGAAGATGATGCTGGATGGCATAAACCACAGAAGAACTAGGTATCTCCTAAATCTAGGTAAGAGTAGCTTAAGAACTATAACTGGCATAATTACTGGCCATAACTTGTTAAATAGGCACTTAAGCGTAATAGGTATAAAAAGTGACCCCTCCTGTCCACATTGTGGGAAGGAGGAAACGAGTGAGCACGTCCTAACCGAGTGTGTCATGTACGCGGCAGCGAGGCGTGATGTATTCGGGAGTGACGAGCTGAGGGAGGAGGAGCTAAAGGATGTCTGTCTCAAAGATGTCCTTTTGTTCAGCAGGAGAACGAGAAGATTCGAGGAGAATTGCTGTGTGGGAGCGCTGCTGGGACAGTAACCTGTCGGCTCCAACCACGGGGAACTGGGCTGAATGACTGTGCAAACGATCGACAGCCCGCCTGACTCAGCAAGGCGTCCCCATACATCATCATACCCCACACTATAGGGTAAGCCGAGAAAAAAAAAAATCACCCCCACTTTACGTCTATGGGAGGTACCCTAAAAAAATTTTTTTTACTCTTTTTTACTCAATCACTTTGTCGGCATGACTGATATATATATTCATTCCAAATTACAGCTTTCTAGTACTAACAGTCTCTGAGCTTAGCCGCGGACAGACAGACAGACGGACAGACATGGCGAAACTATAAGGGTTCCTAGTTGACTACGGAACCCTAAAAATGGAAAGAATGATTATGATTTGATAGCACATGATCCTCCAGTAAAGATGAAAGTCGTAAAATTTCCAAAACTTTCAATTTAACTTGTTGCCTTCACTCATGCTTCATTCAATATTTGCAAAGCTATTTTTCAGTGGTTGGATTGTGTTGGTACTTTTTTTTAACAATGACTTATTTAATTTACTTAATAGCTTTCTACCTGTTTCTATGCAATCAAGAAAAAAATACAACTCAACCTTCACAAAGTGCTGTAGCATAGCAACACACTTTTTATTTATATTAAATTTTGTAAAATAATTAAAACCTATTTAAATGTAAGTAAGACATAAGAGAAACATGTAATCTTTGCCTTGGCTCACCACTCACTCTGTTAAAAAAAACAAGGCTCAGCATTAATTATTTGGATGGTACATCAAGGACTTTAATTCATAAGCCACCATGGAACCATTTCAAAGTAAACGTCATAGTGACATTGCATTAATTAACAAGGAAAATCATAATGACTTTTCTTTTGAGAAAGTTCCATGATGGCTCATGAATTAAATTTGTTGACCATACAAAAGGCAACAAATAAAAAAGATAGAAAAAAATTATTTAAATATCCACTTTTCCATACTAACTGCTTAGAAATGTAGATACTTGTGTTAGGGAACCAACTGTAGTAGGGCTAGGAAATTATATTATCATCTAATTATCATAAACACAAAGTAGTATTTTGTTTTCACCTTATATGCTAGTGGAAAAAAATTGATTTGATTCCTTTCAGAACTAAGCAGGCTTTGTACTATCCAAACTTTAAGGAACAAATTAAGTGTAGATTTAAAATTAATGAAACATCATACCTGTACACACCAATTCCAAAATGGGTGCATAACATAGTTGCTTAGAATACTTGTATCAATTGAGTTATACTGAAAAAGAATGAATATTAATCAGTGTGATACAATAAACATTTTTATTTATGTATATAGTACAGTAACATTTAATTTGATTACAAAAACATTGAAGTAATACAATGTTTATTTTTTGAAATATCATCAGGTAAAATCGCGAAAATTTAAGTAAGTAATTTAATGAAACAATGTATTTAAATCAATCTATGCGTACAATATAAGTACGTTAACTATTTTGCGATAATTTAAATATTTCACCCTTAAAATGTAAACCATTTGAACTTAATTTAAAAATAAATATTTTACCTTATATTTATCAAATCCTTCTAGTTTCTCATCGGCCAGAAATCGAGCCATATTTGAACCACAACACAGCACAGTCTTAAAATCAATTTATTTCTCAATATTTGAAATTTTATTGGAAACTGGATCTACTGAAGCTGAACAAAACACCGTCCACGCCTAAGCTTAAATTTCAAAGTGACAGACAACTGAAACCGATATTGAAGCAATGCGATTACAAGAGTCCCAGAGTGCGAATGCGAGAAAGTGCGTTGCGTTGTCAAACTTGTCAAGCTACATGACGTGAAAGAAGGAAGCCCGGCTGAAAATGTCAATGTCAGATCAATTTGTCAAAGGAATGACACTGACAACTAATTTTAAATTGCCACTGTACAAAACAATAAAATCAGACTAAATCTATATTTATTTGCGTGAAAAATCTTTGATTACGAAGATATGTGGGGAAAAACATTAGTCAGAAATTTGCATGGGCGTGCGCGCGACTCTGACGGAGCGGGTGCAACGCGTTGTATAACAGTGGTATAACACTGGCGCGGCGCATTTTACATGTGGGCAGGCTCCATCGGCGTTGCGCGCACGTCCTGCGCTTCGGTGTGTGGAAGGCTTTATTATGTTGCAAAGCTGTTTGACCTACTCGTAAAAACTCGTCAAATTAGTATTTTCTGATTAATAAACCGGAACCGGATTGTAAAATGGCGACACTATAAAAATGCGCAAATTTCAATCATCTGTCTGGCCTAAACACAAGTAAACTAAACTAAACATTAATTTATTATTATCGTGTATATCGTTGCACATTGAAGTAAATTGCTATAAGTAAACTGAGTCAAGCAAGCGTATTGACAAAAGTAAGTAAAATACATGTTAGCAAATATGTATAATTTTCTGTTCCTAACTAATATTATAAAAGTAAAAATGTTTCTGTTTGTATATTTGTTCCTACTAGCCGTAATACTCGAACGAAACTTAATTAAATTTGGCATACCATTGCCTTTGATTGACCCAATAAAGGACTTAAGTAGGCTAACCTTTAATCTTGCTTTCTTAAGAAGTGGCTGTGGTGTGGGATGTAATAATCATATTTAAATGATTATGGTTATGATTATGGTTATAATTTTGGTTATGAGCGTACAGTGTCTGTAAGTTAGTATGTCTGATACTTTTTCATATCATAGCGGCTGGAAGGATTTGGATGAAATTTGGAATGTACCTACGTAGCTTCTAACCTGAATTTTATTAATAAGTACATACCTAGTCTTCCTTTATTCCAAAAAAATCGCCGGCAGTAGACATGAAACGATGAATGCCAAAGTAATCGTTAAATAAAGAGGTGAAAATTGAAAAATTTGTCTTTAGTTTTATGATACCAAAAATATATGCTGTAATCTGCTGTAATTTACAGCCTGTAAATATCAACGAAAAACATTGCTAGTTTGCACGTGTTGTTAAGGAGTATCAAGATTATTGGTTTCAATTCATTACTAAGGACATAGGAGCCCCCCTTAAATATTTGTTTTATGGTCATTTAACCATTTATTTTTAAAGTGAATATATAACTAAATATTCTGTGAATATTTTAAACGTCTACCTGTTGCCGTTATGAATATCGGGCAAAAATGAGCAAAAAAACTCGGCCAAGTGCGAATCGGACTCGCGCACGAAGGGTTCCGTTAGGCACCATTATCTAATAAAAATTGCGGTTTACGATTTATGACGTATCGAAAAAAACTACTTACTGATCTCGTTCAAACCAATTTTCGGTGGTAGTTTTACATGGATTACCATGTACATCATATATTTTTTTAGTTTTATCATTCTCTTATTTTAGAAGTTACAGGGGGGGGGGGGTTTACCACTTTGGAAGTGTCTCTCGCGCAAACTATTCAGTTTAGAAAAAAATGATATTAATTAGAAACCTCAAAATTTATTGTTTTTTTTTTTCTATTTTGTGTTAAATGAAAATCTTAAGGCGGTTCACAGAATACATCTACTTACCAAGTTTCAACAGCATAGTTCTTATAGTTTCGGAAAAAAGTGGCTGTGACATACGGACGGACAGACAGACAGACAGACATGACGAATCCATAAGGGTTCCGTTTTTTGCCATTTGGCTACGGAACCCTAGAAATCGCATTTGTTGTATGGTAGCCCCCCTATATATTTATTTTGTTCTGTTTTTTAGTATTTGTTGTTATAGTGGCAACCAAAATACATCCTGTGCAAATTTCAACTGTCTATCACGGTTCATGAGATACAACCTGGTGACAGACGGACGGACAGACGGACACACGGACGGACAGCAAAATCACAGTAATAGTGGATGAATCAAACACGCGAAGAAATTAATAATATAAAAGGTTTATTGAATTTTTAAACACTTTTTACAATAACTGTGCGCTCGCCGTGAGCCTAGACAGAAGGAAGAGAAATGATGCCAGCTTAAAAATAAATAACATTTTTTCCACTATATGTTTTGTATTAAACATAGTTGGGGGCGGGCAATGTATCATACGTACAAATAAAGTTAGCTGGGTCAGCTGTTTTAAATAAAATTACAAGAGAAATTACATTACAGGCCAAGGACATAAGTTAGAGATGGCTCTACGATACACTTTCTTATTCATCATTACATCAGCTACCCTTACATTACCATCATTGCCAGGGAATGTTTTGACAATACGAGCCATCGGCCATTTTAATGGAGAGGTGTTCATATTTCTTACAATGACTATGTCACCCTCCTTCAAATTAGGTTTCTGGTATTTCCACTTGGGACGGCTTTGGAGCTGTGTTAAATAATCATTTGACCATGACTTCCAAAAGTCTTGCTTGAGCTTTGTACACACGTTCCAAAAGCGTAAACGATTTACTGAAGTTTCAGTGACGTCAATTTCAGGATAGCTTGTCAAAGCCGTTCCAATGAGGAAATGCCCAGGCGTTATATAGTCACAATCGTTTGATATCGCAGACAGTATAGGTCTGCTATTTAATATTGCCTCTATCTGAATAATTACAGTATTGAGCTCTTCATATGTTAAACAAAGATTACCTACCACTCTTTTAAAGTGGTGTTTTAGGCTCTTTACAGCACTTTCCCAAATTCCTCCAAATGTTATACTATTTTCAGCACAGAAATATTTTACAGCATCTTTACAATCTTTGGAGGAATGTAGGTCATACAATGCTGTTAATGTATTACACGCACCTTTAAAGGTTTTTGCATTGTCACAAAATATGTTTGTGGGCATGCCACGCCGAGAAATAAATCGCTTCAGACATGCTAGAAAGGCTTCAGTCGTGAGGTCCGATACGAGCTCTAAATGAATTGCTTTTACAGCGAAGCACACGAAGACCGCTATGTATCCTTTAGTAATAATGGGTTTCCTTATACGAGCAATTTTCATAGAAACGGACCGCAGAAGTCAATTCCGACATGCTGAAAGGGCCTACTCTGAGTGATCCTTTCTTTAGGTAAATTTCCCATTAACTGCTTGGCAGCTTCAGCTTTCATACGTACACATTTTATACACTTGTGCACCACTTTCTTGACCTCTCGAATGCCATTTACTAAGTGGTAATTTTGAGATAGAGAGCCTAAAACTAATCTAGCTCCCGCATGCATGAGCCTTAAGTGCTCTCCTTCAATTATGAGATGCGTTATAAACGAATTTTTTGGAAGTATAGAAGGATGGCGCCTGTCATACGACAAGTTATCAGCATTATGCAGTCTCCCTAAAGCCCTGATTACACCTTTTTTTATCTAAAAATGTCAACTGGTCACTTATTGTTACAGGTTTGTCTTTAGAAAGCAACTCTAATTCCTTTGCAAAATGCTCCCTTTGAGTACAGCGCACGATAACCATCATAGACTCACGAAGCTCCTTTGAAGTCAAGTAACTGCTTGTAATTTTATTATTTTTGTTCAAGCAGTTATTGTAAAATCTATAAATAAAACCAATGACTTTTTGAAGTTTATGAACACTGGAATATCTCTTTAATAATTCATAAGGCTTTACATTTGTTATATTGCACGCAATGTTATCCACTAAAGACTCTACGTGCGACTCTACATCAGGTAAATTAAATTTTTCTGAATTATTGTGCGAGTAATTTACATCGCTTAAGTCAGGCGAGCCATGCCACCAGAGATGGTTATCCTGCAGCTTTTGAGGCTGTACGCCTCTAGACAATAGATCAGCAGGATTGTGGTGTGTCCTAACATAAGACCAATTTGACTCTCCTGACAACTCTACAATTTGTTTGACTCTATTGTTAACATAGACATTGGTTTTTACTGCTCCTGATTTTATCCATGAGAGCACAATTTGTGAATCACTATACAAGAAGGCCTTGTGAGAAAATCTAACTTTTAATGCTTTACTGACTCTATGAGCTAACTGCGCCAAGAGCAAAGCACTATTCAATTCAAGTTGGGGGATTGTATGAGTTTTGTTCAATGGTGCAACGCGAGATTTTGAACATAATAAGTTTACCTTTACAGAACCGTCTTTCATAAAAATTCTCAGGTAGAGACAGCTTCCGAAAGCTTTAAGAGATGCATCGACATACCCCACTAACTCTACATGCGACACCAGTGCCTCATATACACCTCTATTAATATTGATCTGACCCATTTCTTTCAAATTATTTAAAAAATTACACCAGTATAGAAACTGTTTATTGGGTAAAACATCTTCCCTATAAAGCTCAAAATTTTTCTTTTTGTGTTTTGTTCATTCTGTTCATCAATATTGGGACTACAGAAGCTAAACTTATCAGAATTTATTTCAAACTTGAGACCTAATGTTTTAACAGTCTCGCTTTGGCTTATATCAATATTTTCAAATTGCCTGCGCTCAACTGGAATGTCATCTAAAACTGGACTAAAGTTAGAGCACCATTTATGTAAAGTGAAACTACCTAATTTAAGCAGCTCTACTATTTGTTTTTTCAGCTCTTGAATTGTCTCTATGTCGTCTGCACCAGAGAGTACATCATCGACAAAAGTATTTAGATACATAGCCTGCAAAGCCAAAGGATACTGCTCTTTATATCTATTTGCCAGCTCAATCAAACACCGAGTGGCCAAGAAAGTGGACGCTTTCAGACCATATGTTACAGTCTGAAGCTGCAAGCAGTTGATGGGATCTGTGGGTGAATCACGCCACAAAATGTTTTGAAGGCTAAGCTGATGTTCATTTATAAAAACATTCCGAAACATTTTTTGAATGTCACATATTAAAATAAACGGATAGGTTCTGAATAAAATTAGAATATCGAAAAGCTCACTTTGAACAACCGGCCCATTCAGCATGACGTCATTTAGCGACACTCTGCTCCGTGATTTCATTCCACCATCGAAGACTACACGAAGTGGAGAGCTTTTACTGGCCTCATTAATAACAGCGTGATGTGCTAAAAAGAACACAGAACCATTTTCCATATCATAGCTCTTAACATCAACCACTCCAGCATGTCCAAGCTCTATGTATTGGTTTATAAAATTTCTATATTGTTCAAAGAGCAATGAGTCTTTTTGCAACCTTTTTTCTAACATTAAAAATCTATTATAGGCCACAGAGAATGAGTCTCCTAGCTGCAAGCTTTCCATTGGAGAGATAAGTGGCATATCCACATAAAAGTGATTATTTTTAATGGACATAGAGTCCTGAAATATTTTTTCAGCTTTCTGAAACTCATTATTTGTGGGCTTTGATTGTTCTGGCAGTTTTTCTGTCAGCCAAAACTGTTCCATTACATTTTCTAATTTTTCAGAATTTGAAATAATAAAGTTATTAACAATATCAAATGTTACATTATTAGAAACATTTTCAGGAATATTACCAGCAATTATGTACCCAAATGTAGTATTTTGGAGTATAGGTCCACTTTGAATTTTAACGCAACCCTGCAATAAAATATTAAAATAAACATCGGCACCAAGTAAAAGGGAAATTTCTTCAGGTATATTGAAAGTGTCATCAGCCAGCAGTATATTTTTTGGTAAATGCCAATTTGCCAAATTTATTGGCTTCGGGGGCAATTTACAAGTAATTGAGTCAATAACATGGCATTTTAAATTTAATTTTACATCATTATTGTAAGAGTCAATAGTTAACTTAACAATCTTATTTGTTTTGCTAGGCTTGTTCCCAAATCCAATTACATTATTTTGGTGCATTGTAGCATTTAAACCAAGCTGGCCAACTAGCTTTGATGTAATAAAGGATGCTTGAGATCCCGTGTCCAGCAGGGCTCTGCAAACCATTTCTTGATTATATTTGTTTATTATTTTTACTTTAATGCTAGGCAGCAAAACACCACTGGCCACAGTATTCAAAGCATTAGTAACAGATGCCGACTCACCCTGAGAAGTTGATGGCTGCTGCTGATCATCAGAGCTCAGCACTTCTGACATCGGGTGGAGCAATGTGTTGTGCCCCTGTTTACAAATTTTGCATTTAAAAGTAAATTCACATTTGCCATCATGATTATTGAGGCACACATTGCACTTACTATTTTTGTTTACAAATAACTGCCGCTGAGCTACTGATAACATTTTAAAAGCAGGGCAATTATATATTTGATGGTCTTTTTTGGCACAATATCTGCAAGGTGGCAGCAACCTGGATACAACATTTGATACTTTTGTAATTAATTTATTTGTACCTTCATAACAAGTACTTTTATTGGGATAGTATTTATTTACACTGTCATAGTAAGTGCTTTTATTTTGAGAGCTATCCTCAAGCGCTATAGCACGCTTTTCTAAATAGTCTAGAAATTTAGCCATAGTAGGCATGTTCTCCGAGTCCCTATCCAACTGGTAGGCCCGGTTTGTAATTTGATCCAGTTTTCTGGTTAAAATTGATATTAATAACATGTCCCATTTATCAACGGGTTCATTTAAGTTTTTAGCGCATGCATTTGCTGCTGAATTTGGGAAACAAACGTCCGTATAGAGGCCGCTGTGCCCTTTTGCATTATAGGTATATCTAATAAGACACCAATATGATTGGTGATTAATCGAGCCTTGTTATCAAAGCGCTTTTTTAACAATTTTATTGCTTCATTATATGATTGATTTACCAATGGAAGATTGACAATTACAGCTAGTGCATCATCCACTAGGTATTTTCTTAAATAAAATAACTTTTGAACATCAGACAAAGAGTTATTCTGCTCAATAACAGCTACAAAAAGCTCAAAAAATGGCTTAAATTTCGCAAAATCCCGGCCATCATACACTGGTATTTCAATATTTGGCAGTTTACAAGTAGATGCATTGTGACACTCGGCAGTAGTTTTCACTGCCAAATGTTTCAAAGCAGAGTTTATGTTTGCTAAAATTGAATAATATTTAGTTTCAATTTCACCAACCTCGTCATTGTCCATTTCGTCAAGGCAAAGAATATCCATTTGCACGTTTTCATAGTCCTTTAGGGTCGAGATGAGCTTTTCCTTGCGCGCCTCCAATATGTCAACACTCGCGGACGCAAAGGTTATAGGATCGTTCACAAAGTTCTCAATTCGCGTAATTGTTCCTTTATATTGACCGCGAAGGATACGCAACTTTTTTAATTTCTCGAATTCCTGCATAGTGCCGGACGATTTCATGTACGTAAACAAACAATGACTGATAACGATAACACCATCGAATATGAGAAACGTCAAAGTCAAATGACAAACAGATGTCAAACGTCAGTTTTTGACACGAAGTTGATTGCGCTCCGGCGGAAATGGCGGCTGCCGCGCGCACAATACGCACAAACTTCACTTAGTAGATTTGAAGTGAAAAATGAGGGTGATCGAGGTTCTCGATCAATTTTGTCGAATAATGGACAGGACTTGCGGTTTTGATGATGAATATGATGCTCCTCTTCGTTGTTTCCCAGCCAATTTCGTTGATAGAACGAAACTGCCGGCCAGCGCAAGCAAGCGTAGGCACCCACACGACGAAAAAGTAGCCGGTATAGACCGGCAATATTTTTTATGTGTTACACGTTCATTGAACGCGCGTACCCGTCCATGCATCCTCACGTATTTAGTGTCGTCTGAAAATACTTTTTAAAAGATGCTGCAATACATTCAGAAAATTTCGGGCGAAGAACGAATAGGTCGCGGTCGGGCGGAATTAAACTTGAAGCTATCATTATCGCAGGATGATAAACGTCATACCGATTGTTGTTCTCCAAGGAAAGAGCTCCAATACTCCAAGTGAGAAACAAACAGTGTACACACGCGTCTCGTATGAAGCACATCGGACTTTCTGTGCCCTTATCATTTAATTTTACTGACTAATAAGATGTTACATAAATCGGCGACGCTGCGGCCGAAGCGATTAATCCACCAATTGGCTTACTATTCTACGGCAAAAGTAAGTGTTGATATTAGCATAAATTTCGATATTATGAACAGGCCCCTCTTTCCCACTGGGCACTATGGGCACGTGCCCAGAGCCCCAGACGATGGGGCCCCCTAGTGCTTATAAAAAATAACAGTTTAATACACGTAGATTTGGGTTTTATCTACTCAATTAATTTGTTGGTCATAGCCCCTGGGGCCCCTTATCCTAAAGTGCTCATGGCCCCTAATAGGTTAAAAACGGCCCTGATTATGAAATGAAAGGAAAATAAGGAATATGTATCTACATGCTTAAAGTTCAGGCATTAAAAAAAAACATGGAATAAGACTGAATAAGTATTAGTAAAATAGAAAATATGCATCGTCAATTTAGGTCTCGCATGATATCTTAAGTACAGTCAAGGAAACTGGAATCATACAATACCTCACCCCTTCCCTCTTCCCCTCCCTCACCCTCTTCCCCTGTTCCCTTTCCTTTAGGGCCGACAACGCACTGGCATCGCGTAAAGCGCTGCGGGTGTCTATGGACAGTGGTGATCATTTAACATCAGGTGACCCACTAGTTCGTTTGTCAGGCCTTTCTAACATAAAAAAAAAAAAAAAAAAAAAAAAAAAAATGTACAGTGAACGTCATAAATAAGTGGTCATTTTTGTACCTTGTCGCTTTCAGTCGTTCCATAATTTCGTATGGCTTTCCAAACATGACGTTAAAGTGACAGGGTACAAAAGTAATCAACACAGTTTAACATTTAACATTTGGTAGCATAGCATACGGTTGTGGTAACTCTGAAGATGATCTCTGGTTGAGTTCGAAACGCGTCAGTGTAGCTTGGTGGTGGTGATGGTTGGGTTTATGTGATTTGTGTGTGTTCGTACAGTGTGGAGGTGGAGGAACTGCATGAACGCACATTTCTTGCATAAACGTAACTATTGTAAGGTCGCGGGTGAGCAAAGTAATTGTTTTAGTTCATTAAAAGTAATCACTTATTTATGACGTTAACCCTACTAGGGTGGAACCTTTTCACAACATAACCAATTTCACGATGACTTCTTTAGCAGATGTATGCAATGAAAAAGGTTCACCTTGGTAGGTACGTGATTCAGTTTCTTCGGCGGTACCTAGGCATTATTAAGTTTATAAACCTACTAAACACTTTAAACAGATCAATAGCTTAACAACTCTTAATTAAAAGTACTGTCCATCAATGTGTTAAGGGAATTTTTTTGTTCTTATCTCAATTTCTTAAAGTTTTCGAATCTTTGTACCAACTCTATTAAAAACCCTTCTTTTCTATTATCTGGTTAATTTTTAAAATTGACATAGGTACCTATACTTACATATTATGTACTTATTCATCTCAACTTGGGTATTAATTTATATGAATATTAAATATTAAAGTCTTAACAAAAATGCGCTGATTTTCAACTACCTCTATATTTGTATGGCCCACAAGGTACAAATATTGCCTTATTATGGTTATTTACCGTAGATAGAGCATTTTATTAGTTTATCAAAGTCAACATTACGGCTTAGCGCGTGCTGCAATTAAATGCATGCGTTTAATCGTAGGCCTGAAACCGAAAAAAAGTCGCAGACCAGATGCGTGTGCGTGTCACGCAGCAGTTTTAATTAATGAAACTGTAAGAAAGATGGCACACTACGTGCACGTATCTAGTGCGCCATCTTTCTTACAGTTTCATTTATTACAACTGGTGCGTGTGCGTGTACGTGACATGACGCGCACACTCGTCTGGACTGCGCCGGCCTAGCATCCTACTTTTCAGTGACTGATTTTAAAAACGTTGTAATTAAAATAATTCATTGATTCAGGCGTTAGTTTTCTGAAGCCCATATCAATAAACCACCAACCATTTTACCTTGCTCCTTCCCTACCAAATATACCACAAAACCAAAATTTGGTAGCGTATAAGCTAGATGAAAGGCTTGTGATATATTAATACTCATTTAATGGCCGAAATAATATAAAACAAAATATATATTCTGTAACAACAAAGTACAAGTAGTTACACCTTACAAATTTTAATTGTTCTGTTTAAGATAGCAACAACCAACGCTTCCGTTTTGTTATTCGATTGATTAGATCACTTTATTCACATTGCTGGTTCTGATAATTAAGTACACATTTTATTATTTGATCGAAAGAATTGACGTTCTAAGCAAAGATAACGAATGATAGGTAAACTATAAGACATCAAACATACTCGAAGTAATCAAAAGTACCTATGCAATACCTATTATTTTCTAATTTGTTTATACAGTTAGGATAGAAACTCCGATATGACCAACTGACTTAGTTTCTTGTAAAATCTCTGTGAATACTTAGTTATTAAGTTAAAGTTCGTCTGTAATTATGAAAGCCCTCAGACGTTTCACCAGAACAAGTTGGTATGCGTGGAAAATACGAAATAACCACATAGCGCGTTATTCTTCCGTACGTCCTCGTACAGTTTAATGTTTCCATTACAACTGTACGCTTAGTATAAGTTTTCCTTCACTTCAATACTTCTCGATCGCGTTTACGTAACAATTTCAATTCTATGGAAACATAGAAACGCGCGCGCGGAGACGCTGTCCATGTTTCCCTAGTAATTGATTTTTTTACGTAAACGCGATCGAGAAGTATTTTGGTGAAGTAAAACTTATACTAAGCGTACTGAACGTAAAGCTGCGTACGGACTGCGCGCACTCGGGTACGCGTACCGGGCTTGCGTGTCCTGGAACGCCATGTCCGTACGCCAATGTACGCGTACAGTGTACGTGTACGTGTACAGTACGTGTACGTGTACAGTGTACGCGTACATCGCGTACGGACATGGCGCTCCAGGACACGCAAGCCCGGGTACGCGTACCCGAGTGCGCGCTGTCCGTACGCAGCTTTAATAATTCTCTGGGGCGCTAGTGCGGGCACTTGCTGAGCATATACATCATATACATATAAAATTTCTAAAATAATTGACCCTTAATTGATAATGTACTTCACAAGGCACATTATTTAATGCCATCTTTTGTACTTTTTAAAATATAGAATTTTAGGAGGTCTAATTTAAGAAAGGGTTTGAATCACCAACTTTTAGAAATTTTGCCAAGGGTTAACACATTCACTACCGGGAGCGCATATACGCCTTTTAGTGACTTTCATATAAAGCCGCTATCATACTGTGGCAGTCAATTGAACACGCATGTGCGTCTGTGGCACCTTAAGAAGTCTCGAGTCTGACAGCCGGCAGCGAATGCGTTAAGACTAGTTAATGTTCATTCTTTCCATGGTAAAGCTGTAAAAAAAGTAAGAAAGCATTAGTTCTTTTTTATATAGCGACGAGGTTCAGCAACAGCGGACGAATGGTCTTGGCGTAGGATTTGGAGAATAACCAGCGGATATCTTTCAAGACTCCTATATGGCGAAGTCCACTGGGGCCCGCCCGGGACTGATCATTCCACTCGCCTCAGACCAGCATTGAAGCTTCAGAACAACTTGAATGGATTACCGACTCTACATAGCCAAGAAAATGTCCGTTTGTTTAAAACTTTCAAACTTATTAGTCTTGACCTTGATTTTAATCCATAATTACTGACTAATTTAAATTACTTTGATTATGAGTTATACTGGCCTAAATAACATTGCATAGAAATAATATATACTTTATCTTATAAATTCTCAGCGCACAGTTGGATATTAAGTAGGTACAAGTGCATAAATTTTGAAAGTTCCAGCTCCAATTTATCGCAGCACTTTCATGCTCGTATTTGGTTACGTATCGAAATATCTAAAATTAAAAAACCTAACGTTAAATAACCTACGTTCAAAATACCTAAAATCTAAATACCTAATGATTTTTTCACTTATATTTAAAATACCGAAAGCTTAAAATGCCTACGTATTGCAATGTCTAAAATTAAAAAACCTAACGTAAAATAACCTACGTTCAAAATACCTAAAATCTAAATACCTAATGATTTTTTTACTTACATTCAAAATACCGAAAGCTTTCGTATATCCTACCCGGTATCTCGCTGGCAGCGAGCGAGCGAAGCGAGCGAGCAAGACTTTTTAAGGCAAAAGCGACTCGGATAGGTTAGGTTCAGAAGGCTAAGGCGGGAGCGAAGCGTAGCGTAGCTCCCGCCTTAGCCTTCGATGTTAGGTATTTTTTTTGTAACAGCACAGAAAATGATTATTTCCATTAGGTATTATTGTCTTTAAAATTATGAAATGTACCTAAATGTAAATCATATACCAAATTTTACCAAACAAATTAGATTTTTCACGTGGTAATAAAAAAAATAACTAACACCAAAGGCTAATGCGGGAGCTTCGCTCCGCTACGCTCCCGCATTAGCCTTTGAACCTAACCATTCCGAGTCGCTTCCGCCCCGAACCGTCTTGCTCCCTCGCTTCACTCGCTTGCCGAAAATTAAGCCACGTTCGTTTCATTTAGGTATTTTGACCATTTGGTATTTCAAATGTTGGTGTATCAAACTTAGGTGTCATAGCTGTTGATATTTTAAACATTAGACATTTACTCCATTAGGTATTTTAAACTTAGGTAATTCGTAGGTAGGTGTTAGTTGCTTAGGTATTTAAAATCATTAGGTATTTACATTTTAGGTATTTTGAACGTAGGTTATTTTACGTTAGGTTTTTTAATTTTAGATATTTTGATACGTAACCTCATATTAATAAATATTTGTAACCAAAATATTATGTTCATCACGAATAAGACTAGAATAGGGTCTATTCAATAACCTAACGCTACCCGCCTCAGTCAATCTTACTTGTATGTAAGTAAATGAACGGTATGTACCTCATCATCATCATCATCCCGTCCTATATATGTCATGTCCCACTGCAGGGCACAGGCATCCTCTCAGAATGAAAGGGATTAGGCCGTAGTTCCCACGCGGGACCAGTGCGGAATGGGAACTTCACACACACCATTGAATTTATTCTCAGGTGTGTGCAGGTGTCTTCACGATGTTTTCCTTCACCGTAAACCTCATGGCAAGTTTTTTAAGTCAAAGGTGCGAGCACGGATTCGAACCCACGCAGCCCTCTGCCACCACGGGTTATGTAGGTACCTATTTAACTAATACTTATATTTAATTACAAACATTGGATGTGTCTTTGATATTATGTATACTTATAGAGTTACTATCAACATTTGTAACCTTCAAAATCATTATCCGATAGCCAATAAAAGCTCTTATAATCTAACTAGGCTACTATAATGCAACATGTGATCGGTTGGTAAGCAGTCAGTAAAGATTTTTGCCTGTAGTAAATAATAATGAACAATTATCAGCTGTATGTACCTACCTAATCTTGTCGTCATGGTAAAACGATTATTAGTGAAATCAAATTACTGATAAAGTGTTATTGATTCTCCCCTTAAATTTGTTGACAGAGAATTATCTTTCGGGTGTGTTCGTGTATCAATATTTTTATGGCCATTTATCTAGATATGAGAAGGCCAATCGTGGTTTTAATTGTAATCACGAAAATAAAACTTAGAGTACGATAGAAAGCTGTCTCCGCGATCTCTGCTCGTATGCTATGTGCCTATGTGCTGAGTGAGGTTTATGCATGGACTATGTCAGGTGCCCTCATTCTAAGTCAATGTGACGGTCAACCAATGACGAAATTATCACAAGGTAAACTAAGTCTGCAACTGTTATCCTTTTCATTTCATCTGTTACTTTTTGTCGTCGTGTTTTAAGTTTTTTGTCGACATTGGAAAAATACTAAGTATCTTGTTCTTTTTTGTCATTCGTTTGTTACAAATAGGCAGGAGAATCTATATACCTATACTTAACTATTTTTCAAATTCTACTGAAAACTATTCTTGATTTTAATTATTTGTGAAACATCAGTTTCTTCTTTTTTACGAGCATTAGGTTAGCACATAATAAAGTAAGTTCAACGCTTGGAACTTCATCGTCTTCTAGATGTTGATAATGTCAGTAAACTTTCCAATAAACTTTGACTTGCGGGTGATAGCTGATCTGCTAATTAGGTCGTTGTCACTATCGTAAAAAATGTTCTGCGCAGTGTTCTTACTGCACTCTGACGTATAATTTACTATCTAGGACACATTAAACCAGTCACTAAAATCGGTAAACTGTACATACCTTACCTTCCGTTGGCTTTGAAACCATTTTGTATATATTTTGTTGTTAAATAAGGTAGGTATTAGTAGGTACATATAAAAGCCATAAGTAATTCTTATGGTCTGGTTACTGTAAAACCATTTCGTGGAGCAAAGCATTTGATAACCGTTTTTGAAACCACATCTGTGTAAAATACCAATTCGAAAATGTTAAAAAAAATTGTGATGAATTTCATGCCGTATTTATAGTAGGTAACCTAAGTAGTAGAAAATTAGCTCATTCATACTATCAACCATTCAAAAATTTAGTGTAAGCTATAGTTTTGGAGTATTGTGTGTGATTTCAAAAATCGATCCCTTGTTCTGGTAAAAAATTCGCTCTTTTTGTCATGAATAACAACTACCTACTTAAGTGCCTACTTATTAATGCTTAGGTACCTATATCGACAGTTGAATTAGAATTAAGTAAGAAATGGTCTGAATTCAATTCAATTTTTGAAAATATAGCTCCATCGATACTATCGATGATTCTGCCAATGTCGAGGTTGAGAAAGACACTATCGATTGGCCGTTGTTCGGTGACTTTGGTGTGCAGTAGAAATGGTCTGTAGTTGTCGTAAATGAGGCCGGTGTGGGAGCTACATCTCAAGCCTCATTTTGAGAGGAGGTCTGTTCCTAGCAGTGGGGCATATCAAGGTTGTACATTGTTTCCTATAAAAGTATAGCCTTTGTCCCCAGCCTCGACGAGTGATAGCTATCCGACGGGAGGATCAGTCAGTATGGGAGCGCCGGGCGCCGTTCGCGCCTGCCAACGTCAACCGCTTCGTGCGGCAAGGCGTCAAGGTCATCGTGCAGCCGTCCAACCGAAGAGCTTACCCCATGCAGGTAAGGTATTCTTCAAGTTTTTCAGAAGCTCTAGAAAATGCCATAGCTTAATTAATTATTTCAGTTTGTCTCAGCGCTAATTGCCCACAATTGGCCGAGTCTCAAGGAGCTCCAGTAGTTAGCATCAAATTTTAATAAATTGAAATTATAGCGCAAACACAATGGCAACAGCGTTTTATAAAAAATTACCGTTTGGTGTGGGCTCAATCTCCATTATATAGGTACCTACCTACAGAATACTGAAAACTGTTGTAATACTATGCTAATGTATGGGGAACGGAAACGCGCCCCGCACCGCATCAGGTAATAGCACTTTTATGGACGAACGCACAGTAGCGTAGACGAAAAAGCCGCGATCTTAATTGTTTCTTTCTCTCGCGCATAAGATTTTGTTCTTATTTTTGAACAAATACTAAGTACTTAACATTGCTAATTGTTCTAGTCATACATAAGCGCCGGCGCAGTGATCCAGGAAGACATCAGCGAGGCCAACGTAATATTTGGCGTGAAGCAGACGCCCATCGATCTGCTTATCCCCAACAAGACGTACTGCTTCTTCTCGCACACCATCAAGGCGCAGGAGGCTAACATGCCGATGCTGGACGCCATTTTAGCTAAGGTTTGTAAGTTAGGTTTGATCGAGAGAAGATTATGAGAGAAAATTTACAACGTTAGTGAAATCACAGGCTTTAAATAAATTAACCTGACTAATAAAGTCTAACAAAATTACTATGGTTAGCTACCTACTCAGAACACTCAGGAGTTGGGACGAAAAATTATTAGATGATCATTAAATTTGCCTCCCACTACTTAGTTCAGTAGTTCTAGAAGTAAAGTATACCTATGAGAGGAATCAGGAAAAATTCTGATTGTAGATAAGTAAATCAGCTTCAGGGTCACAATCAATGTCACTTGTAACCATAAAATAACAAAGGATGTTTGGAAAAAGTTGGAATAGTTACTCAAAACTTAGCACTGAATCATTTTATTCTTTGGCAGGCTTTTTTTTATTTTAATTAAAAAATTACCAGCGATTCACCTCTATCTTACTTGATGGTAAGTGCAGTGCAGATGAGGCCAAAGATGAGGTTTAGCAACAGCCTATTGATTGACCGCGACCTTGAATAGCTCTAAATTGTATACTTATCCGGAAAAACAGACGATGGTACAGAATTTCAATTCCTAGCAGTCCGCAAAGTCCGTTGGTAAGTAAATAAGACAAAATAAAAGGGGGTTCTTGCCAGTAACAAGCAGATTATTTCCAGAACATTCGTCTAATTGACTACGAGAAGCTGATGGATGGCGCTGGTAACCGAGTGGTGGCTTTCGGCAAATACGCGGGCGTGGCCGGCATGATCAATATATTGCACGGGCTGGGGCTGAGGTTATTGGCACTTGGACACCACACACCGTTCATGGTATGATTTAAGGATTTCTTACCAGATTTGTCATGTTAGATGGAACTTATGTAACTTGTGTAGTTGACGCCACCAATAAGTTGACATATTTTTATCACAGGTAGCCGTGACGTAACTTATTTACAACACAATTGACAAACTATTTATTTATTTCTAAGTAACTTCATAACTTAACGTATTCAGTTCCAGCAACGCATGTATGGGTTTTCTTGATTTTCGCCCAGTGCCGCTATCATCGTTTTGTAGGCATTTGAATGCACATGTGCATATCTGCACCTGACGAAGTTTTAAGTTTGACTGCCGGCAGCGAATGCGTTAAAAGTCTTATTTAATTGAAAATTAATCTGGATTTCAAAACCAAAAAGTAAACGACCAGATGGCCTAGTGGTTAGAGAACCTGACTACGAAGCTTGAGGTCCCGGGTTCGATTCCCGTGTCGGGGCAGATATTTGTATCAAAAATACGAATGTTTGTTCTCGGGTCTTGGGTGTTTAATATGTATTTAAGTATATATCTATCTATATAAGTATGTTTATCCGTTCCCTAGTACCCATAACACAAGCTATGCTTAGCTTACTTTGGGACTAGGTCAATTGGTGTGAATTGTCCCGTGATATTTATTTATTTATTTTATTCAAAAAAAAAAAAAAAATACTTGATACGTAATTGCCATTGTAATTGCCATTTACAAAAGTAGCAGTTACTGTAATGCTTCTCAATCTCAACTACGGGAACAGGCACAAGATAAGTATTTTTATTAGAGCTATGTCTTGAAACAGTTGGTAAGTATATTGGTCAACTACCTAGGTAGGTGAGACAACATAAACTTATATGCTATGCGACATAGTTGCTAGCAGCAAGTTAAGTAACAGTTAAGCTTCACAGTTACCCAGGTGTTAAAGCACGAGAGTGTAGTTATTCTATTCAGAAAAAATCTTTAAAATTTACACACTCAGATTTTAAGGTCTGAATATTGAACTGAAATCTGTGACCTCAAAATACTCTTGTTATGTAATAAATTTCATAATCATAATTAATTTTCTAGCAGTCAATAGGTAATTACTAATTACCTACTCAAGATAAAATAAACCTGTCTAAGTCTAAGTAAAGGACACTAGTGTAGTACCTATGTACTTGTCTTTAAGACTGATGCTCTATTTGGAGTAGTTTCAGATAAATGAAGCATCTACTTACGAGATTGTTGAGACTTCGAACAGGCTAACAACAGCCTCTTTAAAAAACAATATACTGTCGATAGAGCCATAAATACTAGGCTGCCGAAGATTTTGACGTTTCATGCTTCTTTTCTTCTTCTAAACACTAGATAAATTGTTATGTTATACTTAATCCCACAAAAACATTTCATGTTAAATGTTGCCAAGACGAGACCATGTAGCTCGCACTGTCAAAAAGTAATCAGATCTCTTGTAGAGCCAAGATTCTAACCCTACGTGCTCAGCTCTAAATCTATAAGCCCTAATTTTACACTAATTAATCTCGTAGGCGTGCAAACCGTGGACTAAACTGGCGAGTCGGCCGCACGAACCTTTTGCAATTCGGCATATGGGCTTGAACTTAAAAATCTATTCAATCTTTTAAACTCTTTCTGTGCAGCCGACTCGCCAGTTTAGTCCACGGTTTGCACGCCTACGAGATTAATTGGTGTAAAATTAGGGCTTATAGATTTAGAGCTGAGCACGTAGGGTTAGAAACTTGGCTCTACAAGAGATCTGATTACTTTTTGACAGTGCGAGCTACATGGTCTCGTCTTGGCAACATTTAACATGAAATGTTTTTGTGGGATTTCATTTCTTTTTGGTAGGGGATGATTTACTAAAAATCCTGAAATACATATCTTATTATTTATAACAAGAATAACAAGGACCCTCTATATCAATTTTCAGACCTCTAGCATCAAAATTTGCGGAAGTCTCATACAAGCTTTTACCCCCTAGTTTAAGCGGTTGGCGGGGTAAAAGTTTCAAGTTTTAAGATTTTTTCGTTGTTTGTGTACTATTACTAGCTTACATACCAAATTTCAGCTTTCTAGGACTTCAGGAAGTACCTTAAGAATTTTGATGATCAGTGATCAGTGACGAAATCGGGGGTTTTTAGACATTGATAAAATCTAAAGTATAATAGCTACGACATTCAAACTTTGTATGTTTTATGTTTGTACTAGTGTCATTATATCTTAAAATTTTCAACTATTTAACATCATCCAAAGCAAAGTTACAAGAGTCAAAAAAACGATGAAACGTTTCGAGAAAAGGTACGTAGTGCCCTTGCGCTTCGCTTGGCTCGTCATGGCGGGGGCACTCCCGTGCCCCCAGATAGCCTGGGATCCTCTAAACAACGACCTTCACCGAGTTGGTTAATGGATGAAAAGTATTTTATATGAAATTAAATATGTTGATAAATATATTGCAAGTGGGTTGACTAAAAAATTTCAGTCAGTCAGTCATGTTTTGGTAAATGTGTAATGGGAGGTTTTCGGTATAAGTATTATGTTTTGGGGAGTACATGTTACAGAATATGCACGTTATGGTACATGGGTGTCTTAGGAAATCTAAGAGATGTTTTAAACCCAACAGCTATTTTAGGAAACTGATCTCCCGATTCTCCCGTGCCTATAGTATAGTTAGTTATTAGTGTAGTTCTTCTTCTGTACATGAATTTGTTCTTGCAGCATATAGGCCCAGCACACAACTACCGCAATTCTAGCATGGCGCGGCAGGCCATTCGCGACGCAGGCTACGAGGTCGCAATGGGCATGATGCCGAAGTCACTTGGACCTCTCACCTTCGTCTTCACCGGCTCAGGAAACGTATCCCAGGTAAAATGTTGTCTCAGGCCGGGAATAAATTCCACCCAAACTTGAAGAAATATGGTATGACTTTGGTATTGATATAACTACTTACTTACTTGTGTTTCAGGGGAGTCAAGAAATATTCTCGGAACTGCCTCACGAGTATGTACCACCAGAAATGCTGAGAAAAGTATCTGAACATGGCAGTGAGTAGAACATTTTAGATCCCTGATTTTTTGGCGTACAAGCATTTAGTATAGAGGGAGGCCGCCGTCTAATTGAAATGAAATCCAATGCTATTAATTTATCAGGGTGGTCCACCCTTGGCCCCGTTTCGCTAGAATTCAACTTAGCTTAAATGCTTAAGTAATAATTTTAATGTTTAGTAATTTTCGTAATCGTGCTAGTTTCTTATACATCCTGTATAACATTATGGGATGTTTATCTCCGCTCGCCTCAACTCAGGCAAAGCAACCTTTTGATTGTTTTAAGTAAGTAGGTACATATAAGGACGGTCAATAGAAATTCATCTTTCCACGAAAATACGAGTTCAAACTTTCTTCCGCTCTATCTTCCAAGTATTATAAATATTCTTGGAAACAATTGAAAATCACGAAACTGACAATTTGCTTTTTAAATGTTGACACTGGCATAAGTACTTAATATTATCTTTTGTTTCCTTTGTAGGTCCAAACAAGATTTATGGGTGCGAGGTGCGCCGGCGGCACCACTTGGAGCGAAAGAACGGCGGTGGCTACGACGCCCAGGAGTATGAGGAGCATCCTGAGCGGTACATCTCCACCTTTGCTCAGAAGGTAACACATGCATTTACACACCCTTTTTAAGCACTCTTTGTCAAGTTCCTTCTTATTACCTTAGTTGGCAGATATTTGCGGTGCTGTCTCTATTAATTACAAGTCAAATAGCCAGAGACGGCACGTATCGCAACGACGAGTCTGTGAAACACCTGGGATATTTTTTTAAACTATACTTAGCTATTGCCGCAGGGAGTTCGTGATTTTCAGGGATAAAAACTATGATGATTATGATGGCTGTAACTAAATAAGTAAAATTAATTGGCTAAGTAAAGTTTTTTGAAGAGGTGCTAAATATATTTTTTTTCGACAGTAGTCTTCTTCTAGACCGAGAAACTGCAGCTGTTTTATTTTTATCTCCTATTGTTTACTGGAAATATTTTTTTAAGTGTTCGAGATGACATTTGTGAGATGTAATGGCTGACAAGCGGTTCGTGCTCAGTACTTAGCAGAAATAGA
Source organism: Archips crataeganus (assembly GCA_947859365.1). Taxonomy (NCBI): domain Eukaryota; kingdom Metazoa; phylum Arthropoda; class Insecta; order Lepidoptera; family Tortricidae; genus Archips; species Archips crataeganus. The sequence continues at coordinate 16,625,407 of OX402053.1, forward strand.
AAAAAAAACGAAGTCAATTGTCAATGTCAAATGAAATCTAACCGTTTGCGTTTCGTTTACTTTGCATTGTCCAAAAAGCAGTTCCAAAATAATGATCAAAAATATTCAATCGTGATTCAATTATCGTGCATAAGTCGTGGAGAAATGCGGTAAAATTGTAAATCCGGATTTTGTGCGGAGGTTGTTAAAAATAGTCCAAAAATCACACCAAAACGCAAAGCAAACGAAACGCAAACGGTTTGACATGGACAAAAGTGACAGATGACTTAGTTTTTTTTCTGTTTGTACTAAGTACTGAGCACAAACCGCTTGTCAGCCATTAAATCACACAAATGTCAACTCGAACACTTAAAAAAATATTTCCAGTAAACAATAGGAGATAAAAATAAAACAGCTGCAGTTTCTCGATCTTCAGAACGCCGACTGTCGAAAAAAAATATATTTAGCACCTCTTAAAAAAACTTTACTTAGCCAATTAAGTAGCCATGCGTGAATTGCGTCCGTCCAGTTGATGTAGGTACCTACGTACAGTTGGGGCAACTGAATGGCGTACATTCGTCATCATAAACATCGGAGCATTCAATGAAACTCATTCAAATGTAACTCTAAACAGAAATAAATAATTCTATTCTATTCTATATGGTCAAAAATATCTGAACACGATCGTATTACGTCACATCGATCGTACACATACACAAACATTATTATCAAAATAATTATTTTTAAACGCAAATATAATAAGCGATATCTGAACAATGTGAAAGTATAGAATAGCTAAATTAGAGCAGGTATTATGTTGCAATGCCCTTGCAGGGTGCATGTTTGATACATTATATTGTATAACACCTAGTAATTTTACAACATGTAAGCAATAAATCATTTGAATTTGAATTTGTATTATCAAACACGTTTATGATGGCGACTGTACCAGGGTGGAACCTTTAAAAATTATAATTTCTTTGGAAGATGTATGGAATGACAACATGCCATTTAATTTAGGTACAGCCAAAATTAACGCCATTCTGTTTCTTCTACTGTTCATTGTTTTGAAATGCGCTGGCGATTTAAATCTAATTCTAACCAAAGTAGCAGTGAAAAGTTAGTACGGATAAAATTATAAATTGGCATTAGCTCGTCGTCAACAAAGATTGCATTGCCTCATTACCCTTGCAGCTTGTTGTTAGCTTCTTGTTATCGCAAGATAACATTGGCAAATAAATTTAATACGTGTAAAATAACATTTGCATCGTCTTATCGGTCACAGGAGTCGGTTAATTCAATGGATAGTGTGAAATCATTTCACTTTTATTATTTAACGTCGCTGCCCACATTTTATCAATTGCAAAGGGGTGCGGTTAATATGCAACCTGTAATTGGCGACCGCATCAATGACAATAATGTACGACATGATAATTCGTGGTCGGATAAAGACTGTTGTGGGTAAATACTCCTGTAGAGGAAAAAGTTTGTTATTATTTGCAAAGCCAGATTCTTAAAACTCTTAGCTACAGTTTTAGCTCGTACGAAAAAATAATTCTAACAACTTGTATCGTATCGTGACTCGTGTATCGTATCAGTAACATTACTGGAGCACTCAAAAAACCGGCCAAGTGCGAGTTGGACTCGCGCACCGAGGGTTCCGTACAAATGTATATGTATCTATGAACATCCAGTCTTAGCAGACCCCTGCTGCTGAGCAAAATGTGCGCATTTTGGTTACTAATATAGACAGACAGACAAAAAAGTATATGCTTTTCGCAATTTTTCCTTTATCTGTGCTATAAGACCTTGCTTCGTACCAAATTTCAAGATTCTGAGTTCACGGGAAGTACCCTGTGTGTCGAAAATTTGCGGCATAAACGGCTGTATCTTTTGATTGCGTTAGCTTAGAAGTTTGATTTTTTCACATCTCTAAGGGACAGTAGACCTGAGTATTTGATATAAATTTCAGCTTGATATCTCCATGCGTTCCTGAGAAAAAGGGTCTTGACAGACGGTCGGACGGACAACAAAGTGATCCTATAAGGGTTCCGCTTTTTCCTTTCGAGGTGCGGAACCCTAAAAATGTGCAATGAAATTTCCTACAGCTGCGTACGGACTGCACGCACTCAGGTACGCGTACTCGAGCTTGCGTGCCCGGAACGCCATGTCCGTACGCCATGTACGCGTACAGTGTGCGTGTGTTCCAGGACACGCAAGCCCGGGTACGCGTACCCGAGTGCGCGCAGTCCTTACGCAGCTTAACGATCTTCCCGAACACTCATTATCTCAATAAAACACTTTACTTAATGTCATTCGCTTGGTAAACAGCTGATTCAGGGCTGAATACTCACTTAATGCAAATTACTGAATCTTCGTTGATGTTTAGATTGCAAAAATCTTTCATTCGGTAATTGAAAACGGTTGATGCGATTTATTGTTTTTCTCCAATTGCGCAGTATTTCTAGTAAGTATAATTATCTTTTCTAAATGCGCATGAAGCGGCTCTTTTGTGGCACATAATACGCAGTAGAGCTATTTTGATTCCTGTTTGTGTTATGTGGTAAATTGATAGAAAAAAATATAAGTAATAACTAAGTATTTAGTATTGTGATAAGTAAATAATGCAATAAATGGGCATTTTAATTTAAAAGTGTGCCATTTACTTTATTTAATAAGGAAATTTTGGTGTTTTCTTACCTCTGAATCAAGAGCACTGCTATTGAGTTTGATGATAAAAAAATCCTAATTTTTCATACATTTTTGTGTCCATTTCGTGACGACCCATGCAATGTAATACATACATTATTTTATTAAAAGCTTTTTATTAACTTGAAATGTATATAGCTAATGCATGCTAAGAATTCTAATGAATTACGTTATTTCGATCAGAATCGTTTTAAGAGTAGGTACTTTACGTCGAAGTTATACAAAACATTGCAATATTTTGATTGACAGATTGCGCCTTACACGTCAGTGCTGGTGAACTGCATCTACTGGGCAGTGGACAGCCCCAAACTGCTGACCATTCCTGACGCCAAGCACCTGCTGCTGCCTTCACACACTCCCTGGCTGCCGAAGAGCATCGGCGCGCCCGCGCTACCCCACCGGTCAGTAACATGTTGAGTAGACAGGTGCCACTCGTCAGTACTGCGTCTACTGGGCAGTGGACAGGTCCAAGCTGCTGAGCATTCCTGACTTTTTTTTATACTAATTAGGCTTGCGTTTGGCCACAAACACGCAACGCAACGCACGCACGCAATTGTTTTGTTTGGTGACATGAAGCACATGATGCTGCCTTTACACTCCCTGGTTACCAGGCGCTCTGACAACGAGCTGTATCTATTTAGTCTATGACGTCACAAAGCAACCTTGATGCTATTTCTGACGTACAACAACATTGGAAGCAGCTTTCTGCCCCAACAAGGCAAGCATGAGGAATAATGAGTTATAATTTCATAATCTTCAGTTAATATTGATATACCTAATCACAAAAATTGTTGATAGAAAATATTTAGTATTTTGCTAAGTTCACGAAAACCTAATTTATCAAATGTTACTTTACAGAATGTTAGCAATCTGCGACATCTCAGCGGATCCCGGCGGTTCCATCGAGTTCATGAACGAATGCACCACCATCGATACACCCTTCTGCCTCTATGACGCTGACCGCAACAAGGATACTAAAAGGTTAGTTCAAAGCCTTTCAAGTTAAGGCTTAATACTAATACTCGCAAAAATGATTCATTATTTAATCCGCAACGTAATATGACATTATTGGTTAGTTTGCTCAGAAGTTTTGGTCTTCTGTCCGTTTATCGCAGTGATACCCAAAGTAGTCTATATTGACCCCAAGAGTCAGCAAAGACCTGCGACGGGTGTAATCATGCGCAGGTATGCGGAAGAAACACATTTGAAGTAGATTGTAATCATGCGCAGGTATGCGGAAGAAGCACATTTGAAGTAGATTATTTCGCAAAAATTAATACTAAGTAAGCAGGGGTCTAATTAGAACCGAAAAATATTGTTAAGGACTCTCGTCCTCCGTCCGTTCCGTCTCCGGAATGTATGATATCGTCGAGCAAATAGGGTTTGTATCACAAAGAAGATGAATGGAATTCAGATTTTGCTTCTCTCTATCTTTTGAACAAAGTCTTATGGGGGTCTTTTTTGTCAGTTTCAAAGGCCCTGGTGTGCTGGTGTGCTCTATCGACAACATGCCAACGCAACTTCCACGAGAGTCCACAGATTTCTTCGGAGAACTTCTTTTCCCGTACGCCGAAGACATCATGAAGTCTGACGCCTCACGCCCATTGGAGGAGCATAGCTTCTCGCCCGTCGTACAAGGGGTAATATTTTATGTTGGCAAAATGCCAAATTATATCTAACGACTCTATCTTAACAAAGACTTCGTAATATTGCAATCATTTTGACCTCGCACAGCCCAGCGCAGTGAACTCATTGATCAATTGTCTACCAAGTCATTTTGGTACACGTACAGTGTTCTGCACTGGCTGACGCAGACGTGTGATGCAGGGCGGAATCGCAAATACAGACACAATAATCTTCAATTTATGAAGTATTTTTCGATCTTTCATATTAGCTATAAGTGCGACCAATATAAAACCAGTGGTAAAGTATTAGTAGTACGTTCCGATGACGCTTCAATTCACGAAATGGTATGTGTAATAAATAGCTAGGAGTCGAAGTGGTCGCCATGGCCGAAACCGGTCGGATCATCATCATCATGTGTACCGATATCAATGTTTACCAATGAGAAGCGTTTCGTAGATTAGATAACAGTTAATATTAGCAATTTGCTTTCCATTCTGATTTATCAGCATTTGTCTTGTTGTGTCTTGTATAAATAATTACAACATTGAACATGGACGTTTCTCAGGCTATCATAACGAGCAACGGAAAACTGACACCGCCTTTCGAATACATCAACGAATTGAGAACATCAAACAAGTAAGTTTACTTTAATATGTATACTATCCTACTAATATTAAATGTTTGGATGTCTGTTGCTCAGTCACGCAATAACAGCTATACTAAAAAAAATATTAAAATCACTTTTCCTAAAACAACAGAAGCAAATTTAGACGACCCGACGCAATCACTCTCACACTTGAACCATTCGGGCACACACTCTACACGCACTCACACGCACACATACACACACATGCTCACTCACATACACACACGCTCACATACGCATACCCACAGGTTTATCACACTTACACCACATGGAGACACACATACACACCATGCATGTCTATTCTCTGGGTATTTTTTCAGGTCATACTCTAAGATTGTAAATGTTTATCGTGTAGGTAATTCTAACTTTGGTGCACATGAAGCCCCCAGCTAAAACTAGTTAAATAAAAATAAAAAATCATCCAGACCAGACCAGAGAGAGGAGAGTAGGTACTCCTGCTGCGTTTCATACGGTCAGTGGGAGCGCCGGGGGCCCAATACCCCTCTCCCCCTCCTCTATACCCTCTCCTTTTTTAAAGGCCGGCAACAGATGATTGACTCTCTTTGAGTTGTTGATATTTATGGGCGGTGGTGATTTTCCATCAGATGACCAGCTTGGTCGTTTGCCTCCCTCTCATAATAAATAAAAAAATAAAAAAAATCCTTTATTTTATAAATCCTTATTTAATCCTTTATTCCTTTATTTTATAATTAGCTTTTGCCCGCGACTCCGTCCGCGTGGAATTAGTAATTTGGGCAGCTTATTTTTTTTTATCCAATTTGCTTTTTCATCAATTATGGCTCTCCTTAGTTCCTTGAAATAAAAAAAAATACCCGCCCCCGCACCTCCCCGCACACCCGCGTTCACATTCAACACCGTGCACCGTACTCCCAAGTCAAGCGTGCCTATAGAAGTTTTACTTCAAAAACCCCCGATTTTGAAACATTCTTCCGCTCCGCTCCGCTCCTATTGGTGTTAGCGTGATGATATATAGCCTATAGCCTTCCTCGATAAATGTGCTATCTAACACTGAAAGAATTTTTCAAATCGGAGCAGTAGTTCCTGAGATTAGCGCGTTCAAACAAAAAAACCTGTTCGATAAATGCTTAAAATAGACGTATCTTTCTTATTTGTGAACCGATTCAAATGAAACAAACACTAAATGTTAATCCAAGAAAATACCAACATATCAGTGAAAACTGCATCCTTCTAGGTTAAGCCGTTTCTGAGATTAGCGCGCACAAACGCACAGACAAACAGACAAACAGACAATAATTCTAAATTCGTTGTTTTGGGTTCTATTGTGCTAATAAATAGCCCTAGTGACAGTTTTTCTCAAATATCTTCAATGTACAGACACCGACTTGTTACAGATTTATTATATGTATATAGATAAAATAAAAGAAAAAAAAAGAAAATGGTTTTCATAGACATTGATGATTTCAGTCGTTCTCGTCATAAGGTAGAAGGAAACGATCAGGAGAAGTCGATAGTTATCCTGGGCAGTGGTCTCGTCTCCGCACCAGTGGTTGAATACCTAGCCCGGGATAAGAGCGTGTCAGTTACTGTCGGTAAGTACTCGATATTATATAAAATCTTCATATCAAATAGTTCACTTCAACTATCTGATGAAATGGGGATAGTTTTGCTTGAACATGGCATGACACCATGTTGGACAGCAATGGCGCTATGTATGAAACGGCAAGTAGGGGAACGATTGCTACCGCCCCAGTTGGATTGGAAGCAATTAGATGTTAGGATACTGCCATGGTCTACTAATTAAGTAATTTTAAGTAATAAAATTGTTTATTTGCTTTGCAAATAGAATACCTAGATATGGCAGATTAAGTACTGAGTATGTATTGTATACACGAAGTATTTTTGTGATTCACATAAATAGGGATGTTGACACCACCAATCAACTGACGTTCTTTTTATGAGCTGTCAAAACACCATCTCCCATAGAGTTTGAATGACAATAGCGACATATGACGTCATTGTTCGCAATGCTCAATCAACTAACTATTTATTTGTTTAAAAGCAACCAAAATTCTAATTTTGCATTTAATCGAAAATTAATCTGGCTTTCGGGGCTGAAATAAAGCGTTTTTTTACTGGAGTCGTGACTTCAAATTCTTTTTTAATGGTGTCAACATCCCTATTAGTCACATTGGATATTGGTCCGATGGTGACCTTCTACTTTCTAATACTTCACATTTCGGTGCTCCCACGATTATAATTAATTAATAATTTAACATGTGATGGTAATTTGTCATGCGATGGGTTAGTTTAAGTTAATCTATCTATATAAATAAAAATGAATCACCGAAATGTTTGTACGCGCATAACTTCCGATTGACTGCACCAAATTGGATAATTCTTTTTTTTTGTTGCGTTTGTTATTGTCAAGAGAAGGTTCTTATGAAAGAAAAAATAGAACGGGGGCGAATCCGCGGGCATCAGCTAGCTTAATATATAAAAATCTCGTGTCACGGTGTTTGTTATCGAACTCCTCCAAAACGGCTTGATTGATTTTTGTGAAACCTTTTTTGTCTATATTCGGTAGGTCTGAGAATAGGCCGTAGGCTACTATTCCTCGCGGACGGAGTCGCGGGCAACAGCTAGTTTATTTTATGAAACAATCCTGTAAAGTTCAGCTGTTCAGTAAATCGCATTACGTTCCTATGTAGCATTGTAGGAAATCGATCATTACAGGTACCTACTTATATGATATGAACCCTTTTGGCCTCATAGCCTGTCTATCTCTACAACCGAACTCATTTTTATATCTGCGTCCTCAGCGATAAGAAAAACCCGCAAGCGCATATCCCATTTAGCAATTGGATTCGAAACCTAATTTTTTTCAGCCTCTCAAGTAAAGGAGGAAGCTGACGCGTTAGCGGAGCGCTACGGCGTGCGCGCCGAGTACCTGGAAGCCAGCGACGAGTCAGCGCTGCGGGCGCTGGCGGCGCGCGCGCGGCTCGTGGTGTCGCTGCTGCCGTACGAGCTGCACGGCGCCGCGGCGCGCGCCGCCGTCGCCGCCGGCGCACACCTCGTCACTGCCTCCTACGTGCGCCCTGAAGTGCAGGAACTACATACGCAGTGAGTAGTGTCCAAGCGCGATTTACATAGAGACACTAGCTGACCCGGCGAACTTTGTTCCGCCTTAGAGTAGAGGCCCCGCACCCCCTCGCAACCCCCCGCACCCCGCATTGTATTGTATTGCATCCTGGCGTTCGCCGCTCTCTTGCAACTGGCCTTCGCGGCTCATGTACTTATATTGCGTCATCCTTTTTCGTGTATGCAGCCGGCGTTCATCGATTTATTAGACGTTATCACGTCATAAGTTAAGGGGTAATATTTAGGGGTATGAAAAATAGATGTTGGCCGATTCTCAGACCTACCCGATATGCACACAAAATTTCATGAGAATCGGTCGAGCCATTTCGAAGGAGTTTGGTAACAAACACCGCGACACGAGAATTTTATATATGAGATATACTTTTACCGTTTTCGGAAAAATTAGGGAACCTGGTAGTAATGAGTTGTTACGGCACTACGCCACTCATACTAGCCAGCTACTATTAACGCAATGACGACTAGAATGGTTCACCCCGTTTTGGTATAATTTTGTAAGTAATAATTCTTTGTGACATAAATTACTTAGCCATATGGCTTTGCGTATAAACTGTTTGCCGCAGAATCTAAATACGCATGGTTTGATTACGTAAATTCGTAAATCCAAATATTATTTGGTCATATTTTTCATGCTCCGAAACATTGTTGCACGAAAATCGAATCAGTTTTCATTGATATAGGTAACTTATAAAACAAATTAGGCTTGCCAGGTTCTCATAAAAAAATACTTATATACCAAAGACTTATTGCGGGAGCTTCACTATGCTATGCTCCCGCATTAGCCTTTGAACCTAAGTATCTATACCGAGTCACGTTCCACTCCGATCCGTCTTGCTTGCTAGCTTCGCTCGCTTGCTGACTGCTTATCATTGTAATTAGGCACAGTACCTATGCCGAGTTAGTTTCGAACAGTCGATAATATGCCGATTAAAATTATTTTTTCTCAAACATGCTATGAAATATTGACGTTATGTTCCTTAAAATACGCCACGAACTGTCACGTTGCAGGTGCGGCTAGACGAGAGGTCAATAATGGAATTTCATACAACATTGCTGGCCAAGGCCAGCAAAGTGATCGTCTATTGTTTTATGTGACACAGCACCATGACGTTTAATAGGTCGACGTGGATGGATGGACGGACGGATGGACGGACGGACGGACGGACGGACGGAGGGATGGATGGATGTTGATGGATGGATGGATGGATGGATGTTGATGGATGTTGATGGATGTTGATGGATGTTGATGGATGTTGGTTGATGGATGTTGGTTAATGGATGTTGATGGATGTTGATGGATGTTGATGGATGTTGGTTGATGGTTGTTGATGGATGTTGATGGATGTTGATGGATGTTGGTTGATGGATGTTGATGTATGTTGATGGATGTTGATGGATGTTGATGGATGTTGATGGCTGTTGATGGATGTTGATGGATGTTGGTTGATGGTTGTTGATGGATGTTGATGGATGTTGATGGATGTTCGTTGATGTATGTTGATGGATGTTGATGGATGTTGTTGGATGTTATTGGATGTTGATGGTTGTTGATGGATGTTGATGGATGGATGGATGTTGATGGATGTTCTTGTTCATGGATGTTGACGGATGTTGATGGATGTTGATGGATGTTGATGGATGTTGATGATGTTGTTGGTGATGGTGATGGTGATGATGATAATGCATGTTTGAGAAAAACTCTATACAAGCCTTGGCCACGAACAGGGATTGCCGGCCTCGTATCTCTAGATGGCCTCGTTAACACTCGGCCATCTATAACTACTCGGCCGGCAATCCCCTATTTCGCGGCCGCTGCAGTAATGTACTATTCTCAAACATGCTATGAAATATTAACGTTATGTTCCTTATAATACGCCACGAAGTGTCACGTTGAAGGTGCGGGCTAGACGAGAGGTCAATAATGGAATTTCATACAACATTGCTGGCCTTGGCCAGCAAAGTGATCGTCTATTGTTTCATACTATGACGTTTATAGGTCTATGGCATCATAGCATTTAGCCATTAAAAAAAAACTATAAGCAATATTTTGCGTTTTGGTTCATTAAGACATTCTGCCACTACGTTTATTTAAGGTAAGGTAAGATGATGATGATGTTGGTGATGATGATGGTGATGTTGATGGTGTCGATGATGGCGGTGATGATGATGGTGATGGTGGTGATGATGGTGATGATGGGTGATGATGGTGATGATGATGGTGATAACGAGATGATGATGATGGTGATGATGAGATGATGATGTTGATGATGATGATGATGATGATGATGATGATGATGATGATGATGGTGATGATGGGTGATGATGGTGATGATGATGGTGATAACGAGATGATGATGATGGTGATGATGAGATGATGATGTTGATGATGATGATGATGATGATGATGATGATGATGATGGTGATGATGGGTGATGATGGTGATGATGATGATGATAACGAGATGATGATGATGGTGATGATGAGATGATGATGTTGATGATGATGATGATGATGATGATGATGATGATGATGATGATGATGATGGTGATGATGGGTGATGATGATGATGATGATGATGGTGATGATGAGATGATGGTGATGATGGGTGATGGTGATGATGATGATGATGGTGATGATGATGGTGATGATAAGATGATGATGGTGGTGATGGTGATGGTGATGATGGTGACGACGACGGCGACGATGACGATGATGATGATGATGATGATGATGATGCATGTTTGAGAAAAACTCTATACAAGCCTTGGCCACGAACAGGGATTGCCGGCCTCGTGTCTCTAGATGGCCTCGTTAACACTCGGCCATCTATAACTACTCGGCCGGCAATCCCCTATTTCGCGGCCGCTGCAGTAATGTACTATTAATTGTTATACAGAATTATGCGAACTTCACTTAGGACTAACTCATTTGCGGGATGTTACAAAATTATGCCAAATAAAGTTACTGCCACATCATTACCAGAGCCCGTACATTTGATGCCGATGTCATCACGCCGCATAGGTATAGGCTGATTGCAATTTGAGTAGTTTTTTTCTGTTAATCATCAATCATTAATAATTAACCAAAAGTGCGACGCAACAAACAAAAATACGAATGCAAAACAAAAGTATTTTTATGAATTATAATATAATAATTAATTGCATTACGTATGAACACGAAGATGACTTAGATTTCTCTGTGTAGGAATTAATGCAAGAAGGATGCCGTGTTTCAAGTTAGGGAGGAATTCTGTTTTCTACGTAATTATTGAAATGTGGTAAGGTAACAATACCATTTAATAAAATGTATGTATAGAAACAAAATAAATAGTTTAATTTACGTTTCACGTATCAATTAGGTTTTAATTATTCCACGTGTGAATAGATTACTTTTGAAGTCATTTTTACATGACTAAAATGATTGACGACTAATGATTAATAATTACAATAAAACTATTTGGGATCATCCTATATGCAGCGTGAAGTCAAATTGATATCATCGGCATGAAAAGTACGGGCCCTGAATTTATTACCATTCGGCTAGCTGATGCATATTATACAGATTTGTAGTATTATTTAATGTCTAATTGTCTAATCTAAATCTTTGGAACTCTGAGCAAGTAGAGACGTAAAATTAGAAGTGCAATTCGAGTTATTTTAAAATCACATCATCAACATAAACGGCGTACAATACTCTATATAATCCACAGGGCCAAGGAAGCGGGTGTTACTCTCCTAAACGAAGTAGGGCTGGATCCCGGTATTGACCACCTCTTGGCTCTGGAGTGCATCCATGACGTGCAGAACCATGGTGGCCGCATCGATTCCTTCGTGTCCTACTGTGGAGGTCAGTCCATGCAAGTTATTATAGCGAAGTTCTATCTTTTGCATTTTTATAAGCAAACGCTCAACGAAATCACCGAACCAGTTCCGACTGCACGACCGACGGCATGGCGATGGTTTTCTCTGGTCATGGTCTTCGCTCCGTCGAGACATTCACTGCTCATTGGGTATCTGGAACGCTATTAGCAGAGACAATGATCGTCACGCCACCATCCGTGCATAGCATACGTAGCCGAACCGTATAAGTTTTGGAAAACGAAAAAAAAAACTCAAGTGGTCTAGCTGGATTGTACCCCCGATGATTTTATGTTTTGCAATTTCTGAATGCTCTATCTCATTTACATTTAACAGGTCTGCCCGCACCAGAATTTAGTGACAACGCTTTGAGATACAAATTCTCATGGAACCCTCGTGGTGTGCTTCTGAACACCATTTCTGCTGCCAAATACCTGAGCAGAGGACAGGTACGTTAATTTTTTGTTGTAAGCTGCAATACAAAGTACAATATTGTTCATTTGAATTATTTGGGAGAAATCTATATATATAAAAGAAGAAACTGACTGACTGACTGACTGACTGACTGACTGACTGACTGACTGACTGACTGACATATCAACGCACAGCCCAAACCACTGGGCCTAGAGATTCCAAATTTGGCATGTAGGTTCCTTATAAGGTCTAGGGGTGCACTAAGAAAGGATTTTTCAAAATTCACTCCCTAAGGGGGTGAACGGGGGTCAAATTTTGTATGGGGAAACAAGATTAGTTCGACTATTTTATTCGAAACTTCACAGAAGTACTCCGAATAATAAATGAGTAAACAAGTGTTTCAGGTTTTTTGAGAATTCAACCCCTAAAAGGGGGGAAAGGGGTGACAAAGTCTGAAAATCAACATGGGTGTTGTTTTTATGGTTTATCGGGTCGCTGGTTATGAAAACAACAACGGTTTTAAAATCCGACGTGGCAGACGTAAAATACCATCTCCCTGGATGGGGTGCGATGGGGTTGAAATATCTAAATAAACTAAATGACTGTTGATATATCAACGCACAGCCCAAACTACTGGACCTAGAGACTTGAAATTTTGCACATAGATATCTTATACAATGTAGGCATCCACTAAGGAAGGATTTTTGGGAATTCCCACGGGAAAGGGAAAAAACGGGATTTATATATTTATAGATTCCGAGTGACCCTATCTCAGTAACTATAATAACTAGACTCTTCAAATTTGATACACAAGTAGGTATTACATTATTTAAAACATTAATTTCAGGATTTTTCAAAATTCCCACGGGATAAGGAAAAAACGGGATTTATATATTCAGTTCAACGGGATCCTATGAACTATAATTACTAGACTCTTCAAATTTGGCATAGAAGTAGGTAATTATAATAGTAAAAAACAGTTTTAAGGATTTTCGGAAATTCCCACGGGATAAGGAATAAACGGGATTTTTCGTTTTACTGGTCGTAGAAAGCCGAAATTCGGCATGTAGGTTGCTTGGGGAGTGTAGATGAGCATTGAGAGAGGACTTTTCCAAATTCCCACGGGAACGGGAAAAAACGGGATTTTTCGTTTTACTGGTTGTAGAAAGCTGAAATTCGGCATGTAGGTCGTTTGGGGAGTGTAGAGGAGCATTGAGAGAGGACTTTCCAAAATTCCCACGGGAACGGGAAAAACGGGATTTTTCGTTTTACTGGTCATAGAAAGCTGAAATTTGGCAAGTGGGTTTCTTGGGGAGTGTAGAGCTAGATTGAGAGAGGACTTTCCAAAATTCCTACGGGAACGGGAAAAAACAGGATTTTTCGTTTTACTGGTCGTAGAAAGCTGAAATTCGGCATGTAGGTTGCTTGGAGAGTGAAGAGGAGCATTGAGAGAGGACTTTCCCAAATTCCAACGGGAACGGGAAAAAACGGGATTTTTTGTTTTACTGGTCGTAGAAAGCTGAAATTCGGCATGTAGGTTGTTTGGGGAGTGCAGAGGAGCATTGAGAGGGGACTTTCCAAAATTCCCACTGGAACGGGAAAAACGGGATTTTTCGTTTTACTGGTCATAGAAAGCTGAAATTTAGCAAGTGGGTTCCTTGGGGAGTGTAGGGGAGCATTAAGAAAACATTTCCCGAAATTCTTACGGGAACAGGAAAAAACGGGATTTTGCGTTTTACTGGTTGTAGAAAGCTAAAATTTCAAAATTCATAAGTTTATACTGTAAGTAGGCCGCAAAGGGCACTTTAACCGACTTCTAAAAAAGGAGGAGGTTATGCATTCCACTTTATGTATTTTTTATGTAGGTATGTTCACCGATTTCTCGGTCAATTGTGGACCTGCTTGCTTGCTTGCCTGTATGCTTGCTTGCTTGATATCTTGGTTCTTTGGAATACACATAGTACACGCGAGCGAAGCCGCGGGCAAAAGCTAGTGTAAGCATAAAGTGGTAAACTTTTTCTTACTACATCTATGATGATATGAAGAATAATGGAACCTAATGATAATGCTGATTTTAGAAATGATGTTAATAAAAATTACAGAAGCTATGAAGGTGGTTGATTATTCGCGCCTTCTTAATAAACGTCAAGAGCAAGCAGAATACGTGTGATGGATGGGATCCATGTCTGGTTAAAGACTGATCGCGAAATTTTTAACGATCTATCGCCTGTACATCTATATCTGCACGACGCGGCAATGTGCCAAACTCAGACGCTGCTTTTCACATTAAATTAAAACTATGGGCATTTTCCTATCCTTGGCGAAGAAAAGAGACTGGAAACACAGACTCATTCAATCGGTCTTCCAGGTGGTAGAAGTGCTAAGCGGCGGCGAGCTGATGTCTGTTGCGCGCGACTTAGACTTCCTACCAGGGTTCGCTTTCGAAGGCTTCCCCAACAGAGACAGCACACAGTACGCCAAACTGTACGGCATAGAAGACGCACACACCATATTCCGGGGCACTATCCGGTATAGAGGTACGGAAATTGTTCCATTTAATTGTTCACAGATACAAATTTAATATCCATATATTAACATCTATTTTTTGCGATTTTGTTTTCCTTTTTTTGTTATTTTATAGAACGCTTCAAACTTCGTTCTTTTTAGGGTTCCGTAGTCAGCTAGGAACCCTTATAGTTTCGCCATGTCTGTCCGTCTGTCTGTCTGTCCGCGGCTAAGCTCAGAGACTGTTAGTACTAGAAAGCTGTAATTTGGCAAGAATATATATATCAGTCACGCCGACAAAGTGGTTCAATAAAAAAAACTAAAAAAAATTTTTTTAGGGTACCTCCCATAGACGTAAAGTGGGGGTGATTTTTTTTTTCTCGACTAACCCTATAGTGTGGGGTATCATTGGATAGGTATTCAAAAATAAATAGGGGTTTGCTAAAACCATTTTTTGATAAAGTTCATATTTTCGGAGATATTCACTCCGAAAGTTCAAAATAATGTGTCCCCCCCTCTAACTTTTGAACCGCACGTCTAAAAAATATGAAAAAAATCACGTAAGTTAAACTTAATAAAAACTTTCTAGGAAAATTATTTTCAACTTAATCGGTTGAGCAGTTTTTAACTTTTTATAAAAAAATATTTCTACTAAGATTACAGTTTAACCGCCATTGCAAGCATTTTTTTTCTTTAAGTACCTATAAGATCACGCTAACAGTATCTTCTTTCAAATAAAAAAAAATATTACATCTGAAAAACAATCAACATACATACTAGTTCAAGTAGACTGCATATTAGTTACCCAATTCGCCGATAGATGGCGCTGTACCGCCGACGTTGGGAGCAAAACAGCCACATTAATAAAGTATGCAAAGATTTTTTCGTACCTGCTACGGAACCCTATCTTGGGCGTGTCCGACACGCTCTTGGCCGGTTTTTTCTTTTCTTTTTTTTTGTTCTTCGAGTTTTTTGTGATTTTTCATATTATTATTATCATTTGGCAGGCTTCGCTGAAACTATGAAGTCTATGCAGTTGTTTGGTTTGGTTGATCCTAATCCTCATCCGTCACTACACCCTGATGGACCTGAAATTACTTGGGTAAGGTCTTATTCTTGACGCACTGATATTTACTGACACCTGCAGACTGTTTTTTTAGGATTAGTAGTACAAAGGAAAAATTTGCTACTTTTATATTCATTGTGTTTTTTTTGTAAACTGTAAAGCTGCGTACGGACTGCGCGCACTCGGGTACGCGTACCCGGGCTTGCGTGTCCTGGAACGCCATGTCCGTACGCCATGTACGCGTACAGTGTACGTGTACGTGTATAGTACGTGTACGTGTACGTGTACAGTGTACGCGTACATGCCGTACGGACATGGCGTTCCAAGGCACGCAAGCCCGGGTACGCGTATCCGAGTGCGCGCAGTCCGTACGCAGCTTTATATGTATATCGTTTGTGTGCAATATACTCGCAGTTTAACAAAAGTCTTTTGTTGATTCAGCGTCAATTTGCCTGTGAGTTACTCGGGCTGACAGACTCGTCGATATTTTATGAAAACCTGAAGGGAAGGTTAGCGGAGCGGATCGGAGCCACGGGCGCGCAGAGTGTCGAGTCCCTGGGACTTCTGGAAGATAATACGATCGTGAAACGCAATACGCCGCTCGACACAATCAGTCTTTACCTCACCAAGAAACTTCAACTCGGTAACGTTTAGCAATCATTTTTACAGTGTCGTTATAGCTGGCAATTATTGTAGAGTCCAAATAGTCGCTCTTCAGTTTCAGTCAAGTGCCTTGTGCCTTCTTGTAGAATACTTCAAAAATATTCCCTTAAGGTGAGACGTAAGCTCCTCTCATGCATAGCGACTTATTCAGAAATTATTTAGAACCCTTAACTACCTATATCAAGTTCTACGTCTTCTATCTTATCACAAATGCAGTCTAGCAAATGATATGTAAAGAATTTCATAATTCTATTCCAGAAAAAGACGAAACTGACTTTGTAGTGCTTCGTCACGAAGTAGGAGTGACGTGGAGCGACGGACGCAAGGAGCGTCGTGAGGTGACGATGACAGTGCGAGGCGAGCCTGGCGCGCACACTGCCATGGCGTGGACGGTCGGACTGCCCACTGCCATCGCCGCCAAGATGCTGCTCGACGGTGAGTCACTGCTCGTGTTAAAGTTACAGCAGCTGCTACTGCAATAGCTGCAGCAACAGTTAGTGCAGAAAGCGCCGCGAGTTGACGATGACAGTGCGAGGTAAGTCTGGTGCTGATGATCGGACTGCGAACTGCCATCGCCGCCAAGATGCTGCTCGACGGTGAGTCACTGCTCGTGTTAAAGTTACAGCAGCTGCTACTGCAATAGCTGCAGCAACAGTTAGTGCAGAAAGCGCCGCGAGTTGACGATGACAGTGCGAGGTAAGTCTGGTGCTGATGATCGGACTGCGAACTGCCATCGCCGCCAAGATGCTGCTCGACGGTGAGTCACTGCTCGTGTTAAAGTTACAGCAGCTGCTACTGCAATAGCTGCAGCAACAGTTAGTGCAGAAAGCGCCGCGAGTTGACGATGACAGTGCGAGGTAAGTCTGGTGCTGATGATCGGACTGCGAACTGCCATCGCCGCCAAGATGCTGCTCGACGGTGAGTCACTGCTCGTGTTAAAGTTACAGCAGCTGCTACTGCAATAGCTGCAGCAACAGTTAGTGCAGAAAGCGCCGCGAGTTGACGATGACAGTGCGAGGTAAGTCTGGTGCTGATGATCGGACTGCGAACTGCCATCGCCGCCAAGATGCTGCTCGACGGTGAGTCACTGCTCGTGTTAAAGTTACAACAGCTGCTACTGCAATAGCTGCAGCAACAGTTAGTGCAGAAAGCGCCGCGAGTTGACGATGACAGTGCGAGGTAAGTCTGGTGCTGATGATCGGACTGCGAACTGCCATCGCCGCCAAGATGCTGCTCGACGGTGAGTCACTGCTCGTGTTAAAGTTACAGCAGCTGCTACTGCAATAGCTGCAGCAACAGTTAGTGCAGAAAGCGCCGCGAGTTGACGATGACAGTGCGAGGTAAGTCTGGTGCTGATGATCGGACTGCGAACTGCCATCGCCGCCAAGATGCTGCTCGACGGTGAGTCACTGCTCGTGTTAAAGTTACAGCAGCTGCTACTGCAATAGCTGCAGCAACAGTTAGTGCAGAAAGCGCCGCGAGTTGACGATGACAGTGCGAGGTAAGTCTGGTGCTGATGATCGGACTGCGAACTGCCATCGCCGCCAAGATGCTGCTCGACGGTGAGTCACTGCTCGTGTTAAAGTTACAGCAGCTGCTACTGCAATAGCTGCAGCAACAGTTAGTGCAGAAAGCGCCGCGAGTTGACGATGACAGTGCGAGGTAAGTCTGGTGCTGATGATCGGACTGCGAACTGCCATCGCCGCCAAGATGCTGCTCGACGGTGAGTCACTGCTCGTGTTAAAGTTACAGCAGCTGCTACTGCAATAGCTGCAGCAACAGTTAGTGCAGAAAGCGCCGCGAGTTGACGACGACAGTGCGAGGTAAGTCTGGTGCTGATGATCGGACTGCGAACTGCCATCGCCGCCAAGGTGCTGCTCGACGGTGAGTCACTGCTCGTGTTAAAGTTACAGCAGCTGCTACTGCAATAGCTGCAGCAACAGTTAGTGCAGAAAGCGCCGCGAGTTGACGATGACAGTGCGAGGTAAGTCTGGTGCTGATGATCGGACTGCGAACTGCCATCGCCGCCAAGATGCTGCTCGACGGTGAGTCACTGCTCGTGTTAAAGTTACAGCAGCTGCTATTGCAACAGCTGCAGCAACAGTTAGTGCAACGCGATTTTCCGATGACAGTGCGAGGTAAACCTGGCGCGCGCACTGCCATGGCGCGGACGGTCGGGCTGCCTACTTCCATCACCGCCAAGATGCTACTCGACGGGATGCTCGAGTTAAAGTTACAGTAGCTGCTACTGCAATAACTATAGTAACAGTTAGTGCAAGGAGCTCCGCGAGGTGATGATGACAGTGCTAGGTGAACCTGGTGCTCGCACTGCTATCGCCACCAAGATCCTGCTCGACGGTGAGTCACTACTCGTGTTAAACTTACAGTACCTGCTACAACAACCGTTACAGTAACAGTTAGTGTAAAGAGCGCTGTGAGTTGACGATGACAGTGCAAGTTGAACCAGGGGTGCACACTGCCATCGCCGGCAAGACCTTGGTCAACGGTGAGTCTCTGCTCGAGTTAAAGTTACAGTAGCTGCTACTGTAACAGCTACAGCAACAGTGAGTGCAAGGAATGCGTGAGTAGACGATGACAGTGCGGGGCAAATCTGGCGCGGACACTGCCATAGTGGAAAAGTGACAGCAACACCAACTGCAACGGCTACAGCAACAAATAATGCAAGGAGCGGCCTCAGGGGACGATGACAGTGCATGGCAACCCCTGACGCCGTTCTAGGGTAATCACATAGGTAGCTGTTTAATTTTTGACGTTAAAAATACCTGAATTTGGCAACAATTTTTCATCGCCCGTGCCTAGAAAAATACCCCGTTCCCAAAATACCACATGTTTTAAAATACTACATTACCTACACCACATTTCTAGCTTACCTACCAGATTCTCGTTGCACCACATTGCAAAATCAAAGATTATTTAAGGAAGTGATTTTTTTAGTGGAATATATATATATATATATATATATATATATATATATATATATTACAAAAATATATCACGGGACAATTCACACCAATTGACCTAGTCCCAAACTAAGCAAAGCTTGTACTATGGGTACTAGACAACGGATAAACATACTTATATAGATAAATACATACTTAAATACATATTAAACATCCAAGATCCAAGACTCGAGCACAAACATTCGTATTTTTCACACAAATATCTGCCCCGACCGGGAATCGAACCCGGGACCTCAAGCTTCGTAGTCAGGTTCTCTAACAACTAGGCTATCCGGCCGTCTTGAATGTTTTATTTTGGACATCTGATAGATATAGGTAATGGGAATGTAATAAATAGGCAATGTATACGTAACATTTTGAAAAACCTGGTATTCTGGGAACGTGGTATTTTAGACACCACCGTTTTTCATATGTATGTATGTGTAGGTATGTAAAATGTTTGTTGCTCTTTCATTTCTTTTCTGCAGTAATTCTATCTTTTTAAACTATTTTTCTTGCTCATTGCAGGTGAAATTCAGGAGCGAGGTGTAGTCCTGCCTTTCTCTCCAGTTGTTTATAAGTCCTTGCTCTCACGTCTACGCTCTGATGGTATCACAGCGAAAGAAGTTATCAGGCCTCTCAATTAAGCCCTTAGATCACAATATTGAATTTATTATTTTGAAATAGGAACCTTTTAAATTAATTTCAGCAATTAATGTCAACTATTTTCATAAAAAAATCACATCCCGAGAGATAATTTATTGCCTTGTTATCACGAATAAGAGAAACTCGATTCGAAATTGTCATTGGACATTTACAAGAAATAAGTTAATTTATTTTTAGAAGTCATGCTTCGGTTATTATTATAACATCGGATACTGTATATTAATTATACTAACTTATTTATTCGTTTGGCTAATAAAAAAAATGTAATTAAGGTTTCGTATATTTAATAGTTAAGTTTTTTAATATTTTAATTTAGGTGTTATATAAGAATACGACTGTCATAATTTTTAATGTTGATTGCGAGATTGCATAATATTCCACACACAAACTTTCAATAGAGATTGATCTCGATGCAGCAAGAATTGTCGTCAACGCCTAAAAAAGTGTAGCAGCAGAATTGTTCGTAGACCTGCTACGGTACTACAGTAACACCGTAGGACCGTAGCTCGGTGCTACGAGTAAACTGTTAAACATTTGATGTGTACGTAGAATTGTAAAGTTTTTTTTATTTATATAATCTGTTGGTCCTACTAGTCTAGACGAGAGGGATGGGACAATACTTCAGAGCAAGAAGTATGTAAATACATACTTATAAGAATAAATATATCTCGCTTTAATTTATTAATACGTCCCTCTGTCTTGAAATTACGACAAACGAGTGAATGAGATTGTAGTCAACCGTTATTGAAAGTATTTCAGAATTATGAGTTTCTTTCCTAAACAGTTATAATTTATATATTTACAATCAAAATAATTAAATAATTGTGTGTTCTTACTTAGTTTTCTAAAACATAAGTACCTACTTAATTACAAAGGACTTTGCACGCTAGCTTTTATCATAGTAGGACATAAAGCATTCTTCGCTTCCATCCGTTGTCCGCAACAACTGGTACAATTTTTTTGTTTTGTCCATGCTTCTGGCCCTAGTATGCATTTGATGCATACTAGGGCAAATGCCCCATTTCTGGCCACTTGAAGACTGTTTGACGGTTTATTCAGACATATGTACCGCAGTAAACTCGATTCAAAGTAAAGTTGAAAATGGTCAAAACCGGCCCAGTGGTCAGAACCGGGGCATCTGCCCTATGTCATGGACATTGGAAGGTGTAACTGTATTTCTTAATGGGCATCAACTGCAAAGGGTAACAATTGAAAACTCGATGAGAGCCAAAACACGAAGTCTGCGGATAGTGATAGAGACGATATTGCAATGTTGTACAAATCACGTAGGTTCTTTTCTTAGTTATCAGTTAGCGAGGTCAGTAAGTAAAAATTTTGTTTGTCGATTTATGCCCCCTATCTCCGTACCTTTATTATTATGGCGATGACCGTTAGATGTAAATATTGTGACTTGGTTGTGATCATAGTGATCTATGATGTTGTGGCAAAATGTAAATAAGTCTTAGAATTTTTCCAAGTTTTGTTTAGATAAGAATATTATGAATAATATGTTTAAATAAATAATTTTAAAATATACTTCCAATTTTTTTCATTTTTAGGGCTCCATACACAAAGAGACCCTATTACGAGACTCCGCTGTCTGCCCGTCCGTCCGTCTGTCACAGGGCTCTATCTCTTGAAACGCAATAGGCCTTATTTATATAACTTGGCCGCTTTAACAACAAATACTATGAATAAAAAATAAAACCAACTTCAAAAGACACCCAGAAAAAAAAGAAATAATAATTATGAAATAAAAATTAAACCGAGTACAAAAAGTATGAAACTATTATTCAAGTACTTAATCTGTTTGAAATCGGTGCCTCAGCGCGAGGCAGCAGGAGTGGTAGAAACTAAAATTGGTTTACCCAATAGATAGAGTAGGTATGTAGGTAAGGGCCTACTTGACTAGGTCCACTCTCGATAAACTCCTCCTTTTTTTAAAAATAATTTAAGTTAAAAATTAATGGGGGTCTTGACACAAGAAATGTGTTATTTTCAGCATTTTTAACTCGGTCTTTATAATGGCATTAACTAGATGACTGAAATTTTCACAGAATATGTATTAATGTGGCCGCTATAACAACAAATACTAACAATGGTTTGCACAAACATTCTCTCACCCCAAACGCATACCTACCTATACATTCTCCGTAAAGTCATCGGTGAATAAAATAAAGTTATAAGTTAAAGGAGGTCGTCATGGAACATGCTTTTTAGCGGTATTTAACTGGATATTTATTTATGAACTAAAACAATTACTTTGCTCACCCGCGACCTTATAAGGTCGCGGGTGAGCAAAGTAATTGTTTTAGTTCATTAATATGGACCTCCGCAAAGTAACGCCTGATTCAATAAATTGGATATTTATTTATTATTTTTTTTGTTGAACTATTTTTAAAACATTATACGAATTAACGGAACCCTTCATCTACGAGTCCGACTTGCACTTGACCGGTTTTTTGAATAAGTTAATCATAAAATTGGTCATACAGAATTTGTTGGCGTTGAACCACGCACATCACAAGAGTACTTACCCGGTTGGGTAATTGGCGTACCATGGATGATGGTTGATGGATGACAAGTCATCTACTTGTTGATGTCTGACAAGTACACGTGTGCAAGTTTTTGTAGTTTACCATTATAGTTTAAACCATAAGTAGTCTGAGATTATGTGCTTGATCAAAGGTAAAGTTATGATCATATTGCAGTTGGCTCGTTTTTCAGTAGAAATTTACCAAATTTGACAATTTACAAAATTTTAAAGGAGAGTAATTTGCCCAGCAGTTTGACACTACTACTAAAGCGGCTACAATAAGCTCGATTAAAGAACTAAAAGATTATGAGGAAATAATCAAACTGTGCACAATCTTGCGTCCTCGTCATAATCGGCATTTTAAATTAACCCCGGGCCTAAGACAAAATCATTGGTACGTAATAGTACATTACTGCAGAGGCCGGGACTTGAGGGGTTGCCGGCCGAGTATCTAAGTTGATACGAGGCCGGCAACCTCTGTTCCGGCCGAGGCTTGTATAGTGCTTTTCTCAAACATGCACCATCACCATCATCATCATCATCATCATCATTATCGTCGTCGTCATCATGATGGTGATGGTGATGATGATGATGATGATGATAATAGTGGTGATGATAATGATGGTGATGATGATGTTGGTGATGATGATGGTGATGGTGATGATGATGATGGTGATGATTGATGATGATGATGGTGATGATGATGGTGATGATAATGATGGTGGTGATGGTGATCATGGTGATGATGATGATGGTGATGATGATGATGATGATGATGGTGATGATGATGATGATGATGATGATGATGATGGTGATGATGATGTTGGTGATGATGATGGTGATGGTGATGATGATGATGGTGATGATTGATGATGATGATGGTGATGATGATGATGACGATGATGATGATGATGATGGTGATGATAATGATGGTGGTGATGGTGATCATGGTGATGATGATGATGGTGATGATGATGATGATGATGATGGTGATGATGATGATGATTATGACGATAACGATGATGATGATGATGATGATGATGATGATGATGGTGATGATGATGTTGATGGTGAAATATTTCTCTAGACAGATCACCATTACCATCACCATCACCATCTTACCTTACCTTAAATAAGCGTAGTGGCAGAATGTCATAATGAACCAAAACGCAAATATTGCTTATATAGTTTTTTTTAAATGGCTAAATGCTATGATGCCATAGACCTATAAACATCATGGTGCTGTGTGACATGAAACAATAGACGATCGCATTGCCGGCCTAGGCCTGCAACGGTGTATTTTGAAGCCTGTTTTAAGGAACATAACGTAAACATTACATAGCATGTTTGAGAAAAATACATTGGTAAATCACAACAAGTTTTTCGCGGATAGACGAAATAGAGACAGGTATCATACTGTTTGTCAAGATAAGTGTATCATGCATCTTGCTCCATTATGGCACCGTGTGCAAATATCTCGTATTTACTTGTCCCTCTGAATACAAACACAGAGACGTTAGAAAAATCGAGATACTATGCACTGTAAACTGAAACCAATTATAATTTTATTGCAAATCAAATAAAAACTACCAAAAGTAACAGTTTTTTTAACTGTTTTATTTTTCCTAAGCCAACCTCAAACTTAGCCATCGGTACGAAAACAAGCGAAGGTTCGTATCTGTCTTAAAACAATAAACATTTTCGATTTCAGCAAGGCAACTGCTGAAAATGAAAATACTGTTATCTAGTAATGTCAACTGGAAAAAAAAGGTGTGTCATGTTTGACATTCTTATATCATTTTTTTGCTAACTTAAAATGTTTATTCACATGACTTGATTTGCTGTTTTGAATTATTTTTTACGGTTATTTTTATAAAATTATTAACCTAAATCCCGATTGTGTCGTGACACGTTCCTCCTAGAGTTGTAATTGCGTGACAATTTTGTAATGATGATGACTTTGCGTTAAAGTCTTCTTAAAATGGAAAACGACCCGAATAACACTGTAAGTAGTTTGGCAACAGCCTCAGTGGCCGCTGACGCCGCGGCTACCTCTTGATGCCATCTAGAGTTGTTGCTTCTTTGTAAATAACTGTTTGATTTGCTAAAACTGGTTTTGCTGTACCTCTAAGGTTATCAACAAAGTTGTTTACATGGAATTGGAATTAATACTGTTCATAAAAATATATTGGAAAAGATAACCTATGTACTGATGAATCCAGTATCAGCTCTCGAATGGTCGACTAATGCTTCGTTATCGTGGAAAATTATACATAACCTTGTTTTCTTCACGTGCATCTGTTTGCACGTTGAATCGATGCAATAAATCTTATAAATAAATCTGCTTTTAACCTTTATTGTAAAGGCTCTTTAATGAATTACTGAGACAGCATAATAAGCCGAAAAGCAATTATATTATTTCCCAATCAAAATGTGGGAATACTTCTTGTCTCAGATTTGTTTATTTATTGTTTAAATTAAAAAATAACAAAACGGACATAAATATTCGTAAATATTATTATGAAGTGCAAAAGTTTTCAACCCTGTAAGATTTTCTTCAGGACTTAAGTATCTATCTTTTACTTTGTAATAGAACACTGGGACTAGGAAAATGAGCTGACATTGCTTTTGCGATAAAATTTAATGAGTTCGCGGGCAGAATTCTTCCACTTAGCTGCAATAGCGAAGCCTGCAATGAAATACATTGTGTGTACGATAATGTCATTATTTTTCTTAGTTACAAATAAACTTTAATTATTCTAGTTTTAGTTCAGTCTACGTATAGAAACGAAGTTGTATAGAAAAATAGCTCGATTCAGTTAAGTACCTAGTACACGTTCAGTTAGTGTTAAAATGTATGCAACTGCTAAGTTTAAACCCGAAGCCGAGGCACTTGCCATCGCTTTCACCATGTCTTTCTGTCACCCACCATCTTACACTGTTTGACAGAAAGAAATATGGAAGGTGAACGCAAGCGTCAGCGCGTTAGACTATAAGCGTACATATTTAACGACTGAATCTAGGTTTATCTTTGTACTGTAAGATAGCTTTTTAGTAGGTACTTACTTATTAAGTATGTAACAAATTAATACAACGGTAGAGAGTCCATCAATCTCTTGAAATTTAACGTGCATATTATGCTCTATGACCTAACGACTCTTGCATAAAAATGTGATTTATAATTACCCGACTGCCGAAGGAGCTATTTTGAATCTTGTTACTACTTAAGACAATTTAAAACGGAGCAAGTGCCATGGGTTTCATTTTTAGATTAGGCGAACTGTCAATGAACATGGAGAATTAACTACAGAGGAGGCCAATAAGTACGGACATTTTGAGATTGCCTCGAGCGCTGCAGATTAAAATATGCCTACTTAGCATACCTTGCGCCTTATTGAGTACCTCCACCATGTCTAAGCCCTTTATACGTATCTAGGTAGGTATGTGTATAGGGCCGCGCGGATAAAGCAAGCGATCAGTTTAGTAAAAAAAACCGGCCAAGAGCGTGTCGGACACGCACAAGGTAGGGTTCCGCAGCCATTACGAAAAAAACAAGTAATATTTTTCTAAGGATTTCGTATGTGTACGGAATCATCCAAGTTTAGGTATGTTTTATACCTTAGGCTACTATTTACTCTTAAACTACAAATAATTTCCAAGCAATCTTAGCCGCTATAATTTTCCTAGTAAATTTGATATATTTTCTACCATTCTGAATTTTTTCAAATTTTTCAACCCAATAGTTTAGATTTTAGAGGGGGGGGACGGCAGATTTTAATGAAAATTTTCACATTAAAGTTGAATATTTCGCAAACAGATCACTGAATAGAAAAATCATGTTAGCAACCCCGCAATGATTTTAAAAGACCTATCCAACGATACCCCATACTATAGGGTTAGCCGAGAAAAAAAAAATCACCCCCACTTTACGTCTATGGGAGGTACCCTAAAAAAATTTTTTTTACTTTTTTTTATTCAATCACTTTGTCGGCGTGACTGATATATATATTCATGCCAAGTTACAATTTTCTAGTACTAACGATCTCTGAGCTTAGCCGCGGACAGACAGACAGACAGACAGACAGACGGACAGACGGACAGACATGGCGAAACTATAAGGGTTCCTAGTTGACTACGGAACCCTAAAAAGATAGTTCGAAATACCTACTGGATCGCGTCAGATTAAGATATTATTAGCTAGACGAGAAAAGTATAAACTACCGATTTCTACAAGCAAAACCGGCAGTGTTTGGGAGTTTCGTTTGGTTTCACTGAAAATCTCCTCTAAATATCTGACGGACTCGAGTAAACTCTTTTTTTCCTATTTTTAACCCTTTCGTACGGCTGCCTCGTATGTAGGTACCTCGTCATCCATCAATGGTACATTCATTGACCCACACATGTACTTATACGCTATCAATATCTGACACGCTCGAACATCGTCATGCAACTGTTTTTTTTTATATTTTGATCTGATCGCTTCTTCGAAGAGTCGTGCGGTTTACTAAAAACTCCGCGGACAGCAGTGAAGTAGAGTGTGTTTCCGCCGCCCGGGGCCGATCGGAAATACACCGATTATAATTTGGATTTAATTTGTGGTAACTTACCCAGTTATTGCCCACTTTAAGAAAAACATTGTCAAGTTCTAACTTTCTATCACTTGCGTTTGACTAGCGTGAATTCGCTAAAATGGTTCTGTGATTACTTTATAGTCGAGTTGTAGCTAATCAAACACAAATGATAGATAGTTAACACCTGACAATGTCTTTCCTCAAAAGAAAGCTCAAAGTTACTCAGAGGGTGATGGAGAGGGCTATGCTTGGAGTTTCTCTGCGGGTTCGCATTAGAAATGATGAAATCCGCGCAAGAACTTAAGTCACGGACATAGCTCGAAGAATCGCTAGACTTTAAGTGGCAGTGGGCGGGCACATCGCTCGTAGAACTGACGGCCGATGGGACCGAAAGGTTCTCGAGTGGCGTCCGCGGACCGGAAGACGCAGTGTAATAGGTAGGCCTTCAACAAGATGGAGCGACGACCTGGTTAAGGTGGCGGGAACGCATTGGATGCGGATGGTGCAGGGCCGATCTGTTTGGCGAGCCTTGGGAGAGGCCTATCAGCAGTGGACGTCTTTCAGCTGAAATGATGATGATGATGAATGGACTTACCCAGACATTGCCAACTTTAAGAAAAACATGTTCAAGTACTAACTTTCTATCACTTGTGTTTGATTAGCATGAATTTGCTAAAATAAATAAAAATAAATAAAAATCGTTTATTCAATCACTTATGGATACATAGTAACAAAGGTTGGTGCCTCTTTTTAAGTATACGTGATACCTGTGCTAAGAGACACCGCTCAAATGGTTCTATGATTACTTTATAGTCGAGTTGTGTAGCTAATGAAGCTAATCAAACGCAAATGATAGGTAGCACTTGACAATGTTTTTCCTAAAGCGATCAATTACTTGTGCAATGTGCGTGGGCGGTAACGTGTAGTTTGCCTTATTTATTTCCAATTGAAAATATCGTGGCGCTTGCCGCCACCCCCAACGCTACCCCACTGGCGGGGCGGGCAGTAGGCCTTATTATCTGTTGCGGTGCAGACGGCGGGTCGCGAAACAGGGCGGTGCATGTCGGTGGCGGCGATGCAGGCGCTGCACCGGCTGCGCGAGTGCCGGCTGCTCTGCGACGCGATCGTGCGCGCGGACGACGGCGCCGCCTTCCCCGTGCACCGCGCCATACTCTCGGCCTGCAGTCCGTACTTTCTGTTAGTAACACTCCTATTCATAGTCACCCTTTTTTTGAGGGAATACCTAGGAAGGTCTATATAAAATACATAAAACTGAGAGGAGGCCTGTGTCGTGCAGTGGGACGTTGGTATATAGGCTGGAATGATGATAGTGTTTATGATAAAACTGACCCATATTCACTCTACCTTGTCCTTGTCTTCTTACCCTATTCGACGTTTTAACCCTTCCGCCACGACTTTGCGTGACAGGCGACGCCGCGAGCGTTTTACTCTGTTCACTGCGCCCGAGACCGTCGTCGTACAGCGCGGTTACTTAGAAGCACACGCAATGAACAGAGTAAACGCTGCACGCGCCGCGCCGGTAGCGCATAGCTCGGAAATTTTCGTCTCTAACTAAAAGTCCCTTCGCAACGTCTTCAGAACGGTTTTATAAACTCCAGTTTATCAAATTATTACTTTTCTCACAAGCGAATAAGATTTAAGGGTTTTACATGGATGCCGTGGGAAAATTCTGACATAAAGTAGCCAACGTGTAATTCCAGGGGTCCAGCTATCTGCATACCAAGTTTTTTCCAAATCCATACGTTTAAGCGCGAAGTAACAAACATAAACGAATAACCACATTCACAACCTTTACAATTTGTGATACTTCATAAGATGTTAATCAAGTTTGATAACCCAGGGCTCTGTTCACGACGACGCTGCACTCCCGCGAGCAGAGTGACGTGCTGATCTCCGGCGTGCGCTCCGAGATCCTGCTGCTGCTGATCGAGTACGCGTACCTGCGCCGCATCGACGTCACCGACGCCAACGTGCACGAGCTGCTGATGACCGCCGACTTCCTCGCCTTCCTCGGCGTGCTGCAGCTCTGTTGCGACCACCTCCGGACCTCGCTCAGCCCCAAGAACTGCCTCGGGATCATGACGTTTGCCAGGTTTGCTTTCTATCGCTTCTTGTAGTCTTAACAAACTGCTTCATGATTCTCATTATGACGATGTCTGTCTGTGTGATCTTGATTATGACGTTAATCGATGGTTAGGTTTAAGCAATATAAGTACGATCCACGAAAGAGAGGCCATAAGGCCATATTTGCTTTAAACCTGACCATCGACAGCGTGAAGAATGTTTAGGGATCACGACGCTAGCCAGCTATGTCTTGCTTATAACTACGACGAAAACTGACACATTTTTCTAGTTGTGAGTGTGTGTTTTCGATATTTCGTGGTACTCTACTCCTACCTAATGGCTTCAAAAGTGCTTCTACTTACGTCTTTCTAATACCATGTCCGCAAGAACTTTTAAATTTATGGCGGATCTATTAAATTTCAAAATTTTCTGAATGTTGACAAAGTGTTTGTACCCACAGACGCGTATTTTGCTACAAACTGGAGGCCGATTCTCGAAGATACTTACTCCGTTATTTTGTGACCGTGGCGACGCAGAGCGATGAATTCCTCCACCTCCCGCTCGAAGAACTTAACTCGATCATTCTCGAAGATGAACTAAACGTGAAGAGCGAGGAAGTAGTTTGGGAGGCTGTCCTGCGCTGGGTGAACTACGAACCGGACAGCCGTTGGCAGCACACCGTCAAGTTAATGGGTAGCATTCGCCTAGGACTACTTGATACACAAGTTCGTAATTTCTTAATTTCTTAATTTCCGTTTCTTAATTTTTAGTAAATTCTAACCATATTATTATTAGTTTTTCTTAGAGAACGTCAAAGATCATCCCTACGTTACCGGAAATGAGGGTTCACGCCCTATAATTATAGAGACGCTTAAGTTCCTCTACGATCTGGAGATGATAGCTCAGCGCGACGGCGAAGTAGCCACGCCGGAAATCGCCCGCCCCAGAGTCCCGCACGAAGTGAGTCCGAGCAATTTTGTTCAGTAATAAGTTTCATAATGACTGATTGAAACTAGAGATGTTGACTTTTAAAGGTATTGTTTGCTATTGGAGGGTGGAGCGGTGGTTCACCGACTGCGTTCATTGAGACCTACGACACTCGAGCAGATCGTTGGATTAAGGTACAGATGACACTATTTAAATTATCTTCGTATATTCAAATGATACAATAAGTACTCCGCATATTCCAGGTAGAGGAGGTGGACCCGGCAGGCCCTCGCGCGTACCATGGCACTGCAGTGCTAGGCTCTTGCATTTATGTTATTGGCGGATTCGACGGAATGGACTACTTTAACTCGTGCCGTTGCTTTGACGCTGTCACTAAGGCCTGGCGAGAAGTATAACTCGTTACTCGACAAGTTTACCACTGATTCAATGAGTATATTAAAGCTACATTATTTAATCTTTCCGCTAGGTGGCACCAATGAACGCTCGTCGTTGCTATGTCTCTGTGGCTGTGCTAGGCGAAACTATATATGCGATGGGCGGATACGACGGCCACCACCGACAGAACACGGCGGAGCGTTTTAACCACCGCACTAATCAGTGGTCACTTGTTGCACCAATGAATGCACAGCGGTCAGACGCCAGTGCCGCAGCGCTTGACAGTGAATTTTTACACTTTATTTTAGTCTCAGTCTCAGAAACAATCCCTTTATTTAGTTCACATTGATACCCATGTTCCTCGCTATAAGATACAATTTGACATGCCATTTATATTCTCTGGCACAGCACATCCTTTTCGTATCTGACTTGATTATTTTATAGTTAAGAAAGATAGAGGTTCATAAAGCACAAATAGACGAATGCCGTAAACCTTTTGGTGTAGGATTACTGTTCATGTTTAAATTTTAGATAAGATCTACATAACGGGCGGTTTCAACGGACAGGAGTGCATGAACAGCGTCGAGGTGTTTGACCCGGACACAAACCAGTGGACGAACCTCGCACCCATGCGCTCGCGCCGCTCCGGAGTCTCTTGCATCGCATACCACAATAAGGTAAATGACACAGGCAGACAGGCATCATCAACATTCATTAAAAAATCATCACAGACGGATATAAGGGTCTTCCTAAATGCCGACGTCCAAGCAATGGATGAAAAACCAATACCTACTTGCTAAAACATAGAGATATAGTCAGCCAAGTAAGAGGGTTACCATTTTTTGTGCTGTTCTTACGTCGAAAGAAAACAATATACTGATTGCCACATTGACTACTAGTGACAGCAGTATTTAATGTTATCAACCATACAACTGACATTGAATCTTAGGGTGGTATAGAAATCGCTTGGTCGGCAGGTCGACACAATAGGTACAATAAGTTAAGTTTTTTAAAACATGTAACATGCACATTATTTTAATTATCATTAGTACATTACACATTTAGAAGTAGCTAACGTAATATAATTATCTACATCCCTAATCCACACTTATGATCCGAAGGTCCTTTTGTGCATTCTAAAATAAATGATGTCACTTTTTCCCCAGTCCCTCTTGAAACACTCTAAAATTTCTAACCAACAGGGTATACCTATCCTCCATTAGCCCCCACGTTTCATCTACTTTTAGATATACGTAATCGGCGGCTTCAACGGCATATCCCGCATGTGCAGTGGCGAGGTTTACGATCCCGGCACCAATACGTGGGCGCCCGTGCCCGACATGTACAACCCTCGCAGCAACTTCGCCATCGAGGTCATCGATGACATGATCTTCGCCATCGGGGGCTTCAACGGCGTCACCACCATCTACCACGTCGAGTGTTACGATGAGAGGACTAATGAGTGGTTAGTTTTTGGTACTGACTGATTAACAAAGAACTACTTATGTGGAGAGGATAGTTACCTAATGATTCGCCGACTATTTTTACGCAGAATATTGATTGGCAGACAACGTTTCGCCGAGTATCGGTACGCCGATGGATTTGTTCGTAGATGTATTGTTTCGCAGACTAACGTTTCGTAACTCAACCTTTAGCAGCTATTTAGTTGGGTTAAGGATTTGCCACACTGGATGCGTTCTGCGGTCGCGGTCAGGTCAAATTGAACGCAGTCCGCATTATGTATGAACAACATTGTCTATGTATTTTGTGTAGATATGCACGCACCGCACAGCGAAGCAGCAGCAGAGCTTTAGCAGAGCGAAGCTCCCGCATTAGCCTTTGAACCTAACCTATCAGAGTCGCTTCCGCTCCGTACCGTCTTGCTCGCTCGCTTCGCTCTCTCGCTGAAAATTAAGTAAAAATTAAAATCAATTTGGCGATGTTATATTAAATGTATAAAAATACAACAGTTGTACAGTTCAATGAAACAATTCCGAAACAAAAATTGACTAAATTTTAAATCTACTAAACAATAATGATGCCATGTTATAACTCATGTTATAACTCTGCTTATCATGTTTCGACGAACAGTTGTTCGGTAAAATGAAACAATTACGAAACAAACAATCGACTTAACGTAACTCTGCGTATCGCTTTTCTTCCTACCGACTACTCGGCGAAACAAATAATAAGCATAACGAAATTATACCAAACTTTACTCGGCCAAAAGAAAAGGCTGCCAATAGTTGTCAGAGAAAGAAAAATCTGCGTACCTAATGAAATTTGGCGAAATGACAGGTCACCGGAGAGGTTAGATGAAGGAATAATTAAGAAAGAGATTAAGGCAAATGTAGATGGAAATTTTGGAAGAAGGACATTCCGTGATCAGATTGGAGATGTCATGAAGAAAGATATCAGTTCAAGAGTACCCGAAACCGGCGAGCATGTATGAAAAGACATCATAAACAGTGTTGTGGAAACGAAAGATGTACCTATATGTCAGGATTGTAGCAGGTGGAAACCATCTCCCTGGTCTCTCCCTGCCCATTTGCTGAGAAGGAGGCATGATTGTATGTACATTGTATGTATGTGCTTAAGTAAAGTGAGCTATGAGTAGAATCCATAAATGTTTCTAACGCCGTACTGCCTGCGCAATCTTATACAAGTTTTTTTATAAGAGGGATGACGCGTTTTGCTGTACAGGAAAAGCCCTTTACCAACCAGATAACAGCCATTTGCCAGAATTGCCAATCCTTCTATTATCCTTCCAATCCATATAAGTACTTACAGAATCGAACTGTTCGTCCTTATAATTTCAGGTTTACCAACCTAACCGATAAATCTCATGGAAACGCTATTTGCCAGCTTGATGACCATCAGTTCTGCACAGGTACGAAGCGACGGACATGAACATCTATCGGTCGGCGTTGTCGGCGTGCGTCATCATGGGTCTGCCGAACGTGTATGACTACATCCACAAGCATCGCGAGCGGCTCATGGAAGAGAAGCGCCAGAAAATCCTCCTGTCGGAGACGGCGCGCCACGGGCAGCACCGCACCGCCTTACCCGATGTAAGTATAGAGCCAATGTAACTGCTTTGCATCCACGTGCGTAGCATCATACAAAATTGATAATACCTATGACAAAGTACTTAACAAAAAATGATGAAAATATACTTAATTTTTCTATGTTTGGTAGGCCACCCGCACACCACTTCCCACTTAAAATTTGTTTTGCAACTTACGAGATATTACCGTTGGCTCTGAAGTGACTGATAATACCTACGAGATTTAAAAAATAGTTAGAAATAGACGACGCGACAACATTTAAAGATTCGACCTTGCTATATGATTGGCTTTTAAATTAATCTTTCGTAATAAACAATAACAACAAGGTGGTTGTAAGCCGCTTCCAATCGTAATGAGTGGGTTGATACGAGGGACGCCATGTCCAGCAGTGGACGTCCGACGACTGAAATGATGCTGATAGATGATGATGATGAATAAACAATATAAAACTATAATTATT
Source organism: Archips crataeganus (assembly GCA_947859365.1). NCBI lineage: Eukaryota > Metazoa > Arthropoda > Insecta > Lepidoptera > Tortricidae > Archips > Archips crataeganus. The sequence continues at coordinate 16,659,679 of OX402053.1, forward strand.
ATAATAAAATTTAAGTAGGTATGTATATATAAATAAAATAAAATATAGGTATGTCTGAGTCTCACGGTAAATAGTTTTAATTCGAAAAATGTAAAACTATGATTATCGAGTCTAAATTTGCGGAACCCTTGCGGAACCTGAAAAAAAGATAATTATTTTTACTGATGGCGAGGTAGGTAGGGGAGAGTGGGTAACAATGGATCACTTTTTTTTTTTAAGCTCCACAAATCCTAAGTTTATGCCTAAATAATTAATCTATGATAATTAACCATAAGATACGTCCCTAATCTACAAAACCAAGTGCAATTATTGGCAAAAACGGCATAAACTTACAAGTTATAACAAGTTTTTTAAAAAATAGGAAATGATCCACTGTGACCCGTGGATGGGTCACTTTGGATCTTTTGATGGGTGACAGGGAATCGCTTGGGGTACACTGGATCTATTAAAAAAAAGTTTAGTAAAATACTACTTTTCTACATAATTATTTATTTATTTATATTCTTAGACAGCCTTCTATCACAGTCTTATAAAAAAATAACAAAAATCTTACAAATTATGCTGGTATAAAGAGACCTAAACTAATCAACATTTTGTTTAAATAAACAACAGTTTTTCTCCTTTAATTTCCATAAAGCTCTCTTCTCTATTCAAATAAACATAATATTACAACCGCTTTAGCCTAGTTGGTAGTGCCCTGCCTACGAAGCAAGGGGTCCTGGGTTCGAATTCCGGTAAGGGCATTTATTTGTGTGATGAGCACGAATATTTGTTCCTGAGTTATGGATGTTTTCTATGTATTTAAGTATTTATTTATCTATATAAGTATGTTTATCGTCGTCTAGTACCCATAGTACAAGCTTTGCTTAGTTTGGGACTAGGTCGATTTGTGTAAGATTGTCCCCTAATATTTATTATTTTTATTTTATTTATTTAGTTCTTCAGTAATCATTAACAAACATTTTAATAACAACATTGTTGATGCTAACTCAACTATTAAACATAAATATATATACATAAATATATTTACATTGTTGACACCTCAACTATTAAAAATAAAAATATTTACTTCTTCAGTAATCGTTAACAAAAAAATAAACTATAAAAACAAATATTTTCATTTTATGATATCTCAAAATTGTCTGAGATTCAGTTTGAGATCAAATTTAATTAGATTAGCGTAAATTAATGTAAGAAAGATCAACGTTAAAGTTGTACATGCCTTGCTTCCTCTTTGTAGTACCAGAAAACGTAGGTTTTGGTAAAATCATCTTAATATCATGCAGCGCTACCGTGCCAATATCTGGCACATTTGTCATATGAAAATTATTTGGTGTTTTGTCAGATTTTCTAAGAAAACTGACTTCAGTCTCATTTTGTTTTAGACCAATAACTTACGCCGCATAAAAAAAATCGTTTTTCGTACCCGATTGCGAGGCATTGTTACCTACGAAGAAGTACAAAACCATTTTAATTTCACGCTATTTATGTAATTTCCACTTGGGTCACACTGGATCAGAGTCCACTGTGACCCAAATGAAAGTTATTCACTGTGACCCATAGGCCGTTACGACAGACAAAAAATATTCAAAAAATAACTACTTCTACCCAAGCCAAAATTACATTACCCACAACGGATTTAACATATAACAAGTTCAAAACATACTACTATCATTTATATTTATTAAAGGGTTGGGAATACGACAAATTTCTAAATTACGTAAAAAAATATTTTCGTACTTACCTACTGGCCTGCGTGTGTCAGCACGTGATTCCGCTCGGCGAGCGCGGCGGCGACTGGCACGTGAGAGGGGGGTATCGACGAGCAATAGCCACGCGTTTGCTTGTGTGCGTAAAGCATCACACATAAGAATTATAGCGAATAATCCGCTGTGACCCGTGATCCATTGTTACCCACTCTCCCCTAAGTATGTTATTATTTTTCATCATGTACCCAACACCACAGCATGATGAGGTGAATTCGTTATATGTAAATATACGAGTGAATAAATTAGAGATAACATAACTTTGTCTTACGAGTATGACCCAGGACAACTGATAGATAATTTCGATAAGAAGAAACGTGGCTCTAATATTTTACAAAAAAAGTAAGAATGATATGAACTTTTTCCGCATTTTGCTTGACGCTGTAACAAGCCTGGCCTGGACAGGCAAAACTATCTATACAACACGCTCTTACTCCGACGTAATAATGTCGTTTAAATATGTTACATAATGTGTCATATACTTTGATCGGTTCGAATAAATACACACTTTTGCACAACACTGTGTAGCAATAGATTTGGCGTATAAGGGTGGGTCCTCATTAGTATCATTTTAGCGTATCGTATCTCCGTTGCCCTAGCACTGACGAGCATCATGATCTTTAGTTTGGTCGCGACAAGATACACGATTATGCAATAAGCCGTATCTGATTTAATCATCTACTGACGCTAAAATGGTACCTACAAAAATGGACCCATCTAAGATAATAACATTCAATTCATCTATACTATCTATAGGTACTAATATTATAAAGAGGAAAGATTTGATTGTTTGTTTGTTTGTTTGTTTAGCATTGAATAGGCTCCGAAACTACTGGACCGATTTCAAAAATTCTTTTGCCGTTAGAAAGCTACATTATCACTGAGTGACATTAGGCTACTTTTTACCGCGGGAAAATACCTTCGAAACGGGCGAAGCTGCGGACGGAAGGCTAGTTTTTTTATACAGGGTTATTTGTAATTCACTAGCATCCTTTTAACCCTATACTCCTACCACTTAAACAAATGTTTTTTGTTTTACGGCTTTTGTCATAACTTAATATTTTAGGTGTAATAACGTATTGAAAATTTGAGATTACCTCTTATTTTTACGATACTCTGTGTATTTTTACGGGAAAAAAAGTGCTTCATTTTAAAAAGTCGTAGAACAAAAAACATTTGTTTGAGTGATAGGAATTCAGGGTTAAGAGGATGTCAGTGAATTAAAAATGACCCTGTATAGGTACAGAGTGAAATTTTGAACGTAATACAAATTACGTGTTTCCTGCTCAGAAGATGCTGTATAATTAGATGGGTTAACTCGTTTGTTAAAATTCGTCTTAATTAAATATTGATAACTTTCTAACAAAAAAATAATTCACAAACTGAAAGTATAGCTACCCTACATTTGACACTTGACAGGTTTTATCGCTGTAATTAACATTTAGTGGATAATTTCAAATAATAATATCAACATCGCAGATAACCTAAATTCCTAGCTCTTAATACCTAACAAACAGAGGGGTAATAATGATTATTTAATATCAAAAACAGAAATGGGTTTCTCCAACATACTTCAATAAATGCTCAAAATGACCACCACCTTCCCGCCGGCACAGCTCTGCGCGACGTCTTAGATTGTCTTTGAGCTTTCCAAGCACAAGCACATTGGCTTTTACAGCATCAAACGCCTGTATGGGACTCACGTTTGTAAACTCGCCTTTTAATTTTACTCTATTAAAAGAGTAGCATGCTCGCGATCCTTGTGCATGTCCTGGAACGGACAATTGTCCATAATCCCTCAACTTTTAGACAGTGTGGTTTATTAAACGACGAGACGAGATTGGAGAGTCTGGATACTTTTCGTGAAACAATGTTCTACCTACGTGATGTGTGATAAAAAATAACCATAACTAAATGCTCAACGTGCGTATAATTAAGCAGACAGCATTTTTCAGTTAAATTTTAATAAACCGAGAAATATTTGTTATGACATCTCACGTCACGAATTGGCAGTATAGTTTTATTTTTATGTCAAACTGTTTGTCCAAGCACCAAAGAGGCGAGTGCCTATTATGAAACAAATTTAAACTGTTTGATCTATCATTGAAAGGGTAGGGCAACCACACATGCCAAAAACCGGCCAAGAGCGTGTCGGACACGCCCAAGGTAGGGTTCCGTAGCCATTACGAAAAAATCAAGTAATATTTTTCTAAGGATTTCGTATGTGTACGGAATCATCCAAGTTTAGGTATGTTTTATACCTTAGGCTACTATTTACTCTTAAACTACAAATAATTTCCAAGCAATCTTAGCCGCTATAATTTTCCTAGTAAATTTGATATATTTACTATCCTTCTGAATTTTTTCAAATTTTTCCACCCAACAGTTCGGATTTTAGAGGGGGGGGGACGGCCGATTTTAATGAAAATTTTCACTTTAAAGTTGAATATTTCGCAAACAGATCACTGAATAGAAAAATCATGTTAGCAACCCCGCAATGATTTTAAAAGACCTATCCAACGATACCCCACACTATAGGGTTAGCCGAGAAAAAAAAATCACCCCCACTTTACGTGTATGGGAGGTACCCTAAAAAAATTTTTTTTCCTTTTTTTTATTCAATCACTTTGTCGGCGTGACTGATATATATATATTCATGCCAAATTACAGCTTTCTAGTACTAACAGTCTCTGAGCTTAGCCGCGGACAGACAGACAGACAGACAGACAGACGGACAGACATGGCGAAACTATAAGGGTTCCTAGTTGACTACGGAACCCTAATAAAAAATGGGATAACTATAATTGTTAATAAAGTTCTAATTGATTACTTTGGTAACTCGAGCCTTTTAGTCCTTGAGAGATGTATCGAAAACATTGACTTTGTATCACGTTCAAAATTTCACCTTGCATATAAACCCGTAGAGGATTAAAAACAAATAATACTTACTTAATAATTTATCTATGACTGGACCACAGAGTGAGTGGATAATTTCTTGACCACGGTTCAAACTCATCTCGGCCACACTGCTGGGCAGGCCTTCTCTCAGAATGAGAGCGATTGTGCTGCAGTTCCCACGCGAACCCAGTGCAGATTGGGAACTTCGCACACATCATTGAATTTCTTCGCAGGTGTACAGGTTTCCTCACGTTATTTTCCTTGTCGTCAACCTCATGGTAAACTTCATTTCGTACAATAAATTCTAATAAACTCAGAGGTGCGAGTCAGGGCGCGAACCCACGACCCTCTGATTGAGAGACCACAGGTCAAGCCACTTGGCTACCACAACTTTATTACACGACTTGTTATTGATTGCGTGATACAAATTAGATGCATGTTTGTCACAGTATCACGCACATTGTCTCGTTTGTCAAAACAAATTTTAATGATATCGCAACTTTCAGTTACTTCAGGGGCGTAGCTACCGCAGACAGAAAGAAGTGGTAGAAGAGATTGTGGTTCCTAATGGCAGAATACCAGAGATCCTCAAACTTTTGTGTCTCGTAGACCTCCTGCTTAATTAAAGGCCGGCGCAGACCAGATGCGTGTGCGTGACGTGACACGCACCAGTTGTAATAAATGAAACTGTAAAAAGATGACGCACTACATGCGTGCACATGGTGTGCCAACTTTCTTGCAGTTTCATTTATTACAACTGGCGTGTGACACGCACAAGCACTGGGTCTGCGCCGGCCTTATACTGATTTATTGCAAATTAATCGACTACAAATGTGATTTTTACGCGTAAATATACTCTTCGCGCCTTTGTTTTTTTGCGTGGGACGTCCACCAACGAGATGGACGGACGATTTGGTGAAGGCCGCAGGTTCGGGGTGGATGCTAATCGCTTCCAATCGTAATGATTGGGCATCAATGAGGGATCCCTATGTCCAGCAGTGGACGTCCTACGGCTGAAATGATGATGATGATACCCTTCGCAGGTCTTCGTCAACCCTTGGGGGCGATATAAACCACTTCGGGTATCACTGCATTAGGTAATATATTGTGTCTTAAGATGATGATGATTATTTGGCGTTTGCTCAGGTCCACCTGATGGAGGACAACGACGACATGTTGGAGCAGCTCGGATTGATGGAAAACCCGGCTAACGACGTGCCCATCCCGCCACCGCCGCCGCCAATGCAGCAGGAGCGCGAGTGACCGCCTCGACATACAGCCCGTACTTGGTAAGAGTAGAGTAGTATCCACCTGAATAGCCTCAGGCCGCACAGCTTCGACTTGAGGCAGACGGCTGCTCACTCTGAGCCACACGCCGAGGCACGTCGTGGAACGAGGTGAGGCGAGTCACCTTGCCTTAGTAGGCGGGTCTCCACTGAAGTAGGCAAGCGCATGAGGCATGATTTTGTTCGACACAGGGCTTAAAATCGCACCGATAATGGCATCTCGCGAGGCGGCTCACTCGGTGGAGACCCGGCGAATCTGCAACGTCAAGTCAGTCACTTTTACAGTCTATGGGCGCGCCAAAAAACTGATATAATTATTATTATGGCTCGCCTTGCAGCGACAAATTTGCCTAATGATTTAGTTTAGTGGGTTGAGGTAACGTCTCTACTTGCGCTGCCGTGGGTTAAGGTAGCACATTCGACATGAGGCCGCTCAATGAAGCGTATTACTTCACTGTATTTCCCATATTTAAATTTTTCTGTAAAACCGTTACGAGTAGTTTTATGAAATACTCATATTATATGAAACTAACCTACCGTAAGCTCCACTCCACGAGTATTTAGCATGGTCCAATAGGTACATTTAGAGATATAAGAAGGGAATTGAATTACGGGAAATTAATATTCGGAGGAACAATACTTTTGTGAAAGATGCGATAAAATTATTATTCCCTTTTATAGTAATTAATATTAAACTAACTGTTGTCCGCGACTTCGTCTGCGAAAAATTCGTTCATCTATAGGTATATTTGCTATCCCGCTGGTTCGACGACTTGGTTGCAAAATATTGTTTTATTCTACATAAAAACTTTTTTCGGTTTAATTATTAATTATACATACCTATATAAACTATCTGGAATAAATTAAGTAAGTAACTGATGGTGAAAACCGCATGAAAATTCATTCACACGCAAATGCGGCGGGGGACTTTGTTTAATATGTATTGAATATTGCAGTTCAATTACTAGAGCTTATTATTTGCCTGCCTATCCAACTTATTGTGTGTCAATGAGAATGTAGTCAACAACCAACTTTTTAGGCGTGAATGGTAGGAAGACAACCGAAGAAATTACTAGCACAAGAGACATGTTCGCTATCTTAGTCAGTTGGCAAGGCATTTGTTATCTTATCATCCTATGTAAGTTTTCCAAGTGTATGGGCAACGGTAATCTCTCATTCAAACGGGGTTATATTGAAGTAGATTTTTCTTAGTTGACCCCCGAGAAAGATTATCGCTGTCCACATTCGCGCCAGTCCTGAGATAAGCCGCCAGCCGCAATCGCGACCCCGCGTCGCTGCGTGCTGTGGGGCCTGTGGGCAACCACATCTATCTAATGCCACACTACTGTTGGTTGTTACAGGTTACTGAAACTGTCTTGTTATCCGAAGATAAGCCTGCCAGATCGTTACCTAATATAACCATAAAATGATGAAATAAAACTCTTAGAAAAAAGTATAGTCAAGTTAATTATTATCTATGTAAAATTATTATGTAACCGTGCTTTATTTTTAACATTTACATTGATTTTAGCAATTTTGGCTTATTTATAATGTTGTGATATTTTCATAATGTGAATCATTCCTGTATTTTTGGAATATTTTTGAAAATTGTTTAAAATTTTTCGGACAAGTATATGATATTGAGAGGCTTAAACATGTTGTTTTATTTGGACTACTTATTTCTACACATAGAACAAAGCATTTTACAGGGTGGTACCGTTACTATGTCTGCCAATAATTAATTCATCGCTATTCAACGGGAAACATGCAATTTTTCCTTCTCAAGGCCTTAAATTATCTCTAGGTATATAATAGTATTTTATGCAACTGTTGTATAAGTGAGGTCTTAAAAGGCGAGTGACGTGAGTTGCGATACGAGCGAATGCGAGTATCGCAATGGAAGACGGCACGAGCCGTTAAGACCAAATTATACACCGTTGCATACAATATTTTTCCTACGACTCGACTCTACTGTACCCGACTGTACCCTACTGTAGGGTACAGTCGGGTACAGTAGGGTAAAATGGAATACAGTCGGGAACAGTAGGGTAAAATAGGGTACAGTCGGGTACAGTCGGGTACAGTAGGGTAAAATGGGGTACAGTCGGGTACAGTAGGGTACAGTCGGGTGAAATAGGGTACAGTAGGGTACAGTCGGGTACAGTAGGGTAAAATGGGGTACAGTCGGGTACAGTAGGGTACAGTCGGGTGAAATAGGGTACAGTAGGGTACTATCGGGTACAGTCGGGTACAGTAGGGTAAAATAGGGTACAGTAGGGTACAGTGGGGTAAAATAGGGTACAGTAGGGTAAAATAGTGTACAGTGGGGTACATTTGGGTACAGTAGGGTAAAATAGGGTATTTTACCCTACTGTACCCGATTGTACCCTACTGAACCCTATTTTACCCTACTGTACCCTATTTTACCCTACTGTACCCGACTGTACCTAACTGTACCCTATTTTACCCTGTTGTACCCGACTGTACCCTACTGTACCCTATTTTACCCTACTGTACCCGACTGTGTCCTATTTTACCCTACTGTACCCGACTGTGCCCGACTGTACCCGACTGTACTCTACTGTACCCGACTGTACTCTACTATACCCTATTTTACCCTACTGTACCCGATTGTACCCTATTTTACCCTGCTGTACCTGACTGTACCCTACTGTACCCGACGGTACCCGATGTACCCGACTGTACCCTAGTGTACCCTATTTTACCCTACTGTACCCGACTGTACCCTATTTTACCCTACTGTACCCGACTGTACCCAACTGTACCCTATTTTACCCTACTGTACCCGACTGTACCCTACTGTACCCGACTGTACCCTACTGTACCCTATTTTACCCTACTGTACCCGACTGTACCCTATTTTACCCTACTGTACCCGACTGTGCCCTATTTTACCCTATTGTACCCGACTGTACCCGACTGTACCCTACTGTATCCTACTGTACCCTATTTTACCCTACTGTACCCGACTGTAGCCGACTGTACCCTACTGTACCCTACTTTACCCTACTGTACCCTACTGTACACGACTGTACCCTACTTTACCCTACTGTACCCGACTGTACCCTATTTTACCCTACTGTACCCGACTGTACCCTATTTTACCCTACTGTACCCGACTGTACCCTACTGTACCCTATTTTACCCTACTGTACCCGACTGTACCCTACTCTACTCAACTCAGCAGGTCTAAACTGGGCTTTAGTGTTGAGTGTACCCTACATTTAATATTATGTGGCAGCTAGGTGTATCGTAATAACGACATTACGACACAAGTGCTGTTATGGCGAATAGATTAAGTATAGACTTTCTGAAGTCATATTATCTATGTTCTTATATATTTGTTCGCGACCATGTAAAAACCAGATAAAAGTACAGGAGTAGGAAAAATATATAAAACTTCTTCTTAATCAGTTCAGCCTTTTAGGCGTAGGTAAGAGGTAACAGACAGACATACTAGTTACTTTCTCATTTATAATGTTAAGTAGTATGGATTATACAAAACTTACTCATTACTTTATAAGTACTTTATTATCATAAATTATACATGTTATGTTATGATACTTATGACTGACTTATAAAATGAAAAAAAAACAACGACGTTAGCACCATCAACTTCGACCTTCTTTGGTCATCCACTCTTTCGATCACTTGAAATATCCAGACTACCATGCAGCAGAGCGTCAGTAATCAGAGTTCTCGTGGCAAGTCGCCTCGCTGATGACAGTGGGGTGCACGAAGGGTTGCGCGTGCGCGGTCTGTTCACCGACACTGGCTTGCCACGTTCGCTCCGTCCACGCAACGGCCGTGAAGCAAGCTCCGTTACTGATGAAGGCGCGAAGGGTCACTGCCCCCAGGCCGCGTCTCAAGCACCGCCACCCGTCAGCTCTCACGGACTTGACCGCACAGTCCCACGCACCCGCGTACCGTCCCACCGTGTCTCCCTGAAAACGTGACTTTATCACATCTATAGGGTACAGCACCACCCACGACAGCATCCCAGCGATACCGCCCGCGGTGAACACTCGCATCACCGACTGGTCTCCACGCGTCATCGCCTCGTATGACGTAAAGTAGATCGCGAAGGCGGGGCTGTCTCGGACCGCTGTAATAGTTAGCCCGCGGAAAAGGGCCCGGAACCCGCCGGTTCGTAATATATGGCGAGCTCCTCCCCAAGCTCCTCCAGGCATGCCATCTCCTGGTTTTGATAGTTGCTGTCGCGTTTTAACCAGCTCAACGGGGGCGCAAGCGAAACTCTGCATGAGGCCTGCCGCCGCACCGGCAGTTGCGTGCGTTAACAGCGAGTCCGGGTTGGGCAGCGCTCTCCTCGTATTCCCGTACGCTCCAAAAACTATGGTGTTCACCGCCGCTATTCCTCCTAAAGGAGCCCATACTCCGCGATACGCAGTTGTAATCGTGCCTCCTCTTAGAAGAGCCTTCGTACATTCCAGTGCAGTACCTCTTCCTGATTGCACGTGCACTTTAAGCGTGTCTAGTGGATGACCAGCGATAATTCCAGCACAGCCTATAAAAAACACAAAAACTGGTTAAAACCAGAAACATCTACATCGTTTGAGATAAAGTTAACTGATAAAAGTTTTTATAAAATACTAGCTGTTGCCTGCGATTCCATCTGTAAAGAATTCGTTTATCGCTATCGCCTATCACGCAGGAATTTATGTTCTTCTTCCCAGTGTCTCATTCTACTTCCATACCAAATTTCATCCAAATCAATTCAGCGGGCACGGGAAGAGATTACATACAAACAGAGACTTTTGCATTTATAATATTGTATGGATTCTTACCTCCAATGCATCCTGCTACGAAATCCAGAGCCATTGTTGATGGGAAGTTCCTTCAAGCGTGAGCTGTAATAAAATCAACAGTTGATATGGTGACAAATCTACAGATTTGATATAAGACTTTGCATTATTTTCATGAGTGCCTATCACATCAATGGAGATAGTCTATAACATCATTATAATGCTTTGGCATCCTTGCGGGGCGCGCGACTTGTATGATATGAACATGTCGCTCCGGAGGTGAAGAGGCACCGGCCGAGTCTCCTCTACTGGTAAAGAACTCATTCAAGTTGCTCTTGCTCGCTATCTTTAATTGGGCATATATTTATAAACTTTGCTGAGCGACCGGGCGAAATGACCTTAGATAAGTAAGTATAATCTGACAGCACAATAGGACTCAGACTCACCTCTTTGGCGTTCAAATCAGGTAATCGTAGTGGGAATTGACGTTGTCTCCACTAGAAGTGATGCCAATGAACATATTGGAGAGGTTAGTGGCGTTTGAGGAGGTATTGGGCCCCGCGGTCCGGCCTCCTGTGTTCTTTTTGAATAAAAACGGTGCGAAAGTGGTATGCGCGCGCGCCGGTCCAGCGTTCACTGCGCCGCGCCCCGAAGCGTCCGCTATTATCTCCTCTCCCGGGTCACCCTTATCATCTGAGGCCATTATACGTCTTAACAAAACATGGTCTAGGCACATAATGTGATTATTTCTATCACCCGTTTATATAGCACTTGCAATAAGATCTATTATAATGGTGGCAATTCCATTCTTGATCTGTAGAGGCTGATGACCCACTTTACTGACTGATCTGTGAACAAGTTAGAGAACCTTCTCGTAAAAGGGAGACCCATTTAAAATCACGAAAAATGGTTGTTTACAACAAGCAGTCGAATTTAGTACGTAGGTAAGTACCTTAATTTGGGAAAGCCAAAAAGTAGGGTTAATTCTTAAAACACCGGGGAAGTGCGTCAGACTCGCTTACTGAGGGTTCTGTACCAATTAGTAGGTATAACATTGCACGAAACGACTGTGAAAATATTGTGGTTTGTTTGATTCAGATAATATTCGTAGTGTATATTTGCAGTTAAGTATAACCTGTAATAACTCAAAACGTGGTAGGTATGTAACCATGAACTTGTTCATCTGTTTTTTTGAACAATACTTATTTATCATCGCACGGAATTTAATTACAAGATAAAACTGGACTTTGTAAACAGAATAGTGAGCAGTAGGTACCAAAGTACGTTTAGGTTCATTTCATCCACATTCCCAATTCTTCCACATTCCTATTTCGTCCACAATCCCATTTCGTCCACATTCCCATTTCGTCCACATTCCCATTTCGTCCTTTTCCCACTTCGTTGAGTTTAATATATCAACAATTAAAGCGAGATTAAATTGCCACTGATATCACTTTCAGAGGTACCAAAAATGTCATACTTGATTCTTACCCTCATAATTCGGCAGTGACGCAAAAAACCTTAAGTCCGCCCTGTTCAGCTGACGCAGCGTGGATGGTTCTTTCTGGCAAGCTATCGTCAAATGTTCTTGAAGTGTGCGTAAGAACAGTATGACGAGTTTTATGAACGAAATAGGATAAGACGCTTTTCTCGGGACACTTATATAATATGGTTTTAAAAAAAAGATAAGGTAAAAAGGAATATTTAGATAATTTAATGTAATTCATAAAGTACTTGGTTTGCTGTGAACAGTAGTAACATTTATTGGTTTTCTTGCTTGGTTTTTGAAATAAACGGTAACACATAGTGAAAATTGGAGGTGGGACAAGGCCAAAATGGGGATTCTAGCGAATTTAGATTTTTTTTTCTCCCATTAGATATAGCTTATATAAAATTGTTAGAAGTTTTTTAAGCAGAAAAAAGTGTTAACTATATGAGGTATTTTAATTATAAGGGTATCTGTTAAAATTAAATTTTTACAACTACTTGTAGTTGAGAACACGAAAAAACGTGAGACCAGAGAATGACCCATTTAAGTTTAAACACATTAGTAACAGTCTTTCCTGAAACCATGCACAGAAGACGAATTAATTAAAGTAATCAAAACATTGAAAACCACTGCTTCCGTGGGGTTTGACGCTATTACAACAAAAAAAAAATTTAAATAAAAAATAAAACCTCCTTCAAAAAACCCCCAAAAAAACATAAAATAATAATTGATTGAACCGACCACAATAAGCATGAAAATATCTTTCTACTAATCTGTTTGAAGTTGGTGCCTCAGCACGAGCCAGCAGGAGTGTAGAAGCCCTATAATAGGTATGTAGGTAAGTTAGATTACTAGGTCCACTCCTGCTGGCTCGTGCTGAGGCACCAACTTCAAACAGATTAGTAGAAAGATATTTTCATGCTTATTGTGGTCGGTTCAATCAATTATTATTTTATGTTTTTTTGGGGGTTTTTTGAAGGAGGTTTTATTTTTTATTTAAATTTTTTTTATTTCCAAGTTTTTTTTGGGTGTTTTTTGAAGGCGGTTTTATTTTTTATTTAAAATTTTTTATTTTTTTCTTTTTAGTTGTTGCTAATGGCCTGGACTGGCACTCTTTACTGACTGTACTTTTTGCCTCTGGTTACCAAAGTACTTATCAAGACGAATCAAACGAGACCAAACTTGATGGGGTTATGTCGTTTTACTACGGAGTTCTTATGGTCACCATCCAACTTCATTGTCAGACCCTGGTTACCATCTAGGACCAAAGTACTCGTTGAGACGAGTCAAATGAGTCCGTACTCGATGGGGTAAGTGCCGTTACTTTATGGAGTAACTTTGGCCACCTTCCAGCTCCATCATCAGACCCTGGTTACCATCTGGGATCAAAGTGCTCGTCAAGACGTTTCAAATGAACCCAAACTCGACGGGGTTGTGTTGTTTTATTACAGAGTTTCTATGGCCACCTTCCAACTCCATCATCAGATTAGCTCCATGTCACAATAATATTGCATTGTCACCTGATTTACACATGCATGTAAAATATGAAATCAATCAGAAACCGGGAAGTGAGTCAAATTCAACTTGCAAGATTTGACCCGTTGAGGAGTTCCGTTGGCCATCTGCGGTCTTCTTCATCAGATCTAGTTTACCAAATGACACTTTATGAATGCAAATGCTCGATTTGTCACTGAAAATACTAAAATCGCTTTACATTTCCCTTGAACTTTTGAAGAGTTCCTTCAATTCCTCATGGATCCCATCATCAGAACTGGATTCCGGTAACAACGGGACCAACCTTGAAGCATATGCTTTCAAACAACGAAAGAATTTTCCAAATCGGTTCATAAATGACGGAGTTCTGAGGTAACACACGTTAAAAAAAAAAAAAAAAAAAAAAAAAAGAACATACAACCGAATTGAGAACCTCCTCCTTTTTTTGAAGTCGGTTAAAAATCGTGAAAGAATGTGCGGAGTTAATTTCCCACATTTTGACACATCTCGTGAATTTGTCTTTTACGGAAGGTACATTTCCGGAACGTCTTAAACGGTCGATTGTAAAACCACTGCATAAGAAAGGCAATAAACAAGACTTGCATAACTATCAGCCTATAACACTGATACCAATTTTCTCAAAAGTTTTTCAGAAAGTCTTCCTGAGTAGAGTTGTCGCGAAATAGGCATGGATGTTGTAAAGGCTTGGTTATGGGGATGTAACTCTTGTGTCTATTTCGCGGTGTAATAATCTAATAATCATACCTGGATCCATCTTCTTGTAGGTTGCTAGCTTTCACTGATCTGCTTCGCTTTTATTAGTAGTGAATGTATCCTAACAGGAAATCTCCTTCCTCCTCCTGTATAAAGTATATCCAAATGAGTAACCCTGATCACTCATCCGGTCACGGAGAGTCACGGTAAGCCCGTGGCGCTCCTCGGTGTATTTCTTCGTAGTCAAACTGTAAATACATGTAGCTTGTATCAGAACATCAACGGCAAGACTCATTCATCGTATCACATTGTTACGACACTCAACAAGACCTACAGGCTCACTCTCAAGGTGCGAGGAGTTACTAGACGTCTCTAGTAACCAGCTAAACCGAACGTCTCCGGTAACCCACTCGCCGACGAAAACGTACTTGGACAAATGCGCATGCCAAGATTCTCAACATCCCAGATCCCGTCCTCCCGTATTGGAGAACGAGATATGTTGCCTGGGAAGACGATGGAGCTGTAGGTAAAGTACATAATGAACACCAGTTAGAATGCATCCCACACGGGTGTGTGTAGGCAAACATGCAAACTGGCCCCACAAAAATGAATGGTAAAAACAAGAGTATGCAAACAAATATCTATACAGCGAGGAGCACGAACGATGATATCGTGTACAAATCATTGAGATACTCAGTTATACTCAGCTTTCGTCTCAGGAGATCCTGTAGCTACAGCATGAAGATTTTCAGGAACAAACTTTAAAACTCGTCTCACTTTGACGCCATTTTTGCCTCCAATGCAAAACCATAGATTCAGAGATATAACTTTTATGTTTAGTGTTGCCATTTATACTATAAAGCAAGCCACTCACCTAGAGATTCGCGCTTGCGCGACAAGAGTCACCCAATTCTTGGACAGACAAAACATTATCGCAAAAGAACAAAATGGCTTTCAGAAGCAGAAGTCGACTAC
Source organism: Archips crataeganus (assembly GCA_947859365.1). Lineage (NCBI taxonomy): Eukaryota > Metazoa > Arthropoda > Insecta > Lepidoptera > Tortricidae > Archips > Archips crataeganus. The sequence continues at coordinate 16,675,085 of OX402053.1, forward strand.
GCATGCAGCTTATTCTCTTGTAAAAAACATTACCCGATACGTTGATAAAAAAATCCAGGTTATCGCGACTTTTTTCGATATGACCAAAGCTTTTGACTTTGTTGACCATAAAATACTAATCCGGAAGTGTGAATATTATGGACTCAGGGGAAATGTTCTAAGCTGGATAGAGAGTTACCTGAAAAATCGCATGCAGTGTGTCGAACTGAGCAGAATCAGCAGTAATAACAGACATAAGTTATAGGTCGGCGTACAAAGTAAACAAATGCGGAGTTCCGCAGGGAAGTGTTCTGGGTCCACTACTATTTCTTTTATACATCAATGACCTTCCTGAAGAGTTGCCGTGCCCAGTGTCTCTGTTTGCTGACGATATAGCTATTATTGTACCAAACGAAGACAAGAGTATCTCGTTTGAAGATAAATTAAACTCTGCAATTGATGTAGTAAACTCGTGGTTAAAGCATGCAGTTCCTCAACTACAAAACCAAGAAAGTCGACCTAAAATTGCACTGTCAGCATCAAATAATACACCCAGCTAATGAAGCTAAATTTCTGGGCATAATTCTAGATCAATACTGTTCATGGAAACAGCATATAGGGATCATGTGTGACAAACTGGACAGATTTGTTTACGCGCTTAAGCAACTGAGAACTGCAGGAGAAAAAACAGCACTACTTGCATACCATGGCTATGTGACCTCTGTTCTAAGGTATGGCATAGCGCTGTGGGGTAACTCAACTCACATTAACAAGGTCCTTATAGTACAGAAGAAATGCATCAGAGCGCTTTGCGGCGTTGGGCCAAGAATTTCATGTAGACCTTTGTTTCGAAAGCTTGAACTAATCACATTGGTTGGTCTATATGTTCTCGAGTTGTGTTGTTTTGTTCGTAAGTTCCCATTCCATTTCGACAAACCAACTATCAACAATAGATTAAGAGAAAGGGATGAGTCTAAACTACTAATGCCTACATGTGGGAGTTCATTATACAAGAGAAACTGCTACATTATGACTATTACTGTGTATAATAGAATTCCAAAAGAAATAAGAAAGTTACCCAACCAATTATTTACGATGAAGTTAAGAAAATGGCTAATACAGAGATGTTTTTATACGATTAGTGAATTTTTAGACTATAGAGAAGAACCTTTACATTAGACATGACCTGAATTTAATTAATTTATTGTATCAAATTGTATTATTGTATTAATTGAAATTATTATTGTTTATTTAAATTGATTTTATTATTGTATTAATTACTATACTTTCACAATTTTTCCATGCCACTATTGGCTAAACATGTGATACTAATCTATCTTCTTGTAATATTGTCACCTATATGTACCTACCATGTTTAAGCAAATAAAAATATTAATTATTATTCTCTTAATTATTATTATTATTATTATTATTATGGGAATGTGGACGAATCGGGAATTGATTGCGGACGAAATGGGATTGCTGACGAAGTGGGAATGTGGACGAAATTAACCTAAACGCCAAAGTATAAGGTAGAGCTAAAATTCTTACACCGAAATAATGTCAAAATCGTCGCCATCCTCGAAATAAACAAAGTTATCGCGTCAAAATGTTAATGACATAATGACAATTGTATAAATATGTTTGACACCTTGTTAACGTAACGTATAAGTACTTACATATTATACACCATGAAATTTTAGTGGTTGTTTTCCCAAAACGAGGTGATTTAGTTTCGATTGTACAATCGATTTATAATTACTATTTTGACTAGAGTCAAAAATCCAATTGTGAAAAACGAAAGTCGAAAATGACCGCAAACCAATAGTAACGCTTCTTTGGTACAAGTAGTGTACGATCTTACGATAGGTTAGGTACCAACGAAGCGTTACTATTGGTTTGCGGTCATTTTCGACTTTCGTTTTTCACAATTGGCTAAGTAAAGTTTTTTTAAGAGGTGCTAATTATATTTTTATTCGACAGTCGGCGTTCTAAAGATCGAGAAACTGCAGCTGTTTTATTTTTATCTCCTATTGTTTACTGGAAATATTTTTTTAAGTGTTCGAGTTGACATTTGTGAGATTTAATGGCTGACAAGCCGTTCGTGCTCAGTACTTAGTAGAAACAGAAAAAAAACGAAGTCATAAGTCACTTTTGTCCATGTCAAACCGTTTGCGTTTCGTTTGCTTTGCGTTTTGGTGTGATTTTTGGACTATTTTTAACGACCTCCGCACAAAATTCGGATTTTCAATTTTACCGCATTTCTCCACGACTTATGCACGATAATTGAATCACGATTGAATATTTTCGATCATTATTTTGAAACTACTTTTTGGACAATGCCAAGTAAACGAAACGCAAACGGTTAGATTTCATTTGACATTGACAATTGACTTCGTTTTTTTTTCTATTTCTACTAAGTACTGAGCACGAACCGCTTGTCAGCCATTAAATCTCACAAATGTCATCTCGAACACTTAAAAAAAAATTCCAGTAAACGATAGGAGTTAAAAATAAAACAGCTGCAGTTTCTCGGTCTAGAAGACGACTACTGTCGAAAAAAAATATATTTAGCACCTCTTCAAAAAACTTTGCTTAGCCAATTGGATTTTTGACTCTAGTCAAAATAGTAATTATAAATCGATTATACAATCGAAACTAAATCACATCGTTTCGGGAAAACAACCACTAAAATTTCACGGTGTATATTTATGCACTTCACCGTACTACGGGCGATGATACGAAGATATCTTTTTTCATTCTTGTGGTATACTTACGTTTTACTCTAGTTTTTCAGTGGTAATTTGTACTTTGAGTTGCAATGTAGAATTTTAGCTCTACATTGATTTATTTACTTTTGTCCTAAAACATAAAATTCAGGAAAGTTCACATATGTTGTTTCCGCCGATATACTTAGGTACGTATTATTATAGGACTAGATGAGAGAAGCGTGAGTAAGGGCCCGTTGTTTGATCAATAGTCAAACAAACTATTATAACTAATCAAATTGACTTTGAAATGCGTTAACGATTGTTATATGTTTGCCATACATTTTAACTATTAGTTTATTTAACTATTGATCAAACAACGGGCTCTTAGACGCGTCATTCAATGCTATACCTTGAAGTTAGTGTACAGTCTGCAGCAGACGTGAATTAACGGTTCTGATACTCACAATGATCTACACTCGACTCTATTGCAAAGATAATGCAAGTGTGTAGATCATTTTGAGCACAACAACCGCTCATCCACTTCCGCTGCTGGCTGCTGACTGTACATAAGCTTTGCCATACATTTAATTACTGGCATCACGTAAAAATATAGGTAGCGCATTGGGAATCGAGTTGTTACTGACGTCACGCCACAGGTGGGTAATTCTACTAGCGTTTCCACAGCGTTACAGTTAACATGAGATGTTAACAAATGGAAATTTTACCCCAAGCACACTGTATCGTTTTACAAGAACCTTCCACTCGGTGTGATAATTTCTTCATTATATGCAACAGAATAGTGATAGCGGTTGAAACGCTAATAGAACTACTGGTAGTATCTAAGTAATGCCTGACCAGTAACAAATACAGGGCGTCCCACGGCTATGCCACATGGAGGGGAAGTACCTACTTTAAATGTTGTAGATAGACAATTTTACTGAAAAGAGACTTAATTTTGATTTTAAAAACAATTATAACTGCATTCAAAGATTTTTGAATAAACGCCTGTCTGAACCGGGAATCGAACCCGTTAAGAGGTAAAAAAAAACACCCGTAATTTTACGACACCGATCAAAAGGCTCAATCAAAAGGATTATTTTTTCCAAATAGCATAGCATCGTAAATAAAAGGAAGACCATGCAATTTTACGTTTATTTAAAACAATTACATTTTTCTTACAATTAATTTAATTTAGTGGGAATTTGTATACTACAGAACGGGACACATTTTGAGCATTTGCTAAATTAAATTAATTGTAAGCAAAATGTCATTATTTTAAATAAACGTAAAATTGCATGGTCTCCTTTTTATTTACGATGCTATGTCACTTGGAAAAAATAATCCTTTCGATCGAGCCTTTTGATCGGTGCCGTAAAATTACGGGTCTTTTTTCTACCATTAGACGGGTTCGATTCCCGGTTCAGACAGGCGTTTATTCAAAAATCTTTGAATGCAGTTAAAATTGTTTTTAAAATCAAAATGAAGTCTCTTTTCAGTAAAATTGTCTATATACAATATTTAAGGTACTTCCCGCCATGTGGCATGGTCGTGGGACGCCCTGTATAAGTATAGGGTGACGGCACCAACCATGGACAGGACATGTTAAGCACAGTAGTTACCCTGTAATGGACAGCAAAGATTCAATGCTTTATAACCCACCATTCATGGACTTTACCAGTTATGACCATAGTTATCTGAGCATAGTATTGTTGTTAAAAAGTAGTGTGGCCGTTTCTTAAAATTTGTGTTTACGGAAAAAATGTCCTTAATTGGTCCTTTTCCATTACTGGTGCTGTCACCCTAGTACCTACGAATTTTTTGAGATGACCCGATCTCGTTAGCAGCCCACATTTCGAACAAAGCCATTGTATTTTCTATTATGTCCTTAAGTGCATATTCCTCAACTTAAAATGAACAGAAGTATAAGATAAAATAGCTCATTGATATAACGACTTTATTATTATCAATAGAGAGTTCATTTTCAATGAAACTTTGTTGGCAGATAATATTTTTCAACATTGAATGCGTCACATAAAGCCTGACAAGTTCCTATTTAGCCCTCGCTATGTTGCGGATTTTCAGTGGAACTAATTTATTTTAATGGCAATGATTTTTTTTTGAGAAAAGACGTTGGAAGTTATTGAATGTCACCGATGTAAACAAAACGAAAATAATTCTACATATTTCAGAATAATAATCGATTTTGCAATCAAAATGCCCAAAAAAGTTCACCCCAATGCAAAAAAAAATAATTTTAAATACATTCAAATGGTTGCGGCAGAAAAAGGACGAAGGATTCGGCAGCATTCCATTATACAATGTTTTGAAATGAGTTGTTGACACTATGTTGACATGACGGGTACTGATATTCATAGTGCGATTGTAATGAACTGGTTAGTTTGTACTAATTATGTATATTAATTATTAAATTAATATTTTTTTGTCATTCAAGGCGTCTGTAGTGCTACAATCAAAAATATATACTTACAAAAAGAATGAGCCGTTACCACTATTGCCACCGATACCAAAAAAAAACTACCAAAAAAAAGAATACAAATTCATGTTTAATTATCAACTGGGCATGCCTATGCTCTTCCGATTACCTGAAAACATAGTTTCACAATCTACAAGTACATAATTGTATATCTCACTCGTTCTTGCACGATGCCAATACACACTGGTCCGACTATTCATGACGTACACCTATTATTGCCATATGTAAACTGTTTGTAGCGACACTATATCAGGGCTAAATAGGAACTTGTCAGGCTTTACATGTAGCCAAAACAACCAAAACAAACAAAGTTTCAATTAAAATTAACTCTACTGTAAATAATAAAGTCGTTATATCAATGAGCTATTTTATCTTATATTTACTTTCATTTTAAGCTGAGGATTATTCACTTGAGGACATAATAGAATACAATGGCTTTATACGAAAGGTGGGCTCTTAACGAGATCGGGACACCTCAAAAAATTCGTACTATACCAGGGTGAACCTTTTTCATTGCAAATGTCATGTTGGCATTCCATACATCAACCAAAGAAATCATCGTAAAATTGGTTGTGAAAAGGTTCCACCCTGTACGCGATTCAGTTTCCTTGACTGTACAGTCAAAGAAACTGAATTACGTTCAGGGTGAACTCTTTTCATTGCAAATACGACGACCGGATTGTCGCCGCAAAGCGCGATTTGGACCGAATGTTGAGTGAACTAAAACTGTCATTGATTTTGTGTATTGGTAACACTGAGTGTGAGAGGGTGAGCGATCTTTTTTGTCACTAGACAACGGTGACTAGTTTGAAAGTTAACGGCGAAGGCGCGACTGGTAAAAAGGGCATTAACTTGTGTTGAAAGTATGTATGAAGGATAGGGGAGAAAAATTGCACTGTGCGTTTGTGTAGTGAGTAAAAGAACAACCAATGGTGAGTCCCTAAACGTTCCTTATGTAATGTCTTGCCTATTGTAGATCAATATGATCCCAAGAATGAACCGTATAATAATCAATCATGTTTAAGGAACAGTGCATGTTAAGCACACAGCACAAGGTAAACCTTGTATCACAACCCCGAACCGAGTGTTGGTTCAGGTGGTCAGGGCTGGCTATTAGGGGATTTGTTGGGAGGCCAGTGGGCGGAAGCCCGGTTGTGATTGTAGATTATTAAGTACAAATAAAGTAAAAATGATTAGGGTTCATTCCAAGATCATATTGTGCTATAAATGTGGTTACAGTTATCGTAGGTATATTGCGAAGCTATACCATACACCCCTAGTAGAAGGCGCCGCTACAAAATTTTGGTGGTGTTTGCTGGGATACTTTGACTCACCCAAGTGGGAAAGATTAATGGAAAGATGTACTTAAATTAATAATTTGGCAATTATATAATACGCAATTTAATCTTCAAGCCTCGCTGTCATAGTGTCAGTATACATTGAACAGTTAGAATTCTTTGTATGTTTGGTCTGACTGCCAATTTTGCGAAATTTAGAGGAGTTCCTCGTGGGCAGATTCAGTTATCATACGCCAGAGGTGCGTCCTCACTGACAGGCAGGTTGTGTAAGTGGTGAGCCATAGTGTTGGTTATATGGATAGAGGGCGCAAGCCCGCTGACTTCCAATTTTGCGAAATTTAGAGGGGTTCCTCGTCGGAAGAGTCAGTGGTCATACTCCATTCGGTAGAGGCCATGCCTCACCAACAGGCTACCAATATAAGGTTGCATAAGTTTCCTTGGCTTCAGAGGGCTAAAGTAGCTGCCCTATGCGATTGTAGACGAAAACAGTAATGCAGGAGTTGCAAGGTTGGTTGTTTAAGAACCGTAAAATTTATGTATCAAAGGAGGGTAAGTTGTTGGTTAAATTTGCGCTAAGAGAAAATAACTGAGCCTGAGATTTCCTACTTGGTGGAGTGGAGTCAAGTAACAATAACCCGGATACATTAGTTCAGTCCTGATTATGTGGAGAGAGGCCGAGTACCAAGTTGGACGAAGTAAATGTTCCGTGAAATGTAATGCCTTGGTATAGGAATTGAATGTATATCTGTAATGCCTTGTAAATGTTAAGGTAAAATAAATAAATAAATAAATATGTAACGGGTCACTCCAAATGTATAAGCCAAATTTTTTTTATTGAAGATAAAATGCTCGCACGAGCAACTTAGTCACAAAGCGATTTAATTGTGTTGTGTGTGTTCGTATCCCGGGAGTCGCGCCACTACGTTTGCGCACTTCCATACTAACTCATAGACTTGATGTGAGAGACAAAATAGTCGCGGAAACAAAAGTGGCACGGTGCGTGCATACCCTAAGATGACGTAATAACAACTTCTATGGCTAGAGTCTATGGAAAATAAAAGGACGTGATTTAGCTAGCGTTGGCTAGAAATTTAAAAATTATATTGTGTTTCTTAATTTATTTTCATGAATATTCTAATATTTCGTTTAACACATAAAAATTATACTATTTTATTTTACTCAAAAGTCAAAAATCAAAACATTTATTCTGCAAATAGGCCGCAAAGGGTTCTTTTACATGTCACTTTTTTAAACTACCAGCGCTTTCGTAAGGACCATCATTGCAATTACTTTTTCTGTTCACACGAAATTATAATGTGACGTGTCGGAACTACCTTACTAGTGCTTGATCTGTGGTGTACGTTCGGATACACAGTACACGGTAAGTACCATGTTACGTTTTCATATGAGAAAATAATATTTATTAACATAATTATATCAATAAAAGTAATAACTGGTTTTACTTTAATCCTCCATAATATTGTAATTTAACCTTTTGAAAATTATATATATTTTCTTCAGGAGTAGATTAAAAAAAAAAAAACTTTAGTCGTTTTTATTTTTTTTTCGGCAATATAGTGAACGAGACTGAACGTGAATTTATGAAGTTCACCACACACAGTATCCGAACGTACCGTCGAGTCTCCGCATACCCGCGCATTCTCGGAAATAAAAAAAAAATAAAAGGAGGGTTGTTTTGTTCAATTCGTGTTGAAGAAACATTATTTTCAGATTTTATCGTTTCAGTTGAATCGGATATTGTTAAATAGAAAACAAGTCTGTAGTAGAATCAGTGGTGTGGTCCGAAAGGATTAATAAGTGTGAAATTACAAGACAAGAAAGTACTCTTTGTTTATCGTCGTAAACCTCATAGTAAGTTATTGTAGTCTTGACGAGATCAGATTAATATAGTATATTGGAAGCAAAAGGTTTAAAAAATAAGTTTTAAATTGTTACTTGTAAACAAATTTCAGGTCGATGTCGCTTGAGAGTATTTGAGCAATAAGGACTTGGATTAAGGAATATATCCCTGCAAATAGCTGAAACCCCTCAGGCTCGTGACTCATAGTTGTGTTGGTTGCAATAAAACTTAGAAACTATGTTAGTAACACATTTTACAACACTACACTGTTGTTACTGGGCCTGTGAAGTCCACAACAGTGCATAATGTACAGACAGCCAATCTTGTCCGCAATCATTGAAAGTTATAATGGTGATATGTTATCAAGTAACGTTATAATTTACTACCGTTGCTAAGGTATTTTTATGATTTTACCGTTTCCTAACGTTACTCATAATGTGAATTTGGTAACGTTAACAAGCCCTGCCTCATAGGCACGCGCCGCCCGCATTTTAAATCCGTAATATCTTCGAAAATATTCATTTCAATTACATGCTGTAAAGGGCTATATTGATCTATATTGCATGCACAATGTATTTAAGGTACTTGATTGGATAAGGACTAACGCTGTATTGCTTGAAATCGCTTCGTGGATAGGACATTATTTCTCGTAAAAGGTAAAGGATAAAAAGTGGTTACTGTGGGTTATCCCTAAGAGATAGACATGTGCCATTTGTAATTTGTGATTTGTAGACCTTTTTAAGGTGTACAATACTGTGGTGCATTGTTTTGATCTGTCTCGTGGGGTTCAGCCGGCGTTTGCAATGTGGGCACGGAAGTATGTGTTTATTTTCGGCTTCACATTAGAAACCTTTAGGGTTATTAGCGTTTCGCTACTATATTATGCATGTATTATACATATAAACCTTCCTCTTGAATCATTCTATGTATTAAAAAAAAAAACCGCATCAAAATCCGTTGCGTAGTTTTAAAGATGCATACATAGGGACACACAGACGGCGGGAAGCGACTTTGTTTTATACTATGTAGTGAAGCTAATTTACGTGGTATAAAGTATTGTATTGTATTGTATTACAATAAAGTAATGTAAATTTTCTAATTATAATTTCAGTCAGCTTCATAATGGAACAGGCTTTGCGTACACGGCTCGCGTTGAGACAAAAGCATCTCAATGATCTTACGGAAGAGGTCAAATCTATGGTAAACGGTGAAAGTGGCATACCATTAATCGAAGTAACCCTCTGTGTTTACAATTAAAAACCGCAATTGCGGCTTTGGACAAGGAAACACTGGTGTTCATTGAAAAATGTGGGGACCTGGAAGGTCTGTTATCACAATGCACCGAAGACCAGATGAAGGCAGAAGAAGCACTGGCAGGTTTGGAGTCCCTGAGTCAGGTAGCAGTGAATAAATATCCTGAGCAGGTAGCAAGATTGCCTAAACTAGACTTGGCTAAGTTTAATGGAGATACATTAAAATGGACGGAATTCTGGGACAAATTTGAGGCAAACATTAATTGCAGACACCTAAAAGACGTGGACAAATTGGCGTACCTGCTGAGCAGCCTAAAGGGGGGGCGCTTTGGCTACGGTAGAAGGTCTAGGTGCCACCAACGCAAATAACGCCATAGCGACTGAGGTGTTGCTCAAGCAATATGGAGCAAAAGACAAGGTGGTTGACGCTCACTACGCTGCAATTAACAAGTTGGAGGTTGCAGCCAATGTAGCCAGTGAGTTTAGAAATAATCTAAACCAGATTAAGAAACACCTGAGGATCCTGGCAGCGCATGATGAGAACATCGACAGCAACTACCTCCGCGTAACCATATCCTCTAAATTTCCTGGACCTGTTTTTTTTTTACCAGGTGAAATTGCTTAGTAGAGACACGGAGATAACAGAACTGCGTGAGTGTCTAGAAAAGGTGATCATGGCTATGGAACAATCGGACGTACCAACCGCTTAAACATCTGGTGTCACCATTCCGGAAAGTTCCACAGAGGTCTTACACAGTGTCGTGAAACGTCAAGTACGACGAATTAATAAGCCGAAGCCGAAGAAACAAGAACCTCGACGAGTTAACTGCCTACTTGTGGACCGATAGTCTCATTGTTCTGAGCTGGATGAGATCAAGCAAACTACTCCCAGCCTTCGTTTCAAGACGTATAAATGAAATCAAGGAGAGCAAAGATGTTCAATTTCGTTACGTCAACACGCACCTGAATCCAGCTGATTTAGCCACACGACCTGAACTATAGCAACAAAAGAAGGACTTGTGGTTGAATGGTCCGGAGTTCCTCACCAAACAACAGGATTGTTGGCCAAACATCACGAAGGCTGACGAACATACAGCTTTGCTTTCGGCCGCGGAGGCTCTGGACGCTGTGGGCGGTCCAGAGGTGGTAGAGAAGGGTTATGAAGATGATCATTCGCATAAAGATATTGATGTGACTGATTTGCCGGTGGTGGCAGAGGAATCCACACCTGAAACTTATCAGCCCGAGGATGTAGACGTAGTAGAGTTACCTGCAACTACAGAAGATCCCTGTACTGTTTCACTGTACTGTTTTTGGTGATCAATAAAGAATATTTGTATTGTATTGTATCCCTCGCAGACTAATGACGTGATAAGAAAATGGCAATCAGAATATTTTAGAGTCATTTATCACGCAACTTAGGCTTATTCCTCGATGTTGATGGAATATTAAGATGCAAAGGGCGCATGTCGAACACCACATGGACGTATGGCAAGAAACATCCTATACTGATACCAAGGGAATGTATTTTCACAAATGAGATTATTAAAAGTACTCATGAGTCCAACTACCATGTAGTGGTAGCACATACATCGAGTATCATTCGACAAAATACTGGATACCGCAGGGGAGAGCAGAGGTGTAGCGTTTAATTAGAAAATGTCCTCAGTGCATGAAATATGGAGGAGGTCCATATAAACTGCCACCTACTCCAGCGTTACCAGCAGAGAGAGTAAATTATAGCAAACCATTTACTTATACTGGAATGGACTATTTTGGACCAATGTTTGTGAGTACTGAGTCTGGGAAGGAAAAACGATGATTATGTTTGTACACATGTTTAGCTGTGCGCGCCATTCACATGGAAGTAGTAAACAACTTAACAGCTGATGAATGTTTACTGGCTTTAAGAAGATTTACAGCGGCAAGAGGCGTGCCACTCAAAATTGTTTCAGACTTCGCGGACATACCTGTGGCAATGGACGACACAGTTCGTGTAAGTAACTGGTGATACAGCTGACCTGAATGGAGTTTCTCGTGGTGATGAGGAACAACATGATGCAACACACTGCGGTGATGATTCGGTTGAAGGTGAATCGACCAGGAAGAAGAGGGACGCAGCCATAAAGGCGAAGGAGAGGATTGCAGAGTGGACGCGTCAACTATTTGTCCTGTTGTAACAAGCCAGCAAGCTCTCGCCTTCGGGAGTGTCGCCGCAAAGCGCGATTTGGACCGAATGTTGAGTGAACTAAAACTGTCATTGATTTTGTGTATTGGTAACACTGAGTGTGAGAGGGTGAGCGATCTTTTTTGTCACTAGACAACGGTGACTAGTTTGAAAGTTAACGGCGAAGGCGCGACTGGTAAAAAGGGCATTAACTTGTGTTGAAAGTATGTATGAAGGATAGGGGAGAAAAATTGCACTGTGCGTTTGTGTAGTGAGTAAAAGAACAACCAATGGTGAGTCCCTAAACGTTCCTTATGTAATGTCTTGCCTATTGTAGATCAATATGATCCCAAGAATGAACCGTATAATAATCAATCATGTTTAAGGAACAGTGCATGTTAAGCACACAGCACAAGGTAAACCTTGTATCACAACCCCGAACCGAGTGTTGGTTCAGGTGGTCAGGGCTGGCTATTAGGGGATTTGTTGGGAGGCCAGTGGGCGGAAGCCCGGTTGTGATTGTAGATTATTAAGTACAAATAAAGTAAAAATGATTAGGGTTCATTCCAAGATCATATTGTGCTATAAATGTGGTTACAGTTATCGTAGGTATATTGCGAAGCTATACCATACACCCCTAGTAGAAGGCGCCGCTACACGGATAGCCAGTTGTTAGAGAAACTGACTACGAAGCTTGAGGTCCCGGGTTCGATTCCCGGTCGGGGCAGATATTTGTGTGAAAAATACGAATGTTTGTTCGAGTCTTGGATGTTTAATACGTATTTAAGTATGTATTTATCCATATATGTATGTTTATCCGTTGTCTAGTACCCCATAGTACAAAAAAAAATCTGTTTATTGCAATTAATGTTACAAAAAAAAAATTCTTATACTTAGTTACCATCTTTAATTATTTAAGATTGGTTTGGGAACTTTGGGACTAGGCAGGGGGGGCACACTTACATATATCACACTTTTCATGCGACTACAGCGATCTCTGGTTGTTTGGTGGAGAACTAAATTAGCGGCCATCTTGGTTGACTTGTCAAACTTGTCAGTTGTCATTCATCGGCCATGGCCATGGCGTACCAAATTGTACGGTCAAGGACTTTAATTGATAGGCCACTTGCCAATGTTCGTATTTTAGCCGTATAGTGCAAATCGGGTTTAGCCGCTTATACTTCGTATATGCTGATTTGAATTAGACGGCTAAAATACGAATAGTGGCAATTAGCCTATCAATTAAAATTACGCGTAATTATAGCTGTGCATCACTACCAACATATACATATAGATAGGTATACATCTATAGATACGTCACATTAGTTCTTCACCAGGGCGTAGGGCAGCAGCACCTTCCATACATGCATATTTGACCATAGAGTTGCCACTCTTGTTCATATAATATTACAATACTCTTTGGGACTAGGTCAATGAGGGTTTTCTGACACTTCGCTAGATGGCGTTAGTATCGTAAGGTCTATTTGACGTTACACTCACCCAACAAATGTCAAAGTTGACCTGTGAAGTTGACAAACGGACCTGACGATACTAGCGCCAAATAGCCTCTCATAGAAAACCCTCATTGGTGTGAATTGTCCCGTGAAAAAAAAAATGTCATGTTGACATTCTATACATCTGCCAAAGAAATCATCGTGAAGTTGGTTGTGAAAAGGTTTCATTCTGGTACGCGATTCAGAGGCCCTACCACGAAGTGCATAATTCGAACTTCGTTTCGTGCCGTCCCGCTCACGCTAATATGATTTGACACGAGAGTGAGAGGGATAATACGATACGAACTTCGATTTTCGAATTTCGTAGTAGCGCCTCTGGGGGGTTACTACGAAATTCGATGTTCGAAGTTCGGATCGTGCGGTCCCTCTCACTCTCGTAATAAATACCATTAGCTTGAGCGGAACGGCATGAAACGAAGTTCGAATTTCGCGCTTCCTAGTATAGGGCCTCTGTGCGTGAAAGATAAAAGTGTAAGTGTGCGAGTGTCAACTGTCAAGCAAGTGTCAATGCTGTCAGTCAATACTGCCGTCAAAAGTGTACTCCTAGCTTAATTATTAATTTAACCTGTATGTAATCTAATCAGTATTTCATTCATCAGTATTAGTATTTCTTGCTCGTCAAGAGTTAAAAGTGTTTGGTGTTTTACACGTTTAATTAATTAAATGGCGTTATGATGAACGCGAGGATTCAACATCAAACGTTCTTTAAAATGTAGAGCACTATAAATGACATCAAACCGACAGAAAAACAATAATAACATGGCTTCGGGTGTTAGTATAAACATCGGCGATATGGGGAGCAGTTCCACGGGTTATGAGGAATTGTCTCAATATTTTACGATGGAAGACATACAAAGAATGTGTCGTGTGTGTCTCAGAACGGACAGCAAAGAGCTAGCGCCTCTAATGTCGTTAGAGAACCACAGCTTAACGGATATGTTTACTTCGTTAACATCAATACATGTAAGTTAAAAATCTACTCTTCTGCAGCCCTGACTTCTTTTCTTTAAACCTAGACACCACAAATGAAATATAATTCATAACTTTATTTTTCAGTAGCCGACTCATGAATACTTATTAAAAATGTCTCGTAAATTACCTAACCCATTTTATTTTACTTAAGTGGTATTTTTTACAGGATTTGCTAGAAAACAAATTCCCGGCACAACTATGTGAATTGTGCAGAGCTGAAGTAGTGCACTGCTTCCAGTTCAAAGCCAGGTGTATCAAATCTGATGACATCATTAAATCAATATTGAAGAGAGGAATTATTAGTGAATCAGTTAATTGTCAGAGGTAATTTAAATATACTATTTTTACTTCTTAGAAATCAAGTGATTGTATTTCCTTCCCTTTAAAAAAATATGAGATTGCAACATTTTCCATTGAGATAAACATGATTATTGATACAATAACAATGTTTGCAATTATGACATTGATATGACACATAATACCACAACAACCAGATTTAGACAACCAGATGGCCTAGTAGGTAGAGAACCTGACTATGAAGCTTGAGGTCCCGGGTTTGATTCCCGCGTTGGGGCAGATATTTGTATGAATAATATGAATATTATTTGTTCTCGGGTCTTGGGTGTTTAATATGTATTTACATATGTATCTATCTATATAAGTATGTTTATCCGTTGCCTTGTACCCATAACACAAGCTATGCTTAGCTTACTTTGGGAGTAGGTCAATTGGTGTGAATTGTCCCGTGATATTTATTATTTATTTATTTATTTATAATAAAAGAAAAAGTATGTGATGTTGAACAATCTCTCCTCAATAATCTTCTTGTAGTGAATAGCTATGAATGGAAAACTCTTTACTGATGAAATTTAAAAGATAAATAATAATAGGATGTAATGTAGGACCTTTTACACTGGTTCAGCCATTAAATTAAATTATTGAATATCTCAAAAATAGAGTTAAGAGCTGAATAATCTTCCCTTAAAGTTAAAGGAAATCAAAAAAAACCATGGTGTATACTGTATACTCCATGTATAATTATAATTACAATCATTCACACATGAAGTTGAATAGGCTACAAATGATTATAATCTGTTCTTTAGTTTGTAATTAATATAACAGGGACAAAATTTTCAGAAAAATAGAAATTAAAACTGAAATCAAAGAGGAGGATGACGAAGGTATGTACCAATAAATACAATGTTCTTTTTATTATTTTATAACACAGCATTTACATTAACCATTCCTTGTTTCAGTTACAGATATTCAGTATTTAGAAGATCTTGACTTCAGTGATGAAGATACACTTTGCATGGTACAGGACACGGAGTTTAAAAATGAGTATGTTTTATTTGGCTATCTTTAATAATTTAAACAAAAAAAGATATTACTTTATTTAACAATAAAAGTTTAGTAGGTATAAAAACAAGGACTAATTTTAAAATTAAAATTAACATAAATAAAACTAACTTAAAATAGCTAAACAAAAATTAAAACTAAAATCTAGTTCCTGCGGTTATGTGAGTGAAATGATTGATGATTTGCATTCAGCTTTATATCACAGACTAGCCTTCCGTCCGCAGCTTCGCCCGCGATAAATTAATTTTCCCATAGGAAAAGGTATTTTCCCGCGGTAAAAAGTAGCCTATGCCACTCAGTGATAATGTACCTCTCTAACGGCAAAAGAATTTTTGAAATCGGTCCGGTAGTTTCGGAGCCTGTTCAATGCAAACAAACAAACAATCAAATCTTTCCTCTTTATAATATTAGTATAGATAAGATAATTATTGATTATCGGAATCGAAAAAAGATGCATAGTATTTATGTAATATTTAGAATAGAATAGAATAGAAATACGTTTATTTAGACAACACATCACAACAAAAAAATAATTTACAAAATGAGAAAGAATACAAAAACAAACAAATAAGGATGTGAAGCCGAAATGGTCTCCACTCAGCAATGCCGTTGGCACAACTATAGCGTTGTCAACGGCGCTGGTTTTCTGCAGAGCCAGCGAGGTGTGCGGGACAGCATACTGCGCGACTTACGTCAGACAAATGAAATAAATATAATTATAATATAATAAAATAAAATATAATTATAGTACCTACTCGTATTAATAAGGATGGTAAATATAATAATTTGATTATTTGGTGGTCACCCAGAATCTGACAGTGTGATACCCTACGCCCGGGCAACAGTACCTTATTGATCCATAAGATAGCTTTTTAGTTTGGATTTGAACCCACTATTTGTCATAATGCATGGTAACAGAGTGGTAGCTCCATACAAATAGTAACAGTGTTCTGGACAAAATTTAAAAATTACCCAAAAACATTTTTTTTTTTTTTAGTAGCCTATACAGTGTCCCACTGCTGGGCAAAGGCCTCCCCTTTCTCCTTCCACTCGTCCCTGGCTTCGGCAAAGTGTTGCCAGTCCGGCTGGAATCGCTCCAAATCGTCCCGCCACCTTCTTTTAGGCCTACCTCTGCTCCGGTGCCCGTCGCTTGGAACCCAATCAGTAGTGATTTTGGCCCAGCGATCCGGGTGCATCCGGCAGACATGACCTGCCCAGTCCCACTTGAGTTTGGCGGTCTTTGTCCCCACATCAACAATTCGGGTTTTGGAGCGCAGTTCAGTGTTTCTGATTCTATCAGCTCTTCGAACACCTAGGATACTGCGCTCCATAGCCCGCTGGCAAACCTTGAGTTTGGACTTCTGGGCCTCAGTCAAAGACCAGGTCTGAGCACCGTAGGTTAGGATGGGCAGAATACACATGTCAACGAGCTTGCGTTTTAAGGCTAGGGGAAGTTCACCCTTCATTAGTGCTTTCATGGACCAGTAGCTCCTCCAGGCATTTTCGATTCGTTTGTCGACTTCTTTGCCTTGTCGATTCTCGAAAAACATTACAACTTAAATAAAAGCTTGTAAAAATATATATATATATATATATATATTTTTTTTTTTTATCTACGTGTTATCATGCGATCAGTCCAATGACTATGAGCAGATAAGTTGCGTGATGTATAGCGTGTAGAGTTAGTTCCCCAGTGGGAGCCCCTCTAACTGTGGCTGAATCTTCAAGTTAGTTGATCCAGTTCTAGGATTCTGCGCCACTTAAGACGTCTTATCTGGTCAGGTTCAGTAAGTAAGCCTGCCAGCTGGTTTGGGTGGCGGTGTAGTCGCTTTTTATATTTTATTGAATATGACTGAATTTCTTCCTTCACAGTGTTAATTTTTAAATGTTGATGGACTTCTGAGTTCTTAATGAACCAAGGAGTGTTAGCAATTTGTTTGAGAATAGAGTCTTCAGCTCTTTGTATTGAAGAGATGTTTGAATTGCATGCAGAGCCCCAAAGCTGGATGCCATAAGTCCATATTGGTTTCAGGACAGCCTTGTATATGAGAAGCTTATTGTCAAGAGACAGGACGCTGTTCCTTCCGAGCAGCCAGTACAGCCCACGAAATCTCAGATTGAGTTGGTCTCTTTTTGCTAGGATATGATCCCTCCAGGTCAACCTACGATCTAAGTGCATTCCCAAGTACTTAACAGAGTCGTTATGGGGTAGCTGTTGGTCGCCAAGTTTGACAGGTGGGCAATTACCTCTTCTCAGTGTGAATGTGATGTGGACTGACTTTGCAACACTAGCCTTTATCCTCCATTTATTAAGCCATTCTAGGAGTTCATTCAAGCTATCTTGCAGAAATTGAGATGCTTCAACAGGGTTAGGACTAGATGCCAGTATTGCTGTGTCGTCGGCAAAAGTGGCTACTGTAACTCTGGAGTTCTGAGGTAGATCTGATGTGAATATCGAGTATAGCACTGGGCCAAGCACAGAACCCTGAGGCACTCCGGCTAGTATATCGAAACATGCTGATGTACTATCTCCTTCTTTAACCTGAAACAATCTCCCTGAGAGGTATGATTCTATTACAGTGTACAAATTATGCGGGAGGTAGGTTTTTATTTTATAGAGTAGTCCCCTGTGCCACACTCTGTCAAAGGCCTGTTGAATGTCCAGAAAGGCAGCTGAACAATATTCTTTCTTTTCAAGGGTTGTTCTAGCGACTTTACATACTCTATGAATTTGTTCAACCGTAGCGTGGTCCTTCCTAAAACCAAATTGGTGATCAGGTATTACTGAACGTGACAATAGCGGTTTCATGAGTCTCTTAAGGAGGATCCTCTCAAAGATCTTCGATATGACTGGCAACAGACTTATTGGTCTATATGAAGACACATCGTGTGCTGGTTTACCTGGTTTAAGCACCATAATTATTTGCGATACTTTCCAAAGTGCAGGAAAATGCCCTACTCTCATTATACCATTAAAAATGCATGTCAAATATACAACCGCTTTTCTAGGGAGTTCTGTTAGCACCTTCTTATCTATGAGATCAAAGCCTGGAGCTTTATTGTTATCTAAGTTGTTGATCGTTTGTTTAATTTCGTTGGGAGATGTTGGTCGTATTGGAAAGTCCATTTGTAAGTCTTGGCTTACGACTTCATCAATGTCCGATTCATCACTGTTAGGGTCAGGTTCGTTCGGGGTGAATATCTTTGACAAGTGCGTGGCAAAGAGGTTGGCCTTTTCTTCTGGAGTTCTAGCCCATGTATACTCTGCTGTCTTTAACGGTGGTTTAGGAGCAATGGGCTTATTTACATTCTTACACACTTTCCATAATGAGTAATCGGTAGTTTTGGTGGCTGTCAATGCTTTAATTTCAGCTTCCGCCGCATCATTCGCTGCTCGGTGTATCATATCTTTTAGTTCCCTGATAGCGGAGTTTAGTGCTTTTTTATCTGACGGGTGGCGGCTCGTGTGCCATACTCTACGAAGTCGTCTTTTTTCAGTAATTTTTTCTCTAATTTCATCAGGTACAGGGTTATGCCTAGCCTGAGAGTATGTAGTCTCAGGCGTACAAGTCCAACAGCTAGTCTGTACCACATTAGTAAATTCTGTTACTGCGCTATCTATGTCTTCCTTTGATTTAAGAGCTACCTTGAGCTGCAGCCTTTCGTTCACCAGATCTCTAAATGATTCCCAATCTGTCCTCTTATTATAAAGTGTTGCGCGTCTATCAATGTTCAACACAGCTTCGCTAATTTTAAGGATTATAGGTGTGTGATCTGATGAGCCATCAAGGCACGGCTCTATTTTCCAAGATAGTCGTGATAATCCTTTCATCACAAAAAAGTCTATAACATCTGGAAGTCGATTTGTATCAGATGGCCAGTGTGTGGGTTCGGCAGTTGCAATCGCTGTCAGGTTGAGAGTATCGATGCTTTTCTTAAGCTCTCTGCCTCTTGTAGTGGTCAACCTGGAGCCCCAGTAGATGTGTTTGGCATTCCAGTCTCCTCCTGAGATGAATCGTCCACCAAGAGAATTAAAGTATTCGTTGAACATATTTTCGTCGGTTTTAGGTTTTGGGGGACAATATACTGAGGATACGTTGAACTGACCATTTTTATCTTCTACCAGTACAGTAGTAGCCTGTATGTGATTCGATACAAATTGTAGCTGTTCGTGGTGCTTAATATGCGATTTTATTATTACAGCAGTTCCACCTCGTGCTGATCCATCAGGATGATTTGTGTTGTACACACTGTAGTTGCGGATTTTTATAAGACTGTTTGTTGTGGTGTGAGTTTCAGAAACAAGAAGAATGTCGATCTTATGGAGGTTCAAAAGATGTTCTACTTCTGGTAGATTAGGCGTCAGGCCATTCACGTTCCACGCAGCTATTTTGAGTGAAGTCATTTTGACATTTTACTGATCAGTGTGGTTATGAGCCCAAGCAGTGAACTCATTTGTTGTAGGAGTAAATCAATCTTTTCAGATTGCTTTTGGATTATGCTTTCCAGTATGCGAGTATTTGGTGTATATTCGGAATCCGACTCGCTGTTTTCGGGCTTATTGGTCTTGGCTTTTGTTGCCTCAGAATAAGTTTTTTGATTTTTTTCAGTTGTCTTTTGATTATTGATAAAAACACGATCCTGGTTGCTCATTTGGTTCTTAGCTGCTCCGCACTGCTTGTCTTCAGTTCTGGGTTGTGGTTGCTTCGATGTTTTTCTCGCCAATATTTCTTTATAAATTTGGCACCCCTTATAATTAGCAGGATGGGACCCAAGGCACAAGGCGCAGGTTGCAGGTGTATTGCGATCCACTTTAGTACATTCAGAAGTTTTGTGTGATTGGGCGCATTTTACACATCTGTATGGTCTTAGACAGTAGTATAATTAGCAGGATGGGACCCAAGGCACAAGGCGCAGGTTGCAGGTGTATTGCGATCCACTTTAGTACATTCAGAAGTTTTGTGTGATTGGGCGCATTTTACACATCTGTATGGTCTTAGACAGTAGTTCTTTGAATGCCCATACTGTTGGCAACGTTTACATTGGACTATTGTTTTACTTTTTCTTGGATTCTCAATTGATATAACTTGGTGGTAAATTGTTTTGATGTCTTTGACAAATTTGTTATTTGGGCCTGGCGTTATGTTGACAAAGAACGTTGAAGTTGGGAGTTTGTCGGGGCCATACCTGGCATTTATTATTTCTCCAGCCACGGTATTGCCTGAGTCTTCAATGGCTTCCGTGATTGCTGAAAGAGGTGTTGTATGGTGTAAGTTCCTGATTACAACCCTGTAGCATCTTTGATCTTTTATGTTGAAAGTATTGCCAATCAGCCCGTTTTCCCTGATTAGATCCATTATTGTTTTGTATACTTCCACATTAGAGCTTTTTATGATAGCTAAGTTTTTATTTACAATTTTGTATCAGAACTGAGTTTGTTCAGCCTTGGTCTCTAGCAATTCAGTTAGCTTTTGTATATCTTCAATTCCATACTATTTGATTATAGGAGGTTTTCTTGGCATTTTTTCCTCACTTTGTCCATCTTCTTTTGAGTCCATGTCTAGTCCATCAAAAGTGTTCGAGATTGGAACACCTTCAGGGGGAGGCGACTGTGATATTTTTTTCGCTTGAGACTTCTTGAGACCGGTACTTTTTGCCATGGTGGGGGACAAGAATCTTTTACCGTGGCAATTGGCTGATTCATTATATAGCCATCATCTAGATCAGGGGTTCCCAATTTTTTTGTGTCAAGGAACCCTAATTGATTACATTTTTCCTAGCGGAACCCTTCTTTGATAACACCTTAAAATAGGTATAAATGAAAAACAATTAAATTGCTCACCGCACATGAAAATATTTTTTACGGAACCCTTATTGCCCTTCCACGGAACCCCAGGGTTCCGCGGACCACCTTTCGGGAACCGCTGATCTAGATTACCAACAGGTTCTTTAGATTTTGGGTTAGCTGGCTCTGCCGATGAGTTCTCATCAGTTAACCGTTTTGGTTTTGAATTAAGAAACAAGCTTGGATGGAACACTTGTTGTATCAAGTTTTTTGACGATGGTGAGTTTAGTTTTTCACCAGTTGGTTGTTGAGCCCGGCTTGACATTCCGAGTTGATTAGGAATTTCGATGGATTTCATTCTTAAGTTATGGCAACACCACCACTATGAGCAGACATTGTATTTGCCAGATTGTAAGTTCTTTGACGTTAAATAAAATCACAAAAAAAAAATTAGGGTTGTTTGATTTTTTTCTACGGCACAATGTCACACTCGCATATTTAGTGGAGATAATTAATTCACTTTTCTTATGTTCTATTACGAGATAACATTCACACAGGATAGTCACAATTTAAGGTTCACTTTGGTAGTGTTTTTGTTCAGTAACTTTACAATTTAGCACTAGATCGACTTTATCTTCAAGAGCGCAATTTATCACACTTGACAGTTGACATAGAATAATAATAATGTTTTCTTTACTAAGAATATAATGTCTAATTTTCAGGAAAGAAGCAGTCAAAGTGTCAGGTAGTTTATTTTATTTACTAGTAATTTAGTTGATTAAAATTATATAATTAAATTAATGTAACATTTTCATTAAGTATATATATGCCCTGTTGTTCTTGTTATATCATTATTATTAAGTTTGTTTCAGATTCAAAACTAATGAAAGAACAAGTTGTGTCTGAGAAAAAATCTCAAAATCGCAACTACTACTGCACATCATGTAATAAGGTAAACATAGGTATATCTTTATAAAATATTATTTTTTGGAGAATATGGGCTAGTTTATTTAAGAAATTCTAGTTGATACAGCAATATAAGGCTTTGCCACACTAAATTTATTCCGTGTTCTGGAACAGACCACAGGATGCAAAACACACATAGTGTAACAAGACCTATACCGGCTATACCAATCAAACTATTATCAGATCAACAACATACAAGTT
This sequence comes from Archips crataeganus, assembly GCA_947859365.1. NCBI lineage: Eukaryota > Metazoa > Arthropoda > Insecta > Lepidoptera > Tortricidae > Archips > Archips crataeganus. The sequence goes on from OX402053.1 coordinate 16,697,645, forward strand.
TTTTGGCATAAAACACTACTTCTTATGTTTTCAGAAATTTAAAAAAGTGAAAGCATTAAGGGCTCATATGAAGCTAAAGCATGAGAAAAAGGACGACCCGAATGCTTGCAGCCAATGTAAAGAAGTGCTTGCGTCCGAACATGATTTTGCGTTGCATGCGACAGTGCACACTAAGGGCCCGGTGTGGCAATGCATCAAATGCCAGAAGGAGTTTCATAGTGAGGCCACATTGACTTTAATTTAACTTAATTTACTGAACTGACTTGAGAGGCATCTTTTAAGTTCTGGGCCTAAACCTATTACAAACACGGGAGATTCTATTGCTTCTTCGCCTTAGTTAAGCTTGTAAAAGCGTTGAATATTTATTTTGCTTCTGACAACTAAATTTCTAAACTTTTTGGACTATTCGCTTGCGTACTGAATGCAATGAAATGAGTAGGTATGAAAATGTCACTTTGACAACCGGGGACAGAATAAACAACACAAAAAAGTCGATTCACCCATTTATTTTTTACTTTTGTTTTTAAAAACGGTTTTGTGTATTTTGGATTTTTACTGTCTCTCTTACTTTCTTCTGTCTTGATAAGTGTACCGTTTCCAGCGCGCACAGTGTTCCGGCGGCACGTGCGCCGGCACATGTCGTGCAAGCGGCACGCGTGCGAGCGCTGCGGCAAGGGCTTCGCGGAGCGGCACGCGCTGCGGCGGCACGCACGCGTACACTCCGGCCTGCCTGCGCCGCGCAACCACAAGTGCCACCTCTGCGACAAGCGGTAATACTACGGCTACACACATCGCCATAGAATTATCGCGATAAAACTTCGTCTTCGGCCTACGGCGAATGTGTATGGCCACGCTGCTATAGAGAGCAATGCCGCAGAGTTTAGTTTAGTTTAGCAGCCTTTGATGTGCGCAAATTTACCGAAAGCGGGGCGAAGGGTCTGCGGGTTCGGGCGATGTGCCGAAGTATTCGCGAATATTCGGCTATATACATCGCGATAATGCGAATATTCGCGTTATCGCGATGTGTGTAGCCGTAGCATAAGCGGTACGCCACTGTTTGCAGCGCGCAGTGTTCCGGCTCGTATACACGGTGCCGCCGCCACGCCGACACCGCACCACCGCCGCACCTCCGCGCTATGTGTAGGTAAGCGCGGAGGTGCGGCGGCGGGCTTTATGCGTCTCGTGTACATAGCGCGGCGGTGCGGCGGCGGTGCGGTGTCGGCGCGGAGGCGGCACCGTGTACTCGCGCCCTTCCGCCGCGTGCGCCGCCACATGTCGCGCAAGCGGCACGCGTGCACCCTCTGCGACAAGCGGTGCACCACTTCGATCAACTGCTACCTTACCTCGCTACCGACCAGGCCCTATACTACGAAGCGCGAAATTCGAACTTCGTTTCATGCCGTTCCGCTCACGCTAATGGTATTTATTACGAGAGTGAGAGGGACCGCACGATCCGAACTTCGAACTTCGAATTTCGTAGTAACCCACCAGTGGCGTAGCGTAAACTAATATAGACGTGGGCGAAGTCGCATCTGCGAGGCCCCTTTTTCTTTCGTACCCGGTGGCGGTGCAGAACCTAAATTTTGTATGGGCAAGATATATTTTACGCTGGCGCACCACACATTAAAGTCCGGGCATTTGATTGAGCAAAAAACACGAGACCCTTCGAGTTATTCTGGGAAGGTAGAGTTGCCACATGCAACGGCAGCAGTGTAATATGGGTATTTTGATCCAGGTACAGCGACGCGAGCCTGCTTGCGGCACACCTGGCGCGGCACAGCGGCGTGCGGCCGTGCGCGTGCGGCACGTGCGGCAAGGCGTTCCCCAGCGCGCGGCTGCTCGCGTCGCACGCGCTCGTGCACTCCGACCACAAGCCGCACGCCTGCCGCTACTGCGACCGCCGGTAACCCTGCCACTGCCACACAGCCTTGCGGCACGGCTATCTATATAAAAAAGTCAAGTGCAGATAATGTACATTATGTACGCGTGTAACTTCAAAACGGCTGTCTATTTTCAATTTTTTTTTCGGTGTGTTAATAACTATTGAGATTTTTTTATCAGTCAATTACGGGGCAGTTTTATGTAAAAAAAACTCAGGTCATATACTATGAAGTGCCGTCCCGCCCGAGCTAATAGTATTTATTTTAATACGAGCGTGGGCGAGACGGTACGCTACGAAATTCAAATTTCGAAGTAGCTCCCTCTTTCATACAATCTGTGCTTGTTCCTTTACTTACCGGTTTTGTGGTTGTGTCTCAGGTTCCGTCACGAGTCGACGCTGCGGACGCACCTCCGCACGCATACGGGCGAGAAACCCTACGTGTGCTCCGTCTGTGGAAAGACCTTCATACAAAACTCCAACCTTACACTACACATGCGCACGCATACAGGTAATTGCTAAAACAAGTTTTTGTTAAAAAAAAAACATTTTGTTACATGCAAGCTTAGATTATTTATACTTACACCAAATAGAGCTTAGGCGACATGAAAACGTCCCGAAAAATATAAGTCAACAGTTGGCTTATATGTCATTTGCCACCCTTCATTCTGAATGACGTAACGCGATTGTGAGATGAAGCTGTCAAACGGGTTTTTGGACGTTTTGTATCGCAGTGTTTGCTACTGACACAATCTAGTGTATAAATAATCTAAGCGTACAAGTTTGTACGGAATCCTCGGTGCGCGAGTCTGACTGGCACTTGGCCTTTTTTTCCATGTTGTCTTCTTTTATAAACTACTTACGTTACGTACAGGTCGATTCACAAGAGCTGGCACGAATAGATCGAATGAGCGAATGAAAGTGTCTATGTGTTACGTATTTGAATACCTACATTTCACCTCACTCAAATATGAAAATGACATAGTGACATTACTTTCGTACAATCAATTCGTGCCAGCTCTTGTGAATCGATCTGTACTTTATGTACTACACCTGAAATAAAATACTTTTTTATTATTAAACCTTATTTATTTTGTTAAATAATGTGTGTTCCAGGCGAGCGGCCGTACGCGTGCGCGGAATGCGGCCGCCGGTTCACGTCCGGCTCGTCCCTCAAAAGCCACGCGCGCACGCATACCGGGGAGAAACCGTACGGCTGCGAACTCTGCGGCAAGCGGTATGCACCATCCTACAACCTTTTGAACGCCACACATCGTTTTTGTTACGAACTAAATTGATTTTTATTCGGATGCGGGTAGGTTAATTTTTGTATTACCTTATTGTCGTCTATAGCCGACACTGGCGTTCAAAAGGTTAAATTATAAATCAGCTGTAGCCCGCTGCTCCGTCCGCGAAGACTTGCCGGATAAACTATCCTATGCCCTTCACGGTCTCTCCATACCACAGACTTAGAATATAATAACAGACTTGACATAACGAGTCCAAATAATGGCAAAAACGCACACATCTCTATCACACAAACACTTGCCGGTGAAAGGTTAATCCTGGTGTAGGTGATTGACGTCGTTAAAGGAGAAAAAGTGACGTTGTCTATAGAGACGCGACCATAAGGTCGAATGTTCTCAAAAGAACAGTTTTTATTTGTTTCGTCGATCGCAGCATTTTCCAATCTTCAAGCCTCGAGGAATCTTCATCTTTGTCGTCGTGCTTCAGATCGCGGAGTGCAGCGGAGACACACGCTGCATCAGAGCGAAGTACGGAGCTACGACGACATGTTCCTTCCTCGACGGCCGCGCGATGAAAAAGATCGCAGGCTTTGCCGCGCCGTATTTTATAGACGCGAGCGCGAGAGTTCCGAGCGTTCTGTAGTCCGCAACCGTCTCGCTCACTTTAGAGCGAGAGCGCAATGATCCACGCCCTCTTGCGTGATCCGCGGACCTAGCACTAATTGCGCCCTGTACATATTTTATATACACTTGTAAATATTTTTTAATAAATATTCTTCTTCACATATTCTTCTTCACCTATTCTTCACTTATACAAATCTATTAGGGAGTTTAATTTATCACAACCAGCCATCCCTAAAGTGGTGACCCCGTGAACAACAGCAACCCTCTGAAGCATAGGTCCCTAAAGTGGTGACCCCGTGAAGAACACAAACCTCTGTACTCTCTGAAGAATCAATTCTCAAGATGAAAGATCAAGAAGATGTCGCCGGCGCTCAATTGCCACCAACTCCACCGTCGAGTCAAGAAGTCTCCGGTATATCACTGGCACTGCGCGTCCCACCTTTCTGGCGCGACCAGCCCCTTCTGTGGTTCTGCAGCTTTGAAGCCGCCACCGCTGAACTCAAGCGCAGCCAGGCTCAGCTCGCCCAGATGGTAATCGCCCAGTTAGACAAGCAGGACATCCAAAACATCGCGGATCTCATATACTCACCGCCAGAACAAGAGTATTACAAAGCCATCAAGGATAGACTCATTTCCATCTACGAGGAATCTAACAGTGCGCAGACGAAGAAACTTTTAACGCAAGTTGAGCTCGGCGAACAGAAACCCAGCCAGCTTCTCAGACGAATGCAGCAGCTAAACAAAGATAAGTTCCCAGAAAGCACCATAAAAATGATGTGGCTCGAGCATCTGCCGCCACATGTGCAATCTGTCCTTGCGGTCAGCGAGGCGTTCCAAAACAAGACGACCCTTGAAGATCTAGCACTGCTCGCCGACAAGATGATGGAGGTGCACACGTCGTCGCAGCACATCGCCGCCATCACACCACCCATGGCGCCACCACCGCTGTCAGCCGTCACGCCATCACTATTTCCCGCGCCAGCTGCCGACACGCAATTTCTTGTCGCCGAAATAAGACGTTTGTCGCTTGAGGTTGCAGAATTACGATCGCGACCGTACGACAACCAAAACCAGCATAGCAGCCGCCCTCGCCGCCGTTTCCAGTCACGCTCACGAAACGCATCGCAAAACCGAAGCCGCCCAAATTCGCCAATGCCGTACTGTTACTACCACCGGCGGTACGGTATGGACGCAAGGAAGTGCACTCCACCATGTAGTTTCAAGCCCGTTAACGCGACGGAAAACTAAAGAGGACGCTGGCTGCGGCGGAATCCAGCGACACTGAAAATTCATACCGCCTTTTCGTCAAAGACAGAAAAACCAGATTATCGTTCTTGGTAGACACGGGAGCAAATATTTCCGTCATACCAAGAACGAAAAATTCCACCGCAACGCCTCTATCTTTCCAACTGTACGCTGCAAATAATACGGTCATACCTACATACGGTGAGAAGACTCTCGATCTCGACCTCAGCCTCCGAAGATCATTCAGGTGGAAATTTATCATCGCAGATGTATCGAAGCCGATTTTGGGTGCAGATTTCCTGAAATTCCACGATTTAATAGTCGACATAAAACACCGCAGACTCATCGACGGCAAGACGCATCTCACAACAAACGCACAAATATGCTCTGCGCCAATACCTACCGTTCGCAGCATAGATGTGCAAGATGCATACCACAACATCCTTGCCGAATTTCCAGGAGCCACCCGACTTACATCGATGAAATTGTCGCCGAAACATCCAGTCGAACATTTCATCGAAACTACTGGCCCGCCCCTTCACTGTAGGCCACGCCCCATCGCACCGCATCGTTACGAAATCGTGAAAAAAGAATTCCAGAACATGATGGAACAAGGCCTATGCAGACCAAGCAAGAGTCCTTGGGCATCACCTCTTCACGTCGTGCCGAAGAAAAATGGTGACCTACGCGTGTGTGGCGATTACCGAAGGCTCAACGCCATTACTAAGCCTGATCGGTATCCCATACCACGCATACGCGATTTCACCTACCAACTCGCCGGGAAGCAAATTTTCTCCACTCTCGACCTCAATCGCGCGTATCAACAACTGCCAGTCAGCGAAGAAGACGTGGAGAAAACCGCAATCATCACCCCATTTGGTCTCTTCGAGTTTCCGCGCATGTGCCCAGGTCTCAAGAACGCCGGTCAAACGTTCCAACGCTTTATTCACGAAGTACTACGCGAACTCGACTTCGTATTCCCTTTCGTCGACGACCTACTTGTGGCATCAAACGACGAGGAAGAGCACCGAAAACACCTACGCATCGTACTACAGCGACTCGAAGAATACGGCATCACTATCAACCCGTCAAAGTGTGTTTTCGGCCAGCCGACCGTCAAATTCCTCGGCCATCAAGTCTCGGCGGAAGGAATACAGCCACCTCAAGAAAAGGTACAAGCGATCACCGACTTCCCGAAACCGCAAACCGTGGAAGAGCTACGACGTTTTCTCGGTATGCTCAACTTTTACCGGGAAAACATCAAAGACGCCGCCACCATTCAAGCGCCGCTGAATAAGTACCTACACAATGTCAAGAAGCGCGACAAAACGCCGATTGAATGGACCGCTGAGGCAACGCAAGCGTATGAAGCGTGTAAAGACAGCATAAAAACCGCCACTTTACTCGCTCATCCGTCTCATCATGCGACACTCGCCATATTTTGCGACGCCAGCGACAAAACAGCCGGTGCCGCACTAAACCAGTACATCGTCAACTCGTGGCAACCGCTCGGATATTTTTCGAAGAAATTTACCGACGCTCAGACTCGCTACAGTACCTACGACAGAGAACTACTCGCTATCTACATGGCCGTCAAGCATTTTCGCAAGATGTTCGAGGGACGCGAAATAATCATTTTTACCGACCACAAGCCGATAACATTCGCCTATACAAAGACAAGTGCAAGTAGCGAATCGCCAAGACGCACCCGCCAGCTTTTATTCATTAGCGAATTTACCACTGACATTCGCCACGTCAGTGGGTCGGAAAACGCTGCAGCGGACGCCTTGTCACGTGTCGAAGCTATTACGTGTCCATCGCCAATCGACTACAAACAACTTGCCGAAGCTCAAGAGCGAGACAGCGATATCATTCAAGCACTCACTCTACAGAGCAATCTATCCATCAAGCAAGTCACTCTGCCCTCATCAAACATCAAAATATTTTGCGAAACATCAACTCCACATATACGTCCATATTTACCCGAAGAACACCGTCGCATCGCATTCAACGCAGTACATAACATCAGTCATCCCGGAATCAAAACGACACGAAAACTCATCGCGCAACGCTACTTTTGGCCCTCAATGAACGCGGACATCGGCAAGTGGGCAAAAGTATGCGTACAATGCCAACGCGCCAAAGTACAGCGCCATACATCGAGTCAACCGTCAATTTTCCCGCCAACCGAACGATTCGAGCACGTACACGTCGATATCGTTGGCCCGCTACCTACCGCGGCCACCGGTCATCGCTACCTCGTGACAATGATCGATCGTGCAACGAGATGGCCCGAAGCATACCCACTGTGCGAAATATCAGCTGAAGACGTCGCCAAAGCCGTCTACGAAGGTTGGATTTCCCGCTTCGGCTGCCCAGCGACCATAACAACCGATCAAGGTCGTCAGTTCGAAAGCCGAGTATTTGCATCTCTCTCGCACTTACTCGGCATCGAAAAAACGCGCACAACCCCATACCACGCGCAATGTAATGGGATTATTGAACGCTGGCACCGATTTTTGAAGGCCGCGTTAAAAGCAAGACTCCAAACCGCAAGAAGCTGGATCGACGAACTACCTACAGTACTACTCGGAGTACGCGCCGCGATGCGAAGTGACACCGGCGTAAGCGCAGCCCAACTCACCTACGGATGCAACGTACGCTTACCCGGTGATTTCTTATCACTGACCCGCGATGACGTCACCCTAGACTCCGCCTACGTCGATCAGCTGCGAGACACAATACGCAACCTGAGACCAATGCCGAACCAACCACACAGCAGCACGAAATCCATATTCGTACATCGCGACCTGCAAACATGCGAATATGTATACGTACGCATAGACGCCGTAAAGAAGCCGCTACAAGCACCTTACGACGGACCCTATCGCGTGCTGAAAAGAGATAGCAAGATATTTACCCTACAGCTACCTAACCGGCAAACAAATATATCAATAGACCGTCTCAAACCTGCCTACACCATCGCCGAGCAAGATACAACTATACCTACTGCTACAACACCGACATTCTGCAACAATAAACAAAGCACATCAAAGACGATCGACAAAACCACTACAAAACCAACAACAAACGACCTGAAACAACAAGATCCAAACCTGAAACAAAACACAGGACGAAACGACTCAACACCTACAACAACCACAAGCAGAACTCGCCGAGGCCGCACTATCCGCCTGCCGGTACGCTTCGCTTGAAGGGGAACCCTGTAGGTGATTGACGTCGTTAAAGGAGAAAAAGTGACGTTGTCTATAGAGACGCGACCATAAGGTCGAATGTTCTCAAAAGAACAGTTTTTATTTGTTTCGTCGATCGCAGCATTTTCCAATCTTCAAGCCTCGAGGAATCTTCATCTTTGTCGTCGTGCTTCAGATCGCGGAGTGCAGCGGAGACACACGCTGCATCAGAGCGAAGTACGGAGCTACGACGACATGTTCCTTCCTCGACGGCCGCGCGATGAAAAAGATCGCAGGCTTTGCCGCGCCGTATTTTATAGACGCGAGCGCGAGAGTTCCGAGCGTTCTGTAGTCCGCAACCGTCTCGCTCACTTTAGAGCGAGAGCGCAATGATCCACGCCCTCTTGCGTGATCCGCGGACCTAGCACTAATTGCGCCCTGTACATATTTTATATACACTTGTAAATATTTTTTAATAAATATTCTTCTTCACATATTCTTCTTCACCTATTCTTCACTTATACAAATCTATTAGGGAGTTTAATTTATCACAACCAAACATCCCTAAACTGGTATATTTCCATATGTAACACTTTCACAAAGGTAGGCACTACATTTCACCATCTTTAAATCTAAATCAGTTCTAATTTTGATGAGAAAACATTAAAAAATCTCAATTTACCAAAAAATTCTCTTGCAGCTTCGGCAGCTTATTTATATGAACTGACGTTCAAAACATAGCATGTGTCATTTTTTTTAAGGTTTCTTGGACAGTGTTGTGACGCATGAGAAAACGGGATGACAATATTCCTGATCATTGTAGCGTGAGGGAATAGGAATATGTACGCACACACACGTAGTTATGTCAAGTCTGCTATTATATTCTAAGTCTGTGCTCCATACCAAATCAGGATATTTTTATGAAATGTATTTACATTATTAACATTGGTACTTACTTACCACTGGCGGAGCGTGACAAATTTTTCAGGAAAAGCCATAGCAAAATAAACTAAACAACTGAGGTTTGGGAGGTTTGAGAAGCGTTTGGTTACTTCGAAAGTTTAATCAATCAGGTTGTTAGTACCCTTCGCCCCTGGTACTTACCCACATGTAGTGCCGTGACGCTACAATTTACGATAGACAATCCATAGCAAATAAAAATAATATCTTTAAGCGCCAAGTTCAAAAAGCCCGAATAATGAAAATTTAAGTAACCCGGTGCAATAGAGTTGTTAAAGGGCTACACAAGGGGGAAAACTGTCGCCAATGTTTTTTTTTTATTTTTTTTATTTTTTTGTGACGTTAGAAGCATTCTACACTTCTACTGAACGTAGATATAGTTAAGATGTAACTAAGGACCCCATACATCCCTCTGTATTTGTTTTTTAGGGTTCCGTAGTCAACTAAGAACCCTTATAGTTTCGCCATGTCTGTCCGTCTGTCTGTCTGTCTGTCTGTCCGCGGCTAAGCTCAGAGATCATTAGTACTAGAAAGCTGTAATTTGGCATGAATATACATATCAGTCACGCCAACAAAGTGGTAAAATAAAAAATAAAAAATGAATTTTTTTTAGGGTACCTCCCATAGACGTAAAGGGGGGTGATTTTTTTTTCTCGACTAATCCTATAGTGTGGGGTATCGTTGGGTAGGTCTTTTAAAACCATTGCTGGGTTGCTAACATGATTTTTCTATTCAGTGATCTGTTTGCGAAATATTCAACTTTAAAGTGAACATTTTCATTAAAATCGAGCGTCCCCCCCCTTCTAAAATCTAAACTGTTAGCTGGAAAAATTTGAAAAAATTCAGAATGGTAGTAAATATATCAAATTTACTAGGAAAATTATAGCGGCTAAGATTGCTTGGAAATTATTTGTAGTTTAAGAGTAAATAGTAGCCTAAGGTATAAAACATACCTAAACTTGGATGATTCCGTACACATACGAAATCCTTAGAAAAATATTACTTGATTTTTTTGTAATGGCTACGGAACCCTACCTTGTGCGTGTCCGACACGCTCTTGGCCGGTTTTTATATGTAATTTCTTTTTAATTTTGTATTGTAGTTTATTTTGTTTGTAATTATTTATTTTACTTTTGTTTGTAAAGATGACTTTCTGCCAAGTTTCTTGCGGCGCATTCTCTTGGCAATGACGATCCTTACGAAAGCGCTGGTAGTTTTTAAAAAAAGTGACATGTAAAAGAGCCCTTTGCGGCCTACTTGCAGAATAAACGTTTTGATTTTGACACCACTGCTACATACATTATGCCTTGATCACACGTACCGAGTAAACGGGCGAGACAGTAATATGTTTCTCGGCCGAGACAGTGATATAAGCGAGTAGCTGTTCACACGTGTTTTGAAATTAGCACAGTCAGTTCAGTTCTCATGTGGCCGAGTGGCGAGACAGTGAACGTTCAGACCAGCCGAGTGAGCGAGCGAGACAGTGCTTAATACGTAAATAAAATAAATAAATAAATATTAGGGGACAATCTTCCACAAATCGACCTAGTCCCAAACTAAGCAAAGCTTGTACTATGGGTACTAGACGACGATAAACATACTTATATAGATAAATAAATACTTAAATACATAGAAAACATCCATAACTCAGGAACAAATATTCGTGCTCATCACACAAATAAATGCCCTTACCGGGATTCGAACCCAGGACCTCATGCTTCGTAGGCAGGGTCACCACCAACTAGGCTAAGGCGGTCGTTACTCCTCGTTACGTACTCGGCCTAGTAGATATGCCAAGATCACACGTACCGAGTAAAATCGTGCGAGTAGCATTACATTGCAGGGCCGCGGGGCTAACGAGTTTTTTTTTTGAATGAGTCGCCAGAGGGGCCAAAGGCGCGTAGTCTTTGCTGTTATTTACATTAAGATAGGAAGGGTGACTTGTGCTCGGGAAAAATCCCTTCGGACGGACTGGGAATGGTGGGCCCAGACAGTGTCCTACTTGCACGGACTAAAAAACCCGGTCACAAGTCCCCTTCTCTATTGGTTATCAATACAAAAGACGTGTGCTTTGGGCTAACGAGTTACAAGTGACCGATTGAGAGCCGCAATTTAATGCTACTCGCACGATTTTACTCGGTACGTGTGATCTTGGCAATAGAACGGGGGCCGAGCTACCGTCTCGCCGCTTCGTTCGGCCGAGCGCTCGGCCCAGCACTCGGCGCTATGTTTATACGCACCGAGTACTCGGCCGAGAGCACTGTCTCGCCCGTTTACTCGGTGCGTGTGATCTTGGCAATAGATTGATGGAGTAATGTTGGCAGGTTCGCGCGCTTGGACTTGCGGGCGCACCTGCGCACGCACTCGGGCGAGCGGCCGCACGCGTGCTCCGCCTGCCCCAAGGCCTTCGCCAGCGCGGCGCGGCTGCGCGACCACACGCGCGTGCACACCGGTACTGTATGGTGTTGCAGCTCGCGCCTGGACCTTTTATACCGTAAAACGGGGTTTACTCTAATAGGGGCTACTTTGGAAATAGTACATTACTGCAGCGGCCGCGAAATAGGGGATTGCCGGCCGAGTAGTAATAGATGGCCGAGTGTTAACGAGGCCATCTAGAGATACGAGGCCGGCAATCCCTGTTCGTGGCCAAGGCTTGTAGGTATAGTGCTTTTCTCAAATAAATCCAAGGAAATGACACGAATGTTCAACTTATATATTCATATTTAATTCAAATTGTTTTTTTTTTGATTCCCGCCAAAATATTTTTTTTCCAGCAATTTATTTGTAAGCTGTTCCAGTTAATGTTTTTGACGCAAAATCTTGAGATGATTTATATTTATTAAAAAATTACGACCTTATTAATTGGTTATTTTAATAAATTGTTAACAATAAACGCCAATCCTTATTTATTTTATTAAATCTAGCCAAGTAAGATATTAAAAAGTAAATTCACAAACTAAATTTTTCTTAATTGGCAGTATGTCATTGATAGTCAATAAAAGAAAATACGACCCACTAAAACAAAAGACAATCTCTTTGCTGGCCTTGGCCAGCAATGTTTGTATGAAATTCCATTATTGTCGTCTAATTTGAAATTAGAACGAATCTTCCTCAACTGCTATACAATGGCATACTTCGTGTTCTATTGTCACGACTATAAGGACCACATTTCCTTGGATGTTTGAGAAAACAGTTTTTACGCCGTGTCCTTATTTTTTTAGACCATGGCAGTGAAATAACTACCTTCATAAATTACCTAACTTTTTACGTCATTTCCTCAGTCGAGCTATGAATATTTGTGTTTTATAACCATTTTAAATCTATCAAAGTAGCCCCAAAATTTCCTTAAGTACCCCAGTTAACCGTACCCACTATGGATAATGAGCATGATGTGCTCATTCAGTACTCCACGAGAAACAGGTCTACTTTACCCCTTTAGATTTAATTACCCTCAGATTCGGAACCAAAGTCGACCTCCAAGCTAGTTTTCTCCTTTTTTTTGGCAAAGCGATGTAGCGAGCTCGATGCAAAGCGTTCAGCTGAAGGCCAGGCCGCCTGCGGCCATATTATACAATTATGTCGGAGGGGTGCTGACGTGCAGCGAGTGCAGACGCACATTCACTGTTAAGATAGGGCACGTCAGTCGCCAGAGAGCACATCAACGACTCTCTCATTTGTAGTAAGTAGTCGCCGTAGCCGAACACGGCTGGAAGAAGATTATTAGTTTTCCCACACGCTACAACACAATAGTAGCAAGCACTTGGCCGCACAATGCACAGAGAAAGCTCACCCGTTCAGGTCGCGCGTGCCACTGCCAATCGTATTATGTGTGCTGCAGCACCGATAGTCTATTCATTTGTATATTTTGTTTCAGGCGAAAAACCATACGAATGCGCGATGTGTCCACAAAAATACCCCACGAAGTCTCACCTCGCGAAGCATCTTAAAAGTCACGACACCAAACGAAAAGATCGAAAGAAGATCGAAAACAGAAATGTGGTTATACTACAACACATAAACGAGACCACACCTTTAGTATACACTACAGACCATGACGAAGTGGTCATGGAACTAGAAACTTTGGACGAAGACATCCACAAAGACATAACTTTGGACATCGGAGAACAAGTGCCGCTGGAAGTGACTGGAGAATTAGTCTTGCAGGAAAACGGGGAAGTCAAAACAGAACTTGTAATGGTTGACGATCAAAACACTGCCCAAAACATCTGTTTAACAAGCGAAGGTGTAAAGTTCGTGAACAATGATATAAGCTATGGTAATAATGTGAATTTAGTAACGGTGAACGAGGGAGAAGTCAGTATTGCGACGGCCAGCGCCGCGCTCGAACGCAGTGTGAAACTGTACCAGTTGGACCAAAGCTTGGTGCAGATACACAGTGCAGGCGGGCAAGTCACTATAAGCCAGATTACTAGTAAAATGACTGCTAATTTTTAATACTTACTATTTATTTATTAAATGCTTGTTTTATTATGCTGTGTTTTCGTTACGTCTATCAAAGTAGCAAACTGTGGTTTCCTTTTCTCATACTTTTCGAGAACTATCGTGCCTACTACTTACCTACCCTTATAATAGCTGTCTGAAGTTTGAACAGAACTTTTTATGGTTGATGATAGAAACACTGCCCAAAACATCTTCATGAATAAAAATTAACTACGTAGTCTATGTATGTGTGTGTTCATTAAGTTTAGAAAACAATCTTTGTATAAGGCAGTTTTCACACTGCTGGCGCATCCCGCTGCGGTGCGCAGAGCCAAGAAATTCGCTGCCAAATTGTACTGTAGCGCGCGCCACAGTTCCGCATGGAAATACAGACTCAGTGTAAGTACCATGCGGTTTTTGTTTACAAGTCAAGATTCTCCAGAAAATTAAAAACCGTAGCCCCGCACACCGAACCAATATCTGGTGCAGTGTAACAACCGCCTAAGTCGGTGCCGAGTGGCGTAGCGTGGGTGTCAGCCACCCGGGGCGGAAGAAAATTATGCCGCTCTCTTTTATACCTGCCTACTTCAAAAAATTCTACTTAGCCAATTTAAAAAACTTCAATATGGAATTGTCCAAATATTTACAAAATATTTGCCGCCCCCTAAACGTGCCGCCCGGGGCGGGTCGCCCCCATCGCCCCCCCTACGCTACGCTACCGGGTGCCGTTCAAAAGGTTAATACTTAATTTAATTATCCTTTACTCGAATTAAGAAAAGAAAGCAAATGTTTTTGTAACAAATTAATTTATTTTACTTAAACAAAAATACTTCGAAACTATTTGTGTGTCTAAACTAATTAAATTTAAATGCATTGTCTGTTTAAAACCACCCCGTCTTCTTGGAGGCCTGGTATTTCTCGATGTTGATGAGCATAGAGTTGTGGATCTCCTTAGCGTTTCTGTTTTGACCGTAGTAATCGACAAACTCGCCGTCTGGGTTCACGAGATATATGATGATGGTGTGATCAACCTAAAACAAGAGAAGGCAATATTAACCTTTTCAGCGCTTTGTCAAATGCAACAGCTACCAACTCTCTACGCCATGACATCGGAATTTCAAACGCGAAGTTGAACCCTACAGAAATGCATGTAGGTAGACATCACTCTGCTAGCCGTGACTCATATATGCGTCTTTGGCGTTGTACCTGCGGTGCAGATATATGCGTCGTTGGCGTCGATAAGGTTCAGGTGATGGAAATGTAAAGTTAGTACTCACAAAAAAATACTATACTGACTTTATTGGACACCACATAATAAACAATTCAGAAAAAATATCTATATAGAACTTTCACTGGTAAGCAATGGGCCGCTATATCGCTACATATTTATTAATCTCTCCCAGGAAACTTTTGTAGTGAAGTTACCTTGTTGTGCATGTTTTTTTTTCATAAATAGTACAAATTCCAATCTCAAGTCAGCCAAGTCTCAAGTTTAACCAGTGAAAGTACATGAAAATAGACTAGCATGCTTGGACTAAGTGAAGTCAAGTCCCATAAGGGTCAGTATTCGAGCGTTAGTTACAGATCACTTTCGTGGACACATTTTTGTAGAAATGGCAGAATATTCTGATACAGCTTCCAGTTACCTGGTCGAAGTAAAGGACTTTAAGAAATAATCAAGAGCAATAATAAATTCAACGACATTTATTTTTTGAGTAACAAACGTTGCTAAGTAACAATAGAGACGTATCTCAATATCCCATCTCCTTTTTTTAAACAAAACTGTTTGTTAAGTGGAGGTTCCTGCTAGCTTGCACAATTCCTGAAGCCGAGGTCTAAATAGAGGCTTCGTTAGAAAATCAGCCAGCTGAGTCTTCGTGGCTATCTTTTCAACTCTTAACGTTGCATCAACAACGCACTGCCTCACAAAAAAGTGACTTAGCTTTATGTGCTTCGTCCGCTGGTGAGTTTCATACGGTGGATCATGAGCCAATCTTATTGCAGATTCACTATCAATAAAGAGCTGAGGGATTATCTTCGTTCCATCAATTTGCATGAAGTCAATTATCCGTGTAATCCATATTATCTCTCGTGCGGCCTCACTAGCAGCCACAATTTCAGCTTCTGTAGAGGATATAGCGACAGTAGACTGACGCTTGCTTTGCCATGCTGTCGCACCGTTGGCGTAAAGGAATATCATGCCACTCGTTGAGCGTCCAGTACAGCTGTCACCTCCGTGATCAGCGTCACTGTAGCACCGTAAGCCTTGGAGCACAGTGGAAGGCTTGTAAGTAATTCCGTAGTTTACGGTGCCCTTAACATAGCGCAAAATTCGCTTAACTCTCGCTACGTCTTCAGGTTTTGGATCATCAAGTGTGCGTGACACTATCCCGACGGCAAACGCAATGTCTGGTCTTGTGCCGACCATTAGGTAAGATAGTGCGCCAACAGCTTGACGATAAGGAAAATTCTGTGTTTCATTACTATCCTTCGTGGATAGCACGGTATCTTTTACTATCGGAGTCACAGCTGCTTTGCAGTCTTGCATACCGAATCGTTCTAGTAGCCGTCTTGCGTAACTTTTCTGGTCAATCTTGATTGTCCCATCACTTTTCCTTTCTATTTCTATTCCCAGAAAATAGGAACCACATTTCGTCGTGATTTTAAAACGTTGCCTCATCTCATTTAAAAACTTCGCAGTTTCTTCAGAGCTCGCAGAAGCAATTAAACCGTCATCGACGTACAAAGCCATAATCGGCTTCTCTTTACCTTCTCCTCTTTTAAATAAGCATGGATCGCTCTCACTTTGCTTGAAGCCAAGTTTGAGGATGTACTCTGTTACTGTGGAGTTCCAACATCGCGGAGCTTGCTTCAGGCCATAAATACTCCGTTTAAGCCTGCAGACTTTTCCATCATTGCTTGAGTATCCTTCAGGCGGTTTCATGTATATCTCTTCTTTCAATGTTCCGTACAAAAATGCAGTTGATACATCGAACTGAGAAAGTGAAAGTTTTTCCTGAGCAGCAATACTGAGCAATGCTCTTATTGTGCTAGTCTTTGCAACAGGGCTAAAGGTTTCCTCGTAGTCTAGACCTTTTTTCTGCGAATAACCCTTAATTACTAAGCGGGCTTTGTATTTTTCTATACTACCATCTGGGTTTGTCTTAATCCGGTAAAGCCACTTGCATGGAATGGCTTTCCTTCCATTGGGCAGGTGTGACATTTCCCAGGTTTCATTTTCTTTCAGTGAATTGATCTCGCTATCCATTGCTTTCCGCCATTGTTCAGAATCCTTAGCTGTCATCGCTTCTTTGAACGTGCTTGGTTCTGTGAAAGGATCGTCGCTTAGCGAATTAACATTGAAGCAAACGTTGCAGACAAAGTCCTTATATTTAGCTGGTGGCTTAAGGTTTGAGCGATCTCGTAGCGTCATCCTGCCTTCTGCCTCAATTTCAGATGCAGACAGTGGCGAATCAGTTCGACCTTCTTCTGTCTCTGGTTCATCAACGACTTTATCATCTGCTTCTATCGTATTGTTGACCTCTTGCTCAAGTAATGGCTCCTCAAAAGGTTGTTTTGCTTCAGAATATGTGTTTTCCACAGGGATTTGTTCTTCAACCGGCGCTTCATTTTGTTCAGACGATGGTCCAGCTGCTTGTTCATCTCGCTGATACGATGATGCAGTTGTTTCTCCATCGGTACTTGTCAATGATTGCTGGCTATCACATTTTTCGTGCTGGCTTTAATATTCAGGCACACCGAAGTTAAATTGGCTATCAGGCTTGTTGACATCATTGTTACCTTGCATAGCATCAGGTTCTTTGTTATCTTCAAGATGACCCAACAAGGGATTCTCATCGAAAATGACGTCTCTTGATCGTATGAGTTTGAAGGAGTCGGAGTCCCATATACGATAACCGTCGTCAGAGTCCTAACCGATCAGTATTCCCTTTTGTGCCTTTCTTTCCAACTTTCTTCTTCGCTGTTTAGGAACATGTGGATAACAGTGAGATCCAATTATTCTTAAATGGCTCAGTCTGGGCTTCTTATGGTGCCATAGTTCATACGGGGATTTTCCATCGATACAGGTAGGGCCTGTTCTGTTCAAAATATACACCGATGCCATAACCATTTCAGCCCATAGTCCCGTAGGAATCTTGGCATGTGCATGCATCAGACTTCGTGCCATTTCCACAACTGTCCTATTTTCTCTCTCCGTTGGATTCTGTTGTGGAGTGTAGGGCATTGTCATTCTCTGCTTAATGCCTTCTTTATTGAGAATTGCTTGTACCTTGCCGTTGTCGAACTCACCGCCATTATCGCTGAGCAGTTCCTTTATGACAACTCCATCTGCTTTCACTTCAGACAGCATTAGTGACAGCTTCGCATGTACTTCAGCTTTTTCTCGCATAAAATAAACAAATCTGTACCGCGTGTAATCATCTTTGAAGAGGACGAAATATCGCAGCTTTGAAATTGAGTAGGGAAAGGGTCCGCAAACATCAGCATATACCAATTCTCCAGGTCGTGTTGCCTTTTCTCTGGTTCCAAACTTTAATCTGTGGTGCTTTCCATAGATGCAACCTTCACAGAGTTCTTTGGTTACTTCTGCTTTAATGTTGAACTCTCTTTCTATCAATTTCTTCACATGACTCTTGTTTTGATGGCCTAGTCTTTCATGATATAGTTGTAACAGATTTGAAGTTGTTGGCAACTGATTCACTCGTACTGTTGGTTTCCGACATCTCAGTTTCAGTTTAAATAGTCCTCCAAACTTGTTGCGAGTGCCAATGACTTTTATTTGTCCATCTACTTTGAGAGTGCATTTTGTTGTGGTTGACTCAAAAACACTTTTCTCCGATTTGTCATGGGTAGCGAGTACTGAGTATAAATTTCTGCTGATGCTGGGTACATACCAAACATCCTTCAACAGTATCGGCTCTGGTTTGCCGTTTATATCAGCCTCTACAAGAATATTTCCAATGCCTAGGGCTTCAATACATTGGTCATTCGTGCCGGTCACCGTGTGCTGGCTTTTGAAATAGGTAAAGCTTTGAAACAGGTCTCCCCTATTGGTGACGTGACTGGTTGCTCCATTGTCCACGTACCAATTTTCTAAGTCCTTTGTTTCGCCAAATCCTTCTGCCGAATGTAATGTCAAAATTGTCAGATTCATGTTTACAGTGTTGGATTCCTTGGGCGGTCTGCCATCATGGATCCTTTTCTTTACAATAATTGCAAGTGATTTCCTTCTTGGAATAATTCTTCTTCTTACCCTTGCCCGTCTTTGCATACAAAGCTTCTGTAATAGTCTCGTCTTCTCTGATATTTAAATCATTCTGACATAGAACTCTTTCATGTGCGCATAATTGACTAGTCAGGTTTTCAACTGAGCGTTCCTTTTTTGAAATTAACAGCCAACTGGACTTAAATCCTAGATATTCTGAAGGTAGTGTGTCTAGGATTTTACAAATTAGGAGAATTTCTGGTAGTTTCGCCTCATTCTGTAATTCCGTACACAATTCGCTCCAGATGTTCTTTAGAACTGACACATGAGTTATGATGTCGTGATCTCGGTCCTTTTTGTAACTAAAGAACTTCAGGCATAGGTCATAGGTTTTGTCAACACACGTGCCTCCAAAGATGCGTTCTAGCTCATCCCACATGTCTTTTGCACTATCAAATCTCAGAACTTTTTGCAAGATATCATCGGACATATTTGTCGTGAACAAAATTAAAATTGCACTGTTCAAGCTTTCAAAACTCTGAAGACTTTCTTCAAACTTTACCTTTTCAGCGGCTGTTGCTGTAGGCGCCACGGTTGGCCTGGTGTTCTTTCCTTCTAGAATGTCAAGACATCCCGGCATTGCCTTTAGCACTATTTGAATTTTATATCTCCATGTTTTATAATTTTTGAGATCCAGGGTTCCCTATTTGAACTTTGCAAGCATTTAGAATTGCTTTTTCCATGATCTCTGCTACCACTTTAAGAAATAATCAAGAGCAATAATAAATTCAACGACATTTATTTTTTGAGTAACAAACGTTGCTAAGTAACAATAGAGACGTATCTCAATAAAGGAACTCTAATAAATAACAGAAAATGCCATCAAAATCAGCAGCCAAATCGTAAAAAAATGTGACCACAAAAGAAGTGGTTGAAACGCTTTAATAATGACGCATAAAATAAGAGGAAAGGGTTAACTTGAAAATGATGCACTAAAGGAGTACTTACAATATAATCATTGTCGACATCCTGGGGGCCTGCACTGAAGTAGACTCTGTAAGACTTGCAAGCCTTCTGCACCTGCTCCACTGTGCCTGTGAGCCCCAAAAACCGAGGCGAAAACTCCTTACAATATCTACACAAAATAAGATAATTTTACGTACTTGGAAATATCATGTTGTACAGGGTGCAATAGATGAAAAGATCAATTGAGTTAATGCATGTAAAAAACATCTAAATTCATGCAAATTGTAATTTTAATGTTTCTTTCACAGATAATGCTCAACATTCAATAGATGGGAAAGTTTAATATGCATCAACACAATTTAATTTTTTTGTTTATTTTAGGGTTTCATTTGTTTGTTTAATAGTATAATAGTACAATTACCTACAGTATGTTTGGTGGCAGTATAAAAGTGAAATTAGCTAACTAAGGCACAGAGTAAATTGTTGCCTTCATTTCTCCAGTGCTATTGTCAACTTCACTATTTTTACTAAAATAACAAGAAGTGAAAATTCAAAGAAACTGGTTGCCAAAAAACTAGTTCACCTTTTTTGAAAAAGTGTTTTTAATCTCAAAATGTAGAGCTAGTATGATATAATTTACCAGTCAATTAAATATGGATATCTGAATATATATTTTTTTTCACTTTTTAAGAAATGGTTACCATAATAATTGTTTGGGACAACTTATTTTCAAACCGCTATAGCTCAAAAAGTTGCTTAGATATACACATTCTTTCCTTCCATATACATAAAACACATGAAATTAACAGATAATCTTAATATATAAAAGAAGAAACTGACTGACTGACTGACATATCAACGCACAGCCCAAACCACTGGGCCTAGAGATTCCAAATTTGGCATGTAGGTTCCTTATAAGGTCTAGGGGTGCACTAAGAAAGGATTTTTCAAAATTCACTCCCTAAGGGGTAAAAAGGGGGTTCAAAGTTTGTATGGGGAAACAAGATTAGTTCGACTATTTTATTCGAAACTTCACAGAAATACTCCTAATGATAAATGAGTAAACACGTGTTTCAGGTTTTTTGAGAATTCAACCCCTAAAAGGGGGGAAAGGGGTAACAAAGTCTGAAAATCAACATGGGTGTTGTTTCTATGGTTTATCGGGTCGCTGGTTGTCAAAACAACAACGGTTTTAAAATCCGACGTGGCAGACGTAAAATACCATCTCCCTGGATGGGGTGCGATGGGGTTGAAATATCTAAATAAACAAGTTAAGTATGAAGTATCTTTTTCTATTTATTTTTTATTATCTTCAACTTCATTTTTTTTATTACTTTTACGGTCATCCCGTGAAACCATATATTTCAAACTAAATACAAACTGAAATATAGATGCACAGAAAAAAACCCCAGAAAAAAGACCAATGCTGGGAATCGAACCCAGGTCCTCAGCGTTCCGTGCTGCGTGCTTACCCCTACACCATCACTGGTCTAGAAGTTAGCGACGAATCTTTCCCATACATTGTACACTTCAGTCTGTTATAATCACATTAGGCAGTGATAAAGCGCATCTATGTTAATGCCCTCTACCGAGAGACTTCAACACTCCTTCGGAGCTACCCGCTCACCTGGACCAAGAGATGGCGCTACTAGGCCAACTTTTACAAGTTAAGTATGATGTATCTTTTTCTATTTATTTTTTATTTTCTTCAACTTCATTTTTTTTTTATTACTTTTACGGTCATCCCGTGAAACCATATATTTCAAACTAAATACAAACTGAAGTATAGATGCACAGAAAAAACCCCAGAAAAAAGACCAATGCTGGGAATCGAACCCAGGTTATTTATCACTGCCTAATGTGATTATAACAGACTGAAGTGTACGATGTATGGGAAAGATTCGTCGCTAACTTCTAGACCAGTGATGGTGTAGGGGTAAGCACGCAGCACGGAACGCTGAGGACCTGGGTTCGATTCCCAGCATTGGTCTTTTTTCTGGGGTTTTTTCTGTGCATCTATATTTTAGTTTGTATTTAGTTTGAAATATATCTAAATAAACTAAATGACTGTTGATATATCAACGCACAGCCCAAACTACTGGACCTAGAGACTTGAAATTTTGCACATAGATACCTTATACAATGTAGGCATAACTAAGGACTAATTTGACTAAGGAAGGATTTTTGGGAATTCCCACGGGAAAGGGAAAAAACGGGATTTATATATTTATAGATTCCGAGTGACCCTATCTCAGTAACTATAATAACTAGACTCTTCAAATTTGATACACAAGTAGGTATTACATTATTTAAAACATTAATTTCAGGATTTTTCAAAATTCCCACGGGATAAGGAAAAAACGGGATTTATATATTCAGTTCAACGCAATCCTATGAACTATAATTACTAGACTCTTCAAATTTGGCATAGATGTAGGTAATTATAAATTCCCATGGGATAAGGAAAAAACGGGATTTTTCGTTTTACTGGTCGTAGAAAGCTGAAATTCCGCATGTAGGTTGTTTGGGGAGTGTTGAGCTGGATTGAGAGAGGACTTTCCAAAATTCCTACGGGAACGGTAAAAACAGGATTTTTCGTTTTACAGGTCGTAGAAAGTTGAAATTCGGCATGTAGGTTGCTTGGGGAGTGTAGATGAGCATTGGAGAGGACTTTCCCATATTCCCACGGAAACGGGAAAAAACGGGATTTTTCGTTTTACTGGTCGTAGAAAGCTGAAATTCGGCATGTAGGTCGTTTGGGGAGTGTCGAGGAGCATTGAGAGAGGACTTTCCAAAATTCCCACGGGAACGGGAAAAACGAGCTTTTTCGTTTTACTGGTCATAGAGAGCTGAAATTTGGCAAGTGGGTTCCTTGGGGAGTGTAGGGGAGCATTAAGAAAACATTTCCCGAAATTCTTACGGGAACGGGAAAAAACGGGATTTTGCGTTTTACTGGTTGTAGAAAGCTAAAATTTCAAAATTTATAAGTACTGTAAGTAGGCTGCAAAGAGCAATTTAACCGACTTCTAAAAAAGGAGGAGGTTATGCATTCCACTTCATGATTTTTTTTATGTAGGTATTATCACCGATTTCTCGGTCAATTGTGGACCTGCTTGCTTGCTAACCGGTATGCTTGCTTGCTTGATATCTTGGTTCTTTGGATTACTCATAGTACACGCGGGCAAAAGCTAGTAAGACATACAGATGCACAGTGGTAAACTTATCCCTTTAAGGGATATCTTCCAGTTAACCTTTGAATGATTTAAATCAGTATTAACTTACTTCCCCACAATTTCTGGTGTGTCCCTTTGAGGGTCTACAGATATGAAGACTGGCTGTAGAGGTGGTGCCGAAGGTGTGGCATCTACAGATTAAACAAATTTAACTTAATTGTAGATCTAAACTAATCTTATTTAGAAACTCATTTTAAAATCCAAATTGTAACTAAACAAAAGTAAAAACACAATCTCTAAAATTTAATAATAAGTTTAGAAAATAATTAGTGCTAGGTTTAAGGAATAATGAAGTGCAAGATCACGTATAGAATAAGTTATGACCCAAGCTTACCATGTTTATTAACAACTTCCGCCAGCTTCTCCAGCTCGTCTGGGCAGATATCGGGGCAGTGGGTGAATCCAAAATATATTAACAGCCATTTGCCTAGGAGATCAGCACTTTTCACTAACTTGCCCTATAAAAAACTTAAATTTTGAGGACAATTGCACTATTAGTAAAAATATCAATCATATTGCACAAGTTTACATCATGGCAAGACTTGGATAAAAACTTCACAGTAAGGCTGTTAATTAGTCGTACAGGAAAACAAATGTCTATACTACTCTCGTAGTTACCTGTGAGTCAACCAATTCAAATTCGCCTCCAATCTTCGCCTTTCCGAGTTGGCGCTTTCTTTCACGGTCCAACGCTGCCTGCTTCTCCTGCCGCACGTAGAGCATGAAGCCGGTCAGCCCACCGGCTACTATCGCTGTCCTCGCCATTGATTTCCATGTTATCGGACCAAAGAACTGCTTCGGTTTCAACTTGGGCGGCTGAGCACATTGCCGCACCGACGACGTTGAAAACGCGCGACATGTCAACCTACTAGTGTTACGCACGATGGAATTCATATTTAAAGTTATATTTGTGTTAGGGACTTTGTAGACAGATAATGCTTTAAGTAATTGCTAGTGCTAATTTCCTAACTACTACATGACATGCTCTGCGTATATCAGCTGGCTGGCTGTCAATGTCAATTTCAAATATGTCTGTCAACTACTGTCATGTCAAGTGTCAAATTGAAACATGGGATGGGTTGCTATTTAACAAAATTTACCCCGAATAATCGAAATGAAAAAATCGAGAAGTACCATCATCGTAACATATTAATTATAATCGATATATGACTATAATGATAATCATTTCCTTTATAAATAATCAACGAAGCTGTTGTACAGTCGAAAGCATAAATATGTATGCAATCATCGCGTCAAAATATGTAAACAGAGTTGTATAGATATTTTTGACACCTTGTTAACGTATACAACATGCCCACCAGGTTTCCGCGAGAGTCTAACCACGCATTCCTGAGGCCATATGAATGAAGTAATAAATGTTATCTGAACCTAGGTCTAAATATGCTTAGTTTTTGAGATATTTCCATTTTTATGTTTAAATTTTACTATGAAAGTGGTGGAGGTGCTGGGATTGCATATTTATTATGTATGAAAAAATAAAAAAGTTAAAAAGCATAATTCGACCTAGGTTCACATAACATTTATTACTCCATATGGCCTCAGGAATGCGTGGTTAGACTCTCGCGGAAACCTGGTGGGCACGTTGTATATATTTTTATACTTGCCGGTACATTTTCTTTTTTTTTATTATTATGAGATGGAGGCAAACGAGCAAGCGGGTCATCTGATCGAAAATGATTACCACCGCCCATAAAATATCAACAACTCAAAGAGAGTCACCAATCTGTTGCCGGCCTTTAAAGGAAGTATAAACCCTTCTCTTGAAAACCCTGATGTAATAATAGTCTGGAAACACTGCTGCCGGAAGCTGGTTCCACAGTTTCACCGTACGTGGCAGGAAGTGCCGAAGAAAACGTGACGTCTTACTTATTTATTACTTACTTATTTATTTAGTCTGTGAACGTGGTATTGTTTTAATAAATAAATGTTTTTCTTTCTTCTTCTTTCTTTAGTTTATAACTAAATATAAAAAAACAATGGCCACCATAGGCCACTCTCGATAGCAAAAAGCCTGTCAGTAATTTATTACAACTAAATTTGAACTGAGGTAACAAGGTACTTTTAAAAACGAATTTTATGGCATTAAGATACAAAGTGATAACGAGGTTTGTTGTAGGTTATTGGGCCAGAATAAATCATCGACATCTCTCTGATAATCTTAAATTTACGCTTGCTGCTGGCTTAATACCTACCAAAAGACAATTAACTTGTAGCCGTAAAAATCACTTAAGATGTTTTTAATCACTGTCTTATTTCATGACCACTGAAGCACTATCTATAGGTAGTATACGACACCACACAACTAATTTGGATATTGTGTTTAAATAAAATAAATAAATAAATAAATAAATAAATATCACGGGACAATTCACACCAATTGACCTAGTCCCAAAGTAAGCTAGGCAAAGCTTGTGTTATGGGTACCAGGCAACGGATAAACATACTTATATAGATAGATACATACTTAAATACATATTAAACCCAAGACCCAAGAACAAACATTCGTATTTTTCATACAAATATCTGCCCCGACACGGGAATCGAACCCGGGAACTCAAGCTTCATAGGCAGGTTCTCTAACCACTAGGCCGTCGATATCGCCTGAGACTTCACGCTCTGCGGTGAGGATTCCCAAGCCTTGAGAAATTAAACTATTTGACACCCACTTGTTCATTATTACCATAAATACAGCTATTGTAGGTTACAATTATTTCGACATTTTCGTGGTTCGTGCGCTTCGGTAATGAAAAATGCAGGAGGCGGGGCGCGACCGCAGCCTGCGGGGTTATAAGCGCGAGCCGCCGAGGGAGCCCTACAGTCCTTCCTTGCTATACGGATCACCCATACCAGCTACGATGTGGAGAATTATTTGTGTAAGTAAAAAATAGAAGATAATTAAAAACTGTTCATGTGGTTTAGGCCTACTTACACCAACGTGGGAGAGTCACACATCGATGTGGCTGCTTTGTCGACCTTGCGTAGTAAAGTTTATTAAACAAAAATCCAAAATCATAATTTTAAATGGCTCTAAAAAATTTCACATTTTTAATCGCCGTTCAGCTACTCGGCAAAAGATGGCGCCACCATGCACTTCACTTTAAAATTTAAATATTTATCTACCTAGCTAAATTATATTTAGCCAAAAATATCTCCATAACAGATTTTTAGATCCAAAAACACCTTACCTTACGAATTTTCGTCGTAAACGTTACAGCCATTTGCGAATCATCGCGGCATACTCATACAACCCCTTGTTGCCGTATAATAACAATTTCTAGTACTTAGTAGGTAGTAGGTAACATTTACTACACTGCAACCATAATCGATACATACTTATTTCTAAAGAATTTCTGATAGTAGGTATCTAAGTATTGTATTATGTGCTCCAGGTGACCTTGTTAGCTTGGCTGTTGCTGCTTAGTGAGGTAGCAGGCCAGGAATACCTGCCCCCCAAAATCGGAGGCGCCAAGAAGCCTGCCGTGCCGGAACCGACCGTAAGTTAAACTATACCTACATCCATCCTGTTAGGGATATCAACTATGTCTGAAATTATCTAAGATAGCTTTTGCCCGCGACTCCGTCCGCGTGGAATTAGTAATTTGGGCAGCTTATTTTTTTATCCAATTTGCTTTTTCATCAATTATGGCTCTACTTAGTTCCTCGATATTAAAAAAATTACCCCCCCCCCCGCAACCCCCCGCACCCTCCAACCCGCTCCCTCCCGCACTCCCCCCGCACAGCAAACCCCCCACCCCGCACCCCTCCGCACCCCCTGCACGCCCACCCACACAGCACCCCCCGCACACCCACGTTCGTCCCTAGTCAAGCGTGCCCTATAGAAGTTTTACTTCAAGTTTTTTTTTGTCAAATATCTTGAAAACGGTGCATCCTACGGCAAAATCAATGAAATTTTCATCCCCCCTTTACTATCCCCACACACTCTCCCCCGCACCCTCCCCCCTCACCCCACCCCCTTGGTGTTTCTGTCAAATATCTTGAAAACGGTGCATCCTACGGCAAAATCAATCCTCCCTTAAAACTCCCGCACTGAAAGAATTTTTCAAATCGGAGCAGTAGTTCCTGAGATTAGCGCCTATATAGAAGTTTTACTTCAAGACCCCCGATTTTTAAACATTCTTCCGCTCCGCTCCGCTCCTATTGGTGTTAGCGTGATGATATATAGCCTATAGCCTTCCTCGATAAATGGGCTATCTAACACTGAAAGAATTTTTCAAATCGGAGCAGT
The DNA here is from genome assembly GCA_947859365.1 of Archips crataeganus. Lineage (NCBI taxonomy): Eukaryota > Metazoa > Arthropoda > Insecta > Lepidoptera > Tortricidae > Archips > Archips crataeganus. The sequence goes on from OX402053.1 coordinate 16,724,927, forward strand.
AGTTCCTGAGATTAGCGCGTTCAAACAAACAAACAAACAAACAAACAAACAAACAAACAAACAAACAAACAAACTCTTCAGCTTTATATTTTAGTATATCTATACACCGTGAAATTTTAGTGGTTGTTTTCCCGAAACGAGGTGATTTAGTTTCGATTGTACAATCGATTTATAATTACTATTTTGACTAGAGTCAAAAATCCAATTGTGAAAAACGAAAGTCGAAAATGACCGCAAACCAATAGTAACGCTTCGTTGGTACAAGTAGCGTACGTACGATAGGTTAGGTACCAACGAAGCGTTACTATTGGTTTGCGGTCATTTTCGACTTTCGTTTTTCACAATTGGATTTTTGACTCTAGTCAAAATAGTAATTATAAATCGATTGTACAATCGATACTAAATCACCACGTTTCGGGAAAACAACCACTAAAATTTCACGGTGTATATACCTAGTCAATGAAAATGTCATAGACACAGAATAAATTGCTATTGGGTATTGTAAGCTTAATAATATTTGTGTAGAGTTCAGATGCATCCACACCCTTGAGTATTTGGGAGAGGGAGGTGAAATCAAAACCGCTTCCCACAAGGGATCATCCATGATGACGTCACACCAATTTTAATCAATTTTAACCCCCACCCCTAATGTCACACTTAAGCATTAGTACTTCTATGAAGATACTAATAATTTTTCTGTTACAAATTACTAGGAATTGTCTCCCCCCACACTTATTAAGCCGTTCCCTTGTGCCCCAGCTGCCGGCGAATTACGACTTCTCATACGACGTGCAAGACAGCGGCGTAAGCCTGGACTTCGGGCACAACGAGAAGCGTAAGGACGACCGCGCCACCGGCTCCTACCACGTGCTGCTGCCCGATGGCCGCATGCAGCTCGTAGAGTACGAAGCTGGCCCGGACGGGTACAAGCCGCAGGTGAGGGTACGAGGAACAGGAGAGGGCCAAGGGCCGGATAAACGCCCGTCATTGTAAAAACCTAACCTGTTTCATTCAGTAGACTTCCTCACAACTTTACGATAGGTACGCTCAAATGCCTTCCGAAAACTGTGAACGAACTTTTTCGACTCATAAATTCGTACGATTCTTCCAAAACATGCTAGGCTAGCAACGCGCGTTTAGCTAATACTGGTGTGTTCCAACATAGAAGGTAAGAAAGCTACGTAGGTAAATACCTAATTTACACATTAGCTCTTGCTCCGTGCTCGCTATGCATTAACAAATCCCCTAGTGTTGGGGATGTTAACAGACTACACGGTTAGCCATTTCTAATACAACCTACAAATAGGATAAAGGCTACTTTTCTAGTTTATTTTCGAAATGAAAGAAGTGATTTAAATAAATCGGTCTCTTCCCACTAGTTCTGTTATCAGTTCCATTAATGAAATTAAGTAATATTAGTTTGGATTTTTTTGTCTCAGTAGGACTTAGTTACTTAGACCAAAGTTGAAGTTGAACTTTAATCAAAGCACTTCTAGTTCCAATAAATGAAATCCACAATTTTAATGTAATGGGATAAAAACCAACTAGTTCCATCAATGGAACGATAATAGAACGAATAAGAGTAGACCAAAAAATTTCCCCCCAGACTCATCAACTAGACAATTTTTCTAAATTGTGAATTCCTCGCAGGTGATGTATATGGGCACGGCGACGTATCCCGCAGCCGGGGAGAAGTTCGACGGCTACCACTACAACGCGGCGGCGAGCCGGCAGAGCGTGCGCCAGGCCACGCGCGGGCCGGCGCGCGCGCCGCCGCCGCCCGCCGTCGCCGCTGCGCACACGCCGCCCTCGAACACCACGCAATAGACACGGCTCTTTTCCCCCAGAAACTCTACGTATAACACCGTCCCTGTCGCTCTCCTATTAAATACTTTTCTGCCGTTCATACGGAAAAAAAGACGCATCTGACATTTTGGGCGAGCCGCCCTAATGCATCGCGGGTGTTGCCGGTTAACGACTGTGAAGTGAACGCCTCAAGTGCGAGAAACAGAGAATCGAAGAGAATCGATTGCCGTCCCACCAGTGGCTGAGCTGTTACGCAAACTCTGGCCATAAGGCCATAGTATAAACTAGGAAGTTCAAAATTGAAACTTCGTATCGGGCCGTTCAGCTCACGCTCATAGTAGGTATATAATACGAAAGTGAACGAGATTGCACGACACGAAATTTAAATTTCGAAGTAGCCTCCCAGGCCTTGTACTACTTTCGAAGTAGCCTCCCAGGCCTTGTACTACTTACGAAGTCCAAAATTTCAACTTCGTACCGTGCGTCCCGGTCACGTTTATAGTGTTTAATACGAGAGTCAGCGACCCGGTAAGATACGAACTTCGAACTACGAAGTAGCCCAAATATAGGATTCTAACGATTGGGAGAGGTGACAGATAGAACACCATAACTTAAGCCCGCCATTTTTTAGAATGGTTTGGGTTGGATTAAGGATTACGAATGATTCACCAGATACAAAATCCCTATCCGCGTTGCTTTTCTTTTTGTGACACAAGGTAGGCAGCCCAGGCAGGGATTATTGTAACTATGTTAGTAACTCAAACTATCCGTAGTAATTTATGTGTTATTTCAGGATAGTTTAATTTTCCCAACTGATGCAATAGTAGCTTACATAATATTTTTTTAAAGAAAGCAATTTGTTTTAGCAGATGTAGGGTTGTGCCTATTGCAATTAGTGGTTGCATTATTTTCCCGATTAAATGCAGTAATAATTGTAATCCTAGTCAAGAATAATTAAAATTATTCAAGCTGAAGAAATTTTTTGGGTTGGGACAGCTGCCACGACGTACCTTGACTGTGAAAAATGTACAAAACTACTTATTTAATCAAGCATGGAAAAATAATAAAAAAAATTAGAAACAGGACTTTATTTATTTAAATACTTAATGAAAATAAAGTTTATCAACAAGTAACATATGATACCTCATTATTTTATTTTACCTAGCTAAAATACTCTACATCACGTCATCCACCAAAATAATTTTACTGTCGTCAACCATCTTAACCAACGTTAAATTTGTCACGTAGTAATGACTTTGCCCTGTTAAAGTGTTGGCTACTGTTGCTATATAATAAACTCTATTTAATATTGTTTTTTGGCAAAAAAAACTAATGTTAATTGAAGCACCCTATATCATTCAAGACAAGAACTAGAAAAAAAACATCAATTAAAATTAAGTAACACTCTTTTTCAAATAAATATAACACATTTTTTGATCTCAGTACTGAGATATTACTACTGGCATTTGTATATTTTTATTTAAAAAAATATGACGATCGAAACAAAAAATGGTACGAGTGCTGACTGCTCAAACTCAATGCTTGTTTATCTTCGAAATATGTTTCTGATCACCAGTATTTTTTTTTCACCTATAGAGCTAATATTGTCAAATGTATCTGTTTCTGTTATAATAGGTACTTATTGCAGCAGACAGAGATTTCACTATAAACTATATCTGCTGTTCAACTTTGTTTTGGTCTATAATGTAAAGTACGCTGTAAGCTCCAAATGAACATAAATAACGCGGAAAATTTTCGAGTGGGCAAAAATGATAGCTTGTATTTTGCTTACTTGCCGTACCTCAATTATTCGCACCGAAGTAAGTAATCATGTTGAATCGTCTCGTATAGGTAAAAATTTAAACAAGTCCCCTCTTTCATGTACGTAGTAACGTGTCCGTATACATAATTATGAATGACAACGTTATAAATTAGAAAAAAATACGTCCCATGTAAAGTTCTACACAGCAATCTTGTAGAGGGACCATGATAAAGTACTTTAGATATTGAGTTTTTTACCTATAACACGCTGCAAATTTAGATCGACTTAAATACATTGTGCCTGTTTAATTGTTATGTTTTTCTTGAAGAAACTCTTCCGCGTCATGTTCTTTGGCAGTCTTGGTCTGTAATTAGCCTCCATGGAGTATGTCAATGTTCTGGTCAGGCCAGTGCACCCGGCGGTGCGTGGAGACCGTGTCGAAGCCGACGTTGTCGAAAGACTGGTACTCCTTCTGCATGCTCAGTTCCGCCAGGCTGCGGTACCTGTGTAACAAATGCCGTACTTAACCAACTTCTTGGACAAAACTACTTAACTGGGGTCCCACAACAATACAAAATGGATGAAAAAGGCAAACATTGCCATATAACCATGGTTGCTGCAGTTAATTTGAAATTTCGGGATTCATTTCCTGTGCCATGTCCATACTTAGCAGTTCCGATTTCGACATTTTACAAACACACATTAGATATGGCAGTGGAATTAAAATTCTAGGATCGTACCATGTTGTACGGCCGGCTCTATCATATCAGAGGTTATCAGCCAGCGCCAGCGCCAGGAGTAGTAAGCTCGACACTAGCCTCCCCTCCCCCCCGTACGCACCGCTTGACCAGCACGCAGCAGCCCAGCAGCAGCAGTAGCTGCACGGCCAGCCAGGCCAGCGCCAGCGCCAGGAGTAGTAAGCTCGACACTAGCCTCCCCTCCCCCCCGTACGCACCGCTTGACCAGCACGCAGCAGCCCAGCAGCAGCAGTAGCTGCACGGCCAGCCAGGCCAGCGCCAGCGCCAGCAGCAGCAGCTCGTGCACACACACTAGCCCCTCGCCCCCCGCCGCCGCCCCTGCAGTTATAGTCTCTTCAGCTGCAAAAATGAACGAAATTAATTAGGTAGCCTACTAATCATCGTGAAGTGAAAATTTTCGCTAGGAAACCTGGCGAGTGAGTTCAGGGGCTTTATAGTATAATGCACTCGGAATCAGAATCGCTTTTACCACTTCTTTTTGTCACACAATATAGGATGAGAGTAGAAAGCGATGGTAAATACGATCGTGAAAGATAGCGCGTTAGACAATACGACCTCACTTCTCTCTCTACAAGGCGGATTTGCACAATATTGTAGGTATATTAGCACGGAGGTATTTAAATAGTAACTATCATAATAGATTCGACACTAGCGTTTGATAGCTGCTAATGCAGCTATATCCACCTACTAGCCGGTTCACCGCCAACCAAGTCGCCAACGGTGTAAGTAGCAGTCAAAGACCACATCTTCGAGTGACCACTACTTAAGAGAATAGAATCATTGTGTCAATGATACTTAATAGATAAAGGAATCTACTCTATCCTCCAGAGTCCTCGACTTTTTCTAACTGATGAGTGATGAGAGTCATAAGTTTTGTAATTTTGGGAATTCATTAAGCTTACTTAATAAATAAAGTTCTTTATTCATTAAATAATTTGTACTTTATATAGTACATTAGGCAATTGTTCTTAAATAGTTTTTTTTTTTAAGTACGCCAGGACTTAAGCCAAGCTAGAGCTAGAATCAAGGCTATTGTATGAAGTAACGAAGCACGGATAGAATATAAGTAGGATTACGAAGGTTCACTCACGTAGGTTGGACCTGTGGTCGGCTCGCACCATAGTATCAGCCGACACGACGTCTCCCGCGCCCACGACCACTTCCAGCTCGAGCGGCAGCCGCCCGCGCTCCCCGCAGGGGGCCGCCCCGCCCTGGGCCACCACCCCGCCCCACCCCGGGGCCACCGGGGACACCTCGGCCGGCACGGAACCCGAGCCCCAGTCTACGCTGCTGTTGGTCTGGCGGGCTGACCTGGCTTGAGGGGTTATGCACTTCACCTGGAAACATTGAATTAAAAATGAGATTTCGGTTTAACGGACATTTATAACATTGTTAATTTGAGAAATAGCGTAGGTAACTTTTGCGATACGTATCGGTATGAACACGAAATTGGGCGACTATAATAATCAGAATGTAGGGGAAAGTTGGCTACAATCCTACTGCTCCTCTAGCGTACTCTATAAAGAACAAATTATCTGTAAAAATAACGGCCGAATGTACTATATAAAGTACAAATTATTCAATGAATAAAGAACATTAAAGACGCTTAAATAAGTTCCAAAATAAAACACCTGGAAATTGGCTACGGTATATCTGACATTGATTAGGTATATCGACGGTTAAAAGGCAAAACGCATGAAGCGACGTTTTTGAACTTTACATGAAACCCGGCTCAAACGACGGAGAAAAATTCACTGATTTCAAATATGTATATAACTCATTTTGACAAAAAGTGTCACTTCATGCGTTTTGCCTTTTAACCGTCGATATTAGTAAACTAGAGAGGTATGGATAAAAACACTGTATGTAGCTTGACGTCATACGTCTGTCATCGGCACCAAAGTTACGCTCCCTGCCCATAATATAACAAATAATCTGATAGGTAGATGTTTAAGGCAGCACTGAACTGCTAAGCGTACCGGCTCACACTTGACGTCGCAGAACCGCAGCATGAGCGCGAACCGCACGACGTGCGAGGCGGGGAAGCGGAACGCCTTGAACCGCACCGCTAGTCGCTGCGTGCCGCCCGACACAGTGCGCGTGAATGCCGGGAAGTCCACCTGCGAAGATTACCGTACTTTACACCTCTGCACCACACTATGTTAAGCTGACCTTTACAATAAATAAAAATTGATAATTATATAAAAAATATGTACTTAATAATAAGTAAGTATGTATCCTCTTCATCGGATATATTTTGGTGAGTGCGCAGGAATTACATGATTTAATTCCTCCATCTCCATTTTACCAATGGACATCCAGGCCGGGGGAGCGCCTTCACTTCATCCTTATGTGGTTAGTTTTCCACTGGCTCGCACGAAGCGGTTCGCGTCATCATTCCAAATGCAAACTGCAGAGGAATAGAATTCGCTCCCGTCGTCTGTATTTCCAGATAAATAACCTTGGACTCTTCAAGGCTAGAGTTAATAGGTTGTTACTGAACCAGTGAGATACACCCTTCGCCTCATCTGCACTTTTCATCAGGTGAGATAAATCAGTCATGGATCAGTTTTATGTAAAAAAAATGTCTGCTGGTTTACCTGACCGGTGGGACAGCCGCGGCTGTCGAGCAGTAATACGGAACTGTCCCCGAGCCGCGACGAGGCCACCAGGTGGTACGCCTCCATCTCACGCGTGTCTGCAACACGCAAAAAACATCTTCATTACAAGGAGCTATAACAATAGGGGAGGGGCGGAATAAAGAAAAGGTATTCAAATTAAAATTAATTTATTCATTTACCAAACATACCTCACTTACTCGTTGTAACTAGTTAGGTACTTAGTTGGGATTTTACAGTGACTGACAAAAGGGCTCAGTGTAGAATAATATCAGTGCTCATCATACTGGGACACGCATGTGAAGTGAGAACCGGATTACTTAGGTTTTTACCAAATAGAGTTATATATCTGATGCGTGAATACCGTGGCAAGAGCTATAGCCATTTGGCTCCGCGTGAAGTTGCACTGCCATCCATCCGTTGTATTGTACTCGTATTGTCTGGGTTCCATTCGCGATTATTGCCATACCTACCTAATTCTTTTTTTTCTCCCAAACCATATTTTTTTTCAGGAATTTTGAAGTGGTTATCATGTAGAACTTTACCTAACCTAGGTTTGTTTTATATATAACAATCCAGAACAATTACTACATTCAGAGAAAAAAGAGTTAAGGCAAACGATCGATAGCAAACATTATATTATTATGATTTTAAATATTTATGAATCTACCTAAGGTCTCTCTGGACTTACCAGCGGTGTCGATCCTGAGCTCGAGCGGCTCGCCCAGCGAGACGGCGGCTGCGCCCGCGCCAGCGGCCGCGTCCGCGCGCACCACGTACATGGACACCGGCGCGCCGCCGCCGAGCACCGTGCTGGCCGCCGCCGGCGCCGGCACCGCGCTCCCCCCGCTCGCCGACGACGGACGCCTGGACGCAACCACATTCTTTCTATGCCATCGGTTACACACTAATTCTGGCGTCAGTTCAGTCAATCATTCTGGTCAGAATGATGAGAGAACTATCGTGTAACCCTCTCGGACTGATAAAAATTAAATATTTTAAATAATATTCGACAATTTGTTGTGAATGACAGAAACCAGAATGATGGGCTGAACTGACGCCAGTTTTGCGTGTAATTAATGTCTATAGGTCATGCACGAAGAGGGGTGAATTTATCAAAATTAGCCATTAACTACCTTTCATTACTTCGTCCGCACATATAAATACAAGTTGCCCAACTCCAGATGTCTATCCCGTGGCAAATTCCAAAAATCCTTTTACTGCACCTCTATAATCCGAAAAGAATGGTTACGGAGACAGGGTCCCATTGAATTGAATTATAAACCCCGTTTTCCTCGACCCATGGGATTTTCCAAAATTTGGGATTTTGGAAATTAGGTTTTTAGCCTATACCTACTTTCCAGTGGCGAAGGGTACCTACTAACAACCCGATTCCCCCTGTCTAAACTTTTGAACTTACCAAACGCTTCTCTTCCATTACTGTACTTTCAAGAAGAGGATAAATGGGGTTTTTAAGTTCTTCTTGCTCCGGCTTTACCTACTTGCAAAAATGTTCACGCCCCACCACTCCTGCTTTCCTTAAGTCAATTTCTCGCTTCTATGTCCTAGGTTCTAACGTGAGCAGTTAGCTATGATTTAGGCACGGTCACGTGCAAAAATATATATAAATAAATAAATAAATAAATAAATATCACGGGACAATTCACACCAATTGACCCAGTCCCAAAGTAAGCTAGGAAAGCTTGTGTTATGGGTACTAGGCAACGGATAAACATACTTATATAGATAGATACATACTTAAATACATATTAAACACCCAAGACCCGAGAACAAACATTCGTATTTTTCATACAAATATCTGCCCCGACACGGGAATCGAACCCGGGACCTCAAGCTTCATAGTCAGGTTCTCTAACCACTAGGCCATCTGGTCGTCTACATACGTTACGTCTATATACGTTAACAAGGTGTCAAAAATATCTGTACAACTCTATGTCGTTAACCATAAGGTTGATGATTACATATTTTGACGCGATGAATGTATTGTCTATGTGCAAAGCGGGTGGTGGGGTACAGAAAACGATCACAGCGCACAACATGGCAAAAATTTGAATTAAATGGGGAGGAAATGTTGTCAACGCTACGCGGCGCCACCGTCGCGCACGTAGCCAATACATATTTATGTTTTCGAGTGTGTGTTTCGAGTGTGTGGCCGCCTATTGCTTACCTTGTAACTTTCTCTCTGTGTACCTGTTTTCTGTATTGCTTACTATTCCTGGTGTACAATAAAGAGTGATTGTATTGTATTGTATTGTACCCAGTGTCGCTGACGGCGAAGCGGCGTGCACGGGCGAAGGCGCGGCGCCGCCCGGCGCGCAGCCCACGCGCACCCAGCGGTCGCCCGCCGTCTGGATGATGGGGTTGTTCTGGATCATCACCATCACGTACGCCATCGTCCTGCGAACCGGGCACATCCAACGATTTCACTTTTATGGAGCTGAAGATGGACTTCTGTTCTGTTACCTAACAAATGTGTAGAGCAAATGACACCCGTAATTTTACGACACCGATCAAAAGGCTCAATCGAAAGGATTATTTTTTCCAAGTGACATAGCATCGTAAATAAAAAGAAGACCATGCAATTTTACGTTTATTTAAAATAATGACATTTTGCTTACAATTAATTTAATTTAGCAAATGCTCAAAATGTGTCCCGTTCTGTATTTATTTTCCTGAAATTATAAACGTAAAATTACATGGTCTTTTTTTTATTTACGATGCTATGTTATTTGGAAAAAATAATCCTTTCGATAGAGCCTTTTGATTTGGGTTCGATTCCTGGTTCAGACAGGCGTTTATTCAAAAAACTTTGACTGCAGTTAAAATTGTTTTTAAAATTAAAATGAAGTCTCTTTTCAGTAAAATTGTCTATCTACAATATTTAAGGTACTTCCCCTCCATAATATGTGGCATAGCCGTGGGACGCCCTGTATAATTAAAGCGATTAGTTGAGGGTAAGATTTGCAAATAAGAACACCAGTTGATAATCACTAAAACATCCAACTTAAACGTAAACAAGTAGTATATTCAAAAACTCCAGGTGAATCTGCTACTTTGTTGCATGCAAGTATTAAATATTTAATACTAATCTTAGTCTATAATATTATTTCACTCTATATATCTGTATAGTGTATTAATAATATATGTATTTAAATTTAGCGCGTGCATGAGCATGTATGCGAGTAAGTTGCATTATATTGCGGCGCTAGATTGACCACTTCAATCTTGTTCGCTCTTCTGCCTCGCAATGTATTGCAACTTGCATGTTTTTTCTTGTAGGTCTAAACTCTGCTTTAAGGTGCGAAGGTTGCCAACATAGGTAGGGTAGTACCCACCTATTGACTAGTCCGCTAGGCGTGTGCGAGATGGCGTGCGCGAAGTTGACGTCGCAATCCCCTCGCAGAGGCAGCGCAAGCCGCACGTCGGCGCCGGCGCCGCGCGCGCCGCACTCCTCCCCGCGCCCCGGCACGTACACGCGCCCGCGGAAGCGCCCGCGCGGCCGGTACGTCACTATCAGCTCCGAACCTTCGCACTCCACCGATACTGGGACAAAACAAAACACTAGGTAAACTCGGGTAATTTCGTGACAAATCAGTTTTTAGAAGAAATTGCAAATTGTTCCTTTCTCGCTCACCCAGCGCTATGAGACTTTTTCAAACTAAAAGAAGACTTATTTTCTACGTCACAAGGTAGCATTTAAATACATGATATTTGCTCGTGTAACACCACGAAAAGCTTCAAATATAGTATCACGGAATTAAGCGAGTCACGTAATACCACCTACCAGAGTTTACATTAACCCAGTTATTGCCAAGGGTCGGAAAAACGCCCGTCATTTTAAAAACCTAACCCTGTTTTTAACCGACTTCAAAAAAAAAGAGGAGGTTCTCAATTCGTCTGTATGTTTTTTTTTTGTATGTTTGTTATATACAGTATAGACTTATTTACAATGTTACAAAATTACAATACGCTCCAAAGATATCCATAGACTAAAGGTAACGCCACGAGAGTTGAGGTCACGCACACAACAACATGTCATGTAATGACAGCGGGATTTTAAAATTTAGTCGTACCGATAGCAAGTTCAACAGACTCAATAGTGAATTACAAGATTGACTAAAAATTTCTTCAACCTATTTCGTTAAGAATTATTTAGGAAAATACATCGATGTTGTTGAAACAAAACCGAAAATATAATATTTTTAATCTATTTTATTTAAATCAGATAAGCATATTTTTCGCTATTTACCGATTTCTCGTTGCAAATATTTCTTATCAGTTTCAAATTGTTTTATTTCAAAAATAGGTTATATATGATAAAATAAAAATTATATTATGCGTAATATTGCGTACCTAGGTATTTAATCATAAGATCATATAACTCCCATTTTCATTCACTCACTCATTTCATTAATTCACTATTTTTTTGCAATCAGTACTTTATGTACCTATCTGTGTGTGTAATCATTCGCCTCAACTCTCGTGGCGTTACCTATATAAACGAACTGTTTCGACTTATAAATGGGTCATAAATTGTAGTCATTACGCACTCAAAAGTGAAATGACGGGTGTTTTTCCGACCCTTGGTTATTGCCTACAAACCAGTGATTGACCACTTCAAGAACATTGTCAAATGCCAACTGTCTATAATTTTTGCATCTTATTGCCTACACAACTTTACTATAAGTAATCACAGCAACGTTTAGTGAATGGTAATCAAAGGAAATGACAGACATTTAGCGCTTGACAATGTTTTCTTAAAGTGGTCAATCGCTGGTGCGTGGGCAAAAACTGGATAGTTTACCCTAATATAAAAAATATATAAATCTTCATGACAGTGGCGCAGCGTACCTAAGTGTTAGCGCTCTTATTTAGGCATTTCAATTTAAAAGACGTATAAAATAATTAAAATATTTACAAGATATTATTATTTATTGTGAAATTTTGCCGCCCCTGCTACTGCTTCATGAACCAACCCTGAATAATCGTAAAATTTTTAGCGGTAGACGGAGCACGGTGCTGGAAGAACAAATGAGCGTTTCTTATTGCTTGACACTAACTATTTTAGACATGACGCGGCCGCATCAGCCGGGCTGGTAGAGACCATTACGCTTATTGTCTAACGCGAGGGCGCTTGCTACCGCATTCACTATTTCTTTCTGTTAAATGGTATGAGACGGCGATAGCAAGCGCCCCGCGTTAGACAATACCTACAGCCTCAGGTCTTCAAACTGCCGCTTCACCCGCGCCTAGCCTTCCCCAAGCAACCACTATCAACAATATAAAACATGAGGCTTACTGTTGAGGCAGATGACGCGGCGGTAGTAGACGGCCTGTGCAGTGCGACGCAGCAGCCAGGAGCCAGTGGACACGAGGTCTTCCGAGTGCAGGTCGCACAGCCCCCGCGCGCCCCGCGCCCCTTCGCCTGCCTCCCCCGCGGTCGCCTGCCACGTGAACCCGCGGCAGACGAAGCGGGACTCTACCTCACACGCGTTCTTGCACTACAAAGGGAATGGCCACACAGTTTACAGGATGCCGTCCTCAAAATAGTGCTGAGATATAGGTAACGCCACGAGAGTTGAGGTCACGCACACAACAACACGTCATGTAGTGACAGCGGGATTTTGACATTTTATTCGTACCGATAGAAAGTTTAACAGACTCAACTGAATTACAAGATTGACTAAAAATTTCTTCAACCTATTTCGTTAAGAATTATTTAGGAAAATACGTCTAGTTCAAACAAAACAGAAAATAAAATATTTTAATCTATTTTATTTCAATCAGATAAGTAGGTAAGCATATTTTTCGCAATTAATAATTTATAAAAAACCATTTTTTTTGTTGCGAATTTTTCTTATCAGTTTCAAGTTGTTTTATTTCAAAAATAGGTTATATGAAAAAAATAAAAATTATAATATGTTCATCATAAGATGATATAATATAACTCACATTTTCATTAACTCACTCATTTCTCTCTCAATTTGACTTTTTTGTAGGTACAGTCGAAAGCATAAATATATAGGTTCACAGTCATTGCGTCAAAATATTTAAACATCAACCGTATGGTTAATGACATAGAATTGTTTAGATATTTTCGACACCTTGTTGACGTATACATATTTTTGCACTTGACTGTATATGTCAGCGGCGTGGAATGAACAATTTCATTAGGTAACCCAGAAAGTGAGATAAAACATGAGTAAGTTGTATCATTGGTGCATTTGCCATATTTGTCATCACAAACGAACGTCAAGTAAAACGTTTAGGCAACCCGGTGAGAGTAGTTGTTATGATGCCACGCCACGCCACTTGTTATTTCTGTATTAAGAAAAAAGTTATACTCTTACGATTGCCACTCTTTGATTCCATGAAATCAAACCATATTTTTAATCACACAATTCTATTAAATACATCAGTACCCAGATACGAGTAAGTACTGTAATAAAAAAACATAGTAGGTAATAATGGTTACCTAAGATTTAAAAGCGAAAAAGTTTCCGGGTGCGCCGGTGGGACTTGAACCCACGTCTCCCGGGTATGCGCCCCAACGGGTGTTCTACCAACTGAACCACGTCGCATCCAACCGACCTCCCCGAAATTCTTAATCGCTTACATACGCCAACAGTGGCGTGTGGAAACTTTTTCGCTTTTAAATCTTAGGTTCGGTGAGCAGACGTAACTGCTAATAAAATAAATAATATTGGAATGGTTACCTACTTAAGACAATCTTTCTACGACCAATTACGGTAATTAGGCATTTGTCATAACGATCGTCCTCCATAACATCAACAATATTTTCCTCAGTGCGATTACCTTGTCTATTAGAGTGTCATAGTTGGGCCATTCTACTTTTAAGTAACCATTAATCTTTTGTGAAATATAAGGCATACCTGGTGATTTTTTTCAAGTATAAATAACTTATATACAAACTGAAACACCTAAATTTAATGTTTTAAAGCAATAAAACTTTAAATTCAAAGAAATTTTGTGGAAAAAATTGGTAACTCAGCGGAAAATACATCAATTTCCATACAAATGGCGGGGACATGTATGTCCACTGCGTTACCTACTTTATAGATAATAATGATTACTTTTTATACGTAGTGATAATTTTAAATGTAAGCTTAATTATGTGCCCATTTAGATCTTTAATGATTTAAACCGAGGACTTTACAGTTTTTGTAAAAAAAATATTTGAAGAGCACAGTACAAAAAATGACTGGTCAACGAAAAGTAGAATGGCCCAGTTACTTCCATACGCCAAGCTAGATCATACATCCATTAAATATACGAATGATTACAGTTCCGTGGGCAAGGAATAACGATAAGACATGACACGAGTAACTTACCTAATGGGCGAGTTGTTAATAACCGGCCAAGTGTAAGTCGGATTCGCTCCCAAAAGGTTCATCGTGTATGTAGGTATAGTAGGCCAAGTAAGTGCTTTACCATTTTCAACCGACGAAAACAAAAGGAGGAGGTTCTCAAGTCGACGTGTATATATATTTTTTTTATGTATGATGATTTATGACAGTTCCTATATCAAAATTGATGTTTTAAGCCGTAGGTACAACTGGCATTGAACCTTACTGTGGTAAAGGAAAGTCTTGGTCGACTATACCACCGTGCGGAAAAAACAATTCTCGTATGTGGAGTGGACCCCTCTAATTTTTCATTTTCTTTTATTTCTTTTTAACGTCTTACGAAAAATATACAAACTTCGTGAAAAATTCAAATTTCTACCTTTTAAGGTCCAAAGATAACTACGGCCCTGTGACAGATAAACATGAGACTGCGGAAGCTTAGCTGTAGGGTCTCGTTAAGCAGGCTTTGGTTATGAAACCCTAAAAATAATAAGTACCTATAGACAAGTTAGCTATGAAGTATCTTTTTTTTTTTTTTTTTTTTTTTTTTTTTTTTTTTTTTTTTTTTTTTTTTTTTTTTTTTTTTTTTTTTTTTTTTTACCTATAGTTATAGCTATAGTACGGTTACTATAGGAAGAGCTCTGACAGCTGATGTTCAATTGCCCATAAAACAATATATAGGTAATGCCACCAGAGTTGAGGCGAATGATTACACACAGAGCTACATAAACTACTTGCAAAAAAGTAGTGAATGAATGAAATGAATGAGTGAATGAATATGTGAATTATTATGATCTTTAGGTGAAATACCTACGCAATACTATGCATATTGTAATTTTTATTTTATCATATAACCTATTTTTAAATAAAACAATTTGAAACTGATAAGAAATATACGTAACAAAAAAATTGGTATTTTATAAAAAGCGAATAATATGCTTATCTGATTTAAAGAAAATAGATCAAAATATTTTATTTTCTGTTTTGTTTGAACTAATTGAACTAAATGTATTTTCTTAAATAATTCTTAACGAAATAGGTTGAAGAAATTTTAAGTCAATCTTGTAATTCACTGTTGAGTCTGTTGAACTTGCTATCGGTACGAATAAGCGTCAAAATCCCGCTGTCATTACATGAGATGTGGTTGTGTGCGTGACCTCAACTCTGGTGGCGTTACCTATACAATCTACAGAGGTACCTACAAGTAGGTAAGTACAGTACTGATATTATATTAAAAAAAGGTTTGGTATTTTATTTTTCAAGTTTGAAGTGTAGGTTTGAAAAGTATTTTGGTGGATTTTATTATAACTGTCAGAGCTCTTCCTATAATAACCGAACTATAGTGCTATTCAAGAAGATGCGTGAATTTGACAAAATTAAGCATTAATGACATTGCAATAGGAACCACGGCATGCGTTATCATGAATGACTCGATCTATACAGGGTGCTAGCAAATTAGGTACCAATAATTCTATGACCTAATCTAAGTCTCCTCAAAACAAGTCACTTTTATTATAACAACTTTTTAAAATATCCATTACTAAAGAAATAATCCGTTTGGATGGATATGTATGAAAAGTTTGCGTTTTTTTAAATTTTGAAAAGTTGTCTTAGTGAAAGTGACTTGTTTTGATGAGTAATTTACGCTTTGGAAACATTGGTACCTAATTTATTAGCACCTTATACACCGTGAAATTTTAGTGGTTGTTTCGGGAAAACAACCACTCAAATTTCACGGTGTATATGACACCCACTCACCCACCACTACGCTGACTTAAAGACGTTAGTAAAATTGGACCTCTATTTTACTAGCCATCTCAAACATTCCGATACTTTTATTAATGTCTAACGTCTGAAAAACTCTCTGTCTGAATTCTGCGGAATTTTAAGTCATTAAACTCACCTCATCTTTGGTGTAATTCTTAAACGTAAATTCGACGTGTTTCAGCGTCTGGTTGTAGTACTCTTCGTAAGAACACCGGTCTATCTTCTTTGGATCTGCGGCAAGTAGACGATTATGCATTAAAACATTAGATATTCTCCGTTTAGGACATTTGCATAGAATTAAAGCAACAAAATACACATGACCTTTTTAAAATCCGTTCTATTAACATGTTGCATCACAGAACCAGTCTTGGTTTAGTTAAAATATATATGATGAGATGTTGAGTGAATTAAAATTGCATTAATATTCATTATAATAATATACTGCTTGGCTGTTGGATCCAAACTGCCTTAAATAGTATCAAACTTTTGTCATTATTATTTAATGTGGTCTACACTCAAGAGCAAAGAAAACATGTCACTCACAAACAGCCTATTTTAGCTAGCTTATTAAAAAAACCGGTCATTTGGCCAAAAGGGTTTTATTTATAGTTAAAGATATTTAAATGTAACAGAGTTAAAAAAAATTTGAATGCCATTTTTGTTCAATCTTAAATCGAAGCCATGGTTCCTTCCTATTATGAACAGATTTCGCTATCTCTCATAGTTTCTGATTTCTCCATACTGACCCATTTGGGTTTATCACCCTGTATGTAAAAAAGATGGTTATGAAAAAAATATGAAGTTTAGGTAAGGACTTCTACAACTGTAAGCAATTCAATGGCCCCTCCCTAATGAAACTTCTTCTCCTCAAAGTACTTTAATTTGATTATTGATTAGTAAATTAAATGATAACTATCAATCTTATTTTAGCAGTATTGAATGGTCTGTAAACCCTATTAATTTGACTATGCTTTCTCAATATTCGAAATACGTACTAAGCCTAAACCTGCTATACTTTAGTAGCCTTAATAAAATCCATAGCAAAGTTTATTCAGGTATGTTTCCTTAATAACTGTCAATGAGAATAATATACTACAGTGTTCATTTGATGCTACTAGAATTCTAAGAAAAACATTTTTTTAGTCCTTTATTTTACATACTTATACCTACCAATTTGTAATCAGGAGAAACCACAAGGGAAAATCCACTTATTCATGTTCGGATATTTTGCACAATAATGTCATAAGCATCTTCGATGCAGTAATTTTAAAGTCACAACTACCTTTAAATGGAAAAGCCTGTAAAATTAGATTAAAGGCTAGAGCAAGAATTAAACTGACTGAACATGTACTTTGCAGTGGCATATTTCCAGGGAGATCCAGATACGCCCCCTTTTTATGGTGTGGAAAGTGCGCCTTATGCATCCACTCTGTTCGGGGAAACTGGAGGAATACGTGTATTTCTCCCATAAGAATGGGCATACATACCCGGTTAAAGGTGCTTGAAGTGACTATCGCACCAATGGCCTTATCCTGACTTGGCTGGCATGGCCCGAGATGGGACTACTCTCGACGACACCGGGTAAAGAAGGGGCTGGACTGAAGATCTAGATACATCCTAAAGCGAGCGCTGACTTGTTATACTAAGGCAAAACCACTAAATCAGACACTAGTTTATCCATACTTCCGCACTATCTATAATATAAAAAAAACAGCCAAGTGTGAGTTGGACTCGCGCACCGAGGGTTCCGTACAGACTCATAATTATGTATCTGTGAACATCCAGTCTTAGCAGACCCCTGCTCCTAAGCAAAAATGTGCGCAGTGTGGGATCATTGTAGATTGGTTATTGATATAGACAGACAAACAAAAAAACATGCTTTTCGCATTTTTTCCTTTATCTGTACTATAAGACCTTGCTACGTTGCTTAGTTTACGGGAAGTACCCTGTAGGTTTTGAATCACTTGCGAGTGTCGAAAATTTGCGGCATAAATGGCTGTATCTTTTGATTGCATTAGCTTAGAAGTTTGATTATTTCACAGCTCCAAGGGACAGTAAACCTGAGTATTTGATATAAATTTCAGCTTGATAGCTCCACGCGTTCCTGAGAAAAAGGGTCTTGACAGACGGACGGACGGACAACAAAGTGATCCTATAAGGGTTCCGCTTTTTCATTTCGAGTTGCGGAACCCTAAAAATGAATCGCTGAATGTGTTGCTAAGCGCATAACTTCCGATCGACTGCACCAAATTGGATAATTCTTTTTTTGTTGCGTTTGTTATTGTCAGGAGAAGGTTTTTATGAAAGAATTAAAAAAAATACAACGGGGGCGAAGCCGTGGGCATCAGCTAGCAGTATTATAGTATTACTAGCTGTTGCCCGCGACTCCGTCTGCGAAGAAAATTAGCCTACGACCAAAGCCTACGACCTATTCTCAGACCTACTGAATACAGAGAAAAAGTTTCATAAAAATCGGTCAAGCCGTTTCGGAGGAGTTCGATAACAAACACCGTGACACGAGATTTTTATATATTAGATAAATCCCTTAATTTAAAAAGATATTAAGTTTTCTTGTGTATTTTTTTGAATGTATTTTTGAATTTTACAGCGCATTTTGTGTTATACTATAATGCTGTAATTTTTTATTGATTAATAAATAAACAAATGTAAAAGTGTGTTTGTTTGGTTGATTGTTTGTTTGTCCTTCCTTCACGTGGAACCTGAGCGACGGATTGCCATGATTTTTTTTTGTATGGGCATAGTTGAAGGACTGAAGAGTGACTTTATAGGCTAATTTTTACCACGAGAAATAAGTATCTCATTCCTACGGGATAGCGCGTTTTAATCTACTTCAGCGGGGGTGAAGCCGCAGGCATCAGCTAGTTATCCATAAATGTCAACTTACAATCATGTCTGCACTGGTTCTCGATGTAAAATGTGTAGTAGTTAGACACCCGGTAGGACTCGGGCTCCGTAAACTTATCCTCGGTGTTCAGCACGCAGCTCCCGACAGCGCCTTCCGAGGTCGCCACGGAGTCCACCTCCGCCACGCCCCCAGGGCTCACCCATTGGGCAGACCTGGACATCAAAAGTACTTATTTATTTAACCTCTTCACCGCCCCAGTCATCTAGTTGTGACGGCCAATGGAATGCCTCACACGCCAACGTCATCTATACATGACCAATATTTCAACTCGAAATAAACCCTTCTACAATGGATTTTAAGTAGAAAATCGGTTTGTCATGTAACTCAGCGTGGCGTACAGAGCACGTCACCACAGATTACTTAATAGTTACACGTCACTTCGTTTATTTTGTGGCGATGACCCACGCGGGCCCAGTGCGGATTGAAACTTTACACACACCATGGAATTTCTTCGCTGATGTGTGCAGGTTTTCTCACGATGTTTTTCTTTCGCCGTAAAGCTCATGGTTCAAATGTGATTTCGCAAATAAATTTCGAAAAACTCACGAGATGCCAGGCTGGGCTCGAACCCACGACCATTTACTTGGGAGGCCACAGGCCAAACCACTAGGCCACCACGGCTCAGATTCAGTAGTTATGTATATACCAAATTTAATTTGAATTCGTCCAGCCCTTTTCGCGTGCAAAAGTAGCAAACACTCACAAGTTTCCGCAGTTAAGTATAATATTATAGTAGAATGATTCAGTTCAGTATCGTTAAAAAAAATACATACCTGTGTCATTTGTAGAACTAAACATTTTTTAGCGGCGATCTACAGAATTCAATGATTTTTTTAACCTTGTTCTGATAATTTACAAAATCTTATCTGACAACACTAATCGACGGGAATTACCCGCGAGTAGGACCTACCACAATCGCAGTCAGCCACTCTGTCGCAGTCACAAGGGTTTTTTTTATAATAGATATATTTCACACTGCCCGCTGTACCTAATACCATTGAACAATGCGTAGATTATTAATTACGATTCGGTTTCTTTAATACTCAGAAGTTTTTCAAAACAAACCATCACAGGTAATGTATTGTCTTCGCGGTATCACAATATCATAGACGGTGGGAACCGCTTAATAGGAGTCAAATCTCACAACAGTGTTACTTTACGTATGCATTGATCCGGTTCGAAGGACCGTGAGTTAAGTATACATGGTGGTTGACACGCTAGGCTAGACTAAAGGCATCATATCCTGCGTTGGTGGTAAATGATGTGAATATTAAGTATATATCATTAGTGTAGTCGACCAAGCAATATATCTTCACTAGGTACTCTAAGATTCACTGTCAGTGTGTGGCTTAAAACGTCAAAGGCTATTTTCACTTCCAAGTCAATGTAACAACAGCCTTATTGTTTTATTAGGGAGGGTAGACTTGAGAGTGGCCTTGTAAACATTGGCTCCGTAAATAATACATTAATAAATATTCAAAGTTTAACTAAATGGTAATACAACTGTTAATTTGTATTCTCTCGTCTAAAATACAAGTGTAAAAGTGTTATCCGCTGGTACATAACAGTGAAGGAGTGTAAAAATAGTGTTTAAATTATTTTGCACTAAATACCGCCGAGGAAACTAAAACACCACGCAAAAAGTTTCTAACGGAAAAGGAAGAAGAAACAGAAACCAATTTAGTGACCTAGTATTATGTTCAAATGGTCAACATAAAGGTATGAAGATTTGATGTAAATAGTACTTAACCTAAAAAAATAAAAAATAATAAAAAAAATAAAAACGGCCATCATTGCCTCGATTTCAATAATATTGACAAACAGCGCCATCTATTTCACTTCGTATGTACTACGGCTTGTTTGCGACAAGCGCTGTCAACTGCTGATCTGGGTATTAAAAATTAAACTACCGCTGCTACCTGTTACAAGATGATGTTTACATGTGCAGGATGCCGCCAAAAATTTACACACAGAAGGGTTTTAATGTGCTCCTTGTGCCGCCTAAACTATGATTTGGATTGTGCAAATGTATCAGAAAAGAGATTTTACATCATGAGCGATGAAACAAAAAAATCTTGGAAATGCCCCCAGTGAAATCCGTATACAAGTGGATTCTGATATACCACACCAAACCAATGAACCCGCAGATTTCATACCATCTACGAGTTCCTCATTTAATCCGATAATTTTCCAAGGGAATAAAATATACCCTCGAAATTCAAACGCATCAATGAGCGATGAAGACTCAATGATCTTTCTCCAGGGTGAGACCCAGGAACCTGCTCAGTTTAGTCAAAAAGACAGCGACCGTTGTAAAGAAAAAGAAAAAGAAGAAGAAATACTCAGATCTGACTTGAAAGAAAATAATGACCAATTTTTAGCACTGATCCAAATCACGTTACAAAATGAAATTGGAAAAGCCATATCAGAAATAAAAATGGATTTCAAAAAAAACTTGGATAAAATAATTACCGAGCAAAATAAGTATAAACTTGATATACATAACATAAATATCAGGCTTCAAGAACTGAATCAAAAATGTGACATCCTACAAACTGAAAACGAAAAGTTACGATTGGAAATTAATCATTGTGATATACCTGTTCCCCCCAAAGCTGTATCCTTTAATAACGACAAGACATTTGTTCTCCACGGCTTGATTGAAAACTACTGGGAAACTGAAAATGAAGTCATGGATAGGATAATGAACATATTCTATAATACGCTAGATCTCGACATGACTGGATACATAGAGGAAATATGGTTCATTGGGAAAAAAGGGAAATCCAGACCAGTTAAGGTTGAATTAATAAGCAAAAGAATGAAAAAGTTTATACTGGAAAACTCAGCATTTCTGAAGGAGGCCTGTTTTGGGGTCACTGAATATCTAAGTCCGGAGGAATTGACGATGAAAAGAGAGATTCAGCGTGCTTTATTATCAGCTAGGCAAAATGGCCAACATGCAATAATACGTAGAAATCAGCTAATTATAAACGGGGAAATAAAAAATGTGGTACACAAAAATACAAATGAAAAAGCCTCCAGCACAGATGGCGAAAGAGTTTCATTCCAAATACAAGGCGGAGCTGAGACTACAAGAAATGAAAAACGCCCGCTTTCCACACCAACTTCAATCCCACGTGCGACTTCCCCGGGACCCTCCTTAAGCAATAGACAGCGTAGAAACATTGGTTCACAAAAGGAAAGTGCTGTAACAAAATGTTCGTTTCGCTACTGATTTGGTTATGTTATTTCAGAACATGCAGAGTGTTTGGAATAAGATTCATCTGCTTCAAGATTTCGTGGAGGAGGAAATAAAATTACACATAATATGTATAACTGAAACATGGCTAAATAAAGAAAAATTAGAGCTGCTTAATTTGACAGGTTATAACATTGGTTCATCTTTTTGCCGAGACCAACACGAATGAGGAGGTGTCTTAATAATGGTAAAGGATCCATTGGAATATTTTGAACGTTTGGATATTGCATCTTTGTCTTTAGAGATGATATTCGAAGTAAGTGCTATAGAGTTGCCAAAAATGAAAATGTTAGTTATTAATATATACTGGCCCAACAGTAGGAGGGAACCCGAAGTTTTTTATGCCAATCTTAGTAAACTGCTTTGTCTTGTTTCTCATAAGGATAATAATAAACAGGTCATCATTGGGGGTGATATGAATGTGGATTTTATAACTAATAATAATGAAAAGTCTAGGCTGTTGAATTTAATGTTGTCATATAACTTTCATCAACGAGTTCACAAAGCCACGCGAATAACTCAAACCAGTTCTACTTGCATTGATTTATTATTTACAAACTTTAAATTAAGTTATTCAAGTATAAACATCAATGAATACGGTTTTTCAGACCATAGAGGTGTCTTGTTTACATCACCTGTTGTTCCTCAGGCTGTAAGATATTTGACGATTCGGAAAAGAATTTTCAATGAGGTAAATTTAACAAAATATGAAAATGAGCTCCAAAAAATTAATTTTAACGAAATAATTCAGCCAAGCAAAAATGTTAACGAAAATTATAACAAATTTAACGAAATTTTACAAGAAACCTTACACAAATGTATCCCCGAAAAGATAATTAAATTAAAAGGAAATCCTAAATCATATTTAACTCCAAGTTTAAAAATGTCATGCAAAAATAAAAAACACTTAAAGTTATTAGCATCGCAAACAAACAACAAAATTATAAAAAATCATTATAAACAATATAGTAAAATATTAAAAAAAGCCATCTATACATCCAAAAAACTATGTAATAAACATCATTTTAAAACCTCTATGAATAAAACCCGGACAATGTGGAACATAATTAATAAAGAGACGAACAAATCCAAATTAAAACAGAAAAAAAACATTCAAATAAAAACACCGAATAATGTAATATTAGACGATCCTAAAATTATAGCGAATACCTTCAATGCCTTTTTCTCGGATGTGGGGAACTCAAATCGTACTTCTGAAAACCGGGTACCATTGATCAACCCTATAAGTAAAAGTTTCTATCTGAGCCCAGTAGAACCTAAAGAAGTACTCAAAATATTAAAAAACCTTAAAAATAAATCGTCTTTTGGTATAGACGAAATTCCTCCCACGTTAATAAAAAGATGTGCTGAGATTTTAACGATTCCATACACTAACTTAATAAATCAATCCTTTTGTGAAGGTATTTTCACTATAACACTACTGCTGCGTGTAGTGGTAGTGTTGATTCGCAAATAGATAGATAGGTAGTTTTTTTCTTTCCATTTACGCGTTTTATTTTGTATTATTTAAGGGTTACGGGATTATAATCTGTCCCTAGGCCCTAGCCTCGTGCCCACGCTACGCTAAACGCTAGTTGCGCAATTGATTGATGTTATTGATGTCCTTCGTTTTGCTCCTTTAAAAAGGGGCAAAGGCAGTCGGGGTTATGCATTCTGTGTCGTACTTTTTATTGTTTTTTATTTTGTATTGTTATCATATTAGTCGTGTTTTGTGTTGTATATTTTCAGATGTGTGTATGTATTATTATTTAGTTTGTTACTGTGTTATTGCGGTTGCCAATTTTTAATTGTCGGATTGGTTCCAACGGAAGACCAGCGTCGGCTGCAAGGCCGACATTATGCTGAGTTGGGACCATTTCGTGACAATATTTATTAAGTATCTGTTTCCGATTTCTCTTTTTGTATTTGTTTTTTTTCTTTTGTCACGAATAAATGTTTTTCTTTCTTTCTTTTTTTCTTTTATTTTTCCAGACGCACTGAAGATTTCTTTGATAAAGCCTATCCATAAGAAGGGAGAAGTGACGGATGTAAATAATCATCGACCAATTGCGTTATTACCAACATCAGCAAAAGTTTTTGAGACTGTTATGATGGCTCGCCTGAATTCCTTCTGTGAGAAATTTGATATTTTTCATGATAGCCAGAATGGCTTCAGAAAAAACAAATCTACAACCCTTGCCGTTTATAAGTTTGTCTCGGGGATCTTGGGCGAGATAAATGATGGAAAGCACGCTGTTGGACTGCTACTCGACATGAGCAAGGCCTATGACAGAGTCTGTCATAGGACTCTATTAGACAAATTGTACGGCGCTGGAATCAGAGGTAAGCCACGATTGGTTTAAGTCTTATTTTAACAATCGTTATCAACTCGTAGAAATAGAACACGTAAACTTTGAGACTGGTGAAGTGAAAAATATTAGGTCTGATAGAGTCCTTGTACAAGGGTCTATCCCCCAAGGTAGCGTCCTGAGCTGTTTTTTGTTTTTGGTATATATCAATGATCTTCCTTACATAATAAATGATCACTGCACACTCTTTGCGGATGACATTTCTGTCACTTTTCCTTGTTCAAATGTTGAAGAAGTAAATGATAAATTAGATCATATACTAAATAAAATTGTCGATTGGTTGGAAATACATAATTTAAAACTCAACTTGAAAAAAACTAAAATCATTCAGTTTAAGCCTTACCAGAGACAAGCCTTAGCAATAAATTACAGTTTTAATAACACATCTTTGGATAGCGTAGACTCGGCTGATTTGTTAGGTATTGATTTAGATTCAAATTTGAACTGGAAGTCTCACGTAGAAAAACTATCTAAAAAACTTTCTTCTTTTATATACGCTCTCCAACATCTAAAACGAGTGACTGATTTCCCAACAGCTCTCTCAGCGTACTATACTTATGCCTACTCCAGAATTTCGTATGGACTCGTGATCTGGGGAAACTGCTGCAACGCAAGAAAAATCTTTGTTCTACAGAAAAAGTGCATCAGAATACTTACCAATATTGATCAAATGGAATCATGCAAACCTTATTTCCTTAAACATAAAATTCTCACATTCACTTCCATGTATATTTTAGAATCTTGTAAATTTGTAAAAAAACATATAAATCTATATTCAATATTAACAGAACACAAAAGAAATAATCGGAATAAAAACATAATTAAATTGCCTTTTTCAAAACTAAAGGTAATAAAATCAAACCCACACTACATGACAATAAAAATTTACAACCATCTGCCAAATTTCTTCAAGGACGTGGACGGAGCCGTAGCATTTAATAACCAATTGAAGTCCTTTCTGATCGAAAAATGTTTCTATAGCTTGGACGAGTATTTTAATGATAGATATGTGTGAACGCATGTGCGCATAGTAATTATATAAAACTTAGATCTTAGGATGACAGGCAAATGATGCTTGTGATGTATATACTTCCAGAAGCGGGTCCGGGCAGCTATGTATTTGTGTTTTTGTTACTACGTATACTTATACGTTATACGTAGTAATAGGAATACAGATGTGTGGCTGTCTGGATTCGTTTTTGGGTAATGTTGTTTTTTAAATAGAATACGCAGTTAAATTAGCAGAAATATAGGAAAATTGTCTAAAATGTTTAATTGTAAGAATAGCCCTCTGATATTGCCGTGCCCTTACGGGGCGTCACATGTATACCTAGTCTATTATTCCAGCTTATGCCTGTAATGTGATATGCAATAAATCATTTTGACTTTGACTTTGACTTTGACTTCTGATGTAGGAATTGTCATTAAAAATGGTAAAGGACTTATTTGGTTGACTATACGACAGCACGTTTTTAGTGTACCTAATAAAAGATAGGAGGCTATGAGGTAGAAATACTTTCCTATCAGTTCATATCAGTTACTGTTTAGTAATGTTTTTACCGCTTGCACATAAACACACCGATGTACTTATTTGCAACTTGCACGTCACATTAGGCACGCGCAGGTTTATAAGGGCTAGGTAAGGTCTTTGTATGAATTAATGGCGTAGCTTGGGCTTTTACCGTCCAGAGCGAACTCAAAATTTACATTCTATTCTTCAAATGCTGAACTCAAATTGCTATCGTTTATCCCCCGCCGCTTTCCATATTAAAAAAAAGTTCCGCCCCCTTAGCCCCTCTCCTCGTGACGCTATATAGGTACTGTCGCCATCATATTTAAACATATCGGTGCATTCACGGTGGTATAAAATATCTGAACATGCACGTACGCGATTTATGACCACCTTGACTGCTCCGATGTTTATGACGGCTAGTGGCAACTGTATATGTACCTACGATTTATTTTAAAACAACCTTTTACCTGATCTTCCGCAAATTCCGCTACCACACCTCTGGCAGTTGTAACCAAGACAAAAAGGCTGTAGATCACTGACATGACACTCCACAAAGTAAAGCCAGAATTGACCAAAATATTACCTGTAGAGCTGGTCCTGAGGCGCCGCCAGAACGGCCGCGTAACACTCTCGTGCTGTGGTGTTGAGCACCATCTTGAGGTTGCCGCCTTCCGAGTGCAGGTTGTACCCCGGAGTGCTCTCTACGGTCCACCAGCGCCGGGCACAGCCTTCGGGCACTATATACATTTCGGAAATAAAATATACTAGGAGCAAATGACGCTAAATATCTACGCTACGCGAGGGTGAGAAAGTAAATAGGTTTTCAATCAAGTTAGTTTGATATACGTAATACTTTATGTTTGGGTACCCTCTGCGCATTTTCCGTCCCAAAAAAAGGTTAAAATACATATTGAACGCTAATATTCTTGAAGTAAGCAACGTCATTGTCAGCATCTCTTCCTCTTGTTGTGCCACGCCCGGGCAGTGCGCTCTTAGTCCACGACGACGCCGGCGCACTCCGGCAGCTCGCGGCAGCCGCCAGGCACACGCCCTTGCCCTGCTCAACTCCCCTAAGTATCTAAATAATAACAAGCATTGGGCTAGGCTACTCACATTGAACGCAAATCTTCTTAAAGTAAGCAATGTCATTGTCCGGCCTTAGCACCTCTTCTTCTTGTTGGGCCACGCCTTGGCAGTGCGCGCGCGCGTAGTCCACGACGACGCCAGCGCACTCCGGCAGCTCCCGGCAGCGCGCCAGGCACGCGCCCGCCAGTGAGCCCTCGTCGCCGCTCGCCGCGTACACGAACACCGGCGTCGCCCGCTCCGGCGCCACACCGGACCAGCGCGCGAAGCTGCCCGTCAGACCGGCGGGGCACTGTCCGCTGGTCACTACAAATGTTTTTTTTTTAGTAGAATAATCCCACGTGATAAATATCTAATTATATAAGTTACTAGCTTTTACCCGCGACACCGTCCGCATGGAATTAAGACAGCTTATTTTTTATACAATTTGCTTTTTCATCAATTATGGCTCTCCTTAGTTCCTCGATATCAACCATATAGCCATATAGCACGCAGAACAGATGGCCGTTGGGGGCCAAAAGTTCTGGAATGGAGACCACGGACTGGCAAGCGCAGCGTGGGACGTCCACCAACGAGATGAACGGATGATTTGGTGAAGGCCGCAATGATTGGGCATCAATGAGGGAAGCCTATGCCCAGCAGTGGATGTCCTACGGCTGAAATGATGATGATGATGATGATGGATAAATATCTAGGTTATCCCTCCATCTCCACTCCGTTCTGCTATATCCATAGCTAGAGACCCAGTCCGTGGCAACTTTCGCCCAACGTTTAGGGATGGCAGAGGGTTGCGAGATGGTAGGAGCTCGCGTTTGATATATAGGCGCGAGTGGAGCTAGGGAGAAGAGGCCTTTGCACAAGTAGTAGGACACAAAAGCAGGCTAATTAAAAAAAAGTAGAGTAAAGTATTACTATTTTATTCTATACTAAGGGCTTAGCCAAACAAGCGTATTTTTAGGGTTCCGTAGTCCTGACAACTCGCCCCCAACCCGCTCCCAACCCGCCCCCAACTCGCTCTCACCCCGCCCCCAACCCGCTCCCAACCCGCCCACAACCCGCTCCCAACTCGCCCCCCCCACCCGCTCCCAATCCACCCCCAACTCGCTCTCAACCCGCCCCCAACCCGCTCCCAACACGCTCCCAAATCACCCCCCACCCGCACCCAACCCGCCCCCAACCCGCTCTCAAACCGCCCCCAACCCGCTCTCAACCCGCCCCCAACCCGCTCCCAACTCGCCCCCCCACCCGCTCCCAACCCGCCCTATATAACTGGGCTATCTAACACTGAAAGAATTTTTCAAATCGGAGCAGTAGATCCCGAGATATAGAAGTTTTACTTCAAAACCCCCCGATTTGGAAACATTCTTCCGCTCCGCTCCGCTCCTATTGGTGTTAGCGTGATGATATATAGCCTATAGCCTTCCTCGATAAATGGGCTATCTAACACTGAAAGAATTTTTCAAATCGGAGCAGTAGTTCCTGAGATTAGCGCGTTCAAACAAACAAACAAACAAACAAACTCTTCAGCTTTATAATATTAGTATAGATTGACCGCGGGTACGTATCAAAATATATAAAGTTTAAAATTAATAATGGGCGAAATACATAATGGTCATTTGATATAATGCAATTTTCTTGGAAATTCTCAACTTTACAGAATTTTCATAAAATAAACCTAACCTAACCTAAACCAATCTGTAGATTACACGATTAAAAAAGTTCGTTTTATCAATAGTTTAATAGAAAATTTTAGTATATATTATGACCATTATGTATTTCGTCCATTATTCGTTTTAAACTTTATATATTTTGATACGTTCCCATTGACCGCACATTAACTGATATTTTCGGTCGCGTATTTTCGGTTTATAGCAGGAATGCCGAACTTACGTTAATTTTTAACGCCGTAATTTTTAGGAGCGGTTCAGTAAGTGCCAATCACATCACTGCAGGGCAGAGGTCTCCTCTCAGAATTAGAGGACTTGGACCCTAGTTCCCACGCAGGTCCAGTACCTCTACCATGAGTTTACACTAGTTTAAGTGACCGTACTCGCTAGCGACGGCGTAAATTATTTGTATGGAGAATTGTACAGCGCCTCTAGCGGTCACTTACGGAAGTACAATTCTCCATACAAATCATTTACGCCGTCGCTAGCGAGTACGGTCACTGTGAACTAGTGTAAACTCATGGTAGAGGTACTGTGCGAATGGGAAACTTCAAACACACCATTGAATTTCTTCGCGGGTGTAGTTTTCCTCGTGATGTGTTCTTCACCGTAAAGCTTCAAATTGAACACTAAATGTAAATACAGGGTGCATTACTCTAAATACATATCATATTAAACCCTAATTTTGCTTACAATTAGTCAATGCCTCTTTTCAAGCGTCGATATGGCAATTGTACGATTGTACCCTTCTTCCACAAATCCGAAACGCATTTGGTTGTTTTTTGACCTGCAGCTCGTCGATTCGCAAAAGGGCGTTAATTGGCTACAGATCGGTATTATCACAATTTATATAGATTTCTCACAACCGTAGGTATGTAGGTATGCATTGCACTTACTAAATGCGGTTTAAAAACCACTACACTGTATTCGCCATCTTCTTCGAGTTTGAATAACCAGTTTGCCAGGCTGGACCATATTAGAAGTATAAATTTATCTGCTCATTGGAAATTATTTAGTCGCAAGTTAGTGCAGTTGAGAACGTTGGTGTCCAGTGTTTGTCACTAATGAACTTTTCTGTTTTGTTTACTTGTGAATAAGGACACCTTACCTGTTTCTTAAGGTTACCTTTTTATTTAAGGACGGCTAGCGAAACACAAAGGTAAGAATTATTAAATGCATAACAGTTTTCCTTGCGCATTTTTGCCATAGTCACCTACGCCTATTTTTTCGTGACACTCATAATAATATATTAAAAACAAAACATCACTGAACTTTACAAACCGAAATATTATTTTTTACAAGGTTAAGTAAAGCTTAGGTGCCGGGAAGTAATTATGAACTCTACCCATTACTCTATATTTATATTACCTTAAATTATCTAAGTTATATTATTACATTTTATATTTAATTATTATATTATATATTTTTATTTTACTTGGGTTTTGCAAAACTTTTTTTCCAGTCGTAAAACTCAGCAACTTGTTCATAGGTAGATTCATTTAAGTAGTGTTTATTTAATTTAAAATCTATTTATTATTTTTATTATTTAAGTAAGTATACAGGGTGTCTCAAACTCAACAATAACCTGGTATCAGGCGAGAGGTCAAGTCATAATATTTCTGGAAATAAAAAATATTCCACGTCACATAGTTAAGCGACAATAGAGTGACATACGAGGGGCGTTCAATATAAAGTGAGAATGAGATGCAAAATCTTTTAATATTACGAAATTAAATACTGGCCCGTAAAGCTCATCTATCTAGCTGATTGCTATGAAAAAAAAAACTAACTGTCTTTTGTTTAAAAAAATATACGGTAATTTCTTTGCAATGCTATTGAGTACGTTAGCGAAAATGGAGAAAATTGAACTGCGCGCCGTTATCAAATACTTGTATTTGAAAAATTTTTCTACGGACCAAGTCAATTTGGATTTGCGGGACACTTTAGGGTCTAATGCTAATCCGTATTCGACAGTCGCACGTTGGTGCACCGAATTTAGACGTGGACGAACATCGACAATGGACGACCCCCGCTCCGGACGCCCTACTACAGCAGTAACTGAAGAAATTGTGAAAAAAGTCGAAAACTCAGTTTTGGCGGATCGTAGTGTCACGGTTCGTTTTATTGCTGAAAATGTAAAGATTTCAACGGGGAGCGTGCATAATATTTTACATGAACGCTTGGGTATGATAAAGGTATCTGCGCGTTGGGTACCAAGAATGCTTACTGACACGCAAAAACAAACTAGACTAGAGATTTGTCAAGAAGCTTTGAACCTGATGCAGCAAGACCGGGAACTTTTTTTGGCGCGATTTATAACAATGGACGAAACATGGCTCCATCATTACGACCCTGAAACGAAACTGCAGTCTATGACATGGAAAAGGCCATCATCTCCAACTCCGAAGAAATTCAAGGTGAGCCCATCTGCCGGTAAGGTCATGGGCTCTGTTTTTTGGGATGGTAAAGGGGTATTAATGATTGAGTATCTCGAGCATGGAGCCACTATTACGGGCACTTTATACGCCAAACAAATAGCAACATTGCGCAATGAGATCCGCGAAAAACGGCGAGGTAAACTCTCGAAAGTTGTGCTGTTCCACCAGGACAATGCCCCGGCACACAAGTCCGCCGTTGCAATTGCTGCAATTCGTGATGCTGGGTTCGATATCCTTAAGCATCCTCCGTATTCACCAGATCTCGCTCCCAGTGATTTCTACCTATTTCCGAGATTGAAACAATACCTGAGAGGCCAGAAATTTGAAGACGACGACGCGGTAGTCGCTGCAGTACAAGATTTTTTAAGTACTCAAGATGAGACCTTTTTTAAAAATGGAATTTTAAGTTTAGAAAAAAGATATACTAAGTGTATTATGCTAAAAGGTGACTATGTCGAAAAATAAAACGACATTTAGTAAAAGTTGTTTATAACATACTCATTCTCACTTTTTATTGAACGCCCCTAGTAGTAGTCATTTTTAGTAATCAGACATTTTCGAAAATTTTCTATTACC
Organism: Archips crataeganus; assembly: GCA_947859365.1. Taxonomy (NCBI): domain Eukaryota; kingdom Metazoa; phylum Arthropoda; class Insecta; order Lepidoptera; family Tortricidae; genus Archips; species Archips crataeganus. The sequence continues at coordinate 16,756,860 of OX402053.1, forward strand.
TATCGCTAACTATGTGATACGGAATTTTTTTCTTATTTTTCCAGAATTGTTATAAATTGGCCTCTCGGCCGCTACCAGGTTATCATTGAGTTTTGGTACAACCTGAACCTGAAAATAATTCTAAACCCTGTACAGATAGTGCCGTGCCATTCACGAAGACGCATGAATTTGTCAAAATTAGAAATTAATGACATTGTAATAAGAACCACGGCACGCGTCAACATGTGACTCAATTTATATAATGACAAGATGTATTTTTTTTTAAACTATTCATGTAGGTAAATGGTAAGTACTTGCTTTTTTTCTGTATCTTTCTTCATAACTCATATAACCTACCTACCTAAATAGCCTCAATTGAAAACCAACGTTCGCGAACCTCATCATCATACTTTCAAACTGACGCAAAAAACTTTTATCTATCGATTGATTCAGGCGTTACTTTGCGGAGGTGCATTTCAATATTTATTTATTTATTCACTTATTTCAAACATGTAGTTCGTATATAATATAATATATAAATATTAATGATAATTTAATTATTAATTTATTTATTTAATAATGTAATTATTGTTTATATCGATATTATTATTTTATTACTAGCTGTTGCCCGCGACTCCGTCCGCGAAGAATAGGGGTATAAAAAATAGCCTACGACCTATTTTCTCAGACCTACCGAGTATAAGAGAAAAAAGTTTCATAAAAATCGGTCCAGCCGTTTCGGAGGAGTTCAATAACAAACACCGTGACACGAGATTTTTATATACTGTGTGGAACCAAACGATGATCCTTTATTTAAACAGGTGATAGTGTTGCTGAATAACTTTCTCCAAGGAACATAAGTCGAAAAACGAAAAAAAAAATCATACTCCCATACTTAGCTACCATACAAAATAATATTGGTTAGCTCACCGACTTACTATGGAAAGGTGAAAAAAAAATCGTTTTTCGCCCTATGTTCCTTGGAGAAAGTTGTTCAGTTCAAGCAACACTATCACTGTTTTCGGGAAGGACCCCCCGTCCTCATCCACTCTGCATTAGATTATATTTATTTCATTATTTTTTTTCTCCCTTTCATTTTAAATGGAAAAGTACCTACCTACCCTACGACAAAAGCATAATTTTTTTTATGTTAAAGAGGCCAGACAAACGAACTAGTGGGTCACCTGATGTTAAATGATCACCACGGTCCATAGACACCCGCAGCGCTTTACACGATGCCAGTGCGTTGTCGGCCCTGGGAAAAGGAGAGGGAATAGGGGAGGGGGAGAGGTATTGGGCCCCCGGCGCTCTCACTGACCGTACGAAACGCAGCAGGGGTACTGCTGCTTCACGCCGGTGTTCTGTGAGAGGGTGGTACTGCCCCGGACGAGCCGGCCCATTTGTGATGCAGCGGCTAGCTACAACATGGCTCTACCACTACAAAATAATATACAGGGTGTCTCAGAAAGTAGAGTCAAGCGAAAGTCCTGACATAGAGCAACTCAAGGGGCATCCGAATCACCCCCATGTATGTTCCGCGATTTTTCGTAGTTTAGGAGTTATGGCCTTTTTTCACATTTTCTATTAATCTGCGACCACGGTGACAGTTTTGCTCACTCTGACTGCAATAATTGAGTTAATTGGCTGTTTGTTTTTTTAACGAGTAGCTGAATAGTACGTGCACGTATCTCATTTAAAAACAAAACAACATCGTTGACCGTTTCGGCAAAAAAAAATATCGAATCACAAAAAGTGACTAAATTTTGACTGTAGTTCAGACTTTGAAGGCCGATTACAAAAAAAACTAGCATAACTTTTTTTTTCAAACCATGTTTAAAAACTGCCTTATTTTATTGACTTTCTACCCTGTTAATTTTATTGATCTATCATTCACAAAACAGAAAAAAAATATCAGTAACAAAACACGTAAGAATCGCAATCGAATGAGAAAAAAAAAACAAAAGAGGAACGAATACTTTTTAATTTTCATTTAATGGCATCAGAAAATCAGTGGCCAGTATTATTGTTTTGCACCAAGAAGGTTTTCATGCTAAATCCGGAGCACAAACCTAATTTCAGATTTGTACTTGGCCTTACTAGAAAAAGTGAAAATTACGGATGAAGTACGTTTTGATAATTTTTTTTGGCATGATCCCTTAATGATAGATCAATAAAATTAATAGGGTAGAAAGTCAATAAAATAAGGCAGTTTTTAAACATAGTTTAAAAAAAAGTTATGCTAGTTTTTTTTGTAATCGGCCTTCAAAGTCTGAACTACAGTCAAAATTAAGTCACTTTTTGTGATTCGATATTTTTTTTTGCCAAAACGGTCAACGATGTTGTTTTGTTTTTAAATGAAATATATGCACGTAATATTCAGCTACCTACTCGTTAAAAAAACAAATAGCCAATTATCTCAATTCTTGCAGTCAGAGTGAGCAAAACTGTCTCCGAGGTCGCAGATTAATAGAAAATGTGAAAAAAGGCCATAACTCCTAAACTACGAAAAATTGCGGAACATACAAGGGGTTGATTCGGATGCCCCTTGAGTTGCTCTTCGTCAGGACTTTCGCTTGACTCTACTTTCTGGGACACCCTGTATAATAGCAATATGTGAGTTATCCGTTTAGTTGTTTAACGGGCGGAGAGCGTAGTGGTTAGAGAACCTGACTATGAAGCTTGAGGTCCCGGGTTCGATCCCCGGTTGGAGCAGATATTTATTTGTACGAATAATACGAATGTTTGTTCCCGAGTCTTGGACGTTTAATATGTATTATCTATCTATACTAAGTATGTTTCTCCGTTGCCTAGTCCCCATAGTACAAGCTTTGATTGTGTCAAAATCGTCCCGTGATATTTATTTCTACGCAGGCCTTTACCCTAACACTTAAAACCTTCGATCAAGTGCTAAAACCCTTGTTTCAGATGGTACCCTTCCGCACACTGCTCCTGGTGCTAGCAGCAATCTGCTCGCTGCTTCTGGCACCAGCTGCAGCCTCCGCAGTACTCCCGTCCAGAAAATGCCCCAGCGATAAGATATATGTAGCCGGAATGTGTGTCCCAAAACTGAGCCGTAGTTATAGAAGATTTTAGTATCATAAAAACGTTATAGACTCATATTTCCTAGCTTAAGTATACTTTTGTAATGTTCGTATGTACCTATTGTGTTGTAAGTGTTGTCCGTGAATATTGTCCCATTTCCTGTGGTCAGATTCACCGGTGCAAACATAGAGCTTGACAATACGTAAAAGTACTACTGTCTGTAAAAAAAGCTTGTGTTAGAAAAGAAAAACTTTTTTTAACCGTATTTTGCAGCTTAGTTTCTACTGCTGCCCCCATAGGTAATAGAAAAGCATGGCCTTTTAACAGTTTCCGAGGGCTCTAATATTCAGCAGTGGATGTCTTTCCGGTGAAATGATGAGGGCTCTAAGATGAATGTGCTGATCATCGGATGTATACACATTTCGATCACAAAATTTAATGTAATGTAGTTTAGATTACAGCACGGATAGAGTCACCATGTGATACCTATGTAAGTATATGTATATCTTAAAACAAATATGCCCAATACGTCCAATAATCAATTGATATGTTCTGTTCATGTCAACTTCATTGTACCTACTTATAAAATTCGTTATTGTAAACCCGTTAATTTAGGTAATACTGTATCCAAAACTGTATAACCTGTTGAGATTTAATTAAATTTCTAATGTACGAGTATTTAAGCCGTCTATCTACAATCTAAGTTTTTTGTCCCGTTTGTGCCCGAGTAAACATTTAAAATAAATCTTACCGGCAGCATACTGTGCGAGCGCCGCAACAATAAGCAGCAGTCGCTCGCCTTCCATGGCGCTTGAATCACTTAATTCTAGCCACAACTGATCACGAGAAGCGACTCTTATCACTTATCACTCGGCTCTTCCTAGGCCGCATAGTCTCCGCGTATCAAACAGAAGTATCCATCCGAGGCATGGAGGGTGACTCAACCCAATTGGTATACCCGTCCGGCCAGGCTGGAGACCACCACTTGTGCAATTCGTTACAGCTTACTGTACACGCACCGCAGCTGAACAAACGTAACCGCCGCACGCGATTGGATGAACAGTACTAAGAATGAACAAGCAGATAATGTATTCAATCCAAAATTACTTTAATGGCACTTCTGATTACAGTTGCAGTTACTTGTCGTTGGGTGTTAAGATAGCTCCGATATAGACGAGATCTACGCGAAGTATCGGTATCTTACATAACCCGAATCAATTACATTTATAAATAGTTACAAAGGTACTATATGAGTTAATATTAGTTCAAGTTGGATATCGATGTATGTCGGTCGGTAGTTGTGTCTGTGATAGCCGAAGGTTCTAACTCGGAACGCAGCGACGAGCCTGCTGCGAGCGCCCGCTGAAACTACGAGACATGAAGTGCAGTACAGCCGAGCCCTAGCCCCTCCACCGCACCGCGACCTTGCAGTTTATTATGCCTTACATACTTCAATTTACAATAGTATGACGCGTACACGACAAATGATAGTGAAACTGAACGACACCGGCACTCGGAAGGTAGTAGTACCGCGCGTTTTGCAACACCGGCATGCGGGCTCGGCAGACGCTCAGGTCAAAATTATACCTAACGCACTATGCTGTTATTTTGCGGGTATTTCGAAACGATCCACCATTTGAACGATGCAAGCCGTAATTTGCATAATTAATGACGAAGGAAGAGGAAAATTGACGTCCGACTCTAACGTGTTATTTAATCTTACTTACCTACAGGTAAATAGTTTTTATATGCCTAAGACAAAATAAACTACCTATATTTTTACATTGCTACTTATTTAGGCATCAAACTTGTACCCATGAGTAAATACATCATGTGTCTAACCTAAGGTCAGTCCAATAACCAAAATATTAAATATTAATGACGATTTTAAATCACTCTGGAGGACCCTGTACGAGTATTTTGTGTTTAATTTAAATAGGTGTATTTTTTTCTTGTAATTAAAAAAATAAAAATATTCCGAAGATGTGGCGGTGTCTGAATAGCGTTAGGTACACGAGTGTTCATTAGATGTACAAATACCTAAGACATGCTGTATGTGGTTGATCTCTAGACTCTACACTTTGGTGTGTTTTTAGGGTTCCGTAGTCAACTAGGAACCCTTATAGTTTCGCCATGTCTGTCCGTCTGTCTGTCTTGTCTGTCTGTCTGTCCGCGGCTAAGCTCTGGATCGTTAGTACTAGAAAGCTGTAATTTGGCATGAATAATGAATATACATATCAATCACGCCAACAAAGTGGTAAAATAAAAAAAATAAAAAATTTTTTTTAGGGTACCTCCCATAGACGTAAAGTGGGGGTGTTTTTTTTTCTCAACTAACCCTATAGTGTGGGGTATCGTTGGATAGGTCTTCTAAAACCATTGTGGGGTTGCTAACATGATTTTTCTATTCAGTGATCTGTTTGCGAAATATTCAACTTTAATGTGAAAATTTTCATTTAAATCGACCGTCCCCCCCCCCCTCTAAAATCTAAACTGCTGGGTGGAAAAATTTAAATTCAGAATGGTAGTAAATATATCAAATTTACTAGGAAAATTATAGCGGCTACGATTGCTTGGAAATTATTTGTAGTTTAAGAGTAAATAGTAGCCTAAGGTATAAAACATACCTAAACTTGGATGATTCCGTACACATAGGAAATCCTTAGAAAAATATTACTTGATTTATTTGTAATGGCTACGGAACCCTACCTTGGGCGTGTCCGACACGCTCTTGGTCGGTTTTTACCCTTTGAGTACGGAACCCTAATTAACTATGTACCTGCAAGCCTTAGAATTTGACAGGCATATTAGGGTGGACTAGCGTCACTTTGGGGCCTATTTAGGTAAATCACAATTCTTCGAACATCTCACTAGAACTTTACTTATTAGTAAATGTACTACAACTAACACACCCTACTTTTGTTCAAAGTGCAACAAGAATGATGACACTCGATACTATAACAATACCTAATTCTAAATCGCAACTCTATCTAGTTAAAAAGACTATTTTAGCCCTAAAAACAAGATTAATTTTAAACTGCAAAATTAGAATTGAATTTCTTTACAACAAATAGTTAGTCGATTGAGTCGGCAAAGAAGTGACGTGATAACTAGCTATTACCATACAAAATGTATAGGAAAATCGCGTTTTGACTGTTCATAAAAAGTAGGTACATCAGTTGACTGGTAGTGTCATCATCACTATTATGTTTCACATAACAATACAATTTCCAAGATATATACAGGTATTTAAAAACACCAGGAACGGCAGAAGACGGCTACCTACGTCAAGATAAACAGGAAGCCAAACGTTCAACTATAATGAAGTAGGTAGCGATGGACAATAAAGTAATTTGCTGATAAAACAGAAACGATTTACCAAATAGCCACCGTCGACTGCTGTTCAACAAGCGTGTAAATGATTTATGTGGCTCAAAGTGACTAATTGTTTATAGTTAGGCTTCGCGGTGCTTCGGCCTATTCACCCGGCGCCCGTCCTCGTCGCTTGACCTATAAAAGCAATCTGTTATGTTAATTCGGTAACGCTCTGTGCATTGTTATGCAAATGGCCGGCGAGGCATGCCATCGGCCGGCTCGCGTGGATGTGCCAAATTACGTACAATTGCAGCTGTGGGCTTGACATTACAGTTCATTACACGGTGCTTAAATTGATAGCTTTTAAATTAGGATGTTTACTTGCTTGACAGATGAGTCTGGTTTATGCCGATGCCGCTAAGTTCACGCTGGTCGCTCCGACTCCCAACCGAACGTTTTCAGCCGTAGCGATGCAGTAGAACTTTGTAATTCTAGTACCTACTAGAAATTAGATCCTAGACAAAAAGGCAAGAATATATTTAAGTTTATACCCTATAATATTTCAGATACGTAGAATTAAGTAGATATTGAAAATTACACAATAAATTTATTCGTGATTGATTGCGAATTCTAGCTGCTGAACTCGTATTAAGTACCTACTTGTAACTAATTAATCAAGTACCTAGCCAATTAATCAAGTAGACAGCTAGTCTTGCTTGTAACTGAATGAAGTACTTCCATAGAAAAATCACCGGCTGTTCTGGAAAAAAACCTTCCAAATCAAATTTGCAATTTAAATTCAAGGACGCTAAATCAAATTGCACATGCAATTATTAGGGTTTCATTGTCAAAATGACGAAATTAGAATCCTTATAATTTCGCCATGTCCGTCCATCTGTCTGCGGCTTAGCTCAGACTCATTAAGTACCTACTATTAAGCTGTAATATTACTTACTATGGGTGTACCTACAGTGACTATCATAAGCATCGGAGAATTCATAGTGGTCAAAAATACTTAACACAACACGACTGTATTGTCAATCGCCTACGTGCGTGTTCAGATATTTTTACTGGGTATGTATTACAATACCGAAGTACGAAAGACCGAATGTATTAAAACATCGAATGGGTCAAAAGACCGACACGATTTTTTTCTGAAACCGTAAGTTTTTCAGAATTTATTAAAACGGCATCATACAGAACCCATTAGGTTAGGTTAGGATTGTTTTATAACAATCTTAAAAAGTTAACGGTTTCAGAAAAAAATCGTGTCGGTCTTTTGACCCATTCGATGTTTTAATACATTCGGTCTTTCGTACTTCGGTATTGTAATACATACCCATTTTTAGGGTTCCGTAGTAAACTAGGAACCCTTATAGTTTCGCCATGTCTGTCCGTCTGTCTGTCTGTCTGTCCATCCGCGGCTAAGCTCAGAGACTGTTAGTACTAGAAAGCTGTAATTTGGCATGAATATATATATCAGTCACGCCAACAAAGTGATTACATAAAAAAAACTAAAACAATTTTTTTTAGGGTACCTCCCATAAACGTAAAGTGGGGGTGATTTTTTTTTCTCGACTAACCCTATAGTGTGGGGTATCATTGGATAGGTATTTGAAAATAAATAGGGGTTTTCTTAAACCATTTTTTGATAAAGTGAATATTTTAGGAGATATTCACTCCGAAAGTTCAAAATAATGTGTCCCCCCCCCCCCTCTAACTTTTGAACCACACGTCTAAAAAATATGAAAAAAATCACGTAAGTAGGTAAGTTAAACTTAATAAAAACTTTCTAGGAAAATTATTTTCAACTTAATCAGTTGAGCAGTTTTTAAGTTTTTGTAATAAAATATTTCTTAACTAAGATTGTAATTTAACCGCCATTGCAAGCATTTTTTTTCTTTAAGTATATACCTATAATATCACGCTAACAGTATCTTCTTTCAAACATAAAAAAATATATTACATCTGAAAAACAATCAACATACATACTAGTTCTTAGTTACCCAATTCGCCGATAGATGGCGCTGTACCGCCGACGTTGGGACCAAAACAACCACATTAATAAAGTATGCAAAGATTTTTTTCGTACCTGCTACGGAACCCTATCTTGGGCGTGTCCGACACGCTCTTGGCCGGTTTTTTTACTACCTACTTTGACTGTTCCGATGTTTATTTATAATGGAGACTGTACATATTTAATTATCATCTACCCCGTAATATGGGGTGCCTTGGATAGATCTTTCGATCCAGGGATCAGTTTGCAATCCGTATAGTGCAAATTTGTTGTTAGTATTAAGTACATAATACTTGCCTTAGTTTACTTGCGTTATTTATTACATACCTATGGATTCAAAAGGAAAACTATCACAGCTAAGTAACCCTTCTAAGTAAGTTAACGAGTAGATATTTGCCGCATATTAGTACGGAATTCTTCACTGCTGGGCGATGGCAGACACGCACCGCACTCGGCCAGTTTTGATTTGTCACTCATAGGTACATACATAAGTCTCATAACATAATAATAGGATTGGACACATTTATGAAAATCTATAACCACATTCCCGAATCTATAAAGAATATACAGGGTATGAATTTGTTTAAAGTCTGCTTAAAAAAATATCTCCTAGAAAAGGCATATTACACTATGAAAGATTTTTTTTCATTAGCCTGATAGTTCAGTAATTTATTATTGTTTATATAATTTAAATGATACACGTTTTGACTGTGACTATAAATTGAATTGAAATTGAATTTACCTACTGTAAAAATTTAGGCCGAATTTATTAATTATTACTGTTTTTATAATTTTTGTTGACATTGAATTAATTTTGTATTTTGTATTTAATTTTCATTTCCTACATGTTTTGTTTGTTAATTGAATTAATAATAATAATAATAAATCTTTATTTATCATACTAAAAGTTACAAAACATAACAACTTATAGACTAAACATATTTAAAAAGGAAACATGTTACGTATACCTGAACTAGGAAAAAAATTTCCTGTGTTTCAGGTGTAAAATAAGGAATACATAAAAAACAAGTCTTAAATATTTAACCACACTAAAAAACAAAAGAAAAAAAATAAAATCTTAACATTTATAACATAGAACTACAACTTGGTGTGTAATCTTGTATAATTAGAAATGATAATGATTTTAGATGTAAGATTTTTAAAAATTGCAATGCCCTTGCAGGGTTCACGTTTAACTGTGCTTAATGTAAGACCTTTACACTACGTGTGAGCAATAAAGATTATGAATTATGAATTATGTATAATGCAAATGGTCCTAAGCGAATAATGTAACCTAAGCCTGCTAAAGTCATACTAAATGAAAATTTTGGTTTGTTTCGTATATAGGATTGTACGAACAACACCCACCATTACTTACCTTTCTCACCCAGTCTTTGTGGGTACGGCGGCATGTTAGCAGTAAGGTGCCAATTCAGGTAATACAGAACGCAAACAATCTAAATATGTATGACATAGGTACATATTTCATGCGTTTGTGACTTTTAGACACGACTACCACCACTTTAAACTTTATGCCTGTAACAATAAAACATACTTTTGTACAACTGAAATACTAAATGGTAACAACAAGGAAGCAAATTACGTAACTCATCGAATATTTAAATCGTGCTTGTAGTGTCGATAAGATATTAAAATAAACAAATAGAGATAGGTTTTAAAGCATTTAATAAAAATCACACTTTGAATAAATATCATCTTTTATATAATTTGTGCTCAAAACCATCTGTCCATTTTATACTCGGAAACATTACTTTTTGTCTTTATTATTTTAAAATAATAAAGAGAAAGGAAGAAGTACAAAGTGTGCACGAAATAATGCATTGTAATGTTAACTAAACAACTGGTTAATACATCGATACCCAACTGATTTGCTTATTACGAGAAGCAGGTACCTAAGTTCATTACATACAGGCCCCAACCGTGACATATGTATCAGTAGATACGAATAATATGTATAATCATAAATAAAGCTAGCAAGTTTCTGACGGCCGGTGGACAAGCAATGAATACTGTATGTAAACTAACAATGAAACTATTCTCGAACGCACATAGCCCGTATAAAAACGGTCGTTAACTGAGGTATAAATTCCCTCTACACATAAATCATAAAATGAAATTGACTTCAATGACTACAATTGAAATGACTCATTACGACTAGATTATATAAAAAGGCAATCATCGTTATACAATTTATAAGTTTATATCATTACACTGGAAAATATAAGCGTAACATGCTAAAGGTGGGGGACTGACGTGAGCATTTACTCGATGTGAACAGGTTTCAAGTCGAATATTCGGCACGTCAGTACAGCGAGAGGTGCAGCTGTTCCAGAACAAATGGAGCAGAAGAAATGCTTGATGCGAAAATTCACATGAGAAAATGCTCATGTCAGTCCCCAACTTAATGAGTAGCGCATCTACAAAAAAAATGCGAGCTGACAGCATTGATCCAAGACTCCTTTAATTTAGATTCAGGGCTAGTGACACAACGTCTGTGACCAAAAGAATCTTACTCCTATGCCAGTGACACGCATGCGTGTCAACAGAATTCGTACTCCTATGAAAGTGACACTCAATCGTGACTACGATCATTTGCCGGGGCCGAATGTGTTAAAAACATCAACTTGCCTTCGAGATATAAGATATTGCATTGTTTTTAGTTATTGAATACAAACAGAACACACGCATGCGCTGTGGTCAAAGCAAAGACAAGCATGCATCTGTCGCTGCCTAAACCTAAGCAGGGAATAAAAGAACAAATTTTATTACATTATCAAGTCAAAACACATTATTTGGCTGCTTTATTCACTTTTGAGCAGGTCAAATAACTGACAATAGATTTTATAGAAAAATACCATTTGCTCTGTAACATTTGGCATAGCATCACTTTGAACTGATTTCTTTAATACTTACTTTTAAAAAATTAATGGTATATTCATATATTGAACACGTGCCACCTGGCTAACCTATGGCTTAAAGCGTGCATCTCACTAATCAACATAAATACAATCAAATCATCAAACCTACGAGCATAGGTATTTAAAAAAAATCAAACAAGTGTCAAGACCGGTTTTCTATGAACATTTCTCAACTATACTTCGTTATTTTTAGCATTAGAAATAATGTAAACAATCTTGACGAGCTTTTTTGTTGAAAAACGCGTTTAAAAAAATATTAGCTATTACTTATGAAACCAAGAGTGTAAATTACTATAATTTCCTTTCAGATCGTTACATATTAGCTGTTTTATATATTTTTTAAAAGTGTATTTCAATAAAAAGAGACGTCAAGATCGCTTACCTTCTTTCTAATGCTAAAAAAAAAGAAGTAAAGATTACACAGTCGCATCTGTATATACAGGCTAATTTGATTGATTATAATAATGCATTTAAATAATAAATTATACTAATTTTGTAATATCATCACTTCATATATTATAATAATGTTTCTCTTCTATTTCTATTTACTACACAGTTAATACAAGGACACAACCAAATTTTCAAATTTGATACTTTTTACAATAAGAATAATACTCAAGGAAATTAATTAACAACAAAACATCAAAATATCAACAATGATTTTCAACTGAAGTGCATAACAAACAGCACAAGAAACAAAAAACGGAATAGAATAAAATGAGAGGAAATGACAAGGAAGGCAAAGTGACAAAATTAACCAATGCGACGCTGAACCTCCCTTTGCGCGGTAACTTCAAACTTCAAACAGTAACCTGACGTTATTTCAATAAGAATTGTAAGTGTTTATTACTGTTTATCAAAAATCTTAGTTTTTTTTTGCTGACGTACGGTCAAGTGCAAAAATAATTATCGATTTAATCCTCCTATCGTTATATACCTATACCTTAATTTGACGACATGAGAGCTATGGGACATATTTATGAGCAAGTTGTGTGCACCCATATTTTTACACTTGACTGTACTTATTGTTGACAATACTTGCATTGTCGTCAAATCTATATCAATTCTAATATATAGAGATCTCGGTTCGTTACCTATCGAACTCCTCCGAAACGACTTGACCTATTTTTATTTTATGAAACTTTTTTCTTACTTGGTAGGTCTGAGAATAGGTCGTAGGCTATTTTTTGTATACCCTAGTAACAATAAAAATTTCAAGTCAATCTGACCACTGGAAAGAAGTCAAATTCTTAAATTTTCCTTCTATTGTCCGTCAGTTTCTCTATCTGTCTGTTCGTCCGTCCACGACTTAGCTTGAAAACTGTTATTGCTACAAACATGTAATTAAAAAAAAATGATCTCCAAGATTTCAGTGTTTATCAATGCAGCAACGTGAACGCAAGGTGGCGTTAATAATTGGTACTTACTTATGGCATTTCCTCTCTTTTTTTCTGTTCTATGCAACAAAATATATGACAAAAAATATCATTATGGTGGGTAAACAGGTACACAAAACAAAATATTTGGCGTTCAAAAGCTGCGAGAAAACTCATACGTTACACTTAGCTTTGGCTTTATTACTATTCGGCTGCACAATAAAACGACTTTATCCATTGAGTACAGTGCACCCAAAGAAATAATGCGCATATAAAATCTTTGTCACTATTCTGTAACGGCCTACTTTTAGCACTCAAAAGCTGTAATACCATGGCGTAGTGCTAAAGTTTAATTATTTAGTGCTGTTCATGTTTTAAAATGATGACGAGGAATGTATAGGGCAGTTACAGTTCGTGATTTCATTACAGTCAAAATACAAGACATGACAAAGAATGTTATTTGCACTATTTCTGTAGCAGCACTCTATTTCTTTAACTTTGCGTGTTGGGCAATATTGTTCTTAAGCGCAGGCGAGTTGATAGATTGAGCACATGCAATGGATAAAGTAATATGGAATTAGAGGGAGCTAATTTTTAGGGATCCTATCCCTGAGGTACGCGAGGATGGAAGCGGTGCCTTTTTCGAGGATCGCGTGTCGCGGCTGCCGGAACACGTTACCCATCAACTCCAAAGATCTGGAAACAAAATAACTAAATATAGTACGACTCAACTACCCCAGTTAGTGAAGGAAACACGGGAAAATGGCTGGTGGCTCACCTTAGGTGCGCGAAGGTGTCAGCTGCAACGGTAAACTTTTAATTTTTTTATATTTATTGTTGGTGGGATCCGACACGTCGATCTGGTAGAACGCGCCAGCATAGACACGTCCTCTTCGCTGGTGCGCGCGGCCAGAAGAATCTCCAGGTTCTCCAGCAATCACACGCAGAGGGGGATGTGCGTGAATCTGGAATTCCCGACGTATGGTATTGCTAAGCCTACGCGTGACTCACCTCAGGTGCGCGAAGTTCCCGAGCTCCGGCGGCACACTAAGGATGCTGTTGTTGGTGAGATCCAACACGGCGAGCTGGCGGAGGCGCGCCAGCGCGTCCGAGGACACGTTCACTTCGGTGATGCGGTTCTCCGCGGCCAGGAGAATCTCCAGGTTCTCCAGTGAGTACACGCAGCGGGGGATGTGCGTGAACCTGGGGCGGTTTACTAGTGTTAAAAAAACCGGCCAAGTGCGTGTTGGACGAGCGCACGGAGGGTTTCACACCCCAAAGTCTTCATATAAATCAGCATCATATAAATAGTGACAGTCAATGTCTCCAAATATACCGCTACATCCGAAATGTTCATTAATACTGACTCATCCAAAGTGATCAAATTGTTCAAGTCATCCACCGTGTACAAATTCACCGGAGCACACAAATCGCCTAATACTTGGTAGCTGTCAAGTCGCCGTTGGCACCGTAACACCCACAACACCATTGGTATCCTAGCATCCAAAGTATCCAAAAATACGGAACACACTGCAATTATGAACTTTATGTTAAACGTAATAGAGCTCAAGCACAATGTTTTGATATTAACACAACGTAATATTATATTGTTCTCATGCCTAAGAAAAAGGGTCTTGAAAGACAGACGGACAGTAATGTAATAAGGTTTCACCTTTTCCTGCTGACGCAAGAGCACTTCCAACAGATGGGTAAGCTGAGGGCGGTGGGGATGAGAGCAAGTTAATGTACGGATGACGGAAAAAGTAGATAGGTATGCACTAGCCAAAAGCAGACTCTATCCGCCCTTGACGAAGCCGTATTTTTTCGGTACGAAAACTCCTCGCCAGTCAGAGTTGTGCTTAACCACGATAAGGTATACTTACTTATTGTTAGATATAACAAGCTCCCGCATATTCTTCAGCGTGCCGAGCTCGGCGGGCAGATCGCTGAGGCAGTTCTTGCCCAGATCCAGGTACTGCAGGTGGGTGAGCCCGCTGATCTCTTTGGGCACGCTGGAAATGTTGTTCGACGACAGAACCAGCTGCGACAGGGTGTTTCGCACGTGAACTATGCTGCGAACAATTTAAAGTATATAAAATTTTGTACAGACCCGGAATGAAAAGGTTTGTCACTTATACACCGTGAAATTTTAGTGGTTGTTTTCCCGAAACGAGGTGATTTAGTTTCGATTGTACAATCGATTTATAATTACTATTTTGACTAGAGTCAAAAATCCAATTGTGAAAAACGAAAGTCGAAAATGACCGCAAACCAATAGTAACGCTTCGTTGGTACAAGTAGCGTACGATCGTACGATAGGTTAGGTACCAACGAAGCGTTACTATTGGTTTGCGGTCATTTTCGACTTTCGTTTTTCACAATTGGATTTTTGACTCTAGTCAAAATAGTAATTATAAATCGATTGTACAATCGATATTAAATCACCTCGTTTCGGGAAAACAACCACTAAAATTTCACGGTGTATAAACTAGTTAAGATCGAAAAGTAACGAAACTTTTCATACCGCAACTATAGATAGAATCCAACTACCTGCTATTCAAATAAGTAAGTACTCAAAACAATTATTCCTATATTTTTTCAGTTAGTCTTATCCACTTAAAATTCAAATATTGGGGTTTTTCAAAATTCCCAAGGGATTTGTCAAGAATTAGAATGTCTTTTGCAAAATTTCATAACTCTTAGCGATTTAATCCCCTACTTCGGGACTTTGCATTTGGCCATTCGTATATCCCAGTCCCGTGGAAATATCATAACATTATGATATCCAAGAAGAACGCGGCGCAAGAATCTTGACACAGAGTAATTTATTCTAAATGTATACAATATTTAATACAATACACAAACACAAATGCATTGTACAAAGAAAACTCACTAAATATTTACAAAACAGCATTTTACGAACAAGTGTAAATAGCACAGCAAAACCAGAACACTACTCCACTGGCACGATTTCATTAACCAAGAGGTGTAGGATCTCCAGCAGGACTTATTGTCTAACGTTTCTGACGCTTGCCTTCGCAATCACTATTTCTGTCTGTCAAACGGTATAAGATGATGACAGAAAGAAGAAGAAGCGTTAGACAATACGGGCTCAGGTCAAATAACCATGTGATTTGAAAGGGACGTATAAAACATAAGTTGTTATTTCTAGTGACAAATTAGCTAAATTGGCAATACTGGTGGCTTGTGGTGGTGGCTGGTGGTGTTTCATGCAGTTTGGCAGAGGTATCTTTATTCTTTTGTTTTTATTTGAGTAACTAAATACCTAATTAAAAAGTGTGGCTTAGACTCACCCCTTCGGCACGTCAGTGAGCTTGTTCTTGGATATGTCGACGATGTGCACCTCGGCCTCCGCGGCCGCCGCGAACACGTGCTCGGGCACCGCCGCCAGCTCGCGCCCCGGCACCATCAGCGCTCGACTCTTCTTCAGGGTGTACCTACAACATATTTCCAGATGCTGAAGATATATAGATGAAAGAAGAACTGATTTTCCCTTTCGCAGTAGCAGCGCAGGACCTAAATAAATTTGGTGTGGGCAAAATATGCCACAAATAAATGGATGATAAAATGAGCAAAAAAACTCCTATCCTTCTCCATCCATCATCATCATCATCATCATTTCAGCCGAAAGACGTCCATTGCTGAACATAGGCCTCTCCCAAGGCTCGCCAAACAGATTGATCCTGCACCATCCGCTTCCAACGCGTTCCTGTAACCTTAAAGGTCGTCGCTCCATCTTGTTGGAGGCCTACCCACACCGCGTCTTCCGGTCCGCGGACGCCACTCGTGAACCGTCAGTTCTACGATCGATGTGCCCCGCCCACTGCCACTTAATTGAGTCTGGCGATTCTTCGAGCTATATCGATGACTTTATTTCTTGCGAGGGTTTCATAATTTCTAATGAAATCCCGCAGAAAAACTCTGAGCTCCTCTCCGTCGCCCTCTGAGTGACCTTGAGTTTTCTTATGAGGCCCATCGTCAGCGACCACGTCTCAGTGCCATAAAACTTCCATTGCCGAGCATTTACGCATATTTTAGTAGCATTATCGTAGTGTTACTTCCTACATATACTCGCGTCATCCATACTTACTTGTCAGGCCAAGCCGACTCCGTGTACCGCGTCTCAGAGACCACTTCTTCAGTGATCCGGTCCCTCAGGAACTTCATCATGCGGTCGGTGCCGCCCCTTATCACGTCCTGCCTCACAAACGACAGCTTGTTGCCATCCATACTGATGCTCTGCAGTTGCGTCAGGAGACCAAGGTTTCTGGGCAATCTGAAATAGTTTTTTAACAATCAAGACCGGAATGTCTAGAGGTTAGTGAACCTGACTATAAAGCTAGAGGCCTCGAGTTTGACACTAGTGTCGAAGGAGTGTTTAGTGTCGTCGTGTATCCGGTTACATCATTACCATCCCATGATTATTAACAACAGAAACACAAGTCGCAAGATCTTTGATCAAACTAGATTTACCATTGGTACCTACTGTTTGTAATTTTCATAAATAGTTAACCTTGATAATCTATCAGTTGTAATCTTTTGAAAACGCCGTAATAACGCTGAATATTCACCCAGTAAATTATATTATAGTGTTTGACATTGTTATTTGAGGTTCACACTTACACACAGCCAAATCCATGGGTGCGTGCTAGATGCGTGACTCTATTAACCCTTCGGATGCCTTGTACCGAATCCATACCCAATTTAAGGCTTTCTTTTTGTATTTTTTTTTAAATCTGTATCATTGGATTTATATGAAACTGTTGAGGCTAGAATGCACGACTTTTTTTTTTTTACTTTCGGCATACAAAAGGTTAATTGGCACTAAGTGCGTTCTTTATGGACTTACACATTACTGCAATCCACAAAGCTTAATAACAATTTTACAGTCTTTTGCCGATTCCTTGGTAAAAACTAGAGTCTTGTATGAGCTATATGTATTTATTGGGCATGGCTGTGCCTCACAATATTTACTCTAACACCTTTCAAAATTATATGGCTGGTACACACTTATTAAGACTGTTGTTGCTAAGATCAAGCCTCTTCAACTTCTGCAGCAGAGACACATTCTCCGGAAGTACCTCGAGCTTGTTGTCTCTGATATTTAATACATTCAGATGTTGCATATGTTCACAGAACTCTTCAGTAATTTCCTAGAAATATAAATACAGGTGAGTTTTATTGAAACTGAAATCTGTGTAATTTATTTCAGTTACTTATTAAGTATAATTTTGAAACCACTTTGTAACCACTGAAAATATATTGCTGGTTAGATTACCAATGGTAACAGATGGGGGAAATGGCAATAGGGGAAGATAATCTTAATTTTAAAAGATTTCTAAGTATAATCAAAACTTTACCTTAATATAGTTATTGGCCAAATAGATTTCTTTTAAAGCTATACATCCATAGAAGTCCGGCAATGTCTCAATATCATTATGGTTGGCATCCAACATTTCCATCTTTCTTAGTTCACCGAGTGCTGGCAAACTGCGTAAATTGTTATTGCTTATATTCAATTTCTTAAGGTCTGAAACAATTAGGAAAAATAATAAGGCAAAAAAAACTATATTCTCTTTTTTGGTCAGTTGTGTAAAAAACTAATAAAAAGTAAAATACAGATTAATATTAATGCTTTACCTCTTAGGTTCACTATGTCAGGCGGCAATTCTCGCAACTGGTTATGTGATAGATTGAACTCAACCAAACGAACCAGATAACCCATACCTGGAGGCAGCACTGTCAGTTCGTTATGTGACAAATCCTAAAAAAAAACATTTTTGTATCATCTTTTTTCACAAAATATATGTTTTAATAAAATAAAATCTGAACCATACCAAATATGTTAACATAACTAAATCACCAAAATCAGGCTGTATTTTCTCGAGCTGGTTGTGGCTAATACTGAGCCACCTCAGTTCTGCCAAATGGTAGAATTCAATTGGCAGAGCAGTCAGTTTGTTGCGATCTAAGCTGAGACTGGACAGGTACTTCAGCTCACCAATTTCAGGTGGAAGTTTTGTCAAAGCATTGTCATGGAGCTGAAAATATTACATTTATGTAAGTTTACTCTGAAAATGGTCAATCAATCTATAGATATTTAAATTTTATTGTTTTGTAATTTGCACTCCTAGAGAAAGTCTATTAACTCATAATAATCTACCACTTTAATTTAGATTTAATTGAGTTTTTGGATGGTCTAAATTAAAATGATGGATTATCTAGGATTGTGATATTTATTAGTTGTCAACTTACCATTGTATGTAATTTAAATTTTAAAAGCAAACAACAACAAAATATTTAAGACAGTTATGTACCTTCAATGTGACAAGAGACTGCAAGTATTTGACATCACATGGAATTATAGAAATGGCATTAGAGCTGAGGTCTAGCGACTTGAGAGGCTCGGAGTTCCACCAGTTGTTTTGGCCAGCCCTACCAAAATCCACTTCCTTTGATTCATCTAATACTAGCTCATCAATTTTCCACACATTGTCAGGTACTGAAATAAAATCTGATTTAAAAATTTCTCTCAAATGAAATTAGTAATACTTTTATGTAATCAAAGAAATCATGTATGAAATTAAGCTATTAGAATGCACATTACATAAAATCTTAACTAACAACAGCAGCTATTTCACACTATCACATAAATTTCGCACCTTAGTTAACATTCAAATGCGCAATAAGGAAGTCATAATAGGTAGCTCATCGTCAAGGAAACCGGGCTTACCTGACCCCAGGCCGCGATTGCAGAGACTCAGTTGTCCGGAACGCTTGGCAGATTTAATCAGAGCTTTAGATAATACACCTTCATCGGCCTTTTTATCTTGAAGATGGAAAACGGGATTACAAACTTTTATTCTAGATTTCGTATGGGGTCTACTAGACATGTTCACAAAACTGCAACTTTTTTACATAAACCGACACTGGTAACTGAAGTAAAGTAAACTACTCTTTTCTACACAATTTACAGCTATGAATGCCTAGTAACTTATTGACTTAATTTAAATTAATTAAAGTATTATTTTGTTCGAGCCTCGAAAGAAGATGGGCGACTAAATGTCAAAACAATGATGATATTCGTTGGGATGTTTTTACAATTTTTTTAACCAAAAGCACGCGACAAAAATATAATTACAGGGTATTTAGTTATTTTGTTTTTAATATTGTATTGTTTTCAAATTAATTTTTGATAACTAGTATTATACTACTAAGCCAGAAAGGTCACGTCTAAAAAAATTTATCGCAAACGCCATCAAAAACTTGCATCATAAACGTGTCGCTTTACGAGTTGTTTAGCAAAACTCCCCTTTCGTGTCAATATCAGTGTTACCAGTGTAGCATAAAAAATAATAACCGATTAAAAAATACATCATATTCAATTATCATATTAAAACATGATTCGATTTGGGAATGATGATGGAAAATGAGCTTTTGATGTAGGTAAATAGTTACAGAGAGGACGTAACTATGGAGGGGAGGGTTAAAAGCACTTGCTACATACTTTACTATTTTGACCATTATCATTTTAATTTTGTCTTTTCAAAATCACACAGGTGGGTCATGGTATGGGTGTGGACATGGCAAAAGTTAATAGTCTAGTCTGTAGCCAATATTTTATAGACGAGTCTACATCTACGTGTGGAACGCCTGGGGGGCTACTCCGAAATTCGAAAATCGATTTTCGTATCGTACCGTCTCGCTCGCTCTCGTATTAAATACTATTAGCGTGAGCGGGGCGACACGAAACGAAGTTCGAATTACGCACTTCGTAGTATAAGGCCAGAGGCGCTACCACGAAATTCGAAAATCGAAGTTCGTATCGCATTATCCCTCTCACTCTCGTGTCAAATCATATTAGCGTGAGCGGGACGGCACGAAACGAAGTTCGAATTATACACTTCGTGGTAGGGCCTCTGGCCAACTTTGGGTTAATTTAAATAAATTTTAAGTTTGCTGACTCGGTCCGGTTTCACTCCGCTTTTTAGGTATGTTCGGCCGGCGCTCCTCCCTGGGAGGGGAGGAGTATGGCAGTAGGTTAGGTTGTCGCTTTTCCTTCAGTTCGCACGCTAGCCGCGTCGTGCGTAATTAAGCATCTTTTTTCTGTGATTTTTGCAACAAACAATGACTTCGAAACGATCTCCGTATAAAAGATACTGTTGCGTTTAAAGGTAGTTTACTGATTTAATACACAGTGTTATCTTTCTTGATTTATATACTTACCAAATATCGGCGAGTGGGAACCCTGTGCCCTTGGTTTAGATCAGCAGTGCCCAACGGAATATGATCGCTCGCATCACACGATAAGTTTCAATTTCGCGTACAAGCAGTAAGAGTAAGCAAGTTTTTATACCTAAAGTTGACTTTTGTTCGAGAGTGATCCTTCTGTGCATACGTTAATTATTACTCATTCTGTGATTCGGCGTCGCTAATTTTGTGTCCACAGGAGAGACAACTTTTGTTTCTTACGCTGTGTATGACTGCTGTGTATCATGTTTTATTAAGTGTATGCTTAGTCACAAACACTTAGTCAGGTTGGTGATTCTAAATACCCATATTACCTAACAATCGTTTATTGATGCAAAAAATTACCTCCGACTCCTCCTAAAGATCTTGGTGTCTGTAAATTTTCATTTGGCATCATGATCAAAATTTTAGCTCATCGAAATAAATATCACTGGTACTTATCCCTAAGATTAATTATCACAGGAATTTATAATGTCCCACACATCTATATAAATGACTATGTATGAACATAAGCCATGAACGCGCGAAACTAGAGAAAGAAAAACTAAACAATAAGATTTTTATGAACTCGCTTGTAAAATTGATTTGACCATTTGACCTGACATTGATGATGTTTGTTTCTTTATGGCATACCATTGTTTCTATCTATGTAGGTATAGATCAAAGTGTTAAAACTCATTTCTTTAAAATTTCGCGCTTTGACACGATCACATAGAGTACTTATATAGAAAACGGTTGCAAATATACCTACTAAAATTTACATAAAAAATAAAATAAATAAAAATAAAATAAGCCTTTATTGCTGTTAGTTTTAAATTTGTTTGACAAATAATAATAATAAAAAAGTTGAATAATAGAGGTAATAAAATAACTTAAACTAATTTGTAATCACTACATTCGTTTGTACTCCCCTCTTCACAGCTTGTCTTTCGACAAAGGCCTCCTCTAAGATTTTCCGTTCATTTCTGTCTTTTGCTATACATAGCCATTTTGGACCCGCTACTTTCTTCAAATCGTCCTCCCATCGTTTTGTTTGTCTTCCCTTGCTTCTCTTACTGTCCCTGGGGTACCATTCGGTTATTATTCTGGTCCATTTTTCTATCTTTTCTCTCAGCATGTGTCCCGCCCATTGCCATTTTAATTTTCTGCAGACTGATTGTGCTTTTCCGAACTTGGTCTTATCTTTTATTCTTTTTAATTGTATTTTATCTCTTCGCCTTACTCCCAATACGCTTCTTTCTATTCCATTTTGACAGATATTAATTTTATTTTGTTGTTGTTCTGTTAAGGCCCAAGTTTGGCAAGCGTATGTCAGGCATGGCAGGATGCAAGCATTGAAGACTTTTCGCTTCTCTGACATTGGTATCTCTTTATTTTTCATTATTTCACTTAATGACCAGAATCTCTTCCAAGTGTTAGCTATTCTCCTTTCAATTTCTTTCTGCATGCTTTCTGTTGGTGATATTAATTGCCCTAGATAAATGTACTCATTTACGTATTCTAATTCTTGGTTATTAATTGTAATAGCTTCTTTTAGTGGAGAATTGGTCATTATTTTTGTCTTTGTTGTATTCATTGAGAGACCTGCGTTTGCACTTTCATCTGACAGTTGTTGCAACATTATTTCCAAGGTCTTCGGACATTCTGCAAAAAGTATTAAATCGTCTGCAAATCTCAAGTGACTTAATTTCTCTCCGTTTATATTCAGTCCGAAATTTTCCCAACTCAGTCTCCTAAAAATCATCTCTAATACAGCTGAAAATATCTTCGGTGAAATAGGGTCCCCTTGACGGACACCTCTTTCAATTGGGAACTCATCTCCTGTTCTTTCCAGTTTTATTTGTGCTGTACTCTTCTCGTAAACTATTTTTAATAGGCGTATGTACTTTCTATGGACTCCCTGTTGCTCTAATGATTCCCATATATAGTGGTGTTCCAAGGAATCAAACGCTTTATTGAAGTCTACAAAACCCAGATAATATATTTTATTGTATTCTTTGTATTTTTGTAGTATTTGCCGTAGGGCGTGAATGTGGTCTATAGTCGAAAAGTTTCTTCTAAATCCAGCTTGCTCCTTCGGCTGATTTTCGTCTAGTGTGTTAGTTAATCTAAAAAGGAGTATTTTTGAAAACATTTTATATATATTAGACATTGAACTTATCGGCCTGTAATTGCCGATATCTCCTTTGTCTCCTTTTTTGTGTATTAAGAAAATAATTGACTTTGTCCAATCTTCTGGAATAATTTCTGTTTTAATTATTGCGTTGAATAAATCGGTTAACTTGGGGACAATCACTGGCATTGATATTCGAAGAAGTTCGTTAGTTATATGGTCGGGACCGGGCGCTTTTCCTAATTTCTGCGTCATAATAGCTCTTTCTGTTTCTTCATTTAAAATAAGTGGTATAGGTTCAGAATCTTGCGTATCGTCATTCACAGTTGTAGTGAGTTTATCACTTTTGCTTTGGTACAAGTTCTTATAATATTCTGTAGCAATATTTAGTATTTCAATTCTTTTTCTAGTACATTTTCCCTGTCCATTCCTCATATTTAGCAACCAATTTTTCTTTAACTCTAATTCTTTGAATGCTTTCTTTACTCCACCTGTTTTCTTGATATGATATTGGAAAGTGTTTAACCTTTTTTGCTTTCTGTCTTTCCTACATAGCGTAAATTAAATATACGGATCACTCACGTCTTAAAACGAGTTTAACTCGACATGTTACTCACACACACATACGTGAAACATGTTGAGTTAAACTCGTTTTAAGACGTGAGTGATCCGTACATTTTCACTATGAGTGAGACTCACGGTAGTTTCATGTTTAAAATTTTTATCATGAAACTGTTGCGACGTTCAAGCATTTTACGTCAATATACTATTAAAGATTATTTAAAAGCGAAAAAGTTTTTCGGGTGCGCCGGTGGGATTCGAACCCACGTCTCCTGGGTATGTGCTCCAACGTGTGTTCTACCAATTGAACCACGTCGCATCCAACCGACTCCCCCGAAATTCTTAATCGCTTACATACACCAACAGTGGCGTGTGGTAACATCCATCGCAACTATTAGAAGCTACGACTCCTACTTTCCAAATTACATTGGAAATGCGTAAGAAATGATGTACCACATCTATTTATTCAAATATTATTTATTTTATTAGCAGTACGGCTGCTCACCGAATCTAAGATTATTTAAAAGCGAAAAAATTTTTCGCTTTTAAATAATCTTAGATTCGGTGAGCAGCCGTACTGCTAATAAAATAAATAATATTTGAATATACTATTACGTCATAACTTCATAAGTACTTCTAGAGAATCTAAATCATTTGCTAATCTGTACATGCTACTTGTGATCTATCCTTATTCCTTAGCCATAAATGAAGGGGAACACGGAAAGGGAAAAAACATGTCGTGATGACTATTGGGACGTTCTACTTAAGGCGAGGTTCTTGAAGCGCGCCACGTTAATTTACACCCCGCACCCCGCCCGCGCAAAAGCTACGATCGCCGCGCGCGCCGTGAACTCGCCGCCGGAGGTCACGCTCAAAGAGTATTGTAATGTTATATGAACAAGAGTGGCAACTCTATGGTCAAATATGCATGTATGAAGGTGCTGCTGCCCTACGTCCTGGTGAAGAACTAATGTGACGTATCTATAGATGTATACCTATCTATATGTATATGTTGGTAGTGATGTACAGCTATAATTACGCGTAATTTTAATTGATAGGCTAATTGCCACTATTCGTATTTTAGCCGTCTAATTCAAATCAGCATATACGAAGTATAAGCGGCTAAACCCGATTTGCACTATACGGCTAAAATACGAACATTGGCAAGTGGCCTATCAATTAAAGTCCTTGACCGTACAATTTGGTACGCCATGGCCATGGCCGATGAATGACAACTGACAAGTTTGACAAGTCAACCAAGATGGCCGCTAATTTAGTTCTTTAACAAACAACCAGAGATCGCTGTAGTCGCATGAAAAGTGTGATATATATAAGTGTGCCCCCCCTGGTCACGCTTGCCAGCAACAGTGTAATATAATTTACAGTAGTGTAAGTTGCGACCGAGACCAAGATCACGCTGTAATTTAAATGTTTAGATGCAATTACTTAGATTACTTTTGTGTTATAAATGTAAAATATGAAACTTTTTGGAAGTGGATACTTCTTTGTCCGCAGCTTGTACAGTTCCAGAATTTCAGTTAGATACAAAACTAAACTATTAGTACAGGATCCTTCCATAAGACGACCTTCACCGAGTTGGTTAATGGATGAAAAGTATTTTATGTTAAATTGAATATGTTAATAAATATATTGCAAGTGGGTTGACTAAGAAATTTCAGTCCAGAATATGATTACTAGCTTTTGCCCGCGACTTCGTACGCGAAGACAATAACGTTAGTTGTTTGGATGAAATTTGGCACACATGGATTAACACATAGGATAATGCCAGGAAAATGCAAAGTTCCCGTGGAATATGAATAAGTGAATTCTATAGCTGCTAACCGTGGTGGCCTAGTGGTTTGACCTATGGACTCTTTAGCAGAAGGTCGTGGGTTTGAGCCCGGGCTTGCACGTCTGAGTTTTTTCGAATTCATGTGCTATTTTACGTTTGAAGTTCTGCCCAAGTCCTCTCGTTCTGGGAGGAGGTCTGTGCCTGATTGAAACAGGCTTTTTTATCCCGAGAAAGCGCAAAGTAAAGTTCCCGCGGGATAGAAATCACTTTTTTGACCTATTTTGAAAAAAATCAGAGACAATGTAGCTTTTTATTAGTGAAATCATTTTAATAATCAGCCCCTATATTCAATTCACTTATTTCTATCCCTTAGGAATTTTGTATTTTCCCGTAGAAAAGTAGCCTATGCCATTCAAATCAGCCCCAAATTTGGATTGACTTACTTCTATCCCGCGGGAATTTCGCATTTTCCCTAAGAAGAGTAGTCTATATGAATCAGGAATAGTGCAGCTTTCCATTGGTGAAAGAATTTTAAAAATCAGCCCCGATGAAAAATTCAGTTTTTTCTATCCCGTGGGAATTTTACATTTTCCCGATGAAAAAGTAGCCTGTCAATTGGGGATATTCATATGAAAGTTTTTTTAGAACCAGTGCCGAAGTTGAATTTACTTATTTCTATCCCACGGGAATTTTGTATTTTCCCCGGTAAAAGTACCCTATATCAATCAGGGATACTGTAGCTTACTATTGGTGAAAGAATATAATCAGCCCCGAATTTGAATTCACTTATTTCTATCCCGCGGGAATTTTGCATTTTCCCGAAGAAGAGTAGTCTATACTATACCAATCCGGAATGGTGTAGCTTTTAATTGGTGAATGAATTTTTAAAGTTAGCTCCGAGGTTGATTTAAAAATTTTCTATCTCGTGGGAATTTTGTATTTTCCCGAGTAAAAAGTAGCTTTAGTCAATCGGGGATAGTCATACCACATAATATGTAAGAATTTTTAAAATCAGCCTCGAAATTGAATTAATTTATTTCTATCCTGTGGGAATTTTGCATTTTCCCGGATAAAAAGTAACCTATGTTAATCAAGGCTAGTGTAGCTTTCTAATTCTGAAAGGATTTTAAAAATCGGCTCAATAGTTTCAGAGATTCCGCTACAAACAAATAAACAAAGAAACCTTAGATATTTCCCTAACCCGTGGGAATTTTGAAAAATCCTTCCTTAGTGCACCTCTACAATACTGAAGGTACATGTGTGCCAAATTTCAAGTCTCTAGCCCCAGTAGTTTAGGCTGTGCGTTGTCTGTCAGTCAGTCAGTCAGTCAGTCACGGTACTGTTTTATAGGTATAGATGATTTTTAATCGGTGATCAGGAACCAATTTTTCTAGATCAGTATTCGATGGCGACCTCGTTTAAGTCGCAGTTT
Source organism: Archips crataeganus (assembly GCA_947859365.1). Classification (NCBI taxonomy): domain Eukaryota; kingdom Metazoa; phylum Arthropoda; class Insecta; order Lepidoptera; family Tortricidae; genus Archips; species Archips crataeganus. The sequence goes on from OX402053.1 coordinate 16,783,697, forward strand.
AAGAAGCACTCTATGCCCGTACTGTTTTTCTTTGTACACTGTGTACTGTGTATAGTTGCGTGGATGGGCGTTTCTTTTTGTGTGTGGCGGTTACATTGAATAGTGGTAAATAACAGAAATAAATGATGATACTACTACCCACATCAAGGATATTTAGTCGTAATGTGGAGCGCTTCAAAAATTGGCAAGCGTCCGACCTCCAACACGTTCCGCTCGGGACTGAGCGGCGGGCTGGCAGCGGGGAGCCAGTAAATCGTGCCGTGAACTTCGTTAATATTGGGTTAAAAATTATATGTTTTACATAATTAACAAAATTAAACCCGACGGACATTACATCATTACTGATGTTTATTTTGATGTAACTTTCAATACATCAAGTAGTATAATATTGAAATGAAATGAGTTTAAAGGTACAAAATAGGGGTATGTTTGGATTTTTTTTCTATCGAGCGAAGTTTGTCCAATTATGTAACGAGTGCCCGACGTACTTACAGAAAGGTCTCAAAAGCAACATATATTTTTTTCACGTGTTTAATCATTACCGTTTCTAGATAAAATTAAATTAAAAATTACGTTTTTCAGAGGTACCTCGCCTAGGGCGTTTTGCTTTAAAGGACATTCTGATTTCATGGCGTTTCGGTTTCGGGACGTTTTGCTAAAAGGGCGACCTGTTAATAGAACGATTTGCTTTTGGTTATTTTTGCTTTCAGTTTATTGTGCTAATAATGCAATGTCCCATGACAATTTGCTTTTAGGCCGTTTCGATACGAAGGGGTTCTTCCTTCCGTGTACCTTTCAAATGCAAAATCAAAAACAAGATCCGTATAATTATTTAATCAAAGAGCAGATACTTAAATATCACAATTCCATAAAGTGACCCAGGGGTAACTAATAGCCGCGCAGCATTAGCAGCGCGTCGCCGATCTCTGGCGTCGTCGCCGCGGGCCACGGTCGTGAGCGTGCGCAGTTCCAGCGTCTCCTGCGCCGGGTCACGCGCACGCACGGCGCTCTCCTCATTGCTCCGCCAGTACAGCGTCGCGAGAGTCGCCAGGCACTGCAACAAATCAAAATCTCATCTCTTTTTCTCTCTCTCATTATGCCTACACTTTCTGCCCCTAAGAGAACACATGCCCTATATAAAAAAAGGTTTACCCCACGGCTTCACTCGCGTGTCGTGATTAAAAATTGGCTATCTCGTGGGAATTACGAAAAATCCTGTTTTACTTACACCTTTATGATCATCAAGGGACATGTGTGACAAAATTTAAGTGACTAGCTCAGTGTTACTCTTTTGTAGGTATAGATTTACTGTGTAAGGTGCTGAGTCGACAGTTACTAAGTCACAATTTATTCGCTCCCTGTCCCTGCTGTGGTGTTATCTACAAAACCCTCGTCCATTAAACCCTGCAGTCTGCAGTCAACAGACAATCATAACATAATATAACTTGGCCCGTTCACTCATAGACGAAATTAAGTAAAGGGCATTCGTTACGTAAAATCCAATACTAAAATACTTACCTTCTCTTACAATTAGCAGCGGTGCTAAAGCATGTATAAAGTAAAGTATGCCTAACTAGCTTAAAAGTTCTCCTTGCTTGATAGCAAACTTAAACTTTATAATATATGTAGGTACCTAAGTCATTTCACTCACAACACTATAAGTAGTTCGCCTAAGGGTTGAACAAAAGTTACGCTTTAGTTAGCAGAGTAACTGATCTTAACTCATCACCATACCATCTATCTGGCTTGCACTGTCCAAATCCGACTAAGTATCAACCATGATTACGCTTTCCTCCTCTGGCCCACAATGCACGGTCTTACCTTAACTTTCAATACATTATTTTTAAAGTGTTCTTCCGTAACCCGGAAGTCGAACGTCTGCATTGCAACCTACAAACCACGGTCGACGGCCGTGGGCAGGATGGGCTCCGGGCCATATTACCTATCTTCCTGGTTTGGTTTGCAGTCGCGACGCCACTTGAATCAGTTTTCATGCTAAATGTATGGAAGCGTCGCGATCCAAGGCAGACAGAAGAGACGGTACGGCGATGCGGCCTACGAACAAACGACGCCGACTGCGACGCACCCCCGTCCTAGTCTCTTCTGTGTGGCTTGCGCCTTACCTTAACTTTCAATCCATTGTTTTTAAAGTGTTCTTCCGTAACCCGGAAGTCGAGCGTCAGTTTGGCGACCTCCAAGCCGTGGTCGGCGGCGGCAGAGGCGGCGACGGCGGCTGGCGGCGCGGGCTCGCCGTTGACGTACCACGCGAGCCGCGCGGCGGGCCGCGACGCGCCGGACACGCAGGACGCGCGCACGCGCTCTCCCGCGCGGTAGCGGGAACGGAACCCCGATAGGGTTGGACCGCTCTCAGGGAGGACTGAAACGAGAACGTAGGTTTAGTTCCTGACCAGGAAGGCTAAAATAACTATAAATTAAACGTATGTTTGAACATAACGTAAATGCCCATTGTGTGTCTAAGATCCCTTCCGCACAAAAGAGCTGATAACTTTGGAACGGCTGAACCGATTTTGATGTAACATATCTAAGAACGATTGTTAAGAAATCTGATTTTTAATAAAAAAAACCGCATTCAAATCGGTTCACTCGTTTAAGAGCTATGATGCCACAGACAGACAGACAGACATACATTCTATTCTTACGACTGTGTATGTTTGAAACTCTGAATCCACAATGCCTTCTACAGGATTGTGATGTTAGGTATCATCAGTATCATACATAATAATTGATAGGTGTCAGGGTAGGAAATTCGGACTGGAGCATCATCTCATCATCATCATCCCAACCTATATACGTCCCACTGCAGGGCACAGGCCTCCTCTCAGAATGAGAGGGCTTAGGTCGTAGTTCCCACGCGGACTCAGTGCGGAATGGGAATTCCACACACACCATTGAATTAAATTAAAGTCTGAATGATCAATATGTGTTACAAATATTTCTGCAATACCTAAATATACAGTACAAAATAAAATTGGCCACATACTCGTAATGTTATACACGTTATACACCGTACATTTAAATTGGAGCAGTAGAACACACAAGTTTCAGCGTAAACTTTGTACAGTCATTGTAGATTATGTCGCCTTGTTTTTTCGCCGCTCCCGCCTGGCATTATGCCGGTAAAATATTAAGATTCATCCCCACCCTAGTATCATCTGGGACACTCACTTTATAAACTTTCTTCTCGTCTGGCCCGTGAAAGATGCTATCTCGGTAATTTAATTCTTTAACATCTAGAAACAAAGTTACGAGCGGAGTTTCCATTCACGGAAAAGTTACGCAAGATTACAGATTAAATAACTTGCCCTCATTTTTTCTTTATTTTTTGTTTTTTCTTTATTTTACACACACGTAACGTATTTTACTTTTCCGCCTTTAGTTAAACTTTTATGTTGTTGCGACAACGTGCTTGCCACGTAAAAGCAATGTAGAGAGAAAACCGGGCCCAACGTCTCATATTACAGTCACTTTTACAGTCAAGTGTAAGATTTGATTAGACTAATAAACTAGGAGGTCATGATAAATTGACATGATAAAGAGAAACCCTGATGCCAACTATGTCGATCTACTTGCGTGGCCACTTAGCATATGTATAAGGGATGCAGCAACCTCGGTCCCAGACACCTCACTGACGATTGTCATATCGGGGTAAGTAATCAAATCAAACATGGTGGGGAACAACGGCTACTCTCAAATACACATAGCAGCGGTAGCGTCTGCACCGGGCCCAACAGCACGTTATGCTGTTTTTCTAGTCGCACATAAGGGTTACAGTTGTCTAAGTCCCAGCAACAACTTACCGACGACGACCATGTCGGCGTGGTCAGACACGGTGGGAAACAGCGGCCGCTCGCCAGACACCTCGCAGCGGTAGCGGCCGGCCGTCGCTTCCTGTGCCGGGCCAAGCGTCACATTGGACCCGTCGAAGTCGGACGCCTATAAAAAGGGTCGTAGTCACCAGTTGCGGATCCAGAAAGAGAACTAAGGGCTCAAGTGACCCCAAAGCATCTGAGTTCTTCTGTAATGTTGTGTGCTGTTTTTAGTGTTGACTCAGCTATAATCTACCCTCGGTCTCGCCACAGCTACGCGCGACCGGCGGCGTGGCGAGCTATTTCTCTGTTCAATGCGGGGCTGACACACTCGCCGCACTGTGGTTACCGCGCAGCACACGCAATGAACAGAGAAAATGCACGCCGCCCCGCCGATCGCGCGAAGTCGTGGCCTAACCGTTAATGCCGGAAGCCCCACCCAAACAACAATCCCGGATCTGCCACTGCTAGTCACTATACTACATAATACCTCTTAAAAAGCTGTTTTGTATGACAGTAACATAATATGTAAATAGTGCTGATCTTCTGGTCTCATCTACCTACTTAAAGATCTTAAACATCATAAATTAAATAGTTATGTACGTAACTTTGTAAAATCATCTAGCACACAGAAGCTGCAGTGCCAACTTACAAGATAGATTAAAATTGTAAGACTCTCAAGTAGAAACGTGATTTGACTAGCGAAAACAAAAGGGAGCTTGATTTAGTAGCGTTGGTGGAGAAAAGTTACAGATACGTTATAGAGTATAGAATGATTAGAAGTGACCCGAGACTAATACAATTATACCTACGAATGTATCTGACTTAAACAAATAGCCTAATAGCCTTCGTATGCACTTCAGCGGGTCTTATCCTTTGTTAACACAATAAAAAAGAGTTTTTTTTGACACAGTCAGCAGCAAAATTGAATGAATGGCTGTGGAGTATGAAATGATCTACACATCGCGCTCCTAGATCATGAGTGTATCAAATCAAAATTATTCACCATTTAAATTAAGACTTAATTGAGTTTCTGGAAGATCCAAATTAAAATGGTGGATGATTTTGAGTTGCTACACCCTCGATCCAGTGGTGCGACATCCTCTTAATAACTTGGCAGTAGAGTCGTGTGAAGTTCATTTTATGTTTTTCCTACTCCTGTACTTTTATCTGGTTTTTACATGGTCGCGAACAAATATATAAGAACATAGATAATATGACTTCAGAAAGTCTATACTTAATCTATTCGCCATAACAGCACTTGTGTCGTAATGTCGTTATTACGATACACCTAGCTGCCACATAATATTAAATGTAGGGTACACTCAACACTAAAGCCCAGTTTAGACCTGCTGAGTTGAGTAGAGTAGGGTACAGTCGGGTACAGTAGGGTAAAATAGGGTACAGTAGGGTACAGTCGGGTACAGTCGGGTACAGTAGGGTAAAATAGGGTACAGTCGGGTACAGTCGGGTACAGTAGGGTAAAATAGGGTACAGTCGGGTACAGTGGGTAAAATAGGGTACAGTCGGGTACAGTAGGGTAGAATAGGGTACAGTTGGGTACAGTAGGGTAAAATAGGGTACAGTCGGGTACAGTCGGGTACAGTAGGGTAAAATAGGGTACAGTAGAGTACAGTCGGGTACAGTAGGGTAAAATAGGGTACAGTCGGGTACAGTAGGGTAAAATACCCTATTTTACCCTACTGTACCCTACTGTACCCGACTGTACCCGACTGTACCCTACTGTACCCTATTTCACCCGACTGTACCCTACTGTACCCTATTTCACCCGACTGTACCCTACTGTACCTGACTGTACCCGACTGTACCCTACTGTACCCTATTTTACCCTACTGTTCCCGACTGTATCCCATTTTACCCTACTGTACCCGACTGTACCCTACTGTACTCTATTTTACCCCACTGTACCCTACAGTAGGGTACAGTACAGTACAGTAGAGTCGAGTCGTAGGAAAAATATTGTATGCAACGGTGTATAATTTGGTCTTAACGGCTCGTGCCGTCTTCCATTGCGATACTCGCATTCGCTCGTATCGCAACTCACGTCACTCGCCTTTTAAGACCTCACTTATACAACAGTTGCATAAAATACTATTATAATCGTTTAATCACTTCTGCTGCTGGCAGTGGATAATAATCAACAACCAATGCTATTTTTACTTCACTCTTAAACATAATCTCTACTCTACATTAAAGTCTACATATAAAAGTTAGTGCTTTCCAACCAACACGATAATATACATATACCTACATATTGGCGGGATTTTGTGAAGGATAGAGACAGGTGGAAAGAAAAAGTGGAGGCTCGGCGGTGCGACGTCCATTATAGGATATTTAAGAAAAATTACTAGAATTAAATTGCAATCATACTTCAACATGAACCCCAGGCAGCGGGAAGCTGCGGATAGGCTCGGCGTCGCGCGGCACGTGCCTGAAGAACTCTCGCCCGTCCTTGTACCACTTGACGGAGTAGAGTGCGTCCGCGCCGAGCCGCCAGCGGCACGCCAGCTGCGCGCGCGTCCCACGCGCCACATACGCTGGCACCCGCAGTTCTAACAGCCGCAGCGCGCGCGCACACTCTGTTCACAAGTTAGTCTATGATTCAGTTTATAACATATGGTGACGAAGAAGTCAATTAATACCGGATCCGTAAGTTTGGCAAGTATTACAGCTTAGCCTCTGTTTAAGTAAATATATAGGTATTCAAACATTTTAACTGCGTCCGTAGCATTTGTTAGCGCTTGTGTGGATCCAACATGTAATATTTTAACTGTCTGTTTTACATACAGTTACCATTTTCATACAAATATTTGAAAAAAGGAACGCGTTACGCATCTTGTCCAACTATTAATAGTTTAACTGTTGTGGTTAAGATGAACGAATGACAGTATAAATAGTAAAAATGAAGGTAGATATAGCCAAGGATAAGGGTGTGCTTTCGTCGGGGCGGAGTAGAGCAGAGAAGTACAGGACATACCAACCAATAACATTATTTAAGTAAGCGTGTTCAATGTTAGGACAAACTGGGTTCCGACTGAAAAACAGCACTGAAGGGTCGCTCATCTGAGCCACTGTCAGCACTTTCCACGCCGATTCCTTTGCCGCTAATCTTTTTATTTAATAGTGGTAATAAAAGAAATACTATTTTATTTTAATGTGATTATGATTGGTCGATTCTGCATGTATCCGCTTTTCCACCTCAGTAAAAGCGCACCCAGATGAGATTCAATCAAAGTACGATCTTAATTGAGGCGAGGTCCAAAAAAATGTAGAGTTGTAAATACTAGGTCGCCAAAGTGTCCTCTATTCGTTTTGAATAACGAACGGAAAATTTACTGCCTAGGAATTCCAAGCATAATTCAAAGCTAATTTATGAAAACCATTAAGAAAAAAGCCGTGTAATTTGGTCTATCGGCAAAGTGAAACATTTCCTCGGGGACCTAATTCGGTGCAAGCAATTTGAAACAACCCTGGTCGTTAGTCCGTTGACCCGTGAACACGATTGCGTAATGTAATAAACCATTCATGTAAATTTCAGTTCAAAGATAAGAAAATAAGGAACAAAAGTCGAGCACTTAGTAAACAAGGGGTGGTACGTACAAGTGGACAGTTTAATTTATTAGCGACAACTAGGACAATGAATAAATTAAAGTTACTTGTGCATTTAGGGCGGCAGGTAATTCTGGAGTTGCGTTTATCTAGCCGGGGATGATGGGGAGACGGCGGCCACTGCGTCTCTACCTAGAGCAGCCATTCCCAAAGTGTGCTCTGCGGAGCCTTATGGCTCCGAAAAGTCTCAGTTGGGGCTTCGCGATTTAAATTTCCAAAAAGGTTCCTTCACCAAAAAAGTACCTATACTTAGTTGTTATTTTAAATCATTTATTGAATCAGGCGTTACTTTGCGGAGGTAAATATTAATGAACTGAAACAATTACAATACGGTTACTTTTAGTTTACCACTGGCAGATGGCTTGCCTTCATTTCATTTCCAACTTTAACACCATACAAATAAAGTAGCTATTACAAAATCTGCAAACGTGGATAACAGTATTCTAAAATTGGCTTTATTTATAGGTCGTTAAAGTTGAATATGAAATGAAGGCAAACCATCTGTCAGTGGTAAATTTTATGTAATTTTACTGTACAAGGTCGCGGGTGAGCAAAGTAATTGTTTCAGTTCATTATAGTTGTTATATGTATGAAATGAAAAATATAAAAAAAAAGCGCGAACCAGGGGAAATTCGAAGTTCGTATCGGGGCGCATCCCTTTCACTCTTCTGTACTCTCATTAGCTCTCTTCTGTATTAGCGTGAACGGAACGAGACGATAAGACATTCGAAAAACAAATTTCATAGTAAGTATAAGGCTAGGGCACATTCAGCATGGTGCTGCAGCAAGCTAGAGTTTTCAGTGTATGACCCTTTTACTTAAACCTACGTACCTATGTAGGTTTGTAGGTTTGCAGGCGTATGCGTAGAACTAAATCTGCCGTGACGCCATAAACTCGGAGATCAAGTTGGAATCACAATTCCCTGCATAATCCTCAAGGATATGTCTGCCAAATTTCAAGTTTCTGGCTCCAGTGGTTTAGGCGAAAGCCACACAGAAGAGACGTGGGACGGGGGCGTGTCGTACCTAGTCCGCGTCGTTTGTTCGCAGGCCGCGTCTCCGCCCTGTCTCTTCTGTCTGCTTAGGATCGCGGCGCTTCTGTACATTTAGTGCCTAGTGAACTGATACAAGGGGCGACGCGCGCGACTGCGACGCGCTCCCGTTCCACGTCTCTTCTATGTGGCTTGCGCCTTAAGGATGCGCGTTTTCTGTCAGTCAGACACAATATACTTACATACTTACTTAGATCTGACGAAACTCCGCGTGCGGTCAGATGTCATCAATATGTTTCTAACTTACTCTCGACGATACTAAAATTGTCCCATTACCATTACTTAGGTATGCAGTAATGCGATGATTACCCAAGTACTCACCGACTGCGGTTGCCAGGAGCGCAGCCGCCGTGACGAGCAGACGCACACGCATGTTCACACCGACTCCCCGAGTATTGTGCAGTTCACATCGCGTGCCATCTGTTTAGGTAGGTACATTGTTTAAAAAAATAACAAAACTACAGGGTTATTTTTAATTCACTGACATCCTCTTAACCCTGAATTCCTATCACTCAAACAAATGTTTTTTGTTTTACGACTTTTTAAAATGAAGCACTTTTTTTCCCATACAAATACACAGAGTATCGTAAAAATAAGAGGTAATCTCAAATTTTCAAAACGTTATTACACCAAAAATATTAAGTTATGACAAAAGTCGTAAAACAAAAAACATTTTGTTTAAGTGGTAGGAGTTTAGGGTTAAAAGGCTGCTAGTGAATTACAAATAACCCTGTATTATGAAAAGAGGTCCCCTTTGGCAAGGTTTCGAAAATACTGACAGCGTTCCCTCTTTGAATAGCTAAGAGCTAAGCTAATAGATGTTGACACCACCAATCAACTGACGGACTTTTTATGAGCTGTCAAAACACAATTCTCCCATAGAGTTTGAATAGCAATAGCAACTTATGTATGACGTCACTTGTTCGCCAACTCAATCAACTAACTATTTATTTGTTTTACAGCAACAAAAAATCTAATTTTGCAGTTAACCGAAGATTAATCTGGTTTTCAGGGCTAAAATAAAGCGTTTTTTTACTGGAGTCGTAACGTGTCTTCGAATTATAATAATAATAAAAAAAAATAATGGCTTCAACATCCCTATTCTTTGACCGAGGAAGCTGCCATCAGCTCTTCGGTCTCCAGTGACGTCGAGTAACCTCTTTGCTATTTCGACACCGAATGGGACAAAATAAAATCTTTACGAAACGAACAAATCAAACCATACACACACACACACACACACACACACACACACACACACACACACACACACACACACACACACACACACACACAAGTCTATACGGTTGGGGGTGATTGGTTAGCGCTCAGCGTTGGCTTAGAATGTTGACGTTGCAAGTTCTAGTCCTGTTAGACAAGTGCGTTTTAATGTTATCATTAAATTATAAAAGATTATTTCTATTTTACACAATATTTTTCTTGCTGTATTGAAGTAGGTAAGTAGGTATTAAATAGACACTTGTGTTGTGTCGTATCAGAAGTTGAAATAACTCGCATTATTCGAGAACTGGAAGGAATTGCATTGACATGACCATGAGTCTTAAATGTTAATTGATTGTCAATGTAGAAATAAGAAGAAACTGAGAGAAAGAAGCTTTGTGCAAGGATGCGTGGTCCTTCGAACCGGATATGAAATCTTTTTGCAAATACCTGTGACATTAAAGGTTATGTACACTTATCGAAAGAAATCTGACGGGACCGTGTTAGGTATGTAGCAATTTTTCAGAGGTAATAAACTCATTCCACTTATTTTTCAAGTTAAGTGCCCATTCGTTACAACTAACGCAGGTTTCTTAGCGCTGGCTTCACCTTGCCGAACCTTTGTTTCGGCAATTTCACGGTACTTAATTTAGGTTTCAGATTACGGTAAGGTTGTGTTCACACCAAATATAGCAGCCTCACTGTGACAAAAATGCGATCCCTCCTTTTTGCCAAAAATATTTATCCCAAACTGATCAATTTCCCAATTGTTTTTTTGAATATATTATTTCAGAACTACCTGTAGAACAACAGTAAGGATAGTTTATAACAATCCTGAAGTAATTAATTAAGTACAGTTTCAGGAAAAGACAGTTAGGAAAAGAATCAGTTGGCGAAAAGGCAGAGAACCGACAAAGAGCGATGAGTGAGGCCTATGAACTACTTAGGTAGAACAAATGAACTAGTTTCTTCTTTCTTTCTTTCTATACAAAAGGCAGCTGTGCATGTCATTTATTTAACTAGTCTTAGGGGCTGTTTCACCACTTTTCTTAAAGTTCGGATTAGCTTAATCATAACCTTATTTGACAGATGGAATTAAATTTTCTGTTTCACCAGTCTCGATTAGCGCTAAGTGACGGACAAACTGTTTCTTAATTTGACCATCAGATCAGGAGGCATTTAGCATTTTTATCCGTCACATAAAGTTAGTTTATTTTTTTGTGGCCATGGTTGGAGAGCCCTTCAGCCGGTTTCAGAAAAATAAATCAAAGTATTTTTTATTTTTTAAAGAAAGAGGTCATGCTAAATTGCATAAAATAATTTAAATATCAAGATTTGAATGAAAAAATGTAGGTACACTTTTAGTATGTAAAAATAAATCCAAAATTTCGTAATATATTTAATAACAAACTTTTTTTCAGTGGCTCAATCGTTTGTTCTACCTGAACTTGTATGTCGCCTTTAAAAAAAAGTTTATCTGTCAAATGGTTTGGCGCCACTTTTCGATTCGTTTTACGTGATTTTATTTTTCTTTGTTATTGTTAACAAAGTATCGTAAATAAATACTGTTTTTGGGTCAATTATAATGTTAAATATTTGTTTATGCAAAAAAAATAGATGTATTCAAAAATTATATAGTTAACCATTTCTTTTGCTTTAATAATGAGTGACTTTTTGAACGAAAGTGTGCGAACAGGAACGCGTGGTCGTGAAATGCTACGTTGCCATTCCGACTTTTTGTTAAACCCACGATTAGTTAAGTGGTACTTAGTTTGCACAGGACCGGAGTGGTGAAACTGAAAAAACACTAGCCGTCAGATTTGTCCAGTACTTAGTTTATTAATTGGTTACGTGACCAGTAGTTTGACAATAAGGTGGTGAAACACCCCCTTAGTTTAAATAAAAATTACTATTCCTGCCACCAATACCAAACCAATAAACATTTGCACGTCGGATCGTATTCTAGTCGACTGAATACAGTATTTATTCTTATTTAATATTGTTTACTGAAAACTTAGTAGTATACACCATAGATGGAGTTTCAGTAGCAAACACTGCGATAGAAAACGTCCAAAAACCCATTTGAGAGCTTCATCTTACGATCGCGTTACGTCATTCAGACTGAAGGGGCAAATGACATATAAGCCAATAGTTGGCTTATATTTTTCGGGACGTTTTCATACCGCCTAAGCTCTATCTTCTAAGACTGAAACCATGTTCTCTAAAGCTGTGATTTTGGTAACAGGTACAGCCTGACGACACAATACAAATATAATTTAATTATAGTGGCTTGAATTTATAAGAACTACAACCTTCTTCTATGTGTCTTCACCATTTCAGCCGAAAGAAGTCCACTGCTGAACATAGCCAAGGTTCGTCAAACGGACCGATCTTATACCGGTGTACTTTCGTTTGGCAAATTACGTTTCCCAAACTGATTCATTTGGCAAATGTTTCATTTCCCAAATGTTTATTTTTTCTGAAACTGTAAACTATTCAGGATATATTTCAGGACTATTTTGTAGGTTAGGTTAGGTTAGGTTAGGGTTGTTTTATAACAATCCTGAAAAGTTTACAGTTTCAGAAAAAATAAACATTTGGGAAATGAAACATTTGCCAAGTGAATCAGTTTGGGAAACGTAATTTGCGAAACATTAGTAAACCTTTGTACCCTAAGTTTGTAAGAACGCAGCCTAATACAATAAAGTAGAACCGAAATAACGTGGGTATTGGAAGGGGTTATCCAGGGTAGACGAGAAGGCATTAAATATTTACGTCGATTTTAAAACTGTCATTACCGTTTGACACGTGTATGTTGAATTATTAATGTTTTGAATCAATCGAAACAATTATTCTTCTTGTTTCCTAGAAATTAAATTCAGAGCAATTTCTTAAGCTTATGTACATACTTAGTATACACAAGTTGCCAATAATAATAAAAAAACCGGCCAAGAGCGTGTCGCACACGCACAAGGTAGGGTTCCGTAGCCATTACAAATAAATCAAGTAATATTTTTCTAAGGATTTCGTATGTGTACGGATTCATCCAAGTTTAGGTATGTTTTATACCTTAGGCTACTATTTACTCTTAAACTACAAATAATTTCCAAGCAATCTTAGCCGCTATAATTTTCCTAGTAAATTTGATATATTTACTACCATTCTGAATTTTTTCAAATTTTTCCACCTAACAGTTTAGATTTTAGAGGGGGGGGGACGCTCGATTTTAATGAAAATTTTCACTTTAAAGTTGAATATTTCGCAAACAGATCACTGAATAGAAAAATCATGTTAGCAACCCCGCAATGGTTTTAAAAGACCTACCCAACGATACCCCACACTATAGGATTAGTCGAGAAAAAAAAAATCACCCCCCCTTTACGTCTATGGGAGGTACCCTAGAAAAAAATATTTTTTTATTTTTTATTTTACCACTTTGTTGGTGTGACTGATATGTATATTCATGCCAAATTACAGCTTTCTAGTACTAACGATCTCTGAGCTTAGCCGCGGACAGACAGACAGACAGACAGACAGACGGACAGACATGGCGAAACTATAAGGGTTCCTAGTTGACTACGGAACCCTAAAAAGCATAAAATTGTCACAACCTTTTATGGCCAAAAGACTGAATTATTTTCTCAATTCAGTCTGCAACGAAGATAATTGCACAACAGATGGTTTATTCCACAGACTGTGGTCCAAAAAGTCTATACAAAAAATAACAAACACAACAAAAAACCTTTTGAATTAGGTCCAAAAAAGTGGCGACATCCACTCTCGAAGGAAATACAAATAATGGCATTTAGCTATTCCTTCAACTAATGGGCCTGTGATAGTAATTGGATTAAAATAGGCAATAGGACTTAATTTCTTCTGTCTATCAGGACATAATCTTATTGTAAGAAATATTTCAATTGAAATTACTGAAATCGACGATCAACACAACACAGTGGAAACATTGATACAAATAACACGTTTTAGAATGTTAAACTCAGTAAGTAGGCAGGTGGTGAATAGTCGTGATTGAAGTCAAGAAGATATCTGACGGAATCCTTAGAACAAAGTTCGGGAGATTATCAACAGGTGACCCGCTGGTTGATCTATTCTCTCAGTTTCATAAAAAAAGAAGATTTACTTACTTGCTTAAACTTGATTAAAGCTTGTTTATAAACGCCTTAACTACCCGGCTCGAAGGACCACAAATATTATGGAAATCAAAAAGTGTGTTTGCAATTTTTTTTTTAAGTTTTTAATCCTGAGCAAATTATAATAAAACTAGTTGTGGCCCACGATTTCGACTGGGATGGATTCGTTTATCGCTATCCCACGGGAAATTTGTAATTTTTCAGGATAAAACTACTATATTTTGAACTTGTGAACTACAACTAAGTCATCCAAGTCACCAGCCGTTTTAGCGTGATAGAGAAACACACATACGTACACAGACTATACCCACACTGTCAAACTTCGCAAATAATGTTTATAAATAATAATGTTTTAGACGACCAGATGGCCTAGTGGTTAGAGAACCTGACTACGAAGCTTGAGGTCCCGGGTTCGATTCCCGTGTCGGGGCAGATGTTTGTATGAAAAATACGAATGTTTGTTCTGGGGTCTTGGGTGTTTAATATGTATTTAAGTATGTATCTATCTATATAAGTATGTTTATCCGTTGCCTAGTACCCATAACACAAGCGTTGCTTAGCTTACTTTGGGACTGGGTCAATTGGTGTGAATTGTCCCGTGATATTTATTTATTTATTTATTTTATTTATTTTATAAATAAGACATTACAAAAAATTCGTCATTTTTTGCGATAAATAAATAAAGAAAAAAATAATTAATTAAAAGCTTAGCTTCGTTTTTAGCTCCGACTTAGGAATGTAATTTCGGTAAGTTTTTCGCTGTGTTCAAGATACCTACCAAATTTATCTACTATACTATGGCCCTACCACAAAAACCATAAACACGCCTTAGCAATGTCTAAAATAAAATACTACTTAAGTAACTTAAATTTAAATTAATCAAAAAAATTGACTCACAAATTAAAACCAAGAAATCACTTCACTCACTTTTTTAAATCAGTTCATCACTACACAAGTACAAGACTATTCAAAACGCGTATATTCACTGTAAAGTTATAATAGCAAATCTTTGTAAAGCGTGAATTTAAATGCAAAAGGCGCAGCTGGAACACGTGGTGTTAAGCCGAACGCCTCTCTCAAAGTAAACTGGACTGAGCCCCGCACGTCTTAAACTTTTAACATAACATAACTATGAAAATTATGATAGGTCCCGTCCAATATCGGTACTGAAAGCACCTCCGCAACTAAACATTCGGAAACAAACTTCAGTTAATGCCCTAATTACGATAAATATCTTCTATTTGCTACTTACGTACTTATTTGTCATTTTGCATTCACTAACAATGAAACATGAATTATTTAATATACCTAGACGCCAATAAATAATGTTCGTGAAACTAAAAACCGACCAGGTGCGAGTCGGACTCCCGCGCCGAGGTTTCCGTACAATTTTTAGGAATATCACAATATGTATACGACAATAATTTCAAGTAATATCTAGTTAGTACAATTATAAAGATCGAGTTAAAAACGCTGAAAATAAACTCTTCATTTCTTGTATGACGACCTTTACTTTAATTTTTACTTTTAATTTTAATTTTAGTACCTACTTGTTGTTATAGCGGCCACAGTTGTAATTAGTAATACATAATCGTTGAAAATGTAAAGTATCTTGCTATTACGGTTTAAGAGATAGAGCCCTGTGATTGACTGATGGACGGACTGACAGACAGGTAGTGGAGTCGCAGTAATAGGGTCCCTTTGGCACCCTTTGGGTACAGAACCCTAAAAAGCACCTATAGTAAATAAAGAAGAAGTGGGTTATAAAAAAAATGGAAACTCTAGCTTTTTGAATTTATGTGCGAAATTTCATTTGAAATTTACCAAGAGCTATAAGATGAAGGAAAATATGTATCATGCTGCGAAGTATGTAGGTACTTCTATGAAGTCCCCAATCTGAAGTGCGCCCCCTTGGATACTTTACCCGTGCTTTACCCAAACCCCCTCATTTTGTCCTAGGCCTGTGCCTACCAGTGCGACGTATATAGGCCGGAGATGATGTCAAAACATGACCAAAACCTGAACCTTCGCATACAAGGACTTCCCAATTCAATCTAGAAGCTATCTAGTAACCTCTTGTCATTTCAACAACTTTCACGTAACCAAAACGGAAGCTATTGTTTGCAGCTTAGTAGCAGGCCTGAGGGTGTGCCAGTTAGGGATACCTATATTACCTACTCAGCTCATGCATTACCATAATTGTATTCCTGCAAATTGATCATGACACTGTTGTGTAAGCGTGGCTAAACGCTGAACCCATTAAGGTAGAGCGCCATAAGTATTAGGACTATACTTACCTATAGCAACAATTACCTTCATTTACATTATTTAATCTTAATTTTTTGTCAATTTGTGGTGATTAGGACCTTGTGCAAGGTCCGTCCAGATCGCTACCACCGTCTTACTCGTGTAAGTGTACCGAAAGTAACTACTTATATAGGCTCGTCTTCATGACTGCCCTTCATGGGCATTTGTGTACGCCGTGCAGTTATCCGCGTCAGTCGGAAATTTTTCAACACTTGATGCGTAATCGATCGTGGCTAGCGAGATAATGGTTAATTAATAATAAAATAATAATTAAGGTCTATAATGTATGTAACCAATATTTTTAGTCAAGTCTACATCAGCGTGTGAGGCGCGGGCCAACTTTCGGCCCATTTAAATAAATCTTAAGTTTGCTGACTCGGACTCCCTATGTCCACAGGAGAGACTACCTACTTTTGTTTCTTATACCTGATTTACACTCTCGCCTCGTGCCTCGCCTCGTCGTCTCGCTCCGGACGCGAGCCTCAAAATCAAGGCAAATCACGAGACGAGGCGCGAGGCGCGCCTGTTCACACTCTCGTCTCGTGGCTCGTCCCGCAGTTCGTCTCGCCACTCGTACGCGAGTGTAAACCAGGTATTACAGTGTGTATGACCCTGTTGCAATCTTGTACTGTCAAGTGTAAAAATATGGGTGCACACAACTTGCTCATAAATAGTCCCATAGCTCTTATGTCGTCGAATTAAGGTATGGGTATAGGTACATATAACGATGGGAGGATTAAATAAATAAATAATAATAATAAATATTAGGGGACAATCTTACACAAATCGACCTAGTCCCAAACTAAGCAAAGCTTGTACTATGGGTACTAGACGACGATAAACATGCTTATATAGATAAATAAATACTTAAATACATAGAAACATCCATAACTCAGGAACAAATATTCGTGCTCATCACACAAATAAATGCCCTTACCGGGATTCGAACCCAGGACCTCTTGCTTCCTAGGCAGGGTCACTACCAACTAGGCTAAAGAGGTCGTTAAATCGATACTTATTTTTGCACTTGACCATACATGCATAGACGCAGAATAGTAAAGCTTGTATCTACCTACACCTCCTTACATAATTATCTCACATCTCATCTCGGCCTATATACGTCCCACTGCAGGCCACAGGCCTCCTCTCAGAATGGCTCTGGCCGCAGTCACCACGTTGGCCCAGTAGGTACGGATTAGTTAGGGCCGGCGCACAAGGGCCACACGCGAAAGCCACATAATGCCGCTACCGACCTATTTCCTGTAGTTCGCCACTCGCTACAAATCGCCGCTACTCGCTTCTTGTGGCCGGATACGACCACTAAACGCCGACACGCGTCACTCGCTCGTTAACCCACCGCTCTCTACGCTTCAGTCAAAAAAAGTGGCTACCGACCACAAGTGTCGACCACCGAGCCACCGACCACAAGTTTCGACCACCGCGCCACAAGTGGCTGAAACGCGCTTCAGCTACGTTTGTAACCGCTTCTCGCTTCAAGTGCGGCGTTTTGTGGATGTCGCGTGTGGTGTGTGCCGTGTGCTCCGACGCTTATTATATAGGAACTTCATACACACTTTTGAATTCATCATCATCATCATCATCCCAGCCTATACACGTACCACTGCAGAGCACGGGTCTCCTCTCAGAATGAGAGGGTTTGGACCGTAGTTCCCACGCGGGCCCAGTGCGAATTGGGAACTTCACACACCATTAAATTTCTCCTCAGGTGTGTGCTGGTTTCCTCACGATGTTTTCCTTTGCCGCAAAGCTCATGGTAAATTTCAAATGTAGGGCCATGGTGGCCTAGTGGTTTGAACTATGGCCTCCCATCAGAGGGTCGTGGGTTCGAGCACAGTCTAAAACCTTTTGACTTTTTCGTAATCTATATGCAAAATTACATTTGAAATTCTTCATCGTTACATAATTATCTCTCGTTTCATATCACAGCCTATTTGCGTCCCACTGTAAGGCATAGCCCAGCTTCTCTCAGAATGAGAGGTCTTGGACCATAATTTCCACGCAGCTCAGTGCGGATTGGGATCTACACACACAACCATTGAATTTCTTTGCAGGTAGATAATCTATATACCTACTTACTTTTTTATTATACGACGTAAAATATTGCAATTCAGTTACAAATGATATAATTCGCCGCTTGCTTGTACGCTGACAGGCCCTTGTTGATATGGGCATAAGGCCAGTAAGGGCACAAACAAATATGGCCGAGCACAATGCCGTATAAATTGCAGCAAATGACGAATGGTCAGAATTTGTGTGGCCGGCCGCCTGCTCGCTAATGACTCACACTTACTAAGAAGAAGCTTAATTTTCTATACATTTATTAAAGTGTGATTAAGTACCTACAATAGCGATATCCATATCCATTCTTTCCATACTACTTAATATTATGAATGCGAAAGTGTGTATGTCTGTCTGTTACCTCTTCACGCTTAAGCCGCTGAACCGATTTAGATGAAATTTGGTATGGAGATAGTTTGAGACGCTGGGAAGGACATAAGATATAAATCGTGGGATAGCCATAAATGAATTCTTTGCAGACGGAGTCGCGGGCAACAGCTACTTTTAATATTAATAACAGGCCAAGTTTGTAAGTTCCCGGATGTTCAAAATCAAAAATTGTCGCGTTACTTATTTTATATTCCTGCACCAAAGCCAAAGGCTGCCAGTCCCTTAAGAATTAGCGCTTAAGTTAAATTACTTAGTATTTAACGGGAACGCCAAGGTAGGTAACGGTAGCAAAAAATACAAGAAAGAATATTTGGCTTCTAGAAAAATACTCAATTGCTGTTATACATTTACCAGATTCTGATCTAAAATGGCCGACAAGACGAGGTTTCGTACTTACATTACATACTTACATATACACATTACTTACATACTCCATTCACTTCACAGTCGTCGCGAACTCCCTATTTAAATATACAATATACCTAAATATATGTATAACCCGCTTAGCAACTTTGATCCGTTATTTATTTAGGGATCATCAAGTTGAAGATTTACGCGCTCCTAACAGGGATAAGATACGCGACGCGTAATTAGTCCAACTTTGAATTTGGTGACCGCAGAGACTGCGCGTAAACGAGCCAATTTGTTCTGCGCCACCGCTCTTAATGACTTTTTTGGGTAAAGTTGAAATCTCGTTATTTAGTAAGTTCTTTTGCCTGTTGTTTATAAATCAGTCGTATTTTTATCTCGAATGCGTTTTTTCGCCTTACCGAAACGGTGGTGTGGATTTTAACACCAGACATGTACTCGTATACCTACATAAAAGTACAGTAGGTAGGTTATTATTAGTAAGTATATAAATATATTACTAATTTACTTGAAGCACCGGTCTCTTCGTAGGCAATCTCGGGATAAAACACCCGCGCTTCAATCTGCATGAAGTGCGGGATGCGCTACTGTCATGAACGCATTTGTCCTAGAAAAAGGTCTTCCTTTTCTTCTTCGAATTATAATGAAATTAGCGAGTTAAACTAAACCTTTGATTATTTTATAGCAAAATCACATTCTGATAATACTTATCTTTAAGTAAAACGGCCCACCATAGCCTCACCTCTACACGTTTTGCTAGAAAAGAGAAATATTCAAATTTATTCGCAGAATAGTATTTTTATCCAGAATTTAATGGGGCAGTCGTCGTAGAGCTAATGTATCGTACACCATTGTCGTCCTGTGAACTCAGGCGCGCGAAATGTCTTGACGTCCACCCGCCGCTTTATAAAGACGTTTCGAGGAAAGCCAAGTCACAAGCCTCCTAGCAGAGCAAACGATAAGGTCAATACAACATTAAAGAAACACACACTTAAAAATTTCACTTACTCAAAGTGCTATTGATTTTAAGATGACACCAAAGCTAAGTGCGACGACGGTGGTGGCGCTGGTGCTGTTTTGTTGTGCTGTGCTGTGCATCGAAGGGGCTCGGGCGCGGTGCCGTCTGCGGCGGCACGTCCACAAAGCGATGCAGACCGACTTTACGGGACGTCGTTGCTGGGATGACGTGAAAATCCAGTCCTGCTGGGGCTACTGTCTGTCTTATGAGGTACCAAGTCTTCCCCGAGATATAACAATAACGCGTATCCATCTGTTCGGATTGTTAGATCCAACATGGTAGATGCAAGATGCAACAAGGATGCAACAGACGCTTCAAGTACACAAGTAAAAGTGTGTTACAGAAATCTGACATGAAAGTTTTTTTTATTTAAGTTTTAAAAGCCATTACATAACAGCTGTGGTAGCCTAGTGGTTCGATCTATGGCCTCTCAAGCAGTACCTCTACCATGAGTTTGCACTAGTTTACGTGACCGTACTCGCTAGCGACGGCGTAAATTATTTGTATGGAGAATTGTACAGTACCTCTACCATGAGTTTACACTAGTTGACAGTGACCGTACTCGCTAGCGACGGCGTAAATGATTTGTATGGAGAATTGTACTTCCGTAAGCGACCGCTAGAGGCGCTGTACTATTCTCCATACAAATAATTTACGCCGTCGCTAGCGAGTACGGTCACGTAAACTAGTGTAAACTCATGGTAGTGGTACAGCGCCTCTAGCGGTCACTTACGGAAGTACAATTCTCCATACAAATCATTTACGCCGTCGCTAGCGAGTACGGTCACTGTAAACTAGTGTAAACTCATGGTAGAGGTACAGAGAGTCCTAAGTTCAAGCCCGGGCTCGCACCTCCAAATTTTTAGGAATTTATGTACGAACTTAAACTTCAAATTTACTATCGTAAAACATCGTGAAGAAACCTGCACACATCTGCGAATAAATTCAATGGTCTGTGTGAAGTTAACAATTCGCACTGGGCCTGCGTGGGAACTTAGGCCCAAGTCTTCCTCAGTCTGTTGTGCTCTGCAGTGGAACGTATATACTTAGGCTGGGATGAGAAGTCTTTAAAAGGGATTTGTACCAACACTTGTAAACAGTATTAATTGGTGGTGGATTTGCATTTTGGACTAAAAAAATTGACACAATAATTCAACTGAATGATGACAAACATGACCGATTCAATCGTGCACCTCGCCACGCCCACAAACCCTCATGCCGGCATGGACGACGGCGTAGAGTGTTCTCTATACATTACTGCTGCCAGGTAGGTAAGCACCACGCGACGAGCATCTCGGCTGGGCTATGAACAGAAAAACTGGTTGCCGTGCCCAAAACCTTTGTTATTTTGCCAGATATCAGACTGGCGGTTCCCGTACAAGGAGTCTCATCACCCGGTGTGCGTGCACGGCGACCGCAAACACGCCTCTGCCAAGCTGAAGAACTGCGATCCTGGCGTCGAGCCCGGCACTGACCTCTACCACTATATCGAGGCAACCAGCTGCAAGTGTCAGGTAACAAACACAAAACAATTACTTACAACGAAACATTGCTTCGTGCCAACCAGGTTGAGCTCTTCAGAAAACTTTTGACGTGACAACGTCTAATAAATCGATGAACGCCGGCTGCATACTCGAAAAAGGATGACGCAATGTAACGTACATGTACGGGACATGTCCCGTACATGCCTACCTACAGACAGAGCAGCGAAGGCCAGTTGCAAGAGTGCGGCGAGAGCCAGTTGCAAGAGAGTTTAGGAGGGTTGAGGGGGGAGGGGGGTGGCGCGGGGGTTTCAAAGGGGGAATGAAAATTTCATTGATTTTGCCGTAGGATGCACCGTTTTCAAGATATTTGACAAAACACCGGTTCCCGTCCGATCACCGAGGTTAAGCAACGTCGGGCGCGGTCAGTACTTGGATGGGTGACCGCCTATTTCATTTTTGTTTTTTGAATGTTTTGTTATGACGTTGTCACGTTAAACTATCGTCCGTAAACCGACTTTACAGACAACCGGTTTTTATTTGCAGGTTTTATAACTAACATAAGGTTCTAGTAGAAAAAAAACCTGACTATATCTAATACATGTCATATTTTGTTTAATAAGTAGATAGATTTACCCACTACACTGCCATGATTCAGACTATCTTAACAAATCCAAATTTTCTTTTAATTCGGTACAGTCACGAGCTTTAATTTGGGACCCACTTAAGGTTGACAGTCCTGTCATATTGTATAGGAATTCAAAGGATATTTTTTCTAAATGGGTCTCAAATTAAAGCACGGCGACCGTACTTACTAGCTGTTGCCCGCGACTCCGTGTGCGAAGAAGTCGTTTAAATCGCTATACCGCGGGAACTGTGCTAGTTTCCAGGATAAAAAGTATCCTATAAAAAAACTTCGTTTAATTTAAGGTTAGAATTAACGGTCAAATTGTAACGCACACGTTTCTCGGTATTTCGAATCGAACACAAATGGACTAAAAATACCTACATGTACTTTTATTAGCGGTATTTATTATGTTTTCACTATAGAATTTAACACAATTTTAAAAGTTTCGTTGTTTTATTTAAAAACGTATGCAAATTTTACCGTTAAGTTTCAAATGTTAAAATTAAATGGAGTATAAGTATATTATTATGTTAATCCAAGTACCTCTGTGCAAAATTTCATCAGAATCCGTGAAACCGTTCTAGCGTGAAAGAGTAACAAACATCAATATAAACTTTCCCATTTCTAATATTAGTAGGATTAAACTTTAAAAGCTAAACGAAAAGTTTCGGCGGGAATGTGCCGTGTACCCTGCTGATCCGACAAAAAACATTGTTTTTTTTCTGGTAGGTAGGTTACATTACCAAAAGCATGAAAATTCTTAATTGTGTAAATTAATTTCAGGCCTGCTCGTCCGAAGACACCAGTTGCGAATGGTTGCCGCCCGATTCCAACTTGCTCGGAGGATTGGTGCTCAAAGAAGAGTTGGAGGAGGAACAGGATTAACACTCCCGACTAGAGACCCAGGCCTACACATCGGAATCCTAGCATCCCAAGTGCAAACAATGTCATTCTAAATTAAGATAAAAGTAAAAAAAAGAAATTGTTTGTTATCCGAACAGGATTTTAATTGTAGCAATAAGGCGTACAGTATTACCACTTATATAAGTTACATCGGCAATAATCGTTTGCCCAGAATAAGTAGTGCAACCTAACACCGACTGAAACCGAACGTGTATACCAATGAAATTAACACATTATTTTACCTTATGGCTTCAAATACAAGAACAACACGGACTCATGCTATCTCGCTCTTAATATAAGTACATGTGAGGTTTTTCAAACGTGAGACATCGAATTTATTGTATAAAATAACACAATAAAATATCAATAGAATCTTTACCGAATTTACTCAATCTTTGTTATGACAGCATAAACAAGCTTGGTTGCTAACCACTAGAAAACCATAGATGACAGGGCAGTACGAAACAACCAATAGTGGACAGTCGCGTGACGTACGTACGCGTGGTGTGCTATGATTGGCTGAAAATTTTTCGCGCCACATCAAAATAAGTTTTCTGCGCAGGTACATCGGCGTAACTTATATAAGTGGTAATACTGTATAGTTATTTTATTACCTACATTATATTAAATTTTTAAAACACGATAACAGGCTATATCAAAGCAAGTATAGGTACGTACCTAAATCAAAAAACCGGCCAAGTGCGAGTCGGACACGCGCACGAAGGGTTCCGTACCATTATCTAAAAAAACGGCAAAAAAATCACGTTTGTTGTATGGGAGCCCTCCTTAAATATTTGTTTTATTTTACCTAATTTAATTATTTAGTTTAAAGAGAATATATAACTAAATATTCTGTGAATATTTCAAGCGTCTACCTGTTGCCGTTATCAATATCGGGCATAAACGAGCAAAAAAAAACACGTTTGTTGTACGAGAGCTCCCCTAAATATTCATTTTATTCTGTTTTTTTAGTATTTGTTGTTAAAGCGGCAACCGAAATACATCATCTGTGAAATTTTCAACTGTCTATAGCTATTACGGTTCATGAGATACAGCCTGGTGACAGACGGACGGACAGCGAAGTCTTAGACCCTTTTTACCCTTTGGGTACGGAACCCTAAAAAAAGTTTACCCTTAGTTTACCTTTAACATTAGATTCAATTCAAGACGTTATTTGAAACTAACTGGCGCCATTAAAAAATAATTCGAAGACACGACTCCAGTAAAAAAAAGCTTTATTTTAGCCATGAAAATCAGATTAATTTTCGATTAACTGCAAAATTAGAGTTTTTGTTACTTTTAAACAAATAAATACTTAGTTAATTGAGTTGGCGAACAAGTGATGTCATAAGTTGCTATTGCCATCTTAGAGAAGATATAGGTCTATGATTGCCATTCAATTCAATGGGTGAAATGTGTTTTGACAGCTCATATTGGCGAGCAAGTGATGTCATAAGTTGCTATTGCCATTCAAACTCTATGGGTGAAATGTGTTTTGACAGCTCATAAAAAGTACGACACTTGATTGGTGTTGTCAACCATTTGTCAACATCCCTAAACTATCAGTACTTAAATTGAAATTGCAAACAATGTAAACAAACCTTGTATTTAAAATGACTTTAATTTCCATTTTCCCTCATGAAATACTGCTAATCAATACTTACCACAACACTATCATAAACCATTAAAATAATAAACATGTGCTAGAATATGGATATTTCACTAAATGGTTTATTTACATTGTTCGCAATTTCAATTGACGGCGATTTTATTTTAGCTTATTAAGGGGGTGATCCATTGGCCTCCTTCTGGGAGGGATTGCGTCGCTCGCGGAACGGCATCTTGTCAGCGGTCTACCGAGATCTGGACAGTCCTATCTTTAGATACTGGCTTTCTACCCACCAGAACGAGAACCGAAAGTAGTTGTAGGATGACGGAAACATTATTGTTGCATTTTGGTTTAGTCTAAGTAGGAACTTAGACTAAACTAAAATGTAATTTGTAATTTGAATTTAATTTATTTAATTTTAATTTAAAATTGTAACTTTATATTATGGGTGTATGCCTTTAAATAAAACATTATTATTATGTTGGTACGGATTTCCGATCACGGGCCCATGGGGACCCGGTCATTTGAAAGGCATTCATGGGGCCAAAGCCAACATGAAGAGGCCTTTGGTACCATATAATATAAATGAGATGGGCGCAACTATGGAGGTCTATCCCCTAATACACCATGAGGATGTGCTAGCGGACAGTCCTCCACAGTTGCCAATCTATTGCCAGGTAGGAATCGACATGGAATTGGCTATGGGGTTGGGATGTTGTGGACAGGATTACCGGGCTATGGAGTGAGATAACGGACACCTACCATTTGAATATCTCATAAACTGAACTTTTGGTAGGCGGTGACTCGCCATTCACTAAATGGGCCCCTCAAACTATTGCCCACTCGGGGCAACGAGGCGGCAACATTGGTGTGAACGGCTAAGGATGGAGAGGTGTTCCTGGACTTTAAACTTCAAAATGCCAACTCGCCACTTACGGAAACACATCCATCCTTCGAGCATTAGGTTCGTGGTGTCGCTACGCACCAACAGCTCGCCACAAGCCGCCCTGCGATGATTGACTGCACTGGTGACACGACAACGCCAGCGGGCGATGAGGTCATCACATCCCTACGCCTTTTGACTGACTGCGCTGGTGACAGACACCACAACACCAGCGGGCGATGGGGTCGTCACGTCCCTACGCCTTTATTATTATTATTATTATTATTTCTTTTTGTTAACAACATCTCTCCTGCTCAGGAGGTACAATAGTGCACGGGCCTAAGCCAAGTGCTTTTTTTTGTTTTTTTTTTAACTGTTAAGCTATGGAATGGATAAAAATTTACGAACTATGCGGCATGTGTTGAGGATGACTGCTTTCTGTAGGAGTGTGTATGTGGATGGGTGTATGTCCAAGGTCCGGAGGCTTGTATGGAGGGTTTTTGGGATGACGCCTGTTGTGGAGAGGATGATCGGAACAGTCTTTACACTACGGACTTGCCACTGTGCTTTGATCTCAATCGAGAGATCTGTGTATTTGGTAGTTTTGTCTGTGTATGTGTTTATTAAGTTGTGGGTGTTGCAGATGGCGATGTCTATTAAGGTTACTAATTTGTTATGTTTATCTAATATTGTGATGTCAGGTCTATTGAAGTGTATTGTTTTGTCTGTTATAATGGTTCTGTCCCAATATATCCTGTAGTTATCGTTTTCTAGGACTGATTGTGGTTTGTATTTGTAATAGGGCAATTTCTCGGAGATAAATTTGTGCTTGAAGGCTATGTACTGGTGAATTATTGCAGCTACCTGGTCGTGTCGGTGTTTATAATCGGATTGAGCTATAGACTTGCATGCACCAGTTATATGTTGGATTGTTTCAGAGCTACTGTGGCAGTGTCTGCAATGATCTGTCGTGAGGTTTGGTCTGCGGATAATATGTTTTTGATAGTTTTTAGTATCTACTACTTGATCTTGGATTGAAATCATAAAAGCTTCGGTCTCGGGGAACAGCTCGCCACGCTGCAGCCACGCGTTCGACGCTTCCTTGTCGACATGAGGTAGCTGCAGATCATGGCGATGCCGTCCATGTAGAGCCTTTTGCTGCCACGCTGATATTTTGTCTTTAGTGTCTGTGATGCGTTCGTTGCGCTGTGGTTTCTTATCGTGGAGGTTGAGTGGAGTGAGCCGGATGTCAGCTTCTGTGACTGTTGAGTGTAACTTGGAGTGTTGTGCACGTTCGAAGAAAAAGCTTCTAAGACTTGTTATCTGCTTACTGTGCAAGTTAGGAATGTCTATGATACCTTTACCACCCTCTTTTCTTGGTAGCGTAACTCTTTGAGTGCATGACCGTGGATGGTGCTTACGGTGGGCTGTCATGGTAGTGTTGATTTTCCGCTGCAGTGTTTGCAGGTCACTCTGTGTCCAGCCGATGATTCCAAAGGAGTAAGTGAGTAAAGGTATTGCATAGGTGTTGAGTGCCTTGGTGATGTTGCGTGAGTTGAGTTGTGATCGGAGTAGTGTATTCAGTCTATGAGTAAACTTTTTAATGATTTCAGCTTTGGTCTGATTTTGATGAATTTCTCGTAATTGTTGAAACCCTAGATATCTGTATGAACTATGTTGATCTAGAGCTTCTACGACTTCACCTGTCTGTAATGTGTAATTATTTTGTTGGATAACCCCGCCTTGGACGGAAAACGTTTTGCATTTATCTATGCCAAATTCCATTTGTATGTCTTGTGAGAATGTCTGTGTGATGTCGGCTAGTTTGTAAAGTGCGTTTATGCTATTGCTGTAAAGTTTTATGTCGTCCATATACATAAGATGTGTGAGAGAGGAGTTTTGTTTAAGTGTATAGCCAGAGTTCGATCGGTTCAGCATTTTAGAGAGTGGATTTAGAGCAAGGCAGAACCAGAGAGGGCTCAAAGCGTCGCCTTGAAAAATACCTCGCTTAATTGGTATTTCTTCCGTTTCTATTGTTACAGATCTATTAATGAGTTTAAGTTTAGTTTTCCAGCCTGTCATCGTGTCATGTAGGAATCTAATAAGAGAAGGGTGTATTTTGTAATGGTGCAAGACATGGAGCAACCAGCTATGTGGCACTGAATCAAAGGCTTTTCTGTAGTCTATATACATGGTGTTAATGTCGTGTTTGTTTTTGATGGCTAGTTTCATTACAACTGTGTCAATAACTAACTGTTCCTTGCAACCTTGGCTATGTTTTCGGCATCCTTTCTGTTCTTCTGCCATAATATTGTTTTCAGCGATGTGATTATAAATGAGTTCGGAAATACATGAAGTTAAGATTTTGTATATAGTTTGTAAGCAAGTTATAGGTCGGTACTTAGCAGGGTTGTTGTGGTCAGTGTCTTTAGGAATCATGAACGTTACCCCTTCCGTAATATAGGACGGCATTGATTGTGGTGATTCAATAAAAGTATTTAAGTGATTATGTAGCTGAGGATGCAGAGTACTTAGTTTTTTGTACCAGAAGTTGTGTATTTTATCTGTCCCTGGTGATTTCCAATTGTGTGATTTTTTAATTACCTGAATAAATGTATGTATTGGGATGTGTTCAAATTGCATTTGAGGAATGTCGTTGAGAGCTTGCACATCGTCTTGTATCCATTCTGCGTTTTGCTTGTGTTCTACGGTATGCCCCCATATATTGGACCAATATTGGTGTAAATCTTCGGATGACAGGATGCAATTTGATGTAGTGTTATGTGTATTTTGTGCGTTTGATGTAAGATGTCTATAGAATTGTTTTTCGCTATTTATGAATTGGCTATTTTGTTGTTTACGTTTTGTACAGTTAATGTATCGTTTGAGTCGGCTAGAAGCTGTATTAAGTTTTTGTTTCATTGTGTCTATAAATTGTTGGTCTGTGGTATTGTCTTCTTCGTGCCGTGAGTGGATTTTATGTTTCTTTTTTATGTTCTGAATATACCAAGTCAGCCTTCCGCTTCGATTTCCCTGTATGTATTGAGTCATTCTACCTATGTCCTTTCTAAGTTGGTTGATTTTGTTTTCTAGTCTTTTTTGCCAGTGAGGTACAGTATTTTCTTTATGTGGCACGGTTTGTCCTGAGTCTTTTATTTTGGATCCATTGCATACACTCGCAGTGTACGCAGAACAGTAAACTATTGTATGTGTGGTACAGAAGTCATCGTCTGGTTTTATATAATCAGGAAGAATGTTATTATTAATGTAGTCTACTATTTGTTGCAATCGTTTAGAGGTTTTTTGTTTGGGTATATATGGGCGGGTTGTGGGATTGCTATCTCTGTATTTTTCATAAACTACTTTGAAGGTCTCAGATATCTTGGTTTCTATGGTAGAATTTTGCTGTCTATGATGTGCAGTTGAGCGTGTTATTGTACTATTGGGATCTGGAGTTTGGATATCATCGGGAAGTTGCTGTTGGTAGTCTGTATTGTATTGTGTAGTGTGTACATCGGGCGTACGATTTATTGTATTTTGAGAGCTATTGCAAGATAGTGTTTGCTGGACCTCATCTCTAATTTCTTGCAGTCTTTGTTCAGTTATATACCTATTTTTAATGATAGCTCGTCTTTGATCGGCAATACGTTGTTCTGAAACATTTGACAATTCCGGGAATTCCTCTATAATACTGTTGTGTAGCTGTGGGCGGTAGGCTGACGTGTTAGATTCAAGGTTAGTTATTTTGTTTTTCCATGTCAGTAATTATCAAATATGTGCGCCAAATGAACTTATTCATTTCTGGTGTCCACTTATTTCTCGCGCTTTTTTTGCCTGTGGTGGGCGCGGGCCTCGCGGCCAATGCCTCCCGCGCAACATCCACTGACATTGACGAATTTGATGAAAAAGATGATTCCAATTGAGTTTCAAAAGGGTGCGGTGATGAGTTGGGTGACGGGAATAAACTATGGGTAGATGAAATTGGTGATAATGAAATTGGGGTGATGTGTGCCGCCTGGGCTACGGCCTCAGGCCCTAACATCGCGCTCGTCTGTTGCGCTGTGTCGGTTCGCGGTACGTTGCTCCCCCCAGAATACGTGGAGCGGCCCGAGCTGCGCGTAACGCGGCGCTCGGGGCGGGATTCTCCAGCGTCGTCTCCTCTGCTGGTACCCGCCTGGGGTACTCTTTTTCTATTACGTCCCGCTTTCATACTTACTTACGTCACTATTGCTCCGTTAGCCATTGGTTAGTTATAAGCTAAATAAATGGCTGCCAATGTCCGCCCCTCACGTGATCACAGGTGTTCGGATCGGACGTGGAGTTAGGTTTGTGAGGGGCTTATTATTATTATTATTGGCGAGCAAAAACCGCCGGTACGCCAACGAACTTGCGAGCCAAAGGTCTAAACCACCAATGGAGCACTTAAAAGTCTGCGGACTTTAGAATTTTAAGTATGCAACAGCGAGCCAGCGAGCAAATCCGACGGTTTTTAAGTTCGCAAATGAATCACCCGCTTTAGGATATTAGTATTTTTTGTATGGCAATATTTCTATAGTACGTCCATGGCAATATTTTATCTCGCCGACCAAGAATATTAAATAAAAAACTGGATATTGCATGCCGAACATTCCTTTGAAGCCAGAAAAAATGACCTTGAATTACGTCACGCCGATCTTGCATCTCTTTCTTTAGGGTGTCCATAATTAAGCATACATTAGGAATATCTCGCGGAATTTGACGTACTTTTATACAACAGATTGATTTAGTAATTTATTAAATTCAACCAATTTCAATTCAATTCAATTTTTAGGGTTCCGTACCTCAAAAAGAAAAACGGAACCCTTATAGGATCACTTTGTTGTCCGTTCGTCCGTCTGTCAAGACCCTTTTTCTCAGGAACGCGTGGAGGTATCAAGCTGATATTTAAATCAAATACTCAAGTCTACTGTACTGTCCCTTGGAGCTGTGAAAAATCAAACTTCTAACCCAACGCAATCAAAAGATACCTACAGCCATTTGCCGCAAATTTTCGACACTCGCAAGGGATACTTCCCGTGAACTTAGAATCTTGAAATTTGGTACGAAGCAAGGTCTTATAGCACAGATAAAGGAAAAATTGCAAGCATAAATTGCAAGCAGAAAGCATAATTTTTTTTGTCTGTCTGTCTATATCAGTAACCAATCTACAATGATCCCACACTGCGCACATTTTGCTTAGGAACAGGGGTCTGCTAAGACTGGATGTTCATAGATACATATAAATTTGTACGGAACCCTCGGTGCGCAAGTCCGACTCGCACTTGGCCGGTTTTGTTATTAAATTTTTATTCAACCGTTTTATCATGAAAGTGAGCATCCATCCTCACAAACTCAAGTAAAAGGTACCAATTTTTTTGTCAGTTGTCAATATAAGGTCCATTTCTGGTTGCATTTTTATGCCACTCTGCAGTTACTCGGCCTTACTGATATCCAGCAAAAGGTTACCTTTTACCTGAGGACACTACAAATACTTACTGCAAAACATAAGGGAAGTATTTGTCAATGGAAAAAAATAATAAAATACTAGGATGTTATAACAGTTTCTTTATTTTCTACACATGTGAGAATAATATTGTTTTGTACTGAGTAGGCGTCCCGGCCTTTCTGGGTCATAGTCATAATCTTCAGGCTTAAAATGCAAGCTGCAAATTGTCAAACGCTCTACACCTTTCCCTTTATCGGTACAATCGACAGCCAATTTTGCCTCCTTCTTTCATCTTTTGGAAAACTGCAATGTAAAATATTATTCATGTTAATTGTAAAGACACAAACAATAAACATGTTATTATATACTGTGATATGAATTATGAAGATAGAAACCGTACCAAGTTGATAGATTTAGCTCCATTCAATACGAATAAATACCATGCATGAAAAGGGATTGGTCACCCTAGTTGTAAAACCACACATTCTTCAATTTTTCATTTAAGGTCATGTTTAACTCCAAATAAACAAAATATACTTCTAACTTAACATTATAAACCTATTCGTGGGGTTTTTGAATAAAAACTAACAAAGCTTAGAAGCAAAATATAGGAAAATTGATTGCCGCTAAGATTTATGAACATTTTCGTAAAATAAGTACTCACCTGTGAAGTTTTATGTCGGATTTCGGCCTCCAATTACTCCTACAATGCTTTACTATGCAATACATAGCGCATAACCCAAGTAAATCGACGAAAAACGTTTATTTAACGTAAAAATCCTCTGAAATTGGTGAATGACTTCTGACAATTCTGACGTGATTCTGACATATCGGCCATTTAGTGTTGCCATAGTACGCAGGAGGTGCATACCGGTGAAATGAGGATTTTGACTGGGTTCTTTTTTTTGTATAATACAAAGAAAACTCAGTAAATTTTATTGCAGAAAGTTTTATAAGAAAAATATAAATTTCTGTTGAAATTAGCTTAAAGTAAATTAATTAGGTGATGCTGGATAATGCGTATTTCTAAAAAAAATAAGGTTTTTTTATAAATAACCTGGCAATATATCACAGTGTTGAAAAGATATAGAACATAGGAGCAAAGGTGAATGAACCTGGCTTCAACTCATAGTTCGGCATGCAATATCCAGTTTTTTATTTAATATTCTTGTCGCCGACCGACCGACCGCCGACCGTCACCGTCGTCCCACCCAACCACAGAACCACCGCACTAAGGTAACGTCATAGCTCGGCTATTAGCTATGTGCGCGATGACAGCGCCCCTAGCGGCCACAATTATTGTGGCGTTGAGATCTGACAAACTATGGCAACTGGATTGTTCAATAACGATTTTCGTATTGTTTTTCAACGAAAATAAATGAAAATATCTAAAAATTATGTGCATAACATAACAAGTAATTTTCCTACTTAAACGGAAGAATGAATATTATAATACGACGGGATTTGAAGCGATAAAACATGAAATAAATTTCCAACCACAAACTACAAAAAGGGAAAAATTTAGTATTGGACCCATCAGCACTAAAACAAGTAAAAAAGGATTGTAATTCTTCCACGTAGTTTTATAATTTATATTCATCAAACGCAACTAATTAAAGTGTTTATTTTAATTTATTCTCAAAAACATGTACTTATTTTTTTTGAAAATTTCTCAAGGTTTTGTTAGCAACACAGAAGACAAAGTGTCATTTACGGTGTACGTCGTAGAAATGGTTGCTTGACTTAAGAAATTCGCTCTCGTCTTGAAAGTTTCCTAAATGTGTTGCGGGATTTTACGTAGTGAAAAGACGCTTTTGGATTATTGTTTATTGTGTTTGCGATTTGGACGCTATTTCTGTTTTAATTTGTGTTTATCGCGACATTCGATATGTGTTGTACATTAGGTTACAAACATAGTGGTAATGATTACTAATAACGATGGTACTGATGATAAAATTAAACAAGATTCTTATTTGTATTATGTGAAACATAAAAATAATAAAGCTTGTATGTAATACTTGTTTTTTTTTCAATTCCTACTTAGAATATACAAGTAGTATAGACATATATGGTTATACATATACATACGTATGTATATGGCATCCACAAGACACCAATTTACAGAGGGCAGCTAAGTAGTATTTAAAAAAAAAATTAAATATGGCGGCATATCAAATGGGGTGACAGATAATTGGGTTGAGTACGCTCTCTATTCCTTTTGGTATATTTATCTTACTCTATGGGCAACATCCCCATTCGACTTTATTCGACGTTTTCATTTCAGTCAGTTTCAATTCATTCACTTCACTCGTTCACGCGTCAATCCATCCTATGGGAATCCTTGAGAAATCAGAAATGTTTGAAGAAATCTCGTGTTATTGAAAGGATGACTAATATATTTATATCTAAAATAATTTGCGCTTGTGTGAGGAGTGATAACAATACATGAACTTACATTCTCTAGGAACAACAAATAGTGAATTCTTAGTAAAATCTGTTGGTTTGTTATGGGAAGTTTCAGTCATGAAATACTGTTGTGTGATTATTGTTGTGTGCATGTTTTTGATCAAGAGTTATGCTTTGAATCCCGAAAAGACCGATTCCCTATCGGTATCAAAAGGAAACACAACATCTGAACAAAAAGTGTGGAACATAAAACTTGACATCTACTTCTCGAAAACATTCCCTAGTGTGATTAAGAAGCCCCTTAAATCTGACTTGCGGCTAAGATGCGAGGCAATTATGAATTTCACACGTGTCGAAACGTACACAAAGAGCAAGGAAGGCGTCGAGACGTCTCTAAAGGAGCTTCCGCCTGACCATATCCTCCAGAGACTCATGAAGAACGTAAAAATATACTGGCGAAAAGACAATAAAAATATTGTGAACACTACTAGAGTGAAAATATTCAATAGAATGGACAAGAGTAATGGTACCATTGGCACTAATTTGAGGATAAAAGATATAGAGATGAGTGACGAAGGCAATTACACCTGTGTTATAAGACAAAGTTTTGAGAAAAATCAAACAACAATGTTAAAAGTTATTAAGGATGCTGATGAAAATTATGAAATACCAACATACCCGTCATTGCCAAGTGCTGAGATCAACAATCAGTTGGAGATGAGTATTGGAACCACAACTGACTTGCTGGCCCAGGACATCAGGTCTCAGCATGTCAATGTGACAGCAGCCCCGAAGCACCTGGAACCCATCTGCCAGGAATATGTGGGAAATGTGTGTGCTGAACATCTCAAAGGCCAATTTGTATATATTCCATATCACACAACTCAAGCATCCCAGGAAGAAAAGCTCATGACAGCAATGCAGGTAACAAAGTACTCAAATGACATAAGCACCAATTGTGAAGGTTATGCAGTACCCAGTCTCTGTTATTCAACATTTCCTATATGCAGAGATCCATTTATAACAAATGATAACTTCTTCAGGGAAGCAAAATTATTGATCACTCAGCCTGGTGAAGTTTTACCAGAGTTGAATAAAAATATCACAGCACAATTTGATTATCGTTACAACTCAACTGTTCTCAGACGTGTTTGTAAACAAGATTGTGAGATATTAGAGAATGAGTTATGTCAGACAGAGTATGCTATTGCTAAGAGGCACCCACACATAGGGCAGCAGATCACACTAGAAGAGTGCCAGGACCTGCCTGAAGATGATAAAGACTGTCTCAAAATTGGGCTTGGGGCATTGATGGTGTCAGACGATGAATGCTACTGGGAAAAAGGGTCTGGTTATTTGGGCAGAGTCCAAGTTGCTAGCAATGGGATGCCTTGCATTGAGTGGTCTAAACAGCTCCATGTGCGAGTATCAGAGCACCCCGAGCTGGCCGGCCTCCACAGCTACTGTAGGAACCCAAGTGGAGTCAAGTCACAACCATGGTGCATTGTTGACAATGAAGGCAAAACTGAAAAACAGCTATGTGATATTCCCAAATGTGCCCATAAAATTTGGATCTATATTGTTATCATTTTCCTTATGATAACATTAACCATTATAGGATTCATTGTCTGTTTATGTTACAAAAACAAAAGCAAAAACAATGCTGCTGCCATCAGAGACATAAACTTGCCAAATGCTGATAAAAATATCTATGGGAATTCTAGATTAAATTCACCAATAGAGATGAGTGAATTATTGACAAACCAAAATTTGAATAATCAGCCCCACCTGACCAGGCCCTCCAGGGGCAATGGGATTTTACGGATACCGCAGTACTCTCTTTCTCAGATAAAGTTTTTAGAAGAATTGGGTGAAGGTGCATTCGGAAAGGTCTACAAAGGGGCTCTGAAAAAAAATGGAGAGACTCACTATGTCGCAGTTAAAGCATTAAAGGAAAACGCTTCAGCTAAGACACAGGCTGATTTTAGAAGAGAGATAGACTTGATTTCAGAACTGACGCATGATAATATTGTGTGCATAGTGGGAGTTGCGCTCAGGGAGGAGCCTCTGTGCATGCTGTTTGAGTTCATGGCGCGAGGAGACCTGCACGAGTTCCTGATGGGCCGCGCGCCGCCCTCGGGCAAGGGCCTGCCGCCCCTGCGCCTGCTCAGCATTGCACACAACATTGCCTCGGGGATGCACTACCTAGCATCGCACCATTACGTGCATAGGGACTTGGCAGCTAGAAACTGCTTAGTGTCTGATGATTTTGTTGTAAAAATATCAGATTTTGGACTATCTAGGGACATTTACAGTTCAGATTATTACAGAGTAAGTAACTGTACTTTTCCCATGTTTGAACAGCAATAAACTCATAAAACTTGTTTTCTAAATAAATATTTTTGATCTTCAGGTACAATCAAAAAGTCTGCTGCCAGTGAGGTGGATGCCTCCCGAGTCCATTCTATATGGCAAATTCACAACTGAAAGTGACATTTGGTCCTATGGAGTTGTGCTTTGGGAAATTTACAGCTATGGCTTGCAGCCATATTATGGGTAAGACTTCTATAATTCATATTAATTGCTTTTAAAAATATCAACGGAATATTGCGAGGCTATCTATGCTAGACTTGATTTTTCAATTTAGAAATGCCCACTTTCAGATTGGATGAGTTATTCTTTACTGCAGCACAGCATTGTTCAAGAAGATTGCATTTCTTTGTCTAGAATTACTCAACCATGGTATTGTAATTATTTTCTTCTGTTACTATTTTTTTTTGTTTTAATCTATAAACGCTCAAGCCAGAACAGACATTTCAAACAAGCATTATTTTGTGCAGCAGTAGGTTTTGACCAAACAATTCCATTGTCTAGGATGAGTCATGGTGTTCTGAATATTTCTCTCTACTGCAATTTTTCTGTGACATAGGTACATATAATCCCAATGTTAATATTCACAGGGGATACAACAGCAGGATCATGGAGTGTGGATGACTAGGAGTTCATGACTTTAGGCACATATCCCAATATTGCAGGTACAGCAACCAAGAAGTGATAGCGATGGTACGCGGCGGCGAACTATTGGCGGCGCCGGCAGCTTGCGCGCCTGCCATGTACGCGCTCATGCGCGACTGCTGGCGGCACGTGCCGCAGCGGAGGCCTAACTTCGAGGAGATCGTCAGCAGGTAACACAACACCTAACTTATAAAGCTACCACCACCCAGTCCAGGACTTAGCTGGTAACCCAAGTAGGCTTCGTTTGAGCAGTACAAGTGCAAAATTTTCACTCCAGTTCAGTGCCAGTTTGTCTAAACTAAAACAACTGTTCGGTCGAACATAGAGTTTCTGTAGGTTACCCATGGCATCATTTGCAAGCGAGGGTCGATTTGTATGAGACAGAAGTCTCATAGAAATGGGGTTTCATCCTTGTGCTCGGTTAACAACCCTCCTGTTTTAAGCTGGGAGCTATGTGCCAATAGCTTGCACTTTTTTTGCAAGTAGCTGGTGCATGTCTGTCAAACTTCATACAAAATAATGACTCAAGCTTACAAGCTACTAGCTCTACAATCTGCAACCTACAGGCATGTGTATTCTTGTCTTTATTCTCCACTAAAATGTTGAATCCGTGTACGCAGAATACAAGGCTGGATCCAAAGCGGCGGGTGTCCTGAAAGTGCAACCTCCGAGTCAGGCAGCAGCGAGTGTGGTCGTTCCCGCGAGCCGGCGGAACGCGCGCCGCTGTTGCCTCCGCACGCCTCCAACGGGTCCCTCGCCACCAACAGCCTCAAAAAACTCAGCGTCGCCGGCTCCAGCTCCAAGGTCGACGACTGTGCCTCTTGTGAAGGTCCCCCCCTTGTTCCGAAAAAGAAACACAGCTCCGCCTCACTTATAGACTCTGACCGGACCAAAGACACCGTCGTCAGAATACCCAACACGCAATATGGTAACGAAATATAGCTGTTGCAGATTCCTAGGTAGCTAATAGAGGATTTGATTGAGTGCCCGGGAGCGTTTCCGTGTCGTTATTAAAAATAATTGTTTGACCCCTCGTAAGCTGGAGACACGGATCCGTGCCTAATTTAGGGTATTCTTTTTGTATTTTTTTAAACTGTATCATTGGATTCATACGAAACAGTTGAGACTAGAATGCACGATTTTTTTCACTTCCCGCATACAAGGGGGTTAATAATATGATTTGAACATTTGGCGTTTGAAAAAAGCTAGCCTTGTAAAACGTTACTATATACTATATACAAGTATGTGTGAATTTAACTGCTAAAATTAAATATTTAATTCAGAGGTTCCTACTTTTTAAATAATCGTGAATGGATAAACTGCTACAGAGACGCTTCTGGTATCTCCCAAAACCCGGTCCTACTAAAACACAATTCCTCCATTTTAAGTTTAAGTTTTGACTCTTGTCAATTGTGTGGAGTTTTTTATGTTCTGCTCTGGTAGACGATTTAGGCCCCAGTTTATACTAAGCGTCCCCCAGCCAGCCCGGCTCAATGTAAATAAACAAACAAACCAATTTATGGTGTGTTGTATTTACACTGTCCAAACAAGTTCAATAATAAAATTGTTACAGTCCAAAAGAGTTGCATGTATAGATTTAAAGTATTGACTGACTGATTGCTGATTCGTAATATCTGTTTATCGAAATTTAGACATTTTAAGAGTTGTATAGAATGTAGGTAAACTACGAAATATTCATCGTGAAGGTATCAATATTCAAAAAAAAACAAATTTCTATTGCATTTTTAGACAACCTGATAATTTATTCTTAGTTCCTGATATTTTAAGTATTTCTTTGAAGGGTGATATTTGCACTTGTGGTAGCTTAATACTGACTGGTAGATAATAATTTATTATTTTATTTATATTATAATATTTGTAACGACAGGCTGATTTTGCAAATTGCTAACCACGAAAAAGCCGCTGACAAGCGTCTTCAATCAATTGCATAGGAATGCTATGTTTGTTATTTAATTGTGTCGTGACAGTAAAGACGCAAATTATAGAAGCAGCCTATGAGTGTCTGGAAAGATAATACTTTATAATTATGTTGGAGGCCACGGAGCGTGTTTGCTGAAGCGCGGAACCGATGGCTAGCTCTCCGCCTTTATTTTATGTTAAGCGTGCATAAAAGAAAAGTGAAAACTCCTTGATGGGAAAGTGTGTACGTAACATTTGCATATTTTTTATGGATAATGGTATGGTCGCGAACATTCAACTGGCTGTTCGGGAATGTCATGACAGCGTCACTAGGTGCATAAATAATTCGTTAAGTGTTAGTGTTGGCGACTGAACACTATTCCGTTGAGTTGCAACAAGCCTTTTAATTTAAAGTACACTCTTGGTGCCCATGAACTGTTAGAATTTAAGTTTATTCCTAGGTATATTATTTTAGGTGACTTGATGATTATACTGAATTTGTAGGTACTTAATTTTTTGGATTATTTAGAATGCGTGTATCCAGTTGATGTTAAACTTTTGCGAGACATTGTATTTATGTTCGGGGGCAGACAATTTGTTTATTTTAAATTGTACCTATTAAAAAGTTGTCAAATTCTTTGAAAATACAACATGAAACGCCTACGTAACAGCTCTCGACCTCGAGTAAAATGGTCATTCAATGCAGTTCTCGATGTTGTCTAGAATAGACCCCTAAATAATAAGTCCTACCACTTCGTTCCTTAAACAAATGAGGAAGAAGTATGACAACCTTTCTTTTGTTATAACTTATAAGTAAAAAAATCTTTCTTGAAGTCATTCCGTTAATAACCCTTTCGAAGTAAAATGCGAAAATATACGTTACCATAGACTGAACGCTAGTGGCGGAACTACTTTTTTTTTCTATTTTTTTTTTCGAGGCTTTAGTGCACTTGTGTGACTATGCCAGCCTCGGCGGAAGTACTAACGCGTCAGCGCTCGGCGCGTGTAATATAAAAGTGATCTATGTGCATTCACTCGGCGCATGGGGTGCAATTTCGGATCTTACAAAGAAAAATGAAATTTGGCGTTTGATTGACAATTTGCTGGTGATACGATCTCGCGAAGGCTCCGTCCGGATCGCTACTGCAGTAGTACACACATTATATGGCACTTCGTGCATTTTCGGCCGCGCAGACACAAACGAATTAGCCGATATTAGCCGAAGATACTATTCAAACTTTAAATCAGTCTTATGTTACATAGTTACAAGGTGCAAATTACATTGCACCTGTTATCAGTCTTACTCACTCTTGAAGTATGGCGACTAACTAATATGGCACGCGACGCGCGCTAACATGACGGCAGCAACCCACCAGTAGCGGCACAGGAAAAAGACGCGCCGTGCGTGGAGTATCCCGATTGGTCAATTGCATTTCCCGAGCTTCTAAAACGCGTCTTCTGCTCAGGTACATCGGTGAGCCATATCAGTTGTGTACTACTGTACTATCTTATTCGTTACATGCCGCCAAATAACAGTATACAAACTCGTGCTCCGGTTTGGAGGTAAGAAAGTTGGTGAAATTACTACTTTCCATCTTAGTTCTCAGGACCATCTTTTTTTGGTTGTGTTTTGTCTTGGGCTTTAGTTTCCACTTTCTATCAGGTGGGCTGATACTTATTATAATAAAAATAAAA
The DNA here is from genome assembly GCA_947859365.1 of Archips crataeganus. NCBI lineage: Eukaryota > Metazoa > Arthropoda > Insecta > Lepidoptera > Tortricidae > Archips > Archips crataeganus. The sequence goes on from OX402053.1 coordinate 16,823,742, forward strand.
TGTATTTGACTTGGCGTTGAAGACTTAATTGTCCTCTTAAATGTTGTATCGAACAAAAGCATTAAAATGGCAAACACATCAATATTTGTGTAATGTCGGGAATGAGTGCTGCTGTAAATTACGGATCCCGCTATAATTTTTAATGAACCTTCCTTGCCTGTAATTAACGCCTATATTTTTAAGTAGTTTATAAGAATACATAAATAAGTACCTAAATCATACAATTTTCACACACGTGAAGCATTTTGTACTTTAAGTATTTAATTTTTTGATATTTTTAATTCATAGTACTTCCCGTACTTGCCAAAGACTTCTTTTTGTATGTGATACATTTACTTTTTACCTAGATGTATTAGTATGATTTCATAAAATTTATTTATAAATTGGTTTTCTAAAATGCAGTGTTTTATTTTCAACCATTATATTTTGTATAAAAATAAGAATCACAGATATTTCTTAACTTCTTAACACTAACATAAATGATTATTGAGTTCCAAGAGATTTAACGATTTACATTTGTTTTGGGCATAGTAAACCATAAGCTACTCAGGTTTAGGGACGTCTAAGAGCGACTCGGCCTCAGCGTTCTTCTTGACGATTAGCATCTCGCCATGCACCTTCATGTGGACCTTTAGGTTGTTGTTTCCAGTAAACCGCATGTGGCACTTTTTGCAAGCATACGGCTTCTCTCCTGCCAACCAAATAACATCACATTATTATGGAGTAGCCTTTACCCGCTGAGATTTTACTAAATTTACGTTGTATGATGACCACCTGTGCAAAATTTCATGTCTACAGACTTAGGGAGTAGATTTCGGGATTTGAAATTAATAAATAAATAAATATTAGGGGGCAATCTTACACAAATCGACCTAGTCCCAAACTAAGCAAAGCTTGTACTATGGGTACTAGACGACGATAAACATACTTATATAGATAAATAAATACCTAAATACATAGAAAACATCCATAACTCTGGAACAAATATTCATGCTCATCACACAAATAAATGCCCTTACCGGGATTCGAACCCAGGGCCTCTTGCTTCGTAGGCAGGGTCACTACCAACTAGGCTAAAGCGGTCGTGATTGATACCGTGGAAATATCGAGACGAAAAATATCCTATGTATTAGTCCAGACCACAGACGATAACGAGGCCACGAGGAAGAACCACCGAGTGTTACGTCTGTAACTACTTCAAAACTTGAGAGCGTCGTATTACACTATTTGCCAGAATGTACCCATTTGGCTAATCAAAACTTCTGAATACTTCAGAACTCTGTCATTTATAAATCCACCTGAAATAATATTTTTGGGTTGACCGGGAATACTTTCAATTAAGTTCCATCCAGTGTCATCTTAGCCAGGATCTGATGAGTGAAACCCGGGTTATTCAAGGAACTCTTCAAACATTGTATGGACAGCTGTAGTGATTTGGGTATATTTTGTAATAACTCTTGCATTTTGGCCTCGGAAATCATCACTTGGTGAAGTGGAACTGATATGTTACTTATTCCTGGAGACCCTACATACACATCTCTCGGCCAATGAAATCGTGCCAGTGGAATAGTGTTCTGGTTTTGCTGTGCTATTTACACTTGTTCGTAAAATGCTGTCTTGTGAATGCTGTTTTATTTGCCAAGCATTACAACACTTTGCCAAGTTTCATGCGGCGCAATGTTCTTGGCAATCATGGTCTCCGAAAGCTCTGGTAGACTCAGAAAAAGACAAGTAAAAGAACCCTTATCGACCTACTTACAAAAATAAATTTCTGATTTTGATAGTCAAGCACCAGAAGGACACCTTAACAATAGGGATGTTGACACCACCAATCAAGTGACATTCTTTTTATGAGCTGTCAAAACACAATCTACCATAGAGTTTGAATGACAATAGCGACATATTACTTCATTGTTCGCATACTCAATCAACTAACTATTAATGTTTTAAAGCAACAAAAAATCTAAATTTTGCATTTAATCGAAAATTAATCTGGCTTTCGGGGCTGAAATAAAGCGTTTTCTTACTGGAATCGTGTCTTCAAATTCTTTTTAGGGTTTTTAATGGTGTCAACATCCCTATTAAAGTTTCTGAGAATAGCAATACTTTGTAATCGGCAGATGTCCTGCCTCGTACTGGGCACTGGGCAGTGTACCTGTATGCACGCGGCGATGCTTGATAAGCACGGAGGGCGAGTAGAAGCGTGCGTGGCACACCTCGCACTGCTGGGTAGGGTTGTTGTCGTGCTTATCCAGGTGAACTTTGAGTGAGGAGCGGCTGCGGTACGCGGCGGGGCAGCGCGAGCACGCGAACCGCCGCTCCGCGCCGTGCGTCGCCATGTGCCGCGCCAACTGAACACAACCAACCTGACAGTTAACTCGTGATCATGACCACTGCGATGTGGCCGAAACATGGAGGTTACTCGTTTCGTTAAGCATGATAAGTCCTGGGTGTAGTAAGTTATGAGAAAAACTATAATAATATGACTATTGACTATTTTATGTTCTCTGACTTCCTTATTACTAACATAGATTTTAAGTACAATTGTTACTAACAAAATGGACCAATGTTTTAGTCTGAAATAAATTTAATTCATTCATTCATTCATTCATATGCGATGGCGGATTTACCAGCAAGCTGAGTAGGCTGGACACTAGGGCGGAAACTTTGGGACAAAAAATGGTGTGGCTGGCGCGGACCTGGGTTAGCTATTTACCTCCGAGTTAACTGCTAACCCAGGGTTAACAAGTGTCAAAATGTATGGAATTGTCATTCTTAACCCAGGGTTACCGATTTAATTTTTTTACCCTGAACTGTGCAAGTGGCCCTTAGAGAAATAAAAAAAACGTGTTTTATTTATTACGTTACATATACGGAGAAAAGAAGGCGCAAAAGTTTAACAAACATTTCAATATTTTAGAAAGTATACATACAGTCAGCGCTTTGTAAATTATACCTTTGTGAACATGGATTTATAAAATACTAGCTGATGCCCGCTGCTTCGACCCCGCTGTATTTTTTAAAAATTATATCATAATAACCTCCTGACAATAACAAACGCAACAAAAAAAGAATTATCCAATTTGGTGCAGTCGATCGGAAGTTATGCGCTTAGCAACACATTCAGCGATTCATTTTTATATTATAGATTCCAATAGCGTTCCAATATTTAAATTTAGGCTATCGAATTGCAAAGGTTAGTAGAAGCGGCAAAATTTAATAACCTACTGGCGGCAAATGTCTGAATTCGCCACTGATTATACCTATCTAGGCCAAGTAACAACCCGAGATTAGGGGTCAACTGGAATCAATGCCAGTGAAATAAAATAAAAAACTGCAGTTCCGCCCGCGACCGATTGGAGAAACGAATTACTTGTAACGGCAGACTGTAACGAAAGAAAACGTCCACTGCCGAGAACATTATTATTATTTTTTTATCACCCGAGGGAGGCAAACGAGCAAACGGGTCATCTGATGGAAAATGATCACCACCGCCCATAAATATCAACAACTCAAAGAGAGTCACTGATCTGTTGCCGGCCTTTAAAAAAGGAGAGGGAATAGTGGAGGGGGAGGGGGATTATATTCGGTTGAGTACCGTACGATATATTTGTTTTCATGCGATATTTTGGATGTCATGTGCAACAGATAAATCATGCTAAAAAATGTCACCATAATCTTTTTTTAGCATGATCGCCATCTATTGATTGCAGACGAAGCCCACACGTCATCTTGAAGGTCGAGATAGTTCAACATTATTACAGCGCCTTCTATTTTTGTTTAAAGTTAAAATACTGCCCCACGCGAACGCATTACTGGGATGAGTATCACGAATCCTAATCTTTTTCATCTACTATTTAGCCGTTATTGCGTGATTGAGTAACAAACATCCAAATATCTTCCCAAAACTTCTCATTCATGGGTGAATCAACTTTTCCCTGCCACCTGTCGCTATGGTTACACAAATTTTGTCTCATGGACAACCTAAGCATTTTTTTATAAAACGGTAGGCATTAAGATGTCACTTGAACAACTGGGGATGAAGACGAAACAGTTCATTCTCCCTTACAATATTAGTAGGATAGGATTATGATTCTAGATTGCATTTTTAGTTTATAGCTAGATAGTAGGTACAGTCAAACCAACTGAATCGTGACCCACTGTGGAACCTTTTAATAGAAAATGTCACAGTGACATCAAATTGCTTGACAAAGAAAGTCATTATGACACTTAGGCTGCGTTTCCACGAGAGATGTGCGAGGATGCGTTGTGAGGGATGTGATTGTCATGAACCAATAGAAACACTTCATTTACAATAGGGATGTTGACACCATTAAAAAATAATTCGAAGACACGACTCCAGTAAAAAAACGCTTTATTTTAGCCCTAAAACCCAGATTAATTTTCGGTTAACTGCAAAATTAGATTTTTTGTTGCTTTAAAACAAATAAAAAAAATAAAAAAAAAAAAAAATATCAAGGGACAATTCACACCAATTGACCTAGTCCCAAAGTAAGCTTAGCAAAGCTTGTGTTATGGGTACTAAGCAACGGATAAACATACTTATATAGATAAATAAATACTTAAATACATAGAAAACATCCATAACTCAGGAACAAATATTCGTGCTCATCACACAAATAAATGCCCTTACCGGGATTTGAACCCAGGACCTCTTGCTTCGTAGGCAGGGTCACTGCCAACTAGGCTAAAGCGGTCGTTAAACAAATAAATAGTTAATTGAGTATGCGAACAAGTGACGTCATATGTTGCTATTGCCATTCAAACTCTATGGGAGAAATGTGTTTTGACAGCTCATAAAAAGTACGTCAGTTGATTGGTGGTGTCAACATCCCTATTGTAAATGAAGTGTTTCCCTTCCCTCCCTCCCTTCAATCCCTCGCAACGCATCCTCGCACATCTCTCGTGGAAACGCAGCCTAAGTGTGAAAATGTTCTATGATGGGTCAGAAAACATATGGTTCAACTGTATCTGGGTGAATCAACTTTTTTATGTTATTTAATCTGTCCCCAAGTGACAACAAGGTTGTCCAAGTGACACGTCATACTGTTTCATAGAAAAATGCTTAGGTTGTCTGAGGGACAAAATTTGTGTAACCATAGCAACGGGTGGCAATAAAAAGTTTATTCACCAACCTACTAGTTTTTGATCACAGGAATTTCAACTTACCCCTTTTCGTAAATGCTTTCCACAAACAGGACATATGTTGCTGATCTCTGTGCAGACATGCTTCGCCATTTTCTCAGGATCAGCAAAAGCTCTTTCGCAAATATTACAAATGCATTTATGAGGCGAATGTTTTCTTACGTTGTGAGCCTGGAAAGGAATAGACAGCTTATTATTGATGATACAAATGAGTATTGCCGAACGTAACCTCACAATCTAATGGTTTCTCAAAAAATAGCTCATCTTCGCTTTTTTCGAGTAATAATATTGAGTCAATTTGAGTTCAATTATTAAGGTAAGATAAAATCTTAAACCTGTACAATCGCCAATGCTCTTTAGTGTCAAAACTGTCAAATAATAGTTTAAAATAGCTACTCACACGAAGGCCAGTAAGAAATTTACTACTATATCCACACAAATCGCAGACGTAGCGACGCACATCGCCATGCCCCGTTATATGTACTTTCAGCTTTTGCTTGTTATTATATCTGGCAAAATATAACACGCCTTTGAGCTATTTATATCACGTGGTGTAGATACAATTCCATAAAGGGTAGATACATAAAAACACTTACACTTTGGAACAAATATCGCAAACATACTTCCTTAAAGAATGTGAGCGCCATGTATGCTTTGATAACTTTTTTGGACTAGAAAACTTTCTTGGACATTGGCTGCATGCCAAGGCAGCATTCTAAAATACAAACAATGATTATTATAATATAGCACTATTTTCTTCCATTTATCTTTAACGGCATTTAAAATATTAATACAACTGCAGCTCACTCTTGGGAAACCTGTATATTATGTAGTTTATTTTTTTTTATTTTAGTATAAAATAATCGTTCAAATAAATTTATAAATTATAGTGAAAAAACACGGATAACTCACGTTTATAATAGAGTTTAGTCCAACTTGTTGCGGGCTAATCTGCAGCCCTTCCTCCTGGAGCACACGCCACGGCACGAAGCCGCGCGAGCAGAACGGTGGCGCGTGGTGCATGTTTGGTAGCAGCGGCGTGGCGTGTGGTCCAGGAGGAAGAGCTACAGACACAGAATAAGTAATAGTACTAATGTACAGAAAGAAGGATCACTCTCGAACAAAGGTCAACTTTAGGTATAAAAACTTGCCTACTCTTACTGCTTGCACGCGAAATTGAAACTTATCGTGTGATATGAGCGTTCATATTCCGTTGGGCACCACTGATCCGAACCCAAGGGCACAGGGTTCCCACTCGCCGATATTTGGTAGATATAAATCAAGAAAGATAACAGTGTGTATTAATTTAGTAAGTAGGTAAACTACCTTTAGTATGTAAGTAATTTATATCGTTTAGAAGTCATTGTTTGTTGCAAAAATTATAGAAAAAAAGATGCTTAATTACGCGCGACGCGGCTAGCGTGCAAACCGAAGGCCACACGATAACCTACTGCCACACTCCTCCCGGAAGGAGCGCCGTCCTAACATACCTAAACTGCGGAGTGGAACCCCCCTGCTACAGATTAGCCTGAAACATGTTAGGCTAAACTGGACTAAAGACGTGAGTTGTCCATATTTCTAACTATGAGTGAGTCTAACGGTAGTTTCCTGTTCAAATTTATAAATCGCCTGATCTAATTTACATACATTTACACCACAGTGGACCTTCCAATAATGGAACTCCAGGTTGGTATGTGATCTAAATTTCTGGTCACACAGGTGGCACTGCTGATACTTGGCAGTATGCAGTATTCGGTGAGCTAGCAGCTGTGGCCATTGCTCGAACCTGGTGGCTGGACACAGCCGGCAACAGTGGTCCGTTTTGTGCTCTTCCAAGTGTTTGTTTAACAAACATATGTCATCAAATACCTTGCCGCACAATCCTGGTAACACAACACAAAATAAATGTCAAGCTCACTTTAAAATAGAATAAGGGTGAATCAACTTTTATGTGTTGTTTACTCTATCCCCGGATGTCCAGGTGACATCTTCATACTGTTTCATAGAAAAATGGTTAGGTTGTCCAGGAGACAAAATTTGTGTAACCATAGCAATGGGTGGCAAGAAAAAGTTGATTCACCCATAAACAGTTGCATAATTTCAGGTGAAATTAATTCATGCATTCCATTTGGGCCTTTTCAAAAATAAGAAATATAAAAGAAATTTGACAGTAACCCCCTGTTTCACCATCCATTGATCAAATTTATTTGACGGATAAATGTGATGCCGTCTCTGTTTGTTTTGTTCGAATAGACGGAGACGGCAACACATTTATCCGTCATTTTAAATTAATCAATGGGTGGTGAAACAGCCCCTAAATCTATTATTCTCCTGCTTGTGTAACCAGCAAATTAACATCATTTTAAAATTTGCTGCCATACTTCTTAAAAATTTATGATTTGGTTCTTACCACAAGCTGGATTGTCACCTAATATTTTAATATAGTTTTCATTAAAATTATGAGGTTTCTCATTTTTTATTTTTTTGTTAATTTTAACCGTCTTCTTTTTCTTCAATCGTTTTTTTGGTTTTTTCTCTGGTAAATCTAGAAATAAAAATTCAGGTGTAATGACAACCTAGATTAACATTTTTTAAAATTATGTGCTTATTTTAAAAGCCTTACAAGAACAAACACATTTAGCAGTACAAAGAATACTTGACTAAGGAACATCATCTGAACCTAGATACAGGCACCTATCAGTTGCCCCCAACTGCCTGCCTGATAGTATAAATAATAATAAAAATAGTTAAGAGGGTATGATGCGCACCATTTCTCCATACAAACATAATCCCCTGTTTCCTCCCTGGATAATGGCTTTAGAGCCAAATTTTTTTTACTGTGTAATCTGTATCTACCACAGCTATGCCCCTAGGTTTCGTTTTTTTCCATATTTCAATTAACATAAGAAATATGAGCTTTCAAAAACCGAAAAAATTGCCCAATTTCAACGTCATTTTCAGACACTCGTCAGAAAAGAATCACTCCTATAAACAAAAAAAGGAGAACATAGGGGCATAGCTAAATCTGTCCTCTAATTATTTATGAAAAAAATAAATTTATTGGCCCAGTTTTCGAGAAGAAAACTGGGGATTACGAAATGCTGTTTTGATCAATTTTACGCGCCTATTAACGGTCTGAGGTGCAGTTGTCCCGCTCTCGCTGTACTGACACGGAGGGGTTTGGGCGAGACAGCGACTTTTCTTTAAAATAAAACTTTTCTTTCTCAAAATTCTCTCAGCCATCGTACCCTCTTAAGCACTTAATCTAGAGAGTAAGATTTATTCATTGAAATGCATAAACTTACCATATTTTTTTTCTAGTTTGACTTCATACTCATCATCATACTCTGGTTTAGCATCAAACTCAGCTTCGTAACTAGAATCATCATTCTCATGTTTAATTTCCCCTTTAATAACCATTTGCATGTCATCTTGCACCTGATCTTCCATTTTAACAGCCTGTGGAGTGTATATAAATAGGAAATTAACTAGATGTGGATGTGTAAATGTTTTTGTCATGTTTCAATGATATCAGAAAGAATTTTAATCTCTTGTGGCAGTTAGTTAACTTCACATTACTCAATTAAATTATTGTAAAATATGTTTTAGTTATCTCCTTAATTTAACCCTTTCCATCGGATTGATATTATTGTGAGGTTTAACGGCAATTAAATTTATTGTCATTCTTGGTATTCTAAATTTAAAAATAAGATTAGTTCATTTCAAAAGGTCCATTAATGTAACACTTTTCATACTCAGTTCGGTTGGAAATGGTTAAAAACTATCAATTTTGATTTTTCAACTAAATTAAACTATTTCAGGCCCAGGATTGTACCATTTTAGTTTGGAATTAAAATAAACCTAATTAATGGACAAGTGTGAACCACATACATTACTAGAGCAGGTTTGTTGCAGAGTCAACTCAGAAGATGTGCATTTATTTCTGAACTCTATAAAGTAGTTAACAGTTTCCACACAAGTTTGACAGAACCATTGGGACTTCCCATCCATCAGCTGGACCTGTAATAGAAAGTAACAAATGAAAACCATAGAGCTTTAGGAATAATATTACTTACTTAATGCTTTAACAAAATAATTGTCAAGGATACCAAACATTTATTTATTTTCGAAACTAGGTTTCCCATATAAGAAAAAATATACAAAATGTGAACTTTATGAATATCCCGTATTGAACTAAACGAGATAAACATTATAAGTATAAGGTTAGCCCGAATAATCTTCTTGAGTAATACAAAGCTTACGCAAATAAAATTGTGCTTACATTTAAATTCGTAAGCAAATTGTAATCATAAACAAAACTATCATCAATTGTATTCAATTCCACATCCGATGACAAACATGCTCTACATAAATTCATTTTGCAGAGTTACTCAGGTACAAGTAGAAATACAATCATAAATAATTTTAATGTCCTTTTGACGATATTCGTCGGAAATAAATTGTTTTGCTTTGTAATTGTATTGTAAATGTCAAATAACAATGATAAATGATGAAATGACATTTCAATTTTTTTTTGTAAAGGAAAAGAAGTTTTGCCACACCCACCTAACCGAACAACGGCCAACCGATTCTTTCTCAACCTCGACATTGGCAGAATCATCGTTAGTATCGATGGAGCTATATTTTTAAAAATTGAATTGAATTGACACCAGGGGGGGCACACTTACATATATCATAGCGTTGTGTAACTCTTGCTTTATAAATGAGGATGAGGGAGGACCTCATTTTGCCTCGTGAGGTACTCGCGAGGTACCCCTCATTTGAGGTGAGGTGTAAAACGATTCAAAACGATCGCAATGAAAAGCGCTTAGCGTAGCGAGGCGCGCGCATCGTTGCCACACGACGTGAGGCTTACATCCCTACTCGTTTTGCCTCGCGCGCGAGGTGCCCCTCATTTGAGGTGAGGCGTAAAGAATTTAAAATGATTGCATGAAAAGCGCGTAGCGTAGCAAACGAACGAATAAACGAAAACCATTATTTTATTTATAAAATTTTGTCAAATAACGGTTTATTAAAATTAAATGTGGATTTGGGAAATTTCAACCATTTCATAAAAGTATTACTAATTTTCCATAAAAAAAAATTGTGTCAATTTTGTGGCAAACTGTATGAGAAAAACGTCACAAAACTAACAAAAAAATTGAGACATTCCTTTTTATCATCAAAATCAATAGCGCTCTTAATTCTGAGTAAGAAAACCCCGAAATTTCCTCATTGTAACAATTGGCTAAGTAAAGTTTTTTGAAGAGGTGCTAATTATATTTTTTTTCGACAGTCGGCGTTCTGGAGATCGAGAAACTGCAGCTGTTTTATTTTTATCTCCTATTGTTTACTGCAAATATTTTTTTGAGTGTTTGAGATGACATTTGTGAGATTTTATGGTTGTTAAATCGTTCGTGCTCAGAACTTAGTAGAAACAGAAAAAAAACCGAAGTGAACTGTCACTGCTGTCAATGTCAAATCGTTTGCGTTTCGTTTGCTTTGCGTTTTGGTGTGCTCAGTGTGATTTTTTGACTATTTTTATCGACCTCCGCATAAAATCCGGACTTTCAATTTTACCGCATTTCTCCACGACCTTATGCACAATAATTGGATCACGATTGAATACTTTCGATCACTATTTTGGAACTGCTTCTTGGACAACGCAAAGCAAACGAAACGCAAATGGTTAGATTTCATTTGACATTGACAGAAGCGACAGTTGAATTCGTTTTTTTTCTATTTCTTCTTAGTACTGAGCACGAACCGCTTGTCAGCCATAAAATCTCACAAATGTCATCTCGAACACTTAAAAAAATATTTCCAATAAATAAAAGGAGATAAAAATAAAACAGCTGCAGTTTCTTGGTGTTGAAGTCGACCACTGTCGAAAAAATATAATTAGCATCTCTTCAAAAAACTTTACTTAGCCAATTAATGTTCGATCGATTCATTCCATCGAACTCGTTCATCCGTTTCGACTCCCTCGCTCGTGAGTCAGTGAGTAAATAGTAAGTTATCTGTGCTCGCGCCTCGCGTCTCGTTATCTGTGCTCGCACCTCGCGCCTCGTACTCTGTGCTCGCGCCTCGTGATAGAAAATGAGGAGCTAAATGAGATGGTTCAAAGTTGCAATTCGAGTACTCCCTCATTTTGTCGCGATGAGGAACTCAAACGAGGTACCTCACGAGTGAGGGATTCATCACTAATATATCACACTTTTCATGCGACTTCAGCGGTCTCTGGTTGTTTGGTAAAGAACTAAATTAGCGGCCATCTTGGTTGACTTGTCAAACTTGTCAGTTGTCCAGTGTTGCCACCTTGGTGGTTTTCCCACCAGAACTGGTGTTTTTTCAAGGCTTCTAGTGGTATTTTTTCATTGTATAGCGCTTTTATTTTTTTTTAGTGGTTTTTAGTGGTTTTTCAATATGGAATCTGGCAACATATTTTTGAGAGGGAATCCCCTATTGTTCCGGAATTTCATAATGTTCTATGCTTACTCCATGACCGGGGAATCCCTAGGCGTAGTCGTTAGTTAATATATTTCTTTTTAGCTGTCAATGCTGTCATTCTATGTCTGGAATGTGGTTACTGGTTCGTGTAATTCGTGTTATAGAAAAGTCTTAAAGTTTGATAGAGTCGTGTTTTGCAACGTTCTGTGAGGTCTTGAAGCTGTAAATAATATCCAATAATGGAAGTACCATTCAAGAAAAAAAATTACGCTCAAAGGTATAGAAAAGAGTGAGAATCACTAGATGAATTCCAAAATTGGCTTAAACCTTTACCTGGTGATGATACGAAGGCGTTTTGCTCATTTTGTAAAGCAGAATTATTAGCAAAATTAGTAGACTTGAGAAGACATGCTGAAACAAAAAAGCACAAGCAAAAAATGCAAATTGTATCTGCCAATCAAACGATGAAATTCACGTCCGGTGAAAAGTTTTCAAACCCAAAATCTCGCAACGCTGAAGGAATGCTCGCTCTTTACATTACAGAACATAGTTCAGTTTCCTGTATTGATCATCTAACAGATTTAGTCAAATTGGCTTTCCCTGATTCCAAAGCAACGGACGACTTAAAGATGCATCGTACTAAGTGTACCAGTGTTATTAAAAATGTCTTGGCGCCACATTTCATTGAAGAACTAATAAAGGACATAGGACAGCAGAAATACAGTCTTATCATTGACGAATCAACTGACATCAGTACGAGCAAGCAACTGGGTATTGTAATCAGGTATTTCAGTCGAAAACTAAAAAAAGTAGTTTCTTCGTTTCTGGCTCTAGAACCACTTAAAACCTGCGATGCAGTCGGAATTGTTGAAGCCCTTCTTTCTTGCTTACAAAAATATGGCCTAAACAAAAGTGAAATGGTTGGATTGGGAACAGACAACGCGTCAGTCATGACTGGAATTAATAATGGAGTGTATAGAATACTGAAAAATGATATACCAAATTTAATTCTTATCAGATGCACTTGCCACTCTTTGCAACTTGCAGTGTCACATGCGTCAGAACAGACGCTACCAAGAAATATTGAATTTTTGATCAGAGAAAGCTACAATTGGTTTGCTCACTCTTCAAAACGTAAGAATGAATATCAAGAAATTTACGAAACTATTAATTGCGGTGAAGCGCCATTGAAGATTTTGCAGGTATGTGATACACGCTGGTTGTCCATTGAACCAGCGGTCCAAAGAATTCTGGCACAATGGAATGAACTGACTTTACATTTTGGGCTTGTGAGAGATCGATGCTACACTGCAGATCTGTTATATTCTATGTACAGGGACGAATGTAATTACTTATATTTGTTATTTTTGAGAAGCGTACTAAACGATGTGCAGATCGCTGTGAAAACCGTTGAAAGCGAAAGTGCAAATCCCCTTCGATTATTAAATGTGCTGATTACACTATTACGTTCAGTTTGCAATAGGATACTGTTGCCGAATGCAGCCATCACAGATAAGGATTTTTTAAACATTAACATCGACCGAAACCTTAATCCAGTTCCATATATGGGATACCTCTTTGAATCGGAGAGTGAAAGAACATCATTAACAACTGATGCTGTATCAGCCATAAAACGTCGCTGTATTGAATTTAATGTGAATCTAGCAAAGGAACTTCAACAAAGACTGCCGACCAATTATACTGTGCTGGAGTTGATGTCAAGATTAGTCCCAGAGACGATTCTGTGCCAAGGTAAGGATAATTCCATTTCAGAACTAGCTAAAGAACTTGGCTATAATGCTTGTGACATTGACAAAATATTGAACCAGTGGCACAACATCTGTTTTGTCCAGTGGAAAAATACAAATGATGTTATAAAATTTTGGCTTGAGGTAGATCAGTATAGAAACGCAGCTGGATTAAATGTCTTTGCAGAACTGGTTGATCTTGCCATATCTGCGTTAACTTTACCCCATTCTAATGCGGGTATAGAAAGAATTTTCAGTGTCATGAACATTGTAAAAAACAAACTACGGAACAGGATGGCTGGCCCACTTCTAAATGCCATAATTTTTATCAGAAATAGACTAAAAGTTACTGGTGTAAAATGTTACAATTATGAACTACCAAAAGATGTAATTGTAGCTATTGGAAAAAACACAAAGTACAGTTACAAAAATCAACCACAACCTACAACATCTTCAGCATCGGCATCGGCGTCATCGACAGTAGCGTCGGCGTATGTGAATAATGATGAAGAAGTTATAGAAGATATAACATTTGATAATCTTGAATTTTAACTTTAACATTAACAAATGAATATAATATTTATATGGTTTTATTTCACTGCTTACAGAAAACTAAACATTTTGTCAAGTTATATCGAATATAATGTTTATGTTAGGTAAATTGTAAGTTAGTAAAAACTTTTTATTCCACTCTGGTAAACATGCACAAAATTATAAAAATACGTAGATCTATGTAATATAATATTGTAAAATTAATTAGAACGAACGTCGGATACAACTATTTTTTAGCATCACATACATATTCATTCGTTTTTCATTTAAATAAGGGTGTTTTTGGTCTGAGATTTAAATGCAATAAATTTAGTGGAATTTGGTGGTTTCTTTTACTCCAAATTCTTTCAAAATCTGGCGACATTTTGCTCTTGATCTAGCGCCTTAAAAAAATCCAAGGTGGCAACACTGCAGTTGTCATTCATCGGCCATGGCCATGGCGTACCAAATTGTACGGTCAAGGACTTTAATTGATAGGCCACTTGCCAATGTTCGTATTTTAGCCGTATAGTGCAAATCGGGTTTAGCCGCTTATACTTCGTATATGCTGATTTGAATTAGACGGCTAAAATACGAATAGTGGCAATTAGCCTATCAATTAAAATTACGCGTACATCACTACCAACATATACATATAGATAGGTATACATCTATAGATACGCCACATTAGTTCTTCACCAGGGCGTAGGGCAGCAGCACCTTCCATACATGCATATTTGACCATAGAGTTGCCACTCTTGTTCATATAATATTACAATACTCTTTGATTGACACCCACCTAACAATTTTTTAATCAATCGATTTTGTTTTATTTTCGTAAATATGAAATTGTTGTTACAAGCTTTTATTTTATTTTATTCAGTTTCGTACTCTGTAAATGTTATATAACAACAGCTACTGCTGTATGTATGGACATTTCTTCCGAAGCACCGCACGACCGCAATGAAAAAAAAAGAGTGACTGACACTGAGGCGCTACTACGAAATTCGAAAATCGAAGTTCGTATCGTATTATCCCTCTCACTCTCGTGTCAAATCATATTAGCGTGAGCGGGACGGCACAAAACGAAGTTCGAATTATGCACTTCGTGCTTTGAGTATTTAGACTGAACGGAGATGTTATCGCCCGTAGGTTGCTAAGAAATTTTTCTGCCAAAACTCGCGGGGGGGGCAATGCACTCACACACAAGCAATTTAACTACAAATGAAAACAGAGCAATGTTTGTACACACGCACACAAACCGAATTCGTCAACCAACAATGATCGCCATGCACACAGTGAAAACATCTCGTCTATACATGTCACACGTACGTCACACATAGACAACAATCTAGAAACAACTAGTGTTAGCGCCATGTCGATAAGAATGTCGATAAGCATTCACTCGTTCATACATTCAGTCGTTCAATCAATCCCAATGTTGGTACTAATTTAACCTTTCAGCATCAGCAGGAAGTTGAAAAAATTACTATGTTGATTTTATCACCGTTGAATTTAGGCACCCGTAAACACTGCCATACACACGTTCTCGTTACGCCGCCATTATTAAATAAAATATCATAGTATGTACCTAGTTACTTTGTACCGAGCGCTTATAGCCACGTTACGGAATCGAAACGGGGGCGAATAGAGCGGGCGGCGCGTCACAGCACTAACTCAACCAGCGACCGAACTGCGCGGCGTGCGGCATGGAACTGCGTAGTTTTGTCTGGCGAAGATTGGTTAGCGGCCGTGTAAGACGCTTGGCTGTGTGCGTGCGTCGATTCGGGTGCTCTAGTATGAAGTCGAATCACTGCCTGTTACTTGTATTGAATCATTAAAAAGTATTTGTTAATACTTTCACGTCAATTTTTTTAACGAGATGGATACTTTAAACATACGTTTATTACTAACCATACATATCCATTTTATTAGTAACCTTTAAAATATGAAACCATGATAAGACAAATCATTCACTGATTCATTCACTCAATAGTTTATCGATTGTGGAAATATGTATGTCCCCTCTCTAGTCGATACTAGTCCGGTTATCGGTGTGGCCAATTATTTAGTAAGTAAAAATGGCCAATATTACTAGTGGTCGGTGAAATACCACTTAAATAAAAAAAATAGCTAAATCTATTTAGAAAAATAAAAAAGAGAACGAAGCTTCGTCCATAGTTAAATAAAAATAGCAATTAAAATAGTAACGATTCTTAGAATTACTGTCTGTTTATCTGTGCGTTTATTCGTGGTAATCTCCGAAGCGGCTTAAACTAGAAGGATGTGATTTTCACTTATTTGTTAATCTCATTAGTCCAATATTTAATTTACGAGTGAGGGGGAGTGGGGGGGAGGAGGTGCGGGAGTTTCAAAGGGGGGATGAAAATTTCATTGATTTTGCCGTAGGATGCACCGTTTTCAAGATATTTGACAAAACACCGGTTCTCGTCCGATCAGCGAGGTTAAGCAACGTCGGGCGCGGGGATGGGTGACCGCCTGGTTTCATTTTTGTTTTTTGAATGTTTTGTTATGACGTGGTCACGTTAAACTATCGTCCGTAAGCCGACTTTACAGACAACCGGTTTTTATTTAATAATTATCTGGCCAGTAGTTTTTTGCCAAACCACTTGATATATATTTTTTACTGTATTAAATTTGATATAAAATTATTTTAATCCGTTAAACAGATGGGTGATGGTAGCTTCTTCTTTATTATTATTATTTATTTATTTAAGGTTTACCAACAATTGTTAGCACTAGTTACATCAGAAATTGTTGCTTGTATAAACATGTTGAGCTGAGTGTCACAATCACTTATATCTTATAGGTATAACCGCATACAAAACAAAACTGAGCTAGTTCTAGTGCGGATCTTAGATTATTAGACCAGGCGCCGACTGCACTTTTTTGTCGCTTCGTTCGAGTCGAGTGCTATAGAATTGTTAGGAATTTTTAATTGAGAGATGAAAACTTGTTTTTTGTGTTGATGGTAGAAGCGGTGGCATTTTGAATGGTGAGGTCGCTTTCATATAATTCCAGCACAAAAATCAATAGCAAACGAGGTGATAAACAGTTGCAGTCAGCGCCTGGCCTTAAAGTCTACATGGATGAAGTCAATCAAACAATGTAATGAATGTATAACATCAATCAAAATATTAAATAATTTATATTTTAACTCGTTAATAATTAATTGATTTATAAAAAATAAAAATAGCCAATGTGGCTATTTTTACAAAAAGCTGGCCACACTAACTGACAATAATATTATTATAAACTTCTCGTATTTTTACTATTAATCAACAATAATTACTTTACGAAATACTTCCAGATGAAAAGTTACGTTGTCTTTTTGTAGACTCGACGTGTCAGACATTTTTTCACGCCCGAATTCTTTGCATTTTGGTCATTTTTGTGGGAGCTCATTCACTGACGCGTGCCGTTTTGAAATGTCACGAGAGGCGAGCGAAACAGTTTTGTATAACGGTTATACCCGGCGGGTTCATACCTTTGGCAGAGGGGAAATGCGCTTCAAGGCGCCTCCCTTCAGTCTAAATACTCAAAGACTTCGTGGTAGGGCCTCTGACACGCACGCCATATATAAATAAATAAAATAGGTGTTGTGTGTGTGTGTGTGTGTGTGTGTGTGTGTGTGTGTGTGTGTGTGTGGTGTGACAGCATGTGTCATGAATTCATCTTGTTTTATTGCGTGTGTGTGTTGTGTTGTGTTGATTAATTCCCACTGTATCTGGCCGAATTAACTTAACTTTAATATCGTTTATTAGAATCTACGTATTGAACCCCTGCTACACAAAATAATGTATTGAAAAAGATTGGATTCATTTAGTGCTATCTTTAATACAAGTTTGTTATATGATTATTTTACTTTACTTTAATTATAATTTTACGCATGTATTCGTAATTTTCCTATTCAGTGGTACTTTTATTACAATATATTATCTCAAATGAATGTAATTAATTTGAGGATAATTATTACAATATCTATTGTAATAATCCCATTATCAATGACATATTTATAAAGCAACATATTGGATATGTCAACTAAACTAGCTATATCAAAGTATTCTTACGAGTTTTTAAAAGTCTACCTTTACAATAATCATGATTCATTCAATGTTTTTTGTTTTAGGCAGGATATGGACAAGTCAATAATGGAACCAGCCAGAGAAAATAATTTGTCTTTACAAGACTGTCTAAATAACCCAATTAAAAGATTCACACCAAGTGTTCCAACACCTGTTTGGGTAAGATTCATCTTGTATGATATACAGGGTGTTACAAAATTACCCGTAATAACTGAAGGGTATGGAAGTACTCCAGTAAAGAATTAAATTAGTATATTTTTTTTTGGGATGGTGGGAGCTCGCCTTTGATAGGCAGGAGTGGAGCAAGAGAGGAGAGACCTTTGCCCAGCAGTGGGACACAAAAATAGGCTAAATAAAAAAAATAAAAAATTTTCTTTTTTTTTTGAAAAAAAGGAATGCGCTAAAAGTTACAGTTCTATTTACTGTTCATGGGGTTTCAGGCTTTAGGGGTTATTTTGTAACACCCTGTAACTATGCAAATTTTGACAATATTTTCTAAAACTTTGAATTGTTTTTAGGATGATGTTGAAAATCGCACAACATTAGTTGAAAATGACATGTTTTCACCGCCTCCACCACCCATGAGCCAATCGGCTCAATCCCATAGCTTGAACTCGTTGAGTGGGAACATGAGTCGCACACCACTCCTAAGGCCAGAAAGTGTCCGCAGTGACAATAGTGTGACATCTATGCCAACCCCACAACCACCACCAAGGATATCAGGAGACGTATCACATACTCCAACCCACAGTACTTTCACACCGCAAGCCAACCCTCACAGCTCCATGGCCGCTGTGACACCAATGGCAAGCGGAACTAGTCAAGCCAAGAATAGTATAAAAATTCAGTGAGTGGTTTTTGTCTGACCTCAACATAAAAATTATACAAAACTAAATTATTTTAAATAATTTATTGAATCAGGCGTTACTTTGCGGAGGTCCATATTAATGAACTAAAACAATTACTTTGCTCACCCGCGACCTTACAATAGTTACGTTTATGCAAGAAATGTGCGTTCATGCAATTCCTCCACCTCCACACTGTACGAACACACACAAATCACACAAACCCAACCATCACCACCACCAAGCTTGCAGCAAGCTTGCAGCAAGCTTGGTGGTGGTGATGGTTGGGTTTGTGTGATTTGTGTGTGTTCGTACAGTGTGGAGGTGGAGGAACTGCATGAACGCACATTTCTTGCATAAACGTAACTATTGTAAGGTCGCGGGTGAGCAAAGTAATTGTTTTAGTTCATTAAATTATTTTATATTTGAATTAATTATTTTTTTCAGAAATTGCGTTTCCACAGTTAGTTTGGGCTGTGAATTGAAATTATTAGATATTTATTGTAGAACACGATTTTCTGAATACAATCCAGCCAGATTTCAAGGAGTAGTCATGAAAATATTGGAGCCTCGAGTTACAGCACTTGTTTTCAGGTTAATGTTTTACAAACTTATTATTTAATTTAATCATAATCATAAAATTAGTTTAAGAGATTAGTTTTTGAGATTGGAACTGTAAACACACCCATTAGAGATCCTGATTGCTGAAGTTAATTAAAGAGAAATACATAGATCATCTAAGGATAAAAATATCGTCACCACTTTCAAAAAATCTTGTATCTTAAAATTGAAAACCTGCCAAGTGAACTTTACTAAAAGTATATCAAGGTTCAATTTGGTTTACATATTGATTTGAGATACAAGGTTTTTTCAAAGTAGTGACAATATACTATTTTCAAGTCAAATAAAATAAATGAAATTCAGACTCTGATTATGACTGAAGTCATTGTCCCAGCCTATACGTCCCAGGCAAAGGCCTCCTCTCAGAATGAAAGGGCTTGGGCTGTAATTCCCACGCGGGCCCAGTGAGGTTTTGAATTCACACACCATTGAATTTCTTTACATATGTATGCAGGTTTCCTCGCAATGTTTTCCTTCACCGTAAAGCTCATGGTAAATTTCAAATGTAGTTTTGCACATAAATGACTGAAGTGGTTGATAATAAAAAAAGTTTAACTTTGACACTGCACCTAAGAAAAAAATGCTGCTCAAGTGTGAGCCAGACTAGCGCATTGAGGGTTCCATACAAACTTGTATGTAAATAGTTTATTAGCAACTGATTAATTGCAAAAAAATTGTGATGTAGCAACAAATTAACCATTTTTGGATTTTTTCCTTTACTTGTGCTGTAACACCTTCTCTTCATGCCAAATTTAATTATTCTAGGTCTATGGGAAGTACCCTATAGGTTTTGATTCCACTGAGAAATGTTAGAAAATAAGATTCAGATGGCCATAGCTTTGGATTGCGCTGACTTAGATGCTTTATTTTTTTTACAGCTAGGGACCACAGACAAAATATTTTGATTTTAAATTCAACTTGATACCGGGATACCGCCATGTGTTTCTGAGAAAAAGTGTCTTGACAACAAAGTCCTATAAGGAGTCAGTTTTTCCTATAGAGATAGAGAACCCTAAAAAGACTGTTTATATTATATCTCTAATTTCAGTATACCTTTTAGCGTAGGCCTCCTCCAATATGTAACTTATCAACTATCAAAATTTCGCCATGGTAAAGTAAATTTGTTTCAGGTCTGGTAAAATAGTATGCACTGGAGCGAGAAATGAACATGATTCTTACCTAGCAGCTCGGAAATTCGCAAGAATCATTCATAAACTTGGATTTCCTGTGAGTGTTGCCGTTCAGAAAAGAGATCATAGACAAAATGTTGAATCTAACAAATTGAAGAGTAATTTTATTGTTTGTTGCAGGTTAAGTTTTTAGATTTTAAAATTCAAAATTTTATAGCAACAGGAGATTTAAGATTTCCAGTAAGATTAGAAGCATTACAACAGGCGCATGGGCAATTTACGTCATATGAACCGGAGCTGTTCCCTGGCCTGGTCTACAGGATGGTGCGGCCTAGAGTTGTCTTATTAATATTTGTTAATGGAAAAATTGTTTTTACAGGTAAATCGAAACTGCACTAAAATAAGATTTATAGTCTATCAAGTGCTTTTCCATTTTTTATGACAGTTCCTAAATACATCACAAGAAAAACAATAGGGATGATTGTTAAATTGACTCACTTACTTAAAATAGCCTTTGATGTTTTAAGCCGTACAACGGAAATTAAACCCTAGGATGGTATAGGAATTTCTTGGTCAACTATTTAAACTTATTTATATAATAAAGAGGTGAACAATTTATTGAATCAGGCGTTACTTTGCGGAGGTCCATATTAATGAACTAAAACAATTACTTTGCTCACCCGCGACCTTAAAGGTCGCGGGTGAGCAAAGTAATTGTTTTAGTTCATTAAAGAGGTGAACTTTTTGTTTGTATGTAGGGGGCAATCTCTGGAAATAAAAAAAACTTTTGTTAGTAAAAAGTTCCCATGGAACGCAGGCAAAGTTGCTGGCAACAGCTAGTCCTACTAATTATTATAAATACGAAAGTTCGTGTGTGTTTATTAAATCTTTCATGCTGAAACGGGTGGATGAATTTGGTATGTTAAGGTTTGTTCAGAAATAACAAATAAACTCTTTCTTATACCCATGAGATTGGCATGTATGCAGAAGACCCATGATCCCGGATTTTAATTTACAGTAAACAGCCAGACTGACTTAATGGTTCACGCGTTCGTAGCTGCTTGTATAGGCTAGATAGTAATTTTTACTCACCGTGTATTTAAAACTGTTGCCTTACTTTTCTTTATTTTTTTAATTGACACATTTTAAATTTTAGGTGGCAAGACAAGAAATGATATTCACGAAGCTCTAGACATAATTTACCCGATTCTAAGAAGTTATCGCAAAAATTAACAGGTAATAAGTTTTACATAAAAGTTTTATTTATAATAATAATGAATGACATTGTATTTATATTATTGACGATGCAATAAATGATTGAAATTGAGTCTGCTTTCAATTTAAAAACCGGCTAGACCGATACATTAGCAGTACAAAGAATACTTGACCAAAAAACAGATAGATACAGGCACCTCAACTGCCTGCCTTTTAAATAAATATCACGGGACAATTTACACCAATTGACCTAGTCCCAAAGTAAGCTAAGCAAAGCTTGTGTTATGGGTACTAGGCAACGGATACACATACTTACATAGATAGATACATACTTAAATACATATTAAACCCCCAAGACCAGAGAACAAGCATTCGTATTTTTAACCGACTTCAAAAAAAGGAGGAGGTTCTCAATTCGGTTGTATGTTCTTTTTTTTTTTTTTTTAACGTGTGTTACCTCAGAACTCCGTCATTTATGAACCGATTTGGAAAATTCTTTCGTTGTTTGAAAGCATATGCTTCAAGGTTGGTCCCGTTGTTACCGGAATCCAGTTCTGATGATGGGATCCATGAGGAATTGAAGGAACTCTTCAAAAGTTCAAGGGAAATGTAAAGCGATTTTAGTATTTTCAGTGACAAATCGAGCATTTGCATTCATAAAGTGTCATTTGGTAAACTAGATCTGATGAAGAAGACCGCAGATGGCCAACGGAACTCCTCAACGGGTCAAATCTTGCAAGTTGAATTTGACTCACTTCCCGGTTTCTGATTGATTTCATATTTTACATGCATGTGTAAATCAGGTGACAATGCAATATTATTGTGACATGGAGCTAATCTGATGATGGAGTTGGAAGGTGGCCATAGAAACTCTGTAATAAAACAAGACAACCCCGTCGAGTTTGGGTTCATTTGAAACGTCTTGACGAGCACTTTGATCCCAGATGGTAACCAGGGTCTGATGATGGAGCTGGAAGGTGGCCAAAGTTACTCCATAAAGTAACGGCACTTACCCCATCGAGTACGGACTCATTTGACTCGTCTCAACGAGTACTTTGGTCCTAGATGGTAACCAGGGTCTGACAATGAAGTTGGATGGTGACCATAAGAACTCCGTAGTAAAACGACATAACCCCATCAAGTTTGGTCTCGTTTGATTCGTCTTGATAAGTACTTTGGTAACCAGAGGCAAAAAGTACAGTCAGTAAAGAGTGCCAGTCCAGGCCATTAGCAACAACTAAAAAGAAAAAAATAAAAAATTTTAAATAAAAAATAAAACCGCCTTCAAAAAACACCCAAAAAAAAATTGGAAATAAAAAAAATTTAAATAAAAAATAAAACCTCCTTCAAAAAACCCCCAAAAAAACATAAAATAATAATTGATTGAACCGACCACAATAAGCATGAAAATATCTTTCTACTAATCTGTTTGAAGTTGGTGCCTCAGCACGAGCCAGCAGGAGTGGACCTAGTAATCTAACTTACCTACATACCTATTATAGGGCTTCTACACTCCTGCTGGCTCGTGCTGAGGCACCAACTTCAAACAGATTAGTAGAAAGATATTTTCATGCTTATTGTGGTCGGTTCAATCAATTATTATTTTATGTTTTTTTGGGGGTTTTTTGAAGGAGGTTTTATTTTTTATTTAAATTTTTTTTATTGATACAAATATCTGCCCCAACACGGGAATCAAACCCGGGACCTCGATACAAATAATAATTATCAACAACGAGATCTGAATATGAAACAAACTAAACTATGTAAACTAGTATTAAAAAACAAAAGTGTTTTAATTGAATTTATTTATTAATTTATAAAATAGCCATAATTTTACACTTAATTAATTCATTAGTGGACATTACCATAATCAGAAAATCTACTCATTTATTACATTTATCATTATTCATTCATTACTTTTCACTTAGCAACTTATGTGACATACTGTAACTAAAAAAAAAACTGTTTAATTATTCTTAAACTTAACCTTAGGATCCACAGCTTAAACATTCATCTTTGTTTTGTAAAGAACAGGTGATGGCAGCCATATTGGCTTCGTCTTTTTCCGTCGAGATTCCATTTCCATTCACCATTTTTCCTCCTTTAGCTTTTGCCTTATCAACAGTAAATTGAATGGCATTGACAGCGGGCTTGGTGCGCAGGTAATACATGCCAGTTTTAAGTCCCATTTTCCAAGCATAAAAATGAATAGACGTTAGTTTGCCGTAGTTTGGTTCCGCCACGTGAATATTGAATGACTGGCTTTGATCAATGAATGCACCTCTATCAGCAGCCATCTGAATAGTAGTTTTCACAGAGATTTCCCAAACAGTTTTATACAAGTCTCTTATTTCTTTGGGAATAGCCTCTATATTTTGAATAGACCCATTGTTGTGAATTATCAAATTCTTCATATCTTCATCCCATAAATCAGCTTCTGTCAAGTCGCGGAGCAGGTGATGATTCACTACTTGGAATTCCCCAGAAAGAACTCTTCTTTGGTAAATATTCGATGTGAATGGCTCAAATGATTCATTGTTCCCCAAAATTTGTGCAGTAGAAGCAGTAGGCATTGGAGCTAGTAAAAGGGAGTTTCTTACACCATACTGTGCAATCTTTTCCTTCAGTGCTGCCCAGTCCCATAAGTCAGTTGGTGTCTTGTTCCACATGTCATACTGCAATATACCTTTGCTTACAGGGCTTCCCTCATAAGTCTCATAAGTACCAAGCTCCTTAGCCAATTCACAACTGGATTCTAATGCACCATAATAGATGGTCTCAAAAATTTGCTGATTAAGTTTCACAGCAGCTGCACTCTCATAAGGCAGGCGCATTAGAATAAATGTGTCAGCCAAGCCCTGAACTCCAATGCCAATCGGCCTATGCCTCATGTTTGAATTCTGTGCCTCAGGAACTGGGTAGAAGTTCACATCAATTATTTTGTTTAAATTGCGAGTGATTGTTTTAGTCACTTCTTTAAGTTTGTTGAAATTGTAAGTTTTGTCTTCATCCACAAACATATTTAGAGCTACAGATGCCAAATTGCAGACTGCCACTTCATCTTGGGAAGTGTACTCCACTATTTCAGTGCAGAGATTGCTGCATTTGATTGTTCCCAGATTCTGTTGGTTACTTTTCCTGTTACAAGCATCTTTGTAGAGCATGAAAGGTGTTCCTGTTTCAACTTGTGATTCTATAATAGCCTTCCATAGTAGTTGTGCCTTAACTTGTTTCACAAATCTGTTTTCTTGTTCATATTTCTCATACAGAGCTTGGAACTCATCTCCCCAGCAATCTGCCAGACCAGGGCTATCATGCGGGCACATTAGACTCCAGTTTTCATTATTTTCAACCCTCTTCATGAACAGATCTGGTATCCACAAGGCATAGAACAGTTCTCGAGCGCGCACTTCTTCTTTACCTGTGTTCTTTTTCAAATCTAAGAATTCAAATATGTCAGAATGCCATGGCTCCAAGTAGACTGCAAAGGCTCCTGGGCGTTTATTTCCTCCTTGATCAACATATCTGGCTGTGTTGTTGTAAACTCTTAACATGGGCACCAGTCCATTGGAAACTCCATTTGTTCCTGCAATGTAGGTTCCCTTGGCTCTAATGCAATGTACATGTACGCCAATCCCACCTGCAGATTTTGAGATAAGGGCACACTGCTTGAGAGTATCATAAATGCCTTCAATGCTGTCATCCTTCATAGCAATGAGGAAGCACGACGACAGCTGTGGCCGGGGGGTCGCGGCGGAGAACAGGGTAGGGCTGGCATGGGTGAAGTATTTTTCAGACAATAAATTGTAAGTATTGATGGCTGCATCAATATCTTCACCATGTATACCAATTGAAACTCGCATGAGCATGTGTTGAGGCCTTTCTACTACCTGAAAAAAATAATTTAAAGTATATTTTAGTATTTAAATTTATAAGATGACATGACATCTGTGTAATATAAAGTGATAGGAGCACATGCTCACAAGTTATAGAAAGAAAGGGAAACCTTGGACCAGCAGTGGAAAGTGATAAAAAAACACTAAACAAATGTATTTCAGACTAGCTTTTGCCCGCGACTCCGTCCGCGTGGAATTAGTAATTTGGGCAGCTTATTTTTTTTATCAAATTTGCTTTTTCATCAATAGGGATGTTTCCTAGGTAAAAAAATAATAATTCTTAATAGTCCGTATTTTACATTATCAAAAAATATTAGACACATAATTTTTCTTTTGACAATAAACAAAAAATGACGAAGATATGGCGCGTTGAAGTTCCGCGTGACGAGGCGTGACGTCACTTGTTCCTAAAACGCTCATACAAAGTGTAGGAACAAGTGACGTCACGCGAAACTTCAACGCGCCATATCTTGGTAATTTTTTGTTTAATTGACAAAATAAAAAATACGTGTCCAATATTTTTTGATAATCTAAAAGACTGACTAGTTAGGAAAGTAGCCAATTATGGCTCTCCTTAGTTCCTTAATATAAAAAAATTACCCGCCCCCAAACCCCCCTCCCAACCCCACCCCCACCCAACTTCCCCGCACACCCGCGTTCACATTCACCACCATACTCCCAAGTCAAGCGTGCCTATAGAAGTTTTACTTCAAAAACCCCTGATTTTGAAGCATTCTTCCGCTCCACTCCTATTGGTGTTAGCGTGATGATATATAGTCTATAGCCTTCCTCGATAAATGGGCTATCTAACACTGAAAGAATTTTTCAAATCGGAGCAGTAGTTCAAACAACAAACAAACAAACTCTTCAGCTTATTAATTCTTCTAAAAACTGTTTGATAAATTCTTAAAATAGACATATCTTTCTTATTTGTGACCCGATTGAAATGAAACAAACACTAAATGTTAATCCAAGAAAATACCAACATATCAGTGAAAACGGCATCCTTCTAGGTTAAGCCGGTTCTGAGATTAGCACGCACAAACGCACAGACAAACAGACAATACTTCTAAAAATCATTGTTTCGGGTTCTATTGCGCTAATAAATAGCCCTAGTGACAGTTTTTCTCAATTATCTTCAATGTACAGACACCGACTTGTTACAGATTTATTATATGTATAGATATAGAATATATTATTATATGTATAGATATAGATATAGATTGAACTCATGGCAACTAACTAATAAAATAATTAAAACTTCAGTTTACCTTATTGTCTATCTTCAGCAAATATGACCTTTCCAAAGTTTTAAATCCAAAATAGTTATACTTGAAATCCCTGTCATAAACAATAGCAGAGTCTAATCTCTCTTTGTTTTTCATTACTAGATCATAATGAAAGTCTGAAATCATGGGTGAACGTTTCTTTGTATGCTTGTTGACAATGTTGTATAAATCAGTTATCACATCTGAAACAATAACTTGTGGTTAGAGGCACTACTTATTTAACTCAGTATCCTATTTATAGTTCTAACATATTGTATTAATGTAATCCATGCATACCTAAGGAGTTTATTTTATAACTCTATTTCATTTCATACATGAAACCAAATAGACATGAAAAAAAAACCGGCCAGGAGCGTGTCGGACACGCCCAGGATAGGGTTCCGCAGCCGTTACGAAAAAATCCTTGCTTATCTTATTAATTTTACTATTAATTATACTATTTGTATTAAACAAGTATTTTCTAAGGCTTTTGTATTTTGTACGGAATTTATTTATTTTCTCTTAAACTGCTAATAATTAATAATTCACAAGCAAATTTAGCCATTACATTTTTCCTTGTTAATTTGGGGGGATGCTCGATTGCACTTTAAAGTTGAATATTTTGCAAACAAACTATATTGAAAAACTGTTTTCACAACTCTATAATTATTTTAAAAGACCTAACCAACAACACACCACACCATAGGGTTAGATGAGAAAAAAATTACCCCCATTTTACCTTTTATAGAAGGTACCCAAAAAAGATTTTTTTGTAAATTTTATTTTATCACTTTTTTGGGGTAATTGCCACATAAATCCATGCAAAATTACAGCTTTCTAGCACTAGTAGTCTCTGAGCTAAGCCGCTGATGGATAGACATAATAAAACTATAAGGGTTCCGTTTTTTAGGCTCCGGAACCCTAAAAATCATAAATTACCTTACATTTTATGTGTACTTGGGAAGTACAAACTGCAGAAAATAAAAACTTACCTTTATGAAGTCTTTAAAGCTTGTAACTCATAAATTTTATAACATGCTGCAATCACCAATACTATCAGACAAATACACAGAAACCATTACATGTTTACCTGAAAAATGTTTCTTAGTTTCTTTGTGTAGGTTGGATATAGCCAATCTGGCTGCCAGCACAGCATAATCGGGGTGATCAGTAGTCATTGTTGCTGCTGTCTCCGCCGCCAGATTGTCAAGCTCCACCGTTGTCACACCAGAGTAAATACCACCTATGACCTTCAGTGTTATGGATACCTGTACAATAGAGGTTGATTAAAAAATGCACAAAAACTACTCTATTTTAAGGACAGGTCAAAATGTGCTTAAGTTGTTTATTCACACTTGATTGTCCCTCTGGGTATTAATTGAAAGTTTAATTTACACCAGCACTTTGGAGGTACAAGGTAGTACCTACCAACATTCTATTTATGCAGTTCTTTATATAAGCCTTTATTTATATTGCAATGTTTGTTTATTTGTTAACAGTTGAGTTTACTTGGAATTTGGAAAATATAATAATAATAATGTCAATTTAAATTGGGTGACAATACAAGTGTGGTCAAAATAATTACACAGTAAAAAAGTATAGATTAAAAATGCAATTTTTAGGAGTCACCTAAAAATATAACAACTATTGCCTAGACTAACTAAATTCTTTTCAACAGTGGATTATACTTATATTCCATACTAATATTGTAAATGCAAAAGTGTGTGTCTGTTACCTCTTCACACTTAAAGAGCTGAACCAATTTAGATGAAATTTGGCATGGAGATAGTTTAAGACCATGGAAGGACATAAGATAATTTTTATCATGGTAATTTGCAGTTTCCATGAAATAGAGATAGACAAATTTTTCTGTCAGGGGCACAACAACTAGTATTATATACCTGAGTCTGCTGTTATTAATTACTGTAGATGGTTAGTCCTGATTGATTAGTGGTAATGGTAGGGCAACTATCAACAAAATAAACCAATACTTACAGGATCTACAAAATCCATGTTCAATCCATAGCAGAGCTTTTTGATTCTAGAAGTAATCTTGTCAATGTGGACTTCTTCCACTCTGCCACCTGCAAAAATATGTTACAACACTTTACATGGAGACTTAAATTAAGGGTTGTTTACAGTGACATGGATTATAAATTACACTACTGTAATTTTATTTGTTATATATAAAAATAAATGAGTTCACATTCACAATAACAAAATTGACATTTAAAATAAAAAAACCATTTGAAAAAAAGAAATGTATGAGTATGAACACCCCACATAACATTTGTCTTCGAACTGTTCAACACATCAAGCAAAGCAACTAAATTAAATATTTTGCATATCACAAGCCTGAATAAGTCTTTGTTTCAAACATAGTATGAACAGCAGAACAATGTAAATAAAGATAGCCAGACAAAGGTTTGCTGTAAAATTAATCTTGCTAGAACTCGATAATAACTCAGGCTCACACAACACAGTTCCCAGTACACTACTACAGTTTATCAACTTTAAGTCTATAGTAGCCCCATTTGAGTCAGCAAATCACTAAATACACACATCACCGGCTTTAAGGGGGCGACTGATATAGCTCGCACGCCAATAATATGGCAAAATTGAAATTACTGCTTTAAATTTATAATCAAAAAGGGCGCCACATTAATGATTCGCCCCAGGCGTCTGATTGTTTAGGCCGGCTCTGACTGGCTGAATATACGGATACCTACTGAATGCATTAACCTGTCTGGACCTGTCTAAACATAAGTCTTTGTTCTCCCACCAGGGTAGCTATCATAGGCACAGCTGACTACTGTATCTACCCAACATTAAGGTCATAGTAAAATTACAAAAGATAAAATAGTGCTGCGAGGTTTTCAAGCATTTATTGAAGTGGTTATCCCCTGCTGTCTGTGTCCGTTTCTTTAGTGATCTAGTCTTATTAGGCATTTAATTATTTTCTATACATGATAATAGTCAGTCGTAAAATTCTACTTAGATAGCTGTAAGTAATATAATGTTCTATGAATGTGATTTTGCACCTGCTAAACTACGTAATGATGAATTCAATATTTACTCACCTCTCTTATGAACATATAACTTATTCGACTTCCCAACCATATTAATAGTGTGTAGGAAACTAAATATATGTAATTAGCAAGAATTAAGCACAAGAAACTTATTTCTGGTCAAGGATTCCACTGACACAGGATCAACGGACGTCATAAAAAGCCGTGCGCCGTGCGTGACAACAAATTTGGCGGGAATAAAACTAGTACCTAGGTAGTGCCAAAGAGTATTGTAATATTATATGAACAAGAGTGGCAACTCTATGGTCAAATATGCATGTATGGAAGGTGCTGCTGCCCTTCGCCCTGGTGAAGAACTAATGTGACGTATCTATAGATGTATACCTATCTATATGTATATGTTGGTAGTGATGTACAGCTATAATTACGCGTAATTTTAATTGATAGGCTAATTGCCACTATTCGTATTTTAGCCGTCTAATTCAAATCAGCATATACGAAGTATAAGCGGCTAAACCCGATTTGCACTATACGGCTAAAATACGAACATTGGCAAGTGGCCTATCAATTAAAGTCCTTGACCGTACAATTTGGTACGCCATGGCCATGGCCGATGAATGACAACTGACAAGTTTGACAAGTCAACCAAGATGGCCGCTAATTTAGTTTTTTACCAAACAACCAGAGATCGCTGTAGTCGCATGAAAAGTGTGATATATGTAAGTGTGCCCCCTGACTCTACTCTACTCTACCTAGCACTACCCAGGGGGGGGCACACTTACATATATCACACTTTTCATGTGACTACAGCGATCTCTGGTTGTTTGGTAAAGATCTAAATTAGCGGCCATCTTGGTTGACTTGTCAAACTTGTCAGTTGTCATTCATCGGCCATGGCCATGGCGTACCAAATTGTACGGTCAAGGACTTTAATTGATAGGCCACTTGCCAATGTTCGTATTTTAGCCATATAGTGCAAATCGGGTTTAGCCGCTTATACTTCGTATATGCTGATTTGAATTAGACGGCTAAAATACGAATAGTGGCAATTAGCCTATCAATTAAAATTACGCGTAATTATAGCTGTACATCACTACCAACATATACATATAGATAGGTACACATCTATAGATACGTCACATTAGTTCTTCACCAGGGCGTAGGGCAGCAGCACCTTCCATACATGCAAATTTGACCATAGAGTTGCCATTCTTGTTCATATTATTACAATACTCTTTGAGTAGAGTAGAAAGAAAGACTACCACAGATGTTGTAGAGTATAACAATGTATTTTAGTCTATTATATGTATAAAGGCAACCACAAACCGCAGCGCAGGGCATGCGCGTGTTTGACAGTTAAGCACTTTGTTTGTATACTTAATAAATTGCTACTTATATCCTTCATATATAAATAAATTAATAATTGACGTAAAACTTATAACTTGTATATTAACGTGTAAATGTATAAATATATATTTGAATTATTTAGATATCGGAATTATATTTTTACAGGGTTATTTGTAATTCACTAGCATCCTTTTAACCCTAAACTCCTACCACTTAAACAAATGTTTTTTGTTTTACGGCTTTTGTCATAACTTAATATTTTTGGTGTAATAACGTTTTGAAAATTTGAGATTACCTCATATTTTTACGATACTCTGTGTATTTGTATGGGAAAAAAAGTGCTTCATTTTAAAAAGTCGTAAAACAATAAAACATTTGTTTGAGTGATAGGAATTTAGGGTTAAGAGGATGTCAGTGAATTAAAAATAACCCTGTATATGTCGAGTATCTTATGTGTTGTTGTTATTTGTTATTATTAAAAGCTATTATTTTCTTGGATAATAAGATTTGTTTCAATATAAGCGTTTTCTTGAAATATGATTTCACATGTTTGTTATATATATATCTTTTATATCTTATATATCTTAACCCATCATAAACTCATTACTTTATACTCCGTTAACTCCTGGCCCCGATTAATAAGACAATATTTTAGATATCATTCAAAGTTACTAGTTATATGAAAAAATAGCTTCATTTATTTTTATGTGAAACGTGTCTCAGCATTTCTACTTTATGCCTTTTTTTCTAACATCAGATGTGGTGGAAGAAGAGCAGCCACCATAAAGGAGTAGCTACCTACTTAACAAAGGCCAGTACGATTTAAGCGACCTAGTGTAGTTTTTTGCGATATCTTTGTTTTCCACAACCTTATCGTTTCGATTGCAAAAGTCTGAAAGGCAAATTAAGATAAAACAAAAAAAAAGGAAAAGATAAAATTTTACTACGGCGAAATTTTAATTTAGTCACATAGGAGTAGATCCTATGGTTTTGTCCTATGATTTTTGAAACAATAATTTATGGTCTACGAAAATCTTATTTTCATCACTCAAGCTCTGAAAGTAGGTTGTATTCAACTTGAAATCTGGGATGTAAATTCGATTTACATCCTTACGGATGTAAGTAAATTTAAAAATCGAATGGTGCTCCTTTGTATTCATGAACTGGTGAACAAGGAGAGGTCGCGCTCCGCGGCCGCGTGAGCCGCCCGCGCGCTGCTGGCCGCCTCGCCGCCTGCACCGAGCTCCAGGTGTGGTGGCGGCCGCGGCGACGTGACGCCGGTGCCGGCCGCAAGGACGGCGCGACGCGCTCTCTTACTAATTGCGTATATATTTTATCACCTCAGCACCTCAAACAGGCAGGTTTTGCTACTAAAAAACAGTGAGCAAAATCCGATTTTGCTCACTGCGTGAGACAAAGTAGCTTTTTAATTATTTTTTTTAAAAGTCAAAGACAATGATGGGTCTGCTTACTGAATTCGAAAGATTTGAACTTCAGTTTGATCTGTCACTTTCATTTCGATACGAAAAGTGCGAGAGATAAGATCAAATCGATTCGAATTTCGATTTCAAATTCTATCCTAGTCGACCTAAAAATAAACGAACGATTGAACGTTCGGATACTCATAATAAGTTCTTAACCTTAAAATTGTAATTCGTCTGTTAAGGTTTTAAATTAAATTATTGTAGGTACTTTTTTAATAATTGGATTATATTTTTATATAATCAAATTAATAGTAAAAATGTTGTTGAAAACAAAGTTTAAACATGTATCTATATAATTATTAATAATTTTAACAATCTTGAACATCGTGGTAAATACAGCGGATGCAGCATCGGAACGCAGCGGGTGTAGTATCGGAACGCATCTTTAAAAAATTAGCGGGATTAAATTTTAATTCTTTTCTTCTGTTTCTCTAGCTACAGAGTTCGATATCTATGAGTTTGCTACACGATCAGAGGCAATTTGGAAATTATTAGAATAGTAATAAGTACTTATTTAATACATTTTTGAATATGATATGAGTGAATTGAGTGAGTCCAGTGACGAAGTCAACAATTGAACACCAGACGAATTAATGGAGTAATACATAATGCAGAGTAAGTTTCTTACTTGAAAAGTCTCGTGAAAAATATTTAAAAGCTTATGATATTTTTAAACAATGCAAACACTTTTTCGGAGACTGTACCTATTGTTATATATATAATATGAAGTATTTACTCAATGTTGAAAACCACAACAAAGACAAAAAGACGACGTTCATATACCTTTAATAATTTATTATGTTCTCGCTGCTGAGGTGAAAAGTTGTATGTGTCACACGAGACCAAAGTTTTTTTGCATCTCGTGTATTTGAATCACTCGCGCACTCAGGATTCTAACTTAGAATCACTCGCTAAACGCTCGTGATTCAATTATAGAATCCTTCGCTAACTCGTGATTCAAAATCAGCACTCGCAGTAAAAAACAACTTTGCTCTCTTGTTGCACAAATAACTATTAATATAACGGTTTTTCTTTATTTCCTCGCATTTGTGATGAAAAGTAGAGTGTTCAACTCGAGTGTAAATGATCAATTACACCCGCAAACTATAAGCGCCCTCGCTCGCTTTGCTCGCTCGTGCGCCTAAATATTTTGGGTGTCATTGATCACTTACAACCCTTGTTTCTCAATCTACTATTAATTCTTATTAAATTGATGTCACATAATATTAGGACTTTAATAAAATTTACACCGGGAAGCTTTTGGTTTAAGTGATCGAAACATCTGTACTGTGCTGATAAATTATATTTTTAGAATTATAGGATTGGTCATGTATAAATGTTCAAAACAAATGGCATCCTTTAACAGTATACGTATTTTAAAGACTCACCAAATTTATTTTCTTCGTTGCAAATATTACAGCGCTTAAGTTGCAATTATTTTAAAAAATTGAAGTAGTTGTTAACCAAGAAATTGTGATCTTTAACTTTAACCTACACTGGATTCTAAAAAAAATTTTTCTTCTATCGTCAGTAAATTTAGGGTAGTTGGTAACGGTTACTAGTGCCTTGATGACACAGAACACAGGTCTCGAAAGGTTAATTAATTAGAGGTAGTTTAAGAGGGTACTTTTTCGTAACTTCTATTAAATGATAAGCTCAGAGATAACCGTTAACCCATATATACCCAGTGGATCGTTTTTGACCCATGCAAAAAACCCACGGATTTGTAAACGAAAACGCTTATCTGTGACGTCTAGCGAATGAAAGAAATCAGAGACAAAAAATAGTTCTGGGCATATATGGGATAAATACTGACACCTTGTGGTTTCGTATTGTACTTGACCGTCAATGTTGATTTACCTATTTTATTATAAATTTTGTATTTTATTGAATCAGGCGTTACTTTGCGGAGGTCCATAACTGAAACAATTACTTTGCTCACCCGCGACCTTACGATAGTTACGTTTATGCAAGAAATGTGTGTTCATGCAGTTCCTCCACCTCCACACTGTACGAACACACACAAATCACACAAACCGAACCATCACCACCACCAAACTACACTGACGCGTTTCGAACTCAACCAGAGCTCATCTTCAGAGCCAGCACCACAACCGTATGCTATGCTACCACATGTTAAACTAACAAACCAAAACAAATGTTTTAACTTGTCCCTGTAACTTCTGAAGTACCCACTTTATTTTTCCTTTTTCTCAAACTACCCCACAAAAATTAACTTTTATTGCGTGGTTTGTGGAGGGTTAAATCTAGATCAATGATAAAGCCCTCCACAGACCGCAGCGCAGGACGTGCGCGCGGGCTTGTCAGCTGTCTGTGTGTGTCACCGTGGTCACCGTATATAATATAATATGATTCAGTGTTACACTATACGACGCGCTGAGCACGCTCGCACGCACGCTTTGGTTTGTGGTGGCCTTTATACAAGTTGATCACAAAGATTTTGTTCTATGTGGTAGCCTCTTATTTATTTATTTTTTTGAAAAAGGTTTCGTACAACTTGTCACAATTAGCCTATAGGGCAAACACAACTATACAAAAAACGGATGCTCGCAATTCTATTCATAGTTATAACTTTATTACATCAGCCACCTTGAAAAGCGTCAACGCCATTTCTGTAGCCGGCTGGGCTGAAATCCCCACAAACATGCCTCTTACGGTATGCGCGCTCGTGCAATTTAGTTGCAAGGCGATTTATTTGTGTTATGTGTATTTGTATCCCGGGAGTCGCGGCGCTACGTGTGCGCACTTCCATATTAACCGATAGACTTGATAAAATAGTCGCGGAGACAAAAGTTGCTCGTGCGTGCATACACTTATTTAAAGGAGTCTACTCAAAGACCTACCTACCACTACCTAGTTCATTTGTGTTTGCAATATGCATATGCAGTGCCAATAATAAAGATTAAGAAATCGGCGCTACAGGCATACAGGATAATACGTAGGAAACTACGCAGGGGGCACTAATTTTGCTTTTGAGTGCACTTTGATAAGCCCCTTTAAATATTGTGATCAGTACATTTAAAGTACTGCTGTATGGATAAGATTTCTTTGCATTTCCAAAAGGCATAAAACAAAAATTTGGGTGGGTTACTTCACTAGTTAACGAACGTCCTGTCATTCACAGCTGATAATGTCGTGATAGATAATGTATTAAATTCTTATCAATTACACTCCCATTTCTTATCAAAAGTCCAAAAGCATCATATTATGTTATGCGAGGTGCACGGGTTTCACCATTCATAGATTGTGTTCGTATGAGTCATATTCATGTAGTATAAAACTCGACAACTAATTTCAATGCTGTGAATGTTGTACTTTTTTTACTGCGAATTTAATGTGTTTTCAAATAACCAAAGAGTTATTTCAGAATGGATTACATTAAAACAGCCGCCGTAACAGTGAATGGAAAAAACTATGATCATGTATCGTTTATAATTGGACTAACATTAGCAGTGTCATCAAGTTTGTTCATCGGGTCCAGTTTTGTTATAAAAAAAGTAGCTTTGAAGAAAATAAGTGCAAGTGGAAACATCAGAGCATCGGCAGGTGGCTTTGCGTACTTGAAGCAATGGCTGTGGTGGCTAGGGTTTTTTACAAGTAAGTTAAATATGTACTTGCTCTTAACTTTCAAGTGTTTACCTACATGTGAATGTCACATCAATGCTTGTTAGTTATAGATATTTGCACTAGTGTAATTTGATATTAGAAACTACCCTGTTATGAAATATTGGTACTTTAATAACGACCAATCATTTGCAGTAACTTTATAAGTTGTCTGTACTTATGTATTGTTTACTTTCAGTGGGGGTCGGAGAAGCAGCCAATCTCCTGGCGTATGCATTTGCCCCGGCAGCGCTTGTCACACCCTTGGGCGCCCTCAGTGTGCTTGTGTCGGCTGTGCTAGCATCAAAGTTCCTTAAGGAACATCTCAATTTCATTGGCAAGGTATATGTTTGCCTAAATCTAGTTACAATTATAGCATAGCTGGATCATGTTGTAAATGTGGATTTTTTAAATATATTTTTATTGTTATAGATTGGTTGCTTCCTCTGTATTGTGGGCTCAGTATTGATAGTCATACACTCACCAAAATCTGAAGAACTGAAGACATTCAAAGAGCTGCATGATAAACTATTGGATTACCTGTTCTTGACTTATGTTGCAACCATTTTCTTTATGTGTTTAATTATCAAAGTAATATTTGTGCCTCGCTACGGCAATCAAAACATTGCTGTCTACCTGCTGCTGTGCTCAGCAATTGGTAGCCTAACAGTTGTGTTTTGTAAAGCAGTTGCTCTAGGGATCAAAGAAACCATAGCTGGAACTGTTAACAATCTACTCAATTACTTGTTTTGGTTAATCTTAATTGCATCTATAGTGTGCATCATGATACAGATGAACTACCTGAATAAATCATTGGACATATTTAATACCAGTGTAGTAAGCCCAGTATACTATGTAATGTTTACTGTATTAGTAATAATTGCATCAGGGATACTCTTCAGAGAGTGGGAGCACATGGAAGTTGTGGATATTTTAGGTTGTGTCTGTGGTTTTCTAGTGGTTATGACAGCAATATTTATGTTGAATGCATTTAAAGATGTCCAAATGACTTTCAGAGACTTAAATCTTAATGCAAGGCGAAGAAGAAGTGCACTGGATGTAGAGTCAGACAGCAACTTTCTCAGTTCTCTACATAATAACCGGCAAGCATGACAATGAGTAGTGTTACAATAGAATAAGAATACATTCAAGCTTAAATTTAATCATTCCTAGATGATATTAATATTAAGAATAAACTAAAATCATTGTTGCTGCCATAAATTAAGGATTTTATAAGTAGACATTGTATGAGTGCCTGTTGCATTTTTAACTTATTGCATTACAATAATATTTAAATAATAGTTATTAATTGAAAAAACAAAATCTTATAAAGATACAAATTTATTATTGCATAATAAATAAAAGTACACATGTTACTAGTGGTCTTAAAATAATTTAACAACATGACTTAAGTATTTTAATTAATATTCAAACCAAAGATTATTACTTTGCTTTTTTTATAAAAAGATATATAAATGCTTTTGTTATTTCTTTTATTAAATGCCTTCTAGCAAGTTTACTCGGGATAGATGATATAAAATAACCAGATCAGATCCTAATGACAATAATGGGACAAATAATATCAAATTAGGTTATCTATTTTTACTGTAATAATAAAAATGCTACTGAACACAATACACCAAACAAAATATTTTGGGACATAATAATAATATAATCTGTAATCACAAAAGTCATAACTTATTTAAATATTTCTCTCTTGGAACATTATTATTTATCTCAAAGTGTATGGTTTGGCCCTGTTAAATAAAATTATTAATAATCCAATCAGATCTTTGGTACTACAAAATAGTCAAATTGAATATAAAAATGCCATTTACCAGGAATGTACAGTTTATCAAATTGCTGTCAAATGTACACTGTGACAGAATGATATATAAATCTCCTACAAATAGGACAAGTTCTTTGATATCCATATAGCCGCAAGCAGCACTCACTGCACAGGCAGATGTGGCGGCATGGCAGTGTTAAAACACACTTCTGGCGCTCCTGGCATATCACACATAAGGCATCAGCAGCATCTGCTGCATCATTAGCAGCTCTCACTCTGTCACGAGCCTCCCTCATGCTAGCTTCTCCGCTACTGGCCAGACTAGCTATAACCCTCACCTCAGAATCAGTAAAATAATTATAAAACAAATGATATAAGTACAGAGTGTTTCTAACCAATAACCAGTATAATAAGGTAACCTGAGTCTGGATATTCTGTCTAAAATGAATAAACAACCGGACTATAACTATGGCACTTATCAGTCCTAAGAATGACTGCAAAGGCACATCTGTGAGAAAGTTTGTGAACCTCAATAATGTCATATATCCACGCACAATGGCATCCACAGCAATGTCTATCACATACTTGAGCAGGTGCTTCACCAGTTGAGGGAGATGCACGGGAACGAAGGTAAGTATGAGCCATAGCACATCCCCCACAAATATCACAGTAGTTTTGAGTATACATACAACTTCACAGATCACTAAGGTGACGGCGTCAAACAGCCACTTTACAGAAGCAGCGATAGCACTGATCTTATAATAAATATCGTGGCAGACCACTTGCACACCGTTCCAAATAAACAACACTTGGCTAACGAAAGTGTCAATAACGTCATTTGTAAAGTTGGGTATGTCTTCGTTGAATATAGGCAAGTTATCTTCGTAGACTATCTGAAGAAATGTTAGAACACTGTCCAGAAAGTTCGTCACTGCTGCACAAGCCGTGGCTAACGCGACAAATATTACATGTCCAATGAACGAAGCGGCAAATAATATACTCTGAACGGTGAATGCAAAAAAGTTAATAACATTGGCGACTAATGAAATCATTATTTACTATCATCTTCTTGTCGATTACTTCTAATATTTTGATTTTATAAAGTTTGCAACTTCGAATAGATCGTAAATGTTGTGATGAAATTGAACTCTCTTGAAATGTAATCCTAAATTAGTATTAAATTAATGAACTGTCAATGTCAACAATTTAAACTAGTAAGAGACGTTCCGACTTGATAGACACCGACTAATCTATATAATTGGTCGGGTGACTGGTATAAGCGCAGTGTTGTTGGTATCTAATTTTGTCAGATGTGCGCTTATGTTGGAATGAGACAAGACTATTTATATCTTTTTCTAACAGTTTAACAGTAAAATGCAATGTGGCGACGCTTTAGAACCCACTTCAAAAGATCTTTAAAGGCTACCACAGACCGCAGTGTGGGACGTGCATGCGATACCGACGGAGCAGGCCGCGTTGTGTAACACTGAATCATATACGCTGCCTTGGGCAGCCGGTGTGTGTCACCGTATAACATACGGTTCTCTGACTCAACCTCGTCTATGAAATTTTACGAAGTCGAAATAGCAGCTTTAAGTCGTGTGTTTAAAGTGGTTATTCCAATTAAGTAAGTAAAATTTCATATACGAGGTTGAGTCAGAGACCCGTCGATATACGATTCAGGGGGGCTACTCCAAAATTCGAAAATCGAAGTTCGCATCGTACCGTCTCGCTCGCTCTCGTATTAAATGCTATTAGCGTGAGCGGAACGGCACGATACGAAGTTTGAATTTCGCACTTCGTAGTATAAGGCCAGTGTTCAACGTGCTGAGCATGCTCCATTGGTGTCGCGCTCACACCGCGCTGCGGTCTGTGGAAGGCTTAAGCTGCCGCCAGTTTATGTATGTGACACGTTAGATGAGGCTGTATGAATAATATTTCTTTGGCTTACCTTAGTGTTATGAATAGAAAAATGTGACTGTCAGTCAGACTGTCACTGTCACTACAACTGTCATTGAAATGGAATTAGTACTAATACTGTAATACTAATACTGTAAAATTATATTTTGAAATCCATTTTAATCGGTTATATATTCACATATTCTAACTTTATTGAATAATTTACCATGGCTCCTAAAGGCGGTGGTGATTCCCTTAAAGTTAATTCAGGTGTTTACAAGGATAAAAGCAAACCTACGGACATTCGGCTTAGCAACATAAATGCCGCAAAAGGTATCTATATGATCGAAAACATCTGAATTTAATTATTGAATTTGTTGTCCCAATACGTATTAAATATTAAATTTTGTTCAATTAATTGTCGAGGCATTTTATAAACATTACATAGAACTGCGATTCATTGTCATAAATTAAGTTTTACGTCAATTTAACAAATTTTGAAGTTTATTGAATACTTTTGACACAAAAGTTTAGTCATGTGATGATAGATTTATGGATAAGCAATAAATGTATCTACTTAATTACCCTTAATTGTGTTTCTTTCCCCTTTTAAATTTATTTGAATCGCGTAATCGTTATTCCTATGCTAAGACACCTTAATTCAATTTTAATATCTGTTTTAATTCCTAGCCGTATCAGATGCAA
The DNA here is from genome assembly GCA_947859365.1 of Archips crataeganus. Lineage (NCBI taxonomy): Eukaryota > Metazoa > Arthropoda > Insecta > Lepidoptera > Tortricidae > Archips > Archips crataeganus. The sequence goes on from OX402053.1 coordinate 16,864,595, forward strand.
TCCGTACGAGCCTTGGACCTCGCGGAATGGACAAAATGGTAATTACAAATGTTACAAATGGAAATTTTGCAATTTCGCGTGCTTTAATTTGAGACCCATTTCGAAAAAATATCCTTTGAATTCCTATACAATATGACATGACTGTCAACCTTAAGTGGGTCCCAAATTAAAGCTTGTGACTTTACTTAACTGTTCTTAGTTCTATCACCTTTTTACTATAACCATAAAGCAGAATTTCCCAAACTATGGGTTGCAACCCACTGGTGGGTCAGTTTAAGGCAACAACTTCTTTCCAAATAGCAACAGAAAATTATTTAGTAAGGCTTTTAACACATGAACTAGTCTTATGTGTAAGGATTAATAATTTTTTGCCTCATTACCATTTCAGTAAATATTGGTAAAGGAGATGAGTCTCTTAAGGTTAAAATTTCTATGAAAACTAAAATTATTACTGCTGCTAGATCTACTGTCCTTTTGTTGTGGTAGTAATCCTGAGATGGTAATGATGTTTAACCAAGTCGTCAAAATGCTTGATTATTCACCTGTAACTGATCTGCCGATTGGAATTGTAGGCAGTGGTTGGCATGTTAATGGAGTGATAGCATTTTTAAACATTGAAAAGAGCCTTTGCTGAAGGGTGGCAAAGTTTTCTGTGTGTAATTTTCTAAATACCTGCTGCACCTGTTCAGTTGTTTGTCACTGTAGTGCTTGGCTCAAACCTTGAAAGTTACCAAAATTATTTAATGATTCTTATTTGTGGTGCTGTAGATCCAAGCTGCTAATGGAGAGGTCACCATTACCAATGACGGGGCTACTATTTTGAAACAGATGAGTGTGATTCATCCTGCTGCTAAAATGGTAAGCACATTCACAACTTTATTTTTTATTTATCCCCTTATTCATGTAAAGTTACAAATCTGTTGTAGCAAAATGTATGTTTTGTTTGTCTCTGGCAAAAGCAGATGTCAAAGTGAGATGCATACAATCAAATGTTGAAATAATACAAGCTTATTAAGCATTATTGGTGAATGAGATCAGTATTTACAATAGGTACTATAAGTAGATATTGTTGATTTGTTAGCTTTTAAGCATTTGCAAATGTAAGTTTAAAAATAATTAAAATAAATAAATAAATAAATAAATATCACGGGACATTTCACACCAATTGACCTAGTCCCAAAGTAAGCTAAGCAAAGCTTGTGTTATGGGTACTAAGCAACGGATAAACATACTTATATAGATAGATACATACTTAAATACATATTAAACACCCAAGACCCGAGAACAAACATTCGTATTTTTCATACAAATATCTGCCCCGACACGGGAATCGAACCCGGGACCTCAAGCTTCGTAGTCAGGTTCTCTAACCACTAGGCCATCTGGTCGTCTAAAATAATTGACCATGTTTTATATTTTTTTCAGTTGGTAGAGTTGTCTCGTGCTCAAGATATAGAGGCTGGTGATGGCACAACCTCTGTGGTAGTGATTGCTGGTGCCTTATTGGATTCTGCTGAGAAACTTCTGCAGAAGGGCATCCACCCTACTGTCATCTCTGATGGTTTCCACAAGGCTCTGCAGATGTCTCTACAGGTACTCGCCAGTTCAGACATCAATTATTATCAGCCAAGAAACGTCCACTGTTGAACAAGACTCCCCATCAGAATGCCACAAATGCCACAATGAAAGACAACTAGCCACCTATATCCACCAGTTACTTACGACTCTCACAATGTTGTCAGTCCACCATGACAAAACTGAATTAGGTAGAGACTTTAGGACAGTGTTGCTTGTATGATGATAGTGTCTTGTTGTCCCTCATCAGGGCCCACATTGAACACAGGGACATAGGTAATAGGTAGTAATGGGCTATTTTCTGCAACTCGACGTCTCTGTGCATCCAGTAGGATGTGTGAGGCCGTTTCTTCTGCCTCCATGCACACTCTGCATAGGGGGCTGTCTGTAACACCTAAATCGTGTAAGCGTTTGTTTAAGCAAGGCATGTACAGTTAGAGCCCCAACTAGTAGTCAGACCTGAGTTCTCCCATAACTGCAAAGTTTGCGGGATGATCTGGTGTTGATCCTCGGAAGAGCTTCTCTGGTCTGCCTGCAGGTAACTAGGTTTGTCCAATATTCTTGGTGCATTACCTTGGTGTTGTGGCGCAGAAAGGAAGGGGCAGAATGGGTTCAGGTCCATACATTATTTTGTATAATCACTTCAATAAACACTTAGAATATAGAATACCAGAAACCATGCATGTTTCTGTTACTGAAGCCAACCTACTGTCAAAGAAAACCAATATGCTTTGACATTCAGTCTTTCAGCAAACATTCAGCAAACAAATGCATCCCCATTACAAAATGTCACGATATATCATATTCTCAATGTAATTGTTATAATTTTCAATTTGCTAGGTCATTGAAGGCATGGCGACGCCAGTGGACCTCCAAAATGAAGAAGCCCTGCTGCAGGCGGCCGCCACATCGCTCAACTCAAAAGTTGTGTCACAACATTCAACCATCCTGGCGCCCATTGCTGTTCAAGCCATCCGTGCTGGTAAATATTTGCTGATTTAGAGCAGTTCAGTATATCAAAAAACTGGGTTTGTATTTATTATTAGAGCATTATTGAAATTAAATATGTAATCAGTAATCAGTAATCAGTCAGTAATCAGTCACTTTATTTGCTAGAACATAGGTAGGTACAATAGTGGATGGTGGTATTTTACATTTTGGTTGCTATGTCTTACCCACAAATGCAGGTGTACAAATATTTATCTATTTATCCTAAGTAATTTTATCATTCCAATTAAATAAAAACAAGATTAAAATTATAATTAAAGCAATCCATAACAATTAGCAAATGTCAAAAGATATAATAATAATGAAGTAAATATAATATATGATAATTCACTACTTTGCTAAAAAACTGGCCTAATTCGAAATAATACGCTGTGTAACTTAGGCGGGCTTGCGCGGACCTGGGTTAGCTACTTAACTCCGAGTTAACTGCTAACCCTGGGCTAACAAGTGTCAAAATGTATGGAAATGTCATTCTTAACCCGGGGTTAACGATTTAATTTTTTAACCCTAGATTGTGCAAGTGGCCCTTAATACTTTAATTATTGCAAATAAAGTAGATAGTTACACAGCGTATCATTTCGAATTAGGCCGGTTTTTTAGCAAAGCAGCGAATTATTCAGCTTAAATTTAGACTTATAAACTATTGTAAATCTCATACCTTACTTAAATTAAAAAAAAGAACAATTTCTGGAATGTTATAGCTATTGCTTGCATTGCATTTGAATGGAACTAAGATAGTTTTAGAAGGCACGCCGATATCCCTTTATTTGGCAAAATTTAAAAAGTTGGTAATTTTAACCTCTTCTTAAATTAGGTATCCTGAAAATTCTATATTCAAAAAAAAATACAAAAAGATGGTATTAGGTAATGTGTATTGTGGTATACATTTCCAAATAAAGGGATATTAGAGACATTTTGTAAATAATTGTAAAAAGTGTTAAGTAAATCGGAAATAAATGGCATTAATATTATTATTATAAGATATTTTTATATTGGTAGTTTTTTTTTAAATTGGGGATGTCTAAAAAAAAATACCCATGGTTTTTATATTTTTTTTGTATAGAAAAGTCAATTATCAAACTAATTTCAATATTTTGTCATTTAGTTATCTACTTTTTTCAAAATTAATTATTGAAACTATTTTAGTTGTTGACGTCAGATTATAATTGAGGGCTCCCACAATGCCAAATTTCTAAATCTATCTAAATGCGTACGATAAGGCAACCCCTTTAATTATTTTTTGCGTAGTGGTACACTATACACTGTGTCACTTTACTGACACTGTCAAAGTGCTAGATGTCAGACAGGGGGTCCAAATCAAACTCCGTAGTATAAATCCACGCGTAAATTGTGAAGAATTCTAACCACACAGAATAAAGTACGACTTGAACCGGTCACGCAATTTACACCAAAGTCAAATGAAGGTCATTGCTTATTTGTTATATAATAAATTCATTACATAATATTAAAATTAAATAACTACAGAAAACGAGTTAAAAAGCATTTATCTCGAAATGGTTTTCGATTTACTATATATTGCAAAAAAATAGACATCCCCAATTATTGGTAGTTTTATCGCAAAATTATTTAGCTTTGTCATAACCACTGAATAGAAGAAACAGTGGAAGTGGTAAGAGGGTGTGTTGCGTGTAGCATAATCCTTTTAAGTTTAGTAAAGTCTTTATATAGTACACCACTTCCCAAACGCTTACGAGTATACACATTGGCTGTACGAAAGTTAGATATAAGGACACATTTTAGACAGTAATTGAGGTGCATGGGTGCATGCCACTTTTCCTTTTTTTTTCCAAGGTTGTGATAGTCTGTTCAAAGTTGTTGCCGGGTCTGTACCTAGCATTGGGACGTATATTATGCAAGCTGTTGCCCATGACTTCTTCTGCAATGAATTATGTATCGCTAGCACGTGGGAACTAAGCATTTTCTGAATTAAAAAGTGTCCTATGTGGGAGTTCAGGTTATAAATTATGTGTGTCAAATTTCATCCAAATCCATTTAGGGAACGTACCTATACTACGTGACCCATTTTTTGCAATATTTTACCCCCTCCCTGACCGCCCGTAGTATTTTCCAAGACCCCCCCTCCCCCTTTAGTTTTCACGTAGTAATTTATAAATATGATTTTAAATCATTTTGTGCAAACAGAAAGTTAAAAAATAATAATTGGGCTCATATTTGTCTTTTATTAATATAGATTTGCGAGATTTGCCTAGACTAAAGACTAGACTTTGTTGACTTCGTGATGAAAACCTAAACCCCCTCCCCCCCGTCCGTGACCAGGCGTGGTATTTTTGGTGACCCCCTCCCCCCCCCTAAACGGGTCACGTAGTATGGGTACGTTCCCTTATTTGTTTTTGTTTTTTTTAACAAACATCCAAACTTTCGCGATTAGTAGGACTGCCTGAATGATACCAATGGTGCTTTGTGTTTAGTGATGGAGCCAATCCCGAACGGGATCGGCGCACGCGTGGATTTGCGTGACGTTAAAGTACTGGAGCGCCTCGGAGGCACCGTGGAGGACACGGAGCTGATACAGGGGCTCGTCATCCCGCACCGCGCCTCCAACGTCAACGGCCCGCACCGCATTGAGAAGGCCAAAGTTGGACTTATACAGTTCTGCATCTCACCGCCTAAGACTGACGTGAGTAAGCTGATATGAGGTGTTTTACTTTATGTGTATTTTTGTGTCGGTAATTTTCATACTAGAAAATATTCACTTTACTTGGTATCATCGGGAACATAATTTTCCGAGTTAAAAAGTATCCAAAGCTTTAATCATGTTATAAATTAGGTAAATCATCTGAATTTGTTCAGCCATTGTAACTTGAAAGAATGACTAAAATACTTAAAAACAAATCTTTGCATTTGTAATTTTGTAGGTAAGTAGGATTTTCTTTAGTTGTTTCAACTTTTTTTCTCGCTACTGGTTGCTTTATGTTCTTGTTAATATTGTTACTAATGCCTACCCACACTGTCTCACTCCAAAATACGGTATACAACATTGAACAATTTTATTTTATATACTTGAATATTTAGTTTTATGCATTTAACTTTAATTTCAGATGGACCACAACGTGATTGTGTCGGATTACGCCGCCATGGACAGAGTCTTGAAGGAGGAACGTCAATACATCTTGAATATCGTAAAGCAAATCAAAAAAGCAGGCTGCAATGTTCTTCTTGTACAGAAGTCTATTTTGAGGTAAGGATCGGCTGCACACCTAGCGCCTAGCGCCTAAACACAACACGCAAAGTGCTTTTACCAATAAATAAAGAGGCAGTTAATTTATGACCAGTTTTTTTTTACATTTTATACTTGCTAAATGCTTATTCGCCTGAATTTGTTGATGTAATCGGTACTTAGAGTATGCGACTGACCAGTCCTATATGAACTTAACATGTTTTTCTTTTTATCAACATTCATGGCTTTTGCTGTATTGTATGTTTTTGTATTACTGATTAAAAAAACCGGCCAAGTGCGAGTCGGACTCGCGCACCGAGGGTTCCGTACAAATTTATATGTATCTATGAACATCCAGTCTTAGCAGACCCCTGCTCCTAAGCACAATGTGCGCAGTGTGGGATCATTGTAGATTGGTTACTGATATAGACGGACAGACAAACTAGATCTCGTTTAAACCAATTTTCGTTGGAAGTTTACTTGGTAATTTACATCATATATTTTTTTAATTTTATCATATTCTTATTTTAGAAATTACGGGGGGGGGAGGACACATTTTACCACTTTGGAAGTGTCTCTCGCGCAAACTATTCAGTTTAGAAAAAAAATAGTTATTTGTGCAACAAGAGAGCCAAGTTGTTTTTTACTGCGAGTGCTGATTTTGAATAACGAGTTAGCGAAGGATTCTATAATTGAATCACGAGCGTTTAGCGAGTGATTCTAAGTTAGAATCCTTAGTGCGCGAGTGATTCAAATACACGAGATGCAAAAAAACTTTGGTCTTGTGTGACACATACAACTTTTCACCTCAGCAGCGAGAACATAATAAATTATTAAAGGTATATGAACGTCGTCTTTTTGTCTTTGTTGTGGTTTTCAACATTGAGTAAATACTTCATATTATATATATAACAATAGGTACAGTCTCCAAAAAGTGTTTGCATTGTTTAAAAATATCATAAGCTTTTAAATATTTTTCGCGAGACTTTTTAAGTAAGAAACTTTCATTAATTCGTCTGGTGTTCAATTGTTGACTTCGTCACTGGACTCACTCAATTCACTCATATCATATTCAAAAATGTATTAAATAAGTACTTATTACTATTCTAATAATTTCCAAATTGCCTCTGATCGTGTACCAAACTCATAGATATCGAACTCTGTAGCTAGAGAAACAGAAGAAAAGAATTAAAATTTGAATCCCGCTATTTTTTTAAAGATGCGTTCCGATACTACACCCGCTGCGTTCCGATGCTGCATCCGCTGTATTTACCACGATGTTCAAGATTGTTAAAATTATTAATAATTATATAGATACATGTTTAAACTTTGTTTTCAACAACATTTTTACTATTAATTTGATTATATAAAAATATAATCCAATTATTAAAAAAGTACCTACAATAATTTAATTTAAAACCTTAACAGACGAATTACAATTTTAAGGTTAAGAACTTATTATGAGTATCCGAACGTTCAATCGTTCGTTTATTTTTAGGTCGACTAGGATAGAATTTGAAATCGAAATTCGAATCGATTTGATCTTATCTCTCACTCTTTTCGTATCGAAATGAAAGTGACAGATCAAACTGAAGTTCAAATTTTTCGAATTCAGTAAGCAGACCCATCATTGTCTTTGACTATTAAAAAAAATAATTAAAAAGCTACTTTGTCTCACGCAGTGAGCAAAATCGGATTTTGCTCACTGTTTTTTAGTAGCAAAACCTGCCTGTTTGAGGTGCTGAGGTGAAAAATATATTAGAAACTTCAATATAATTTTTGAAGACCTATCCATAGATACCCCACATGTATGGGTTTGATGAAACTAAGTATGGGGAACCCCCAAAATTTATTGTTTTTTTTTCTTCTTTTGTGTGAAAATCTTTGCGGTTCACAGAATACATCTACTTACCAAGTTTCAACAGCATAGTTCTTATAGTTTCGGAGAAAAGTGGCTGTGACATACGAACGGACGGACAGACAGACAGACATGACGAATCCATAAGGGTTCCGTTTTTTGCCATTTGGCTACGGAACCCTAAAAAGTCTCATAATGTGGATGATTTATGGCTGATTATCATACATTTTTCTTGCAGAGATGCCCTCAGTGATTTGGCAGTACATTTCCTGGACAAGATTAAGACTATGGTGATCAAAGACATCGAGCGCGAAGACATCGAGTTCGTGTGCAAGACTCTCGGCTGCCGGCCCATCGCCTCGCTCGACCACTTCACGGCCGAGAACCTCGTCAACGTAGACTTGGTCGAAGAGGTCAATGAGCCCTCTGGGAAGTACATCAAGGTTAGTTGCCCACGACGATCTTATTTTCTTTTCATAAATGCTTAGTAAAAAAACTACACACTGCCGTCCATCTCCACGCGAGCAGGTCGCACTCGGATGCCGATGTCAGGTACAGAACCCTTTGTCGCGGGACAAAGACGGATAATAAACAGGCACTAGACGCTTGTAGTACGAGATCTGGCTGCTAGATTGCTATAAACCTGTTATTAGTAATTTATAAATTTATACATATGCAAACAACCGCTTTAGCCTAGTTGGCAGTGACCCTGCCTACGAAGCAAGAGGTCCTGGGTTCAAATCCCGGTAAGGGCATTTATTTGTGTGATGAGCACGAATTGAGTTATGGATGTTTTCTATGTATTTAAGTATTTATTTATCTATATAAGTATGTTTATCCGTTGCTTAGTACCCATAACACAAGCTTTGCTAAGCTTACTTTGGGACTAGGTCAATTGGTGTCCCCTGATATTTATTTATTTATATTGGTGTTCCGACGCGGAAGATCCTCGACGGAACTTCCGTCAAGTGTAGCGTAGGTCTAAGTGAATCGGATCCACAAACGTGGTTCGGTTCGCGACTACGCGCATGAATCGATAATATAATAAGATGAAACATATATGAAATTTAGCCAAGTCAAATCTCGAGCTTCAAGGTATCATTCTTTCATATGATAAAACATATCTTAGGTTATATGGAGCGGATCAATGAATATGGTTGGTGGATATCGAATGCATCCATAGCAACGTAACATAGCACATCTCTGGTGGAAAGCAAAATTTGTCGTCCTCACACAAACTGTCTTGCCAGGGCCGGATTTAGAGATCTGGCGGCCTCGGGGCATAAAAGGAGTGGAGGCCCCCCCCTGTCCACAAATTATTTTCCACATATCCAAATAATAAAAAAGCCGTGATGGCCTAGTGGTTTGACCTATGGTCTTTCAAGCAGAGGGTCGTGGCTTCAAATCCCGGCTTGCACCTTTGTGATTTTCGGAATTTATGTGTATATACAATTGAAATTTACCGTGAAGGAAAAGATCGTGAGGAAACCTGCATATACCTGCAAAGAAATTCAATGGTGTACCGTGTGTCTAAACCGCACCGGGCCCGCGTGGGAACTGCGGCCCAAGCCCTCTCATTCTAAGAGGAGGCCTGTGCCCTACAGTTGGACTCATATAGGCTGGGATGATGATGATTTGTATTTCTGATGATGATTTCTATTGTGGGGCCCCTCTATTGTGGAGGCCCCGGGGCTGTCGCCTCGGTCGCCCTCCCCTGACCGCCCGGCCACGACTTCGCGCGTTTGGCGGCGCGGCCAGCGTTTTCTGTGTTCATTGCGCGGCCGAGACGCTCGCCGTACAGTGGTTACCTGGCGGCACAAGCAATCTTTATCTTTCTTTCTTTATTAACCTTTACATCATATTTGACAAAAATAACTAAAAGGATAAAACGAACACAGTAAAAATGAAAATAATACACAGCCTGAACTAGGATAAAATAAAATCCCGTGTTTCAGGTATAATAGGACTTAAAATGCTAACATAAATAATCAAATGCAAAATACCTACACACAAATGTTCTTGAGTAGATTTTCAATAAAAGACAACTTGTAAAACATTTTTGGATCTAAAATAAACTTAACACTATTTAATCCTATTTATTTTAAAACAGTCAATAACTTTTCTGAATCCTCATAAGACATTTTTAAAAGATCTTCTTGGAGAATTTTTTTGGTTTTATTATAATTAAAAGAGTATATGCCTAATTTAGCGTGTAATCTATTGTACAGTAGTGGTGCCAGGAATACATAAAATCTGGAGGAGAAGGCATGTTTTTTATTAATATTAGGAGGGCAAATTAAATCCTTACTAGGGTTACCATATGTAAATAGAGGGATGCCTGTCTATGTACCTAAAATGCCTGATTTTTTCAGAAAAATGCCTGTCTAAAGCAAAACGCTGTGAGTAATAAGTAAAAGCCAACAGATAATAATGAAGACGGATGTGATTTTTAAAAATGCCTGTCTCAGACCAATGCCGGCCGCACGCCTGTCTAAACCTTAAAATGCCTGTCAAATGCGGCAAACGCCTGTCATATGGTAACCCTAATCCTTACGCCTTTTTTTTGTAGCTTCATTGTTACAGGGGGGGGGGGAGGGCAATGAACTGATAAAACGTTCGCCGCGCCGCCAAACGCGTCAAGTCGTGGCCGGGCAGCCAATCCGGCCCTGTGTCTCGCGAAAGTGACGTGTGTTATAATGAGGGGTGCGTTGCAGATGAGCGGATGTAACAGCGGCGGTCGCACGGTGTCGGTGCTGGTGCGCGGGTCGTCTGGCGCCGTGGTGGCGGAGGCGGCGCGCTCGCTGCACGACGCGCTGTGCGCCGTGCGCTGCGTGGCGCGGCGGCCGGCGCTGCTGGCGGGCGGCGGCGCGCCCGAGGCCGCCGCGGCCGCCGCGCTCGCCCGCGCCGCCATCGCCGCGCCCGGCGCCGACCACTACTGCCTGCGCGCATACGCCGACGCGCTGGAGGTCGTGCCCTCCACGCTCGCTGAGAACGCCGGTTACTATAAACGATCCCTTCCGATCCTACTTAAAGCGCGACCACATATTACTTGAGAGGGTTTATACCTGCTGAGCGGGCAACGTTGCATTTTTGTTAGTTTCTCTCGATTATTCCATAAAAATTGAATGAAAATTAAAAATGTTTTGTATACAAATTGTTCTAATATATAAGTTAATGCGTCTACTGCAATAATAATTCGTGGTAGACTTTTCTTTTCTTTAAAAATGAACAAATTATTACCTAACGGTTTTTAAAGAAAATAAAATCTTATCACGAATTATTATTGCAGTACAGACATTAACTCATATATATTTTTTTTTTTTTTATAATGACACACACCGGAAAAATGCCTTATGCACGCCTGGGAAGGGAGGACCCACGCAAGTGACGGACTCGCACCGCCTAAAAATCCGATGTGTGTCTTTCATTTTTTTCCTCTGATATGTGGGTCAGAGTCTTTATTTTTTATTATTTTTATTTTATTTTCTTTTCTTTTAAATTTTTACAATTTTCCTTATAATATAGAGTAACATTCCAAACTTATTACTACTTTTACAATGCTTATCCTATGACTACCAAACTACAGATATACAATTTTTGTCAAAGTTCTCTCACAGTTACAGGTACCAGAGAGGGTACTCACTCTTAAAACTATTAACATTTATGCTTCAAAAACACAACTTATTTTTAATCATGAAAAACCCAAAAGATTTACAAATAATACTAATTTTAAAACAGAAACTATTATATTTAGTCCCTATCCCTCTGCTTATATACTATACTAATTTAATAACTTTATTTTTTTGTTTATGTTTATCATTAAATATTCCCAAAATATTATGTAAAAATAATTTTATTACGTTTTATTTTTATCTATAACACGCTATTTTCTCGCAAAAGTTAAGGAATTTTTCCCTCAAACCTTTCATTTTCATAATTTCATGAATATTGTCAATTTTTATTTCCATTTCCAGCTCCATCTCCACGTCCATTCTTTCCTTCCCATATACGGGACATTCCGCCACCAGATGCAGCACACCCTCGCCGACCTCCGGGTCGCAGACACACGATGGGTTCTCTTTGCACTTGAAGCGGTTCAAGTACTCAGAGAACCCACCGTGCCCCGTCATAACCTGCACTAATATGGAGTTAAATTCAATTTTCCGGACCACGCGGTAGGCTTCAATAGCATCCGGCAGGAAGGCCTTTGTCGTGGAGGCCGTCCCCCCCTCGTCATATCTCCGGCTCCACTCGTCAAGCGACTCCATCCGGATCTGTCGCCTAACGAATGAGGCCGGACACATGTCGTAATATGGTTTAACTTTCATTCTTAGCGCGGCGTCCTTAGCCAGTTGGTCTGCCCTCTCGTTCCCCTCCAGCCCCACATGAGCCTTAACCCAAAAGAACCGAATCAACTTATTTTGATTTTTGGCTACTCTGAGGTCCTTCCTCATTGATACCGCTAGGGGGTGGAGAGAGACGGCGCTGGCCACTGTGTCCAGTGCGGCTCTTGAGTCGCTATATAGAACAGATTGACGCCGCGCTCCGCAGGGATTGCGCTACCGCCTCTGATAAGGCCAGCAGCTCAGCCTGATAGACTGTGCAGAAGTTAGCCAGCTTAAGTTTCCGGTTTCTTATCTCTGCGCCACCAGTCCATACAGACAGTGCCGCACCAACTTTTCCTTCAATTTTACTTCCATCAGTAAATATCTTTAGCTCGTCACTACTACTTTGACCAACATCTGCACCGTCCACCAAGCATGAGTACTCCATCCCGGTCTGTTCCACAGGGTGAACGACATCCACGAAAGCAACCTGCCTCTCAAGTTCATAGTCTCCGATTATCCGCCGTGAATACCCCTTTTTTACCTCAAAAAGGGAGGCCGCCTCTCGGATCCTTATATCCAAGGGGAGCAAACCAGCAAGCACAAGGGCCGAATTCAGCGAGACCGTCCGATAGGATTTAAGAATCTTCTGTACGAAACCACGCTGCACCGCGTTTAGCATTTTTTGTATACCTAATTTTTCTGTTGCATGTGCCCATGCTCCAGCGGCGTACATCACCACAGGTTCAACCACTGCCGTATATATATTAGAACAATTTGTATACAAAACATTTTTAATTTTCATTCAATTTTTATGGAATAATCGAGAAAAACTAACAAAAATGCAACGTTGCCAGCTCAGCAGGTATAAACCCTCTTAATTAATTAATAGTTACTTCGTAACAGATACTGCATCCCGTACAAAAATCTTGGTAGGCCCCAGATTATAGCCTACTCCGTTTCCTTAAGAGCGTTTATACCAGCTCAGCTGGCAACGTTGCATTTTTGTTCGTTTTTTTTATTATTTTATCCCTGAAAACTAGATTAATTTTCGATTAACTGCAAAATTAGATTTTTTTGTTACTCTAAAACAAATAAATAGTTGATTTGGCGAACAAGTGACGTCATAAGTCGCTACTGCCATTCAAACTATGTGATTGACAACTCATAAAACGTACGTCAGTCGATTGGTGGTGTCAACATCGCTATTGTTCCATATTTGCTGAGTTACCTTGTTCGTGAGCAGGTCTGAACCCGATCGAGACGGTGACGGAGCTGCGCGCGGCGCACGCGGCGCACCCGGGCTCGGGCGCCGGCGTGAACGTGCGGCGCGGGCGCGTCACCGACATGCGCCAGGAGCGCGTGCTGCAGCCGCTGCACGTGACCGCGTCCGCGCTCGCGCTCGCCACCGAGACCGTGCGCGCCATACTCAAGATCGACGACATCGTGAGTATACACTACTGTTCTCTTTCTCTATAATGCATTTCTGGCCTTCGCACCAAGTAAAATGTCCAAGGCGCATGCCACACAGAGAGACGTGGGCGCGTCGCAGTCGCGGCACCCCTTGAATCAGTTCTCATACTGTATGCAGTACCTGGGCGACCGAGCTCCGCTCGGGCTGAAACTCGGTACCATGCGTTTTCCCAGAGATAAGACCAAGCTAGATCAATTTTTCATCCCCGAAAACCCCCTCATACCAAATTTCATCAAAATCGTTGGAGCCGTTTCTGAGATTCTAATTATATATAAGTATACAAGAATTGCTCGTTTAATGGTATTAGATAGAAGCGTCGCGATCCAAAGCAGATGAAAGAGACGGGGCGGAGACGCGGCCTGCGAACAAACTATGTGGACTGCGACCCGCCCCCCTCCTACCTCTCTTCTGTGTAACTTGTACCCAAGACTTCATAATTTTATAAATGTCCAATCAGTAGTTTGACCAGTCATAATAAACTTGCGATTCTCATTCGTAACTAATATCTCGCGGGACTTAATCACGAACTAAGAACGAAGAAAGTATGTACCTCAAGGTAATTTTAGCAATAAATACTTAGTTCGTGATTAAGTCTCGCAAGATATTATTTTTGAATGTCGAACTATATAAACACCCAACCAGATAAATGACCTGCTATAATAACGTCCAGCCATAAAAATGTCTATCTATAGAAACACCCGACCAGTTAATTGGTCTATTTTGTGACATAAAAATTGTATAAAGAAATGTCACAAAATTGACTAAAATAAAAGTTTCTAATCTATCACAGTGCGTCACGCATGACAGTGAGATAAAAACCCAACCCCTATAAGAACTCTGCTATGCGTTTTAGCGTAGGCCTTTTCAACTTCATATTATATAAAATTAATTAAGGCAGGAAACTCTTAAATAGTTGCTTGTTTTTATTACAGGTCAACACAATTAACTGAAGTGCCTGCGCCAGCCGTTCACAAAGTATTAGTTTTAATCTCTTAGTTACTCTAGATGCTTGTTTAATTTTTGTCACAGGTGGCATTTACTTATATATTTTCACAATAAGTCTATATTATTATAATAATTTTACTGCTAATGCTGACTAAAGTTACTCATTGCCTACTTTTGCACTCTTCTCATCAATAAGTTGATGTTTTGTAATATGATGGGTGGGCCAAGTGACTTGGCCCAAGTGTGTGCTAAATATAACTGGAAATTTGAAACTTGTAATTAATTAATATTTTAAAATAAAAGTATTAATTCAATAAATGATTTTATTTTTCCTTATTATACAGTTGAAACATATTGTCATGTACCAATACTGTTTTGTCGAGAAACAACAAACTTCAACAAAGTATCTGTAACTAAAGCCCTTGCTGATCAGGTAGAATTTACTGACCTTTTGAACGCCACATATCGTTTTTGTTATGAACAAAATTTATTCTTATGCAGATGATGTGGGTAGGTTAATTTTTGTATTACCATATTGTCGTCTATAGACGACACTGGCGTTCAATAGGTGTGTCGGCAGGGTAATTGTGTAACTTTTTTGACACTTGGCACGGATTGAAATGACTGTTTTTGTATTGCTGTGACAGCTGGCTGTTATTATTATTATTTTCCCTTAATGACGGCCTTAAGGCTTGGGCCAATGTCAGTTACGATGAGAGGTTTGCGGTTGAATCTGCAGAACGCCAACAGTTTGACAGCAGCAAGGAAATAATTTTGACAAAACAAAAAGAGAGTCATGTAACACTCAGCTGGCTGTTTCTGATACCAATTGTCAGCCCATACAAGAACTGTCAAAACGAACGCGATGGCGATTGCGAGGGAGTTAGACAATCAGCCTGCAGGTGAAACATTAAATACTTGTTAACCTTTCTCTCCACTCCATAAGTCATCAAGCTTTTTTCTGTCAAAATTGTAAGTTATCTTAACACCAGGGGCGGATCAATATAGGGGCTTTTTGGGCCACAGCCCAGGGCGCCGTAGATATAAAAGCGCCCCTAACCATTGGAGACCTAGTATATCATTATCGATGACAGTTTTTGACAAAATCAAAATTAATTGATTTATTAGGTAGGCTCCCAAGTAGTATTAGCCCAGAGCACACGCCCCTGGATAAAGTGCATCTTAAAACTGTAAAAGTAGATGGTTAAATAATATTTTTGGAGCTCAACCTATGGTGACTGTTGTATTGAAAAAGTTGAAGACTTAGAACAGTGGCTTTACATTGTGACAGTCTATTGAAAGTCTTTTAAATAAGGCTACCGTTGATATGGATGTATTTGGTTAGCAGCCTTAATGTTAGTTTTGATAGCAGAGGGTGGTTTGGGCATGGCGGGCGCGGCGGGGCCGAGCTGCGGCGCGGGCCCGCGCGGCTGGCCCAGCCCGGGCGCGCCCACGCCGGGCGGCAGCGCCGGCATGCCCGGCCGCAGCCCCTTGCCCGTGCCCACTGCGGTCACTAGGGCGTGGGTGTCTGTCATGGTGTGCGTTGGCTGCATTCCTGTTCAAAAGTTACAAAATTTTATTTAAAGGAGACAAGCTTATCCAAAAAGATAAAATAGGTTCTCTGCCTTTTCCCAACTGATGCATTTGCCAACTGTTTATTTTTTCTGACACTAAACTATTCAGGATTGTTATAAAACTAAACTAACCTAACCTATAGGATAGTCCTGAAATATATCCTGAATAGTTTACAGTTTCAGAAAAAATAAACAGTTGGAAAATAATTTCCTGCTGAAAGGCAGGATAAAAATAAAATCCTTCTAATATTACAAATGTGAAAGCTTGTGTGTGTGTTGTGTTGGATTTGGTTGAAATTTTGTATGTACAAGTAAAACACCTCACATGCGGGAAGAGAAAAAAATCATGCATTTTAGTATCAACTGTTTCATATAAACCCAATTATACAGATTAAAAAAAATACAAAAAGCATGCCTTAAGTTGGGCATGGATCACGGATTGGGTTAAGTCTATGACTGTTCTTCAAGTAAGGTAAATGACAACTGCCAGACCTAAATAGTTTACGCAAGTGAAGCAGTGGGTAAAGTCTAGTATTAACCTTTTGACCGCCACGCATCGTTTTTGTTTGGAACAAAATTGATTCTTATGCGGATGCGGGTAGGTTTAATTTTGTATTACCGTACTGTCGTCTATAGCCGACGCTGGCGGTCAAAAGGTTAAGTAAGTGTACAGGTAAATATAATAATATATAAAATAAAAAACAATGAGCATTATAAATAGCAAAAGGAATCCTAGCCGAGTATGGTAAGTGACATAAACTTACCTGCAGCTCTCATGGAGTCTCCTTCCCAATCCTCGCGACCTTTGGATATAATTTCCCACACATGACTAACCACTTTTGTAAATTGTGTTACTTGTTTCTGCAATAAAAGATAATCAAAAAGTTATAAATAACTAATGCTCGAACATAAACATCATAAAAAAAATTGTACTCCTATGCCTGTGTGTGACATGCATGCATGTGATCATTTCGGCCAGCATAGCAGAGCATTGCCAGCGCTGAATGTGTTAACTGGAACTGATCCTATCCATTTCAAGTCATTGCAGTGCAGATTGTCATGAGGTGAAAGAATAAAAAAGTGGCTTTGTAGTCATAACTGCCTCAACTCCTTACCTTAAATTATGTATAGATCCATGCCTAAGCATAGAAAAAGTTAAGGAACATCTAATGTCTATCTATGGTCCAGTGGCGAGGCGTGAATTTTTTTCCAGGTAAAGCCGGACGAAAAAAAGCAAACAAAAATCATACCCCCTTTCTTAGTAGTTATACTAGGTTATATTCTTGAAAAGTAGTACTTACGTGCAGTAATTCGGTCCATAAGACTGCAGCATATTTATCCTTTCACTGATATCAGTATCAAAACAATATGTTACTTATACATGAATTAGACACTGAATTATAATCAGATTTACAACCTGACAGACGATAATATGTACGATTAAATTTCACCGATATTGCGTATCAACACTGATCTAATATTGTGTTTTTATTAAAATTATTTCACATAATTTTATTATAATATAAATAAACAAACTACAAAACACTGAGCGATTGACATGACATTACCTAATGTTGTCATTTCAATAAATACCACACCACAAACAAATCGACCGCGCTAGCGGATCACGTCCGGCACGTTCTATGGCTCCGAATCGTACATACAGTGACACATTCCGGCAGCGCGGCACAGCGTATACGATTTGGTGTTGTGCAGCGCGCTGAGCACAGCCCGTGGCGGTTTAATTTTGTCTGTTTATGAATCTTATTATAAAAATAGATAAAATATCGTACTTTCTGTTTTACACTAAAACTCGATACTTTAAAATTAAATTTCGCTCCAGTAATTTTAAATAAGTCTACGAATGGCTGCATGAATGTCAATTCCGTCGGCTATTCCAAGTGGGATAAATTAATTAAAAAAAAAGCTTCTGTCAAAGTGAAATTAAGCCTTATGCACAATGTAGAAAGTCTTTTTTTAAATGTGATAAGCCGATAGAGACCGGGTTATCTTCAGCCTATTCCATGCCTATTCTTACGGTAGACGCTTGTAGTGAATCTATGGTTTTATGAATGAATATTTACATGTGTGAGTGTACAATTCCTGCCGGAATACTGAATTTATGAATGACTGATTGGTCTTGTGGATATTTTGATGCGTTTTGTTACTGCGCCATTTTGAAAAATACTTAAAAGTTTATTATGATGGAAGAGTAAGTCTCTATACAAACAATCGGGTACTAAGAGAAGCGTTTGGTTACTTCAAAATTTTAGGCAACCCGCTGGGAATCGAGTTGTTAGCACCCTTCGCCACTGCTATGGTCACTTCCCAAGTAACAAAAACTTCTATAACCAAGGCTTTTTATCACTAAACAGTAATATAGCAGGCCTATAATGGTAACCATTGTGACTGCTTGTACTATAAAGGTTTTCAACAGAGCCTTTTGGTTCTTTAAGATTAAGTTCTATAATTTAGCTCTTAGAACGCTTACAGGACCATACAAAAGAATATTTAAAGTGTTGCATTGTAATAGATATCAATAAAGCGATTATGGTTTTATTTAGTACTATAGATGACCTTGCTGACACTTTTATGTATCTATTTGGCACTAATAATGCGCCAAAAGAACTCTTACAGTTTATATTGTAGCAGCATCGAAAAAACTATTACAGGATCAATCTGCACTATAAAAGTACCTTGCACGACCATTACGTAACGTGTTAGCTTCTTAAAAGCTCCCTTAACATCGCTATAGGGCTTGTTCTGTAAGCGTAATGAAAACTCTTCTATAGTACAAAATAGTACCATAGCTACTCCTGGTGCGTTGCTAAATAGCTTAAATTCTAAATATTTCTAATATGGCTGCTGCTTTTGCTATAATAGCATATTAGCAGCACGTCTGGATCCAATGTGTACTATAGCAGCGATAGTCGAGACTATTCTTTAATTTATTTATTTAATTTTAATTAAAACATAAAAATTATGAAGGCGCATTGTCAAATTTGAAATCAGCATAATGATTTTATCAATACAATTATTTTCGCAAGTGCAAGTTACGGCAGAGTTACAGTCCTTAAACGATCAACGACAGCAACTGACATAAAGCATAAATTATATATATTTTCTTGGCAAATACAACACAAAAAAATGGCGAACAAGTGTTGATAAAAAAATCACTGGAATCGGTTACGGTGAAAAATAACACTATAAACGTGTTTTGGTTACTTTTATAGAACACATTTGTGACATAAACGTTGCAGACAGCACTATTTTAGTACTAAAATGCGTTTCTCAACACTTTTACATTTCAACTATAGAGTTAATTTATCACCATGAAAGCCTTTATGTAATACTTATAGAATAAATCAGTGATGTAATTAGGGCCTTTTCGTGGTTTTATAAACGTTTACAATACCATTACAGTGCTAATCATGAACACTAGTTAGCACGCTCCAAATCGTTCTCAGGACTTTTATAGTACCAAATTTTGTTACTTGGGTTTACTTTTTAACATTTAACATGGCACAAAATACAATAAAGTATTAAAAAAAAAGTCAAACATACCTGAGCCGTATCATAGCTAAGTGTGCTGGCTTTGTGATTAAACTGCTGCAGTCTCTGCTCTGCCTGTGGCTCGGGCTTGGTGCGCAACAAGTCTGGCACCAGATCATGAGTGCATGCCGGCACTCTGCCCTCTGTTAGTCTGGACAGTGCCTCATCTCTTTCACAGCCCAGTTGGAGAGGCAGAACAACCAGTGCCCGCAGGGATGGAGCCATCTCTGCTTGTAGTATTTTACTTAAGCCGGTCAACTGGAATTTGAAACAAGCAAGTTGATTAGGCTGTCTTCATTGAGCTACCAAGTTGAAATAACATGACACACTAGTAAAAATATAACTTTCAACCCCTTGAACACCACTTTAGCATACATCAAATCATATAAACACCATGTTATTAAAATGCTTTGAAATTTGAGCAAGCGCAAGTAGGTGGCTATGTATGTTGTAGTTAGAACGATTATATGCATTGTTGGTGATGGGGCGACGTGAGACGTCGTTGGCGTTCAAAAGATTAACCTGTGAAAAAAACATTAAAATTACTCACATGACCAGACAATATAGCATAATTATCAAGAAATGTTGGCCAATTGATTGTTTCATATTCATTTTCAAGCTTAGCTATAAGAGCTTGTATGGCTGTCTTTAGATCATTAACCCTGTTTAGAATCGCTTGTAAAGTCACTTCCAATTGCTTCTCTTCGCGCTGCATGGTTGTAAACAAGTTTAGTGTGTTGTATTTTTGGTAATCTTTGTCGATTAGTCTACAAGCTTTTTCGTTCTTATGGTTAACACTCTTTCATAATTTCACTCTACACATGATAGCGAAATCGTTGAATATGATCGAAGTTGTTTGAACACTCCAAAATCCAATTAAAACCCGATAATAATTTAGGATTCAAAGAATAATTTATATAAATATGACTCAAGATTTCAAAGCGTAAGCAAAGCAACTAACCAGCCAACAATACATATAATTAGCTTAGCTAGCATAGCATTTATTTATCTGTCAATTTTGATACTGACAGAAGTGACAGATGTCAGATTTTTTTTAAAATCTGGCCATGTGATCCGAGCCCTTCAGCCGATTAAGCCTTCCACAGACCGCAGCGTATGTCGAAGCGTATTATAATTTAGTGTTTTACAACGCTCTGGACACGCTATCGCGCGTCGGTGTCGCGCGCACGCCCCATGCTGCGGTGTGCGTAAGGCCAGCTACAAGCACTGCATATCGCCACCGATTACAAATCATCGATAGTATCAAATATTTTCAAAAATTCATTTTTTATTGATTGGAATGGTTAAGACAGCTGCACACGAGCAGGCTGACACTTGGTGAGAGTGCCATTCATCATCATCTCCGATTTCCTCTTACATTGAGAGGACTTGGGCTATGGTTTGAATATTTAAATGTACCTACCGATTCTGGCCCTATACTACGAAGCGCGAAATTCGAACTTCATTTCATGCCGTTCCGCTCACGCTAATGGTATTTATTACGAGAGTGAGAGGGACCGCACGATCCGAACTTCGAATTTCGTAGTAACCCCCCCTGTTCCGTATTAAATAAATAGCTCCTTTAGAACAACACTGATTTCAAAACTAAACTTGTTTTTCTTTTAAATGCAAGTCAAATGCAAGTACAGTCAACAAAAAGTACAGTCAGCAAAAAGCTTGCATTGAAAATATTTTTTTTAACAAAAACTTATTTTACGTAAAGTTTAGTTTTGAAATGACAATAATTTGTAATTGTGTCAGTGTTGTTCTAAAGGAGCGAAATGTTTCTTATTCATATAAAACGTAATGAGGTTCTACAAATGAAAGCCCTTAGAAAACATATAATATATTATATTTAATTGATACTTAGCAAACAAAATATAAAACATTACAAAGCTATTAAGCGTACTTGATTTGGAACCAAGCCAGCACACATTTTAACCTTACATTTTTCCGATCAGAAAAAATATTCCTTTGACGTGGTAGGGACATCACACGTAGCAGATATATTTACGATTATTACTACACACATAATATAATCATCACCAGTAAAATGTCTCGAGAAATAATGTCACTAAACGTCGAATTCCGAATAACGCGTCTATTTATAGTTGTATTAAAAAAAAACAAGTTTATATTCCAATGCAACTCAATAGCAAATAACTACAACTACAGTTTTCTTCTTATCAAAACTTGGCAGCTGTCGATTATAAGTTGAGTCAGTTTAACATCTTGTGGATCCACAGGGTCTTTCGACTTCATTTCTACTTGGAATAGGATTCTTTGTAGCACCATCACAGTCGTTTCTAATGAAGGATGAGCGGGTATTGAAGTGTCAAGGACCTGAAACAACAACACAGCTTAAGATTTGGGTAGTTAAGCATTTTCAATTTAAGTGTTTTACATTGTGGAAGTCCATATTAACAAACAAGTCATTATTCAATAACATGTTACTAACTATATTAGTGCTACGGCTTATTAGTACTAAACAAACAAACAGATATTGAAACAAAAATCACCTTTAAGATATAATTTGACTTTTTTAAGTAAAATGTAATAAAAAGTATATGATTGATTACCCAATGATGGGCCATAACTTTGGTGGAGAAGATGTTAAGGCAGCGTAATTTATTGAACCAGGTCTTACTTTTTGTGACTTTGGTTATATAAAAAAATGAAAAAATGAAAATTAAAATATTTATTTCTTTAAAAAGATTAACAATACAGAGACAAGGTTGGGACTTCCTGGTCTTCCTAGTAAGTATAGGGATTCCTGTGTCAGGAAGACCCGCTCCTCTATAACTACTGTTATCATTAGTTTTACAAAATAAAACAAAAAACAATAATAATAATTTAGTCTAAATTTAAATATAATAAATAAATAATAATAAATATCACGGGACAATTCACACCAATTGACTTAGGCCCAAACTAAGCAAAGCTTGTACTATGGGTACTAGACAACGGATAAACATACTTATATAGATAGATACATACTTAAATACACACTAAAATGAACTAAACTCTTAAAGAGCTAAGGATGATTTATAAAAAAAAAAATATTAAAAAGTTCACTCAATAAAATAAATGTTTCAAATAATATTTGTCAATGTTGAATAAAGTAATAGTCTGTCTTGGCAATCTGGTAAGTCGAATTTTTACCCATTTCTAGAGATCTAGGGCCTGTTGCATAACAAAGTACAACGTATATCACAAGCGGAACTTCCTTTCTGGTAAATATAACTGAAGCGAGAGTTTAGCTTGTAATATTACTTGTTCTTTTTTATGCAACAGGCCCCTGATTGACTTGTTTAGTACATACATTAGTGAAAGGCTATAGTTGGGTTTCGATAGTAAATCGGCCTTTACGTTAATTGGACTCTTTTTTACTTTATGCACGAGAGCATAAAAAGCTATTTTATGCAGCATTCTCTCGACATAAAGAACAACTTGAGCATAAGAAGTGAAAAGAATATTTATGCAGAGTATCAAAATCTTAATTGACGAGATTTCATTTTTTTGACACCTGAAAATTACTACAGGAGTCGAAAGAGTTTTGCCTCCTAAATACGGAAAAATATTTATTATAAATTATTTCTCCATATTTAAAAAAAATAAGAAATTCAAAAAATATTTCTCCAGAAAAAGGAGCTATAATAATTTTAAATTTCATAGCAACCTGAACGTCAGATTTACATAATCACTTTTTTTTAATAGCGACTAGATTAATGTAATGGATCTATTGTGTGGTAGTTTTACAGTTATGGCCCTTTTAGAATAAGCACATCTTAAAAAATTTGTAATAAATTAATTAATAATCCTAGTGAAAATTTAAAACGATCAGCGTCTTTCACTTTCCAAACAGAATACAGAGAATAAATCAAATTATAGTCTTATTCATATTATGAAATGTTGTCAATAAAATTGGCAGCGTCTGGTATTACCGTGTTCTGCAACCGCTTGTAGAGATGCGGGGGCACGGCCACGATCCACTCGGGCGGGGCGGGCGAGCGCTCGAGGCTGCGCTTGAGGCGTTGCGTGCTCAGCGCCAGCAGAGGGGGCAGCGCGCCCGCCGGCGCCCGCAGCCGGGATATAGCGTCGGCTGCCAGCGAGTCGTAACCCACGTGGTACAGACCGATCACCTGGATATTTACACACAGTTATATTTAGCGGGAAAAAGGCAAAGCTAGACAATAGAACAAAATATACAGATTTATAGAAATTTAGACGACCAGACGGCCTAGTAGGTAGAGAACCTGACTACGAAGCTTGAGGTCCCGGGTTCGATTCCCGCGTCGGGGCAGATATTTGTATGAATAATACGAATATTTGTTCTCGGGTCTTGGGTGTTTAATATTTATTTAAGTATGTATTAATGTATATAATAAGCATGTTTATCCGTTGCCTTGTACCCATAACACAAGCTATGCTTAGCTTACTTTGGGACTAGGTCAATTGGTGTGAATTGTCCCGCGATATTTCTTTTTATTTCTTTTCTTTCTTTATGTCACGTTTATGTTTAGCGAAATACATGAACCTACATAAAATAATTCGAGGGCTTGCCAGTTTGCACATGAAAAGAACTCCTAGCATAATGTCTCTTTTCGTTTTTGCCTGTATGTAGGTATTTATCAATTTAAATCGTCGCGTTACCGCATTAAATTATTAACATTTTTATTTATTGTGTTGAACTCTCGTTACACATTTGATTTTTCTATAAAAAACAGAAAAATGCACTTCGTCCACACATGCTCAAGATTCACAAGGCTGTTTCAATTTAATTCTAATATATAAAAATTTCGTGTCACGGTGTTTGCTATCGAACTCCTCCGAAACGGCTTGACCGATTTTTACGAAATTTTTGTTTATACTTGGTTGGTCTGAAAACAGGTCGTAGGCTATTTTTACACCCCTATTCTTCGCAGATGGAGTCGCGGGCAACAGCTAGTAATATATAAAATGAGTGGATGTGGCTGCCAACATTAAATATTGATTGTTTCAAGCTTTACTAACCTGTTGTCTCGTCAAAAAGTCGCTGTCTATGTTCCACAGTTCCGCCAGCACGGCAATCTTTTCCATCCACCGCGAGCATTCTTCACTGTTGTAGCTGGGCGCGCCGGCCGCCGCCCCGTCGTCGCAGCTCACAGTCTCAATCGCCGCGCGAATCAGCTTCGTCACGAACTTCATGCGAGGATTCCTCAACTTCTCAGAAGCTTTCATGCTTATCTCTCTTTTCGCCACACTGCCCGTGAGAGCTTCAAAAATGTACTGGTAATCGATATCGTACAGAGTATCCAGAGGTTTCGACACCTTTATGTTAAAGTGACACTGGTAATATATCGTGCAAGATATCTGATAGTTCAGGTTTAAGATGTCGTTGTTTACTTTTTTGGTATCTTGCGCCACTTCCACTAATGAAGGCATGCTCTCATCCCAGATTTTTTCGTACTGGATTTCTCGCTTCTCGCGGTCTATAGGCGCCGTCGAGTATCGTAGAAACTCATCTAAGTATTTAGTTGTGGTTTCTAAAAAGTTGACCAGAGCCGTGTTGCCGAAGCCTACGTCCTGCAAGCACAGCGGTTCTTTAGGAAGTTTGCCGACTTTGCTGACGAGGCGGCACGACGCTTCGAAGACGTGCCTGACGTATGTCGCCCATATTATCGCGAAGAGGCCTAGTCGTAAATGCGCGTCGGATATGTTCCTCAAGCAGTTCAAGACTGCGAGGAGCTTGTCGATGTGTTGCATGTCTGCTTGCCAGGCAATCGCGTACTCCCAGCACATGTTGGCGATGATATAGTCCGCTGACGTACTGAGTGGGAACTGCTGCCGTAGAAGAGACAACCACTTGAAGATTTTAGGATTTTTGTCCACATGTATCCTATTGTTTTCCACGAAGGGGTAGGAGGCGCTGTCTTCGTCGTCGGTCTCGTCGTCGCCGGCGCCGGTTTGGTTTTCCATGAGCTCATTGGCTACGATCGCTTCTGGGACCACGCCCATACCGCACAGCCATTTTGCTATCAATTCTGTCACGGACCCCTTGCCTCTTGTGTAAATGTACTTTAGGTTGATGCTTATGTCGTCAAACTGCAGTTTTGGCAGGTGATTGCCGTCGAATTTGTCTTTGAACATCAGGATAATGGTCAGCAGAGAGATATCTTCCAGTTTGCCGATCAGCATGCCCCATTTCGCATTCTCTTTCGTGAGTGATTCCCACGCTTCTTCTTCGATTTCGGAGCATTTTGTTTCGTAAATTTTGCCGACGGATTTGCAGGCCATCGCCACGATCATGCTCCGTAGAGGGCAAGACATGTCCACGAGCAGGTCGCGGATGTCTTGCCACCAAGGACACACCTCGTTGTATGAAATGTTTCTAGCTTCTTCCGCCGCATAGCTCGCATAGTATAAAACGGATATAAGTTTGTCAATTAGTTCAATACTTATTTCTGCAAGTGGCATGTTCATTAAATGCATTATCACCAGTTTCACTATTTCTTTAGGGTCAATTGTACTCTTTTTAAGGATATCGGTCAACATGGCAATATCATTCATCTTGAATATGGCTTTGAATACATCTGAAGCTAACTTATTAAGCTTTTCTACCGGTAGTTCTGACTTCAAAATCAAGTATTTGGAAGTTAATTCTAGCATGAAGCAAGAAGTTATTTCTTTAAATTCATGACTCTTACTTTCAGCAAATTTAACTCTTGCATGCTGATGTTCTTTATAGCCGTTTTCTTGAGAAAGAATTAACAATCTTTCTAAAATACAATTGTCATCTTCTAAGAGGTGGAAGTCTGGCCTTTCTTCATCTTCATTTCCATCTAGATTAGTTCCCTCAGCCAAATCTTTCTCGATATTCAAGTAATTATAGATTTTTCTCATCAATTCTGACATGTCCTCTGTGGGTTCGTTATTTATACTTCTGTAAAACAACGTGAGTAAGCCGAGATTTGCAAAATATCTTTTAGTCAGAACTTCTTGCGGCGTCAGTGAATCTATGCTTTCAATATTGTCCCAGAACAAATTTAAACACGAGATCACTATTTTTGAGGGTATTTCATAGTTGCGAACCAACATTTCCAGACAGTGTTTTTGTAAGTCTAAAGTTTTTAAATTAGACGCTTTATCGACGATTTCGGTTTCGAAATTGTCTGTTCCGCTCAGTGTTTTCTTAATAAATTCCCGTAACTCCCGTAATATGTGCAAATCTTTGGATCTATCGGAGTGTTCGCCTTCTAGAGCGTAAAAGAATGGGATGAGGAACTTCTTAAGTTTCCCGTCGGGGTCGATCAGCACGCATTGCATTTCTGGCAGGTTTAGTCTCTTGTGCGTGTAGCTTTTCTCCGCCCCCACGAGCCCGCACGTGTTGTAAATCAGTTTGCCGTTCTTGGTGGCTGTAAAAACGGCCACTCGGTTGCCGCGCTGCATCAGTCTTATGTCGATTAGGCCTTTTTTGGGGTTGTAAATAATTAGAAACGTCGCTCTCCGCACTTCTTTGATAACCGAAAGCTGTGGCTTTTTACTATCTTGTTCAAACACCTGAAATAAGACAAAAAGGGACATAAAAAAGCTGTAAACGAAATGGAACAACGCTTGCCGCCTTTAGATCAGCTCCCTTCTGCCACCTCATGAGAAAAGTTCTATACACCGTGAAATTTTAGTGGTTGTTTTCCCGAAACGAGGTGATTTAGTTTCGATTGTACAGTCGATTTATAATTACTATTTTGACTAGAGTCAAAAATCCAATTGTGAAAAACGAAAGTCGAAAATGACCGCAAACCAATAGTAACGCTTCGTTGGTACCTAACCTATCGTACGATCGAACGCTACTTGTACCAACGAAGCGTTACTATTGGTTTGCGGTCATTTTCGACTTTCGTTTTTCACAATTGGATTTTTGACTCTAGTCAAAATAGTAATTATAAATCGATTGTACAATCGATACTAAATCACCTCGTTTCGGGAAAACAACCACTAAAATTTCACGGTGTATATTCTAGCTTATACTTAGGACTGTTCAAAAGAATTTTTTATGCGACCGTAATAAATATTCTAAATTTAGACAACCCGATAGAAATAGAGTTATTACGGTGTCAGGTCACTGGTATACACATAGATTTACTTACAACTTTCGGCGTCGTCAGGTCAAAAATTTTAAATTTGTCGCCCTAGCCTCCAGTCTACTCAGCCTGCTGGTAAATCCGAGAGGGTCACGGTCACCTGTACAAAGGCGCACTGCGCATCCCTGTAGCCCTTGAACAGGCGCACGAGGTGTCCGCGCGCGACGTCGAGCACGGCGACGCGGCCAAGCGAGTCGGCGACGGCGGCGAGGCGGCGGTCGGGCGCCATCGCCGCGCCCGCGCCGCCCCGCGCCGCGTCCCGCAGCGCCGCGCGCAGCGACAGCGCCTCCGCGCGCACCACAGCCTCCGGAGCCGTCGCCGCCTCCGCTGACCCGCCGCCCAGCCACCCCCTGTGCATTACAATGTTACACAAATTCATTACTATTGTAGCTGTTGTCTCGCGGAATCAGGCGTTACCGTACTCTATGCTACCAAATCGCACCTTCAGGACGAGACTTGACCCAATAGGAATTATTCTCATTTCAAAACTAAACCTGTTGTTCTTTTAGCATTAAGTTCAATTTTGAAACGAGAATAATTAATAACATTTGGTAGCATAGGGTATGGTTGTGGTACCTACACTGAAGATGAGCTCTGGTTGAGATCGAAACGTGTCAGTGTGTTTGGTGGTGGTGATAGTTGGGTTTGTGTGATTTGTGTGTCTTCGTACAGTGTGGAAGTGGAGGAACTGCATGAACAAGCATTTCTTACATAAACGTAACTATCGTGAGGTCGCGGCGCGGGTGAGCAAAGTACCTAATTGTTTTAGTTCATTATAATATAATATATATAAATATAGCCTAATAAATAGGCCGCGAAATAGGGGATTGCCGGCCGAGTAGTTATAGATGGCAGAGTGTTAACGAGGCCATCTAGAGATACGAGGCCGGCAATCCCTGTTCGTGGCCAAGGCTTGTATAGAGTTTTTCTCAAACATGCATCATCATCATCATCATCATCGTCATCGTCGTCGTCGTCGTCGTCGTCACCATCATCATCACCATCACCATCACCACCATCATCATCTTATCATCACCATCATCATCATCACCATCATCATCGGCATCATCATCATCATCACCATCACCCATCATCACCATCATCTCATCATCACCATCATCATCATCATCATCGCCCATCATCACCATCATCATCATCATCATCATCATCATCAACATCATCATCTCATCATCACCATCATCATCATCTCGTTATCACCATCATCATCACCATCATCACCATCATCACCACCATCACCATCATCATCACCGCCATCATCGACACCATCAACATCACCATCATCATCACCAACACCATCATCATCTTACCTTACCTTAAATAAACGTAGTGGCAGAATGTCTTAATGAACCAAAACGCAAAATATTGCTTATAGTTTTTTTTAATGGCTAAATGCTATGATGCCATAGACCTATAAACGTCATAGTATGAAACAATAGACG
This sequence comes from Archips crataeganus, assembly GCA_947859365.1. Taxonomy (NCBI): domain Eukaryota; kingdom Metazoa; phylum Arthropoda; class Insecta; order Lepidoptera; family Tortricidae; genus Archips; species Archips crataeganus. The sequence goes on from OX402053.1 coordinate 16,893,685, forward strand.
ATCACTTTGCTGGCCAAGGCCAGCAATGTTGTATGAAATTCCATTATTGACCTCTCGTCTTGCCCGCACCTTCAACGTGACACTTCGTGGCGTATTATAAGGAACATAACGTCAATATTTCATAGCATGTTTGAGAAAATATAATTAATTTAACATTTCACACAAACAAATACACGGACGAACAATTTCACATATTCGTATTCGTATTCTTGGTTTTGACAGTCAGTCAAATAAACCGCCCCGCGTCATACCGGGCGAGAAGGTGATCAATACACTCGCCGCATTGCCCCGCTGAACCGCGATGGACAACCTTTGCACCAGAAACGACCCAGAGCGAGGGCCAAGACCTCTCTCACGAAGACGGCGCCCCACCCCACACCTTTAAAAGCCCCAACAACCTGTCGTTTCCACTCAACAGCAAGTGGGAAAAACAAATGTTTTACGAGCGCCGAGTATTTCTCGCGCTTATTAATGGCCATTTCAGCAGCTGCTCTCCCCATTCTCGAGGTGTGAAGGGCAAAAGTATTGACACATGTGGTGTCCCAAAACTAGCACTCTACCTTTTGCCAAGGCATCAAGGTTAACCTATCAGTCTTTTCCCATCTGACTAGCTAAGACCTGGAGGCACCAAAAACCATAAAACACACACAACAAAGAACAAATTTGGATGGCAAAAAATAACCCGAGTATAATTACAATTATTATTATAAGGCGTTTTAAAATTAAACTGGAATATTTCAGCAGGTGGTAATGTTACTTTACAAAACACTTTTCTGTAAATAATGCTTTTTCATGATTTTATTCATAGTGGTGAACAATTATTTCTATACATTAGTCGATGTTTAAAGTGTACCGCGTCAAAGGCCTACAGGCCTTATCTTTCCTATATCCATTAGGGTACTAAAACTCATGTATCACTTATGCATCTTGTCAATAAGGAGCTCTTTCAGCCACACTTCAAAGCTACGGCGTCAAGAGAGCATCAGGAGTAGTAAGTGTCCATTGGGGTGGCAGAGATGGCTTACCATCGGGCGACTCTCACAATCGGGTTTATGCTATCAAAAAAAGTGCATTTTTATGTGCAAAAAGTATGCAAAAATGGTACTCACGGTAATGCTGATTTTATCTTGTGCGCAACTGCCCTAGCCACATCTTGCAATGGAGGCGTGGTGCCGCCCTCCAGAGCGTAATGGAAGCCCACATATGGCTTGACTCCTGCTCCGAGGATCAGAGTGTTCATGGGAGGGATGGAGCGATACCTGAAACAAGCCAGTCATGATTCATTTCATTCCACGTCAAATTATGCACTTTCCTTGCACACATTTTGCTACACAGATAAAGCTGGCTTTTTTTTTTCGGTTAGTTAAAATGTTCAGTTTTTAGTTGTCCACATACTGTTTAATTTTCTTTAAGCTTAAGCATAAAGGATTCATATTCGTAAAAAAAAACATGCGAAAGCTTTATCTGTGTAGCAAAATGCTCGTATTTAGTTTAGAGTTCTCTTTCCGCACAGACTAGTTGTTGCTTTTTACAATGTTACCGATTTTTCTCATTTCTAATATCCTAATTGTAGTTATCTACAATTTAATGATCTTTAAGCTAAAGAAAATTTCACATTGTAATTAATTAAGTACCCTACAAACTGTATGGAAAATGTTTTCTATGATTTGTGGGTGTTCTAGTACTAACCTTAGTTGGTCTCAAAGAGTGTTTTAATCCTTGATAGAAGAAATGGGACCGATTGGAATTAAAAAAAAATGTCAAATCTGTCAATTCTTTCGCTGACTGTACATTAGGGTGTTTCACTTTTGTAGGTGAAAAAAAATTTTGTGATATTTTTTCTGACTTTGCTCGGCTTCCGGTTCTAGCTTACGTTAATAGAATATTTTCTAAATTTCAAGTGGATTGGACCATGTTTAGAGGTTGCACAGAATGAACAGCTCTAAATAAGAATAAAAAAAAATAAGTAATCACTTTTATTTAAAAATAGCACAATATGGTAGCCACACATCGTTTTTAAGTGAAAGAAAATTAAATTAAGCATAAAATAGAACATTAAGTACTCAATAAATAATTTACTACTTAGGCTACACAAGTTGCAACCTCATCTTTGGTTCGCTTGACCACGCATTTTCTGTTGCATGCTTGTTTCTGCTATTCGTCTCTGATCGAATCATTAAATAAAGAATAGTTACTCTGTCTTCTAGAATCTTACAGGATGCGATTGATGGCAACAATTTACTATTTCAATGTTAGAGTAAAGGTGAATGATGATAATTTTTTTGAGCCATTTCGCTTCTTTTGGTCGTCCGAGCTCGATGAATAGTAGACCGCGATATAGAAGCATCTGAGACATCGTGACCAAGGCTTTTAACAGCTGTAATAAACGAAGTAGATACTAGCTTGCCGAGTGGAGCGGTCCTATGCAGCTATGAGTGTCCAATCGAGAGATTTTAGTTTACTGAAAACAGGACTTGGCATTTTTGCTGGTACAGAGAATAGAATTATTTTCATCGTCTTCATGACTTGATGACTACTTAATGAAGGGCATTCTTGGTCCAAGGTCACTGTCATGTTAATTTCTTTAATCGATTTATAATGCTACATTTTATAAGCATCCACTTTGTCTTGTCTCTTGCGCTTTTGGATAATTTCTAAGGAAAACGTTAAAAAATTTATGGTAAGTGTTCCTTATAAAGTCATTAAATGTTAGCTCAAACAGTTACTGTCTTGACATATACACCGTGAAATTTTAGTGGTTGTTTTCCCGAAACGAGGTGATTTAGTTTCGATTGTACAATCGATTTATAGTTACTATTTTGACTAGAGTCAAAAATCCAATTGTGAAAAACGAAAGTCGAAAATGACCGCAAACCAATAGTAACGCTTCGTTGGTACAAGTAGCGTCCGATCGTACGATAGGTTAGGTACCAACGAAGCGTTACTATTGGTTTGCGGTCATTTTCGACTTTCGTTTTTCACAATTGGATTTTTGACTCTAGTCAAAATAGTAATTATAAATCGATTGTAGGTACAATCGATACTAAATCACCTCGTTTCGGGAAAACAACCACTAAAATTTCACGGTGTATATCACGGCCTTCTTCCACACTTCTTGCAGTTTAATACTTGTCTACTTAGTGGCGTCCGAAAGAGTTTCAACAGCACTTTTTCCTTGGAAGGAAGTCCAGCTCCTAACAAAATATCACAAGGAAACCTCTCGAGTAACCCAATTCGTCGTTGACTATTCGTATTATTATTTACGTTAAAATATGCTTCAATCTTTTAAACGACACACATAAATCACTTGTAACCCTCCACTTCAGATAATAAACTTGAAAATTTTGCTATCCTCTAATACACCGATATCAATTACTTGACAATAAAAGTCATCAAACTGTGCAACCTTTAGATGATAATCGATTTTACTGATTTTTGGCGTATGAACTTTACATATGAGTGGAAACAAGAATTCGAGCAAAGTCAAAGAAAAATCAAAAATATTGAAAAATGAAACACCCTACTGTACATTTTATCAAAAATCTGTGAATGTCGATTATCATCACTCAAAAAGTTAGTAAAGGTCTCCTAAGAGCATTTTCGCGTAGCAGCAAGGGATCTAGTAGCTGCCCTTGCTGCCCCATCTCAACTTTCCACCCTGTATTTGTCAACCCTGAATTAATGACACTAACAAGTGTTTGTATCTCAGGTAATAATTCTTTAATAATAATAATTATTTCAGGCTCAACAAATACAGATCATACTTTATTTTTTTAATGTAATATTTTAATGAGGTGTGTGTACACCTAAAGTGACTATGTCAGCCTGGTCCATGGGGACCATATGGACCATAGAACACAATAAACGCTGCCTTCCACAGAGATGGAGTCCTCTGTCCCTATACAAAAGCATGCATAATGAATTTATACATCAGTGCTGCATCATCTGACAATGGCTTACTCAGAATCATATTTACACCACCATTATACATACATATTCAAATGGTCCAAATATTTTTATCCTAATTTTTTTAATCTGGTCACATTATACTTTATTTTAAAGCATTTTGGGTTCATTAAATACAAAATATCATTCTGATCATGATAAGCTTTAGCAAGGCTTTAGCAGATTTAATGGTAATTAAATTGGCTACATTGAAGAAACTCCAGTTGTCACGCAATACATTTGATTTTACGGGGAACCTATCGATGTTTAGAAAATTATATTTGAAGGTTTAGAATCCTGAAAACTTCATTTGTACGAAACCATTTTTTTCTGAAACTGTAAATATTTCAGGATTTATTTCAGGACCATTGTGTAGAACCCTTTAGGTTAGGTTAGGGTTGTTTTATAAAAATCCTGAAATATTTACAGTTTCAGAAAAAAATGCATTTGGATAAATGAAGCATTTGGGATTTTAAATATTCGGAAAAAAATATTTCTAAATTTTGATAGGTAACCGATTTTACGGTATAGAGAAATACAATTACCAAGTATCATATCCTCCGTAAGTGGAGGCAGAAAGGAGGTGGTCATATGAGTTTTTGAGTTCCAAGCCAACAACAGCTGCATCATTAATCTGCTCCTGGTCGCTGAAGCTCCACTTGCGAATACCTAAACTTCTGTTGTCTACAGAATAATTTTCCTGGACACCAGCTTGCACTAAAACAGAAATGGATTTAAGTGGAAGATGCTTCAAATTGCATTTTTATGTTTTTTTTTGTCACAAGCAAATAGTTTTCAATAGTCTTTTGTTTAAAAGTTTGAAAGTACTTAAGTGATTTGAGAAAACACAGAAAACAGAGGGAAAACAAAATTTCAACTTTCTTCTGGGTTAAGTTTTTTGCCAGTGAGTGTATGTACAACTTTATTCAAAGTTTTATAGAACAATAGAAACTTATAAAAAATGTTTACTTGTCTGCAACAGAATTTGACCTTGTTGTTATAGTACAACAATCACCTTGCCAAGAGTCTTGGCTGGACAAAGGAAAGAGAAAATCGTTGCGACACACCAGCACTCCACTGGTTGTTATTTGTGGCCAAGACATAATGTATGCTTAGAGGAACAAAGAATGAAGAATGTAAATAACATAGTCATACCTTTTGCAAGCTGAGCCTTGGCACTTCTCAACAGCTGAAATAAGCTAGTCCCTGTAATTATGCAGATACTGGTTTGAAACAGCACGTGGATGTCATCAGGCAGAGTCCCATAGGAGCCGGTGTGGCAGGATATCCGCATCACCGGGAGATCATCCAGCTTTTCCATTGACAACAAGTGCCCTGTGTTGGTGTAGAAAGCAATACTACCATTGTTAAAGCCTACAATAATACAAAACCAGTCAGGTCCATTCTGAAAAATAGAAACAGTATAAACATTTGCCACCTTCTAATCATATAACTTGATAAAATCCTATAAATACTTACTTGAGATGATTGATGCGATGGACAAATCGACAGAGCTAGCATAGCCGTTATATTAGATGGCAGTGAGCCACTCCAAGATATCAAGTACGTGTTCCTGTCTGTCGAGCGGATCCACTGCGACGTGAGCAGGCACAGGCGACTGCGGTAGCCCACCGCCAGCAGATTCCCGCATGGCGACAACGACACGGTGCATTGAGACAGCCAACTTGTGTCTAAAATAAACAAAAGCACATAAGTAATTCGTTACATATTATAAAAATAATACTTTAGAACTCACTTTACCTTCTTTTTCAGGTATGAACAGAGCTCGTCCTAAACAAGAAATATCCCCGCAGTCAGCGAATACCGATACCTGGCACGACATTTTTCAGAAACATTGACGTTATATTAATCAAAGACTTTCTAAATAGCAATAAAATCTAGTATTCAGGAAATTTTTGCAGAGTTGTAAACAAAGCAAGGATGAAGGAGTCTAATGTGAAATTTATTTCATGATATCGGTCCAATTTCACCTAGTACATTACATTAATGCTCTTCGCCAGTTCATAAGCAAAATAATCAAATAAATATTTTTAATTGAAAGGTCGAATTGGACTACAAGTACCTGTCAATAATCCTCCTTTTAGATTTCGTCGAAGTCGGGTAAAAGCTGTCAAAAATACTGTGTTCGTTCAGAAATGCAAACCTCGATATTGGCAGAATCATTAAAAAGCTGATGGAGGGCAGCCACCTTTGCCTAAATTTGAATTGTAATGAGATCAAATTAAAACTGTCAAGAATTTATAGAACTAACGTTCTATCTTGCGTTTAGACTTTCGAAATCTTGTGTTCACATAGGACGACACCTTGAAGCAATTTTCATACTAAAGTATTGCTGAACTAAATAGTAATGTCATTGTCAAATTGTCAATATCCCGATCCCGAATCTCGATTTTTAGAACGAATGGGAGGGATGGGATGAGACTTCAGCAAAAACTATATTTTATTTACTTTTATTTGTGCCTGATTCTATTTCGGCGCAATCACTAGGAGGTTTGTTAATGTTATAAATCATAATGAAACCTATTTGCGGCGTAATCCGAACAAACGGAATGTGTATAATTTGATGTGAATTAGTTCTATCGAGACGCGATGGGGTGCTTCCAAAGCAAGAACGAAGTATCGGAGCTACACCCGAACATGTTTCGTGTAGTCAACATAGATGAGAACGGCGTAGAATTGTGTTCGGGCGAGCTCGAGATAACGGACACGGACATAATCCTGTCCAGGGAAGGGAGGGATCAAACTGTGTGGCCTTTGCACTCCCTGCGCCGTTATGGTTTTGAAGGCGAAATCTTCAGTTTTGAGTCAGGTACTGTTTTTATTTAATTACATTTTCATTTGCGGTTACTATTGCGGTTACTTAAAGAAAATAAGATTACATAAAAGCTCAACAAGTGCCTGAAACAGTTTTGTCAGAACTAGTTTGTTTTCTTTTATTGTTAAAATGAAAATTTACATAATGCAAGTCAAGCTAGTGCTAAGGAAGGTAAACAGCTATGTCAAATATGTTGTGTGTAGATAAAGAAACCTTATCATGAGGCTCCAACTCAATAAGTTATTAGGTATTTTTATAATAATAAATTAAATCCTAAATGAAAGTAAATGTTTTATTTGTTTATTTATTTCTTAGCACACTATTATTATATTTTAATTTCTGAAATGTTAATCAGTTGACCTAACTTTAGGTTCCTTTTATGGACTACCACCTCCTTTACAAGAATAAAAAATCCAACTGTACATGTCTGTCTATTATCTCAATTTTAATATTGATTTGCTCTCTCTTGCTTGTGCTATTTGTGACCCGCTACTGTCTCCACAAAGAGCTCCAGTGCCCACTAGGGAGCAGTATCACCCCCATCGGGAACCTATGAGCTAACAGAATGGTTTTACATTGTTTATTTTTGTATTTTGTAGGAAGAAGGTGTGAGACTGGTGAAGGCATTTATGGATTTAGATGTCGCAGAGCTTCCTTACTCTTCCGAACACTACAACAACACATACAACTGAGAAATGTCATCCATGACTCTGTGCCATATCCTGCAACAAGAGTAACGGGCACACCTACCTCCCAAGGCCGCCAAACACTACAGGCGAGTGTAGTTCACCGCTCTTCCATTGACAATACTCACACTGATAATGGGCCATCTACAATCTCTAATAATATTGCTAATATAGTGACCCACACTGGAGGATCTAGAAATGTTACCCAATCACCTAGATCTCCCTCCAGTGCAGATATATTGGAAGTTATGCCACTCTATCCTCGCTCCCAAACCAACACTAACCATGTAACCAATGTATACCAAGTGAGGGACTTTAAAAGAGAACACAACAACAATCAGGCCGAAGCCACTGCTGAAACACGGCATGTTTACAGCAATGATCTAAACAGAGATTTAGCAATACTCAGAAATACTCTGCGGCAGGAGACTGTCCTCAATACTATAAGAGACATAGAAGACGAGACCAGATTTCTTGAAAGCAGATTTTTAAATGAAACTACTGCAGCAGACCAAGTCACACCTCTGTCTCCTACATTCAGCAACAGCAGTGAACACTATGCTCAGCTCAGTATGGAACAACAGGAATCCGCTCGACTTTACATGAATATAGTTCCATGCGATACCAACTCAGATTCAAAGACTGACGGGCCCCCTTCTACACCCCTAACACCTAAGCAAGTGGAATATTGTAACTTATCAATTGGAATCAAGCCTGAAATTAATACTTACGCAAACTTGTCTCTAGGCGACATTGATGATAAGAATGTTAAGTTATTACATTTCACAGCACCAAATACAGAGCACAGTCAAAAATTTTCAGAGTCTGACACATTTCCATCATTATCGCCAGTGGAAGAGTTGGAAGTTAACTATGCCATTTTAGATATCGATGCTAACAAGGAAGCTGTTAAAAGTAGTAGGGAGTTTGCTTCTCCAGAGAGTCAGTCGTATAATAGCTCAAGGAATGAGAGCAGTGCGTCATGTACGTCGCAGCCGAGAGGGCGGCTGGTGTCGCAGACGAGCGTGGAGCGCGCGCCGCCCGCGCCCCCCGCGCCGCCCTTTCCCCCCGCGCCCGCGCCCGGCCCCGCCAATGCTCCCGCCGCACCTACCAGCAACGTGGGCTACACCACCATTGACTTCGATAAAACCGTTGCGCTGACATCAGTCGCGGCGGGCGCAGACGGCGACGTGGACGGTCCTCGTAAAACGAGGCACGACTCTACTAACATCCTATGCGGCAGCCCAAACAGCACAGACAAACCTAGGTTAAGTTTTAGTTAAATACCTATTCCATTTTTTTTGTGACGAGGCTACAAGGCAACATAGTACACTTGTTTATAGTACAAGAGAATGAGTGATAGTACTGGTAGTGATAGGTTCACTTCAGTTTCTAAAATATTTTAGTGATTTACTAAACACAACTGAGTGTACTTTCTTGCCTGAATATGACTGGTACCAAATGTAATTGCCAAATGCCACTGATTTAGTACTGTCCAAATAATTAGTTAGCGCCGCTGAGTTGCCAAATATGCATAAGTACACTGTTTATTGTGAATAATTATAATATTACTTGATTTTGCTGGTTTTATCAAAGTTAATTTGTTTACTAAGAACTATTCTATTAATATAATATTATTGTTTTATAGCTAAATCAGATTGGAATGTCTTCGAAACACGTCACTAATTTCGGTTAAACTGATAAACGAAAAGTAAGTGTCTAAATAGATTTGTACAAGAAATGTAAGATTAAATAAAATGTTAAGTTATATTACTAACTTATGATTAAGATAAGAGCAAATTGTTAATTCTAGAACTAGACATTTCTTAGTTATATAATAATGAATAACCATAATAGTGGTATCTACAGATGTTATATTGTACATATTATAAGAATTTAAGGCTTGATTTCCTCCTACGCTGACATCGGTCGCTGACGTCGGTCGCGCGTACGAATAAACACAATACTCTATGGGCCACCGCACAGCGACGCTGACGTCCGCGGCAGATTTATTGCTACGCGCCGCTGATGGCGCGCGTCGGTCTCGCTCGTCAGCGCCGCGCGCGTCGGTGCGCTGACGGCGCTGACGCGCTATACACCACTGTCGCGCGCTCAGTGCGAAGCTGACCGACATCGGTCGCTGACGTCGGCCGAGCGTACGAATAAACACAATATTCTATGGGGCACCGCACAGCGACGCAGATGGCTCATACGCGACCGACGGTACGCTCGACCGACGTCAGCGACCGACGTCAGCGTAGGAGGAAATCAAGCCTAAAAGCACAAATAATTTCCCTCTTTTGTGGCCAAACATGTCATGCAAATTTTTTTCGTATTGCTACAATGGAATGATTGTAAACGAAGTCACATTGTATCTAGCCAAACTAAATATTTTTTAAATTGATCTAGTAGATTTTAGTTTGCAATGGTGTCAATATTACTTTGCTTCAATGTTTTGAATTTACATTGTGTTTTTATAAAATTAGGTTTCTATTTTATTGAGCTTTCTTTTTTCTGAGCATCGTTTATTTTTCACCTAATTTTGTATTGATGCTACATTATCAATTTATCAGTCATTTTACTAACTAAACTAACAATTACCTACAACTGACTGATTGGAATCCCGGTACATAGTAAACATAGACAAGCTGATCTATTGTCTTAAGGAAATAATTTTAATAGTTACGCTGCACAAATACCTGTGCCATTTTACGTATAAGGTACACGTTGAGCTAAAATATGTTAAGGCTTATAGTACAACAGTGTTTTGTCTAAACATCTTTAATGTGTGCGATCATGCTTAAAGGACGTATTTATAATAATGCACTCGTTAACCCTTCTGTAGAGTCAGCGTCAAATATAAAGTTCAAATATGTCGGACTTTGCTCGAACGCCATTGACAATAAAGAGATGATACGATATCACATCGGCCGCTCCTTTATATTTTGTCATTGACTGTACAGCTTGGTACAGCCGTCAGAGTCAGATCAGATACTTTGGTGCGGAAAAGGTGTTCAAAACTATTGACACGCTTTTACCCCCTTTGACAATGTTTTTTATTGAAATTCATATTTTATTTAATTGTAAAATCTGTAGTGACAATCAGAATAGAGGTTTCGTTTAGCAATATTATTTAGGTACTACACATACACACTCATTATGTATATTTGGCGTTGCCTGTGATTTGAACGGGTGCTAGACATATCTGTATTTTGCAATTGTGTTTAAATTAATATGTTAACACTTAATGCATTGACATGAAACTGTCGACGTGTCTCTAAAATTATCAGAGCTCTGATAAGTAAGAAAGTGACCCAGTATAAAATATTTTTTAGTTATTATTTATGCAAAATCAATTAATGATAATATTTTGGCTTAAATTGGGCTTTTACGCAGCTAGTTGCTGACATTCCGAATTATTCCAATTAGTAAAAGAAAATTCGAGATTCGTGTTAGCAATATTTTCTAGATCTAGGGATGGTCGGCGTACACATATACATACATATATGAAGCGATATAGATTATACGAAGCGGTTAAGGTGCTTAAAATGTATGGCACGACTCTTATTATTGTCTAGAGTCTAAGTGCGTGTTTTATTATTTTTGAGCACTTTCCCTGTTTATACTTAGTTACATTTATATCTGATGTTGACACTGAGACGAAAAATACGAATGAAATAATATAGAAAGCTAATAGCTCTAAATAAAATATATTTATAATAATCCATCTTTCAGTAAGTTATATTTATAATTGACTAAATATGATAGAAAGGTTATCCAATTAAAATTATACTGAAGAGCTGTTAGGTTGTTGTCGTTATATGTATAGTGTACAAATAAGAAAGAGCCGATTAAGACACCAAATGCTTTTAAATGTTACTTTAGAATCAAGTGCAATAACGAGACTCGCGCATTTATGAGATCTCTGTCGCGCTATTTAAACTTGGTAGTGTTAAGTGAGAATTAATATATTTGATACTTACACTTAACAGCAAAGAATAGACTAAGATATTGCCACTTCAAAAGTGTAGTATCCTTAATACAAGGCGAAAGAGTAGTTGAACACATATTTTTACACGATAAACTATGTTATGTATGTATAGCGGTCATTCAGAGAGTTATGCTCACAATGTTAAAAATGTTACCTTTGTTTTATCAAGGTAAGCCGAAGAATTTGAATCGCATACCAATGTAGAACTTTTTCATAGTAAATCTCATAATCGTAATGACATACAAATGCTTGCTAAAGGAATTACTACACCTACTTACTCGTAATTTGTTACGCTATTCCAGTTCTTCGGTTGTTATCGCGGACTTATGCTGTTATTCCTGTATGGGATCTTATGATAGCTAAATAATTGTATGTGTTTGCCAACATGTTGCTCAGGATTGCCAATATTGCATTGTGTTGTGGCTCGTAAAATATTGTTCACTAACCTACGCCAATAAGATTCCATAAGGAAAATGCGATCGGCTTCGTAATAAATAAGATATTGAGATAAACAAAAAACTATTGTGTAAATAATATATGTTGTGTATTAGATTTAATTATAGCTAGGTAAATTTAATATTATCTACTTCAACTTTAAATGCAAAAATATCAGGACAGAAAAAGAGGCTACTAGTTTAGGTACAGTCGCCATCTATATAACGGAGCGATGAAGGTGCTCAATAATAATTGAACACTCAGTAACGTCGTTTCGACACCGACAATAGAGATATGCTCACATATTTTTGAATACCTTGACCGCCCTAGGATATTAAGGGCCTGTTGCATAATAAAGTACAACTTATATTACAAGCGGAACTCCCTTTCTATTTAATATAACTGAAGCGAGAGTTACGCTTGTAATATTAGTTGTACTTCGTTATGCAACAGGCCCCTGGTCGCGATTTATATGTATTGTACCTCATGAGCTTTAATTTGGATACCACTTAAGGTTGACAGTCCTGTCTTAATAGGAATTCAAAGGATGTTTTTTCGAAACGTGTCCCAAATTAAAGCACGCGAACGTTCCTAAGGAATGTGACTGAAAATATTGATATCACAATAAGACCCAGTCATTTTCGGTGTTTGTTATCGATAGGCATTTGTATGTAAGTACAGTCGAGGAAACGGAATCGCGTACCAGGGTGGGACTTCACAGTCAATTTTCCGATGATTTCTTTGGCAGATGTAGGGAATGTAACATGACATTTGAAACAAAAAGGTTCCATCCTGGTACGCAAGTCAGTTTCCTCGATTGTACTATAGTCTCATTAGATACAATTGGTATTATTTAAGCTGCTGCACATTAGTGCTATGTTCAATTCAAGTAAAACTTAAGCGGCTACTGCACGATAGCTCCGGTGTGCAGAAAGTCGTTATTTTAGTCGAGTCCAACCTCCGCCAGAACAGATTTGATGGTTGGTAGGGGACGATGGCGACCTATGCCGGAACAACTATTATGTGTTAGGTTAGGCACTTACACGGCATGGCCTTAGTGGCAGGTTGTTGATAAGTGCTGTTGAGAGTGTAAAAATACATCATAGCGGCGCCACGGTCTGTACCAATATGCCACGCTTATATTTAAAATTACTTAAATTTTTATCTACCCACAAATCATCCACTCACAAAAAAATTTCTGTGTATAATATATATTTTGTCACTTGCAGCACAAGGTCGCCAAAAAAGAGTATTGCCTTTGTTATGCCAACTTCCCGCGCTTGAATTTGTACTGCCTGCCACTACCTTATAAATGGTCGGCCATTATCTTGATTAGGCGCCGGTATTCATGCATCGAAGCTTTCTTGGGCCCGTCCAAAGTTATTAGAGCATGCTATATTGAAAAAGATATATAATATTTTATATATTACAAGCGAATTAGGCGACGGTAGATAAGCACTTGATCATCCAAGGTTGAGGTTCCTACTGCAGTGCTTGTATGTTTTTGGCAGCATTGTATGAATAAACTTTGGTTTAAGAGTAGTGTGATTTAATGGATACCAAACATTATAGCTTTAATTATTGTAGTTTTTTGTGATAAGTAAGATACAGTGTTTACCTAAGTTGATAGAACATGTTTTATTCCGTTACGCATATGAGATGAATTGAATATGCAGGACGCGTGTCGCAGTAGGTAGGTTTAATAGACTGTTGGACTAATACCAGAACCGGGCGTATTGACGTTTGTGCAATCCCTATGGGCTGCCTACTATTGTGGGAAGTCCGACTCAGTGTATTTTAATAAAAACATTGAATAAAAGTTGGAATTTTTATTCTTAAACTTCTTAATATATTATAGCCAACTTAATATATAAAAGGGTGATCAAATCAATCGGAACACGTTTATATTGTCAAGGGCGTGAGAGAATGTTCTAATTTATAAAAGGGTGTTTTGATGACAGGTTAGCCTATGGTTAGGAAACCTGGGGGACCTGGGTTCTATCCCAATTGACTGAAAAATATAAATGTTTGTGCAGGGCCGTCTTTAATTTATTAGAGGCCCTGGGCACTTTAGAATAAGGGGCCCCAGGATCTGTCACTAGGATGCCTCATCATCACTGGGGCCCAGGTTTCCCAGTGGGGAAGAGGGGCCTGTGTTTGTGCTTGGATGTTTAATATGTATTTATCCATACGTATAAGCCTTCGTTACCCGTGTTACTACCCATTTTACTACCAGTAGTAACACGGGAGTTTTTTTTTGCCCGTGTTACTGTACGAGACGCACATACAGCTCTCTCTGTTGCACGCTAGACGCCGATGCGAGCGGTCGAATACGAACCTATGTAAAACTTAATTTTAGTGGAGTACAGCCGTTCATTAAACATACTTATCACATGTTTTATTGTGCCTGAAACCAGGGGGGTTTCACTCTGCAGTTTAGGTATGTTCGGCCGGCGCTCCTCCCGGGAGGAGTATAGCAGTAGGTTGTCGCACGGCCTTCAGCTCGCACGCTACCCGCGTCGCGCGTAATTAAGCATCTCTTTTTTTTTCTGTGATTTTTGCAACAAACAATGACTTCTAAACAATATTATAAATAACTTACTTACGTACTAAAGGTAGATTACTGAATTAATACACACTGTTATCTTTCTTGATTTATATACCTACCAAATATGGGCGAGCGGGAACCCTGTGCCCTTGGTTTCGGATCAGCGGTGCCCAACGGAATATGAACGCTCGTATCACACGATAAGTTTTAATTTCGCGTGCACGCAGCAAGAGTAGGAAAGTTTTTATACCTAAAGTTGATCTTTGTTCGAGAGTGATCCTTCTGTACGTTAGTACTATTACTTATTCTGTGCTGAAACATGTAATGGTCCTTCGATATAATTTTTAATGGACCCTCGCATAAGTTCAGTGCAGTGCTTTCGACAATATCGGCAGCGACAACGAGGGCGAACGCCATATTTGGATGCCACGTTTTCGCCGAAGTGTGCAACTCACCCATAAACTTTATAAACTTTGCAAGTTGCAAGGAACTGATTGCAGCGCAGTGCGTTTTGATAGTGTCTATTACACTAGTGATCAGTAAAACTTTTTTTTCCGTGTGTGTGCAGTGCTCCGGCGGACATTATATTAACATTTCCTGGCACACGTTGTGTCAGGCCCTTTGTTTACTCGCGTTTGCAGGGCTTACGTGCGTGAACATTCATATAATTCGGTAGACTATATTTTCCCCGCAAGAATCTTTCATTTGCTGCAAGTAGTACCTAGCATCTTATTTTATATAAATTGGGTAAGGCGAGCCGTGCTCCCATCTCGACGTTCGAGTGCCTATTATTTTACCTTAATTCGAGCATTGACTATAATTGAATTGAATATAATTCTTAACTATAGGTACGTAGAGTAAGTGTTGTGGTCCCGAAGAAGAAGAAAACAAAAGTTGGTCGTTTAAGCTTGTATTTGAAATAAATTAACTAGACACCATTAAACTCTAGTTTTTGGGCTTGTTGATATTTAATGATGGTAGTAAGAGGGGGCAGCGTAGACGGCGGCCTTGACGACGACGGGGCCGGGGGCGTGGGTGGGGGCCGTGTTGTGCACCACAGCGCTGAAGCCGTTGTGGGCATCAGCGGTGTAGTCGACGGTCCTGATGGAACCATCAGCCTCAGCGAAGGAGTAGGAGACCTTCACGACATCACCGTCGCGGGTCTCGTGCTGGGACTTGTTGTCGCCGGTGTGTCCGTCAGCGACGGAGTAAGAGCACTCGTATCTAGCGGGGTGAGCCTGTAACAGAAACCAAAATGTTGGGGGGTCCGGTGTTAGGGGGGTTGGGTTTAGGTGGTTGGGGGGTTTGTAAAATGAGGAGGGGGTCAAGGGGGGTTTAGGGGATTGGGGGTAAGGGTGTGGGGGTTGGGGTTTGGGGTTTGGGGTGGTTTGGGGAAATGGGGTGGTGGATGTTGGGGGGTTGGATTTAGGGGGTTGGGGGGTTGTAGGTGAGGTGGGTAAAGTTAGAAAGAAAGAGGTTTACGTTTAGTAGTGTAGAGCAGTGCGCGCGCACCAAAGACCAAGTATAAGATGGACTGATTCTATTTAAGACGAGCAAAAAACCGTTTTGTCTCTTTTTAGCACATGGAAACTCTCACTGTGAAAAAAATGCAACTAAAAAATAGAAAATAAATAATAGTTTAAAAAACTAAAAAACACGCTTTAAAAAATAAAAAATAAATTTTAATATATTTCAATTCACTATTCTTATAGTGCAGTAAAAAATCTTAATAAGCAATTATTATATTGTTATATTCAGATCAAAATTTGTAAACAATTCTAAATATTGATAAAATAAATAATAATAGCTTAAAATATTTTATTGTAAAAAAAGTATTTATGTCGGACGAAGCGGGCATACAGGACACATTAATCAAAATGTATTGGGTGCATTTGGCTTGATTACAGCCATGTCCTTGTAATAGTATGAGCTATTTTTGGTTTAACGCCGCCTACGGTGTCATCTTTGTTAGGGCGCCCCCATGCTATAAGTTAAGATATGGCGTCATTAAACAAAAATAAATAAGTAGGTAGGTTATCTTTATTTTGAACTATGTAAATCTATAGTTTTTAGGGTTCCGCACCTAGAATAGGATCACTTTGTTGTCCGTCCGTCCGTCCGTCTGTCAAGACCCTTTTTCTCAGGAACGCGAGGAGGTAGCAAGCTGAAATTTATATCAAATACCTACTCAAGTCTACGGTCCCTTGGAACTGTGAAAAAATAAAACTTCTAAGCCAACGCAATCAAAAGATACAGCCGTTTAAGCCGCAAATTTTCGAAACTCGCAAGGGAATCAAAACCTACAGGGTACTTCCCGTGAACTCAGAATCTTGAAATTTGGCACGAAGCAAGATCTTATAGCACAGATAAAGGAAAAATTGCGAAAAGCATAAATTTTTTTGTCTGTCTGTCTATATCAGTAACCAATCTACAATGATCCCACACTGCGCACATTTTGCTTAGGAGCAGGGGTCTGCTAAGACTGGATGTTCATAGATACATATAAATTTGTACGGAACCCTCGGTGCGCGAGTCCGACTCGCACTTGGCCGGTTTTTTTTATCCTGATCTTAAATAATAACAAGTGTAAGATATAATGTTTTAAACTTCCGCGATTTTGAGGTCTTAATTACGTAATAATCCAGCCGAAACGGGTTAATTTAAAAAATATATGACGTGCTGAAGACCCGAAAACAATATAAATTTAAATTAGGTGTAATATGTTGACTATGTCTTTATCGTACAGCCCCGCTATTTAATATCTACGTTGTATTGTAATTGTAATGTAACCGTGTTTAGGTGCTTACTTTTATTTGTAGCGTGTTTTATTTTTCTTATGTGGCGCCGGGCGTCATATCTCGTATTCGGAAATTCGGAATCCGCAAGACCGCGTGCGGCGAGGCGGCCCGCCATGCCAGCCGGCGCCTCCCATACACAATTCATCTACCTAGTAGGTATAGACAATGATGCTCGTACGTATCAAGGTTACTAAATTTTGTTTGGTCTCGTTAGTTATCCGTCCGCGGTCGGTAACAGCCGGTGGTTTTTATTATGAAACATATTCCTATGACAATATATTATTGTTATGATATAAGTTAATCTTCGCGTAATTAGTACGCTCTGCTTTTACTTTGCAGATGCTTGTTATTATTTTCCAATGTTCAGCGGAGTAACCACTAAACACTTTCGCGACATTCCGATACATCAGTGATTGTGAACAGCGGTTAGGAATTATTTAGTATGAAATAATTCGCAGTGTTTAAGAAGTTTTAAGTACTTTTTAATTATGGTTTCCGGTGATATAGGCAGAAATGTTGCGCAGGGGTTTTTATTACTTGCCAGTGAGTACTTTTAAGCATTCATTATGATTTTTTTTAATTACTTAATACTTTTTTGTTTTTTTGTTGATTACAGTTGTAGAAATTAGTAACCATATTAAATAAGAATAAGAATTGCATAGGCTAATATCTATTTACATGAATTTAACATATAAAATTCTGCTCCCATGAATCTATCTATCTAATCTATCTAATACCTTTAAACGAGCAATTCTTGTATATATATAATCAGGATCTCGGAAACGGCTCCAACGATTTCGATGAAATTCGGTATGTGGGGGTTTTCGGGGATGAAAAACTGATCTAGCTATGTTTCATTTTCAGAAAATCGCTTTTACTCGTGTTTTCCGGCTATTTTTGTTTGCATTAGAATACAAAGCTAAATTTCGCCGGCTTCGCGCAAACCAAAATAGCACAGTAGAAATCGGGTGGTCGCGGATCCAGCCGACCTAGGTTCGATTCCACGTTTTTTTTTAAGGTTTTTAGTTTTTTTTTTAAGTTTATTTTTCATGAGAAAACGTCAAGTTTCTTCTTTTGTGAGAAAAAGTTACTTTTTGTGAGAATGGTATTATAGGGAACGTGCAGTAACTATAGGCGGCAGCACTAATGCGACAGAAGAGACACTATGCGGACAGTAAAACAAACTTATCAAGGTAAAACATTCAAATTGATGGCACCCTTATGGCACCAGTTGGCAGCACCGTCTATGTGCACGTTCCCTATTGGGAGCACAGAACAGGAAAAACCGGTTGTCTGTAAAGTCGGTTTACGGACGATAGTTTAACGTGACTCACCCCTCCACCCCCTCCGGTGTTTTTGTCAAATATCTTGAAAACGGTGCATCCTACGGCAAAATCAATGAAATTTTCATCCCCCCTTTGACACCTCCACACTCCCTCCCCCGCATCCCCCACCGCACCCTCCCCCCTCTCACCCCCCACCACTCCGGTGTTTTTGTCAAATATCTTGAAAACGGTGCATCCTACGGCAAAATCAATGAAATTTTCATCCCTCCTTTGGAACCCCCGAACCCCCTCCCCCGCCCCCCTCCCTCGCACATATATAATCAGGATCTCGGAATCGGCTCCAACGATTTCGATGAAATTTGGTATGTGGGGGTTTTCGGGGATGAAAAATTGATCTAGCTTTGTCTTGGGCCATTCTACTTTTAAGCAACCATTAATCTTTCGTGAAATATAAGGCATACCTGGTGATTTTTTTCAAGTGTAAATAACTTATATGAAAACTGAAATAACTAAATTTAATATTTTAAAGCAAAAAAACTTTAAATTCAAAGAAATTTTGTGGAAAAAATTGGTAACTCAGCGGAAAATACACCAATTTCCATACAAATGGCGGGGACACGCATGTCCACTGCGTTACCTACTTTATAAATAATAATGATTACTTTTTATACGTAGTGATAATTTTAAATGTAAGCTTAATTATGTGCCTATTTAAATCTTTAATAATTTAAACCGAGGACTGTACCGTTTTTGTAAAAAAAATATTTGAAGAACACAGTACAAAAAATGACTGGTCAACGAAAAGTAGAATGGCCCTCTTATCTCTGGGAAACCGGAAAACGCTTGGTACCGAGTTTCAGCCCGAGCAGAGCTCGGTCGCCCAGGTACTTATTATTTATTACTTAGCTTGTTGCCCGCGACTCCGTCAGCGAAGAATAGGGGTAAAAAAACCGGCCAAGTGCGAGTCGAGTCGGACTCGCGCACGAAGGGCTCCGTACCATTATCTATAAAAACTGCAAAAAAATCACGTTTGTTATTGTATGGGAGCCCCCCTTAAATATTTGTTTTATTTTAATTTAATTATTTATTT
This sequence comes from Archips crataeganus, assembly GCA_947859365.1. Classification (NCBI taxonomy): domain Eukaryota; kingdom Metazoa; phylum Arthropoda; class Insecta; order Lepidoptera; family Tortricidae; genus Archips; species Archips crataeganus. The sequence continues at coordinate 16,913,300 of OX402053.1, forward strand.
TAAAAAGTGAATTTATATACCTATAACTAAATATTCTGTGAATATTTAAAGCGTCTACCCGTTGTTCGCCAAAATTTTTTGATTTTACCTAAATATTCTTATGTAAAAAGGTAACACTAATCATGGGATTTCGACAATTATTTTGAAAATAACCCTCTCCTTGCAGCCGGGTACAAAAGTGGTAAAAACACCGCGTTAGTACCATTTATTTGGTCCAGATCTGATCATGGGGTTACAAGGAATATTAAACTGAACTACTTAGCATTATACCTACGGCTACAACATTAACTATTAGTTAAATACAACCAACTTAGCTGCTGCCGCAACTTCGTATTGCGTCCCTCGGGAACTTTCTTTTTACTTTCCCGGGAAATTATTAAGGGATACTTAGCTTATATTTTTTTGAATCGGTTTATATTGTTAACCTGTTAACCTAACCTGTTAAATTGTTGTTAATAAGGGGGGTTTCAGAAAAAAAAATGTACCCGTTTTGCTTTAATTATCCTTAATTTTCCATACAAAATTTATTAGTCAGTTTTGTGGCGGTCCATACAACATCTGAGTGTGTCACAAAACTGTCAAAAAAAAGAGGGAAACTTTTTTTATTGCTTAAATCGATAGTGCTTCTTGTGATTCTGAGTAGAAATAACCCAAAATTTGTTAGGTTTTTAAAAAGTACAGGGTACACTTTTTTTCTGAAAATGCCCATAAACAAAACGAAGAAGTTCACGTCTTTATTAAGGTGCTCAAATATTGATGAACACCCATTTCACTCCAATAATAAACTTGATGGGAACAGTAAATGGCCGAATTCCTGGGAGTGGCTCAGCTCGGCGAAGGTTAAGTAATTAATATCATCCTGTCACACCGTGGCCTTGGTGTCTAAGTAGTTGTGGGGTTTTATTCTGGGATTATTTAGGTAGATGCAATCAAGGCCAGAAATATATTAAGTATCAGTATAGATAGATTATGTCGTGTGCACCAAGTTGCAATAATTTTTAAATATACTAACATCAACTTCATAGCCGAGGTATTAAAGTCTGTGTGCATATTTTTAGGAATTTGTAGTGTACCTACAGTCAGTACATATATTTATGCCCTCGACTGTACCTAATGACTATTAGTGACCTTGACTGTAGGGACGGTAACATAGCAATACCCGATATTTACAATGCGAAAATATTGCAAGTTATTTCAACAAAAAAAATAACTAACTCTTTGATCTAGGTTAATTAAAATTACTACTACTAGCCGCCACAATGAGTGTCCAAGTACAGGATCAGAAGTCTAAACCCATCCAACTGCGCAGAGGAGTGAGACAAGGCGATGTCATATCACCGAAATAGTTCTCAAGCGCGTTGGAGGATATGTTTAAGACGCTGATGAACTGGGAAGGTATAAACATAAACGGCGAGTACATCTCACACTTACGATTCGCAGATGACATATTCTTAATGGCGGAGTCGTTGGAGGAGCTGAAACAAATGGTGGACGACTCAGCATCAGCCTCACGTCGGATAGGCCTCGGTATGAATGTGGATAAGACCAAAATTATGGTCAACGACCGCATTGATCCGGGGCCCGTCATCGTCAATGGAAACCTTCTTGAAGTTGTTTCGGAGTACACATACCTGGGGCAAATTTTGCAGCTAGGTAGAAACAATTTTGAGAAGGAAGCCAAGCGGAGGATTCAGCTGGGCTGGGCAGCATTCGGAAAATTGCGTCAAGTTTTCTCGTCATCCATACCGCAATGTCTGAAAACGAAAGTTTTCAACCAGTGCGTCCTACCCGTCATGACATACGGAGCTGAAACGTGGACACTCGCAGTACGGCTAATCCACCAGTTCAAGGTCGCTCAGCGAGCTAAGTATAGAACGAGCTATGCTCGGAGTTTCTCTGAAAGATAGAATCCGCAACGAGGATATCCGACACAGAACTAAGGTTATCGACATAGCTCAGAGAATTAGCAAGTTGAAGTGGCAGTGGGCTGGTCATATCTGTCGAAGAACCGACAACCGTTAGAGTAAACGAGTTCTTGAGTGGAGACCGCGTCTTGGCAAACGTAGCGTGTAGGACGCCCTCCGGCCAGGTGGAGTGACGATCTGCGAAAGGCTGCTGGTAGAAGCTGGATGCGTCTAGCCGAGGACAGGGCGCAATGGCGCTCATAGGGGGAGGCCTATGTCCAGCAGTGGACTGTTATAGGCTGATGATGATGATGATGAATTAAAATTAACTAAAATAGGTAATTTGACTTTGTTGCAATCTTCATGATCAACAAAAGGTCCACTGCTGGACATAGGCCTCCCCTAAGGTTCGCCAAACAGGCCGGCTCTTCGCCATCCGAACCCAACGCTTTCCTGAAAGCTAGAAGCTCCATCTTGTTGGTCGTCTGTGGCTACTCGAAGGCTATTACTATTTTAACTAGAGTCAAAAATCCAATTGTGAAAAACGAAAGTCGAAAATGACCGCAAACCAATAGTAACGCTTCGTTGGTACTGTACTGACCTCGTTATAAGGGCATTCAATTTTTTGAAAAAAGTTTCAATAACAAACCTTGTTTAAACTTGTCAAATAAAAGATTAAAAAAGAAAGGATTGGGGGTTTGACATTGAAGATGTCAGGAGTAAAAAACCGGCCAAGAGCGTGTCGGACACGCCCAAGGTAGGGTTCCGTAGCCATTACGAAAAAATCAAGTAATATTTTTCTAAGGATTTCGTATGTGTACGGAATCATCCAAGTTTAGGTATGTTTTATACCTAAGGCTACTATTTACTCTTAAACTACAAATAATTTCCAAGCAATCTTAGCCGCTATAATTTTCCTAGTAAATTTGATATATTTACAACCCTTCTGAATTTTTCAAATTTTTCCACCCAACAGTTTAGATTTTAGAGGGGGGGGGACGGCCGATTTTAATGAAAATTTTCACTTTAAAGTTGAATATTTTGCAAACAGATCACTGAATAGAAAAATCATGTTAGCAACCCCACAATGATTTTAAAAGACCTATCCAACGATACCCCACACTATCACACTATAGGGTTAGCCGAGAAAAAAAAATCACCCCCACTTTACGTCTATGGGAGGTACCCTAAAAAAATTTTTTTTACTTTTTTTTATTAAATCACTTTGTCGGCGTGACTAATATATATATTCATGCTAAATTACAGCTTTCTAGTACTAACAGTCTCTGAGCTTAGCCGCGGACAGACAGACAGACAGACAGACAGACGGACAGACATGGCGAAACTATAAGAGTTCCTAGTTGACTACGGAACCCTAACTAGTTGACTACGGAACCCTAAAAATGGGCTACAACTAAACAAAAAAATCTAATAATAGAAAAGTGATCTTTATAGTTTGATCCGTGATTGTGCGAGTGAAGTGTCGTTTGGTGTGTGTGTGTTTTCCAACGGTTATTTCCACATATTTTCAACAAATGAGACAATTTACAATGACTATGAATTATGATGATTGGAGTTACAGCAATGAGAGCTTTATAAACAATAGTTGATTTACCTACTCGCTAAGCATCATATAACGGGACCATATAAAGCTGAGGGAAGGCTTCGCCGAATCAAAGATAGCTATATTTGGGTTTCAGAAAGAAACGTTGAGAGATGTCAATTTGATGTCTAAGCTAGGCAATGGATGAGTAAAGTCATCGTAACAACAACTTGTGATATTGTGTATTGGACTAATTGGCTATAATTAAGTGTCTATTGAACTTGGAGTGGTCTAACAATGAAAAATCGTGTAGTGAATTTAATGGTGTATCAGTGTAAAGTTCTGCCGTGAGTCTAAAATGATATTTCGCAGTTAAATTTAACATTTTCAGAAATAGCGGGAGACTAGAGGCACGTGACGTCATCTGTCGTGTGGAATAGAAGAAGGAGAAGTGGGGAGTCTACGTCAAGGGCTGAGGGAACGAAGACCGAGAGGGATCATTTGACGTGTAAGTCAAAATACTGATGTTTTATTTGGGATTTATGGGGGATTTGGACAATGGATTATTGATGAACTACATGAAATTATGACAGTGATTAACGTGACGATTGGAAATCCAGTAATAATTTATAGCTTCAAGCAAAGCATAATGGACTTAGTTCCGGTATATTATTTTAAACACCATACGTCAGGCACTGGAGTTACTGGACCAATACAATTGATATTTCAGAAACACATGAACTATGGAATCACCTGAACCATATTAAGTAGGACTGAATAATGGTTTTGGTATATTATTAATATACACCGTGAAATTTTAGTGGTTGTTTTCCCGAAACGAGGTGATTTAGTTTCGATTGTACAATCGATTTATAATTACAGTATATTGATTGTACAATCGATACTAAATCACCTCGTTTCGGGAAAACAACCAATAAAATTTCACAGTGTATAATTTGTTTGACATGGATATCCATTCACTGGATATGACGGCGGGTTTCTGGTCGGCGATCTGCTGAGAGCTGCAAGGTGCTGTAAGATGTGAGGAGGTAGCAGATGCGGACTTCTGAGCTGTGTGCCTGGGGCGCTATGCGTCTGGACTATGATCTTAGCTAAGTGCCTTTAATTACATGAACTATAATAATACATAACGTTATAAATCAAATTAACATGCAATTCTTAAAATTTAAGTATAAAAAAAAGCTAAACCGATTCTGATAAAATTCCTTACTAAACTAAAGTAGTTATAAAATAAATTACTAAATCAAAAGCGGGTTTGTCGGAAGAAAGATTAAACCCTAATGCAAATAATTCCTTTCAACTATATTGGACTGACACCGACGTATATCTTAGTCAAACGCGTTCTTAACTTAAACCTACCGTGGTTGATTCTCGCGGCTAAACATATTTATTGAAATCATGCGTATATGGATCAAATCTGTACAATAAGATAGTAGTTTAGATCAATGAAAGCTAAGGTTCAATTTCAACCGAAATTTTGATGACTGACAGTTAATGTCAAAATATGCAATAGAGTTCTATTCAGCTAATACAAATAAAAATGACAATAGGTTTAAATATTTAAATTTTAGAACAGGTCAATTGGCTAAGTAAAGTTTTTTGAAGAGATGCTAATTATATATTTTTTCGACAGTGGTCGACTTCAACACCAAGAAACTGCAGCTGTTTTATTTTTATCTGCTTTTATTTATTGGAAATATTTTTTTAAGTGTTCGAGATGACATTTGTGAGATTTTATGGCTGACAAGCGGTTCGTGCTCAGTACTAAGAAGAAATAGAAAAAAAAAACGAATTCAACTATCGCTTCTGTCAATGTCAAATGAAATCTAACCGTTTGCGTTTCGTTTGCTTTGCGTTGTCCAAGAAGCAGTTCCAAAATAGTGATCGAAAGTATTCAATCGTGATCCAATTATTGTGCATAGGTCGTGGAGAAATGCGGTAAAATTGAAAGTCCTGATTTTATGCGGAGGTCGATAAAAATAGTCAAAAAATCACACTCAGCACACCAAAACGCAAAGCAAACGAAACGCAAACAATTTGACATTAACAGCAGTGACAGTTCACTTCGGTTTTTTTTCTGTTTCTACTAAGTTCTGAGCACGAACGGCTTGTCAACCATAAAATCTCACAAATGTCATCTCAAACACTCAAAAAAATATTTCCAGTAAACAATAGGAGATAAAAATAAAACAGCTGCAGTTTCTCGATCTCCAGAACGCCGACTGCCGAAAAAATATATAATTAGCACCTCTTCAAAAAACTTTACTTAGCCAATTGAATCTTTGTTTAAATGAATTAGAATGTCTAGTGGCATTTGATATTTAGGAATCACTTTGTATAGAGCTATACAATATTTTGAATTGAGTTTATTTTTATTGTCTTTTCTCTTGGAATTATTATTAAAAATATATATATATATATATATATTATTAGGGGACAATCTTACACAAATCAACCTAGTCCCAAACTATGCAAAGCTTGTACTATGGGTACTAGACGACGATAAACATACTTATATAGATAAATAAATACTTAAATACATAGAAAACATCCATAACTCAGGAACAAATATTCGTGCTCATCACACAAATAAATGCCCTTACCGGGATTTGAACCCAGGACCTCTTGCTTCGTAGGCAGGGTCACTACAAACTAGGCTAAAGTGGTCGTTAAATTTAAATTAAAATTTAAAATTTTGAAGTTCGAAATAAATTCTCATCGATAACTGACAGTGGACCCGAACAATACTCTGACTGAGGGCCTTGTGTGTTTATGTTGTTGTACTTCCGTCTTGAAGTAATATTCGAAGCGAATATTATCTAAGCTATTGAAGATCTTGTAACCTACTGGGAAACCTATCTTCGATGACCATGACTTTATCTTTGGAAAGTAATTGATCAATTACTGATAGGAATGGATAAACGGCAGCATTATTACTGTTTATTATTATTGATGTCTTGTTATACAAATCCATTTGGACTTATGATAGTTTGATTTACTTACTTTATTTGTTCTTGAGGAAGAATATCAATTTCAAAATTCATCCCCCGGTTTTGGTATAAAATCTGTTACTTAATCGATTAGAAACTAGAACGGGGCTTTCATAATACTTGAGACTAAATTAAATCACTAATAATTATCAGTTCTCAATATTAAACTTGTATTTAATCAGACCAGTATAGAGAAAGTATTCCCACACTTCTATTCGTACTATTACACTGAGAGTGGGGAAGTGACAATACTGGTAGACACAAATGCCAGTATAGTTACGACCGACCAAGTGGAATGGTCCAGATAACACGCAGCTACACCATCACGTACCTACCATAGTACAGACGATACAGTTGCGATGGCTAGGCTAAGCAACAGTTGATATGAAGCTTTCATTATGCGGTCTGTAGATTATCAAAATTATTATTGGGGCGCGAGGACTGGCGACATGCGTGTGGTCGCAAGGGGTCAGCGACGCCTCTGGCTTGCTGGAGGTTGCCTCCTAGTGTTCGGTCTAACCAACTGGCACGTAGAGATCGTACGACGGTCTAACGGAGTGTCTACTTACTCGCTCGGCAATAGGTGTCGTTAGTGAGGTTGCAGCTAAGGATTTGCATCCCTAGTGATGATCCGTGTGGAGCTGGGTGTCTTTGCGGGGTGCGTGGGGGGAGGCCAGTTACTCGATCTGGGTTGTAGACTAAGTAATGGAGCGTCCTTCAACTTACTCATACACTAATCGAAGTACCTTTCTTATTATACTAGAGTCTAGGGGTGAATAGAAGTAGTCTCAAGTGAGTAGGGTAGTTACTCCGTGTAAATCTTAGGAATAATAAAATCCTACCACAGGGGTAACTACACTCTTGATTGTCCTCTTACTCATTTGGTGACTGACACATACGATCTCTAGACGGGCGACATAACTTGTTGTTCCCTTTGCAATGTTCGTGGTAGGCTCGAGGGAGAGCGACTAGTGTGGTGTCGAGCTCTACTGGACGGAGCGGGGAGAGGGCTCCTCCTTTACGAGTATAATTCCATATTGCTATACAATATCTTCCAGAGCAAATAAATAATATTAATTAGTAAACCTTTGTCCATTTCTATCTGTAGATTATATTTAAGAATTTCTATATACTTTCTATAATCTTTCTATTTACATCACTATGTAAGGTCTAAAACTCACCGCAATAAGTTAAGCTTGGTTACTACTTACCCAAAACAAAAAACAACACAACGTAGAAAAATAAAAGGGGTCCTATTATGTATGATCACGAAGGAAAATGCGGGAAGATAAATATGTAACCTTAGCTATAGAGGCTTAGTTAGTACAGTACCTAACCTATCGTACGATTGTACGCTACTTGTACCAACGAAGCGTTACTATTGGTTTGCGGTCATTTTCGACTTTCATTTTTCACAATTGGATTTTTGACTCTAGTCAAAATAGTAATTATAAATCGATTGTACAATCGAAACTAAATCACCTCGTTTCGGGAAAACAACCACTAAAATTTCACGGTGTATAGCCGTGGTGGCCTAGTAGAAACTATCGATTAGTATCGATCAAGGTCGACCATCCTATTCAACCATGAATCGACCGATTGGTGTGCAACTTTTTATTAAATCTTATATTTCCACAGACGTGTTCAACACCGTTACCATAAACAATGTGGTGGTGCCAGACGTGGTTGAAATGGGTAACTCGAGCAGTGCGGTGCTGGACTGCCAGTTCTCCTCAGCTGACAACCGGTTCGTTCTGCAATGGCTGTTCGATCGGGAGGATGAACCCGTGTACGAGTGGAGACCGGGCAAGCCGCCTAAAGTCAGCGGAATTTTGGCGGGTAGAGTCGATCCGACGTTTAAAATATCCAGTAAGTTTTCCTTGTCTGTAATTTTTAACTATTCATTTCAAAGAACTATTAATAAGAGAAACAGAACAGTTATCGTGTTTATTTCCTTAAAGAACCAATGTCGCCACTTTTTCGCCTCCTCTGACTATTTAATGTACGATGGGCTGCAAAAGTTGTAACGGTTCTGCCTATTTCCTAACTAAAACACTTATTATAGAACTTAAAATCAAAATGATGCTACGTTCCTAAATACCTTTATAATAAACCTAAACACATACACAAAAACACACACTTAAAATACACAACAATAATATTAAATTTACAAACAAACAGCCCGCACGAACATATTTCTTACTAGCTGTTGCCCGCGACTCCGTCTGCGTGGAATTAGTAATTTGGGCAGCTTATTTTTTTTATCTAATTTGCTTTTTCATCAATTATGGCTCTCCTTAGTTCCTCGATATAAAAAAAATACCCGCCCCCGCAACCCCCCCCCCCCCACCGAACCCCCCGTACACCCGCGTTCCTATTGGTTTGCGGTCATTTTCGACTTTCGTTTTTCACAGTTGGATTTTTGACTCTAGTCAAAATAGTAATTATAAATCGATTGTACATCGATACTAAATCACCTCGTTTCGGGAAAACAACCACTAAAATTTCACGGTGTATAAATAGCTGAACTTTATGTTTAAAAAACAATTAAGCGGGTTCCCATACAAGATTAGTATTTTTTTGTTTTCGCTTTATCTCTGTAAAGTTTAAACATACAAATCTCAAACTCGGCATGATAATAGAGATAAACGGTTTGCATATCAACAGACAATAAAAATCAGTCAAGCATGAATCAGTCTTAGGAAAAAAATTTAATCTTTGTATTGTACTTATTTATCTATCAGCGGGTGAGCGGGCGGGCAATTGTTAAAGCGTTTCAACCGCCTCGTTTATCTGGTCACATTTTTTAGGGTTCCGTAGTCAACTAAGAACCCTTATAGTTTCGCCATGTCTGTCCGTCTGTCTGTCTGTCCGTCCGCGGCTAAGCTCAGAGACTGTTAGTACTAGAAAGCTGTAATTTGGCATGAATATATATATCAGTCACGCCGACAAAGTGATTAAATAAAAAAAAATAAAAAAAGTAAACGTAAAGTGGGGGTGATTTTTTTTTCTCGACTAACCCTATAGTGTGGGATATCGTTGGATAGGTCTTTTAAAACCATTGCGGGGTTGCTAACATGATTTTTCTATTCAGTGATCTGTTTGAGAAATATTCAACATTAAAGTGAAAATTTTCAAAAAATCGACCGTCCCCCCGCCCTCTAAAATCTAAACTGTTGGGTGGAAAAATTTGAAAAAATTCAGAATGGTAGTAAATATATCAAATTTACTAGGAAAAATATAGCGGCTAAGATTGCTTGGAAATTATTTGTAGTTTGAGTAAGTAGCCTAAGGTATAAAACATACCTAAACTTGGATGATTCCGTACACCATACGAAATCCTTAAAAAAATATTACTTGATTGAACCCTACCTTGGGCGTGTCCGACACGCTCTTGGCCGGTTTTTTATGAAATGGCAAAAGACTCTGATACAGTTTCCAGTCATATGGTACACGTCCAGGATCTCTAATATATAACCGAAAGCCTCATCAAAAGCTACAGCCACTTCTTAACCCTTAAAAAGGTAGAGGCGATTTACCGACCACATGCATCGCTTTGGAAATTCAACCTTATTACTTTTAGAATACGTCACAATATCCATTGTAATTATTGAAAACACGACTAGTTTTAAAAATATACTTTATCATGTATGCATTCGATAGCTGCTTTTGATTATGTGGTATGCTCCATTAAATGGGGCCTTATTAAGCTCCAAGCGCACAGACAGCGGAGGCGTGGCGGTGCGGTGGCGGTGACGGTTGAAATATTCTAACTTGTATGAACGGTTGTGCGGTACCGTACCGGGAACTCGTTCATACAAATTAGAATATTACAACCGTCACTGCCACCGCACCGCCCCGCCTCCGCTGTCTGTGCGTTTGGAGCTTTAAAGGTTAAAAAATATGACCAGATAAATGAGGCGGTTGAAACGTTCAAATAAATGCCCGGGCGGTTGTACTTGACTTTAAACAAGTAGTTAGAAATGATTGATTTTTAATTTTTCGTGGTGCATTTATTATGTTTTTCCGTAAAGTCGAGTTTCGGAATCAGCGGTGCGCGATTACGACTCGCACATAATTGATTTTTTCTATTCTTTTGTTAGGCTCAAAACGAAACTGGTAAGTAAGTAGATTTCATTCCATTTTAGCCATTGCAAGGTCAGACCACCGCAACACCGTGGTTAATGGCGAGTTAACTGGCACATGATCACACAGGATCAATCCTAAGCCTCAAAGCTTAGCCACATTGCGGGAGTGGTGGAAAAACTTAAGTAAATGACCTGTGTGACATCTTTCTTAAAGATTCATTCATTACAACTGGTGCGTGACACGCACACGCATCTGGTCTGCGTCGGCCTTTTTTACCATGAGCTTATATGGTGAGGACAAGCACACACCTGAGAAGAAATTCAATAGTGTGTGAAGTTCCCAATCCGCCCTGGACCCATGAAGGAACTATGGCCCAAGCTATGAGAGAGAGATGGTCTGTGCCCTACAGTGGGACGTATACAGGCTGGGATGATGAGGATGCTGAATAAGTCGTGGATTTCCATTACGTCTATATTTTAAGCTCATACTCTTGTCTGTTTCGTTTCTAGATTCAGCTTTAGACGAGGGGCGAGCGTTACGAATCGTGAATCTGGTCCCCGAGCTCAGCGGCGAGTACACCTGCCGCATGGTCAGTGACGACGGCGGCGAGGCGCGCCAGACCAGAGCCATGCTGGTGTTCAGTAAGTGTCTCCAGAGACGTCTCTAGCCCATGTAGCGTCCGTGTGTAACATTACACAAGTTTAAACTTTAAACTCAATTTACCATAATTCACGATTTTGAGTTAAGCCCGTTTATTACTAAGCATGCGATGTATAACGCCCGGCGGCATAACATGGGCCTGGGTTCATTGTAAGGGCCGCGGTCAGCGCCCCTAACACCGCTGCCAGACCTCCTGCGATATTTACAATACAATACAATACAAATATTCTTTATTGATCACCAAAAAAGTACCTACAGCAAAAAAAATTAATAACAATAAAAAATCAGGCAGACAATAGGCGGTCTTGTCGCTCAAAAGCGATCTCTTCCAGACAACCAATACTGGATACATGTACAAATACCTACCGATATTTACCTACCGAGGAGACGAACGGTTTTGTACGGGATGAAGTATCTGTTACGAAATAACTATTAAGTAATTTGTGCCGCTGCGCTCGTGTGCAACGTACACCCTGCACCATAGGTAAAGCCGCCTCTGAGTATCTCTTTAGCTCTTTAGCTGAGTATTGAGGAGCGAACCTCATGGGGCAGCTGTCTGGAACTAATTTTGTGCCAGGAAAGTCAGCGCCGCTCCTGATCTCTAACCGGGGTTGGGATAGTTGATAATGGGCGGATAGCCCAGCGGTTATACAATCTGACTACGAAGCTTGAGGTCAGTGTAGTATCTACATTTGTACGTACATCCAGATTATCCAGATTGGTGTCTACATCTTCTGTTTTCAGATCCAGAGGTGGATTTAATTATGACAGTGCATCACCTTGAAGCGACCGACACTTGGGAACTCTCTTGCCGCGCTAGGAACCTCACATTGCTGCCGGAGTTGTCACTGGAATTCAATACGTAAGTTGAGGGACTTGAGGATAAGTATGTCGATATTACATAAATCGACGTTTCTTAGCAAGCTTTAACTGTAGGTAGGTTAACTTAAACTTACTTACCTTTGTAAAATAAAGTTTCAGAACAAAGTATACTTATTATACAAGTTGCACATCAACCGTAATGTTAAAGGTTCAGCAGTGAAGAGAAAATGTTCCAATCCTGTTAAGACCAGTTTAGACCTCCAAGAAAAATCATGCAAGTTGCATTACATTGGGTGGCCGTAAAACGAATAAGTTTAAAGCGGCCAATCAAGCGCCGCAATGTAATGCAACTTGTAACTATGGTCTAAACTCGGCTTTAAATGTGACCAAAATTGGAATGTAATATCGAACCTACTGAAACATAATTCAATGGGATATCTTTTCACGGAAACTGTCATTGTGACACCGGATCTCACACAGTGAGAACATTCTACGGTGGGCTAGAAATCAAATTCAATAGCACATACGCGCGATTTGCACAAGTCTTCGATTTTCGCTTGCGTATAGTGATAATGGGTAGGCATTTTGTCTACGCGGAGTACTAAAAAGTTTTGTTTTAATGTACTCGTAATATTAACGACATCTTTGACGACCAGATGGCCTAGTGGTTAGATAACTTGACTACGAAGCTTGAGGTCCCGGGTTCGATTCCCATGTCGGGGCAGATATTTGTATGTAAAATACTAATTTTTGCTCTCGGGTCTTGGGTCTTTAATATGTATTTAAGTATGTATCTATCTATATAAGTATGTTTATCCGTTTGCCTAGTGCCTTGCTAGTACCCATAACACAAGCTTTGCTAAGCTTACTTTGGGACTAGGTCAATTGGTGTGAATTGTCCCGTGATATTTATTTTATTTAGGTGACTGAAGCGCTTCTCAGTTCAGCTATTTTGTTCGTAGGGTGCCCATACCCAGGCAGGTTCAGAACGGGCAGCGCGACGAGAACCAACTGTATACGGTGACCACGTCCGTGCGTGTGGCGACGCGCGACGGGCTCGCGGCCTGCCGTCTGCACCTCCCGGCCGCCGGATACACCGCGGTGCGCACGCGCCGGCTACTCCTCAGTAAGTGCATCCTTTTTGGGTTTCCGTGCCCCGTAACGTTGCCAAAGTGACCCTATTAATGAGACTCCGCTGTCTGTCTATCCGTCTGTCACAGGGCTCAATCTATTGAACCGTAACAGCTAGATACTTGAACACATATCATACATACACGGATATCATTCACAATAATGGTGTAACATAACTATGCCTAATTTGATGAGTAGGTAACTACTTCTCTATTCGTTTGGTACGCGTGCTGTTATTTATTTATTCTTCTCTGTACGACTTGTAGCGATTATAGTGTATCACGCAGGGTATCCTAGCGCAGGAGCCTTAGTTATAACTTTTTTTGTAAAAAGCTATTGGTATAAACGCTTTTTCACTTTTTTTTACCGATTATGTATTACTGTAATCGCTATAACAATAAATAACGAAAAATAAAATAGAGTACAAAATTAAAGGGGGTCGTCATACAAGAAACGTGTTTTTTCAGCGTTTTTAACTCGATCTTTATTTATACAGGGTTATTTTTAATTCACTGACATCCTCTTAACCCTGAATTCCTATCACTCAAACAAATGTTTTTTGTTTTACTACTTTTTAAAATGAAGCACTTTTTTCCCCATACAAATACACAGAGTATCGTAAAAATAAGAGGTAATCTCAAATTTTCAAAACATTATTACACCAAAAATAATAAGTTATGACCAACGACGTAAAACAAAAAACATTTGTTTAAGTGGTAGGAGTTTAGGGTTAAAAGGATGCTAGTGAATTACAAATAACCCTGTACTAAGAACTAGATATTTACTTGAAATTTTCACCGGTTATATATTTTACATAATAGAAGCAGGGCTCTGCTAGCACTGGATTATTATAGATACGTCTGTTTACACCGTATATTTAGACATACCTAAAAATTTGTACGAAACTCTCGGTGCGTGAGTCCGACTCGCACTTGGTCGGCTTTCATTATATGCTTGATTGTAAGTAACGAATCGCCGCCACGTATCGCCCTCCAGAGGCATCGCGCCAACGATGCCGACATGCAAGAAGCTGCTGCATGTCCCGGCCCAGCTATGGCTACGAGCATTTTCTTTATGTTTTGCATGTAACAACCGCCTTAGCCTAGTAACTAGTTGGTAGTGACCCTGCCTACGAAGCAAGAGGTCCTGGGTTCGAATCCCGGTAAGGGCATTTATTTGTGTGATGAGCACGAATATTTGTTCCTGAGTTATGGATGTTTTCTATGTATTTAAGTATTTATTTATCTATATAAGTATGTTTATCGTCGTCTAGTACCCATAGTACAAGCTTTGCTTAGTTTGGGACTAGGTCGATTTGTGTAAGATTGTCCCCTAATATTTATTTTATTTTTCTCAAACGTGCTATGAAATATTGACGTTATGTTCCTTAAAATACGCCACGAACTGTCACGTTGCAGGTGCGGCTAGACGAGAGGTCAATAATGGAATTTCATACAACATTGCTGGCCAAGGCCAGCAAAGTGATCGTCTATTGTTTTATGTGACACAGCACCATGACGTTTAATAGGTCGACGTGGTCGACGTGGATGGATGGATGGACGGACGGATGGACGGACGGACGGACGGACGGACGGAGGGATGGATGGATGTTGATGGATGGATGGATGGATGGATGTTGATGGATGTTGATGGATGTTGGTTGATGGATGTTGATGGATGTTGGTTGATGGATGTTGATGGATGTTGATGGATGTTGGTTGATGGATGTTGATGGATGTTGGTTGATGGATGTTGGTTAATGGATGTTGATGGATGTTGATGGATGTTGGTTGATGGTTGTTGATGGATGTTGATGGATGTTGATGGATGTTGGTTGATGGATGTTGATGGATGTTGATGGATGTTGGTTGATGGATGTTGATGTATGTTGATGGATGTTGATGGATGTTGTTGGATGTTGATGGATGTTGATGGTTGTTGATGGATGTTGATGGATGGATGGATGGATGGATGTTGATGGATGTTCTTGTTCATGGATGTTGACGGATGTTGATGGATGTTGATGGATGTTGATGATGTTGTTGGTGATGGTGATGGTGATGATGATGGCGGTGATGATGGTGGTGATGATGATGATGCATGTTTGAGAAAAACTCTATACAAGCCTTGGCCACGAACAGGGATTGCCGGCCTCGTATCTCTAGATGGCCTCGTTAACACTCGGCCATCTATAACTACTCGGCCGGCAATCCCCTATTTCGCGGCCGCTGCAGTAATGTACTATTATGTGCTAGCAGATAATCATTGCACTGTGCGGTGCCGCACAATGTAAGTATAGAGAAAACGTTCGCTATATGCCGCGTAATTCGTCCCGTCCATGGCTATTTTGGTTCCATTCCCAAAAATGAGGATGAATGAAGTCTCTGTTGTATTTATCATTTGGTATCAGACGTCAGGATCGGTCTAGTCAACTATTTAAATATAAAATTGGATTTTAAATTATTAACAACATTTTTCCCAGTAGACTTACATATTCTGGGCTCTTATTGAGATCAGAACCACATGATCAGTTTCGTTTATCGTACTTTTCTTATTTCAGAACACCAAACGCACGCTAATATCGTTGCTGAAAAATGTAAGTATTGATAGATTTTACGTGCAGGTAATACTTTACGTAGGTAGTCGTCGATCCTCAGCGATACAAAACATCCCTAACATTAATATTAACATTCCTTTATTTAAGAAGGTAGCTACTTACTATATTAAAAAAAACTGAATTAGTATTGTTTTGCGAACTCCGAGCACTTTTTGTCATTTATCATTGATATTTTAACTCACACACTAACTTTGTCACTGTCACTGTCATTAATTAAAAACATTTCGAACCGTCCCAGTGTTGTTATTCATTGCTACAGAGATATAATCTAAAAGGGGTTCAGTTGGTTTTGGACTGGACTGTACTTAATACATAAAATTAACGCTAATTTATGTTTCAGCTAAAAATTCGAAGCATCGTCCAAATAGCGCACCGGCTGGATTGAAGATCTCTAGTGTCTACACGCTAATTATTCTAAGTTTAATACTAAACTTAAAAAACTCACTTCTTTCTAGTCAGTTCGTTTAAAAATTCAGAAAACTTTTTTTTGTTAAGTATTTTTCAGTAGTTTCCTTATCAAGCTTGTCTTATATATAAAAGCCTGGTCACACAGGATGGGTTCCACGTCCTCCGGTCTAGGCAGCGGAAATAAAATGCGATGAAAAATATTTATGCGCTGACCGGACCGGAGTACGCAGAATGCATATAGATATAGTATAGTGTGACTAGTTCCTTAATGTAGGTACACTGTAGGTACAATGCAAGTAAAACGCTTTATTACTGTTGTAAATTTAATAAAAAAATATATGTTTAACAATCATTCTTAGACGTATAAATTACATTATTGTTAGTATCACATTCATAGTAGAGCGAGCATATGTGCGGTAATCGCAAGAGCGGCAAGGAGTACCCAGGTGGAGTCGGCTCGAGTTCCGCCGCCCGCTGAAAAAAACCGGATAACTTCCAAATTGTGCCTTTATTTTCAAAGGAGGTAAGGCTACTGCTTTGTGGGAGGCGCAATATATTGTTATGAATTAATTGGCACAGAATTAAAACGTGTGCTCGTAAAGAAAACAAACTTTTAAGACGACCGCTCCTCCGGTCAATCAAACCATAGTTTGATTCGTCAATTTACTACATTTTTTTTATGAAATGTGAGTGTTCTGTCTAGTAGCCTTCTCTATTAAGTGGATGTTTTTATGCGTTGTTTGAAAAATGAGCTAAGATATAAATAAGGGATATGGGATATGAACGAGCAGGGGAAGGAGAGGGACAGACAGACATTAAACGATGCGATTTTCAATCACACGACAAAAATTCCTTTTGTATTTTTTTACATCTATGTATGCCCTGTGGTTATTCAGTGTTGTAGCCACGCTATAAACTATGATAATTTAGTGTGTAAACAATAATTTTGTTAAGTTTTTTGTTGTTTATGTTTTAATGTTATGTTATAAACAATAGTGATGCTTTAATTTTCTGCGCTTGTTTTAGTTTTTTATTAAATAGTATACCTACTGTTAATCCTAAGCTAAAAGCCACGTGCACAAGCATTATACGTTATGTTTACTGTTATCAATAGTTATCATAATAAGCCCTGAAATATTAAATTGTACTTAAAATATAATTAAAACGGATTAAATTGTTCTTGTCTCGTCACGCCCCTATAAAAATAGATAAGTAAATAAAATAGCGGTTACATATAGAATCAAAATATAACTTTTAAATAACATAAATAGTTTTCTTAGTATGTATAGTTGGCTGTAGAATGTAATAAATAACCATTAAGTATGATTTAGTATTAATTAAACTCACGTGAGACATGAATTAAAGGACTTAACGACTAAAAATTAAATGTCCTAACTCACGGTTATTGCAAGACGGGAACGATCCGACAAGGTTCGGCCCCTTTTCAAAGATCTTCATTAGGGTGAGTGGTGAGACAGCGAAAAACGAGGACTGTATCGACGATGTGGCATTAATTCGCGGTGTCAAATCGCTTACACTTAACAATGGTAAGCTAAGTCTTTCGAAAAGGCTGAAACTAGTTGGATCGTTCTTGACTTGTAATCGTGAGTTGAGCCATTAAATTTTTAGTTAAATACTATAATTTTTATACATTGTAATTTTATTACAATAGAGGATATTTCACGAGTAGGTATAGGATTCCTTGATATGGTGGTATTAGGAGGTAACGTTTTTTTTTACAAAGAATATAGGTATGTACAAGGATTTAAACCTTCGAGTGTCTGTATAGTATAGCCCAGGTTCAACAACAAGCAAAGTGCATTAGGGTGTTACTACACCAATCCTTCGATTTTCGATCGACGCTATCGACCGATAGCAGAATGGATTGGTCGACGTCGATCGACAGTTTCTACTACACCAAAACCTACCACACCAATCAATCGACGTAGAACAGTAGCATCGATCGGCTGTCGATCAATTGTTCATCAACCGGTATCCGTCGAACAGCCAAACCTTCCACACCAATCGATCGAAGTTGTCATCGATGATTGATTGATTGCTGTGGTAGCACCCTTACATTGCGGGGCCGGAAAGCTAACGAGCTACGAATGACAGTTGGATCACCGCATTGTATTGCACTTTCGACAACGTGTGTAAACTGGGGTCTTAGTAAGACTTACGCAAGAGCTGTTCGGTTGTTTCCGTGGGTGTCTCGGTCGTCTCCGGGGCTGCGGTGGAGGTGGAAGCCAGCCACGCATCTGGGCCGCGACGACAACACGTTAGTGCGTACAAACGGAATGTTATGACATGCGACCATACAGTATCAACGTCGCGCACAGATAACACAGAATCTATGAAACGAAATCGTACTCTCTGGCACAGACCTTAAATAGATAAGTACTTTATGAAGTCTGGGCTTAAAGTAATGGTTTAAGGTTCTTTTATTCGGACGTCTCAACCGCCTCACTTTAGCTGTCACATTTTTTACGAACTGGCTGTAGATTTTCATGGCGTTTTCGGTTATTTATTTAGATTTAACCGGAAACCGTATCCGAAACTTTTGTCATTTCTTCAAAAATGTGTCGTCGAAACCGATTTGAAGCAAACGCTCAAATAATGACCCATAAATGGGCAGCTAATTTTGCAGGTTGTCATTAAGTACCTTTTTTTGTGAAGACTTAATTATTTTGAAATCAACTAACCGTTGATCTTTGTACAATGACTGCCTGATCATCTGGATCCTCAGAAGTTACAATTGTTGTTTTAGCTAATCTTGTTGCTTCTTTATATTTCTGTTTCGGTACCTACCGCAACAATGTTCAGAGAGTGATTACGGGCACTGTTTGCGAGATACAAAAGCAATTCTAAGAAGCAAAAGTAGATTGTTGAGAGAGTATCAAACTGTGCTAGAGTGTACAAATTCACCGTCTAAAAAACATAGTCAACTAACTATTTTTTTAAGGAGACTCTTAAGGACTCATGTGGTCTGTTTTACACATCTTTTAACAGAAGTATATCTAAATCGAACCAACGCTTTCGTTTTATACACTAGACTTAGTAAAGCCACATAAACTTGCGCATTGTGGAGAGAGAAAGACGTTATACATATTTATATAACGCACGTCCGTCTTTATCCACTTAGTGACAATGTTTTTTGCTAGCTAAAATGTAAGAAACGTAGGGGAGACATATATTTGAATTAAAAACTAAAGCGTAGGTTTGATACAAAAACATATTGTTATAATTATTAACCCAAAACGGCCTATTCCAATCATTTCATACGTGCCATGACAAATGCTGTTAAATTCATGCTCTAGCATCAATCCATAGTTTAACACTACACAATCCTTACAATGAACGATGTGTCAACCAATTTGATTCCTAGGCCACTATAGAACCATGCCATAATGAATCAATTTGTTTATCTTCTACGACAGTGATTATTGCGTGAAGTATGTCATGACGACATCTCGATGTTTACGAACATGTGCCAACGGTAATGAAAGGAAAGGAGTTTGATTATATATTAGTAACTTGAATTGTCACTGTCCGTCTCTCAAAACTTCTTTTTCTTCTCATGTCATTGAGCGAAAACGTTTATAAACTCTTTAAGTTTATTCCATGTTGTGCTCGGAGAGTTGATAATCCTTTGACCTGCACTGACGTTGTAATTATGTATAGTTAATGCAACAAGGTTCTATAGTGGCCTAGGAATCAAATTGGTTGACTGTACATTTAGACGTGGCATCTGACCCATTACATTCATTATAGTTACCTGCACAAAACCCATCTTCAGTACTACGATGGTTTTCTATATTAAGAAAAGTAAACCTTACTACAGTAAACGAGGCAAGAAACACGTGATAGAGGCGCCACTGTCTACGCAAAAGAGATTCGCTTGTAGTCTCGCATATAGACAACTACATAATTGGTAGTCCCCTTTTTCGATCACGCGCTTTTTAAAATGTCGCATACTGCACTATAAGAATAGAAACCATTGTTGGCACTTTTTTTCAGCTCTGCTGTAAAGCCGTGTATATAATGACAAAGAACTAATACCAATTGGGGATGTCTATTTTTTTGCAATGTATAGTAAATCGAAAACCATTTCGAGATAAATGCTTTTTAACTCGTTTTCTGTAGTTATTTAATTTTAATATTGTGTAGTGAATTTATAATATAACAAATAAGCAATGACCTTCATTTGACATTGGTGTAAATTGCGTGACCGGTTCAAGTCGTACTTTATTCTGTGTGGTTAGAATTCTTCACAATTTACGCGTGGATACTACGGAGTTTGATTTGGACCCGCTGTCTGACATCTAGCACTTTGACTGTGCCAGTAAAGTGACACAGTGTATAGTGTACCACTACGCAAAAAATAATTAAAGGGTTTGCCTTATCGTACGCATTTAGATAGATTTAGAAATTTGGCATTGTCGGAGCCCTCAATTATAATCTGACGTCATCAACTAAAATAGTTTCAATAATTAATTTTGAAAAAAGTAGAGAACTAAATGACAAAATATTGAAATTAGTTTCTTATAATTGACTTTTCTATACAAAAAAATATAAAAACCACTGGTAATTTTTTTTAGACATTCCCAATTACCATATCCTTCATAAGTTGCACTTGAAAATAACAACTCCACTGCGACAACAGAAGGTTTATTTTCAAGTTTCCGTGTTTTGGAGTTTCTACAAAATGGTACTTAAATTTACATACATGAGTGTTACTAATAATACACATAAGTATACCTGAACTTGCACCTATTTTTGGCCTTGACTGCTCCATATAAGAACATTTTCTTTAGCAATACCTAGCTAGTTTAAGAACGTAAATTTCACTCTGGTTTCTATTTTTTATAGTCATAAGGTTCACTTTTACCCAGCATTTGTACAGTAACGCCACAAAATATTTTGATAATTTCCCAAACAGCTTTGAAATAAGATTTATCTGTTAATTAACATACCTGAGTAGTAGGAGGTGGAAACCTCCGTTAAGGCAGTAGGTAGGTCGACGGTGAGTACGAAGGAGAGATCGCAAAACACCTCTTTCCCGTCCAAGTCCTGCTCCGGAACAGTGACGTTGGCAAATACGTTGTACAATCCGTCGGTCGGGCCGTGCAGCGTGGTTGTGTTGAACGTTTTACTGGTTAAATAATGTTTACTATAACAGTCAGACCAGGTTACACACAAATACAAAATTTCGAGTCTATCCGATTTGTTAAAAATACCGTGGATTGGCGACTACTGAATTGTATGATATTTTGACTTCGTTTGTATATTATAAAACCGCAGATACAGAGCAATGGCGAAGTATCAAATTGATCGAATTTCGATTAATTACTGCTATTTTATAAGTAACTACATATATAAGTATGTTTATCGTCGTCTAGTACCCATAGTACAAGCTTTGCTTAGTTTGGGACTAGGTCGATTTGTGTAAGATTGTCCCCTAATATTTATATTTATTATTTATTTAATTTATTTAATTACCCTGTAGGTATACTTCTAATTGATATCGTGATATCAAATACATAAATCATCATCAATAAGTACTGTTTTGCTAAAGGTACCTTAGGGCCGATAAAGACGGACTGCAACGTAACTGCAACTACCGACTCCCCATACATTTCAGTCGCCGTTAGCGTGTGCAGTTTGCGTGCAGTTTTGCAGACTGCAATGCAACTGCAATGAAAAATGTATTGGCAGTCGGCAGTTACGTTGCAGTTTGAATGCAGTCAGTCTGTATCGGCCCTTACGGTATCTCACTGGGGTGAAAAAAAATAAAATCTAACCTACAGTAGACAGAAACTAAAAGATCAATATTTTATGAAAAGGGTGGCAAAACTGGCATTAGATATAGATAGATAATAAAATTCGTTTCAAAATAAAAAAAAACCTGTCAATGGTGATGCTGATTCTGGGTTTAGGGGCCACGCCAACCGCCTCGCACGTCACCTGCACGTCCGAATCGCCCTCGAACTTGGTCATGTTCAGTAACGGCCCGCTCCCCAACGCTGGAGACAAAAAGAACAATACAACATTAATTCTATCTATTTATTACAGTACCCGGCGATAAAGAATGCACATCGGCCTTTAGCAAGAGACAATTCGCAGTTTACGACGATTTCCGAACATTGGCGACCGTCCATCAATAGCCGTATTTATTATGTGACGTTTGATATCAAATAAATACTGCACTCCATGGACTTAATTAGTTTACGTCAAATTAATGACATGTAAAGTTTTGATATCTATAGAGGGTTGTTGCAACAACTATGGGACCCAATACATCCCTGTATTGTTTTTTTATATAATTATTATTATTTTTTATTTAATTCTATATTTGTATGGTTTTTTAGTTTGTAATTTATTATATTTTAATTTGAAAAGAGGACTTCCTGCCAAGTTTCTTGCGGCGCATTCTTCTTGGCAATGATGGTCCTTACGAAAGCGCTGGTAGTTTAAAAAAGTGGCATGTAAAAGAGCCCTTTGCGGCCTATTTGCAGAATAAACGTTTTGACTTTTTTTGACTTTTTGACTTTACTAGAAAAAGGATAGTCAAAAAAAAAATATACACGTCGAATTGAGAACCTCCTCCTTTTGTTTTCGTCGGTTGAAAAAGAGATTAGAGTATATTAAAATACACCTATTTTTTCATAAATTTAAATTTTCCAATATCTTAACTCCTTCCATTTCACTATCTGTGCTCTCAATCTGGTCAATATCAGCCGTATTTATTATTAGTCTATCAGTGTAATCTATCATACAATTTAAAGTTGGGGGGTTTCAATAACTCTATATTATATATTTTCACCGGAACGCGCTCGTACCCTACGGCACCTGAACAACGACTGACAAACGTCACATAAGTAGTGTGTGACAACGCTATACGAAGCCGACATTTGCCGAGTCTTTTTCCAAAGACCGATGTGCGTTCTTTATGGCCGGGTACTGTAGTTACGTGGTCCAATATGAGGTTAGTAATAAAAATAGACTATTGCTAACATTTCCGATTACGACCTGTGTGGAAGTTTTAAACCGACTTTAAGGAGATTCTTTATTCAACTGTACAGTCAAGGAAACCGCATGCATACCAAGGTGGAACCTTTCCACAACCAATTTCACAATGTAGAATGTGGCAGATGTATGGAATGTCAACATGAAATTTGCAATGAAAAGGGTTCACCCTGGTACGTGATTCAGTTTCTTCAACTGTACAGTCGAAAGCATAAAAAATTGTATGAAAAATACGAATGTTTGTTCTCGGGTCTTGGGTGTTTAATATGTATTTAAGTATGTATCTATCTATACATATAAGTATGTTTATCCGTTGCCTAGTACCCATAACACAAGCTTGCCTAGCTTACTTTGGGACTAGGTCAATTGGTGTGAATTCTCCCGTGATATTTATTTATTTTTATTTATTTTTAATATGTATACAATTATCGCGTCAAAATATGTAAACATCAACCTTATGGTTAATGATATAGAGTTGTATATATATTATTTTTGACACCTTGTTAACGTGTATATAGGTATTTTTGCACTTGACCGTACGTTGTACGGTAGTAGTATATGTTTATAACCAGAGATCGGAATTTTCACGGCAAAATATAAAACTGTCGCAATCAAGCTAGGGTTAGAACCAATTTTTTATCGATATTGATAGTTGTGCAATAGCCTCGTCCTGCCCAATGTGCTTGATTAAGGACATCTCCATTTCAAAGGAATTTATATCATTCTAAATTGGAACAGTTGCATTTGTTTGGTTTCATTCGATCTGAAAAGAAAACAAATTCGAATCTTTTTCCTATTTACAGTTGATTCACATTTCACTGACATATTTGCTTGTATGGTGGGCAGGACGAGGATAGAAGAAAAAAATAGTCCACTAAATAAAAAACGTATTTAATCAGAATTTTAGGTCAGGTGATAAACGAAACAGGCTCCCAAAGAATGTTGAGAAATTAATGGTTATCTACTCCTATCACTATCACTAACCAAATAAAATGTCATGTGTACTGACGCGGACTGCGAAGAAGAAATCGCATCAGTCTCCATATAATTTTATACAAACCTGACCTAAAATTCTGTATTAAATATGTTTTTTATTTAGTGGACCGTTTTTTTCTTTTATTGCACAAGTATCGATATCGATAAAAAATTGGTTCTAACACTAGCTTGATTGCGACAGTCTTATATTTTGCCGTGAAAATTCCGATCTCTGTTCATAACGAATTTGAAAGTAAAACTGTCACAGCTAAGTAGACTTACAAGCAATAGTCGAATAAAATCTAATTTATTTAATAAAAAATTGGCGCATACTATTAGTATAGAAACCTATGCAGCGCCTGCCCCAACATCTTTTTTAAAAGTAATGACATTTAATACTCACAGTAAACCACTAAATCATTAGCACTTCTGCGCTCGTCCACGACATTTTGTGTCACTTCACACAAGTACTCTCCTGAGTGTTGCGGCTGCAGGTTCCAAAGCATAATATTGCTATTATCTTGACCACTTAACGCTGGAAGAAATATAAAATATTCTTAGGACAAATAAACTTTTAGAATAACGGCTAACGTGAAGCAGCAATGAATTAGTTAATCTGTGGCATGCAAGGTTTCTTGGTGTTGGGCTTTTTACGCCAGCTTTATTCAATGCAATCAAAAATTTAGACGAACGGATAGCCTTGTTGTTAGAGAACCTGACTACGAAGCTTGAGGTCCTGGGTTCGATTCCCGGTCGGGGCAGATATTTGTGTAAAAAACATGAATGTTGTGCTCGAGTCTTGGGTGTTTAATATGTATTTAAGTATTTATTTATCTATATAAGTATGTTTATCTGTTGTCTAGTACCCATAGCACAAGCTTTGTTTAGTTTGGGACCAGGTCAATTGGTGTGAATTGTCCCGTGATATTTATTTATTATTTATTTAATGCTCAACATATGGTATGAGAGGCCACTTAGAGGCATCGACACGCTACTATAGTTCAGGTGATATAGGTAAAAGTTAGGCATCATAAGATAAGAACCGAATAAATTTAGGCTACGGCAAATTCAAGCATAGCTAGTACACTATAAAACTGTGGGCCATGCAAAAAACGGTTCATTATTATTCTGGAAAAGGCTGGCAGCCTGGTTCGGAATCAGTGATTGAATTACACCTTATGATCTCATCTGCACTTTCCACCAAGTGAGATCAACATCATCATCATCATCATCATCCTAGCCTATATTCGTATTATTCGTCCCACTGCAGAGCACAGGCCTCCTCTCAGAATGAGAGGGCTCTGGGCCGTAGTTCCCACGCGAGCTTAGTTTGGATTGGGAACTTCACACACACAATCGAATTTCTTCGCAGGTGTGTGCAGGTTTCCTCACGATGTTATCCTTCACCGTAAAGCTCATGGTAAATTTCAAATGTAATTTTGCACGTTTTCTAAAAACTGAGAGGTGCGAACCCGGACTCGAACCAATCTCTTCTTCAGAGGCCAGGAGTCAAACTACGCTACCACGGCTTTTTTAAAGTGAGATAGGGGCCCAAAAAGGTGTAGGTAGATGACTCACTGATATTCAAAGGCGGGTCCACGTGTGCCGTAATGAGATGCCCCTCAGCATTGTCGACGCGCTGGTAGAGGTGATGCGGCACGTCCACCCCTGGCTGCGTCCACCACCACTTGACCACGACATTGCTGGGCGCGTCATGTTCGCAGATCAGCTCCGCGTTCCCTCCCACCTCCACCGCATCTGGCACTACGAACTTCGTTATGTTGTGCTGATGGGTAGCTGGAAAGGAAAATAAGTTTTTGTTAAATATTTTTTCATCACACTTGCTCGTCAATGGTGTTATACCATGCCTGTATACTAAATGTCAAAGGCCTAATTTGTTCTTAAGGGAGTTATGGATTTACGTACAGTTTTTCTTCCCAAGGGAGTTCTAACTTTAGTTTTAAAATTTTCAAACAGACTAAGGAAGTTTCAAGTCAGCCAACGTTTTATTTATATGTTTAAAATTTAGCTATACTTAACCCAATTTTACTACACAAAACTTGTCTACGCTTCATGAAACTTCGTTATTTTTATGTTTTAAATTTATATCAAATATTTTTGCAATAATTTTAGTAAGTATTTTTGTAACATGTTGGCAGAATGTGGCCGTATGGCCATTCGAATTCTAAACACAGTTTACATTATCTATGGTAGATGACTTGAAAAAAGTGACAATCTATATTGGCGGGTAGCCATTATTTATTTAATTTAAATAAATAAATAAATAAATATCATGGGACAATTCACACCAATTGACCTAGTCCCAAAGTAAGCTTAGCTAAGCTTGTGTTATGGGTACTAAGTAACGGATAAACATACTTATATATATAGATACATACTTAAATACATATTAAACACCCAAGACCCGAGAACAAACATTCGTATTTTTCATACAAATATCTGCCCCGACACGGGAATCGAACCCGGAACCTCAAGCTTCGTAGTCAGGTTCTCTAACCACTAGGCCATCTGGTCGTCTAAGTTAAGTGCTTAGAGACAAAATAATTTCATATTTGGATCTTTTTTCCTCGCAGTGTGATGAAAATCATGGCGTGTATCACGGGCAGTAAGGGGATTACAAACTCGAGTCATTAAAAGCCCTCCGCCTCCGGCGGGCTTCTAATAGGCTCTCGTTAGTGATCCCCTACTTACGGCCCTTGATGCACAATGTACTATTAAGTAGCTGTTGCCGGCGACTCCGTCTGCGGAGAGTTCGTTTATCGCTATCCCGTGGGAACTATACTATTTCCGGGATAAAAACTATGCTAAGATATCCTACACTAAGTATCTCTACACCAAATTTCATCTAAATCGGTCCGGCGGTTTAAGCGTGAAGAGGCGACAGACAGACACACTTTCGCATTCATAACATTATCTTATCTTATCTTACTAATAGGGGTCCTAGCGGATACACTTCGACCCGTAAGGATCTTTTGTGTAATTACCCCTCCTTCGCGCTTACTCCATTGCTTTTATCACCTCATCCATAAATTGGATGATTTGACGTAGCGGTAGTGCCTTAAAGTCTCCTGGTGCGGGGTATCCGTCTCCAAAGAGTCTCATTCTTGATCTGGCGAGGGCGTCACATTCACACATAATGTGTTCCATTGTTTCGTCTTTCTCACCACATATCCTACAATCTTCATTGTCCTGTAGTCCCATCTTTACTAATATGTGTTTAGTATCGAAGTGACCTGTAAATGCCCCGACAATGTGTCGGAGTTGTTTCCTACTGAGTGTCCAGAGTTTTTTAGTCCAGCTAGTGTTGACATTTTCAATTAATCGTTTTGAATGCTTTAGACCCACCAGTGTTTTCCACTCTTGTTGGTGTTTAAGTCTGGTGTGGTCGTTTATGGTATTCTTTATGGTTCCCTGTGAGAGTCCCACATACGGTTCGGGTCCTATGTTTTTGTTCATCGACCCTTCCCTTGCTAGCTCATCTGCTTTCTCATTTCCGATGAAGCCTGTGTCCTGGGATCCATACCAGTCTCACTTTGCTCCGTCTGCCAAGCTTGTTTAATGCTTGTACTCCATTATAGATCAGTCTTGAGTCAACCCTTGGCAATGTGAGTGCCTTGAGAGCTGCTTGACGTCACTGAGTATATAGATGGTTTTTTCCTTTACCTTCCTATCTATATTCTCTTGTGCACAGGAGATAATTGCATACGTCTCTGCTTGAAAGACAGTTGCATAATTTCCCATGCTTACACTACTGTTGAAGTCCTTGGCATAAATGCCGGCTCCTGTACCGGATTTCATTTTAGATCCATCCGTGTACCATAAAATTCCACTGTCTTCCGGCAGTGTCAGTCCTTCGGTCCATTCAGCCCTTGTAGGAACATGTACCTTGAAATTCCTTCGGAATATGTACTTTGGTTGCATTTTGTCGCATCCCATCGCCATTATTCTATCAAGGTATTTGTTTTGTTCCATTTTAGTGTGCTTCGTCCTCGGAGCGGAATCGTTCCACAGGCCGTACATTTTCATTCTGTGCAACGACTTACGCGCTTCGGATTCTATAGCAATATGCAATGGCGGTAGATCCAGTATGACTTCCATTGCTGCTGTCGGCGTTGTTTTAAATTCATAACATTAGTATGGAATAGTATGGATTTTTTAATACAGCAATATTTATCATATCACCAGTTCATCGCTCTCTGTTAACGCATTCACTGCCACCAACGCGTATACGCGTTTTCGTTACTTTCACCCAGTGCCTTGAACGCACAGACGCGTTCTTAATGTTTAGTTACTTTCACCCTGTGCCTTCGACGCATATATGAGTTCTGAATTTTGAAATGTTCTATTTTATGTCTAATATGTTACTTCTTGGATCAGAAGATATCTAATGCCCCAAATTATACTACTTACCTGTAAGTACACTTTCGGTAAAAATATTTGAATTATAAACGTCAATAAAAATCATCACAAACTATGAATTGTTTTTCTGGTCATCGGTATTTAATTAATGTTATCAAATGTAATATTTTTTACGTATACATAACACAAATCGTAATTCGTAATCTAAAACCATAACTATAAATAAAATATAATTAACTAGTTCCAATGCGAACAAACCAATGACAAATTAGTATGAACTCAAATGTGCGTTGGAGGCACTGGGTAATAGTCGGTTGAACTCACATGTGCGTTTGAGGCACACAGCAAAGTGCGGCACCTTTCGAAAGTCCAGGGAAAGAGGGTGGCAGTGAATGAGATAAGCTCCTGCAATCTTGCAAGACAGACAAATATCTATGATGCCGCGGTTTCTGTTTATTTTTTTCAACTAAACAGAGAAAAAAAAAGAAATATAGAAAAATAACAACAACAAAGAAAGAAGAAGACGGGAGAGCAATAAAGTATTGACATCACAATGACATCAGGAACTTGAGTTGTAAAAGAGACAAATTAGATACGAACTGCAAACGCAGAAAGTGAAATAAGAGCTTATAAAAAAAAAGTTCCAACTGTTTTCCCATTTCAAACCTACGTACAACGGTGAACGATGCGTTCAGTGACAATGTGCAACAAGCCATTGCCATCATTACATGTGGTGAAAAGTGCATAAAATCACCACAAGGGAAGAGAATTTACAGAAAAATAGTAGTTTCAATTCTTTTTGCACAATGAAAAATTATACAAAAGTAGGTACTTATACCTATACGATACGCACTACGCAGGTATACATACATGGTTATGCATATAACAATAAAAAAATATTGGACTGGTCTATTCTGAACAGTCCAAAAATTTATACGAGTTTAAATTTATAATAATTCATGTATGTATGAGTTCTTAGAAATTTAAACTTCTTTTCTCACGGCAGTCGCGTCGGGTGAAAAGAAACGATCCTTTATTTGAAAGACGATTTTTTCCATGGTTAACTAGTTTCTTTCGGACGGTAGAAAAGTAGTAGAACGCAGTTCACCTAGTGCAGTATTAGTAATCAGAATACCGAACAGTAAATGATCTTGAACAAAGCTGTAATACAAATGACGCAAGTAGCCCTCTTTAGTCATATAATAAAACGTAACCGCTGTATTCGTTTCACGTATTTATAAATGGCACATTGCCATCAGCAATACATCAAAGGAAATAATTGGCCACCAAATAACTTAAACATCAACGAATCTAGCAAAAAACGTAAATAAAAACAAAACAAAACAACGACAGCTGTGAAAAAAAATCGTAAGAATGTGACTGCATTGTTAGCAGCATTAAGAATGTAAGTACGCATGTTGATCAACACGCGAAACGAGAGAAAACACATAAACATCCACCGTCGTTTATATTTGTAGTCCTTTTCACGTCTACACGATCATAGACGACAATGAACTTGACTCCAATTGAGGTCTTCATTCAACTAAAGATTAGGTGCCTGCAGTTTCGTAACGTTATTGTCGCTAATATGCTTCCACTTGCCTTTATAGGCCATAAAATATCAAACACGGCAGGGAATCTCGGTGAAGCTAATCTCGTAGGGAATTAGGTCATATTCCGATGAATAAGATACTATCTCGGTCAACCTTGAGGCGGTCCGGGAATGTTAAAAATACCTTCGCGGCCGACAACAGGGCGCGCGGTGTGGGTCGTACCAACGCTGTTCATACAATTCGATAAAATATAGGAATTCGTAAGCAACACGCGATTTTGCAAGGATAAACATACTAAGTTAAAATAGTCGAAGCGCCGGTAGCAGATTCTGTGGAATGGTACATGCTGTCAGTGTTAGCTTTCTGATCTTTCTCTGCGCTAACAGTGAATTCGGAAAAATCGTACCCACAGAAAATTAACTAACAAATATTTGTACACGATGTTATAAAATTAATCCGAAATATTTCAGCAGATGATTAAGCAAGTTCGATTGAACTGTGTAAATTTTTATGTGTTTTTATACCCAACATGAAGTGACCGCCTTTGCCGCCGTTGTAAACTATGAAGATCAACATGTGATAACTATAAATTAAAATTTTTAAAAACCCCCAACGCAATTTGGTCGCACATATGTTTGAAAATAAAGTAAGTAAATGCCCATTATGCGTCTATTATCCCTTCTGCAGCTAACAATAGAGCTTATAACTTTGAAACGGCTGAACCGATTTTGATGAAACATGTCTAAGAACCATCGCCAAGAAACCTACTTTGAAATAAAAAAACCGCATCCAAATCGGTTAACCTGTTTAAGAGCTATGATGCCTCAGACTGACAGCGGTCAAACTTATAACACCCCTCTTTTTGTGTCGGGGGTTAAAAAATTCTTAAGCTCGATTAAAAAATCCTGAAAATCTTTTACCGTTGTTCAACTAATCTGCTAAAATAAATAATAATAATAATAATAATAAATCATGGGACAATTCACACCAATTGACCTAGTCCCACAGTAAGCTTAGCAAAGCTTGTGTTATGGGTACTAAGCAACGGATACGGACTTGAAATCAGGAATTAATTTTAAATATTAATTAAAATAAAAAAATACCTATCAAAAAGTAAATGCGGATAACAATTTCGTTGTTCTTTACATTTCCAGTTACGTTTTAATCTATAAAAGTTTATGAAATTAGAGAGTAATCGGAATAGGTAAACAATTAAATTCCTTTGTTGCGGAAAAAGTAATTAAAGTACACCCAAATGGGTTTTGACCTTAGACTGCAGATCTTGGTATGTCGTGGTCACTCTAGAAGCTGACCTACACCATTTCTATTTTTACTGAATTCTTGAACCATTTTTTAAGCCTCAATTATTATCATTGTTACCATAACCGTTGTTTTTCAATTGAACTCATTTGAAGTGATATTCTTCGATCTATCTTTTTAAAAGTACAATCGCGGTCGCTAGCAAATGAAACTAGCATGGTTCAAAACAAGAATAACCGTAATACCAACTGATATTAGACTCCGGTCCAGACGGAAATAATTCACGTTTAAGATTCAAACTGTTGGTGTAATTTGCAGACGTTTTATGAAATCATCACCAGGTTTATTTGCAGAACATGTACATATATTCTTGAATGTTCTTCTAGTTCTAGGCCAATAAAGACGTGACGTCAATTTAACACGAAAAAAAAACACATTTCATCGTATATTTAAAACACAACACTGACAACCGAAAACTATAAAGAAGTAAAAGAAATTTCCAAAACACAAATTTCAGTTGTTTTTAAACGCACGGTAGCAAATTTATTTCAAACGCCTATACGGATTTAAGTGATGTCGGTTTAGTGGTCAGGGACAGTAAATTTAGGACT
This sequence comes from Archips crataeganus, assembly GCA_947859365.1. Classification (NCBI taxonomy): domain Eukaryota; kingdom Metazoa; phylum Arthropoda; class Insecta; order Lepidoptera; family Tortricidae; genus Archips; species Archips crataeganus. The sequence goes on from OX402053.1 coordinate 16,945,290, forward strand.
GCGCAAGGCTCACCTGCCACAAGGCAAAGGACGAGGCAAGGTATCCGATACATTGCGGTATAGTAAGGCACGTGAGACGCGCGAGCGGCGCGTTCGAACCGACTGAACTGACGCCCGCCCGCCCTTCAAGCGGCGTATTAGCCTTGGGTTGGCGGGATAAGCGCACTGAGCCAAACGTTTACGACCACACGTTGGTCGATCACTGTTTCCTGATATTTATTGGTCATGACGAATTACGACTATATGACAGGAAATATATAGAGTAATATCAGGGTTATGCCTTCAGTGCCAATATTTACACACTAATTGGTAGCATTCATTTATTCTCTAAACTGCAATGAAAAAAAAAACAAAAATATTTAAGAAAAAATTACTTTTAATAAAACAAACTTTTATGTATTTGGAATCATAAATCTGTCATGTGCATGTATTCGTTTGTGTAATAAAGTCACAGTGGGGCGAAATCAGTGTTTTATCTACTTTGGACTATGTCAATGTTTTGCGTTAGCGGTGGCACTTCAATTCTTAGATCAAATTATGCAGTAAATTGTAATTATAACTACTAACTAGCTGTTGCCTTTCCACCATCTACAATATGTACATTCGGGGTAAGAAAAGGCTAGTCACCTTAAAGTTGACATTTCCTAAGTGTCCATGACTTAAATAAATAAATAAATAATAAATATTAGGGGACAATCTTACACAAATCGACCTAGTCCCAAACTAAGCAAAGCTTGTACTATGGGTACTAGACGACGATAAACATACTTATATAGATAAATAAATACTTAAATACTTAGAAAACATCCATAACTCAGGAACAAATATCCGTGCTCATCACACAAATAAATGCCCTTACCGGGATTTGAACCCAGGACCTCTTGCTTCGTAGGCAGGGTCACTACCAACTAGGCTAAAGCGGTCGTTTAAACTTGATAAAGGAATAAAGTTAATAACTGAAGAAGGTTTTCGTACCCTGACTGAACCATCCTGTATATTAAAATGTAATCCATTTTGATGTAATCGTAAGTTGTGAGTGGCGTAATTTTAGTTTCATGCAAAAGTTCTGTTTGATGGACAGGACACGGGCAATGCAACATAAGCAAACGATTTTATCAGAAACCAAACAGGCGACTCATTTTATTTATTTATTTTATTTATTTATTTATGGAGAACCAACAGCTTATATATACATCTTAAACATTACAGTAAATACAGCAAGCCAATTACAGGTTCTCGCCGACAATTACAGAGTAACAATAAGGCAGTAGGTATGCCCACACTGAGTCCCTTCGGATACACAAAAAAGAAAAAAGAGAAAATAACTAAGTACTTAGTGACAAATAATCCAGCAGTTCAGCACTATTTAAGCTGCGGAGAAAAACTAATCAATAATCAAGAAAAACTAATAATAATTTTCCGCGACTCACAGCTCAAAATATTTGCTATTGCTATAATTACGACTGAGCCCTTATATTCAGGAAGTAAAAAAAAACCTGCATTCTAGTCTTAAATCTGGTATAGATCTGCACCAAGGCATAAGAGAGAGTAAGACAGCCGTTTCATAAAGTCAATGTCCTCATAATAAATTTAAATTAACAAACAAATTCATCGGTTTAAACTTATTTGTGGCAGGAATAAATTTGAATAAAGTGGTTGTTGATAAATACTTAAATGAACATAAAAGAAGTTCTATGTTACACTTACATAGAGTCCAGAGTCCAGAAGTGGAGTATGTAAAACGGAATGATGAAAAGAATCTGCTGTTGAACTGATTACCTGTTGAAGAAAGTACTAACATTTTAATTTTTTTAAGAGAGATTTCAACTTATTAATTTCATAATAAGTAACAACTTACCATTTTACCAATATATCATTTGGGTGTTTATTTTTAGCTAAAATTCAAGCTATAAATAATTATTTATTCAACAGTATGCTTAAAATTAGGTGGACGTTAAAATTATACATCTTAAATTAAACAAAAAATATTAAATTTTGTGGGGTTATTAAATAATAATACATTAGTGAAAATAAACGGATCACTCACGTCTTAAAACGAGTTTAACTCGACATGTTCCGTTTATTTTCACTATGAGTGAGTCTCACGGTAGTTTCATGTTTAAATAATACATTATTTCGCTCTTAACAAACATTTTGCAATTAAAGTTGCAATATTTCATCGAAACTATCTTGTACAGTCGCGGAATGAAGAAGTTCGTCACTTTTCGACTCTATGTCGAAAACGAGTTAAGGTCGAAAAGTGACGAACCTTTTCATTTCACTATACAGTACAAATAATTAAATAACAATAATAATAGTACCACTAGTTATTCAGTTCGCGCGTTGTTGATACAGACAGGCAGGATACATGACGTACAGTCACGAGCTTTAATTTGGGACCCATTTCCATTAATTGTTGTTGTAGATTTTGTTTATACTTTAGAATATTGGATATTAACCCTTCGGATGCCTTGTACCGGATCCGTACCCAAATTAAGGCTTTCTTTTTGTATTTTTTTTTTAATTTGTATCATTGGATTTATATGAAACTGTTGAGACTTTTTTTTTTTTTACTTTCGGCATTCGAAAGGTTAATCAGTTGAGTATCCAAAATATGTGGGACCACATTCACTAATGGATTCCAGTTGAGGCTGCCTCAACTGCCCACTTTTTGGTCCAATTTATTTTCCAACCTCTTCTTATTTTTGCCTAAGAAAATGATGGAGTATACGCTTTCTAATCCAGATCCATAGCACGCATCCCGAGCACACTTCTTTCGATATAAAAAAAACATTGTGTTTGTGTGAGTTTTAGCGCTATTAATGAAAGGTAGATAATATGCAAGGACTGCTTCCATGTTTATTTCCGTTCACTGAGCATAGCACATCTTTGATAGAAAGGTCCCCTAACCCAGCGTTCATTTTACAATGTGACAGACTTTGACAGCTCATTTTTACGTCACGTTTACAACGCAAAGTGTCCCAGCAGCCTATCACTAAACGTGACGTGCTTGAAGAAATCGGGGTGTTGCGAGGCGCGGGCGGGGCGGCGCGTGCGCGTGACGTGAGCGACCGTGTCTCGCACGTGCGCGCGCGGCACGTCGCCTCGGAGCCACAGCAGACGGATCAAATGCTCCTCAGAAATATCTGGGCATTTCTCTAGTACACCGTGCAGGTCTAGGGAGAGCATTTCGATGTCTTGGCAGCGAAGAACCTGGGAGGAAAATGGTGGGTTTATTTTACAGGTCGATTCACAAAAGTTAGCACAAATGAAAATGAGCGAATGAAAGTATCTGTGTGTTACCCATTCGAATCCACTTAACACAAATTCCATTGGTGCCAGCTCTTGTGACTCGACCTGTACTTGCGACCAGGGTTACCACATTTCATGATAAATACTGAGATTAAAAAAAAATTAGGCTCCTAACAGGACTGCGGCCGGATTTTAGAAATATTTAAATATTTTTTTTTAGTTTTACATTAAAATATAATTTTTAATAGAGAGGTACGATCAAAACATACATAAACCGTAGAATTCTTGTGAATTAAGTTTGCGAAACGAATTTCAGGACTTTTCTAATGAAAATCATGGTGTTCTCAGGATTTTTCATTCGATCTTCTGATAACAATCTGGTAACGCTACTTGCGACTGCTAGGATACTGGTTAGTAGAAAACTCGTCTCTGGCATTGTATCGGCCATTTCATATTATTCACAGCCTAGCTGTAGCCTGCGACGTTGTCAGCGTGAAATTTGCATATATCTATCCCACAGAAACAATGTATTTTTCCGGCAGGTACAAAAAATAGCTTATGTCTGTCTCAAAATAACGCCTATACTTTGCTAAGTTTTTGTTAATATTTAGTGATGCATTATAGGCTAAATATAAGGGTGAATCAACTTTTTAGTGCCACCCGTTGCTATGGTTACACAAATTTTGACCCTTGGACAACCTAAGCATTTTTCTATGAAAATATGAAGTGTCACTTGGACAACAGGGGACAGAGTAAACAACAATAAAAAGTTGATCTTCTGGATTCCTGTTAATCTTCGATTTTCGGGACAACATAATGCAACATAATGTCAGCTTTTTTTGCTGACTGTGGACTTGCAAGATTTGACTTAAACAAACATAAACATTGTAAGTTAAAAAAAAAACCGTGTAAAAATGGAACCGAATGGAAAACCTCTTAGAGTGGCTTAAAAAGTAGTCAAATACAGTTTAAAAGATGGATGAAATCTTACCTCAGCCAAGGTACTGATAACCTCGAACGGCCAGTCCACGTCGACCCCTTCAGCCCCGATCCTTCTGAAGAACGCCCTAATCTGATTCGCCTCCTTGACAATCTTCGTGGCCGCTTGCTGCGCCTCTTCCGGCGTCTTAAACGTCACCTTTTTAGACAACATCGCCGTAATATACTTCTTGTATACAAGATTCTGTGCTTCATTTATAACGTATTCGAAGTTTTTCTCCCTCAAATGGTTGTAATCTTGGAAGTAGTCTTCTAAAGTGACACATATTGTGTCCACTGGGATACTCGATGCCAACCATTTTGAGGTGAATAGATCGTCGAAGTGAACTTCTAGATCCAGGAACGCCTCTTCGAGTAAGAAGCGGGCTGCTTCGTCTCTTAATTTCTGTAAGGTAATCATTTTTATAACAAAGAGGTAAACATTTCTTGAACAGAATAAAAGCGTTGCCACAATCTGCGGCACAGCCAAAACCCCTAAATTGTTATCGATTCTAAACGTCGCCAAATAAATATTGTGATTCCGAAGCGCGTGCGAAGTGTCTTCGTTTCATCTTGAGCAAAAATGCTTACGTATGTCTGTCCGGTGGATGTCCAGCTGTTCTGCTATACAGGTCACATTTTCTCAACCGAGTCTCGTGAAATTTTATAAGCTGCTACGATATTTATAAGGATTTTTAGGTGGTATCAATTTTTTAAATGCCATGGGGGTTGGAAACGTATAAAATAAGTACCTACATACTCGTATAACAATGACGACGACTCTAGTCTACAATAGTATAACAACACGTAACAAACCAATACATAACAATAGAACAACAGTTTAATTTATCCTTAATCCGGTTCCGGCTCATCGGTATTCTATGCATACACTTTATTCAGAGTTTATAGAACTATGGACTGACACTCCTGACCTAACAAGCGTAAACGCTTTACACACACCGCTAGCAAAATGATAATGTCCCTAATCTTACGTGTGCTGTACCTAACCCGAACACGACTTTGCGCGACCAGCGGCAGCGGCGAGCGGAAAAAACAAAGACATACTTTATCATAAAGCAAGCAGGCCACAAGCTGTGTCACAGGGGCTAAGAGTTACGCAAAAGTTAGTGTCAATCGGGAATGTCTAAAAAAATTACCAGTGGTTTTTATATTTTTTTTGTATAGAAAAGTCAATTATAAGAAACTAATTTCAATATTTTGTCATTTAGTTCTCTACTTTTTTCAAAATTAATTATTGAAACTATTTTAGTTGATGACGTCAGATTATAATTGAAGGCTCCCACAATGCCAAATTTCTAAATCTATCTAAATGCGTACGATAAGGCAACCCCTTTAATTATTTTTTGCGTAGTGGTACACTATACACTGTGTCACTTTACTGGCACTGACAAAGTGCTAGATGTCAGACAGCGGGTCCAAATCAAACTCCGTAGTATAATCCACGCGTAAATTGTGAAGAATTCTAACCACACAGAATAAAGTACGACTTGAACTGGTCACGCAATTCAAATGAAGGTCATTGCTTATTTGTTATATAATAAATTAATTACAAAATATTAAAATTAAATAACTACAGAAAACGAGTTAAAAAGCATTTATCTCGAAATGGTTTTCGATTTACTATACATTGCAAAAAATTAGACATCCCCAATTATGACAAACTTTAAATTTCATCCATGACAACACATGCCAACACATAGGTTAGTGGTAGATAGTTTGCGAATAGCTATGAATGAAAAACTCTTTACTGACGAAATTTAAAAAATAAATAATAATGGAACGTAATGAAGGACCTTTACACTGGTTCAGCCATTAAATTTAATTATTGAATATCTCATAAATAGTTAGAGTTAAGACACTATCTCTCGACCCGTAATAGAGACTTCAAATTTTCACCGATTATGTATTACTGCCGTGGTGGTCTACTGGTTTGACCTATGGCCTCTCAAGCAGAGGGTCGTGGCTTCAAATCCCGGTTCGCACCTCTGAGTTTTTCGGAATTTATGTGCGAAATCACATTCGAAATTTAGCATGAGCTTTACGATGAAGGAAAACATCGTGAGGAAACCTGCATACACCTATAGTGAAAATAAACGGATCACTCATGTCTTAAAACGAGTTTAACTCGACATGTGTCGGGCTAATCCGTAGCCCTTCTTCTCGGAGTCACACGTAATGGCGGGCTGCCAAACGCCGAAACATGTCGAGTTAAACTCGTTTTAAGACGTGAGTGATCCGTTTACTTTCACTGTGAGTGAGTCTCACGGTAGTTTCATAAAGCTGCATACACCTGCGAAGAAGTTCAATGGTGTGCGTGAAGTTCCCAATCCGCACTGGGCCCGCGTGGGAACTACGGCCCAAGCCGCCTCATTCTGAGAGGAGCACTCTGCAGTGGGACGTATATAGTCTGGGATGATGATGCTGTATTAGTGTAAGTACCTGGAAGGTGTCGAGGAGGGTGTCGAACTTCCTCTCGGCGGGCGCGTCGTGCCGGCCCGGCGGCCAGTGCCGCGCCTGCGTGTGCTGCGCGAGCCGCACGAACTGCTCGCTGTTGTTGACGATCGTGATCATGTGGTGCGTGAAGTACACCACGCGAGAGCGATCCGCGAAGTGGCTGTTCTGTACGACGAACAATATACTACGTTTTACAACAAGTGCATAGAACACGTCGTTTAGCCAGAGTAACCCAAACCGTAGGCGAGGGTTGAGAGTAGAGTCGAGGGTAAAATGGGTGGTGTGGTTTCACTATGAGTGAGTCTCACGGTAGTTTCATGTTTAACTGCTAAGTCTCTTCTTTTTAGTTCGATTGTGAGGAAATTAATCAGCAACAATGTAAATTAATACGGCAAAAAGCCGTGGTAGCCTAGTGGTTTGACCTATAGCCTCAAGTGCACAAAACGCGCCGTTTATCCCGAGTAGTCTATGTGCATTCAAACCGCAGGCGAGGGCTGAGAGTAGAGTTAAGGGTAAAATGGGTTTTATGAACAATTTATAAACTCTTCTTTTTACTTCAACTGTTAGGAAATTAAACAGCAACATTATAAATTAAGACCGCACTGGGCCCACTTCATAACTACGTTCCAAACTCTTTTATTCTGAGAGAAGGCCTGTGCCCTGCAGTGGGACGTAATAGGCTGGGATGATGATGCTAATCGTAAATTAATGTTATTTTTCAAGGAGTAATTTTTATGCATTTCTATTAACAGTACTTATTAACAGTAGTAGGACTATTTCTGTTCAATTAGTAATTTAAAATACGGAATAAAAAAGTACTTAAAAACATTTTTCTTTCAATATAAGTTCTAGTGGTCCTAAACGAAGGTTTTACTTTATGCACTAGAGCATAAACAACCATTTTATGCAGCCTACATCCGGCGTAAATACGAACTTTATGAGCATTTCAATAGATAAAATAGAAATGAAACAAAAGATTTACCTTGAACTGTAGTACACCTTCCCTGTACATGTTCCCATAGCGCGTTACTTGCTCGATGCTCAGCATCAGAGCCTTGAAAGTAATCTCTTTGCTTATTGTTTCAGTGACCTGAAATTAAAACAACTATTAACAATCCATGTCTACTATGATATCAGGAGCTGGTAGTTCCTAGTTGAGCAGATTGATTCACCAAAGTGGTAATGTTTTGTTGTTAATTGACAATGTAACCATGCCAAAAAGATGTGCGAACTCATTTGTTCATGTCGGCTTTTTGGACTGATGGTAAGAATCAAATCGAAGAGCCAGATATCTAGACTTTTGATTTTAAATGCAGAACATTTAATTTTTGACGTGTTGTAACTCAAAATTGCAGCAGCGATATGACTGGACCAAACCAATTCCCAAGGTTTACACAAGCTTAGTAGCTAATGCTTAGTACTTGTCACTTACACTTGTCAGATGCGTGTATTGTATAACCCCGGCGCCACACATAGCACAAATGTTTCAACACATATTTGAACACATATTTGATCACATGTGAAGCACCGGTATTTGCTTATTTGTTCAATAGAACAACCATACAATCAACCATAGATCAAATATGTGTTCAAATATGTGTTGAAACATTTGTGCTATGTGTGGCGCCGGGGTAATACTAAGCACTTGTAAAATATGTTTACACACTTCTGACAAGTGTAAGTGACAAGTACTATCATCACATGTGGAAACCTTCACAGACACCTTCACACCTTTACATTTGGCTTGTCCGTCGTTTTTCACCGTGTAGCTGTATGGGTCAGACAAGGCACCTGTAGGTTCTGGTCGATCATCTGGAACACGATGACGGGCGCGTGCGTGTTGTGCGCGCGTGGGACACGCCCACTCCTTCTCTCTACCTCCAGAGTCTCCCCACCCCTTCGTGTAGCTGTATGGGTCAGACAAGGCACCTGCAGGTTCTGGTCGATCATCTGGAACACGATGACGGGCGCGTGCGTGTTGTGCGCGCGTGGGACACGCCCACTCCTTCTCTCTACCTCCAGAGTCTCCCCACCCCTTCGTGTAGCTGTATGGGTCAGACAAGGCACCTGCAGGTTCTGGTCGATCATCAGGAACACGATGACGGGCGCGTGCGTGTTGTGCGAGCGTGGGACACGCCCACTCCGCCTCTCTATCTCCAGAGTCTCCCCACCCCTTCGTGTAGCTGTATGGGTCAGACAAGGCACCTGCAGGTTCTGGTCGATCATCTGGAACACGATGACGGGCGCGTGCGTGTTGTGCGAGCGTGGGACACGCCCACTCCGCCTCTCTATCTCCAGAGTCTCCCCACCCCTTCGTGTAGCTGTATGGGTCAGACAAGGCACCTGCAGGTTCTGGTCGATCATCTGGAACACGATGACGGGCGCGTGCGTGTTGTGCGAGCGTGGGACACGCCCACTCCGCCTCTCTATCTCCAGAGTCTCCCCACCCCTTCGTGTAGCTGTATGGGTCAGACAAGGCACCTGCAGGTTCTAGTCGATCATCTGGAACACGATGATGGGCGCGTGCGTGTTGTACGCGCGCGGAAGCCGCCCCACTCTGTGTAGCTGTATAAGTCAGACTAGGCACCTGCAGGTTCTGGTAGATTATCTGGAACACGATGACGTCGCATGCGTGTTTTATGCACGTGGGGACGCCCCACTCCGCACTCCACCTCCAGTGGCTGCCCTTTCCCCTCCGTCTAGCTGTATGGGTCAGACTATAGGCACCTGCAAGTTCTGATCGATCATCTGGAACCCGAGCCGACCCCCCTCCGTGTAGCTGTATGAATCATGCTACGGCTACACACATCGCGATAACGCGAATATTCGCATTATCGCGATGTATGTAGCCGAATATTCGCGAATACTTCGGCACTTCGCCCAAAACCGCAGACCCTTCGCCCCGCTGTCGGTAAATTTGCGCACATCAAAGGCTGCTAAACTAAATTAAACTCTGCGACATTGCTTTCTGTAGCAGTGTGGCTATGCACATTCACCGTAGGCCGAAGACGAAGTTTTATTGCGATAATTGGCTACTTTCCTAACTAGTCAGTCTTTTAGATTATCAAAAAATATTGGACACGTATTTTTTATTTTGTCAATTAAACAAAAAATTACGAAGATATGGCGCGTTGAAGTTTCGCGTGACGTCACTTGTTCCTACACTTTGTATGAGCGTTTTAGGAACAAGTGACGTCACGCCTCGTCACGCGGAACTTCAACGCGCCATATCTTCGTCATTTTTTGTTTAATTGTCAAAAGAAAAATTACGTGTCTAATTTTTTTTGATAATGTAAAATACGGACTAATAAGAATTATTATTTTTTTACCTAGGAAACATCCCTATTCTATCGCGTTGTGTGTAGCCCTCTAGTATCGGAGTAAGCACCTGTAAGTTCTGGTCGATCATCTGGAACACGATGACGGGCGCGTGCGTGTGGTAGGCGCGCGAGTGCGGCTCCACGTCGGGCGCGCGGGCGCCGCCCCACTCCGCGCGTTCCGCCTCCAGCGTCTTGTCCATCCACTCCATGTAGTTGCTCTCCATTTTCTGCAAGGGGTACGGAGGTTCATGCAGGGACCCTTTGCACTTGGGATTTAGTTGAAGATGACTCGGATTTGGCACCAGGGAGACCCCATCCGGATATATTTGTTGCTAGCGAATGACAAAGCCGAAAGGGATTTCCGCCCCGTACGACCATCCCATCCCCCCCCCCCCTAAAGGGGAAAAAATGAAGTTTGATGCCCCATTAAACCCAAATTCCATTCCATATAAGCAAAAAATACGCATCATAAAAAATTTAACGTGATCTCAGGATCGCACGCACTTTGAAGAGTAGACAAGTTATTTCTCAAAGGTTTGACGTTTACTAGAATTCTTAAGAGCGTTTATACCTGCTGTGCTGGCAACGGCCATTTTTGTTGGTTTTTCTCGATTAATCCATAAAAATTGAATGAAAATTAAAAATGTGGTGTATACGAATTGTTCTAATATACACAGTGAAATTTTAGTGATTGTTTTCCCGAAACGAGTTGATTTAGTATCGATTGTACAATCGATTTATAATTACTATTTTGACTAGAGTCAAAAATCCAATTGTGAAAAACGAAAGTCGAAAATGACCGCAAACCAATAGTAACGCTTCGTTGGTACAAGTAGCGTACGATCGTACGATAGGTTAGGTACCAACGAAGCGTTACTATTGGTTTGCGGTCATTTTCGACTTTCGTTTTTCACAATTGGATTTTTGACTCTAGTCAAAATAGTAATTATAAATCGATTGTACCATCGATACTAAATCACCTCGTTTCGGGAAAACAACCACTAAAATTTCACGGTGTATAAGTTAATATGTCTACTGCAATAATTATTCGTGATAAGACTTTTATTTTCTTTAAAAACCGTTAGCTAATAATTTGTTCGTTTTTAAAGAAAATAATAGTCTATCACGAATAATTATTGCAGTGGACACATTAACTTATATATTAGAACAATTCGTATACACCACATTTTTAATTTTCATTCAATTTTTATGGAATAATCGAGAAAAAGTAACAAAAATGCAACGTTGCCAGCTCAGTAGGTATAAACGCTCTTAAATTTTAATTCAAATTTTAGGGCTATTGGTTCACCTGGCTTACGCATTAGCTTCCAATTTACTGCGCATTTTAAATATTTCACGTGTGTTTAACACCAACCTTGTCCGGGTGCCTCTAGTGTGAGGTCATGAACCTTTTTGTCAGGAAGCCGTGCTTCCGCTATGGGTTCACAAGTTCAAAGTGGAAGCACACTTGGACGTGTGACATTATCAAAAATTATTTTATGGGGACAATGAACGTGTTAAAACGCAGCGTGAATTAAAAAAGCAAACCTGCAAGTATTCCTCCTGTAACTTCTGCAAGCTCTCCTCACTCAGCAGCGGAGGCAGCGTGGTCACGTCGATGCTGAGCTCCGAGCTGCCCATCAGCTCCGTTCCAGGGTACGTGTTCAGGACCCAGGACAATAGTGTCACGTACTCGTTGCCTTCTAAGCCGCTGTCTACTACGTCTTGCAACTGAAATAGACGCGTGAAGTTATAAAAAAATATATAATAATAAATAATAATCTATATATATAAAAATGAATCCCTATTTCCCTTGGTCACGGCATCACGCATGAACGGCTGGACCGACTTCACTAATTCTTTTTTTGTTGTGTTCGTCATTGTCAGGAGAAGGTTCTTATGAAAGAAAAAATTAAGAAAATTGCGCGGAAAATTAGAAAATATAAGAAAAATTACCGTCCATAATAACTTTTCTAATGTACCTAACCTTATGGCGTTTGACATAACTGCCAGTCGTTTGACAGTTGGCGTGATTAACAGAATACGATCGTTTAAATTAAATGTACGGGTCGAAATTTTATTCATAAAACTAGCGACGCGCCCCGACTTCGTGTGGGTGTAGTTTGGGGAAAAAGAGGTAAATATATAAACTTACCACCTTAAATTAAAGACTTTCTTTATTTTTCACACCTATTTTTCAAAGTTACACCCGTGCGAAGCCGGGGCGGGTCGCTAGTAATAAATAAATATTAGGGGACAATCTAACACAAATCGACCTAGTCCCAAACTAAGCAAAGCTTGTACTATGGGTACTACACGACGATAAACATACTTATATAGATAAATAAATACTTAAATACATAGAAAACATCCATAACTCAGGAACAAATATTCGTGCTCACCACACAAATAAATGCCCTTACCGGGATTCAACCCAGGATCTCTTGCTTCGTAGACAGGGTCACTACCAATTAGGCTAAAGCGGTCGTTATCAAAGGTTATGAGAGAGAGACAAGTTTCTTGATGGTCTTTCTGAAAGCGCTGTTAGTATAAAAAAACCGTCCAAGAGCGTGTCGGACACGCACAAGGTAGGGTTCCGTAGCCATTACAAAAAAATCAAGTAATATTTTTCTAAGGATTTCGTATGTGTACGGAATCATCCAAGTTTAGGTATGTTATTATATACCTTAGGCTACTATTTACTCTTAAACTACACATAATTTCCAAGCAATCGTAGCCGCTATAATTTTCCTAGTAAATTTGATATATTTACTACCATTCTGATTTTTTTCAAATTTTTCCACCTAACAGTTTAGATTTTAGAGGGGGGGGGGACGCTCGATTTTAATGAAAATTTTCACTTTAAAGTTGAATATTTCGCAAACAGATCACTGAATAGAAAAATCATGTTAGCAACCCCGCAATGGTTTTAAAAGACCTATCCAACGATACCCCACACTATAGGATTAGTCGAGAAAAAAAATCACCCCCCTTTACGTCTGTGGGAGGTACACTAAAAAAAATTATTTTTTTATTTTTTATTTTACCACTTTGTTGGCGTGACTGATATGTATATTCATGCCAAATTACAGCTTTCTAGTACTAACGATCTCTGAGCTTAGCCGCGGACAGACAGACAGACAGACAGACATGGCGAAACTATAAGGGTTCCTAGTTGACTACGGAACCCTAAAAAGAGACATTACTATAGAAGAAACATTTTGATTTGAGAGACCGGATTTTTTGTGGCACTTATCAGTAACGTTACCGAGTTTTGATTTATCGATTTCCGATATTCATCTCCTGCTCAACGTACGCGAAAAAAAACCACATTTGAAGTCGAGTACTTCGCAATTAAGCAATATTAAGTAAGCAGGGGTCTACCTAAAATTGAAAAATATGGCTAGGGTCTACTAGACACAAAGGTTTGGAGATCTCTGGTATAAACGAACAGAAAATTCAAAATAGATTGAAAATATAGGTAAATAACAAGTGGTCTAAACGCTAAAGAGCTTGAACGTGTTGCTTGAAGAAATTTGCAACAATTCAAATTTATTTGTATTTTCATATATACTTTTTTAGTACTTTAATTTTTTTATTGTGTATTTTGGGCATTAAAATCACATCGGCAAAGACACTATCGGTTGGCTGTTGTTCGGTAGCTTTGGAGTGCGTAAATAAGTTAGTAACCTTAATTAAATACGAGTCAATTTTTGTGTCAGCCGGTAGAGGACCGATTTTTTGTCAACTAGTCAAAAATTTTGTTTGAGCTGTAAGTAGTTTATAGCTGTGTAATTTTTATTGATGTAATTTTAAAATCTGTTCCCAGTAAGTAATCTTAGTTCTTGCATGCATACAGTGGAGTTCTCCAATATCTGTACAGCCAACCGTTCATAAATATCTATACATAGACCTGATTATCGTAACAAAGGTTCATGTGTAGATATTTATGAATGGTTGGCTGTACAGATATTGGAGAACTCGACTGTACAAACACCACTTACACTGGAAGACAAACACGTGTGATACATATTGACGTATTTGTTGACGATGTCATAGTGGGGCGGGAAGCAGGGCACGCAGAGCGTCTTCACGACCCTCAGGTCTTCGATGATGAGCTGCCTCGTCAGCTCCAGGTAACGCACGAGCCAGAGCTTGTTGTCCTCTCGCTCGTCCACGCGAGTGCCCTCGATCCGTTGGGCTACAGTGCATTCGAGGACCTCGAAGGCTTTTGTGCGCCAGGCCTTAGGTCGGCCCGGCGGCATGAAGCCGGATTGGTTTTGTTGCTACGGAGTGGAAACAAATTTAATGAACACATCGAGTGTACAGTGGGCAGCAGAAGTGGATGAGCACTTGTGGTGCTCAAAATGATCTAATTTATTGAATGAGGCGTTACTTTGCGGAGCTCCATATTAACAAGGATGATATATAGACTGGATTGGCAGTCGCCATAGTACGCATCGGCCGCGGTTTTTGTAGTTCGATTATTAAATCTAGATGGCGCTGAAATACAGCCAGAGGCTTTGAAGGCAAAACAATAAGACTACAGATATTTCATATCACTGCAAATGTATTATTATGCAATATTTTTGAAAAATAATACATTTGTAGTAATATGAAACATCTGTAGTCTTATTGTTTTGCCTTCAAAGCCTCTGGCTATATTTCAGCGCCATCTAGATTTAATAATCGAACTACAAAAACCGCGGCCGATGCGTACTATGGCGCATGCCAATCCAGTCTATATCATCCTTGATATTAATGAACTGAGACAATTACTTTGTTCACCCGCGACCTTACGATAGTTACGTTTATGTAAGAAAATGCTTGTAAAGAAAATTAAATAAATAAATATTAGGGGACAATCTTACACAAATCGACCTAGTCCCAAACTAAGCAAAGCTTGTACTATGGGTACTAGACGACGATAAACATACTTATATAGATAAATAAATACTTAAATACTTAGAAAACATCCATAACTCAGGAACAAATATTCGTGCTCATCACACAAATAAATGCCCTTACCGGGATTTGAACCCAGGACCTCTTGCTTCGTAGGCAGGGTCACTACCAACTAGGCTAAAGCGGTTGTTAATTAAGTTTAAAGCGACAGATGCAACGGGTGCAATGCATGTATTATACATATAAATCTTCCTTTTGAATCACACTATCTATTAAAAAAAACCACATCAAAATCCGTTGCATAGTTTTAAAGATCTTAGCATACATAGGGACAGACAGACAGCGGGAAGCGACTTTGTTTTATACTATGTAGTGATAACAAGTTTGATTTGTTTAAACGTGGCAACCCTGGAAACGATTAGACAACACAAAATATTCAATACTCATACCTCCAAAGCCATTTGGTCCCTCTTCTCCTCCCTTTCAATGATCCTTAAAGCGGTCACAATAACTGTGGGCTCCTTTCTTACAGTGTTAAGTGTACGGGCCAATATCAACTTGATCTGCTTCTCGAGCAAAATGGAAACCATTTCCACATCCTCGAAATAGGCTTTCAACATGATCTTGTCGTGCGAAGACTGGTTGGGAAGCCTGTGAAGCTCATACAACAAGTCGTCGCGGGAATTCTCCAAATCGTTTAGACACTGAAATTGATTTATTAATGACATACAGAGAGATTCTGAGAGGAGGCCTGTGCCCTGCAGTGGGACGTATATAGGCTGGGATGATGATGATGATGATGATGATGATGATGATGAATGACTTACAGGTTTTTCACGTGAATAAAGCATCATTTTAAGTCAAAAGAAGCTGTGCATTGTCTGTCAGTCAGTCATATCTAAGCAGAGGGAGGAAAACTTCATACTTTTTAAAATTAATTATCTCAAAAACTAAGCCCTTTGTACTAAACCTAAAATTAGTTATTTTGTAAGGTTATTAGCAGCCCTTATCAGCTGCCAATGAATTATATTTGGTTTCTGGGACATCCTGCTGCTCAGCCAAAGTATCTGATTTTGTTTATTTACCTGATGTGCGTGCAGTAGCTTCCCCTCCCCGATCCACTGCTTAGTTTTGGCGACACTCTCCGGCACCGTGAATATGTGTTTCAAGCTGTCCATGGCTGTCACGTACTGCGAGTGCCGGGAATCCTCCTCCCTCACCGCTTGGAGAGATGCCACTAGCGGTGGCACACCCTTCAGAAGTTCTTCTAATTCATCCATCCTACAACAATACATTTACATATTACTGAAATTTAAAGTTCGGTTATCTTATTTTTGAGAAAAAGCTATTCCCAGCTCAGTCTGTAACAAATCACCAGTTAAGCTAAATTATCAATAATGGATTATGGCATTGATTGTACTTTCCAAAACATAACAACTTACTTTACTTTATTACAATTATTATTTTACATTTTACTGGTGAGTTTTGAAATTTAGTAAAATTAAAAAAAATGAATTAACTGAAAGGGGTGGGGACAAAAAGGCGCTATCTCATCTGGAAGAAAATACAAACTATAAAATTTCCATTCCTATTATAAAGCTCTAAAGTGTTTTAAGTCTTCTTTCAAACATTCTTGTGTTTCACTCATAATTACCAATATTTAAGTACCCACTTTACTTTGCATGATTAAGTTACTTTATAGGAGTGGTAAGTATTTTCTTTCTTCCAACAAATTTCTTATAATTTAAGTTATCTAAAGTAAAGTAAATAAATAGTTGATTGCCTTTGAATAAAGAATAAATAAGTTAAGATGACACAACTTCAATATATTAAAAGAAGTGTTCTAATTAGACTAGAATGCAGTTTTTTTTACTTTCATTAAACCACAATGTGAAGGGAGTGATTAAAAATTACAACATGGCATAGACTCAGTCAAGGCATCATGTTATCATGTTGTAATTTAGCTATAAGAGGGGCACTGACTTTATGCTGATTTCCTGCACGTCATCCAAGCACTCTTGCAGCTGCTTAAGACCCACGCTGACTCCATCCAACTTTCCCTGAACTGCAGACTTTAACTGAGCTTCAATTGAAGCCTTCTTGTGTGTTATTCGTTTCTTGTACTGTTCCACCTTAAAATGAAAATATGGAATTTAAATTATGAATGATTATTATTATTTCTTGAACATCTTCAGGTTCTTGTGAGTAACATGCACATCTGGAGGCACAGTTTACAATTTTATACCAAATTATAATAGTTTCTTTAGTCCATTAAAAGTTTTGACGCAGATTTAAAAAAATATGTACATTTCGCATCCCCAACCAAATAAAGCGGTAATATGAAATGCCTTACTTTGTAAAATAAGCTTTATCTGGTTGCTTTATGGCTTAGTTTGTAAACTAAGGCATTTCATATTACCGCTTTATTTGGTTGGGGGTGCGATTTATAAAACTAGGCATAACAAAAAACTACATTCATAAAGATAATAAGAGTTGCATACATGGGATTTCCGACCAGACTTTGCTCACTTGTGTATAACAAAACAAAATTAAGATGAGGGGCGGCAACAGGAATTGCAAGGTAATATACCAACAAACCTTTTCTAGTTGTCCTGGCCTCTGCATCATGTTAATAACCATTTTCTCTGCTGTAGCTTTCGCTTCTTCCTCTATTTCATCCATGGTGCATGTGCTTATATTCATTTTGTCTAAAACATACATTTTTTAAATGAATAAAATAGTGTTATGTAGAAAAAACATAATAACTGATTTCAAGAATGACTGATGTTTGTAAACAAATGCCTTACCTAATTGTAAATTAGGAATAAAATGGAAACCAAGTATACAGAATATTTAAATTGATTGAGGTAAATAAAATTGTTTATAATACATAATAAATTAAAAAAATTTCGTAGATAGTGTTTTCACTTTAACTTTCTGAATATCAGTGCCAGTCAGTCAATTTGACAGATATTGACAACCGGAAATGATTTGTTTTTTTTCTTTTTCAGATAAGTGAAATATGAGATTTTAAAAAACATACTTTTAAAAGTATGTTTTTAAACACTAGGTCCAAATTTAGATGGTAATTTTTAGTTTTTAATTTTTATTTGCTATTTTAAGTTAGTTTGAATTATGTTAATTTTATACTTAATCCCTGTTTTTATACCTACTTTTATTGTTAATTATATCAATATCAATAATATTATTATCATTTATTAATAAAATTACATCTTTTTAAAAGTATATATTGCACGACGCATGTCCATTTCAGTACGTGTTTTTTTATGGTTTATGGAGCAAACGAGCAAACGGATCGCCTGATGGTAAGCGATTACCGTCGCCCATGGACACCAGCTACACCAGAAGAGTCACAAGTCCGTTGTCGGCCTTTTAGGTAGGAGTACGCTCTTTTTAAATGTGAAACTGTTGAAAAAACGAAAATGTCATAAAACTAAAATGTATATAAACGTCTAAACGATATTAAAGGCTAAAGCGTAAAACGCACCGCGCTGCTGGTGATTCACCGTATATGATTTTCAATGTTATACAACGCGCTAGGCACGCTGAGCGCCGCGCGCTCGTTCCTGCTTCGGTCTGTGGAAGGCTTTAATAGTGACATTTGAGTCCTTTGACACATGAGAAACGTCAATTTGTCCGGTCCACGTCCGGTCCGTCCGATTCGATTTGACAGCAGCGATAAACATACATAGTTTTAATATTTTTAATTAAAATTTTATAGAATGTAGATTTTAATTGTATTTTAAATACTACAATTTGAATTGTAAAGGTTTTCTTTTAAACATTATGTCAACATGTGGTCTATTGTAATATTAGTCATTTTATCCATCATCGCTTTTCTCATTACCGATGAATTGATACCAAACCTGAAAGATTTGTTCATAAAAGCTGGACTATGTGGCATAGATTTATGTAAATCTAGCAAGGAAAAAATGTGAGTTATTGGTTAAGTCTGATACCATTGAAATGTATGCAGTAGGAAGATAATTTGTATGTTTATGCTTACCTACAGCCTTAAAAAATGTGCACAATTATTATCAGCTTTTTGCTTTGGAATGATGACCTTAAATTCGTCGGTACTTGAATTTTGTTATTAAATTAACAATTATCTTTACATCATTGTATAATAATGTTAGTATTTAAAAGAACAATAAGAAAAAACTATACAACTATGTTAGTACCTAGGTACTTAATTAAAAAATAAAAATAAAAGTTATTATACAAATTAAAAATTAAATTCAAATTTAGATTAAAGTTTTTAAATTAAATTCGATAAAGATATTAGCGACTTATGGAGATCTTAGAATTAATTTTATTTAACAATAAAAACAAGGACTAAGTATAAAATTGAAGTATAAAATTGTATGATCATTTTTTTCCAGACCAGAGGCATTGGGGGTTGTCTCAGGATGTGTCTTCCTTGTGACATGTTTCTTGTTTATACCCATAGTGTTTGGGAACAGTCTAATGGACACAGCACATTTCCCACATAATGAGGTAAAAACACAGCTCTCTTTATTAGCAATTATATAGCTTTGAACTCCATATTAGCTTTGAACCTTTTTAATAAATTTGTGTTGACTGTATTTTGTAGCAATAGAATTACAAACACATTTCCCTCTAAACTGTTTCCAATATAATATTTGCCCATGCTTCATAAAAAAGTCATAATTTATTTCAAGCTTTTATTTTTTATTTTTTCTATCCATATTTAATTCTGTCAATCTGGAATGCTTCACATGTAATTACTGGCCTTTAAAAGTATGAGTAGGTAGTCTAGTCCAAGTTAAATTAAAACAAAATCTCTCAACTTGAAAATGTTTATTACCTTTACTACTTTGAACCTTATGTCATTGCATTAAGATCATTTTCACATTGTATCCTTTTTTAGCATTGAAAGGGTTAGACTCCATCAAACACTGATGTAAGTCATAAGTCAGTTCTATAACTAACAAAACAAATCTCTAAAAAACTTGGCTGGAAACTTGAAGCTTTAAAAAGCGTTAAAAAATCAATTGTGTTCATATCCAGTTTGCAGAGTTACTGGCAGCCCTGCTCTCAATATGCTGCATGCTGTTGCTGGGTTTTGCTGACGATGTCTTGGACCTGCGGTGGCGCTACAAGTTGCTGCTGCCAACAATAGCCTCATTGCCATTGCTTGTGGTCTACTATGTCAACTTCAACTCTACCACATTTATAGTGCCACTGCCTCTGAGACACTGGTTTGGTGTGTCAATCAATATTGGTTAGTAATCTACTGTTTACCTCCAAAAACTGTGTAGATTGCATCAGCAATTTAATAACGTGTATAAAAGAAATTTGCAATGTTTGGAGAAAAAATAAAAAATATAATGTAGCGTCTACTAGCGCCATCTAGTTATCACATGAGAAACTAATTACTACATCTGTTATCATACTATCGAAGTTTCTCAACCCAGCTGCATAAATACAACTTCCAACTTTCATCCATCGGACTTCGGTCCCCAGGCATAAAATCTGCCTGGAGAGAGATCTCTCTATTGCAACTACCCCCAAAATAATGTCCTTTGCTAGTAAAGCCAAAACTAATGTAATGTCTCTTTTACATACTTCATGCACAGGTATCGCTTTATTGTTACTGGTTCTATAATTTTAACATCATTAACTTTCATAGAGAATTAAAAAAGAAAAATGTATCCCCTTCCCGCGGTTTTGCTGCTGTCAAAATACAACCCTTGTAAGCTATGTTTCAATATGTATCTCTGTGATGAAAAGTATAAATAAAAGACTATATTTCTACAAATGTGTTTATAATATAGTAAAATAAAAACACTAACATTTATAGTATAAAGTCATTGCTTTGTAAGTAAATAAGATGATGCAACTTCAATATTATAAGTGAAATTTAACTAACTTTTCTAAAACTCTAATTTTTTAGAATCAAGGCCATAAACCATGAGCAATTAGTATGGTGTATTGAACCATGGTATTTAGCTTTGTGTTTAATTGCAGGTTTCCTCTACTACGTTTACATGGGCATGCTAGCAGTTTTCTGCACAAATGCAATTAATATTTTGGCTGGGATCAATGGATTGGAAGTGGGCCAGTCAGTTGTCATTGCAATATCCATTATAATATTTGACATCATTGAGCTGAGAGGAGACCAGTACAAGGCTCACACATTCTCCCTGCACATCATGATTCCATATCTGACAACTACACTGGCACTGCTCAAACACAATTGGTAAATAAAAATAATTTAATTGCTTGTTTCAAATTGATACTTTGGTAGACATAAATAATAGGGAAGTTGACACCATTAAAAAATAATTCGAAGACACGACTCCAGTAAAAAAACGCTTTATTTTAGCCCTGAATCCCAGATTAATTTTCGATTAACTGCAAAATTAGATTTCTAGTTGCTTTAAAACAAATAAATAGTTAGTTAATTGAGTATGCGAACAAGTGACGTCATATGTTGCTATTGCCATTCAAACTCTATGGAGAAATGTGTTTTGACAGCTCATAAAAAGTACGTCAGTTGATTGGTGGTGTCAACATCCCTATTAAATTGTCCTGTAGCTTGTACAATGGGTACTAAGCAATGGATAAAACTGCTTATAAAATGTTTCTTATACAGGATACAGCTATGTATTTATCTGTTGAAGTATGTTTATCTGCTGCCCAGTATCCATACTACAAGCTTTGCTTAGTTTGGGACTAGGTCAATTGGTGCCAATTGTCTAATTTGTAGCTTATGAGATGCTTTAATCACTCTTAGTTTTGGCATTGGTTTAAGGAACACCCGTTTATAGCATGGGTATACTAAAAAGGAATATTTTAACAGCAATTGCTTTGAATATTCAAAATATACATGTATGTTGAACCATTAACTACTGAATTTCAACACATATGATATGAGTTTTATGATTTACAATGGCTGAAAATGTTGAAATTATTGTTTTGTAACAATGCCCACAAGGTCGATTCATACTGTATGATTGTTACATTTTATTGTTAAAAACTTTGTTTACAGGTACCCATCGAGAGTGTTTGTGGGCGACACATTCTGCTACGTGTCTGGGATGACATTCGCGGTGGTAGCAATCTTGAGTCATTTTAGCAAGACTGTGATATTGTTCTTCTTGCCTCAAGTCATTAACTTTATTTATTCAATACCACAGCTTTTCCATTTCATTCCGTGCCCGAGACATCGTCTACCAAAGTATAGTGCAGAAATCGACCTACTACAACCCAGTAGAACTGTGATTATTAAAAAAGATATGAAAATTTTAGATACTTTAATACTTAAGGTTTTGACGACGCTGCGTTTGGTTGATAAAAGGGAGGATAAAGAAAGTATAAATATCAACAATTTGACCTTAATAAATTTATTTTTGATTAAATTTGGTTCAATGTCGGAGGTGCGGCTGACCACTAGCCTGATGATGTTTCAGGTGGCGTGCACTTGTGTTGCGTTCGTAATAAGGTATCCAATGGCATCCTATTTTTATGATACATAGTGATTCAGTTTAAATTGTTTGCATCATGTACTAAATAAAATCTTCATTTTGCAGTCGTAATTTATAACTAAATAAATAAATAAATAAATAAATATCATGGGACAATTCACACCAATTGACCTAGTCCCAAAGTAAGCTTAGCAAAGCTTGTGTTATGGGTACTAAGCAACGGATAAACATACTTATATAGATAAATAAATACTTAAATACATAGAAAACATCCATAACTCAGGAGCAAATATTCGTGCTCATCACACAAAATAAATGCCCTTACCGGGATTTGAACCCAGGACCTCTTGCTTCGTAGGCAGGGTCACTACCAACTAGGCTAAGGCGGTCGTTACAACTGTTAAGAAATATCCTATTCCTGTTGTTAGTTTTGTTGGTATGTCGATACATTACGTACTATTGTAAGAATAAAATGCGCTTACGCAACATCCCCGCTAATTTGTTGAAATATGTATGTTCATTGCTCGTAACCAGAATGTGCATTGTTATTATTTAAACTTTGACTCAATAGTTTAAACAAGGCATTTAAGTTTATCGTTTTTTGTGTCGCTCATTAAGTCATTAATGTCAATCAATTTCACAAAAGGTTCAAAGAAAAACAACTTTACTGCAATGGCTTACGGTTCGTGATAAGATG
This sequence comes from Archips crataeganus, assembly GCA_947859365.1. Classification (NCBI taxonomy): domain Eukaryota; kingdom Metazoa; phylum Arthropoda; class Insecta; order Lepidoptera; family Tortricidae; genus Archips; species Archips crataeganus. Next base: position 16,968,389 of record OX402053.1, read on the forward strand.
GCAATTTGTGTCGCTCATTAACGTCCATCAATTTCACAAGAGGTTCAAAGAAAAACAACTTTACTACAATGACTCACGGTTCGTAATAAGAAAAGTTATGTAGTGAGGTAAGGCACCTAATTAAATGGTGCTCGCAAGATATTTAAATCTCTAGAACTACCTCCTAGCAGATTAGGTTTTGTTTTGAATATGTTGAAGGATTTTCGAAATTTAAGAATGAATGATAAATGATAGTACCTTATTTTATAACTAAGAGGTACATAGTCGATTAGGTGAATAAGAATATTAAAAACATATATTTTATTTAAATCCAAGTGTTTTATTTCATTATTTCTGTAATAATAATTATATGCATTTGTATTAACAGTATTTTCATAGTTTCTTGTTGCAAAGATTATCACGACATCATAGTATAGAAGTATACAAAGTGAACGTTTTTGGATGGTGGTTTCTTTACATTTATAAACGTATTCAATCGACAGGTTGCGTTTAAAACACGACCTGTATGCTTAGTATAAGTTTTACCTCGCGAAATACTTCTCGATCGCGTTTACGTAAAAAAATTAATTAAGTACTATGGAAACATAGACAGCGCCACCGCGCGCGCGCGTCCATGTTTCCATAGAATTGAAATTTTTACGTAAACGCGATCGAGAAGTATTTCACGAGGTAAAACTTATACTAAGCATACTGTAAGACTGCGTTTCCACCAGAGATGTGGATGCGTTGCGAGGGATGTGTCTGTCATGAACCAATATAAACACTTCATTCACTTAGGACCTTTTAAATGAAGTGTTTCTATTGGTTCATGACAGACACATCCCTCGCAACGCATCCTCGCACATCTCTGGTGGAAACGCAGCCTTAGTGTCGACCCGGAATGAATGACAATAATATAAACGACTTGATAGTTCGAATCCTCATGTTATTTCCATAAGCGTTTGAACTATCAGTTCGTGCATACTTAATTGCCTTTAGTCCCGTTTGGTAACCAAACTTTCGTAACCACTCAGTAACGCCAACTGTGGCTATAGGCAGTTTCGAAACGGGACTAAACCCATAATACTCGAACTAAAACAATTACTTTGCTCACCCGCGACCTTTTTGGTTCAATCAACAATGTAAACATTTAAATGTTGTACCTAATTATATTAAATTCCGTTGTTATAGTACTAGTATAGCTGCTGGAATTGCAATGGAAAGGGCGAGGAAAATATGGTTAAGTGAAGAGTCGCGTAGTTGGTTCCAAGGTCGCGGGTGAGCAAAGTAATTGTTTTAGTTCATTAATATGGACCTCCGCAAAGTAACGCCTGATTCAATAAATTATCCATAATACTCGTTCATTTAGGGTCGTGTTTTAAGCGCACCCGATCGAGACTGAAGCACCTGCACATGAGAAATAAAAGACACCATCAACCATAACATAACTAGCCCACTCCCTCAATGCAAAAGTGCTTCAGTTTAGATTTAGTGCTAATTCTATTTACAAGGCAATTGTTTCATCTTCACTTCTTAATCTTCTTTTGTTAAAATATCAAAAGCAGTCTGCAGATGTGGTACTTAAGTCAAATGCCAGTGCTTTATTAGTAATTACTGTACTGATTACCTGGAAGCTGTATATTTCAGGGCACCATTTCATTATACATAAATTATATTATATTATTGTGATTTGCATGAACTAAAAATTATAACTTTGACATAAAATAAGTAGGTTTATAGGTCACATGCATACAGGTCATTGCATTAGTCAAGCCAATATCAGCTTATAGCTGTAGGCTTCAATCTAAGCTTAGGACAATTTCTCTTGGCCTCTCTTGTTTACCAACTAAGGTTTCTTGGACATTAATGTACTATTATAAGTACTAAGCTTACAACATTTAATTTAACAATAAATTAATATCTCTGCACCAATAGCTATCTTTGGAGTCTTATTTAAAAGTAACCACTTTAAATATGTAGTAGGAATTTTGAAATTTATAAATCTGCTTGCTTATTGTCTAACACGCTGACATTTTCACATTCACTATTTCTTTCTGTCAAACGGTATAAGATGGTGACAGAAAGAGATGGTGAAAGCGAAGGCAAGCGCCGGCGCGTTAGACAATACGGACTCTGGTCTGCCCATTTTTAACAACAATTGAAATAGAAATTTGTTTAGTTTAGCCAAATATCGTAAAGTATATTGTCTTCAGCGTCATTATCGTTGATCACTCGCAGCGTCTTGAGCGTCTGCAGGTAGAAGGTTAACTCGGAAGTGACTACTCCATGTTGAGGACTACCATTTGCTACAATATTCATTTTTGCTAATTGCTCTCTTAATTTATCTTTGAAATTATCATGTACTCTTTTATAAATGTTTCTTATTTGTTCAATAGGCAGTATATCTATTAATGCTTCATGCAATTTAACTAAGTGTTTAGAAATATTTCGGAATGTTTGAGATGGAACAGGAGGTTTAGCATCCCAGCCAAACAACTGTGAGCAAAGCATGTTACTAACTATGAGGCATATCTTATTCTCTATTTCTTGCTTATGGCTAACAATATCACTTTCAATACTACCAAAGCCATTCAATGACACTTCTTTTGACTGCAGCTGGTCAAAGTGCTGCCTGATTATTGGCAGCAGCCACAAGACAACCTGCAGAGATCTGGAGACTAAAGCTAAGTTTGATGTGGATATTGTTTTTAGCCCCGCACTCTGTATTGCACCTGCTCCCAACACCAACTGGCAACAGCGCGAATTAAACAGCCTGATTAGTTCCAACATGCAGTGAGATAAATACTGAACAATGACTGGAGACTGCTTGGTGGCTTCACAGTACTCCAACATAATTTTAATTAACAGTTGCACTGTTCCAACCACTGCATAGTTTTCCTTGTTTATAACTAGAAACTTTCCATCTGATTTTACAGTTTCATACTGCATGTTGGCAGAATTATCAGGATTAGATATTTTATCAATTAAATGTTGAAGTTCATTCGGAACGTCAGCACTTTTCCATCGTTCAGCATTGAGGGTAGCAGTTAGTTGGCTTCTGCGCTCTGAATGTAAATTCTGTATATACTTCATTGCAAAACTCCTCAGCGCCAGTTTCATTGAATTACTGCAATGACCTGTCACTTTTTCAAATTCATCTGAGAATTTTTCGATTAATGTTGACAATTTAGATAACTGAGATAAATCAGAAAACACAAAGTCCTTGTCTGTTTTGGTCACAATGAGATTAGCACATCTCTCGTTGCTGTAATCAGATAGTGAGACAATCATTTTATTCAGCTTTTCTTCCACTAAAACAAGTTCATCCGGAGTCCACACCTCTTCACTTTCATTCCCAGTGACATCATCCATTTGACTGATGTCCAAGACTAGCTCTTTGAGGCACAAAATTCTCTTGAACACTGTGATTAGGTTTGGGGTAGCTTTTTGAAGGAATACAATACTTTCATTGCACAGCAACCATGCATTGTCTGCATTGGAACCCCTCAGAACAACTTCTGTGTTACCATCTCTCTCTGATATAATTTCTATTACACATTGCTTGATTGTTGCTTGGATTGTGGTCATTGCCTCCATTTTGAAGGTTTCTATGAAATCAAATTCTTTTAGTCGCAGAATCCCAGATACTATGGATACTATTTTGTCCCTCTCAGGGATGTCTGTTAGGTCCTTGGGGGGTCTGTTCAAATCTGTAACAATAAATCTTTGGAATTCATTGCTCAGCATTTTATGAATCAACCTTTTCATTTCTGTCAACTGTGGAGACAGGTGCCGGAACGCTTGAATCCTTGCAAGTTGTGTTGACAAAACTTTTTGTGTAGAACTTATCAAATCCAATGCAGCCACATAATCAGAGGTACTCAAAAGAAGTTGAATCATGGGCTGGGTTTGCTGCACAGTTCCTATCAATTTCAGCAATTCATGTACATTAGTCAGATTCTTATTAATTCTTGTGAGACTCACCAATTTTAAAGGACATTGCGTCAGATTATTTTTCACTACACTAATATTGTCTCTTGTTGATCTCACTGTTTTCACAGCTTTGGCCATTTGTTCCATGATAGTGTCATGCGAGAGCATAGCATGGAAGAATGCATCAGACTTCTGTGCTACTTGTTTTGATATTTTCATTTCTATAAAGTCTAGGTATGTGCTTAGTGTCTCCTGCAGGGCCCTGACTGCAACAGTCGTATCCTGGGCATCAACGAGATTTGGAAATACTTTACTAAAAACATTAGGATCATGTAATTCTAATGCCTGCTGGTAGAAAATTTCAGGAACATCACAATTTGCTTCAACCACTGGAGTCCTGGCCTTGGCAGGGACATTGTCTCTCAGCTTGCAGTGTCTTCTGTATCTTCTCACAATTTTTTTACAATATGCCTCAAAATGATGTAATGTGATTTCAGGCAAGTATGGACTAGGATGTATTTCTACTTTTTCTACAAAACTGTCTCCCCATATTTTAGTAAAAAAATTGCTTTGCTTGCCTCTGTTGGGGTCATTTAATACTGCTGGGAGATTCTGGGATGACGAGTAAAAGTTCCAATCATCTTCTGCATCATCCTTGGCATACAGATGGTATTCCCTTACGTGATACTTGAATCCTGCTTTCCGTAAATCACCAAATTGGAGTGTGGCACAAATTCCATTAGGTCCATATTGACACAAGATAATGGACCCTTCCTTAATACTGTGCTTGTCTTGAATATGCCTGTAAAAAGAAATGTCTCATAAAGTGTTTGTAAATTAAGATAGTTACCTTTTTACCAAAATAAGTATTGTAAAAACCTTTCGAACTCCGTGGTAGTGCTGAACAGAAGATTAGGGCAATGTACACAGTTCTGCCAAGTTGGCGTCTTCTTACAAGGTGTAATATTGTCCTCCATAACATCTTTGTTTTGACCACAAATATATAAATATGAAGCTATGGTTACTTTACGAATTTATATCGTTTAGCTATTACATTTTCGTAATTTCCAACACAATATCACAAGTAAGTCAAGCAAGAATATGTCATGCGTCGAATGACGAACTTGATTGACGAATGAAACGAAACGTAGAGATAAAACGTCAGAATGACAGTTTGGGATTGCCACATAAAATCTGAAATCCCCTTGCTTGGTCTTGAACAACTGCTTTGAAACGCAATTTCCACTGCTTCTTTCACAAATTAGCACAAACAACAATGTGCACTTTTTAACGTAAATTTTCGTGAAATTCAGTCATTATAATGAAACTACTACTACATACTACTATGGACGTCGAAAAATGTTCCTTATTGTTACAATCGTAACAATAAATAAAATTGTTCCTTATTGTTTCTTTTATAAATTATAATAACGATGCTAACGATGTGTTTTTAATTGCGTTCATTAATTTTTCAACCAACAATATTCCCGGAATTCATGGATTTTTTTGTTTAGGCAACCTTAATTTGAAAGTTTGTCTTAGATGATAGTAAAAACGCAGCAAAACAAATTAAATTACTTAATGCTTTAAAACATGGACTTAATACCTAACCCGGACTGAGTACTGCGACAATAGTGAGGCCGACAGAGAAACCAAACTAGTGGTTTGTATCAAAGAGTATTGTAATATTATATGAACAAGAGTGGCAACTCTATGGTCAAATATGCATGTATGGAAGGTGCTGCTGCCCTACGCCCTGGTGAAGAACTAATGTGACGTATCTATAGATGTATACCTATCTATATGTATATGTTGGTAGTGATGTACAGCTATAATTACGCGTAATATTAATTGATAGGCTAATTGCCACTATTCGTATTTTAGCCGTCTAATTCAAATCAGCATATACGAAGTATAAGCGGCTAAACCCGATTTGCACTATACGGCTAAAATACGAACATTGGCAAGTGGCCTATCATTTAAAGTCCTTGACCGTACAATTTGGTACGCCATGGCCATGGCCGATGAATGACAACTGACAAGTTTGACAAGTCAACCAAGATGGCCGCTAATTTAGTTCTTCACCAAACAACCAGAGATCGCTGTAGTCGCATGAAAAGTGTGATATATGTAAGTGTGCCCCCCCTGGTTTGCATCTCGTTCTAATTAGGGTGACCAAAGTACACCTGCGGATAATTATCAAGATTTTTCTTAAAAAAGTATAAATGAGTCAATTCAGAATTAGAAAGAAATAATGTAAGCCTACACTGATCTTATATTTATATTACAATTATTTTATTTATTTTTATTATTGTTTTAATTTATTAATGTTATACAGAGGATTGATTTGTATTTTTGTATGTTTGTAACAAATGAACTCCAAAACTACTAGACCGATTTCAAAAATTCTTTCACGAATATAATGCTACATTATTTCTGAGTAACACAGGGTAATTTTTTAATCAGTGCACAAATTTTTTAAATTTTGAAATTTGGGTTGTTCATAGTAATTCATCCAATAATTGGGGATGTCTAAAAAAAATACCCATGGTTTTTATATTTTTTTTGTATAGAAAAGTCAATTATAAGAAACTAATTTCAATATTTTGTCATTTAGTTCTCTACTTTTTTCAAAATTAATTAGTTAAACTATTTTAGTTGATGACGTCAGATTATAATTGAGGGCTCCCACAATGCCAAATTTCTAAATCTATCTAAATGCGTACGATAAGGCAACCCCTTTAATTTTTTTTTGCGTAGTGGTACACTATACACTGTGCCACTTTACTGGCCCTATACTACGAAGCGCGAAATTCGAACTTGATTTCATGCCGTTCCGCTCACGCTAATGGTATTTATTACGATAGTGAGAGGGACCGCACGATCCGAACTTCGAACTTCGAATTTTGTAGTAACCCCCCTGGCACTGTCAAAGTGCTAGATGTCAGACAGCGGGTCCAAATCAAACTCCGTAGTATAATCCACGCGTAAATTGTGAAGAATTCTAACCACACAGAATAAAGTACGACTTGAACCGGTTACGCAATTTACACCAATGTCAAATGAAGGGCATTGCTTATTTGTTATATTTTAAATTCATTACATAATATTAAAATTAAATAACTACAGAAAACGAGTTAAAAAGCATTTATCTCGAAATGGTTTTCGATTTACTATACATTGCAAAAAAATAGACATGCCCAATTGGTCGAGCTACTATGAAAAACAAAAAAATAATATTTTAAAGCGAAAAAGTTTCCGGGTGCGCCGGTGGGACTTGAACCCACGTCTCCTGGGTATACGCCCCAACGGGTGTTCTACCAACTGAACCACGTCGCATCCAACCGACCTCCCCGAAATTCTTAATCGCTTACATACGCCAACAGTGGCGTGCGGTAACATCCATCACAACTATTAGAAGCTATGACTCCTACGTTCCAAATTAGTTGGAAATGCGTAAGAAATGATGTACCACTTCTATTTAATTCAAAATATTATTTATTTTATTAGCATACGTCTGCTCACCGAACCTAAGATTTAAAAGCGAAAAAGTTTCCGGGTGCGCCGGTGGGACTTGAACCCACGTCTCCTGGGTATGCGCCCCAACGGGTGTTCTACCAACTGAACCACGTCGCATCCAACCGCCCTCCCCGAAATTCTTAATCGCTTACATACGCCAACAGTGGCGTGCGGTAACATCCATCACAACTATTAGAAGCTATGACTCCTACGTTCCAAATTAGTTGGAAATGCATAATGAAAAGTGTGATATATGTAAGTGTGCCCCCCCTGACCCCAACCTGCTTTTCCGTCTTATCTAAGAAATTACATTAGTAGACATACTCACACCGGCCTAAATCATAGGCACCCTAATAATGTTTGGCATCTAGTTTTGTCGTTCTATCGTAAAATAGAGCCAAATGTTCCTTACCTGTGAAATGATATGCCACAATCAGCAAAGCATTTACTCTTACACCCCTTAACACAGCACATTTTCACCATTTTTAGCGAATTTACTTAGTTGAATTTAGTTAGCTGACAGAATAACAAGAGCCACTAAACAAATTTGAAATTTGATGAAAAATTTGTCAACGTCGGTGTCGGTGATACCAGTTAAAATTTACAATCACCACTTGATCATCACAATATTTAATGCATTACCGTGTTTTAATCAGTAAATATTGGTTGCAATCTTAATGATTTACAAATTAGGTAAAAGGTAATATTTTGTATCTAAATATAGCTATTTATTATAAAGAAGGTAATTATTTTCAGTACTAATTAATACCACTATTTCATTATCTTTTTTTCCACTGGCAACAGGTGCGAGTGGGGCACAATCCACTAGTTTGGGTTTCTCTCTCGGACCCCTGTCTCTAGTTGCCATTATTAAACTGTATGGCTTGGTAATATGGGTCATTTTTGATTGACTAATAAAAGTCAGTACTCAGTCCTTTGGTATTACGTCCATGCTTTAAAATAAATCCTTCAACTAAAAAAAATAATAGGGTTTAATTAAACTTCAAACAAACTTAAGGCCACCACAAGCCGAAGCGGGGGGAAGTCGTATAATATACAGGGTTATTTGTAATTCACTGACATCCTCTTAACCCTGAATTCCTATCACTCAAACAAATGTTTTTTGTTTTACGACTTTTTAAAATGAAGCACTTTTTTTCCCATACAAATACACAGAGTATCGTAAAAATAAGAGGTAATCTCAAATTTTCAAAACGTTATTTCACCAAAAATATTAAGTTATGACAAAAGCCGTAAAACAAAAAACATTTGTTTAAGTGGTAGGAGTTTAGGGTTAAAAGGATGCTAGTGAATTACAAATAACCCTGTATTACCGTATATCGTATATGTGTATATGATTACGATGTACGATGTACGAGTACGATGAGTACGACGCGCTGGGCACGCTCCGTCGGTGCCCCGCGCGCCGGCTTGTGGTGGCCTCCATGTAAATGTGGGCTTATATTCTTAGACAAAGATTTTGCTTTATGCACTAGACCATAAAAAGTCCTTTAATGCCGCCTGCATCTAGTACAAACAAAAAAAAGCTAGAGAAGTTCTTGGAGTAATTGATATAGGATATCATATCAGTTTCTTCGGGTCTAAGTAGTTCGATTTGATATGGCTGGCCATCCCTTAAAAAACTGATAGAGGGGCTCAAAGGGATCTCCTGTACCTTTATTGTCTAATGTGCGGGCGCTTGCTATCGCATTCACTATTTCTTTCGATAATAATGCGATTACGAGCTGCTGTGCTTTAGACAATATAGCTTAAGCTTTCCAAATTGAGCTGAAAGCAGCTGCCTCGTGAGGCGACTCGCTTAGACGTAGGAAGTACTTTACCTAGTCCTCTTTATTATACTGTGACTTTACTTAGGTATAGTCCGCTGTTTAACCCATCCACAGAATCACAGATGACCGATCACGGGGCTTCATAATAAAACTCTCTGAAGCATTTTACGAGTTCACATTCGAGAGGAAATGACAGACGGAATTTGTGCCTGGCTAGCCTGGCTCGGGTCGGGGACTAGTAGTCAAGTCAGTGGGTACCCGAACGGGCCGGTCACCATCGATACAATACCTATTTTATTAACCTCGTAAAACAATAAATAAGCAAATTTCACCCTTTCGTGAGTGACATAAGGTTTCAAATTATGATAAGTAATAAATATTTGACGTGGGTTTTACAAGGTTATACCATAGGGTTATACACGAAGTAACTATTAAATTATGTAATATCTGTGGTATGTAATATATGTGGTGTATGTGGTATACTCTTAGAGTATGCACGCACGAGCAACTTTGTCTCCGCGACTATTTTATCAAATCTATGGGTTAGTATGGAAGTGCGCACACGTAGCGCCGCGATTCCCAGGGTACAAATACACAGACTTGATAAAATAGTCGCGGAGACAAAGTTGCTCGTGCGTGCATACCCTTATACTTTAGGTACCGAGGTAGTAATTTACCGTAATCGTTAGGGGAGAATTGTTCTCCATTGGCGACTACGACCGGCAGACGCAGCGTTGGCAGACTTCCCACTAGGTAGAACAAAGACATCGGGAGAGTAGCGGGCAACCGGTGGATGCCGGTGGCAACATGTTATTCATTTGGCCTTTATTCAACTCAACAGTGGACATTTTGATAGTAATATAGGGAACTTTGACTTGGATTAATACAAAGACTAAGTTAATTTTCAGTCTCGATATGTTTAATAGAACAAACATGTTATTTTAACGTCTTAATTAACTACAAAGGCATCTCAAGTTACAACAATGTCACGCTTCAATAAGATAGAGTTAAGACTATGCTCTTTTTGGCATTATGTCTTCTTGAAATCTTACATAGATACAATAATATTAAGTTTATAGGTACGATTAATGTATGCTTAGATAATGGGTATGTATTACTCTTTTTGACAATGATAGCAAGCGCAGGACACCGCAGATTTAAATATAAGATTCCGTTCTCCGTCTATGCATCGCACCTTCACAGGAACCTGAAAAAGGCAAAATTTAAATTTGTAGTTTCTGTTACATAATATAAAGCGTGTAAAAACGAGAAAATGTATTGAGTCTCCCCACATATATCGTTGCGGAATCAGCTTTAGCCGATTGAAAAAAGCTTTATGCAATAAGCGTGAAAAAGAAGTTGATCGATTCAGCTCAATTCGACGACCGACGTCTTTTCCTCATTAAATTCATAAAGCCGTTTTATGATCGAGCAGACCTCTAGCTTACCTAGAAGGTAGGTACTTGTGTCGTCATTGTCGCCAAGAGTTACGCCTTTTGGGACTATTGCGCGTAGGAGGGCAAGGCGAAGTAGTAAAATTATAATGCAATGCTGTATTAACTAGACGGGGGCAGAAATGATCAGACCAGGACCAGAAGATTTTCGAAGGCCCACGGCATTAATCATATGAAATTATCACGTGTTAACGAAACGATAACTCTATCAATTAAATTCTATCCAAACTAGATTTTGACGTGGTCATCCGTGTCAAATTCATTTTGACAGTGTAGCGGCCTCTAACGCCATCTAGTCACCAATTAGAAAAACCGCTACATTCTACATCGCACAATCGAAATTTCTCAACTCGGATGCATAAATACAATTTCTCTCTTGCTTCAGACTTCGGTCCCCAGGCATAACTAAGTATGCCTGGAGAGAGATCTCTTTATTGTGCCATCTCCAAAGCAAAATATTTGTCGAATTCCATAGCAGTGTGTCCGGCCAAATTCAATCTTAACTTACGTCCTCAGAGTCCATGATATTGCAGCACTGTCCCAGCGAGGTGACAGGGTGCCTCTTGAAGCCCAGCATGATGCTCGGCAGAGACCAGGACTCGCAGTAGCCGCGGCAAGCGTTCGTGGTAATCTTGAACTCGACGCAGTCCGGTATGCTTATGTTCCGTGTGTGACCTGGGAAAGAGTTGGTAATTTAAACAAAGTTCATAAATTGCACGCAAGTCACAATGTCACGTCAAGGGAACCTCGACGCCCGCAGTGGCAAATAATGTGACACAATAAGGCCTTTGGAACCAACGAGTAAGTACGTACCTACATGGATGTTGGTAGGCTCAAGTATGCAGTAGATTTTTAGGTGCGTGTTTGTGTCGTGTTTTTCCATGCAGTCGGGAAGTCAGTTCCCGACCATGATCACTATGATCAGCGATCAGACTCAAAGTGGAATGGCCGTAAAATCTTGTTTCTGTCAATATGAAATTTAAATAAAAAGGATACTTAGGTAAAAATAAACAGACCCATTCTGTGGCAGCCAGGTTTTCGCCAGGACTCCCCGGCTAGGATCTGCGTGAAGGATATTAAAACAAGGATACTCCTCAGAAGCATGTTGATGTCAACAGGGCAGTTGTCCAAACCTCAATGAAAATATTTTTAACGGATTCCCCTTTTATTGTGACACAGTGTCCCGCGTAAGCAGAGATCGGCAACATAACGAAATTAAGTTCTGACACAAAAAAATTAGCTATAGCTAAACCGTTTAACCTCGTGTGCCTGCCGCCCGCACCTCTCCCCTCGCCCCCTTTGTCGTGATACCCTCCAGCCCCTGTACCGCGCGGACGAGGACTCAAACGGTTTAGCAATAAACGTTTACATCAATTTGTGTTTTGCATTTGTATAGGTAATTAATTAGTAACTACAAATTATATTGTACCTATCTATGTACGTACTGCTGATACTAGTTTACCTATACGTTGTGGAATTGTATCGTTAGATTCAATTATTTACTACTTACAACGGATAGTGTCAGAGATAAAGGCGACCTACCTACTTAAATTTGAAATTGAACTTGTTTAGGATCAGTATTTATTATTAAACAGTAATCAAAATGAAGCTTATGTTTTAAAAAAATGTGTACAACATCTGCCCAAATAAAGCTTTCCGCTAAACAAATAGGGAAAGAATAAATTTTTCATCCCATAAAACAGTTGACGTCTGACAGTCAACAGTTAAAAGCAATGGAGCTTAGGGCAATGGGGCGTACGGCGGGCTTAGGCAAAGGCAACTACGCGTACGATAAACTACGTTTGCACATCAACTCTTCTTCGTTTTTTTAAGGTTACCTATGGTTTAAAATTAACCAAAAAATATTACTCGCAATGTTGCTTGGTGCTTATACTAAGGCGTTAATTAATCTTCGTAAATCACAAAAGCTATACCATATTTCTGTAGGTATACCTACCTACTTATATCGTCTATCCTATTGGGGTTGCTGGGCAACAGACCGACTGAATATTGTAAACAGAGATTTTATTACGTCTACGAGTGCGTAACAATGGATTTAGACTACAGAATAATAAACCTGTACAAAACAAAACAGTACAATGAGTGCCTAACTTTATGTGCAACTGCTTTGCAAGGTAGAGACGACCGCATGATAGAGTTCATACAAATGCGAGCCATGACCATACAAGCTAAAGTGGCTGGGAATGGATATGAAGAAGTTGACTATTTCCCTCAGCAGGACGAATTGACTACTACAGCTGTTGCCAAGACACCGAGACCAGGCACTTCCTTCCAAAGAACGACTAGGACTGCTCAAAATATTGTGAGTTGTGTTGTGTAATTTGTTCACACTCTAGCTAGTGGCTATTATGGAACTTTTTCATAACAAACGATGTAAAAATAGATAACCTAACCACGATATAAAACAGTAGAAGAGCGATGAAGGAACTTGAATTCTGCATTATACAGGGTTATTTGTAATTCACTAGCATCCTTTTAACCCTAAACTCCTACTACTTAGACAAATGTTTTTTTTGTTTTACGGCTTTTGTCATAACTTAATATTTTTGGTGTAATAACATTTTGAAAATTTGAGATTACCTCTTATTTTTACGATACTCTGTGTATTTGTATGGGAAAAAAAGTGCTTCATTTTAAAAAGTCGTAGAACAAAAAACATTTGTTTGAGTGATAGGAGTTCAGGGTTAAGAGGATGTCAGTGACTTAAAAATAACCCTGTATTATTTACAAGCACTTTAAGTCGAAAATGTGACAGTGCCGAAAAGAGTGCCGCCGTCATTTAATTTGTACTGTTTTGTTTTGGGGGTATTTTTTTTTTACATAAAACTGACCCGTGATTGACCACTATGATGAAAAGTGTAGATGAGGTCAAAGGTGTACCTCACTGGTTCAGTAACAGGTAACAGCCTATTCACTCTAGCCTTGAAGAGACCTAGGTTGTATTTATCAGGAAATACAGACGACGTTAGCGAATTCCATTCTCTAGCAGTTCGCATTAGGAAGGATGACGCGAAGCGCTTCGTACGGGCCACTGGAATACTAAACACATAAGGATGAAGACGCTCCCCCAGCCTGGATGTCCGTTGGTGAAATGGAGATGGAGGAATTAAATCATGAGGTATTAAGAGGAGGATGGAGGTATTAAGATCGATTCCTGTTTTCTCATAGAATAACGTCATAACTTCTTAGCCTAAAATACATCTCACTGCTGGATACAGCGACCTTCCAGTAATAAGAGTGCTGCGGCTATAGTTCCCAGGCGGCCTGAGTGAGGGATTGGGAACTTTTAATTTTGAACCAAACACACGCAGTTATATTGTTTCGCTCGCCGTCGTGTGTCAGCTTTTCTTTTCTTTTCAACGAAGTATCATCATCATCCCAACTTATATACCTACATCCTACGGCAGGGCACAGGCCTCCTCTCAGAATGAGAGGGTTTGAGTGGTAGTTCCCTCGCGGGCCCAGTGCGGATTGCAAACTTCACACACACCATTACATTATACCTACCACATATTTTATTTTATTATTTTGTAGGTTCTGCTAACATTAAGCACCCATTTTTACTAACAAAATTATGGATCCGAGTTGTCTGAATAAATAAATTTATTATAATTATTGAACTTCCTCGCAGGTGCGCGAAGTTTTCCTCGCGATGTTTGCCTTCACCGTGAAGCTCATTCGAAAAAACTCATTGTCAGAGCTGCGAGTCCGGCCTCGAACTCACGACTCTGCTTGAGAGTGCATAGGTCAAGCCACCAGGCTTACCAGGACTTACCGAATAATTACTTTTTAATTATCCACGTCAAGAGACCAGCAACAGTGACCTTGAAGAGCCGCGCAGGCACCGCCCGCGCCCGCACCGCCCGCAGCGCGCTCAGCACGGCTTCCCGCGCCTCGCGCGCCGCGACGGCCCTCGGCGGACCACCCTTCGCCTTCACTCCCTCTGCCCCCCTCTCGCTGCGGTTCGTTGACAAGGACGACAAACTATTCGCGCCAGCGGCGAAGACTCTCTTCGAGTACGTGTTCTACTGCGAAGGAGATGTTCGAAAGGTATGGCTATCGCGCCCAGAGGCGACAATCAGCCCCGGATCTACGATTTTTTCGAACCGGGGCAAAAACTTGATAGTGGCGCCCCCTCCCTTTACTTGTTCGATATTTAAAATTCTTGCCTCAAGGATTTGACGCCCCCATGAAACTGCCGCCTGGGGCAAGTGCCCTGGTTTGCCCCCCCCTTAGATCCGGGTCTGGCGACAATCTCAATAGATTAATTCTATTGTCAGATTTGTGCGTACGAAATGATTACTTCATCATTATTATTAGATAGAAATTGTCTTCACTGAGTGTGGCTGTTATTGTAGTTACTTCATATGAATACAAGGCAACAGATCAGTGGCTCTCCTTCAGTTGTTGATATTCACGGGCGGTGGTGATCATTTTCCATTGGGTGACCCGTTTGCTCGTTTTCCTCCATCCCATAATAAAAAAAACAAATGTGATACAAAATTAGTGTTTATAACTCAGTTAATGCTGAATAATAAGTAATAAAGTTAATTAAAGGTATGTATTTACTAGGCAAGCGTGCTCCATCATAGGCCTCATCTTCGCTTTCCATCAGGCGTGATTGTGGCCAAACGCAAGCCTATATAGTATAAAAAAAAAATTATAAAATTTTTAATGTTCACACGTTGTTGAAATTACCTAAATCACAAACTCAATGTTTGGACAGCTCAGACGAAATAACTGCTCTAATTAAAGCAATTGAGTTAGTGCATTGCATATCCAGCATTAACTGACCTAGAAACATTGAGTAATTTTGTATCATGTTAAAAATTTCACCTTGTCAGTGTTAACACCTACTTCAATGTTTTTTTTTAAACAAAACTAATAAAAAACTATGATTTCAGGCGATAGAAATATCATTTCAAGCTCAAAAACTGGACGATACCCTAGACTGGTGGTGGAACTTTTCGCTAGCCCGTTGTTACTACACGCTCGGCATGTACCGTAACACGGAAGACTGCTTACGTCAGGCACTTAAATTAAACAAACACATATCTATTTATCTTCGATTAATTGCAATGTACGTTGGCCTGAACCAGCCCTTGTCAGCATTGGAGGTGTGCAAGCAAGGATTGCTGGTGTTTCATGAATACACTCCTCTGTTGCTGGAGCAAGCAAGGATACACGACCAAATGGGAAACTCCACGTTAGCGGTTAAAGAATACCGGATGGTAGCACTGCAGGATCCAAGTAACATGGAAGCGGTGGCTAATATCGCGATGTATAATTTTTATAATGATCAACCTGAAATTGCTCTTCGATATTATAGGTAATTCATTAGGGAGTTAGGGCCGATATAGTAGACGGACTGCATTCCAACTGCAAGTCTCCGTTGCAGTTGCATTGCAGTCGGCAAAACTGCACGCAAACTCCACGCTAGCTGCGACTGAAATGTATGGGGAGTTGGCAGTTGCAGTTGGAAAGCAGTCCGCCAGTATCGATCCTTCCTTAGCGTAGGTTGTACCTACTTAATATTTAATTAACTTATTATGGTCACTGTGTAAATTTATTTTAATTGTTTAGGAGGTTGCTGGCAACGAATCAACCAGGTGCTGAAATATACAACAACTTGGCCCTATGCTGTTTGTATTGTAACCAATGGGATCTCACTCTGCCGTGCTTCAGGCAGGCGCTCTATTTTTCTACGGATCCAGAAACACGCTCCAATATTTGGTTCAACTTAGCGCACGTCGCTTTGGTAAGAAACGAATCTGATTTCGTGCAAGTAGCATTCATTGCGGCAGGAGTAGTGTTTTTCGGCACTCTTTGGTGGGCATTTTCTATCGCGTCACGCGAAAACCACGATCAAAATTTATTTTCACCTCCTGATGAGTGATGACCACCTGATATTACCGCCTCTTGTCTCCAGTCGTCTAGAGCGGCCAATCCAATTGCTCTACCACAAGGCCGGCCGTAATCTCTAATAATTTTGTTAGGTCCTGGGCCTCAAATTGTATACTACTCGACCCACTTTACTCTACCTAACGCCACGAAGCCGGTCATGCATAGGCAGCCGAACCATATAAATATTTAAGTGCACCAAAATAGTTGTATGGTGTTAACAGCTTGAGAATGACAACTGCTTTTAAATACCTGGAAGAATTGTTATCCATTTTGTTTTGTCGATAGTCCACAGGTGACATGGCGCTCGCCCGGCGTTGCTTGCAAGTTAGCCTCGCAACCAACTCGGAAAACGAACCAGCGCGGCAGGCGTTGCGAACTCTTGATGCTAGACTGCGCGTCCGCAAAAAGTAAACGAGGAAGGACTTTTACCACTGGCTTAGTGTATCTCCGCATCTATAGATGCGGAATCAGCATAAGCCGCTCAAAAAAGCGAAAAAGACGTTGATCGGTTCGGCTCTGTTTTTTGCTTCATTCTTATAAAGATTTTTTGACTGGCTTTAGCCGATTGCACGTTGTTGGATGTGGCGACACTTTGATGTTATTCGGGTTGTACGTACTTTCTTCTTGAAATATAAAAAAGTTGTTGTAAAGTAAGTTTTATTCCATATTATACTTACATAGATACCTACCTACACCGAGTGCATTATCGATATTGTGACAATAACGCGTATGTTGTATTTGAAACTGCGATGTCATCTAACAAATCAACATCTTTGATTGAGTTGAACCAAAACGGTCCTCTTAATTTAATTCCCACAATATCTTCAAAGTAGAGCTAGCAAGTAGTCATTAACAGGCACGTTGAAGGCTTCCATATTGCGCAGTTCCTCATACTTTGCCGAGGTCAGAGAGTCTAGCACTGGTTCAGGGTGGGTTAGCTGCGGCTTGGCGGCAGTCGTGTCTGCAGCCGCCTCCGCCTCGGGCGCAATCCTGGCCACGTGCCGCGCTTTTATCTGTAATATACGAATTTTTTAGCTAAAAATTAATGATCGCACCAAGGAGATGCCAAACCTCAAATCGCCTAATGTATTTTGTTGCATGAGGGTCATACACATTTTTTTGTTTGCATCTCTCCTGCGTAACACATCAGAGGCGAAGGGTACAGTCAAGGGCAAAAATATGTACCTATACACTTTAGTACCTTGTCTATTTTCGTCATATTTGAACTGCCATATATGAACAGTCACAGTGGTTAAAGTGACAAGGTACTAAAGTGTATACATATTTTTGCCCTTGACTGTACTAACAACCCGATTCCCCGCGGGTTGATTAAGCTTTCGAAGTTTTACCAAACGCTTCTCTTCCTTTACTGCACTTTCAAGAAGAGGATAAATGGGATTTTAGGTTTTTTGCTCCGGCTTTACACTTGCAAAAATTTTCACGCCCCGCGACGTGTACTTATATGGTAAAAGTTAAGGGTGTCTATATAGCCACTAATAGCCAGTATCTTTTAGTCAAGTCTACTTCAGCGTGTGGCCTGCCCAACTTTCGGCCATCGTGACAATATTTTGTCCACATACAAACCTAGCGCGTACTCCTACCTAAAAGGCCGGCAACGCACTTGTGACTCTTCTGTTGTCGCAGGTGTCCATGGGCGACGGTAATCGTTTACCATCAGGCGATCCGTCAGCTCGTTTGCCCCCTATGCCATAAAAAAAAAGAAAGATAAGAGGCAATTTGCTTCTTTTTGTTTCTGACGCTGTGTATGACCCATGATCGTACCGTACTCTTACTGCCTAACGACCGGCCACGCCTACGCATCGTTTTTTCTGTGCATTGCGTGTGCTGCCACGTAGCGATGATGCAGCTAGCGTCTTGGCCGCGCAATGAACTGGACAACAGGTAAACACTCGCCGCGCGCGACCGGATACTAAACGTGTCTAAAGGGAAACTATAGTGAACTTAGGTAAGGTATACTAGGTATTATATACTTTACTTCTTTTCAAGGCAAGTATAAAAATATCGATTTAACCCTCTCATTATGTACCGATATGTACCTTAATTTGGTTCAAGGTGGATGCAAGTCATTTCCAATCCAACCGTAATGATTGGGTATTAATGAGGGTGCCTATCTTCAGCAGTGGACGTCTGAAATGATGATAATGATGATTCGACCGATCGATAAGAGCTATGGAACAGTTTATAAGCAAGTTGTATGCATGCACCCATATTTTACACTTGTGGTTTGAGAGAAACCGTGGTGGCCTAGTGGTTTTACCATGGTCTCTCAAGCAGAGAGTCGAGGGTTCGAGTCCGGGCTCACACCTCTGAGTTTTTCGGAATTTATGTGCGAAATTACATTTTTAATTTATCATGAGCTTTACGGTGAAGGACAACATCGTGCGGAAACCTGCACACGTCTGAGAAGAAATTCAATGGTGTGTGTGTGAAGTTCCCAATCCGCACTGGGACCACGTGGGAACTACGGCCCAAGCCCTCTCATTCTGAGAGGAGGCCTGTGCCCTGCAGTGGGACGTATATAGGCTGGGATGGCGATGGTGTACTAAGTAGGTATGGCTGATTACCTTCTCCATTATAGATGGCGCTACGCCGATATTCTCCCACGAATCGGACCCTTTAGGAATTACTAAAGGTTTAGCAAAATTAGTATTCTTTTCTTTGGTTTGGTATCCGTTACCGAACCCAATGCTGTAAAGCATCTCTTTGGCACGCTTTACCAACTGCGGCTCTTTGGAAGAGTAAAATATTAAATGCGAATTGCTTGCTAGTGCAACGCTTCTGATGGTGGTGCATATGATCTTTTTGATTTCATTATCTAGAAATATAAGAATAATTTCAACAAACAACAACGCTACTCGGACACGTCAATAATACTGAAAAGTAAACGGCAATTGGACTAATATTAAAAAAACTGCATCTCAATATTTTTTTTTTACATTGGTTGCAAGTGAATAGGTAAGGCCTTGGGACACCTGATGAAAAGGGAGCATTGTCGCACATGGAGACCCTTAACTCCAGAGGATTTTTAACATTGATATGGTCACTATAAGATGTCGTTAGGTTAGCTAATTACGTAATAACTTAAGACAGAAGGTCCCTTTAGTAGGGACTTCATAAAGTAACGATTTGGTATTACTTGGATCTCACAACTTTTTACGGTAGAAGAACTGAGTTGCGAGACTTGGTTTTTTTACAAGTTTTGTTTTTGATGTGACTTTTTCCTTTCCCCAAAGGTTAATCTATGTACCTACCTAGCCGCTCGAGCAAGATCCATAGCACGCATCTTTCCATATAAAAACATATTAGCTTTAAAATGAGCTATTCAAGAATAGATATTTATTTAGGTATTACATGTTTTATTTTGTGCCGAAACATCCAATGGTCCTTCGAACCGGATGACATGATATAGATATAGTTTATTGTAAATAATGACAGTATACTTAGATGGATATAAAAAGTCTGTGTCAAGCTACATTCTAAGCTTACCATAATTTTTGAAAATATCATATTTTCCGCCAATCAATATCAGTTCCGGCTTATTCGTGCTCTCTGCGTATGTTTCATTCATCGCAGCGATACAAGTCTCCATAACATTCCAGATATTCTTTATTTTACTCAAGTCCACCATTACTAGAAAGTAGTACTGCCCTTGACCAGGGACCGAGGACAGGACGTTGTCTAGGATGTTGAGCTTGCCCCCGTACTCCCAAACATGGCATATTGTCTTCTCTATACTTTGTTTGTTAACAGTTTTCCGGCCAAAACTGTACTCTAAAACCAACGTTTCTCGGGGAACATCATTTTTTTCGAGAAAAGACGAGAGCATTGTTGATTTTCCCTAAAATCATTTGGAAACATTTAAGTACTTAAATGATTTAATGTAGCGACGATTACGCGCGATTCGGCGTCGCAGCGAGCGTTCTTTTATAGCTGTGCCGCGCGAGCATTGTTTGTCCACGGCAATCCTGTGTTTTGGCAAGTTCCAGACTTAGATTATTTAAATAAATTAATAAATAATAAATCTAAGGCTCCAGCACGTCAAAATTCTAATGTTCGATGGTTTGCCGCGCGAAGTCGATCGCAGCTTTAGGGTTCACCCCAAGGGTGACAAACGATTTACCTACTGCTAATCTTGGCAACCACGTCACTAGAGAGTCCATCCACCCACACACACAGTTAACTCACCACAGATTTACTCCCCACCAGAAAAATTGTCCGCGCACAATCATCCTTATTTTCCACTAAAGCCTTGTTGACAATTTGCGAGGCTATTTCGGGGATTGAAAGCATCTTTATAAGGTACTAATTTATTTTGCTTTATCTTCAGTATCTTGTATTACAGTTTCTGTGCTGTGTGACTGTAAAATGTTTGTTTTGAATTGCTTAGCAACCACGGCCCATACATTGTATTGTATATGGGCGACCCAAGGGCGACCTAATAATTCACACACTCATGTTATTGCAGTAAAGATTTGAATTATCAGGTCGTGCATTTTCATCGTTCATTCCAGGAGGTCGACAAACACGGGGTCGTGGTTACACTATAAAGGCCACCACAAGCCGGAAGCGCGGGGCGCCGACGGAGCGTGTCCAGCGCGGTCAATAACACTGAATCAAAACCGCCGTGCCGCACTGCCGGTGTGTGTGTCACCGTATATATGTATGATTCAGTTTTATTGACCGCGCTGGGCACGCTCCGTCGGCGTATTTATATACATATTTTGGGAACGTGCTGGTATTTTATGCCAGCATGAGTTTTTTCAGGTTTTTTCTTCTTATTATTCAATCTTTTGTTTAATACTGTTAGCGTTAACGGAACGACACTATAACGAAGTTCGAAAATCGAATTTCATAGTAAAGGCGATAGTCCCTGTGTGCATGCAAAAGGTATAGGTACCTAGGTATAGGTAGGTACCATTTAATGTCATTCCCGAAAAAGTGGGGAAAAAAATAACTTTGAATAACTGTGTAATGTTAATTAAAAGCAAAGATATTAATAAAATATACTTCTAATTAATAATGTGAATTCTATGTATAGCACACACACAACATTTAGTTACCTACCTTACTACTAACAACTAACAACTAATAACGTAATAACCATAACCATATTATAATAATTTTTTTTTTTTGTAAACATTTCTAAGCTTAAAAGTGATATTAATGTAATTTAATTCTAGGATGAATAAATAAAACTAAAAACCACTATTTAATAATTTTATGTTGTTATTTCACTGTGTCGGTTATGTGCCGCTCACTTAGGGTTGCCATATGCAAAAATTAAATGTTCTGATAAAAATCCTGAGATTTCTTGTAATGGAACAAAAGTAGATTGTAAGTAGTTAGAGAAAAAAAAATCTCTTTAGCCTATTTAAATTATTTTGAAAGAACTACCTATTATTTGTTTTGTTGATTACTTACTACTTACATTATCATTTCATTCATTAAGACTATGTACTCGTAAACTTGCTATAAATGTATCATGAACACATATATTCAATTTTTAAGTTTTTATTTAATGATGTAATTTGTAAAAATCCTGATACTTGCTTCCGGCCGCAATCCTGGCTAAGGGTCAAAAATCCTGATATGTCAGGACAAATCCTGACGTATGGCAACCCTACGCCCACTGCCATCATGAAAGACACAACAAACCGGGAGCGCGGGGCGTCGACGGAGCGTGCCCAACAACACTGAATCAAATACGGTGTGCCGCGCTGCCGGTGTGTCACCGTATATTTGATTCAGTGTTATACAGCGCGCTGGGCGGGCACGCTCCGTCGGCGCCC
Source organism: Archips crataeganus (assembly GCA_947859365.1). NCBI lineage: Eukaryota > Metazoa > Arthropoda > Insecta > Lepidoptera > Tortricidae > Archips > Archips crataeganus. The sequence continues at coordinate 16,990,799 of OX402053.1, forward strand.
CGCGCTCCCGGTTTGCGGTGGCCTTCAACAGCGCTACTTACGGCCACCAGCCCACCACAAACCGCAGCGGCGCATTTTGCGAGCGCGGGCCGCCGGCGGTGTGTGTCAACGTATACGATCCAGTGTTATACAGCGCGCTGGGCACGATCCGTCGGCGCCTTGCGCTCCGGTTTGTGGTGGCCTTAAATCAGTGTTCCGTGGTCATTAGTTGGTGTGCCTCGGAAAAATAATATCTCATAAAGCTAAATAGACAGACGGAAGAAAAATACTTAAACAGATGTAAATCACGCTGATTCACATGATTTTTCATTTATGTTGTACAGCCTCCAAAAAATTTCGTTTGGCTGATCTTGAACACGAAAAGTTTGCGGAACACTGCCTTAAATAATTCTTAAGCCCTCCATAGACCGCAGCGGGGGCGTGCACGCGATGGCGACGGAGCGTGCCCAGCGCGGCATAACACTGAATCATATACGCTGTGCCGCACTGCCATTGTGTCACCGTATATATGATTCAGTTTTATACAACACGCAGGGTCAGCGCCCCGCGCACGCCCCGTGATTCGGTTTGTGGTGGCCTTTAAAGTTCGTGAGAACAAATTTTCCCGCGGAAAAGTCAAAATAGGAGTAGCCGCGGGGAATATTTAAATTTATATATTTTAACGACCTTCTCTTGTAACTTGTTTCTAAAATAATTTCCATTTTGAGGTTGCGTTGTTGTCTTAGGGCCACTTGCACAGTTCAGGGTTAAAAAATTAAATCAGTAACTCTGGGTTAAGAATGACAGTTCCATACATTTTGACACTTGTTAACCCTGAGTTAGCAGTTAACTCGGAGTTAAGTAGCTAACCCAGGTCCGCGCAAGCCAGCCTTAGTTAGTTATCTAATTTACGATCACTATCCGTCTACGTATCTTTATTTTTTTTAAGAGTTTGTATAATGTTTTTAAAAGAAGCAACTTTCTTTTGGAGTCGCTGATTTTTTTTTCTAAGACATTGAATTAGTAGACGATGCTTCCTTTCCAACACAATTATTCTACGCAAAGCTTTGCGTAATTTTGCTTCCATTGGAGAGTCATATATAGAATCAAGATCTGAAGAATCTCCATCAACGTCTTCATTACAATTAGTTTTAGCAGCTGAGGTCTCTATATCTGGTTGGGGAATAGAAGCATCCGGCAGGTAAATAAAAGCTGCTGAGGAATCTTCACTTGTTGCAGACGATTTCTGAAAACAAATTGACCCTGAATGTAATATTATTTCATGTTAAAATTTACCAACATTTTCGTAAATATTAGTGTTTTTTTATTATTCAATCAATTCCTTGCATTGTAAGTTCATATATTGTTTTGATTTTAAACTGACTGTAATGCTTATTTAAATAATGCCTGTAGTTTTTTTTAATAAGTATAAAAAGTAAAATAGAGTTAAGTAGGTACCTTTCCCGACAATATTTCGTCTTCGTCAGAGTTTTCACTTTCATCAGACTTCACTGATGATATAAATAATGCCTGCAATGTTATGAAATTATTCCTTTATAAAAATTTTAATACAATACCTATCATAAAAAAATTAGGTAAACTGAAAAAAGTTAAGAAAATAACGAAATATAAAAATCGTTCATACGTACTTACCTTGCTCGGTATGGCATTCTTTTTCAATCTTCGACGTTTCTCATTGATTACGAAATCTTTTTCTTTAAAATGTTCAGAGCATATGACTGATGTTTTTGCAGGCACCCAAACATCGTCGCGACTTCTGCTAATTATGTCCAGCCAGGCTTTTTTCATGATACGATCTTTAGGTATCCTGAAAACAATATCCAGCTAAGCTAAGTGTACAGGTAATAAAGCACGAATCAAATTTCATGTGGTGCGGTAGTTCTATCAAACTTTATTATAGAACATAAATAAAATCAATAATATAATTAGAAAACTAGAACTAAATAATATAACTTAAACTAAAATTACAAAGTAAAAATATCGTCTAAATATCCCGCCACAGGCATAGACCCCAAGATGCTGGCCGCGATACCTCTCTGAATTGCTATTCCTAATCTTTGTGAGAGGTAGTGCCAGCCCTGGGGTCGCCTGAGGCCAAAATCAGCCGTGTAGATAAATCTTTTAGGAAAAGTTTTGTGTCTTCTGACCATGGTCCCACTGTCTCAAAAGCAAGCGCCGCAAATTCGTGATAGCTTGTTAAAGCCGAATATTTGCGGCGCTTGTTCATCTGAGCCTGCTCGGCAGCCGCCCTAGCCCTGAGTGCGGTGCTCTGGATTTGGGACGCGGCAAGAGTGTCGTCACACGTCGCGTCCCACACCAAAGTTCGTCCTAAGGTCCAATTTTCCGTCGTCCCTCAACAAACCGCATGGCTCCAGGGTTGCTGGAATTGATGCGGTAGTGAGGGCCCGACGGATGAGGTCATTTAGTACACCATGACGGTAAAAACGACCAGGCCCTATACTACGAAGCGCAAAATTCGAACTTCGTTTCATGCCGTTCCGCTCACGCTAATGGTATTTATTACGAGAGTGAGAGGGACCGCACGATCCGAACTTCGAACTTCGAATTTCGTAGTAACCCCCCAGCACTTCTTATACAAGACAAACCGTGGCGGCCTAGATGATCTACTTCTTTACCGCACTGACATCGGTGGGGCTCACATACTCTGGTCCCCAAACGCAAGCAGACAGCTATTCGCAAATGCTCTGGGTCTAACATAGTGCCCAAGTTTGTAGACGGTAAAGCATGCAGCCAATGACCCGACTCCCTTTCCGAAACAGCAAGAATTCTTGCTCGGTCAGCGGCATCTGGCGCCTGAAGAATTAGCTGATTGTGGACTAGCTTTACTTTATTTTAGCTTTCTATCAAACTGAAAATGTTTCATAATCCTGAATTAGTATTTATTGAATCATTGAATGAAACCCCTGACTTTTTTGCGAATTTAGTATTTATGCATTTTACAGTCCAAACCGCCACATAATATTTAATTCCTGCTTTTTTTCGACACCCTTTAAATTAGTATAAAGCCCTCCATAAACCAAAGCACGCGACGGCGACGGAGCGTACCCAGCACGCTTTATAATATAACATACTCTTTGGGTGGCCTTACATCCGTTGTTATCGATCGAGACTATCGAGTGATACACAACATGGTAGTTACTAAACTTATTACTTTGCTTAGGTATTATTCATTTTGAAGCCGAAATTTAATAAGTCTACCTATCCATTTGGAATAACTTACCTACTCTAATGTTATGAAAACTCTTATCAGACGATAAAATGCATTAGTTTTCGTTTTTAATTTTTTGAAGTCGGTTAAAAATAAAGATTATCCAGATTGATGTGTAAAATTGATTCATCTCTGCTTAGTGCTAAATAAATTCATCATACGTACGCTTTATATTCGATACGATTTGGTCTGAATTGTGGGTAATTTTGCATTGAAAAACTGGTGTTACCCCGGCGCCACACATAGCACAAATGCTTCAACACACATTTGATCACATGTGAAGCACCGGCATTTGCTTATTTGTTCAATAGAACAACCATACAATCAACCATAGATCAAATATGTGTTGAAACATTTGTGCTATGTGTGGCGCCGGGGTTAAAAATATAAAATGACAAATATGACAAATAAAAAATAACCTAAAAAAATTAAATATCTTTCATAAATATTACGTATGAAGTCTGAGGCCCTACCACGAAGTGCATAATTCGAACTTCGTTTCGTGCCGTCCCGCTCACGCTAATGTGATTTGACACGAGAGTGAGAGGGATAATGCGATACGAACTTCGATTTTCGAATTTCGTGGTAGCGCCTCTGGAATACTTACCGATGGAAAGTGACCTTGTTGGTAGTTTTTAGCCGTCCTTTGTAATTTCTACATATTTTTATTACACATTTTGTCATTTTAAATCACTTCACTTGAGTGCTAAGCGTACAGATCCCACGCTGTCACAATGGAAACTGAGGGGCGGAGAGCGACTTATGAGCCAATAGTTGGCTGACATTTTGTTTGACACGCACTGACACAGCTTGCTACTATCTTGTAATCTGTGACTGACACGCATTCATCCCACCCGAGCGCCTTCTAGTGCCTTTTTGTATTTCGATTTATAGAATTTTTAACGGCAAAGTATACTACAAATTGTCCTTTAAAATATTTTTTAAATTAGCAACTCAGTGATTGGCAATAATTATTATTGAATCAGTGGTCAAACAAAAGCCTATATTGATAAAATAAAAACCTAAATTTGAGACTTGTTTCGCGACGCCCTATGATGGCGCACCACATATTATTAGATGACGGATAGATATTTAAATTAGCAAAAAAACGAGAAACTTTCGAGGCGCGAGGCTACGCGGGCTCACTTCGCCTACGCCAAGCACCACCTTTGTACTGAATAATACATCTCACTGTAAGGGCTGTTAAAAAAATACCAAATTCATTTAAATATATTGTTTTTATTATTACATTTATTTGACATACAACTTAATATGACAGAGAATAGGACGAAGTGGAGGAGATTAGGAGAGGGATCCAGCAGTGGATAGGAAAAGCCTGAAAAAGAAGAAGAAGAAGAACTTGATATGTAATTAATTATAAATGCTTTATATAAGACTGCTACTATTACAATACATCAACAACTAGGCATGCACACTTTTCTATGCTTTTCGGAATTATGAGACAGCTAAGACAACGTAATTAATAGAAATGCCTTGACAGTTGGAGTTGATACATTTATGCCAGGCCCACATCACCATTGCTTACTTTTGCATCATTTGCAAGTTTTGGTATTCTAGTTCTTTGTACATAATATCCTGGTTCAGAGTCTGCAGAATGTCCTGGAATCTTTGCCGCAGAGTCATGTTCTCCATGCCTGCTATTTCATGCTGGGTTCTCTGGTGGCGCTGCTTCAGGTCCTCGAGCTCAGCACTGATCTGCTGCATCCTGTAGCTGACATTATCTTTGTCCTCGGGCTGCTGTAGGTAGTCATCCACTGAATACTGCTCACTGGTAATGGTACTTGTTAAGCCTGTGTCCCTATGCTGGCTGCTGTTTCCCGAACCATGCGCCTCAGATAAATTCATTGTTCCTTGTGGAGAACGGAACATCTCTGACTTAAATTGTGTAGCCAAATTACCTCCTTTGAAATCACCTGTCCCATAAATAGAATTGGTATCTGATAGGTGACCATCATATGATGACAACCTGTCATCAACATCAACATTGACATTGTCGTCTTCTGCATCACTGTCACTAACAGCACCACCAAATATGTCTTCAACTTTAGATGATGAATTTGCCTCTTGCATTAGATCATGTTTAATGTTTTGTTCCTTCTTCATTTTAGCTTTCTCTGCTTTAGTTGAAGTGCTTGGTTCGTGCTTAGCTTCATCTTCCTCTTGAATCACCTCCCATGTGACACTCACAGCTTCGTTGTCAGCTCTTAACAGTCTCTTCACTTCTTTTTCAATTTCGGGCGCTTCCATACACTTCTTTCGCAAGGTTTTTCTGAACCGTCTTCTCCTTATATTTTTCGTGGGAGGAGTGATACCATGAGGATGAAGATATTTTTTATCGACCTTTAAAGGATCCTTTTTCTTTTTGGGGGATTCCTCTTCAGTCGATGCTGGCTCTAATTCTTCTTTGCATATCATCAGTTGACAAATATCTGCAGTTTTGTAAACACTCTTTCTGTCAATGGTCTTTAGTGATTCTACGACAGTAGGCAGGTCAACGATCTTGGCATGAAGTAGCCAGTGGTCAAAGCGTACTTCACCATGTCGCATATCATTCTCCAATTGAATCGAAAGTCTGTTCTTGAAATTATCTCCAGACTTCAAAAGCTCATGTAAAACTTTGGCTGGTTCCGGTGGTAACCTCATGATGAATTGAGATTCTAATTCAATGGGATAATCTACTTCACGTCTATTCATCTTTAACTGAGATTAATTAAAATTTGTCTAAATTGTATCGAAATCAGATAAAATAAAAATCACACAACATATAATTCTTTAGCTCGATACGTCATGTCAACTACAGTGTTGCCAACAAGAGTATTTAAAATATGCCAGATAACAGTAAAAAGTATGCCAAAACTATAAAAACGGCAAAACACCTTCATTGTATGGGAGCCCCCTTAAATATTTGTTTTATTTTAGTTTAATTATTTAATTCTTTTTTTTAATCTAATATTTTGACGAGGCTTGAGTACACCTAATGTGACTATGTCAGCCTCAAAATTAAGAAAATAATAATAATAATAATAATAAAAATAAATAAAAATAAATAGTTGCGCCCATCTCATTTATATTATATGGTACCAAAGGCCTCTTCATGTTGGCTTTGGCCCCATGAATGCCTTTCAAATGACCGGGTCCCCATGGGCCCGTGATCGGAAATCCGTACCAACAATAAAAATAATATTTTAATAATATATATATTAATATTAATTAAATTTATTTTTAAAGTGAACATGTAACTAAATATTCTGTGAATATTTCAAGCGTCTACCTGTTGCCATTATCAATATCGAGCAAAAACGAGCAAAAAGATCACATTTGTTGTATGGGAGCCCCCTTAAATATTTATTTTATTCTGTTTTTGTAGTATTTGTTGTTCTTAAATGAAATTCAAGGGACTTTGGCACCAAAACTATATTTACTACACGGCACAAGACATACTAAAATCTTTAAATATAAATAAACATATCAGCTTAGTATAAGATGTTTATAGATCGGCAGCTGACAGCAGAGTCTGTCATAACAAACAGAAAAGATCAGACTGTCATATTTAAACATGATTTAAATCTAGAATTAACCATAGATATTCAATGTCGATTGCCGACCTCATTTAACAGTTGTTATGGCGGCAACCGAAATACATCATCTGTGAAAATTTTAACTGTCTAGCTATCACGGTTCGTGAGATACGGCCTGGTGACAGATGGACAGACGGACGGACAGCGAAGTCTCAGTAATAGGGTCCCGATTTTACCCTTTGGATACGGAACCCTAAAAACTTAATTATCATTTCCTCTGCTTTCAAAATCGATTTTGATCGTGTAAGAAAATTGCACTGTAGGTACAGCACTATTCTTACTTTTGACAGAGAAAATGAGAAATCGACCTTGAACGTGACTCGACAGTTTGAATAGCATATTTTTACATTGCTGGTTTTGAACGCACGCCCAATATGGCTCGTCAAATTAAAGCCGCAATGGAAAACTAGCGTGGACACACAATCGCCTGCTACTGTTTTGATGAAAATAATAAAATAAATTGTTTTTTAATTAATAACAGATATTTTAGGACAAATAGTACAAGTTACCGATGAAAGGAAATACCTCAATTAACAGCTCCAATTATATTGGTAGTGTTTGGACGGTTAGTTATTGAACAACGAGTCATTTTGTTTTTAAAACCTGACGTTGCACGCAAACCGCGGTCGGTAGCAGACTGAAGTTCGTGGCGAGCAAGTTAGCCGTCGAGGCGACTTTTCGCCACGCGAGGTAGATACACTCTTTTCTTCTATCTCTATATTAGGCCGCCCCTAAACGATCAATTATATTGCACAATATTCCGAATTGTGCAATATTATTGACCGTTTAGGGTTAATATTGAAGATTGCGCAATGATTGACCGAAAGTTTGAGCAAATTTAATTTTTATTGCGCCATATTTTTCCATCGCATCGTGTAGGGTCAGTATTGTGCAATATTTTAGTATCCGACTGAACACGTAAACATTGTGCAGTTCGTATTATTGAGCAATATAATTGATCGTTTGGATTCAGAACGCCTTTCAATCTTATTGTACAATTAAAAGTATTGTACAATATTATTGTAGGTCTAGGGGCCGCCTTATATTTCTGTGGTTGCGCGCCTAGCTGCGCAGTACTAGTAGCGACATCTATTGGTGAAGGAACTGTGCTGTTATTGTTTTCTCTTTATTTTGTGTTACAAGTGTCAAATAAAAAGTAATTTAATTTTAATTGTATATAAATATAACAAAGAAATTTGATCACACCTTTGATGAACAATATTCAATCGACTCTGTTTTCGAATAAAATGTTGATATATTTGTCTTTATCCGCAACTGACGTGTTTGTAGATGTGCAAGGTTGAGTGTCACTCTCCTTGGTACCTATAGAGTGCAGTACTGTAGGAAAAGTGGCACTTCCCGGCTTTCTTGAGGTCGTATCTGACATATAATATGGCGTTTGTTTCATAGTTCCACTTTTGCTTGATTGTTTTTTATGTTAAAAAATTATGCAATATACTAAACGATAAAAAATATGTTAAATTTAGCTTGATATGCTAAGTTGGCAACACTGGTCAACTAACTACATTAGGCCGCCTCTAAACGATCAATTATATTGCACAATATTCCGAATTGTGCAATATTATTGACCGTTTAGGGTTAATATTGAAGATTGCGCAATGATTGACCGAAAGTTTGAGCAAGTTTAATTTTTATTGCGCCATATTTTTCCATTGCATCGTGTAGGGTCAGTATTGTGCAATATTTTAGTATCCGACTGAACACGAAAACATTGTGCAGTTCGTATTATTGAGCAATATAATTGATCGTTTGGATTCAGAACGCCTTTCAATCTTATTGTACAATTAAAAGTATTGTACAATATTATTGTAGGTCTAGGGGCCGCCTTAATCACAGTCAGTCAGCCAATCAATCAAATCAAGTCATAGTCAATTATTGTTTTTTTATTTGACCACAGACTAGATCAACTATGACGTTACATTTTTGAATCAATTTGTCTCGCTAGGGAAAGTTAAGGACAATGTTATCCACACAGTTATATGATAGTTGAACGAATCGAACAATCGATAATCTATCAAATATCAATTGATTGTCAGACGATTGATATATTTGTCTTTCTTCTAAATTCGTAAGTAGGTAGGCAGAAAAAAATTTTAAACAGAAGTTGTGACCGGCGGTAGCTTTTTATCGAATAAAAATCTTTTTTCAATGGTCGGCCGTGTGAAGCCCGCTTATGACTTTATATTGTAAGATTTTTATCGATTTCTACATTATCTGTGGCGTTGTCGATGATGAATAAAAAAAAATTGAACGTGAAGTGAAATGAAAATACCACACAAGGTTTACTGCTAGCTAATGAAACGAAATTGCGTTACATTTAGTTACAACATAACTGTGCATTGTATTGTGAGTTTCGCGAAATAGTGCTGGACTGTGGAGTGCATTTAAATGAAAATTTGGACAATTAGATTATGGTAAGTATATTTTTGTTAATATTATGTATAGACGGAGTTGTCACCTTCACTCTTGCCCTCATCATTTTGTATTTGTTGTGTTCGAGATAGGAATGTTATTATTTAGTTTGCTAAATTTAGATTACGTGTTTTACACATATTTCTGTAAAACGAATTTGTGATATTTTGAATTTGCTAAAAAGAGAAAGGCTCTTCCTTATTGTACTCTGTAACCTACTTATGAATGCATTTCATACGGTGCATTATACTCTCGTGTTCATTTCGCAGTGCCTCTTACCGTTTTATCAACTAGGCTCATCATCAGTATATTTCTAATGTAAAATCGAATATTCAGATTGTATTTAGATGATCTGCAGAGCTGTAAGTGAATTTGGCTTCATAAATAATGAGACCATTGTAATTAATTCTTGATTTTTTTTATTGCTTTATGTTGGGTAATAATAAAAAGACGGTGGCAGTGGCACATTCTATTTTTTAAGCTAACTAGTTATTGACTGGTTGCACCTGTGTTCTGTGAAGATGACGGAAGTCGATCCGGAAACATTACTGGAGTGGCTGCTGACGGGGCAGGGCGATGAGCGCGATATGCAGCTCATTGCTCTGGAGCAGCTCTGCATGCTGCTCCTCATGTCCGACAATGTTGATAGGTGCTTCGAAAGGTAACTATTACTGCTGAGTTGAAGAGTTGAAAAACGTTGCTTGCCTCATGGTCCTTTTTCAGGCAAAATTTTAACTCCTATGGGAATCTAAGTCAGTGGAATCTAAGTCAGTTTCTTAAAACAAGCAAAAATAGTTCTCACTTAATGTGAAATATCGGGCTTCTCTGAAATCAAGGTACGCGGAACAAAACCCGATTTCAGCTCATAAAATTAGTAATGACCGCGATTGTCTAAAATGTGGTACTTATTTAAAGTGACAGAGTTCTTTCTGTCATGTAATAAAAACGGTTACCTATCAAAATTTAGAAATATTTTTTTCCAAATATTTAAAATCCCGAATGCTTCATTTATCCGAATGCATTTTTTTCTCAAACTGTAAATATTTCAGGATTTTTATAAAACAACCCTAACCTAACCTAAAGGGTTCTACACGATGGTCCTGAAATAAATCCTGAAATATTTACAGTTTCAGAAAAAAATGCTTTCGGACAAATGAAGTTTTCGGGATTCTAAACCTTCGGAAATAAAAATTTCTAAACATCAATAGGTTCCCAATAAAAACACTTGGATGTAAACTGAGTATTAATTGATTTTATTGTTTTAGCTGTCCTCCGAGAACATTTTTACCTGCACTATGTAAAATTTTTCTTGATGAGAGTGCACCTGATAATGTCCTGGAAGTCACTGCAAGGGCTATCACATACTACCTTGATGTTTCTGGTAAGTAATGCAGTAATATATCAGGTTAATTTAAATAATAATGATTCATTACTATGGCTGCCTTAACAGTAAACTAATTTATGCAGTGCTAACAGACTTAGGCTCAGACTACACATATTTACATTTTAATGACTATAACTGTTGCGGTGCTGTTTGCAGCGGAATGTACGAGACGCATTGTTGCTATTGAGGGTGCTGTGAAGGCAATCTGCAGTAGACTGCTAACGGTAGATCCATACAACCGTACAAGCAGGGATCTTGCAGAACAGTGTATCAAAGTAAGTCTTCATAAAAAAAGTTGTATGTAAATGATAAAAAAAAACATTCCCGGTTGACCATGCTGAAAGCTATTCTAACCTCTTACCAAATGACTTACATTATGTTGGTCACTTTTGAAATAGAATCCAAGTGCAATCATCCAAACTATGCAGATATTTCCCTAGCCTTTCATCTCCTGTTTTGTATTGTTCTTATTTCTTGTCATCATCATCATCATCATTCATCTAAAGGACCCGGGTAGGTCCTAAAACTGCAGCCAGTCATACCGGAGGACGGGCAGGAGCATCCTCAATATTTTCGTTATCCCACTGGGGTCAGACTATTGCAAATACCCCCCTATGGCTGAGTCCAAAAGAGAGCGGCCCCTAGTCTCTGGCAGCCCCGCTGTTCCAGGCTACGGTAGCGGCCTGGGTAACGGCAGGGCAAGGGGTGCTAAGAATTCCCGGAAGCAATCCAGCTACCACTATTTCTTGTCCTTGACTATTAAATTATTTGTTTTGAAACCTAACCTATCCTTGCAGGTACTAGAATTGGTTTGCACACGTGAGGCCGGCGCCGTGTGGGAAGGCGGTGGCTTGCCAGCCGTGTTGCACTTCATCACTCATTATGGCACAGCTGTGCATAAGGACACTCTTCACTCGGCGATGGCAGTGGTTTCCAGGTACAATGATAGACAATACTTGTTTTTTCCAGATGTTGCAATGGAATGTTTTTTGAAATCTATCCCTAATGACTCTACCAAATTTCATCAAAATCGTTGGAGCCGTTTCTGAGATTGTGATTATATATATAAGTATACTAGCTGATGCCCGCGGCTTCGCCCCCGTTCTATTTTTCATAAAAACTTCTCTTGACAATAACAAACGCTACAAAAAAAGAATTACCCAATTTGGTGCAGTCAATCGGAAGTTATGCGCGTACTAACATTTCGGTGATTCACTTTTATTTATAAAGATAGATAGATGCACAGCAAAGAGACGTTTACATTTCAAGTGACATTTTACCACAGACAATTTACATTTTACCATACTCAATTGTTTTGCCTTCCCGGAACCTCTCCACTAACACTTAAACTTTATGGTATGGTATTAAAGTTCAAATTGACTTTTAAGTATTATTACGAATCGTTTGTATGGGAGTATAGAAAAGTGTTGTTTTTAGACTTTTTCAGGCAATTTTTAAAAAAATTCTCTCCGTAAGAACCATCCTCGTACTTCAAGGAATATTCTAAAAAAAGAATTAGCAAAATCGGTTCAGCTGCTGTCGAGATTTGCGCTTAGCTTAGCAACATATTCAGCAATTCATTTTTATATTATAGATACAAGAATTGCTCATTTAAAGGTATTAGGTAGATTTGTTAATTCAGTACAATAAGTTTCTATAAATTTTTACTAGCAGTAGCTTTGCTGTATGGCCCCTATAGGGTAAAAAGCCTCCTCCATCTCTTTCCACTTTTTGTTTTTCTAGATCAGTGCTCATCCCGTCATTTCCAGCTGTTTTTATAATCTCATCACGCATATACGCGTTCAAATGACTGTCAAAATCTGGCGCAAGCCACACAGAAGAGACTAAAACTTGGGCGCGTCGCAGTCGCCCCTTGAATCACTAAATATATAGAAGCGTCGCGATCCAATGCAGACAAAAGAGACGGGGCGGAGACGGGGCCTGCGAACAAACGACGCGGACTCCGATGCGCCCCCATCCCACGTCTCTTTTGTGTGGCTTGCGCCTATGACAGCAGCACTATGCGAAAGTACATTATGCGTTCCCGGCAATGAATGCGTAAGGATTTTAGCAGCTACTACGATATAAAAAAACAAATATTTATTTTAGTAAATATGTAATGAACTAAAACAATTACTTTGCTCACCCGCGACCTGAAAGGTCCCGGGTGAGCAAAGTAATTGTTTTAGTTCATTAATATGGACCTCCGCAAAGTAACGCCTGATTCAATAAATTATTTAAATATGTAATCATAAAAAACCTTACCAGAAATGAAAGCAATCTGCCACAGCCTTCATCAATAATAAAACAAAGTCATCCAAATACAAGAAGATAATATCCGCAACAAGCATCGTCAAAAGCTCAACAAAAACACAAATAAAAATCCGCAACAAGCTTCGTCATGGAACATGGAATACGTATAATTCCCACTCAGCGCCCCGCCTGATCCAAAACGGCATTGCCCCGCTGAATAGCAATGGAGACCTGCTGGACCAACTAGGACCCAGAGCGTTATTGTTGCACTTCTCTCTCAATCTTCGCCCTATCTCCCTAAAAAAACTCGCGGGTCTCATTACCCCAGGGTCCAGCCGTCTCCACAGAGACCGGCACGAAAAAAATAAAATAAAATAATGTTGTATGTTTGTACAGGGTGTGCGGTAAGATGGAGCCAGGCGACGAGCGCGTCGGCGACGCGGTGTCGTCCCTGTCGGCGCTGCTGCAGCACGGCGACGCGCGCGTGGCCGACGCGGCGCTGCGTTGCTTCGCGTCGCTCGCCGACCGCTTTGCGCGCGCGCACGCCGACCCGGCGCCGCTCGCCGAACACGGTAAACTAGGGTTGCCAACAATGAAAATGAAAAAAAAATAAAAAATGTTTATTTCGTTTTTAACCTTACATATTAACATCAAGGTGTGCCAGGAGGCGCTCCTCTATAACTACATATAGTATTGTACTATATTTTGGCTCTGTGTACTATATATTGTTGAAGACTTACATATTTATTCTGCATCCTGAACTATTCTTGTGAGGAACTTGTAAGTAGGACTTGATTTGTTTGCAGAGGAGATGTATTAGTTAATGGTCGAAATGTTTCATTAGTTTTATTTGAATCTGACCATCTGACTTCAGTACAAAACTGTGGCATTCACAAAGTTTTGACCTTTAATTTGAAGTTTCCACACGCTATTCGCGGCAGTTAATTTATTATCCAGATAGAGTATTGCAGAAGCTTTTTTGCACTTATTGAGTGTTGCTACACTGAAGAAAACAATTATATGTCACTCAGTTGATACAAATGTTGACAACCATTATTCTTTTTCCCATGTATAATCTGCTTGTATATATTTTACGAAAGGTAAGGTCCCTATCGTCCATGGGCCGTTACAGCTGTACCTGTCAGCTGCCTTGGCGTACAGATAGAAGTATATTGTAAAATTTTGGTTAAACTGGTTCTTTGTTTAGGGTTGACTCAAGAGCTGGTCCGGCGACTGGGCAGCGCTGAGAGCGGCGATGATAAGGGGCTGGCACCCTCTGTTTCTACAACTGTTAGTCTCCTGTCCACATTGTGCCGTGGATCACCGCAGATTACACACGTGAGTGTTCCTTCCACAGGGCCAAGCGACGTCGGCTAACACCAAACAAAAACTTTACTTTGCTCCCACTACAAATTCATGTGGATTATGTATTCTGGGGAATAATCTAGTAAATCATTAAAACTAGTTGTGAAAAAACTAATGACTCATTCGTGCTTTGATTAGTCGAAACTAATTAGTCTAACGAGACTTCATGCTACATTGCGGTTTCCTGTTGAAAAACTGAAGGCAGTGGAGCGTGACTCAGTACTTTGCGATGTCTAATTTAGACTTGTTTGTTTAGGACCTGGTTCGCTTGGAACTGTGTTCTGCGATTGAAGCGGCAGTGCAGGCAGATGAGCGGTGGTGCCTTGAATGTATGAGGCTCGTGGATTTGCTGCTGGTGCTGCTTTGCGAAGGTCGACATGCTATACAGACGTGAGTATCGCCAGCCAGATCTTGGAATGAGTTTGCACCAAGCTTGACATTGGTTATAGTAACCAGTGCAACTCACACTTATGAACTGAAAAAAACTGAAACTTTTCGAATAATACAACCTAAAAACAAAACTTTTAAAATAAAAATATTTATAAGTTCTACAACTCTTCATTTCGCAACTTTTACTGTTAACTTGTAACATTATTTCTAATTTTCCAATAAAACTTAATTATAAACTAAATATTACAAACTAAATTAAAAACTGAACTAGATCTAAACAAACAAAAATAATATTATTTTCCAATTAATGCATATAAAAACTGCAGAGTACTGAGTTGAAATGTATGATCGACCAAGTAAGTGCTTTGTCATTTTTAATGACAGTTTCTATATGAAAAAAAAAACAATGAGGCTGATTGTCACATTGACTTATTAGTGAAAATAAAAATAACCTTTGATGTTTTTAGCTGTACAACTGGCATTGACCCTTATGGTGGTAAAGGAATTACTTGGTCAACTATACGACGAAAATTAAGACCGTTAGGATATGGATCACGTCGTAAGTTGTCCGAAATAAATTTTTTTTTTGTCAGTGTCATATCGTCCACCACTTCCACAAGGCTCAAAGTGCGTCGAATTTATACTCAATGAGATTACATTCACGTGTTTTGTAACAGTGGTTCAAACCGCAACGGCGAGACCGCCTCGGGCTCCAAGCCGGCGGGCGCGGGCGCCACCGGTGCCGGCGGCGAAGGCCCCAGCGCGGCGGCGCCCGGGCCGCGCGGCGACAAGTCTCACCGACAACTCATCGACTGCATACGCGGCAAAGACACCGACGCACTGCTAGCTGCCGTTTCAGGCGGCACCGTCGACGTCAACTTCACCGATGATGTTGGACAGACGCTGCTTAATTGGGCGGCCGCGTTCGGGACTAAGGAGATGGTCGAATTCCTCTGTGATAAAGGTAAGTTGAGTACACCTATTTAGTAATGCGGCGTAGACTTAAACTTAACTTGAAGTACTTTTTCTGTATGTTTAGTAAAATTTGACGCGCTTATTAAGTAAGTTTGTTATGTGAATATGTTGTTCTTCACGTCACCCTTCATTTGAGTCAAAAATCAGCTGTTAGTTTAGCTTTATGGCTAGTTGGCCGCCCTGGCATTACATGTTGAAATGATAAAACTCACTTACTTTTCTTATATGAGGGTGGATCAACTTTTTATTGCCACCCGTTGCTATGGTTACACAAATTTTGTCCCTTGCACAACCTAAGCATTTTTCTATGAAACAGTATGAAGTGTCACTTGGAACCGGGGACAGAGCAAACACAACAAAGTTGATTCACCCATGAAGACTTTTAAACACTTTCTTTCGTAAAAACCTTTCCCTCATAATTACAAGCACAACAAAAAAGTAGTGAAATAGGTGCAGCCGTTCTGAAGTGATGCCATTACATACTTATGGCAATTGTTTTTTATTTATAAATATGATTGTCTTTTCATTAAAAAATTCAATTGAATACAAGCTTTTTGCTGACTGCTATTCATTACATTACTTTATTTCAATATTACAAGTCAATCTTATTGCTGGAAAGGGGCCAAAATTCACATGCAATAATTGAAGTAAAATAATGCCGACCAAGGTTGATAAGTTGTAACTATTTGCTACAGGTGCAGACGTAAACCGTGGCCAACGCAGCTCCTCTCTCCACTACGCGGCTTGCTTCGGTAGGCCCGCGATCGCCAAAGTGCTGCTCCGATACGGAGCGAACGCGGACCTGCGAGACGAGGACGGCAAGACGCCTCTGGATAAGGCTAGAGAGAGACACGACCAAGGTAGCACTAGCGAAATTTTACTGTTGTAAATTTCTATACATTTCTTAGTTCAACAATGATGTGACATTTGCCATTGCTACACAGGACACAGAGAGGTAGCCGCTATATTGCAATGCCCAGGAGAGTGGTTGGTAGTGGGCAACCAGGATTCGCCGACGTTTTCAAACGATGAGGACTTCCCTGAAACTGGGGACAAAGAAATGGCCGCCATTTATTTAGAGTGAGTATGATACTATGCCAGTCTTTCATGTTGATACTGTCTAAGTGGCTTAACCGGTGGACCGGTCTATAATCACGGGTGCGATAATGATTTTTTATAACTAATCAATATTATTGATTACACCCATACTTACATGACAAATAAAAATTATGATCATCATCTGTTGGCATAAAAATATTTCCGGAATGCCACTTTGAGAAAACTATGACAGAATTGCATCTTAAAAAAGTTGCTATTTGGTCATAGTTGAGCTAATGATGTGACAGCTACAAAGTAGTAAAGTGTAAACATATCTCTGAACTCCACTGTACACTATTAGGAATCTTTCGAATCTTGTTCTATTTCGGTATCTATTTTTACGATGACCTGCCCGAGTTATGATAGAATAGATATAACCCCACAGGTTAACAAATTGGTATACTAGTGTTCTTGAGGAACAACATTCGTTGGTAGTCGCTGGCCTCCTTCCTCAAATACGCGAAGCAACAGACCCTCGTTGTCTCGTGTCGCGGACGCGTGTCCATTATGGGTAGTTCTACGAGCGTTTTAACCGCTGTCAGTACCATGTCGCATAAATTGAAGAAATAATATAGTGTGCTTGCGTTAAATTTTTAATTTGTTAAAATTTCATACTATAGTACGAAGTTTTTTAGGGGTCCCGATCTCGCTAGCAGCCCACATTTCGAACAAAGCCTATTCTATTAAGTCCTCAAGTGCACAATCCTTCATTAAAATGAACAGAAATATAAGATAAAATAGCTCATTGAAATAACGACTTTATTATTTGAAATAAAGTTTCAATCAAAATGAACTCTCTATTGTAAATAATAAAGTCGTTATTTCAATGAGCTATTTTATCTTATATTTACGTTCATTTTAAACTGAGGATTATTCACTTGAGGACATAATAGAATACAATGGCTTTGTTCGAAAGGTGGGATCTTAACGAGATCGGGACACCTCAAAAAATTCGTACTATACCTGCAGCTCGTTTCTTCAGCGACAGGGTACTTTCTGGCGCTCGTAGAATTATCATTGTACGTATTGTTTGTGGTTGCGCAGACGGCTGGTGCCAGTGTTTTGCGCGCGTTACCTGGGCGCGGGGTCGGCGGGCGCGCGGCGCGCCTGCCTGTCGCTCGTGCGCAAGATGGTGCACTACACGCCGGCGCGGCTGCTGCGCGCCATGCCGGCCGCCACCGCCGCCGCGCTCACCATGCTCATGGCCGCCGTGCTGGACAACGTGGTGAGTGCTGACTGACGCAGCTGGCTGTACATGCTGTTCGTTCACTCACGAACGCACGCTCCCCCACAGGAAAGTATCGATGTGAAAAAGCACTAGTGAAACTCGTGGTTAGAATACGATTAAGAGCCCAGACCGCAGACTTTCTATCGGCCGATAGTTTAGTTGGACTCTTTAACCAGTGCGGTCTGCGGGGGCTCTTAGTGTTCCTGATTTAGGATAGGTAAGGTTAAATATCTACACAGCCATCGCGTCAAAACGCCTTTGTAACGTGTATTATACACTTATGACTTTGACTGTACATACAGCTACTAAGAACCTACATTCATTGAGGGTTTTTCAAGCGCAGCGACGACGCGCGATAACGCATTTCTGACGAGATTGAGTCGCTGTATTAGCTTTTTAAAAATATACGAATGCGTAGACCACAAGGATGCGTTTGCGACTACATTCGTATTGGCAGTAGTAGATGATCGCGCCTCGTTCTTGAGTGAACAGATCTATTCAAATTGTGCACGGCTCTGTACTCTCGCATCTGCAAAGGGAAATCCAGGCAGGACGGTAAAATGTTTGGTACGTTTTTATTGCTTCCATGTCGTCTTGCTGCCGTGACGTGATGCCTTAAAAGTGTGTCATTATTTTTTTTGAATCGCGGTAAGAAAATATTCACTCATTGAAAGTTGCTACGACCATAACAGTCACTGCCTACGTATTTTAATCTTATTCCTACATTTTATTTTAGATTAAATCTATGTTAATTTTAGGCCTTTATACATAATGATTACGGTCAGTACCGAATCGTCTATGTAGCAAAATGTCCAGTAACCAAAATTGACCAAGAAACTAAATGTCAGACGTCCTATTAGTATTTTGTCTCATTATTAGCATAACATCCATAACGCAGAACATCAAAATAGCAATTAGTCCGTGTAGCATAACGTCCAAACTACATATTGTCAAAAACGCTATCACCCAAAAAAGCAAATCGTCTAATCTTATTGAAAGCAGTTAGCTGGAGTACAAGAATAACCAAAAAGTGTGTTCAGGTTTCAAGTGGCCGGTCATATTATCAATTTAGATCTACCTATAGGGAACGTGCACATCGACGGTGCTGCCAACTGGTGCCATCATTTTTACCGTTTTACCCTGATAAGTTTCTTTTACTGTCCGCATAGTGTCTCTTCTGTCGCATTAGTGCTGGTGCCTGTAGGGAACGCGTACATGGACGGTGCTGCCAACTGGTGCCATCAATTTGAATGTTTTACCCTGATAAGTTTCTTTTACTGTCCGCATAGTGTCTCTTCTGTCGCATTAGTGCTGCCGCCTGTAGTTGCTGCACGTTCCCTATTCAATTCAAAATCTTTAAATATTAAATATTAAATATTAGGGGACAATATTACACAAATCGACCTAGTCCCAAACTAAGCAAAGCTTGTACTATGGGTACTAGACGACGATAAACATACTTATATAGATAAATAAATACTTAAATACATAGAAAACATCCATAACTCAGGAACAAATATTCGTGCTCATCACACAAATAAATGCCCTTACCGGGAGTTGAACCCAGGACCTCTTGCTTCGTAGATAGGGTCACTACCAACTAGGCTAAAGCGGTCGTTAAAACTTAAAACTTTATATCGTGAAATACGCGACATTCTATTTTCTGGACGTTCTGCGATTTTGGCGTTCAGCTTTAAGGGCGTGTTACTATCTGGCCGTGTCCCTTCATAGACGTTATGCTAATTGGGTATTTTTGATTACATAATGGACTATTTACATAATTGGGGATGTCTATTTTTTTGCAATGTATAGTAAATCGAAAACCATTTCGAGATAAATGCTTTTTAACTCGTTTCCTGTAGTTATTTAATTTAAATAGTATGTAATGAATTTATTATATAACAAATAAGCAATGACCTTCATTTGACATTGGTGTAAATTGCGTGACCGGTTCATGTCGTACTTTATTGTGTGGTTAGAATTCTTCACAATTTACGCGTGGATTATACTACGGAGTTTGATTTGGACCCGCTGTCTGACATCTAGCACTTTGTCAGTGCCAGTAAAGTGACACAGTGTATAGTGTACCACTACGCAAAAAATAATTAAAGGGGTTGCCTTATCGTACGCATTTAGATAGATTTAGAAATTTGGCATTGTGGGAGCCCTCAATTGGCTAAGTAAAGTTTTTTTAAGAGGTGCTAATTTTATTTTTTTTCTACAGTCGGCGTTCTGAAGATCGAGAAACTGCAGCTGTTTTATTTTTATCTCCTATTGTTTACTGGAAATATTTTTTTAAGTGTTCGAGTTGACATTTGTGAGATTTAATGGCTGACAAGCCGTTCGTGCTCAGTACTTAGTAGAAATAGAAAAAAACGAAGTCATCGGTCACTTTTGTCCATGTCAAACCTTTTGCGTTTCGTTTGCTTTGCGTTTTGGTGTGATTTTTGGACTATTTTTAACGACCTCCACACACAATCCGGATTTTCAATTTTACCGCATTTCTCCACGACTTATGCACGATAATTGAATCACGATTGAATATTTTCGATCATTATTTTGGAACTGCTTTTTGGACAATGCAAAGTAAACGAAACGCAAACGGTTAGATTTCATTTGACATTGACAATTGACTTCGTTTTTTTTTCTATTTCTACTAAGTACTGAGCACGAACCGCTTGTCAGCCATAATTTTATTTTATGGCTGATTTTATGGCTGACAAGCGGTTCGTGCTCAGTACTAAGAAATAGAAAAAAAAACGAATTCAACTGTCGCTTCTGTCAATGTCAAATGAAATC
The DNA here is from genome assembly GCA_947859365.1 of Archips crataeganus. Taxonomy (NCBI): domain Eukaryota; kingdom Metazoa; phylum Arthropoda; class Insecta; order Lepidoptera; family Tortricidae; genus Archips; species Archips crataeganus. Next base: position 17,011,552 of record OX402053.1, read on the forward strand.
TAACCGTTTGCGTTTCGTTTGCTTTGCGTTGTCCAAGAAGTAGTTCTAAAATAGTGATCGAAAGTATTCAATCGTGATTGTGCATGGGTCGTGGAAAAATGCGGTAAAATTGAAAGACCGGATTTTATGCGGAGGTCGATAAAAATAGTCAAAAAATCACACTGAGCACACCAAAACGCAAAGCAAACGAAACACAAACGATTTGACATTGACAGCAGTGACAGTTCACTTCGGTTTTTTTTCTGTTTCTACTAAGTTCTGAGCACGAACGGCTTGTCAACCATAAAATCTCACAGATGTCATCTCAAACACTCAAAAAAATATTTCCAGTAAACAATAGGAGATAAAAATAAAACAGCTGCAGTTTCTTGATCTCCAGAACGCCGACTGTCGAAAAAAAATATAATCAGTACCTCTTCTAAAAACTTTACTTAGCCAATTATAATCTGACGTCATCAACTAAAATAGTTTCAATAATTAATTATGAAAAAAGTAGAGAACTAAATGACAAAATATTGAAATTAGTTTCTTATAATTGACTTTTCTATACAAAAAAAATATAAAAACCACTGGTAATTTTTTTTAGACATTCCCAATTGGACATGTGCTTTTTAGACCATCTGAATCGTGGTCATTTTGCTTTATAGACGATTCGGTACTGAGCGATAATTATTTGCCTATAATTGTAAAATCATCCGGGTCTTGCCTAAATAGCATTCCTAATAGACATTTGAAACCTGAAGCCTAATTGTTTCACACGCACTGAATTTACCATTTATTTCTGTCACACGGAATAAGATGTGGGTATAAAGATTTGGTGAATGCGATAGCGAGCGCCTGCGCTTTAGAGAATGCGCGCTCTGAACAGATGCTGTAATATGGAAGTACAAGTTGATTATGTTGTTAGGGCGAGGTGGCCGCGGGGCGCCGCGCGCAGCCGCGTTACCTGCGCTGCCGCTATATCCGCCCGCCAGCGGTAATGTTCCGATGGTGTGATGATTCCTCTCTGGTGCGACGCTCACGGCTCTAAATGTACCTGCTTACTATACAATACGAGTTAAGGCAATGAATCCACTAAGCCTCACGTACGATGTCAGTACACAGTGCGTGGTGTGATGGTTTATAGAATAAATCAGAAGCCGCGTACTGCGACGGACAACTGTCTCCGTACACAGCGAAAAACGCACGGGTTATCTTCTAGTACGGTTTATTCGTAATTCGTAAGTTTTATTCACAACTCCAAGCAATGACTAAACATTCACTATCACTATAGAATTTTTTTTTCAAACAAATCATATTATGATTACCACTCTAATGTTAAGGTTCAGAATAATTAGTAGTCTGTTTAAATTCCCAAGCCTGCCTATTACCTGAATATGTTCCCTTATTCGAATATAATCGATTGCATGATTAGTAAACGTCTCTGGGGGATCGTGTACGCTAGAGGTTGCGTTATTTATTGTCTTGCCTATTAGTGTTGTAATTTTGTTATTAAAACATCAAAGTGCAATTGCAACAATGAGCAGTAATTTAGAGCCGTAGCGTAATAACGACAACTTCGTACTACTTTCGCTGGGTATGATTACTCCCGGCGTTGCGATATCGACATCGCAACGCGTTTCCTGTTCCACAACACCTGATAATTAAGGAGCTATTGACTGTTAATCCCAAAGTATAATATTGTACGATGTTGACGTCCTAATTGCTCGGTTTTGTATCGCTAAATATGGAATAACGATTTATGTACTTATTCATATACATACATGCCACTGTTTACTAATAAACGCACCGATAATGGATATTACGGTTTACCTACATTTCATTTTTCCTTTGCATCACTGTTTTATAAAAACATCACACCATCGAAATTTACTTGCATCGAATGAACATGTTTTTTTGGTGTTTTATGTGTTTTAATATCCGTTGTTTCTTCGTAGATTAGATTGCTGAGTTTGGAATTGAGTAGGCGTTTTAAGAGTTCACATGCAGGGTTTATATTGGTACTAGTGTGAGTGCTTTAACTTCTGCAAGTGGCTAAAGAATTCGCAAACATTCTGCACATATACACTCATCAAAAGCGTCTGGAACTCAATCACGTAGCAAACCTTTACGCTGTTGATACCCAGGCAGTTTTTAATGACTCAATCGCGCAGTTCTGGAGCTACAAGATGAAGTTTCAAACTAAGTACTAAACTAATATAATATTTTTATATTTTGTTGACGGGTAGGACGATGATGACGGTCACATCATCGTGCTCGGCATCGCGGAAGAGGTGATGGTGAAGGCCACTGACATCTACTTGGAGCAGTTTGCCCGTCTGGGAGTCTTCAGCAAGGTCGAAGCTTTGGCTGCAGAGCCTGCCTCTGCTAATGCATCCAACTCTTCAAGCTCCATCGCTGGTAAGTTCTAATACTAATACAACCTCATAGAATTAAATTCATCAGTCTGAACTGGACCATTAGTGATTCATGTTTTCTTATTTTTTCTCTGTTTAGAGGATACTGAAATAAATTACACAGATACAGAAGGTAACCACACATAGAAACAAAACGCTTCACATATTCCATATTGACACATCATTAATTTCATCACACACATCAATGAAATGTTTCACTCATCAGCTCTTTATCAAATGCTGTGCTGCAACTTAGAAATAAATAATTAATTACCAAGATTAATTAATTTATTAGCAGTAAAGATTACTACATTATTCTTGCTAAAGTAAAGCAAACTAAAACGTCTCACGCTTTAATCAATCTCAAAATTTTCAAGCACGAAAAGTTGATTAAAGCTGGTTTTTAATACCAAAACACCTGCTAGTAAAAACAGTAATATTATATAAAATTGAACACGATTCATGTGTTTCTAAGTGTCTGTCTTGGTACTTACCTTGCAGTTGTGTGACTTTATATGTGTTGCAGTTTACTGATGTCAATGTGTACATTATGTCTATCTTACCTCTATCTACAAAAGGAGGTGCCACACTAAGCGAGCCGCCTTGCAGGGCAACCATTCTAGGTCCGATTTTGGACACTGCGCAAAATAAAATTCTACCCCGTGCGGCTGCTTCGGCAAAGCTGCTCACCCAGTGTGGACGAAGCTAAAGCCGCCAGGATTCCTTGATTTAACATTTGTAACCTCCCAGGTGGGACAGAGGACGCGACAAGTCTATCAAGCAACGTCGCGTACTCGTGGGGTGAGTGGTCGCTGTGCCGCGGGCGGGACGCGCTCTACGTTTGGAGCGACGCGGCTGCGTTGGAGCTCAGCACCGGCTCCAACGGCTGGTTCCGCTTCCTGCTGGACGGCAAGCTGGCCACTATGTACTCCAGCGGCAGCCCTGAGCACCAGACAGACAACACTGGTGAGTGGCTCACGCACGACTCCCCAGGCCCTGCTATAGTTCTTTAATCCAATCGAAGGAACGTCTGTGGCGTTCTTCTTTGCTAACTACACGCAAGGACGCGGCACGCATTCATTTAGTCAAATTTCTCGTTTGTACTATAAAATCTCAAACTGAATTTTATCAATATAGCATTATAACAATAATACTAGTTGGGCTACTGTCGAAATATGTAATTTCTTTGTTGTTTACAGAAAATCGCGGCGAGTTTATCGATAAACTCCAAAGAGCTAGAGCATCAGTAAAGAACTCTGTGCCCCAGCCGATACTGTCAAAGCCTTCCCACACTAAACTGATCCTTGGAAATTGGTCGCTATCTTGTAAGAAGTAAGTATTGCCAGCAAAAACTTTTTGGAATGATAAAATAGTCAACAATGTCTTATTTTATTTTTTACAATTTTAGGGAAAAAGAACTACAGATACATAACACCGATGGACAGCAACAGACAACTTTGCTCAGAGAAGATTTGCCTGGGTTCATATTTGAATCTAACAGGGGCACAAAGCATTCCTTCACTGCGGAAACATTCTTAGGCAAGTTACTTGTTTCGATATTGACGTTTTATTATATTTGTATCTCGTTTATCATTTAACAATGAGTTGATCTTAATTTACACAGGTCCTGAGTTAGCGAGCGGTTGGACAGACCGTCGAGCGACCGCGGCCAATAATGCCAATAACGCAAACCAGAGGCGGTCGCGGCTGTCCGCTAAAACCGAGGCACTTAAAACGCAGGTACTTACACTACTCAATTAATCACTTCACAAAAAAAAAATCATGTAACGTTGTAGTAGGTGTGTGCAATTTTAAATATGCATTATATTATCTTGCCATGTTCTTATAGAGACTGTATCCTGCAGAAAAACTGTGAAAACAGTTTTTTTATTAAAGAAAGTCAAATATTTTTTTTTCATTAATTCAAGGGGATGAGCGTCTTTGATGTTTTAATCATGTCTGACATGTTTTTCATTTTTAACTTTGGTCGCTTATAAAATTTGTGCCTTAGGTGGGCGAACGCGCGCGATCGTTATACTCGCGCCATCTCGCTGGTGCGGCGACGCGACAGCCGCGCGCGCCGGTCGCGAGACTCCGCGCTCTGTTGGCACAACTGCAACGTTGCGCCACACACCCTACCAGTAAGTTTACGTGCTCAATAGAGGGAGCCTCTAGGATGCCGTGACGCAGACCTGCGTATGATTTAAGGCTATCTTTTTGTATTTTTATTAATCTGTAGGTTACCTATCAAAATTTAGAATTATTTTTTTCCGAATATTTAAAATCCCGAATGCTTCATTTACCCGAATGCATTTTTTTCTGAAACTGTAAATTTTCAGGATTTTTATAAAACAACCCTAACCTAACCTAAAGGGTTCTACACGATGGTCCTGAAATAAATCCTGAAATATTTACAGTTTCAGAAAAAAATGCTTTCGGACAAATGGAGTTTTCGGGATTCTAAACCTTCGGAAATAACATTTTCTAAACATCGATAGGATCCCATTCGCACTAGTTCCTTCACAAGAGATAAAAAAAGAACTGCGTTTATTTTATCGCTTTTTTTCCTTGTCACAGTAGCACTTTCAGTTCTAGCAAAGGAACAAAGCATTTTTAGTGACCTTAATACCGGCATTTGAATTTTCTGTGTCAATTCATATTTAAGGGTTTATACACAGCGTAACAAAATAAAAGTTGTCTCTCCTGTAGACCGAAATTTAGCCAGGCGTCCCACACGCCGATGTAGACTTGACTAAAAATATTGTCTATGGACCCTTTAAATTTTACCATGTCCACAGGAGAGAACAAAAAAAAAGTGTATTAAAATTTTTGTTGTCTTTATCATTGAGAAAATGGTTATTGTTGGTATCGCAGAAGACTGGCAACAGGAGATGAACGAGGCACTAGAGCAGTTGAGCGAGTTGCTGTGCGGAGAGGAACTGCTCTCTGCCTACGAGCTGCACTCGTCCGGACTCGCGCCTGCGCTGCTTCAAGTGCTGTCGCCACAGCCTAATGGTGAGTAGCTAATGGGAAACTGTACGTGACGGGTGAGGGTGCGTTTGATATCCACCAATCAAACTCATTGGTCCAAATAGCATAGCACTGATGGAAACAGGTTTAGCTTTTATATGAAAAGATGCGTGCTGTGGATTCGTCCTCTGGGTGCGTGCTATGGATGCGTGCGCTATGGATACGCTTAGCTCGAGCTGCGCATCGTCCTCGCATAGTATTTTTTTTTTGGAAAACAGCATGATGGTGAGGCTTAAACTGCTATCTGCTTACGAGCTGTATTCGTCCGGACTCACGCCCGCGCTGTTTCAAGTGCTGTCGCCACAGCCTAATGGTAAGTAGCTAATGCTGGAAAACTGATCATGATGGTGAGGCTTAAACTGCTATCTGCTTACGAGCTGCATTCTTCCGGACTCGCACCCGCGCTGCTCCAATTACTGTCACCACAGCCTAATGGTGAGTAGTTAATGGGAAACTGAGCGTGAAGGTGAGGTGTACATTGGATGTTGGAGGGGAATACAGGGGCTCTTTGGTAGGGAGGTATAAAACATGGTCACGTGTATTTTTGTTGCGGACGTTTTCTCCTCTTTTGTGTTTTCATCTCAATGCAATCATCATAAGTTGACAGCCAATGACAGATATATGACAATATCAATGGAAATATCATGAAAATTTATTGATGATTTATTGATTTGTATTACTAGCCGATGCCCGCAAGTTGGTGTGTATCCCGCAGGAACTTTGCATTTTTTCGGGATACAAATGACGGGATAGTGTCGCTTTCTATTAGTATATTTAGAGATTACCTCATGCATACAAATAAATACAAAGTTTATTCTTCATTACATTGTAAAGTAAAATAGTATTTGACATCATTGATCAATTAATTAACTGTTAAGCTTGATTTTTAGGGTTCCGTAGTCAACTAGGAACCCATATAGTTTCGCCATGCCTGTCCGTCTGTATGTCCATCCGCGGCTAAGCTCAGAGACTGTTAGTACTAGGAAGCTGTAATTTGGCATGAATATATACCAGTCACGCCGACAAAGTGATTACATAAAAAAAACTAAAACAATTATTTTTAGGGTACCTCCCATAGACGTAAAGTGGGGGTGATTTTTTTTTTCTCGACTAACCCTATAGTGTGGGGTATCGTTGGATAGGTCTTTGAAAACCATTATGGGGTTGCTAACATGATTTTTCTATTCAGTTATCTGTTTGCGAAAAATTTTCATTAAAATCGACCGTCCCCCCCCCTCTAAAATCTAAACTGTTGGGCGGAAAAATTTGAAAAAAATCAGAATGGTAGTAAATATATCAAATTTACTAGGAAAATTATAGCGGCTAAGATTACTTGGAAATTATTTGTAGTTTAGAGTAAATAGTAGCCTAAGGTATAAAACATACCTAAACTTCGATGATTCCGTACACATACGAAATCCTTAGAAAAATATTACTTGATTTTTTTGTAATGGCTACGGAACCCTACCTTGTGCGTGTCCGACACGCTCTTGGCCGGTTTTTAGTAGCTTTGAAGTAGTCAAATCGAATAAGCTAACAGGTCAATTCAAAATTTTACTATTACGACCGCTTTAGCCTAGTTGGTAGTGAAGCAAGAGGTCCTGGGTTCAAATCCCGGTAAGGGCATTTATTTGTGTGATGAGCACGAATATTTGTTCCTGAGTTATGGATGTTTTCTATGTATTTAAGTATTTATTTATCTATATAAGTATGTTTATCGTCGTCTAGTACCCATAGTTAGTACAAGCTTTGCTTAGTTTGGGACTAGGTCGATTTGTGTAAGATTGTCCCCTAATATTTATTATTTATTATTATTTACTGTACAAAACCTATGGGGGAATCGCATTTTGACAAAGCTAAGCCTAGCCGAATGTAACGTTTATATAGCCACCCGAGTCGTTACGGCGAGGGTGGATAGACACGTCGAGGGGAAAATGGGTTTAATGCTCGAGTTTTACACTCTGCTTTTCACTTCGATTGCATGAAAATTAAATAGCAAATTAAATGAAAATTAAAAACTTACAAGCTCTCCTTTTTCATGTATATCAATTTCAATAATAATGTACTAGATTTGCCTAGTTTTATTCATTTCGTAATGTAAAACACCTATTACAAAAAATAAAATAAGAATCTTATATTTTATAAATTTCTACTATTCGTGGCTGTTTGCACCTGATTACCTTGGTCTTGGACGAAGACTTTACTTTATGCTATAAAAAGATGATCAAACAATGATCATAAAAAGCCATTTTATGTAGCATTCCCTCGACAGAACAACTTTACGGGCATGAGAAGTGCAACAGCAGTTTTTGTAATGGATGGTGATCGCGTGTGTTTCCAGAGTGTGCGAGCCAGACGCGGTCGCGCGAGCGCGTGGTCCGCGAGTGGGTGTCGCGCGACGACAGCCGCGTGGGGCTGGCGCTGGCCACGCGGCTGGTCGGCGTGCTGGAGAGCGTGGAGCGGCTGCCCGTGCACGCGCCCGCGGGAGACGCGCCGCCGCCGCCCACCACCGCGCTGCACCACCTCACTAAACGCATCAGGTACTCTCTACACCCTACACCGCGGCTGCCACGCTATCGATATTACCAGTAAGAGGGTACGTTCCGACTAAAAGCCCTCAACGCGCGTTGAACGCGCTCTAAATTTTTGTGTAGTGTTCTCATGGTGCATGGTTCAACTCGATTGGCAGTGGGCAGGGCACATCGCTCGTAGAACTGATAGCCGATGTGGCAAAAAGGTTCTCGAGTGGCGTCCACGGACCGGAAGACGCAGTGTAGGTACCTGGTTAAGGTTGCGGGATCGCGTTGGATGCGAATGGCACGGGACCTATGTTCAGCAGTGGACGTCTTTCGGCTGAAATGATGATGATGATCATAATGTTCACATGATACGCGCTTGTCAGGCGCTGAATACACGTTGCTGCGGCCGTCCCGGTTCAGTTTGAACTGAGCGGACCCTAAGTCAAAATACGTCTATCCGCGTCAAAAGCGCGCGCTCAACTGAACGGTAACATAGAAAATCAATGATCTCAAAACGCACGTTGACGCTAGATAACGTATTTAATAAAGGCTTCAAGAACGCGTAATATAAAAAAAAACCTTAAGGCTTTCGAGCTTGAAGTTAACTTTAGACGTACTTTAATCTCTAACTACTTATTGCTAAAATTACCTAGACGTTTTGACCACATTGCAGCGACCGTGGTCACGAGTCGACTGAAGTGTAGGGTATCACGTTCGTTTAGGTACGTTTGACCACGGCCGTTGCAATGTAGTCGAAACGAGGAAAATTTAGCAATAAAATAGTTCGTGATTAATTTCCGAAAAATATTAGTTAGGTGTGGTTAGCCTGCATATCGACTTCGTGCGTTTGCCGCATTGTCCAACCGCGGCAAACCTGTGTTTCAGCACGTTTCAGCGCGTCAAGATTCGAGTTGTTTCGCGCGGCGGCTCGGCATCCATAGTGCGTGGCTGCCACGCGAGCCAATGTGCGATGATTTGCCGCGCGAAGTCGATACACAGCTTAATGCCTCCTCCACACTACTCGCGAAGTCGAACGATGTTACACGAATACGATAAGATAGAGAGGCACTTCGGCTTACCTCGGGCGACTTCCATTTATTGTCGGTTTTTGCGCCCGAGTCAAAGGGCGTAATGAGCTCATCGCGAAGTTGAACGAGTGTGTAGTGACGCACTTCGGATTTTAGCCAAAGTTTCTAGAGTACTTCGCCGAGGAACTTCGCGAGTAGTGTAGAGGAGGCATAACGGTACATGTTCGTCATCAGGTTGCGCGTAGTCCGCGCCAACGACGACGGCGGCGAGGAGCCGTCGCCCAACAGCAGCAACAACGCCGGCCGCAACCTCAAAGTGGAGGCGCTCACCACCGTACGCCAGTTGGAGCAGTTCCTCGCCAAGTCCGTGGCTCGCCAGTGGTACGACATGGACCGGGCTACCTTCAACTTCGTGCAGAAGATAAAGGCCGAAGCGCCCATAGATTTTGTTTACGATGTAAGTATTGTAGTGTAGTTTTTGCGTTGATAATAGAAATGAGATTCTTAGAGCGTTCAGTTTCGTTTGTTCGTTTCAGATTCAAATTTTAAGTGTAGCTTTAAGAGCCTACGCTAGCTGACGCGGACGCCCGCCGCGTGCGCACGCTCGCGGATCCCGCTCCGTTAAAAATCTACCTAAAATCCGTCGCACGCGCCCGCGCCACTTAAGCGCTGTTCATACAATTTCTTATTAGACGTCCGCACGACGGGCGTCCGTTCCGGGTAATCCGCGTCAGCTAGCGTAGGCCCTTAGCCTTACATGTTAAGACTGCATTATCTGGCAACCAGTTGTTGACTCTAAGCTGTTTTATAGAAATAGCGGTAGTCTTTAGCGACTTTCCGAAATTGTGTTACAATCACAGGAATTCGATTAGTCAAGAATATGCACTTAGACTTTGTGGCCGATGGGCGCAAACGGTTCTCGAATGGTGCTCACGTACCGATAGGCGCAGTGTATGTAGGTCTTCAAACAAGATGGAGCGATGGACTGGTTATGGTTGCAAGAATGTGGTTGGGGTAGCCCTATGTTCAGCAGTGTACTTTTTTCGGCAGAAGTGATGACGATGATGTAGTTATATGATCTACATTAAATTACAAACCATGTTCCAACTTTCGCATTTCTTCCAGCACGATTTCGACGAAAACGGCGTGCTATACTTCATCGGCAGCAACGGCGGCACCTGCGAGTGGGTGAATCCGGGCGCGCACGCACTAGTGTCCGTGTGGTCGTCAGACGGTCGTCAATTGCCCTATGGTCGCGCGGAAGACGCATTATCCCGATCGCCAGAGCCACTCAACGTTCATACGAATGACGATAGACGCGCGTTCATAGCGTTGGATTTGGGACTGCAGATCGTGCCCACCGCGTATACGTTGCGGCATGCGAGGGGCTATGGACGGTCCGCACTGAGGAACTGGCTGTTTCAGGTATGTTTGAATGGCATTATGTGGAATCCACAGCGCCTGCGACTGACTGATGTAGGTGGGTCAATCAACTATTTTGCCCACACTTTGGGTGTCTTCGGCGTTACCAAAATTGTCGCTGGCGTTACCAAAAAATCGTATTAAATCACGGCTTAATTTAATAGGCTTAACTTATGTAGGACGGCGGGTGTAAATGTACACCATCAATTAAATTAGAGAAAAACCATTTTTGCTTACAAACATCTGCAACTGTTTGGAAAAATGTCGCGGACAGACTAGTGCGGGTATAGTACATTGTGCATCAAGGGCCGTAAGTAGGGGATTACTAACGAGAGCCTATTAGAAGCCCGACGCCGGAGGCGGAGAGCTTTTAATGACTCGAGTTTGTAATCCCCTTACTGCCCGTGATACACACAATGATTTTCATCACACTGCGAGGAAAAAATCCAAAATTAAATTATTTTGTCTCTAAACACTTAAATTAAATAAATAATGGCTACCCGCCCATACAGATTGTCACTTTTTTCAAGTCATCTACCATAGATAATGTAAACTGTGTTTAGAATTCGAATGGTCATACGGCCACATTCTGCCAACACTTACTTTTTACTTACTAAAATTATTACATAAAATTATTTGATATAAATTTAAAATATAAAAATTACGAAGTTTCATGAAGCGTAGACAAGTTTTGTGTAATTAAATTGGGTTATAGCTAAGTTTTAAACATATAAATATAACGTTGGCTGTCTTGAAACCTCCTTAGTCTGTATGAAAATTTTAAAACTAAAGTTAGAACTCCCTTGGGAAGAAAAACTGTACGTAAATCCATAACGCCCTTAGGAAAAAATTAGGCCTTTGACATTTAGTATACAGGCATGAAATAACACTATTGACGAGCAAGTGTGATGAAAAAAAAGTTGATTGACCCAGGTGTGTAATGTAGTATTGTGTGTCAGATGTCGGCGGACGGCATGACGTGGTCGACGCTACTGGCCCACACGGACGAGCAAGCACTCCAGGAGCCGGGCAGCACGGCCACGTGGCGGCTCCGCGCCGACGCGCCGTACCGCTACCTGCGCGTGCAGCAGAACGGAAAGAACGCCTCCGGACAGTCGCACTACCTCTCGCTGTCCGGCCTCGAGATATACGGCAAGGTACGTACAGTACCCGGCCACAAAGATTGCACATCGGTCTTTGGAAAAAGACTCGGCAAAATGTCAGCTTCGCAGAGCGCTGTCACACATTACTTGTAAGTAGCGTGCGACAACGCTCTACGAAGCCGAAATTTGCCGAGTCTTTTTCCAAAGACCGATGTGCATTCTTTATGGCCGGGTACTGTACCAGAACTATCATAAATATTATATTTAAAACATGTATAACGATTCATCGACAACGTTCGTCCACGCAGGCGGGTGTGGGTCATTATTTTAGAGTGAGTTCGGAATCACTTTCGTGGATGTATTTTTGTAGAAATGGCAAAATATTCCAGAAGATTCTGATACAGTTTCCAGATATGTGTTAGAAGTGCAGGACCTCAAGTAAACTAACCGCAAACGCCATCAAAATCAACTTAAAAAACGTGACCCGAAAATCGCGGAATGAAAAAAGGTCACTTTTCGACTCTATATCAACGAGTTAAGGTCCTTTTTTAACCTTTTCATTCCGCTACTAGTCTGAATACACTGTAAATTACATTGATGCATTTTTTTTGTATAAACTGCAAGGTAAGTTATATGCTTGTTGAATGTTTAGTCACGCAAAAACTTAATGATAACGAAAGTTAGCCTACAATTGAAAAGGAAAACAAGGTATGCATACAAAAACAGACTGCAAAAAGAAACAAAATAAGTAATCTTATTGTTGAATGAGTTTTTTGTATCACGGTCGTTGCTTTTTATTAGTTGACGCCCAGCTGTGGCACAGTCATGCTGTCCTAGGTAATCTAGGTCAATCAAACTCATCTAGATTCATAGAGGAGCCGAAATAAAGTCTTATTCAGACTTGTTTCTTGTTTTTTTTTTGCCAATGATTAATATGTTTTGTAAATGTTGCTGTAGACTTGTTTTGAGGAACTCAGGAACTCGCTTGCTTTTCATAATAAGTTTTAAGCTGAAGAAGAAAATTGTGACACTGGCTCTTTTACTGACGATACTCGATGATTGAATCATCATCCAAATATATTCATATGTGTACTAAATTTTACACCAATCTGACCTCTAAGACCGTTTATGTTTAGCACTAAAAGACAGTAGGGGGTCTAGGTTTTGTTTACTTTATATGGCAAGAGTGGGCGGGATGATTTGGGGACGGGTCTGATTAGCAATATTTACTTATTTACGATTGAGTCTGTTGCGCCCCACTGCTGGGCAGCGCACAACCGTCACGCGATTCGCGGATCTGAGAAACTTAAAACTAACTTAAAATCTACCACTTACATATAAATGTCCGTCCGTCCACTCTTCGGGAATAGGGAAGGGAATAGCGCTATGTTGGGGTAAGGATATAAGGAATTATCAACACTTAGTCCTTCACAAATGCCCCCAGTTCTTACACACGAAGCCCGGGGTCCAAACCGTCCCACAAATCACGGCACCGTGTCAATGATTATATCCAATAATATCACAAAATAAGGTTTTCAAAATCCAAAACAGAACCAAAACGCGCTTTGTAGCCACGAACCAAAACTCGAGTTCAAAATACTTTTCTGGAAAGTTCCAACCAAGTGCTCGAAACGGGAATGCAACACACATCAATTCAAGCGCGAGTGACAGTTCAACTGACAGCTGTCTCCCACTTTTTTCTTAATTTACGAAGCGCGTTCCGATACACGCTTTTCGGGTCCGAACAGAATCTTTAACCATTTTCTAGGCCTCGTCTATTTAGGTAGAGCTTGTCTAATTTAAAATGACGCGCCCCACCACTACAAATAAATCTCTGTGTTGTGTTTTTACCTATGCAGTATTAATTTAAAAGCAAAGCATTCAAAATAAATCCATTGATTTTCTACCATATTATAAAGGGAACAAGGTCGAATCTACATTACATACATACATTCATAAGATATGGGTCAAAGTTTAATCGAATGATTTGAAGCAAACAAATAAGTAAATAAATGTACGAAGTTAAACTAAATATAACTTTGTCAAGAATACTGGTAGTAATACGATCTGGTACAGCACAAAACCGACCGTCGTGAAGATCATTCGGGAAGGTCTATGTCTAATAGGTATATTCTGGTTGGCATGATGATGAAAGTGAATTAATCTATCACTCTTAAGGGTGAAGACACATCTATCAGCATCGAATCGCATTTTGTAATACAAAAATGAATATTGTATGAAGATGCGTCCGCATCAATTCACCCTTCCGCATCGATTCAGCTTCAGCATTAAATGCGTATGACTGTAGCTATCCATTTAACATACTGAAGAATGCTTATTCATTGATGGCACTTCACTTGGCGTTGCGTGTTCGCGTTGCGCTATTGCCATCTCCGTCTTTCACGCTAGAATCGGCATAGTGCTCCTCTCTCGCACACGCAACTATTTCGTCAAATACGCCAAGTGAAGTGCCAGCACAAGATAAAGCATGAGAACGGCTGCTTAAGACGTGAGACTAGTGCTTGCGAATGACAATAGTTGATTACGCGTGCTTGCGATTGATAAAGGCTGCTTATGCGTGAGCCGGGATGCTTGCGAATGAGAAAGGCTACTTACTATATTTCTTTAAATCTGCCACAAGTGTTACAAAACTTCCATTGATACCCCTAGTTTTCCATAGTGGATTAATCCATGTCCTTCGTCTTTTGCGTTTTTTCCTTTTAGTTGCTTCTAGAATACACGCTAGGACAATAACGTTTAAAGTTGACCTATCCATAACGGTTTTCAAGTTCAACTGCGGCGTAACCTATAAGCGTACTAAAGCATGCGTTGACATCCTTTAGCAGCTGAAAACATGTAACAGCATACTTTAACTTGCGATGCGTATAGTGTGTCCAAAATCATCCAGCTAAATGCGAATCGATGCTGACAGATATGTGACTTCACCCTAACCGTGTCGTGGTTTAGGTGGTGAGCGTGTGCGAGACTGCGCCGCGGCAGTGCGCGGGCAGCGCGGGCGCGGGCGGCGCGGCGTGCGGCGGCGCGCGCTCGCGGCGCTGGTCGCGCGGCGCGCGCGGGCTCTGCGCCGGCGCGCGCGTCACGCGCGGCCCCGACTGGAAGTGGCGGGACCAGGACGGGCCGCACCCCGCCACCGGGACCGTCACCTCGGACCTGCACAATGGATGGGTCGACGTCAGGTATGTCTACACCACCAACTCCTGAAAGGTGCTCCGCTTGTGACCGGGTTTTTTTAGTACGTGCAAGTCGGACACTGTCTGGGCCCTCCATTCCCAGTTCGTCCGAAGGGATTTTTCCCGAGCACAAGTCACTCTTCCTACCCTAAAGTAAAAAATAGCAAAGACTTCGCGTCTTTGGCCCCTCTGGCGACTCATTCAAAAAAAAAAAAAGGTGCTCTGCCGAACCCTTAGGCTCCGTGGAAGGGTCGTAGCTCCGCGGTCTGTCCGAGAATTAAATAAAACGTTCGTGGATCAGACTCGCCGCGCCGCACCATAGACCTGCACAATGAATGGGTTGATGTCAGGTATGTATGTCTACAACAGTGGCTCCCAATTTTTTTTAGTGATGGAATCCTTTTGGAAAGCGAAATATAATATGCATTTTTTCTTGTCACTAAAATCGATGACATGGTTCCTAAGAACAGATCTTTGTATGTCTTATAATTTCAGACTTATTCGTAAGGCTTGTCTTGTAACAAAAAACAATATTAATGAATGTACTCTTTGGACATGAAACCGTGAGATTCACCCATAGTGAAATATACGGATAACTCACGTCTTTAATCGAATTCAGCTCGATATGTTTCGGGCTAATCCGTAGCCCTTCTTAAAACCTTATTTAGTACACTATTTAGTTAAAAAAAAAACATATATATGCGTCGACTTGAGAAAAAAAAATGCCACAGCAGCCTTTTATTTTCGTCTGTTGAAAATTACTAAAATGTGATTGAATCTGGCTGGTGACGGATTCGGCCCTAGGCATACCGTCGTAGTGTGCGTGCCTCTTCGGCATACGAAAGCTTAAAGACGTCAGTTATACATATATTTTACTATTTCTGAATGTACATCGCAGGTGGGACCACGGCGGTCGCAACTCGTACCGCATGGGCGCCGAGGGCAAGTTTGACCTGAAGGTGGTGAGTGGGGGCGCGGCGGAGGGCGCACGCGCAGGACGGAAGAGCCACTCTACGCCCAGTCTGCCCATCGCAACAGCTGTTGACCAGGTAAACTGAAGGACGACGATGATGGTGATGATATAACGAGACGGCTAGTAAAATAAATTGTAACCGGATAGTGATGAAAATATTGGTGACATACTAGCCAGCTAAGTAGAGACGGTGAAGTGAATCCGGAAAGGTTGTTTTTTTTTTCAATTTTTATTACGAAACTCGAAAAACAGGCGAAATGCGATTGAGACTCGCTCTCGAAGGGTTATTAATTTTGTATTATTTTTATACAAACTGTTGGCCGTGACTCCGCCTACGAAGAATTCGTTTATCGTTATCCCGCGGGAACTATGCAATTTTCCGGGATAAAAGTAGCCTATATGTTAATCCAGGTTATAAACTATCTGTGTGCCAAGTTTCTTCAGATTCCGTCAACCTAAGATTTAAAAGCGAAAAAGTTTCCGGGTGCGCCGGTGGGACTTGAACCCACGTCTCCCGGGTATGCGCCCCAACGGGTGTTCTACCAACTGAACCACGTCGCATCCAACCGACCTCCCCGAAATTCTTAATCGCTTACATACGCCAACAGTGGCGTGTGGTAACATCCATCAAACTATTAGAAGCTATGACTCCTACGTTCCAAATTAGTTGGAAATGCGTAAGAAATGATGTACCACTTCTATTTAACTCAAATATTATTTATTTTATTAGCAGTTACGTCTGCTCACCGAACCTAAGATTTAAAAGCGAAAAAAAAAACGTCGGTTGGATGCGACGTGGTTCAGTTGGTAGAACACCCGTTGGGGCGCATACCCGGGAGACGTGGGTTCAAGTCCCACCGGCGCACCCGGAAACTTTTTCGCTTTTAAATCTTAGGTTCGGTGAGCAGACGTAACTGCTAATAAAATAAATAATATTTGAGATTCCGTCAAACCGATTTAGCATGAAAGAGAAACACCATACATTCATCCACATCCTTTCACGTTTTTAATATTAGTGGGATAACGCAGTGCACTAGGTTTAATCGAGCCACAGGTCACTCATGCTAGCTGTTCTAACCATTCTTTAACTGATCAGGTGTCAGTGGCGTCGACGGAGCAGGCGTCGTCCGCGGACAACATCTCTGGCGAGGAAATGGCCAGCAACATGTCGCGCCCGCGCATGCACGCTACCGACCTCTCAGCCATCAACAACTCCACACACCATATCAATACTGGTACGTACTGACATGCTTTATTTTAAAATTACCTGTTGTCCGCGACTCTGTCTGCGAAGAATTCGTTTATCGCTTTTCCGCGCGAACCACACAATTTTCCGGCATAAAAACTATCCTATGTTCTTTCTAGGGTCTCCAAACATCTCCATACCAAATTTTATCTAAACCGGTTCAGCGGTTAAAGCGTGAAGTGTTAACAAACTGACAGACAAGAGTTACTTTCACATTTATAACATTAATAAAGATTTTTACACCCAGAGACAGATAAACCGCATGAAGTTTATCCATGTTACTACGATTTGACAATCTTTAAACATGTGTGTTCACTTATGTCAGTTCATTGAGAAAGAACTTTAGTTAGCTAAGACGTGTTTAATTAATTTCAATGATTTTTTTCTGTTAAAATACCATGGTATTTTACATGAGATGTTTTCCACGCTCTTCATGGCGCTACCTGGTTTTATGACGTTAATATATTTGGGGAAAATATAGCGCTGAAAAAAAAATCTTTGGTCACAGATCTCGCAACAATCGTAGAATCTCTCACTCTGGGCGCAGAGGGCAACAACTGCATAACGGAATTAGGCGGCAATTCGTTCACGAACATGGAAATGGGTCCAACGAGTATCACCGATATCACCAAACCTTACCCGGCTAAAGAACCGCTGCCGGAAACCAATTCTCAAGAGGTAAGTCACATACACATACATCATAATGATTTGTTTAAGAGTTGTGTTTCGATAATGTTCATGTATATATTGGAGAACTCAAAAAAAACGCGGCCACACTATGTCAAATAAACCGGATTCGAATTTTATTTGCAAGTCATTTTAGCATGTATATTTCCTTTTTCTCTGTCTTTATTACTATTACTTAGTATTTTCTGTATTTCTTGTTTGTGTTTTAGTAAAGCACTGACAATGTTAGGGAGATTCTAGCTACTCAATGTAATTAAATTAAAACAAAACCTGACACCGCAAAAATATCTAACGGTGAACTCGTTTTCAGCATTTCGGATCGTTCTATTCATTTCCTAAAACATCCGTTCCCAAATAACAGTTTCTTTAAATGATCGTAGGGTTTCTTATCGCATCAGTATGTCAAAACACCCGGGTCTCATAGTATCCATATTTAGGAAAAGGTATTGATGGGAGCGGATTTTTTTGGGAACGGGTGTTTTGGGAAACGGATATCGACGGATATTCGGGACGTATCTTTTGGGAGAAACACATTTTATAAAATAAATTATTTGGGAAACGGTAGTGCCGGGAACGGTTATTTCGGGATTAGGTATTTTTGGGAAACGGGTATCAAGCCAAACGTATCTTTTTGGGAGAAGCACATTTCGGGAAACCCTTGTATCGAGAAACAGATTATTTACTAAAAGAACGGATGTTTTGGGAAACGCATAGAACGGTCCAAAAGGGTTTTCGGGGCACCCTCCTTGTATTTTAATTTAAATATTATACCCTCACTCCCATGAATGTAATGGCAATGCAGAGCGTGCCAAAGCAATTGTACAAAGTACGTAACTCTCCTTCCTGGCGGCAGTTGGGTTATTGGTTATTGGATGTGTTAGGAGCGTGAGGCCGCCCGCAACAGCGCCAACGCGCTGTCGTCGGGCCCGCTGCTGGTGCTGCCGGCCGCGTTGCTCCAAGAACTGCGCGCGCGCGCTCACCGCATACATATACAGGTCTTTAGGACCGACTCCACGCGACACGCAGTCGTCTGTCGACAACACAACTAATGTGTAATAGGAATAGAAATGTGACACGAGCTCAAAGCAAGAGTTTCAAGATAAAAAGGCATTTTTCCTGCTCAGTCATTAAATAATTGACGCCAGAGTTAATAGCTTAAAATAAAGGATTACATCACTACTGCAAATGTGACCTAGCATCGGCAATCTTCGTCCTCGCAGAGATATTTTGATAAATGTGGAATTAAATCCAACATAAGTACAAATCCAATAAAGACCTTGTTACATAATGCATAAGAAGGGATAAAGTGGCGAAATCGGTTCTTGAAAGAAATGCAAATGATAACATTTCTATTCCTGTTATTATTTATTAGTTCTGTGGTCGACATCCTTACGTGCCCCATAATGTATGCGATTCGATCGTTACGATCCGTAATTCAGTCTGAGAAATTTGTGTGGTCGAAAGTGGGACCATATTGACATATTTTTCAGATGTATCGATAAGTCGGAACGATAAATCGTATTGTATATGCCCTTAGATTGGGCCATGTATGGAGCTGGAGTGTTGGTACAAAACCAGGTGTAGTGTAACAAGTATAGTTGTGGTGCAATTAAAAATATGTGTAGACCTAACTATACCGGTATCTTTACTGTGTACTTCGGTATTCGTATTGAATTTGTTGTTGATGTAACCTAAATTATGTTGATGGGCTTTGTTGTGTAAAGTGTTTTATTATATTATTCGAACATGTGATAAGTAAAACGTAATGTAGTTCCTAGTCTAGCCCTGTCGAATAAACTGGTAATGGAGCGTAGTAGCAAAATTATACGTCACGAACAAGTCAAGAATATTTTACCCCGGATTTATGCACTTCCAACGCACCTCGTTGGACGCTCTCGCGCGAGCGGTGGCTGTAGGAGTGCTACCCGTCCAAAGTCTAATTGTATTCAGTTGTCGCTCGCCTTTGTCCTAACGCCCTATGCCTCGCGTCATGAGTGTCATGACTCATGACATTTGACTCCGGTTAAAAATCGATATCAAACGGGGCGAGCGCGAAGCGAGGCGAGCGACGGCGAGAGGAGGTGAGCTCGCCGACCACACTCGCGTTCACGTCGTGTCATTTGCCACCTGGAGAGTTTTATGCTGGGGTTAAAATAATCATGTTATTCCAGTGCGAGGACAACGAGAGTGGGTCGGGGCAGTACGAGGAGCACAACAAGAAGGACGGTCAGGCCGGCAGCGGCTCCGGCGCCATGAGCGCCAGCGAGCCCGACCTCACGCAACAGGTAAAACACGTTGAAACGTGATTAGATGGGTGCTGACTAATATCCGCCCCAATTATCAGTTCATGGTTTTTTTTTATTTCATTTTTATTTTTTTATTTTTATTAGGGGACAAGCTTACACAAATCGACCTAGTTCCAAACTAAGCAAAGCTTGTACTATGGGTACTAGACGACGATAAACATACTTGTATAGATAAATAAATACTTAAATACATAGAAAACATCCATAACTAACAAATATTCGTGCTCATCACACAAATAAATGCCCTTACCGGGATTCGAACCCAGGACCTCTTGCTTCGTAGGCAGGGTCACTACCAACTAGGCTAAAGCGGTCGTTAAAAATAAATTAGTTTTCCTTATCGACTGTTGCATTTTCTATAGGTCAATATGGTAGTGATAGCAAGGAAAAATACATACCAGCGAGGCAGTCTCTATCTATAGGCTCGCTCAGTATGTTTCCGGCAGTTATGTAAATAGTTGCCATTTCTTAACGACCGTTGATGAAAGAAACGTTGCTTTAAAATAAATTTTCGACAACTTGCGCGTATAAATTACAGCTTGTACAGTCGCTGGACACTACACGCATAGAGTCGTGTTAGATGATTTTGAGTCTTTTGTTCGATCCAATATTCTTGCCGATGACTGTATGAATCGCTGTGGTTAGGCGAATATTACGGGTAATGTGTACCATCCACAGTATTACTTTTCGAAGTGATCAGAAGGCCTGTATTTCACAACATTAGATATTTGTTTTAAATAATAACTATTATTTAGGGTGCTGCAAGACTGTTAGAGTCTCTGGGTGTGGGCCGCGGCAGCGGTGCCGGCCGCGGGAACAACCCGCAGCGAGCGTCGCGCACCAACCACTCCACGAGTCTGTTCCCGAGGTATGTTCACTTGCGCTGCTTGATGTACACTAATTTGACCATACCGGTACAGTATTGTATGGATTGTTAGCGTTTTTGATCAGTGTTCGGCTGGGTTAAATATAAAATACCACTAGTGTTAGTAATTATTATTTATTGTACACTTCATTAGTTTTTTAACTACTTTACTGTGATTATTATGAGTGAAAAATATCTAAAGTTTCATACAGTTAACAATGTAAAGAACACCTTTGTAAGCTTTTATATAAGACATTTGCAAACGGTTTACCCATAATATGATGCTGACTTGGAATACATCACAGAATATCTTAACTTTTCCAATGCCTATATCTTTTGTTAAAACCGTCCAGTCAACAAAGACATGTTTACATGTTGTAGTTTGGTACGACTCGCCTTATCAAGCAACTTCCCCGGCGGGCTGCTGTCTGCCGCGCAAAGCTACCCGTCGCTCGCGCCCAATGCGCAAAATGCTCTCACCTTGTCCCTCACTTCTACTTCGAGCGAGAGCGAACAGGTGAGCTATCATTATCATACGTGTTATACTTCAGCTAGGTTTGCCGCGACCATTTGAACATGTTTTCGGTTTAAATATTAATTTCAGTCTATAATATATGACTGTGTCCTTCCTATCCGGTCTTTGAACTTTACTCGTATGGTCGCTGTGGAACCGGCTCTAACTTATATCGCTTTGCTATTTATATCAAAGATGTTTCAAAACCTTTAAAGTATGAGGAATGTACTCGTATAAGAATACATGTATATTGCGGAAATTACTGGCACAGAAAGTATTCCAACTTAATTATTGAGTTAGCCTGCTATCTATTTGCCTTTATGAGAGTCGGTGGTTACCTTAAGTAGCTTCAGGGCAGTCTATATCAAGGACCCCGAGTGCCCAAATTCGGACCCTTTTTCGTGACTTTCGCCTAGTGCCGCTAAATCAAAAAATAAGAAATCTCGAGTCTGACAGCCGACAGCGAATGCCTTAAAAGCGCGATAGGAAAAAATCTATCTGTAGCGTCGATACTTCGAAGCCCCAATAAGACCAGAGGCCTTATTGTCTAACGCGCGGACACTTGTTATCGCATTAACTATTTTTTTCTGTCAAACGGCATAAGATGGTGACAGAAAGAGATGGTGAAAGCGACGGGAAGCGCCTGCGCGTTAGACAATACGGACTCTGGGGTCTTCATGGTTCACCATAAATAACTGAAGTAATAAAGACCATGAAGAAGAATGGAACTGGATAATCCAGCTCCCCCCTTAATTGTCAATCGGTCGTGTTTCTAATGTGGTGGTGACGAGGCAGGACGGTTGGCAGGTGTCTCTGGAGGACTTCCTGGAGTCGTGCCGCGCGCCCGCGCTGCTCGCCGAGCTGGAAGACGACGACGACGCGGACGACGCGCTCGACAGCGACAAGGAGAACGAGCCCACTTACCAGGAGGTAACGGATACTCGGTTAATATGGATCGTTCGTGCATTTAAAAAAGAGCTACCCGATAAGTTTGCGAGGGTGGATGAACAAATGCACGAACGTGCTTGTCGAAATATGAGGGATTTCACGGGATTGTTTTTTTAATTATGACTTTAACGGCTACTGTCGCTAGGCCAGGATCTATTTCACATAAAAATCAATGAATATCAACTATACACTTTTAATCCTTTTGAACGCCAGTGTCGGCTATAGATGACAAAACGGTAGTACAAAAATTAACCTATCCGCATCCGCATAAGAATCTATTTTGTTCGTAACAAAAACGATGTGTGGCGTTCAAAAGGTTGAATAGGGACTGACAGCAGTTGAGACGCCCGTGGGATCACCCATTATGTAGTTATACGGGCTTGATATTTATCGAGCAGACTTCGATACTTACTTGTATGTTATCATATCAGCAGATTCTGGAATTTTTGTGGCACTTTTCAATCCAACTTTTTTTTTCCCAACTTCACACCTACATACCAATGAATTCCTTCGCAGATGTGTGTGTCTTGTGGTAAATTTCAAATGTAATGTCGCACATATATTCATATTCGCCGATATTCATACATACACGCATCAGAAGTGCCTAGGGATATTTTTTATCTCTAGACAAACATATGACTACTGAGACAAAACATCAAATTTGTCTAGGGATAAAAAATATCCCTAGGAACGATTGATGAGTGCCTATCGATACAATTCAGTACATAACAGAAAATTCATAAGATTAAAATGAAAAGTACAACAGAATTACTCCAGATTAGCTGTAAGCATTGATTGTTCGAAAAAAACAAATTTTCACCCTATACAATTACCGAAAGAGATCTAAATATATATTTTTTTTACTATTACTCCATATCACTTACCCAGCGTTACACAAAAGATCCCTACGGGTCGAAGTGTATCCGCTAGGACCCCTATTAGTAAGATAAGTCGCCCAGCGTTGAACAAACTGTTGTATCGCACAGGTATCGCGCAACCTGTTATCACTAATGGAGGAAGAGGCGTTGGAAGCGGTGCGCGGCGGGCTCGGCGGCGGGCGCGCGCGCCGGCCCTGGGACGACGAGTTCGTGCTCAAGCGGCAGTTCTCCGCGCTCATACCCGCCTTCGACCCGCGCCCCGGACGCACTAACCTCAACCAGACCGTCGGTAAGTGCAACAATTACACTATACTAGCTTTTACTCGCGGCTTCGCTCGCATTGAAGCCATTAAATGAGTATCAGAGGTCATTACAATCGAAATGAATCAATATGATAACTATATTTTATTGATTAGCTGAGATAATTAATTTTTAAAAATTACTAACATACAATGAAGTTTCAGAAACTTAAAATATGTTTATTAAAATAGAACAAAAATTTTTAAAATATATGTATTTAATTGTAACAAAAATAAAGAATTTTGAATTCTAATTTATTAAGGGCTTATTACACTTGGCTAAATTTAGGGGCTGTTTCACCACTTTTTTAAAAGTTCGGATTAGCTTAATCATAACCTTATTTGACACATGAACTTAACATTTCTGTTTCACCAGTCTTGATTAGCGCTAAGTGACGGACAAACTGTTTTTTAATTTGACCATCAGATCAGGTGGCATTTAGCATTTTTATCCGTCACATAACTTTTTAATCAGTCAGTTAATTTTTTTGTGGTCATAGTTGGAGAGCCCTTCAGCCGGTTTCAGAAAAATAAATCAAAGTATTTTTAATTTTTTAAAGAAAGAAGTCATGCTAAATTGCAAACGAGGATTCAAATATCAAGATTTGAATAAAAAAATATAGGTAAGCTTTCAGTATGTAAAAATAAATCTAAAATTTCGTAATATTTTTTAATTACAGACTTTTTTTTCAGTGGTATAATCGTTTGTTCTACGTGAACTTGTACATCGCCATTAAAAAAAAAGTTAATCTGTCAAATGGTTTGGCGCCACTTTTCGATTCGTTTTACGTGATTTTATTTTTCTTTGTTATTGTTAACAAAGTATCGTAAATAAATACCGTTTTTGGATTAATTATAATGTTACACATTTGTTTATGCAAAAAATAGATGTATTTAAAAATTACATAGTTTACGATTTCTTTTGCTTTAACAATGAGCGACTCTTTGAACGAAAGTTTGCGAACAGGAACGCGTGATCGTGAAATGTGACGTTGCCATTCCCCCTCTATGTTAAACCGACGATTAGTTAAGTGGTTAGTTTGCACAGGACCGGAGTGGTGAAACTGAAAAAAAACTAGCCGACAGATTTGTCCAGTACTTAGTTTATTCATTGGTTACGTGACCAGTAGTTTGACAATAAGGTGGTGAAACACCCCCTTAGAATTCTAAATGATTTAGAATCCAAATTTAGGAAAGTGTAATCGCGTTTAGCTAGTAAGGATCCTAAAAAGTATTCTAATTAGAAGCGAGGATGGTTTCTGACAATCTGAATGATTTAGCATCCTAGTTAGGAAAGGTGTAATAATATTTAGTGCTGTTAGTCGCCGCGCACACCTGACGGCGACCGAACGTGTCTCGCGTGTGCGCGTTGTTTAATGTTCAACATGGCGAACGGAAAGGAAGTTGTGAGCAACGTAATTGATTTGTACAGAGAAGTGCCCTTTCTCTTGGACAAAAACGATAAAAAATATTAATAATTAATAATTCTTCAAACGCTTTTGTATCCATTCTTAAATAACATCTGAAATCTTCAGGTTCTAAAATATTAGTTATATTTATTGTTGACAATTTGTTCCTCAACAATAAATATTCCTTGACCCAAGTCCTTTTTTCTATTTTTTAACTTGCAAGGAAGGATGCTACGGCCAAGGCTACCCCAAGGCCAATTTTTTGATTTTTGGACAATACTGGTGGCATTGCATCCGACGCGTCCGACACCGATAAGCTTGAAATGCTAACTGATTCAGTGACTAATTTAGGATAAGTGTAATCAGGAGCGTCCTTCCTATCCCCTCTCTTGCCGACTAGTTAGGATGACTAAATTCAGCCAAGTGTAATAAGCCATTAAAGATAAAATGCAGAGTATTAATCTAGGGTTGGATCTTCGTTACTGGAATGCTAGATGGCGTTGAAGTAGCTAGATTTTGAAATTTTTTGACTAACAATTTTTTTAGCTTTTGTATTTTTTTTTTAATAAAAAGTATCCTATGTTACTTCTAATACCTCCTAGAATATGTGTACAAAGTTTCATGATGATCGGTTAAGTAGTTTTCGCGTGAAAGCGTAACAAACAAACGGACATTCACATTTATAATATTAGTAGGGATTATGTTTAGTCACATTGTGTCCTGGTGGTAGCTGAAGATTTCTTCGAATTTAAACGGCCATCCACAACAATGTAGATTTTTATTTAGACTCCTCACATGTGTTAAATCCTAAGCCTCTGGATATTGACAAAATAGGTCGTGTTTTTTTTTTATCTAATCTAATAATTTTACAGAAGTAGAACATTCCTGAGAAGGAACGCTACTCGGGATTTCGGTCTGATTGATTATCTCAACTACTCAAATTGCAATCATCCTGTACGCGGCGTGACGACATCGGCATCAAATGTACGCGCCCTGACCATCATACACAAATATCTAACAATCTCATTCCCTTCCAGACCTCGATATACCGCTTAACGACTCGTCGGACTCCGAGGACGCTTCGGAGCCGGCCGCGAGCGCCACGGCCGAGGGCGCCGGCGCCGCGGCCGCGACCGCGACCAAGCTGCCGGCGCTCCGGCTCGTGCTGAGCTCCGGCGCCGCCTCGCTGCCGCTCGAGCGGCCCTCGTGGACCGTGTACCGCGCCGTCGTGGCCCTCAACTCGCGGCTGTCCGCGCAGGACTCGCATAGGGATACTACTTACACGTAAGTGTCATAATCATAAGTATACTTAGATATCTGATTTGTTTGTTGTTTTATTATGTCAAATACTAGCCGCACTTCGTTCGTGCCAAGAAAATAACTAGGTACAGTCATAAGAGTCGTTTTTAAAATAATTTACATATACATTTAAGGCTTAATTTGTGCAACAAAAGATAGTCATACAAACTACCTGTATGGGTTACTGTCATTACACAAACGTTTTAAAGGACCCTTAAATTCCCACACACGCACAAAATAAAAATGACACACTCTCTGTTACTCACACCTTATCCTTCGTGTTATCTATTTGTAATAACATTGATGTGGCCTGCGTTGTTGTGAAGAAATGTTTTTTTCTCTCTATAAAAATATATATTTTTTTTCACTTCTCATGTTCATAAAGTTTGTATTTAGGCTGGATGTAGACTGCATAAAATGACTTCATGTACTTGTGCATAAAGTAAAGATCTTCAATCTTCATCTAAGACTGAGGTAATCCGGTAAAAACAGCGACTTTGAGGTAATCCGGTAAAAACAGCGACTTAACACTAGAACTTTATAAAAAAAAGTTTTATCTCCGGTATAATGCGCGTTTTACGCGCTTCATTGTTTGAGTGTGTTCCATTGTTAATTTGATGTTTGTTTTCAGATTAACGTATAAGGAGGTAGAGGGGATGGAAACCTTTGCGGCATCAAGTGATAGCGAAGACGATGAACCCGGAGATCCAGGTTTGTACATTTTTGTCTAACACATTTATTGACACATAAATAGACTTATTTGTACGATTTGATCGTTTTGTTCAAACATTTTCAAATAAAAATATGCGAAATAGTCATTTGTGACAGTCGCGTTAGTGCGATTCAGAATTTCAGATATTTATGAGCAAATTAGTCCGCTCCAAATAAAACAGATTAACACGGCGGTGGGGTAACAACATTAAAATTTCATGGCCTTTTTTTCCCTACCAGGCCTTTTTTATTTAATATTGTTATTATCTCACTGAAATAAACTTACACTGACATTTTGTTAAAAAATATTAATTTCAGTGACATTAATAATAATATTGCATTGTTTCTTCTTCTAACATAGTTCGTAGGCATAAACTAACAATCTTTGGATTATAAAATCTGAAAAAAAAAATAATTTTTGATTTTGATTTGACATTTGTGGATGTATTGTCACCAGAGCGTGGCGTGAGCGGCGCGGAGGGCGCGGAGGGGTCGGCGGGGGGCGTGTGCGTGCGCGTGCTGCGGCGGCTGCGCGCGGCCGCGCCGGCGCTGCCCGGCCACGCCTTCCTCTCCACCAAGCTCACCAACAAGCTGCACCAGCAGCTGCAGGAGCCGCTGGCGCTCGCCGCGCACGCCGCGCCCACCTGGTACCTCTATACATTCCACACAGCTGACATCATCTCTCTGTTCTGTCGCGTATGGACCCGTTCGCAATTCGTCCCGTTAGCAAGTCGTCCCGCAGTCTCACGTCGTCCCTTTCGCGACTCGTCCCTTTCGAAACTCGTCCCTTTTAGCAACTCGTCCAACTCTTTCTATCCGTCCCTTTTGCAAGCTACACATTAATGAAAACCACACCTGAATCGGTCAACAGTCTACAGACAGACAAACAAACCGATTCAGATGTGGTTTTCACTAATGTGTAGCTTGCAAATGGAACGGATAGCAAGAGTGGGATGAGTTGCTAAAGGGACGAGTCGCGATAGGGACGACGTGAGACTGCGGGACGAGTTGCGAACGGGCCCATACGCGACAGAACCAGCCGAAAGACGTCCACTGCTGAACATAGACCTCCCCCAAGGCTCGCCAAACAGATCCCTGCGCCATCCGCATCCAATGCGTTCCCGCCACCTTCACCAGGTCGTCGCTCCATCTTGTTGGAGGCCTACCTACACTGCGTCTTCCGGTCCGCGGACGCCACTCGAGAACCTTTCGGCCCCATCGGCCGTCAGTTCTACGAGCGATGTGCCCTGCCCACTGCCACTAAAGTCTAGCGATTCTTCGAGCTATGACTTCATGCAAGGACTCTACCCCAAATGGCTATACGGCCCTAACCAATTTAGGTGGCAGTGGACGGAGCTCATTCCTCTAAGAGCTACCAAAAGACGCAGCGTGGGTAGACCAAGGTGGACTGATGAGCTGGTAAAGGTCGCAGGAGTCTGATGGATGTGGACAGCGCAGGATCAGTCATTGTGGTGGGAGTGGACGTCTTTCGGTTGACAATGTTGGTGAATCCATTGGGACGCCAAGGCGATAATCGTATGTGGCAGTTAACTCATTTGATCTCATCTATTTTTTTTATACAATACAGTCTTTTGACCACAATCACGCCTGTTGGAAAGCGAAGTTGAGGCCTACTACTACTACTGGTGTAAGACAATTGAAGCCTCTTCGCTTAGTTCCAAAAAGCACTGAATAGTATTTTTTTCTTTATTTTTGTACAATAAAGGGTTTACATGGGATCCTATCGATGTTTAGAAAATTTTATTTCCGAAGGTTTAAAATCCCGAAAACTTCATTTGTCCGAAAGCATTTTTTTCTGAAACTGTAAATATTTCAGGATTTATTTCAGGACCATCGTGTAGAACCCTTTAGGTTAGGTTAGGGTTGTTTTATAAAAATCCTGAAATATTTACAGTTTCAGAAAAAAATGCATTCGGATAAATGAAGCATTCGGGATTTTAAATATTCGGAAAAAAATAATTCTACATTTTGATAGGTAACCGTTTGATGATTAGGATTTAATATACGTTTGTATATACTATGTCGTCTAATTATCCTGAATATTTCAGCAGATTCAGGCTAGTTTGATTGAACACTTCTGTAAATATTTCTGACTTTTTAAATTGTGTCTGAAAAATGTTTCCATACATTGGTCAATGTTAGAAATGTACGTCATCGAAGGCCTAACTACATCTTGATCTAAAATTCCGACGAACAAAAATCCAGGAGTGTTCAGTCAAGCTAATCTAACCATTATACGTTATCGTGACTTGCGTCTAGTTCTACTGTCATTGTTTTGGAAATCATTTCAACGCTCATGTGCGTATGTGGCACATGAAGAAGTGACTCTGACAGCCGGCAGCGAATGCGTTAACTAAAAGTAAACAATGTAATCCAGGTGTCAGCAGCTGAACGATTGGTGCCCGTTCCTGTTCCCGTTGGAGACGCGGCAGATGTTCTTCGCTTGCACGGCGTTCGGGACCTCGCGCACTATAGTCTGGTTGCAAGCGCAACGCGACAGAGCGCTCGATCGTCAGAGGTAAGGAAATAGTTCCGAATGTAAGATGCACTACAGAGTATAAAAAAAGAAATGAGACTATTACTGAAGTGTTTCGAGAGTACAACAAAATAAAAGAATTGGTCTAATAAGTCATGTCTGCATCATGGTAATATCTTTCCTTTTAAAAATAGTACATTGTTGTAGAGGCTAAAAAGTAAGCAACAGATCCCTCAGAGGCCCTCGAAAGTAGGAGTCCATCTATTGCACTTTCGGCCGAGGCTTAACACAGCGCTTTTCACGACTACTGCGAGGAAATAAAAATCAATTATTATAATAATTTTTCTTTCAGATAATTAAAACAGACATAATAATGGCTGTACGGAATCTGATTCCTTTGCCTGTCCGTGAAGGGATGAATATTATTAAAAAACTAGCTGTTGCCCGCGACTCCGTCCGCGAAGAATGGGGAGGGGGATAAAAAAATAGCCTACGACCTATTCTCAGACCTACGGAGTGTAGAGAAAAAAGTTTCATAAAAATCGGCCAGGCCGTTTCGGAGGAGTTCGGTAACAAACACCGTGACACGAGATTTTTATATATTAGATAAAACGACTTCTCACTGGCCAATTTAATTTCATATGCAGCACAAGTCGTGTTCTGATTGGTCGAATCAGTGATCAGTGGACCGATGTGATTGGTCGACTTGCTCAATGGAACAGTGTGTCTGCGAATTATTTTTTAATGGCGTCAACATCCCTATTATAAAAGGCCTTTTACATTGACCGTTAGTTAAATACGTAGTTCCTGTAAGTGTATCAAGCAATATGGCGCAGTTAACGGAAATAAAATAAAACACGATGTATAATGGCGAACAATGGTAACAAAGCTCTCTTTGCAGGGCGGGCAACACGGTGTCGCCGCGGCGCGCCGAGCTGGAAGCCACGGAGTTCCGCCTGGGCCGCCTGCGCCACGAGCGCGTGCGCATCCCAAGACACCCGAACCTGCTGCGCTCCGCTATGCAGGTATGTTTTTGATCTAATTTTTTTTCCTAACCTTCTTTACAGGGGGCCAGAGAGATGCAATAAATGTTAAAAGACTAGACCGGTAAAATCGCATTTCGTGTATAAATTGCCAGATTATGTGTAAGTAAACTTGTCTCTATGATGATGAATTATTTAGAGCACAGTGATGTTCTTAATTGACCATCACGTTTAAAAGAAAAAAAAAACAATATTTGAAAATAATAATGTAGTCAAGTTTTTAAGCCTATTTTTGTTAACGTGTCTGTCAAAAGATCATACTTTGGAAATGACGTTGGCAGATAAAAATTATGAAGGGCTTCATTGTTAGTAGCAGCTTGCATTTACACGACTTATGATGTAGCGTAGGTTTGACGTTAACGCACTGTGCAGTGTGAAACACTAAACTAAAATTACTATGAGGGTTAACCTGGCGACTGGCGTTTTAGCGCACTGTCTCTTTTTCCGCGGCGCGGCTAACAGCATAATGCGTTGTTGCACTTATTCATCGTTGGCATTCTAAAGATCGAAGGCCTGTTTCACCGCTCTATGAGTAGTTCCTAATATTTTATATGACAGATAGCTTTTGGCGCTATCCCATCTTATTTATTTGTAAATGAACCTTTTTGACGCCAACGACACATATCAGCACCACAGGTGATATATCAGGCACGTCACGGCGTGCAGAGCGATATCTACCTACATGTATTTCTGTAGGGTTCAACTTCGCGTTTGACATTCCGATGTCATGGCGTATGTGTGAGAGCTTTTGTATTTGACAGAGCGTTGAAAAGGTTAACAGAAACGTCACCACAAAGTATCTGCCGGTATCAGAAATTTATCAGAGAGCGGTGAAACGGGCTCTAATAGTACATTATTGTCGTGGCCTGGAAGTAGTCAATTGCTGGCTGAGTATGAGTATTAAACGGACGAGCTTGCGAGTCCGTTTAACTAATACGAAGCCAGCAATTGCTATTCCAGCCGAGACTAATATAAAGCTTTTCTCAAAAATGGTGAAGGAAAAAAAATAGAATAAACTTTTATGAACTTAAATAGGTACAAAGAATTGCAAATCACTTGAAATTAAATGTCATTAAACCCTTTCCCGCCTTTTTCCATTAAAAAAAAACTGCAGGTGTATTTTTCTACCGAAAACACCACAAGCTGTTTCAAACACAATAAAAAAAGTCTGGAGTTCCAACAAAACAACTGATACCGGTCATTTGATTTGGCTGTATACGAATAGTGCCAAATTAACACCATGGCCGTTTAAACTTTTTAAAAAGTTTGAGACTCGACAATAATGGAATTTGTATGCGACATTGTTGTCGAGTTTATCGAGCCTGCAATGTTTTTAACTTTTTAATTTTTTTACTGACCATAAACTATGCACTTCACGTTCTGATTTGTAAAGAATAATGTCAACTTTTACGGATATTTTTGAGAAAAAGCTCATTATTACTTTACTCTGACTGTAGTAACGTATGATTCAGGTGATGCGCGTCCACGCGGGCCGCAAGTCTGTCCTGGAAGTGGAGTTCGCCGGCGAGGAGGGCACCGGGCTGGGGCCCACGCTGGAGTTCTACGCGCTGGTGGCGGCTGAGCTGCAGCGCGCTGACCTCGCCATGTGGCTGCACGACGCGCCCGCGCCCCACGCGCCCCACGCGCCCCACGCGCCCGCGCCTTACCACCTCGCGCTACCCCACGGTAACTGCAGCACCATACACACAATAGGAGGGCACCGGGCTGGGGCCCACGCTGGAGTTCTACGCGCTGGTGGCGGCTGAGCTGCAGCGCGCTGACCTCGCCATGTGGCTGCACGACGCGCCCGCGCCCCACGCGCCCCACGCGCCCCACGCGCCCGCGCCTTACCACCTCGCGCTACCCCACGGTAACTGCAGCACCATACACACAATAGGAGGGCACCGGGCTGGGGCCCACGCTGGAGTTCTACGCGCTGGTGGCGGCTGAGCTGCAGCGCGCTGACCTCGCCATGTGGCTGCACGACGCGCCCGCGCCCCACGCGCCCCACGCGCCCCACGCGCCCGCGCCTTACCACCTCGCGCTACCCCACGGTAACTGCAGCACCATACACACAATAGGAGGGCACCGGGCTGGGGCCCACGCTGGAGTTCTACGCGCTGGTGGCGGCTGAGCTGCAGCGCGCTGACCTCGCCATGTGGCTGCACGACGCGCCCGCGCCCCACGCGCCCCACGCGCCCCACGCGCCCGCGCCTTACCACCTCGCGCTACCACACGGTAACTGCAGCACCATACGTAACGTACAATACAAATCGTCACTACTATAGTGTGGGGTATCATTTTATAGGTATTTGAAAATAAATAGGGGTTTGCTAAAACTATTTTTTGATAAAGTGAATATTTTCGGAGATATTCACTCCGAAAGTTCAAAATAATGTGTCCCCCCCCTCTAACTTTTGAACCGCACGTCTAAAAATATGAAAAAAATTACGTAAGTTAAAATTACTAAAAACTTTCTAGGAAAATTATTTTCAACTTAGTCGGTTGAGCAGTTTTAAAGTTTATGTAAAAAAATATTTCTAAACTAAAATAAGTCCGCCTAAGTATTGTGATGACGGTCGGGAACTACGGAACCCTACACTGAGCATGGCCCGACATGCTCTTGACCGGTTTTTTATTTCTAAGTAGTGACGAAATATTCTTCATTGACCGACCGGTTGTTAAAGAACCTGACTAAGAAGTTTGAGGTCCATCCCGGTTTCGATTCCTGGTTGGGCCAGATTTTTGTGTGAAAATTATGAATGTTTGTGCTCGAGTCTTGAATATTTAATATGTATTTAAGTATGTATTTATCTATATAAGTATGTTTATCCGTTGTCTAGTACCTATAGTACAAGCTTTGCTTAGTTTGGTACTAGGTATATGTATTGATGTCAATTGTCCCATGGATGATATTTTATTTATTTATTTCCAAGACACAACTGTAAAAAAATTACTGTTTTAACGCTTGACAGCCAGATTAACCAACTGTAAAGACTGCCCCTATTGTGTGTAAGATTTTTAGTTGCTTTGAATCAACTATTGTTATTTATTTTCAATAATTGGACAATTAAGTTATACGCATTTACATGCTTAGTGTATGATAGAATAGCCCATGGTTAGTAACTTGTATGGTAAATGTTACTAATGCCTAAAATAAATAAAGGCCTTGTTAACAAATTACTTCTGTTGCAGAAAAACCTCCGGGCTACTATGTGACGCCCGCAAACGGCCTCTTCCCGGCGCCGCTACCTCAAGACTCTCCAATCTGTGATAAAATTTGCAAATATTTCTGGTTCCTAGGAGTATTCTTAGCTAAGGTAATTAAATAAAATCAAAAGTGACTTTAACTATTTAAAAAGTGTATATGCGTAATGCTATTTATTTTATAGGTTCTACAAGACGGGCGGCTGGTCGATCTGCCGCTTTCGGAGCCGTTCCTCCGAATAATGTGCGGCGAAGAATTGAAGAATGAACATCTACAGGAGATTGACCCTATTAGGCATAGGTAATGACAATGAATTTAATATTATGTTTAATTAAAGCATACAGAATTCGTTAAAATAAAGGTTTTTAAGTCATTTCGGAAGCACTGCGGCAGTCATGATCATCATCCCAGCCTATATACTTTCGACTGCAGGGCACAGGTTTCTTCTAATAATGAGATGGCTTGGGGCGTAGTTCCCACATGGGAACAGTGCAGATTGGGAGCTCTACATACAACATTGAATTTCTTCTCGGGTGCGTGTTTAGGTTACCTCACGATGTTTTCCTTAACCGTAAAGCTCATGGTAAATTACACATGTTTCACACAAAAATTCCGAAGAACTCAGAGGTGCGAGCCGGGGCTCAAACCCACGACTGCTTGAGAGGCCATAGGTTAATCCATTGGGATACCACGGCTTTTTTTTGACGGCATTCGTTTCTGTGTAATGCACGAGCATGGCGATGCAGACGGAGCAAGCAAGACCGGTCATTGTGTCGTTATTTGGGGGAGCAGTGTAGACGTCTCGACTATGTTCGTCCACTGTTGGGCATAGGCCTCTCTCATGCCACGCCACTGAGCACGATCCTCGGCCACTCTCATCCAGCTCTTGCCAGCCGCCTTCCGAAGATCATCTCTCCACCGAGTCTGAGGACGTTCCACGCTACGCTACGTTTGCCGATCCGTGCGTCTCCACTCAAGAACTCGTCTACCCCAACGGTTATCGGTTCTTCGGGTTATATGACCAGCCCATTGCCATTTCAGCGTGCTAATGCGGTGGGCTATGTCGATAACTTTGGTTCTCTGTCGGATCACTTCGTTACGAATTCGATCTTTTAGAGAAACTCCGATTATAGCCCTTTCCATAGCACGTTGAGCAACTTTAAATTTGTGGACCAGCCCTACAGTGAGTGTCCATGTTTCGGCACCGTATGTCATGACGGGTAGGACGCACTGATTGAAGACTTTCGTCTTTAGACTCTGTGGAATTGGCGATGTGAAGACTTGACGCAGTTTCCCATACGCTGCCCATCCCAGCTGTATTCTTCTGTTGGCCTCTTTCTCGAAGTTGTTTCTACCTAATTGCATAGTTTGCCCGAGGTAAATGTTCACGCATGATGAATACGTTTGTCTGGTTTCGACAGGTTCCTGCGGAGCGTGCTGGCGGCAGCGGAGCAGTACGAGGCGCTGGTGGGCGACCCGTCGCTGAGCGCGGCGGAGCGGGCCCGGCGCGCCGCCGCGCTCACGGTGGACGGCGCCACGTTCGAGCAGCTCGCGCTGAGCATGGCGCACGTGGCCGCGAGGGACGACCCCGCCGCGCTGCAGCCGCTGTGCGACGCGGGCGAACACATCGAGGTACACTACCGCCACTGGTTCCATTATCAATAGGGACTAGCGACCCGCCCCGCCTTCGCACGGGTACAACTATATTATGCATGTATTATACTTATAAACCTTCCTCTTGAATCACTTTATCTAATATAGCTATTACCCGCGGCATTGCTAGCGTGAACCATAAATATTTCAGAGAAGCAAACAATTATGCAAGCAAGCCTGAAGCAAGCATACATGCAAGCAAGCAAACATGCAAGCAAGCATGCAAGCATGCAAGCAAGCATGCAAGCAAGCAAGCAAGCAAGCAAGCATGCAAGCAAGCACGCAAGCAAGCACGCAAGCAAGCACGCAAACGAAGCACGTCGCTTTTTCAATAAGAAATGCACAGCAGCCTAGCAGTGATAACACTATCCGAGCTCACCTGTGTTCCCTTTCTAATCGGGTAGGTTGCATTACCTGCCCAGCTATCTCGCAAGTTAACACCATCAAATACCTGGGTGTAATGATCGACGCTAACCTCACCTTTAGTCACCATATAGATATAGTTGCTTCCAGAGTCCGCAAGCTAATTTTTATATTTAAAAAACTTCGAAGTATCGCAAACGCGAGATTGCTCCGTCAAGTTTATATGGCTTTGTGTCAGTCATTACTGTCTTACTGCATTTCGGCTTGGGGAAGTGCCGCGAAGACTACGCTTTTGGTACTTGAACGAGCCCAAAGAGCTATTTTAAAGGTCTCCACTTCTCGCCCCTTCCTTTTCCCTACAAGAGAACTATTCAAATCCTGCAAAGTCCTAACTGTGCGCCAACTATTTATCCTAAACATCATCCTTGATCAGCACAAATCCGCCCCTTACAACCGCAGTATCTCTGACAAAAGGCGGTCAGACATAGTATTTAAGACGCCACGCCCTAGGCATGCTTTCATGCGCAAATTCGCTTCGTTCTTGGGCCCCTATCTCTTCAACAAAATTAATAGACTCCAGAATATCTATGATCTTAACTACAATAGTTGTAAAACCAAATTAGCAGAGTGGTTACAATCGTTATCCTATGTAGAAACCGAAAACCTTCTGACTCTAGTTTCGTAATGTATTCAATTATTTAAGCCGTAGTTACTTACTTTTCATATTTTATTTTTTTCTAAGTTCAAATAACAGTTAAATTTGTATTCTGGTTATTATGTTAACTTTAAGGTCCTTTATTTTTTGCCTAAGATACAGGCTACTTATGTATCCTAGTTTAGGCATTATTATATTTTAGTAGTAACCTGTTAGTCTTCTTGTAGAAGGCGTAGAGGCGGTTAGACGCTTAAGTCGAGCCATTAGTATAGTACCTAGATATAATACCTAACATAGATTAAGTAAAGTGCCTACTAATAATTATTACTATGTACTAAAACTATTTAAATAAATGAATTGAATTGAATTGAATCATGCAAGCAAGCATGCAAGCAGTATGTAATCAAGCTTGCAAGAAAGCATGAAAGCAAGCATGCAAGCGAGAATCCAAGCAGGATTCTAGCGAGCATGCGAGCAAGCACCCAAGCTAGCATGCAGGCAAGCATGCAAGCAAGCATGCAAGCAAGCACGCAAGCAAGCACGCAAACAATTATGCAAGCAAGCATGCAAGCAAGCGTGCAAGCAGCATGCAAGCAAGTAAGCTTGTAAGAAACTATGAAAGCAAGCATGCGAGCGAGAGTCCAAGCAGGATTCTAGCGAGCATGCGAGCAAACATCCAAGCAAGCATGCAAGCAAGCATGCAAGTAAGCATGCAAGCGAGCATGCAAGCGAGCATCCAAGCAGGCATGCTAGCGAGCATGCAAGCAGGCATGCAGGCATGTAAGCGAGCATGCAGGCAGGCATGCTAGCAGGCATTGAAGCAGACATGCAAGCAGGCATGGAAGCAAGCAAGCATGCAAGCAATCAAGGATGCGTGGAAGCATACCAAATTTCGTCTTAATCGGTTAAGTGGTTATTGATTCTCGATACAAAGTTGCACCCCCCTTTTCACCTCCTTAAAGGGCGATTTCCGGGATAAAAACTATTCTATGTCCTTTCCCGGGACTCAAACTATCTGTATACTAAATTTCTTCTATTTCGGTTCAGCGGTTTAAGCGTGAAGAGGTAACAGACAGTCAGACAGACAGACAGACAGACAAACAGACAGACAGACAAACAGACAGACAGACAAATACACTTTCGGATTTATAATATTAGTATGGAATTAGTATGGATAGACTGCTGGCTCTGTGAGCTGTAGTAGATCTCGCGAGTTTTATGAAATTGTTTTATGAAACGCACCTCTCTCGGCCCCTTTCTAATCATACTCCCCAGCCCCTGTACCGCGCGGGCGAAGACACATTTAAACGGTCTAGCTATAATAATCTACTCTTATAATTCTCTAGTGGCTTTTTTAACCTTTTCAATGTCATGCTTAGCGAAACGTAAAGCTACTTTGAACCTCATGTCCGTGAGCAATCATAAATTGACCCTAATTTTTTTAATTGGCAGGCAGGTCCCACCGAAATGATCTGTATTTTATTTGGAATGTCTATTTTATCTACACTAATCTATTATCTTTATAAACATTTTGGGATAAATAAAGCTAATTAAACTTATATATAAGTATGCTAATTATAACGTACCTACATGACTCAATCACTATCACTACATAGTATTATAACAAAGTCGCTTCCCGCTGTCTGTCTGTCTATCCCGCTTGTCTTGTCGTTTGTCTGTCTGGCTTAGATCTTTAAAACTACGCAACAGATTTTGATGCGGTTTTTTTAATAGATAGAGTGATTCAAGAGGAAGATTTATAATGTATAATACATGCATAATTGCACCCGAGGGAAGCCGGGGCGGGTCGCTAGTTTGTCATAATTTCCAAAATGAAAAACTAAGGCATTTATTTATATTGACATTTTTAATTTCGTAATATTTTTTGAACGGAATGTCCGATTTCGATAATTCAAAAAGAAATCAACAGGTATTGAACCAGTCTTGAATACGAAATAATTAATTTGGATAAGAATTAATACAAAGGTGTGGAAAACATGGTCTGATTTTGATAGGCATTTCTATCATCTTTTAAAATGTAAAAAAGTAGTAATAGTGACGTAACTACAATAATTGGTCATATAGTCTCGGGAAGTTTTTTGTAGATATTGATACGTTCTATAATATTGTAGAACATTTTTTTGTTCTATCATCAATACTTTCCGCAGCGCATGCGATGATAGACATTTTATGGCTAATTTTTTTACACCTTGGGTTGGTTTTAGTAAGATTTACCGAGGATCTCTAATTTTTTCTAGTAATAAATATAGCCTATGTTACTCAGTGATAATGTAGCTTTCTAACAGAAAAAGAATTTTTGAAATCGGTCCAGTAGTTTTTGAGTTTATTCATTACATACAAAAATACAAATCATTCCTCTTTATAATATTAGTGTAGATTGGAAATTCAGATACATAAGTTACCTAAACTTCGGCGACGGCGGTGAAGTTGAGCGGTTTGAAAGCGGACTCGATTTAATTATATTAATAAGATTCCCGGGGTTTTTAAATTAACTAATACGGCCAAAGTAAATGTATATTCAAGTATTTGAATAAAAGATTTGAAG
Organism: Archips crataeganus; assembly: GCA_947859365.1. NCBI lineage: Eukaryota > Metazoa > Arthropoda > Insecta > Lepidoptera > Tortricidae > Archips > Archips crataeganus. Next base: position 17,050,361 of record OX402053.1, read on the forward strand.
TTCTGTTCTATCTATGTACATATATTAAGAAGCCGACTCCATTATTTACTTAGCTCTTGCCGCGGTTTTGTCAACTTTACGTAAATATGTATCCGAATATCCGATTCCTAATTATCAATCTATACAATGTATATGTATGAAATTCAAAATCCTGACTGACTCGCGCAGACCAATCTCCTAAAGCTAAAGACCTAAAATTTGCCACACATTTACCTTGAGTGTCATAGAGGTGCACTAAGAAGGGATTTTTCGAAATTCCCACGGGATATATGTAACTATAAATATTAGAGTCAACAGATGCAAGTAGGTGATTATAATAGTAAAAAATTAACTGCGTCATGGACCCAAAGTTGCTGGCAGCGTTTACTAACTATATTTCTTCACTTTTTAAACTTGACTTTTTCAAAAATTCATTTGTCAGCACAAGTTTAACACCGTTCCTCTAACAGGTCGGGCCGCACAACGCCCGCGCGTACGCCGAAGCGAGCGCGCGCTGGATGGTCCGCGACGGCATCCGGCGGCAGGCGGCGGCGTTCCGGCGCGGCTTCGCCGGCGTTTTCCCGCCGCGCCGCCTCCGCGCCTTCTCGCCAACCGAACTACGACTTCTACTCTGCGGCGAGCGCGGCCCCGCCTGGACCAGAGAACTACTACTACAATACACGGAACCCAAGCTGGGGTACACGCGCGACTCGCCCGGGTTCCTGCGGCTCGTGGACGTGCTGGTCGAGATGTCGTGGCAGGAGCGGAAGGCGTTCCTACAGTTCGCTACCGGCTGCAGCAGCCTGCCGCCCGGCGGACTCGCTAACTTGCACCCGAGGCTCACTGTTGTCAGAAAGGTACAATCGTGTAAAATAATCCATATCCATACTTGATATTATAAATGCGAAAGTGTTAGTCCGTCTGTTACCTCTTCATGCTTAAACCGCTGAACCGATTTTGATGAAGTTTGGTATAGAGTTGCGAGTCCCAGGAAAGGACATAGAATAGTTTCATCCCGGAAAATTGCATTGCTTCCACGGGATAGCGAAAAACGCATTATTTGGAGACAGACTCGCAGGCTACAGCTAGTTTATTATAATTAAGCGCCGGGTTTAAGGAGGTGGTTCGGGCCTCGGGATCTAGAAAGTGTATAATTAATTAGAGACCGGCAAAAAAGAATAGAAAAAGAAACTAAAACTTCTCATACAAAAATTACTACCCATGTTCATTTGATATTTTTCGGATGTCTTTAGTAATTCTTTTACTATCATCTGAGTAGCAAAGTTATTTTAATGCTTATGTTTTTTAATTGCTACTTACAAGGACTCTAATGAACTGAAATCAAGTAATTCCGAGCGATGCGTCATCACCACGACAATTCGTGACGAAAGTAACGAAACGGGTATCCTGTCAGTTTTTCTTCTTAACATTAATTGGAATAACCATTCGTTTTCTTGCAGGTGGAAGCAGGCGACGGCTCGTACCCTTCAGTCAACACATGCGTGCACTACCTCAAGCTGCCAGAGTATTCCTGCAAAGAAGTTCTGCGCGAGCGCCTGCTCGCCGCCACCAACGAACGCGGCTTCTACCTCAACTGAACGCAATTATCTTACCATGCGCTCAGACTAAACACTACCGTAAAGCCTGATCTACACGGTGCGTTCCATTGCGGGGGTCGTCGATCTATGGATTTATAAGTGATCGATCAACCGCGGCAATGTAACGTCATATGATATTCCTCGCGCTGAGTAGAGGCTCAAGGATAAACAACTAGAAGCGAAACACTGACGCATGCACACAGACATTTAGGGCTATCTCTAGTTTTAATATAGACATAAATTTTCGTCACGCTCGATTTAAAACCCTATATGTCACGTGCTGCTAGAACCGGAGTAACTGCGGCTTAACGAATTAAGCGATGCTAGATTTCACCTTTTAAGTCTTTATTCTTATGATCTTGTTCTTAACACTAACATCTTTTTCTGTGACAGTACAAGAACTAAAACGACCTTTACGCTCTATCCCTCTAAACGTTATACTAGTTATAGCTAATTTCATGAAACATTAATTCGAAGGCAGCACTTGCGTTATTATAATGATAGAAAAAACTACGCCGAAGCTAGTGGCAATTAAGAACGTGCTATCGCTGAGTGTCCTCAATGGGGAATCTTGGAGTACAAAATAGGAATTAAAAATGGGAGAACACAATATATTAACGAGACGAGCGCAAAATCAATGAAATACCAGATCTGTCCTGACGGTCAAATACGATTTAAAAATCTTAGTAATGACGCCATGTTTTGTTTATTATCATAATAAACATAATTCTTAATAACATCGATGGCAAACAGGAATACTGTTGGAGTTCTGGGGCCTGTTGCATAACAAAGTACAACTTATATTACAAGCGGAACTCCCTTTCTAGTTAATATAACTGAAGCGAGAGTTCCGCTTGTAATATTAGTTGTACTTTGTTATGCAACAGGCCCCTGGTTAAACATTGCCGCCCTCTACAGTACAATGATAGAGGTATCAAACGCGGGAGTCTGTATCGCGTTGCGTTTGTAATTATGTTTGTAAAACTACGTGAATATATTTTACTTTTATTTTTTCTATTATCTATTTCCTTCTAAACCAAACATAATACCAAATACGACGAGATATATTGAACTCCATTATTACCAGTACAACTCTCTCGTATTTAAGTCTACTTTGATTTCAAACGTCCTCATAAATGTAGGATTTTTTTGTTATGCCCGCGACTTTGCCCTCGTTGCGGAACTTCGGTCTTCTTCCTTGACTACATCGTAAAGGAAAGGAACTCCTGTGCAAAATTTCAGCTTTCAAAGTCCAAGGGTTTGCTGGGTGTTGATAAATCAGTCAGTTAGGACTTTTCTTTTTTTATATATTTAGATTTAGTTAGATTAGAATTTAATTATGAAAGTCCGCTGCCGGAGTATCTTAGCTATTGCGTTACACGTTTCTGTAATTCGCTCACAATGAACTTGCTTTTATTTTAACTTGCTTCTTAGCAAAGTACTGATTAGCAGCGCGGTGGTTTTATGTCTTCATGTTTTTCTATTACTCTATTACTATATTTGATTGAATCGTTTGACATGAATTCAAGGTTTAGCAGTTATAATATTAGTAAATGATCGATATTATTATACAGGTGGAGATTTTAACAGTTGCAATGTTTTGGAGGTAAAATCTAGTGAATAAAAATTACGCCAATTTGGATATAATACGACAGTTTTAATTTCCACCCTGTGTAATTCGAGTTCTAATTAGTCGTATTGACTTGTACGCGAGCGTGATTGTACACAGTGGAAAGATCTATCGGGAATATCACTGTAAAGACATAAAGTACAATAATAATTGATAACTGTCAGGGTGAAATTCCTTTATAATATATTATATCCTTTATATTATACTCTGCGGCAAATCTAATCGCCGTCCTTCCTTAGAAACATGTATGTAAAGTGGGCGGTTAGATTTGCCGCTGAGTATATATACTTACGATTATTTTCTTAACTTTGTGTTATAAGTTTTGCTGCTTACTGTTGTAAGAATTGATTAAAAGTAATGTAAGAGAGGCTTTTGTTTTGTTAGTGAGTGAGTACTTCGACTAGATCTCTGTGATGTTTATTTTCGTTACACAACTTCCTAGAATTAAATTGATGACCAGATTTATAATATTAATGCCCTGATCTTTCTCTACTATTGTAAATGTGTCACGTCTAAGAATATATTACTATGCATCTGATTTGGTGCTTCCATCATAGTGTTTCGTGAACTTTTACTTAATAACTTATATATAACCATGTATCGAACGTAATAATGGTAAAAGAGTATACTGTCTATATTAAATATATAAATATTCTTATTACTTATTACGATTAACTTGCTGCTACATAACGTGAATATGCACTTTTGAGATATAAAACGTTGGAACTGTAATAATAAACCAAGAGAAAAATATAAATTCAGGGTGTTAAACACTTTATTAATGTACTAATTATATTTTAGCTATGTTCCTTTTATAAAATAATTAGTCAACTAAAAGTTGGTATTGTGATGTATTGTATGAATATTTACGAATTGAAAGATATTTTAGTTTAACATAATTAGGCAATTAGATTAAAAAAATATTAACATTACAGCAACATGTAGCGCTCCAATCATATTTGTTGTTGAGGATTGTGTCAATAAACTAAGCAAAAATTTAAATCATTTTTTTCTGTTTCGCAACCATTACAGTACGCGAAAAGATGGTAGACTTAAATTATCTAAGGTAGCCGTACAGCAGAGGTACAAACAAGCGTATATTTTTTGCACAGGCTTCTATTTAGTTTTTCATTTCTTCGTGAACTGTAGTGAGTACATTACCTTATCACAAGGTTGACTACAAGCAAGTCTACTGGACCAGCTAAGGTTTTCTACCGTTTAATTCGGTCGAAAAAAACAAATACTTTTTAAAGGAAATTATTTTATTCGGATTCTTTTGTTTCCCATAATTTAATTTCACATAATCTCAATAGCCATAACAACGTTCTTCATAAAATATGTAGAACCGTGAAGTACCGTTTCAGAAATAAATTACTTAATGACAAATGAAAATTATGGAAAACGATACATTATGGCATAATATGAAATTCGGCCAAACGATAGAGACCCAGACTTTTAAACATCGGGGCTGCTGTTATTTTGTCGGCCCTAAGCTCTGGCTGTGATTGTCCTTTGGCGCTTTTTGATGAACGGTTTGTAAATCCCAAGATGCTAGTTTTTTTCTGGCATCCAAATAAATTCAAATGCACTTATAGGGCACATGAACGACCGCTTTAGCCTAGTTACTAGTGACCCTGCCTACGAAGCAAGAGGTCCTGGGTTCGAATCCCGGTAAGGGCATTTATTTGTGTGATGAGCACGAATATTTTGTTCCTGAGTCTCATGTTTTCTATATATATTTATTTATCTATATATTAAGTATGTTTATCGTCGTCTAGTATCAATGCGGATGCGGCCGCTCACATAACTCGAACTATGTTTGATTTAGTCGCCGTCGCGTCGCGTCGCCGTCGCCTTACCAGTGCGGCCCCGGCCTTAGACAATGAGGCCTCAGTAACCTCTACCATGAGTTTACACTAGTTTACGTGACCGTACTCGCTAGCGACGGCGTAAATTATTGAGAATTTATGGAGAATTGTACAGCGCCTCTAGCGGTCACTTGCGGAAGTACAATTCTCCATACAAATGATTTACGCCGTCGCTAGCGAGTACGGTCACTGTGATCTAGTGTAAACTCATGGTAGAGGTACTGGTCGGCAGTTGGTACTTACGTTGCAGTTTGAATCCAGTGTATCGGCCACGTCCAAGATAAGTATGATTGTATTAAAATTAAAAGAAAATTAAAGAGAAACTGCTTCTCCTGGCTTGCCAGGCTTAGTATGCGGGCCAGACAAACCCTCCGAAACAGAAACAGTCCTCCAATAGAACGGGAGGTCACGACCTAAATGACAAGTTTCTCGAGAGCGTCGTGGCCACTGAATTTTGGAGATTAGATGGAAGAAAGAAAAAATAGTAGATTGATAAACAAGGGTCGTAAGTGATCGATCAATTACACCCAAGATATTTAGGCGCACGAGCGAGCAAAGCGAGCGAGGGTTCTTATAGTTCGCGGGTGTAATTGGGGATGTCTATTTTTTTGCAATGTATAGTAAATCGAAAACCATTTCGAGATAAATGCTTTTTCACTCGTTTTCTGTAGTTATTTAATTTTAATATTATGTAATGAATTTATTATATAACAAATAAGCAATGACCTTCATTTGACATTGGTGTAAATTGCGTGACCGGTTCAAGTCGTACTTTATTCTGTGTGGTTAGAATTCTTCACAATTTACGCGTGGATTATACTACGGAGTTTGATTTGGACCCGCTGTCTGAGGCGCTACCACGAAATTCGAAAATCGAAGTTCGTATCGCATTATCCCTCTCACTCTTGTGTCAAATCATATTAGCGTGAGCGGGACGGCACGAAACGAAGTTCGAATTATGCACTTCGTGGTAGGGCCTCTGACATCTAGCATTTTGACAGTGCCAATAAAGTGACCACTACGCAGAAAATAATTAAAGGGGTTGCCTTATCGAACGCATTCAGAAAGATTTAGAAATTTGGCATTGTGGGAGCCCTCAATTATAATCTGACGTCATCAACTAAAATAGTTTCAATAATTAATTTTGAAAAAAGTAGAGAACTAAATGACAAAATATTGAAATTAGTTTCTTATAATTGGCTTTTCTATACAAAAAAAATATAAAAACCACTGGTAATTTTTTTTAGACATCCCCAATTGATCATTTACACTCGAGTTGAACACGCTACTTTTCATCACAAATGCGAGGAAATAAAGAAAAACCGTTATGTACGAGTATACGCAATTGTCGCAATGTGTACAGCATGGCTATAAAAATTTATAACAAGCTTCCACCAACGCTTCTGTCACTGCCCCAAAATAAATTTAAAGCAGGAATCTTGCATTGGCTTGCTCTACACAACTTTTATAATTTAAATGAGTATTTCAATAAATAATGTAACTTAATTATCATCATTTTTAACTTATTGGAATCGTATTTAATTTACTTATAACAATTGTCTAATTTAACTAATTTGCTTGATACAATTTAAATTTCTTTTAAATTTCATAATTATAATAATTGTAAGCTTGACATCGAATTAAATTATTATTTTATGCTATTTTATTTTTGGATTTATTACTATAATTAAAATTAAATTGATTATTCCATTAAAAATTGCGATGTGTGTGATAGTCTTGATTTAAATGGAATTGTATTTCACTTTATTAATAATGTTTAAAATCAACTATTTTTTATCTGTAAATTTTATATATATAATATTTCTTTTTTTTTTTATTGATACTTCAAATAATTGTAAGTTTGACATTGAATTTAATTATTATTTATCCTTATTTCATTTTGCTCGATAATATTATAAGTTTTTGCATGCCTACTCTTATAAGGTATTTGACATCATTGAGACTTTATCAATACTTTTAACATCTAAATATGAACGTGATGTTTTGCAAATAAATTTCATTTCATTTCATTTCATTTCATTTCATTTCATTTCATTTCATTTCATTTCATTTCATTTCATTTCATTTCATTTCATTTCATTTCATTTCATTTCATTTCATTTCATTTCATTTCATTTCATTTCATTTCATTTCATTTCATTTCATTTCATTTCATTTCATTTCATTTAATTTCATTTCATTTCATTTCATTTCATTTCATTTCGCAATTTGTAACAGATCGGAAGAAAATTTATCGCGCCAAACCGTCTTTTGTTTTTTTTTAATGGACTCGCACTTTTTTTTTTCCTGGTTCGTCCGTTCGGACAGGCTAAGGTCCGGGACCATATCGCCTCGTCATCAGTACGGCCTCGCACTCTTTGGCTTTGGCACATTCAGCCAGCACTGACCAGCAATGTTATGCTTGCATGGAGGTTTGGAGGTAATTATCACGCGCATTAACCTCCTTGTTTACCAAATCGTGAATACAAAGGAGCACCATTCGATTCCTGAAGATGTAAATCGAATTTACAACACGGATTTCAAGTTAAATGCAGCCTATTTTCAGAGCTTAAGTGATGAAAAGGTTATAATATAATGATTACATAGATATACAGGATGCCCCAAAACTCGACGATAACCTGGTACCGGGTACCGGGCGAGAGGTCAAGGTCAAGTTATACCAGTTGTGGAAAAGAAACCATGTCACTGTAATAATAGCGATGATACAGTCACGAAAGATATCAGTATCACTTTTAAATTAGTATTAGGTATTTTCGAAAAAATGTCTAAGTACCTAAGTGACGTAGATTTTATTTTTATTTTTTCAAGAGTTGTTATAACTTGGCCGATCACCTGGTACCAGGTTATCGTGGAGTTTTGGAACATCCTGTAGGTACCCATCCGCCGGTGGTTGAGAGAGCCTACGTCTGTAAATTCAAAGATGTAAAAAATGCATGAAAATTCTTAAGGGTCAGATATTGTGTATGTCCCATGTGTGTCTGATGAATGACAGAAAAGATTATAGAAGTATGTCAATCTGCCGATTAGTAGATGTTAGCAGTAATGTAGGTAACCGTAGGTACAAATGGGTTATAAAAAAAAAAAACTCGAGCGCCTAAGATATTCAGAGGTGCTAAAAGAAGCCGTAGGAAGCGGGAGCTTTTTAAGAGGATACAATGCGCACCATTTCTCCATACAAACGTAATCCCCTGTTTCCCCCCTGGATAATGGATTTAGAGCCATTTTTTTTACTGTGTAATCTGTATCTACCATAGCTATGCCCCTATGTTTCGTTTCTTTCCATTTTTCAATTAACATAAGAAATATGAGCTTTCCAAAACTGAAAAAATGGCCCAATTTCAAAGTCATTTTCAGACACTCATCAGAAAAGAATCCCTCACATAAACAAAAAAAGGAAAACATAGGGGCATAGCTAAATCTGTCCTCTAATTATTTTTGAAAAAAAAAATAATTTTATTGGTCCAGTTTTCGAGAAGAAAACAGGGGATTACGAAATGCTGTTTTGATCAATTTTACGCGCCTATTAACGGTCTGAGCTGCAGTTGTCCCGCTCTCGCTGTACTGACACGCAGGGGTTCGGGCGAGACAGCGACATTTCATTAAAATACCTATTTCTCAAAAGTCTCTCAGCCATCGTACCCTCTTAATGAGAATTCAAAAGACTGCTGATTCGGATCGGAAACTCGTGGCGGCGTTTTCAACGCCAATCCTAGCCAAACCGTAAAGCTATTATAAACCTTAGGGAACGTACCCATACTACGTGACCCGTTGGGGGGGAGGAGGGGGTCACCAAAAATACCACGCCTGGTCCCGGACCGGGGGAGGGGGTTTAGGTTTTCATCACGTAGTCAACAAACTCTAGTCTTTAGTCTAGGCAAATCTCGCAAATCTACATATATTAATAAAAGACACATATGAGCCAAATTATTATTTTTTAACATTCTGTTTGCAAAAAATGATTTAAATTGGGGGGTCTTAGATAATACTACGGGCGGTCACCGAGGGGCGGGAGGGGGGTAAAAAATTGCAAAAAATGGGTCACGTAGTATGGGACCGTTCCCTTACATCATTGCGTTAAGATCACTTTGACCTTGTATTTTGTGGCGCATAATATCCGTCGTTGTCTTAACCCCTCGTATGCTAGACGCGGATCCGTGCCAGTTCATGAATTGCGTTTGCAAGTATCCGTGCCAAAGCTTTTTATTTTTTATTTAAACTTTATTCTATACCACTGAAGGTCGAAAATCGATCGGCTAACTGAGCCGACAAACGAAGAAAAATTTAAAATTTCGACACAAACGGAAAAATAAGTGAAACGGCCGCTGACATAGCATTTGTGGGGTCACGTGACCTGACATGTGATCGAGTCGCCGGTCACGTGACCTGACATGTGATCGAGTCGCCGGTCACGTGACCTGACATGTGATCGAGTCGCCGGTCACGTGACCTGACATGTGATCGAGTCGCCGCAACCCAGCTATCAAAAAATGATATGCCTACCGCATACGAGGGGTTAAAGGTAATGCTGGTAATAAGGTTAATGCTAGAAAATCGCCATTTTCAGACGATTCAGCTTGATGCCCTGAGGCATGAGGGCGTATTGTCTAACGCGCAGGCGCTCGCGATCACATTCACCATCTCTTTCTACTCTCATTCCACACCGTGTGAGAGATGAAAAATGATTGTGATTCCGAGTGCGTCATACACAGCGTAAGAAACATAATTTGTCTCTCCTGTGGACATAAAATTAGCGACTCCGGGTCAGCAAACTTAAGATTTATTTAAATAGGCCGAAAGTTGGCCATCCGTCCCACACGCAGATACACTGCACAGTACACTGGTCTAAAAATAATTATTTAGTATATAGATAGTAGACCCTTAGCTTAGCCCACAGGGAGAGACGCAATAAAAAAAAATGTGCGTGAATCTTAAGTAAATTTATGCGCTGAGGCCCGTGGTCGGGCTGGTAGGTACGATTATTTTTAGGACTTTCTGAATTTGAAGGTTTGAAAAAAAAACTTCTGGTTTTGTACAGGGAACACCAAATGTATACAGGAATTGTTCTCTTAATTAATAGTAGGTATTGAAATGCGTATTACGGCATCTCATGCAATGAAATGGTTGGTATGCTTAAACTCTTAACTTAACCACGAAATTAATTTAATTGAAAAAAAGCATATTTTATGATTCTTTTCTGTTTCAGTACCGTATAAAAAATTGCCAAGATTATTTTGACAAACATCTACAAGCCAAGCTCTAAGCCTATACAAACGCATGAAGCCCATATACTCTCAAAAAAGGAAGGGTTATAATTTTAGTGGTCTATGTACTTAGGTATGTATTTGTAATTTATTGAATCAGGCGTTACTTTGCGGAGGTCCATATTAATGAACTAAAACAATTACTTTGCTCACCCGCGACCTTACAATAGTTACGTTTATGCAAGAAATGTGCGTTCATGCAGTTCCTCCACCTCCACACTGTACGAACACACACAAATCACATAAACCCAACCATCACCACCACCAAGCTACACTGACGCGTTTCGAACTCAACCAGAGCTCATCTTCAGAGTTACCACAACCGTATGCTATGCTACCAAACGTTAAACTAACAAACCAAAACAAATGTTTTAACTTGTCACTGTAACTTCTCAAGTACCCACTTTATTTTTCTTATTCTCAAACTACCCCACAAAAATTAACTTTTATTGACATATTTAAAACTACCTTGAATTTTTTTGTTTATTAATTTATAAGGCATATTTAATTAATACTAACTGTTCAAATTCGACCCAAGCCGCAGTAAAGGAGAAGATACTAAATTTACCTGTTCATTAATAATAGACCCCATAGTGTTGTACCTAATTATTTCCATGCATTCCAGAGCATCCAGACGCAACCCCTTGCCGCAATAATGTAACACTTCATAAGAATCTGAATCTAACAATGAATGATTTGATTCCAACAAATGTTTTGCAAAATTCGATCTATCTGGATGCTCATTCCTATATGCCGAAACATGCTCTTTAAATCTAGTATTAAAACTTCGGCCTGTCTGTCCTACGTATATCCCATTGCAGTCATTACAAGTAAGCTTGTATACCCCCGATCTAGTTCCCTTATCTACCTGTTCTTTGTGGTTACATAGCCTAGAGTACAAAGAGTTGTTAGTCTTAAAGGCAACATTAATATTGTTTGATTTTAAAATGCCATAAATCTTATCAGACAAACCCCCGACGTAAGAGATGCTAGATCTATATTTGTTAGTAGACTGAGAAGGTAACGCAGCGTAAAGCATGCTATTTACTAACCGTGCCTGCTTCTTTTGAACTAAACTATCTACCATTGATTTTGTATAACCATTTGAGATCGCTATCTGATAAATAGTACTCAACTCTAAATCATAATGTTCCTTAGAAAGAGGCACAGTCAACAATCTATTAACATAACAATGGAAAGCAGCCAGTTTATGCTGCCACGGATGATTAGAAGATGCTGGTATAACAGCATCTGTGTACGTGGGCTTACGGTATATTTTAAATTGATGTTTACCATTTAATTTTGAAATCGTTAAATCCAAAAAGTTCAACGAACAATTTTCCTCCAATTCTTTTTTGAACCTTATCTTTACGTGCTTGTTATTCAAACCATTAATAAACACGTCAAGCTGTCTCATACTCCCTCTCCAGCATAGGATCAAATCATCAACAAACCTAAAATAGTACACAATATTACTATTACCCACAATATACTGATTCTCAAAATGATCCATAAATATATCTGCCATTAAAGGACTCAGAGGTGAACCCATAGCTAAACCATCACTCTGTAAGTAATAAAGACCATTGAACCGGAAATAATTTTGTTTCATGCATAAAGTTACCAAATCTATTAATTCACAAACTTCACCCGGATGCAACCGCTTCCTTTCTAAGTGGTCTTTTAGAATTTCTAGTGTCTCACTATATGGTACGTTAGTAAATAAACTGTCTACATCCAAAGAAAGCAACGTTGCATTCGGCGGTATGCTGATGTCCTTAATTTTACTAACCAAATCTAAACCATTTTTTAAACTATAAGAAGGTTTAAAGGAAGCCTTCACACGAATAATACTATTTAATTTCTTCGCCAATTTATATGCTGGAGCACTCACGTATGAGACAACTGGACGAACAGGCACATCATCTTTATGAATTTTAGGTAATCCATATAGAATTGGCGCCTGCGGATTCATGGGAATTACAAAATTCTTTTGTTTTGTTTTGTATGTATTTGTCTATTTCTCACGCAGGTACTTCTCATTGAGATAGGATTATGAAATTTGACAAGAAGTAGGTAGTTAAGGAGTGATATCTCATAACGTAATTAAAAAACAAAAAACTGATATCCCGAATTCTAATTTCTAATGAGAAGTTTCGACTCACTTTCGTCGACCGCAAGAATAAATTTGTTTTTCCATAGAAATAAAATGATACAGAAACTATTTTTTTTTTCTGTTCGAATATAAATTTGTATGGCACCGTCAGTGCGCCTCGCGATAGGCTGGTTTTTATGACAGAATTACAGACGTAGGTACTTAGGGACTTTTGGACATAAATACCTAAAAATTGTAGACTACATATATGTTACAAATGGGATACCCACTGATACACAGGTTAAGGCTCTTTTGAATGTAGAGAGTTGCATTGAGACACTGAGTCCTACCTGCGCCGGCGCTGCGCAACGCTCCCGCTGCTGCTGCGGCTGCAATAATCAAGCGCAACCTTGGTGTTTTACACAATTTTTCATACAATACCAAATAATTGAAACCATTAGTATAAAACCTTCCAGGCTCGGAAGCAATGTATCAGTCAGCAGCCTATCATCGGTGCAGAATGAGGAGTTCAATCTTGTGTTTGGCCGCGCTGGCGGCTCTGGCGTGCGTCAGCGCACGCGAAGTATCGCGGGAGAAGCGCGAGGCCGATCTGGAGGTGGCCGCCACGCACAAGGGCGGCAAGTGGGACAAGGGCGGCGGCCACGAGCACCACGCGGACCACCACCACGACCACGGCGAGAAGGGACACAAGGGCTACAAGGGACACCACCACCACGAACACGGCAAGAAGGGACACCACCACCACGAGGGACACAAGGGACATCACGACGAGCATGGCGGACACAAGAAACACCACCACCACGACGACGGCCACCACCACGAACACCATCACGGAGAGAAGGGCCACAAGGGCCACGGTCACCACGAGGAAGGCCATTACCATAAAGGACATTCTACTAAAGGACATCACGGTGTGCACAAGGAAGACGAATTCAAGAAGGAGAAGCACTTCCATGACCATCACCACGAGGGCGGCCACCACGAGGGACACGGAGGACACCATGAAGAGCACGGGCACAAGAAGGGAGGCGAATTCCACAAGGGACACAAACATGGCGGCCACCACGAGCACCACCATGGCAAGAAGGGCCATCATGAGAAGGGCGGACACCACCACGATCACAAAGGCCACCACGGAGAGGGCGGCCACCACGAACACCACCACCACCATCACGATCATGGAAAGAAAGGCGGGCACGAGGACCACAAGCACTGGGGACACAAGAAGGGACACTAACCATTTTAAAGACTGCGTATATTTCTATGGATGCCAATTAGTTAAGCCTTACTTGTTTAGGTTAACTTTATTGAGTTTTTGTTTGTACAGTTTTAGGTGAATTTATTAAAAAAAATATCGTTATATAGATCTGATAATTTTTCTGACTTGTCCCTAAAACTGACCACCATTAATCTATAATAGCAATTGAAGGCTTACTAATAGGTGGAGAAAAAAAGTATCAATTTCACGTTTCGTTTCAACAACAAACGTTACATAAAACAGTTGGCGGTGGCCGCTGGCAATGTCCACCGGCGGTGAACTCTGCGTTGAGAAACTAGATCGCTGTCCGAGATTGGCCTACATTTTCGTGGCCAACGAATTAGTCGTGGTTTGCAATGGACCGTTACCTATAGAAAACACTTGCAGCCCGAATGCAATTGATAACAGATTTTCCTCACAGCCACTGGACTGAGAAAAGTGTAGATAAATCTTGCTCGTGTCGCAGACACTGCCGGCTGCTCGCTGCAGCGATGATGTAGATAAAGTTTTATTCGAACAGAAGAAATTGTTAAGAAGTCAGTTCCACAGACATATCCAATTCCGTTCAAAATAAAAAGGTAAATTTTGGAGACAGAGTAAAATTGAGAACATGTCTGATATATTCTGGGGATAGGATTGTTTTGAGAAGTGTAGATTTGTCTAGGATATTGTTTGATATTATCGGTGGCGGTTTGATGAATGCACAAACACACAAGGCGTACACGTCTTTGTAGTTCGCGCTATTGTCGCTTGGACAGGTGCCGGGCAACACGACAGGAGCCTGTTTCAGATCAATTATATTTAAGCAACACACACGTCTATGAGCTATATTCCATTTACTAATTGACGGTTGAATTAAGGCGGGCTGTATGGAAAATATATTCGCAAATTCAATATCTTAAAATAAAAGATGCTCGGCTCGATAAATTCCGTAAAGATGCCAGGACGAGAAGAATTCCAGTAATTTGCAGGAATACTCAGGTATTTTAAGCTGTACTTATAAGGAGATTGTTAAAATTGTTATTTTTATCCTCGAACGTTTTATCCAGAATCCTGATTCTGTTTTGTGTAAAAATGCTACCATTTATTGTAATGGTGTGATAGTTTCTTGCCAATACAGATTTTTAAGAGAGAAGCGCGATAGATATTATAATGGAATTAAGTACTTAACAGTAGTTATAACTAGTAAGTCATATAATAATAATTTTCTCACATGGGATTTAAACATGACAATTTACTCGACGTTTCAGCCACATTGCAGCGAACGTGGTCTCTTCAGTCTATGTACCTACCTACTTGAGTTTTCAAACGCGAAAGTTTTAAAACAATGTAACTAACTATCTATATATTTTGTAATGTTTTTTTTGGCGAAGGTTGCTTATAATAAGTTTTACTAAATGCAATTTAATTTAAGTTGATATAATTTATCTTCATATTATTTTCGTTATCTTCAATTATTTGCCGAACAAGTAATATTTTTTTTGCAAATAGATCGTTCAACAAAACGGTTGACAAGTAAATAGGCTTTAGGTAAATAATTGGCAAACTGTTATGATTTGATTAGAAAATGTGTTCATTATTTAAGGTTGTTACAGGTTTTTACATTATCTATACTAATATTATAAAGAGGAAAGATTTGATTGTTTGTTTGTTTGCATTGAATAGGCTCCGAAACAACTGGACCGATTTCAAAAACTCTTTTGCCGTTAGAAAGCTACATTATCACTGAGTGACATAGGCTACTTTTTACCGCGGGAAAATGCCTTTTCCTAGGGGAAAATTAATTTATCGCGGGCGAAGCTGCGGACGGAAGGCTAGTTTTACATAATTTCATTACTTTCTTGTCTTGTATTTTGTGTTGTCTTACTAACTTTTATTTAGAGCTCTGTGTGGTGAGGTGAGGACATCAAAGCAAGACGTTAGCAATTATAATATTTTTTGTGAATAATTTTGCAATGGAACCTTGGTGGCGCCAAATGTGTTTAATCGAACTTACACTTATGGGCTGACAAAATATGACACATGAACTAAAATTTTAAAAGCTACTTTTATGAGAAAGCATTAGGTACTTATTGCAGACGGTGTATTCAATGGTATCCCGATCACACGTATATTCAAGGTGCGGAAGTATACTTAGTAAATTCTAATATATAAAAATCTCGTGTCACGGCATTGACCGATTTTTATGATAGATAGATAGATAGATAGATAGATAAAGACGTTTATTTGGTACTGCAAACACACACAATCAAAATTAACAATAATACAGATATCAGGATAAACTTAAAAGTAAAACATTCAATATTGTCTGTGTGCGCTGCAGTAGGGCAAAAGGGCAAAGGGGGTTATGAAACTTTTTTCTCTCTATTCGGTAGGTATGAGAATAGGTCGTAGGCTATTTTTCCATAGCTACCCCTATTCTTCGCGGGCGGAGACGCGGGCAACAGCTAGTTCTATTATTATATAAAAATTTCGTATCACGGTGTTTGTTATCGAACTCCTCCGAAACGGCTTAACCGATTTTTATGAAACTTTTTTCTCCGTATTTGGCAGGTCTGAGAATAGGTCGTTGGCTATTTTTTTCATAGCTACCCCTATTATTCGCGGACGGAGTCACAGGCAACAGCTAGTAATAACTATAATATTTATTGCGACATTTGGTATCAGTATTTAATACCTAACCATTGTCTGTGAGGATTTAGCCTTAGATACAGACGCAGCTATGGACTAGCCGAGATACGAAATATCAAAATTCAGACTACAGACCGAATTTCAGACAGGTCCTGTCGACACTGGCTGTTTCAGATTACAAAGTTGAAACTACTAGTTAAATATTAAATCGAATTACTTATAAAAAAGGGGTAGATTTTCGCAACCTGAGCAAAAAAATGGGTCTTGCAAAATTGCGAAACTAATTGGGTTTAATAGAAGTGCTAAAATTAGGTAAGTATTGCCTCATTAGTTTGGTGATGTTATTACTTATTATTATTAATTAGGGAGCCTTGGGCGCTCTAACTGGGAATGAGAAAGTTATGATCTCTTAACACAACCTCATTATATATCTTTAATTGTATATGTAATGTAATGTGGAATATCATTTTTGTGATTAGCTTCTGAAATTGGTCTAATCTCCTAGTTACGAAATAAGTAAGTAAATTGTGAAGAAGACTGCGTGCATTATTCTGCATCAAATTAAGAGACCCCGCAAGTTTTTACCACTGCCGGTTACAACTAGGGACGTAGGGCTATGGCAGGCAACGTATATAAAGCGTCTGGTCTCAACCTTTACAAACTTTACAACCCTTTTATCTATAGCAAATTATAGGTTGTTTTATTTGTTTCTGGAAACGGCCAAGTGGCAGAGTCAATCCTTGTTAGAGTGACAGGTAAAGACAAACGAATATTAAATTAACACAAGATTAACAAGTGTAACGTAAGTAGTGAGATTGCTTTTTGTCCTAATTAGTTGTATTGTAGGGTCTTATTCCATAGCCACTGGTATATCTCTAAATTATAGGTACTTACATATAACACTTGGTTGTTGTTTCTTCATGGTTATGCCCTCTATGCTTGGCGGAGACAACGAGGGTGGTAATTTATTTTTGATTTTAATGTTTTGCATGTACCTGCCTGACTATTTTTGGCGGATTAAATGAGTTGAAATACCTTCAGTTTCTTAAAAATGCTTTTGAAAGAAATTTTTAAGTGGCAGAGGGTTCGATGCGGTAAACAATGTTATTGTGAGGTGCGCTTGATGCAATATTAGAACGCTGAGCCAGTCCCGCGAGGCGTCGGTTACCGCAGCTTACACAACTCTTAAATATAAAACTGCTGCACCATCATCAAGGCGACAATTTAAGGAGGAGATTGATTTCGTTGACCGCACTCGTAACACGCTGCAACATGAGGCCACTCCTATCGTGTTCATTGGCTCTAGTACTAATAAGTATACTAGCAGTAGCAGATTCGCGCCGGTTACCACCATCTAAGTCCGAAAAACATTTACATAAAGATAAAGCGGAAGACGTTGACCAAGAGCCCTCTGCAACAGGACACAAAAAAGAACATCATCACAATCATGACTTCAAAAAAGGTGGCGGCAAAGATCATCATGCTGAACATCACAATGAACATGGGGAAAAAGGCTACAAAGGCTACAAAGGCCATCATCATCACGAGGAAGGCAAGAAGGGCCATCACGACAAAGAACACCATAAAGGGGAATACGACGATCACGGCGGACACAACAAAAAACATCACCACGAGGACGGCCACTACGATGAACATCACAGGGGAGACAAGGGAGAAAAGGGCCATAAATACGAAGAAAAAGGGCACTACAACAAAGGACACTCGACTAAGGGTCATCACGAAGTACACAAACTTGATGAATTCAAGAAAGATAAGAAATTCTTCGACGAAGAAGGTGACTCCGGCCATGAAGAAAAGCACGGTGGATTCCACGAGGAGCATGGCCACAAGAAAGGGGGGCATTATAAGAAAGGACACCATCATGGAGGGCATCATGAGCACGAGCATGGAGAAAAGGGCCATCACGAGAAAGGGGGCCATCATAAAGAACACAAAGGACATAAAGAAGCCGCCGGTCACGATGAGCATTACGATCATCATCACGATCACGCCAAGAAAGGAGGGCATGAACATCACAAGAAATATGGATACAAGAAAGGTCATTGATGGGACTCCGAATGGTTTTGTTGAAGTTTGCAAAAGACTTAATTTTATCGCATTGGTTTTCTATATGATATTTGTAAATAATTTACCAAAAATCTAATTTATTTAACAATTATATTAAGTATTAAAATGTAGTATGTAAGAGGCGTAGGCCGGGAACCCTATGAAAGAATAATTACCTACTAAAAGTAATAATTTTGATGTTCAGATCGTAAAAGCAAGTCGTTAAACGGCAACAGAATATTGATGGTGCTCAGCGATAGCTGGAGCAGTCGACGAGGGTCTAGGCGTTATGATTATATCTACGCGGTTACGGCTGCGAAAACGGCGTGACCCCTCCATTGTTACGTTTTAACAACTGATAGCTAAATTTCTAAGGTATTTTATTTCAAATAATAGTCATTAATAAAGATACTATCAAGCTCCATTGTATGTTATTTTAATTAGTGTATATCCAAATCCGATGGCTATAATATAATCGGGTTAATCACAGTGAAAATCGCTTTGTGTCTTTTGTTGAAAACGGCTTGAATAATTCATAGAGTGCCTACGGTAATACTCGGAGGGTAAAGAGATATTTTAATCACGGGAATCGAGAGATCCTCTCCGCTTCTGGCCGGGATGGCTGGAACAAATTAATTGTGCATAATTATCTAGCCGCTATCTAGTATCTCTTTCAGCTCGGTCAGATAACAACGTGCCAGCCTCCGGACGAGGACTAACCTACATTTAGGAATAGAATAGATTCAACAAAAAGCACTTAGCATATACATATTCATCTACATACTAGGATAGGTCATCGTGTTTAGGGATTTTTTTAAGTGTAGATAATCGTGTAGGTATGCGACTGTATTCTCATGGTTGGAACTTAATACAACGCGCTCTAAGTAATTGTAAAACGGGACTCTATTACGGATGAATTTAACAAATTGTACTTAAGTATATTTTGTTTACATTTAAGTCAGAAGTTGTAATGTTTCATTATGATATTCACATCATGATTACCAAAAAATGCTAATAAAATACAAAGGAGGGTGGGCTAATTGGTCTACCTATATGGCCAATAAGGATAAGCGATATATTACTGCATAGCTTATTCCAAGTTCTAAGCTTTTACTATGGCAGGTAGTCCCAAATCTTAGTGTGAAAAATTTATCGCTGCATAAAAGTAGTTTGAGTTGAATTTAAAGTTAATAAACTAAGTATGTACTTAGGTTTTGTCGATACTAAAAGTTCCTGTATCGGTTTACAGAATATGAGGGTTCTGTAATTGTCAATGATTTTATGTCATGATTTTGTTTTTTATGGGTTTCAATTTAGACGACCGGATAGCCTAGTTGTTAGAGAACCTGACTACGATGCTTGAGGTCCCGGATTCGATTCCCTGCCGGGGCAGATATTTGTGTGAAGAATACGAATGTTTGTACTCGAGTCTTTGATATTTAACATGTATTAAACATGTATTTAATTAGGAATCCCTTGGTCTCGCATAATTTAATAAGTCATAATGTATCATTCTTCATAATCAACGTTAGTCATACAGCGATTTATCTCTAAAACAGTATTAAACCATAGATACCCATTTAATTATGTAAGTAGGTACCTATGTTTATCCATTTTGCATAGTATTCATAGTACAAGCTTTGATTTTATCTTGCCATACCTTTTTTACACAGCGATTCGAGATTTCCGTCCTAACAAAAAGTTGTAGAATATGAAAATAAACCTTTCCAATTATATATAGCTTGTCGTTATTGGTCCCTAGCCCAGAGTCCATACAAATCTGCCCATCCTCCTTTCAGCGTTTTTTTTGAGTAGTATAAGTATACACTTCAGTAACAAAACTTCGTCATATACATTCTACTCCTACTACCTAATACCTATATACATATTATAAACGTGAAAGTTTGTGTGGATGGATGGATGTCTGGGTGTTTTTCTTTCACGCTAAAACGGTTTGACGGATTCCGATGTAATTTGGCACCTAAATTGTTACTTACCTACCTAATCCCGGGAATTTCCATAGTTCCCGCGGGATAGCGATTAACGAATTCTTTGCAGACGTAGTCGCGGGCGACAGTTAGTATTTCATTAGTAAATGAAAAATCATTGCTTTTACTCTTTATTTCAAAGATTTCTTAGCGTTGGTTGACGTTCTAAAATAGTTAATTGATACAAAATTAAAAATCTTATCCATTTAAGTTTCATCGCCTATAATCTTCCAATACCCAGCCAATGTAATAACTATTACTTTTCATGCAAATTTACGAGTAGGTATACCTACGCCTTAATCAATTAAACCTACACGCTATACCATAATACTCGTAGGTACTTAGTAACATTCGGGCTTACACTCTCGTGGTTAGGGGTAGTTAAGGACGTCTAAGAAAGCAAGCCTTCTAGTAATTTTAAAAATGTGGTGGTATTTTGTACTGTTTAGAGCACGTTGCTTTTACGTGACTCTTGTAAAACATTATTCATTTACAGCGGGGACAGGAAGCGGTCAGAATTGGTTAGCGAATGGTTGCCGAGGTCATCCAAGCGAGAGAGCCCATCAAACTGATGGGAAGGTATTTGCAGGACAGAGCAGGCAAGGGTCCGCCATGCACAGTGCCAAACGAGAATCGATTTTAAAAATCAGACGAAAACTACGAATAATATATTTGGGCTGCAGTTTCGTAGCGATACACAGATTTTATGAAATGAAATGAATATTTTATTTGTTAATGGTGGGT
Organism: Archips crataeganus; assembly: GCA_947859365.1. NCBI lineage: Eukaryota > Metazoa > Arthropoda > Insecta > Lepidoptera > Tortricidae > Archips > Archips crataeganus. Next base: position 17,071,522 of record OX402053.1, read on the forward strand.
TTACAAATATAATATTCATTTCATTTAATTTCATAAAATCTGTGTATCACTTCCGAATAGTATTTATTTTTGAGTGATGTGAATTAAAAAAAAGCGGTCAGTGCGAGTTGGACTCCTACATGAAGGGTGCCGTACCTCTGTACAATGTTTTAAAACAGTTCAGTAAAAAAATCGCCAAAATTTAAGCACTAAAATCGCAAACTTATAGCTAGGTAAACATCCGAACAGCATAGAGTCACTCGCGTTGCCTAGCAACCTGCCGGCTGTCGCGTTACCTAGCAACCGTTGCCGAAGTTAAAAACGCTGAAAAAATCTCAATACTCAATTCTTTATTGTTCTGGCACATTGTATATATATTACACATAATTATAAAGACACAATTATGATCATCATGGGCCCAATTGGGCACACAGGAACACGTTTCTTGTATGACGACCCCCTTTTATTAGGGTTCCGCACCTCAAAAAAGGAAAAAGCGGAACCCTTATAGTCCTATCTGTGCTATAAGACCTTGCTTCGTACCAAATTTCAAGATTCTGAGTTCACGGGAAGTACCCTGTAGGTTTTGATTCCCTTGCGAGTTTCGAAAATATGCGGAAATTTGCGGCATAAACGGCTGTATCTTTTGATTGCGTAGGCATAGAAGTTTGATTTTTTCACAGCTCCAAGGGACAGTAGACCTGAGTATTTGATATAAATTTCAGCTTGATACCTCCACGCGTTCCTGAGAAAAAGGGTCTTGACAGACAGACGGACGGACGGACGGACAACAAAGTGATCCTATAAGGGTTCCGTTTTTTTCCTTTTGAGGTACGGAACCCTAAAAAGACCGCACGATGTCATTTTTAGGGTTCCGTATCCAAAGGGTAAAAACGGGACCCTATTACAGAGGCTCCGCTGTCCGTCTGACCGTCTGTCACTAGGCTGTATCTCATGACGTAGGTCCCTTGGAGCTGTAAAAAAATCAAACTTCTAAGCCAACGCAATCAAAAGATACAGCCGTTTATGCCGCAAATTTTCGCAAATTTTCGAAACTCGCAAGGGAATCAAAACGTACAGGGCACTTCCCGTGAACTCAGAATCTTGAAATTTGGCACGAAGCAAGGTCTTACAGCACAGATAAAGGAAAAATTTCGAAAAGCATATGTCTATATCAGTACCCAATCTACAATGATCCCACACTGCGCACATTTTGCTTAGGAGCAGGGGTCTGCTAAGACTGGATATTCATAGATACATATAAATTTGTACGGAACCCTCGGTGCGCGAGTCCGACTCGCACTTGGCCTTTTTTTAACATTATTTTATATTACAGTATTGTTGTTATAGCGGTCGCAACAATAACATAATCAATGAAAATTTCAAGTGTCTAGCTTTACCGTTCACGAGATAGAGCCCTAAACTGTGACAGACGGACGGACGGTCAGACAGACAGACAGACGGCGTAGTTTCAGCCAGTAATAGGATCCCGTTGGCACCTTTTGGGTACGGAACCCTACAAAAATAGGCCCCAGGTCGCGTAAAAATTACACTCTAGGCACATTGGCATATAGACTTGATAGAAATATTTTTTCACTATTCCGAATTCCAGTTTCATAACAACCTAGTGAAAATCAATAAGCGCATACGGAGTCTCGTATCGGGTGAGCCAAAGCCAAACCATAGCAATCAGTTATCATAATGTCTCTCTTACTAACAATTTAACTTTCTACGGGTGTACCGAATGAGTAGGTTAGGTTAGATAGCGACGCCAACATAAACGAGTGGCCACCATAAACGTACAATAAGTTATCATAGGTTAAAAAATTACGACCCCAACCGTCAAGAGTGTCGATCAAATAATTTTAATGTCAATACTAGATGAAAAAAAACCCGCCTGTATAATTCACGTTCCCATGGGAATTCTGGGAAAATATATGTACCCTATGTCACTCGCGGAACCAGACGAATCTAATGACACCTCACTTCAAAATCCATTAAACCGTTTAGGCTACAAAGGCGTGCTAAAGAGTGATACATACATACATAGGTACATAAATACATACGCTTGAAAAACATACCCTCCTTTGACAGTCGGTTGAAAAGGTGGTTATTAACAACAGCATTATACGTATAAATAAATTCTTAGAAATTATGATCAATCAATATTAAGTAAGCTAATTTGTGTAGGTATAATTAATTCGGTATACTATCGCATTGGATGTCCTGTAATGATGGTGTTCTGTTTACTTAAATAAATAAATATTTTCTGAATACATTTTTTTATGAACTTCTTTATCAGTATCAGAGTCAAATTTATGAATTCAAAATATTAAGACATTGGTAGAACAAGTCGTTAGTAGAAAAATAGTATTATCAAAATCGAGCGGTGAGATTAATATTCACTTATTAAAGGGTGTATCTACCTGTAAAATTCCCGTTCCGCGTAGTCAGCCGAGTGCGCCACACCGCAATTAGTCTCGTAATTACCACAGAATGGGTTCTGAAAATCGAAGTCGCGGGGAATTCTAATCTTATTACAATTGCGATGTATGGGTTTGGGGACAAGCCTTGCTGAGCAGCCCGTAATACTTTAGATGAAAGGGATATTTTCTGTTGAATGTCTTTTTTAGGGTTCCGTACCCAGTAATAGTACTGAGGCTCCGCTGTCCGTCTGTCACCAGGCTGTAAGTATCTCAGGAACCGTGATAGCTAGACAGTTGAAATTTTCACAGGTTATGTATTTCGGTTGCCGCTATAACAACAAATACTAAAAACTAGAATAAAATAAATATTTAAGAGGGCTCCCATACAACAAACGTAATTATTTTGCTCGTTTTTGCTCGATATTGATAACGGCAACAAGTAGACGCTTGAAATATTCAGAGAACATTTAGTTATTATATATTCACTTCAAAAATAAATACTTAAATTAAAATAAAACAAATATTTAAGGGGGCTCCCATAGAACAAACGCGATTTTTTTCTATAATGGTACGGAACCCTTCGTGCGCGAGTCCGACTCGCACTTGGCCGGTTTTTTTTTTCACTTTACCCTTTCGCACTTAGGCAGATGTTTTAGGAAATTCAATCATTTAAAGGTTCAGTCACTAAAACACTTCATCATCCACCATCATAATCAGCAAACTTATGTTTCACTAGTGTAAAATATTTACATGGTAAAATTTAATATTAAAAATTCCATAGTAATAGGAATAATGCTGCGAGGCATGAATAGCATGAATAAAGTTTGACGATGTTTCTAATAAGAGCTCAGATCGTGGAATTCATTTAATCAATTTTGCCTCCATTGAGTTCTATGTACTAGTAAAATGCCAATAAGAATTCCCGAGCCTTATTATGGGGGAAGCACTTAAATAAATGGTCTGTACTTTACTTACACAATAACGCTGCAGGGCTAATGTCTATTTAAGCCTACAACAAGCGGAGCGCGCGCTTGTATTGATTAGAACACGTTAATAGCAGGACTTGAAATTGCAAGAGATCAAGGCTTTTTCGGTGTTCGAACAATTTTTGGTCTGAAAGCTACGGAAAATCAACTTAATTGTAGGTCGTTATGCGTAAGCTGCATTGAACGGATTGAGCGAAACTAATATCATTTAAAGATTTTCACATATATACTACTACTACTACTCATACATACACATACACTCATACACAAAGGCTTTCACATATGCGTAAAGTGTATTTAAATAGATCAAACATTTTAATTAATTCATTAACTCAATCTATTCACAGCAGCTCCCGTGAGGCGCCTTGTAGCGGTCCATATTTTCGTTAGGTATAGAAAGTAATATACGACACTGATTTACCTACTGTCTGACAATGCTGGCAGCGCTGTGGCAATTCAGTTTCAACAGGCAATACTTACTTATCAAAACTCAATACAATTTCAATTCAAATTAAACTAAGTATGTCTTAACATATTTCAGTTTTACCAAGCTTGCAGGTTGTTAAAATAAAGGTCTTAAAGTCTAAGCAAGTGCCTAGGTACCTGCCTTAGTAGGTAATTCATTGTGGTATTCAGACTTAGCAGGCACGGAACAATTAAATAAGACTAGCCCGGCCAGGTAATTAGGCAAATAATAACATAGTTGAATACTAAGTTACCACTAATTCCGAAGGCGACTGCTGCATGTGTTTATAACGGGGTTAGCCCGAAAACGAGTATACCTACATATGCCTACATCATTAAGTTGAAATTATGAAATTCTGTGTATTACAAGTAGTAGGATTTTATTCAAAAATATAATGAACTCTCAACGACGACTGGTGGATTCAGTTCACGACTCAGTAAAAAACCCAAGTACCCTTTCTTATTAAACGTTCTTGTAAGGCTTGCTCTCAGGCATTAAGTTTGAAAAATAAGGGCCGTAGAATAGGAAAGGTATTTTAGAGTTCCATAGCCAAAATGGCAAAAACGTTTGTCCGCGGCTTAACTCAGAGACTCTTGGTACCAGAAACTATATATGAAACTATGTAATATGCAGGATGTTCGGCAGGCCTTGTGTCAATTGTTTTCGGTGGGTAGGCAAAGACACTTGTAATTGTAACAGTCCAATTAAGGCCTACTGTCCACGGAGGCGTAGCTGCATAGATGCGTATTCGTCATTGACTATTGTACGCTAGCTTGAAGCCTACATACAAAACCACGCAACTCTGTCGACGAAGCGGCAGCGTCGCGTCAGCGGCACTGCATGCAAGCTTCATGCCGCTTGGCGTACCGCATGAAACGTGTTTTTATAAAAAAAATGCCGGAAACGGCCGCAAAATTTGTTTAATAGTGGATAAATATCCGTGTCTATAGAATAAATATCTTATGTAATTTTACTAACTATAAAATCAATGAAATATTTTATCATCTTCTGATAATTCTCTTGCTTTACGAACAGTCTACAATTAAGTAAACTTTTTACCCGACTGCCGAAGAAGGGTTATTTATAAATGGATATTCAAATATGAATAAGCCAAAATAACGCCTTCATTGTTGTACGACACCATCACGAATAAGAAAATGTAGGCTGCGATACGCTTACGCTGCGCTTCGCGGACGACGTCGGTGCGCCGGGCGGCAAGAGAGCTACACGGCGTATTTTGCAGCGTGTATGTAGCTAATGCGTCGTGGACAGTAGGCCTAACACTCATCTCGCAAACAGTCTTTTTTTTTTTTTTTTTTTTTTTTTTTTTTTTTTTTTTTTTATGATATAGGGGGCAAACGAGCAGACGGATCGCCTGATGGTAAACGATTACCGTCGCCCATGGACACCTGCGACACCAAAAGAGTCACAAGTGCGTTGCCGGCCTTTTAGGTAGGAGTACGCTCTTTTTTTGAAAGCTTGAAGGTCATATCGGTCCGGGAATACCGCAGCAGGAACCTCATTCCAGAGCTTTGCTGTGCGAGGCAGGAAATTTCTGGAAAAACGCACAGTAGAAGACAACCAACCATCCAGATGGTGAGGATGGAAGTGTTGTCGCGTAGGGCGGTGGCGGAAGGATGCGGCAGGGATCAACCCGAATAACTCCTCGGAGCACTCTCCGTTGTACATGCGATAGAAGATGCACAGTGAAGCTACATCTCTACGCAGCGCCAAGGAATCAAGCCCATCAGAAGTTCGTTGGCAGCCGACTATTCGAGTCGCTCTCCGTTGTATGCGATCCAGAGGGAGAAGCTGGTACCGGGGAGCCCCCGCCCACAGATGAGAGCAGTATTCCATATGTGGGCGAACCTGCGCCTTATAAAGCTGAAGGCGGTGGGCTGGAGTGAAATACCGTCTCGATCTGTTGAGCACGCCGAGCTTCTTCGAGGCTAATTTAGCCTTACTCTCCAAGTGGTCGCGGAACTGGACTTCACTCGAGATGTCAATACCAAGGATTCCGATACTGGCTGTGGTAGCAAGGGGAGTGCCTTCGAAAAGAGGTGACGCGACAAACGCAGACTTTTTTGCGGTAAACGCGCAAACCTGTGTCTTAGTGGGGTTAAAACGGACTAAATTAAGTCGACCCCATTCTGAAACTTCTTTTAGGGAAGTCTCAATTTCAGACACAAGTTTGTTTCGGCACTCTATAACGTTTTCCCGAGAAATACCGGCGCGGCCGGTGTAAGAGGCATCAACCGTACTATCATCCGCATAACAGTGAATGCCGCCGGATGGCAGCATATCATTGACATGCAGAAGGAAGAGTGTAGGCGATAGCACACAGCCTTGAGGGACACCAGCATTCACAGACATGGAATCAGAGCATGCACCGTCAACTACAACCTTTATGCTTCTGTCCGTTAGGAAGCTGCTGATCCATCCGCATAATTTTTCGTTTTTTTTTTTTTCGTTTCTTTGTATTTACAATTTTGTTTGCCTTTTTTTTCAAATTGACAGCACAAAACCTTTTTTTAATCTCAAATCGATGCGTATTCTTTTGAAATCTTATTTATACTGAGAATACTGGCTAAATTGTGACTTAATAGTCGACCAATACAAGACAACATGTAATGTATTTTTTGACCCTACTCCACTTTGGCCCGACGTGTATTTAACAGATTTTTTACTTTTACTGTCACTTAATTTCCTTTTGAATGCTTTTTCATACCTTCAACACATAAATATAGGTATGTACAATTTTATAATACACACTCATATTATCTTGCCAAGGTATGTTTGTATTTGTTTTGTCTCGCTTTTCAGTTATACACAGAGTTTTGTTCGCATCTTCTCTGTGGACATGACATTATTTTTAAGGCACTTGGACAACTTCGAACTCATTCAAACAAAACATACTTAAGTACTCCAAGACTGTTGACTCCAAATCCAACTTTACATTCACAGAAAAAAAAACAAGCTTTTTCAATTGGCCCTACGTTCCGTAGGGGGTTTCATATTCAATGGTTTTACGGCGTTCTTTTTGTCATTCATTATCCTCCCAGTACTTAAATATTATAAAACTTGACGCTTGTAGAGAACTTCTTCTGAAAACGAAAGACGGTACTGACGCTGAGTCTAGTTGCTGTGACTTGTTCTCCGTTGTGATTATAATCGCGGGAGCGTACCTAATGATGTTTGACCTGAGCGATCAAACGCTCGAATTTTTTTACTGAGGACCCGTTTTTATTGTCAACCGAAGTAAAACCAAGCTTAGCTTTATGCGGTCTTAGGACTATGTAATGGCAGTCTAAATATTGGTAAGACAGTGAGCGCCCGATGGGAGCAATATCCGGCGTGCCCAGACCTATGCACATTGCTGGCGGACGGGCGGCACCTTGTTATGAAATACGTGGCGCACATACCGAGGAGCTAGCCTAGCAATAACATGCTTTTCCAAATTAGGTTTAAAGTTTAGAGTGCAATTTTAGTATCTTTTTAGCTTAAACTTTGGTACGTGTGCATCTACTAGTCTCACGTAACTTTAAAAAAACTAAATCGCGCCTCAAATGTGAGTTTCTTTGATAAGGAAAATTTTACCTGCAACCTATCACATTCGTGCAAACGAATTTTTCAGTTGTATCAGTCAACATTACGTACGTGCCAGAAATATTTTTGAATAAAAATGTTTACGTAAGTAGGCACTTCTTATTTAAGTAGCTACCGAAAGTAAGTACTTACTTACATAAGGCTGAAGTTCACTGAATCGAAGAAATATATTTAGCTTATTTTACATGCATCATGTTTTACTGAACTGATGTAAACAAATATTAAGAAAACGTGTGGTATTTACAGCGGGCAAAGGTAGTCACGTTATCTTTTACGGTTCGTGTGCTGCGTACTTGCGTATGGCTCGAGCGATTGGATCGGGCGGAAGCATAATAATCGCGCAAAATGGGAAAATGAGATGCTCCATTGGTCTGGAAATGTAGATCTAAAAGATGATGAAAGCGTCGACACATGAAAGCGGGGATCAAGTCGTCGGGAACCTAGTTGTATTCCATTCCGCAGACGTAAATCAAGCTCTCCTTTTTATAATAATTTCGTTAAAGTAACTTACACTTCAAATTCCCCGTAAATTAAAATAATCTCGCTTTGTTGTTATATTCTTATTGGCTAACAGTTTTAAAAGTAGTTAAGTATAATAAGAAGGCTAATAATATAATATAATAATAATATGGGTATAATAGTTTTGAAATTTATGTCAGCAAAATATATCATCGCTGATGGAGTATATCGGATAAAATTATTACCCGTCGCGCATAAACTGCATGGTATAAATCTATAAGAACGTCATCCATCGATCGCTTTTAAACTAATTAGAGAGCGAGCATGGGGCTTAGCAGCATCACGCTCGAGGCAAATTTATGGGTGCTGCTGCTGCCGCCATCGCTTCTAATCCCGCCTCGGCGAGTGGCTGACGTCCCGGTGGATACGTGTGATATCGACAAATTTACGGACATGCCTACGACAAATTTCATCAACATAGAGAGCTTCTAGTTAAGGGACAGGAAACGAACTTGAGTGCAATAAATTACCGGCCGTAGCCAGTCAGCCATTACCAGGACGCGCTAGTTACTACTTACTTCCATCATAGGAGGTAACTAGATGTACTGGAAACTAAACACAGCTGACTCGGCGCGTCGTCGAGTTTTTGGTTATTAATTTGGTGGAGCAAACTCAATGATAATAGTGTTCTAGTTCGAAGTCGAATCAGTGTCTTAACACTAATTTGGCTGCAGAGGTAGGTACCTATATAAAATATTCACTTTCAGAAATTTTAATGACAGTACAAGCACAGTCAACAAAACGTGTAATTATCAATCTACTTAATACAGAAATTAAAATATTAACATTAAAGAAAATCAAAATAAACCCGAGGTGATTAAGAAAATTCGAGGGTGTTTACGGCTTTCAGTATTGGCTGTATTCGTTTTGCCTAGGTCACTCACTCTAAATAAGTTTAAAAAGAAACCTATTCTCCCTAGAGATTAAATAATGCGTTTTACTTCCACTGTACGATATGATATTGACGTACTTATAAAGCTGAAGTGAAAAAAATAATATCTAGTTCATTTTCGTAGATGCCAAACCTAGAAATTGCCAGTTAAGAGTGACGTTTTACGTTTGCTTGCTTGGCGTGTTTACAAGGCGCCGTGTCAATTAAATAGATCGAAATACATTGCCGATGCCAATTTTTAGGCGTAGTTAGAACGCAAGTATTCATCATCTTCTAATATATAAAAATCTCGTGTCACGGTGTTTGTTCCTGAACTCCTCCGAAACGGCTTGGCCGATTTTTATGGAACTTTTTTCTCTACACTCGGTAGGTCTGAGAATAGGTCGTAGGCTATTTTTTATCGCCCCGCTCATTCTTCGCGGACGGAGTCGCGGGCAACATCTAGTTATAAAAAAAAAATTGTAATTTGTTTATTGCAATTAAAGTTACAAAATTTTTTCTTAAACTTAGTTACAATCTTTAAATATTTAAGATTTTTATAACTAAGGAGATATATACACCGTGAAATTTTAGTGGTTGTTTTCCCGAAACGAGGTGATTTAGTATCGATTGTACAATCGATTTATAATTACTATTTTGACTAGAGTCAAAAATCCAATTGTGAAAAACGAAAGTCGAAAATGACCGCAAAACAATAGGTAGTAACGCTTCGTTGGTACCTAACCTATCGTACGGTCGTACGCTACTTGTACCAACGAAGCGTTACTATTGGTTTGCGGTCATTTTCGACTTTCATTTTTCACAATTGGATTTTTGACTCTAGTCAAAATAGTAATTATAAATCGATTGTACAATCGAAACTAAATCACCTCGTTTCGGGAAAACAACCACTAAAATTTCACGGTGTATATAATATTTTCATTGCAAAGTTGTTGCTGAATAAAGAATACCGAGACGAGAGAGATTCGAGGGGTTCCTTTTATATTTTGTGGCGTATTGTGCCTATATATAATAGGTAGCGGTAAATTTATTTATCAACCATGAATTGTAAAAGGCATTGTTAAATATCTTACCTACAAAACCAAAGTAAAAAATAAAATAAAATTACTAAACAGGTGAAGTATTTACGTATGTATAAAATCCGTAGAGGTGTAAGTAATTCGATTTGCACGATTTGTCCTAAACACAGGTAAAATCAAATAAATAGGTATAGCCAGAGCTTGTAAAACGAGCAACGTCTTTTACCACTTTGGAAACAAGTTTGATTTACTTTGATTGTGATTTTTTAGTTGATTTAAAGAGGAGTTAAAGATTAGAGTCAGTTCCATTTAATTTATTTTCACATAGGTACCTACATACCTATGTGAGTGATTTAACTTGTAACTAAATACATAACTTGTTCAAATATATTAAAAAAATGTATCAAATATTGATGCTTAATGAATAATTTTGATCTTATAATAACTATTCTTTTTTTTAAATGTTTGGTTGTATTACCAATTTGTCTCAACATTTTTTGCGTAAAAGATACATAAGTATATTATGAATAAAATAAATAAAAATAAAATAAAATAAATAAATAAATAAAATAACTAAATAAAATAAATAAGTATATTATGAATAAAAGATACACAAGTACATATATTATGAAGCAGCAGTTAACTACGTATTGTAATCATCATCATCATCATCCCAGCCCATATACGTCCCACTGCAGGGCACAGGCCACCTCTCAGAATGAGAGGGCTTGGGCCGTAGTTTCCACGCGGGCCCAGTGCGGATTGCGAACCTCACACACACCATTGAATTTCTTCGCAGTTATGCAGGTTTCTTCACGATGTTTTCCATCACCGTAAAGCTCATGGTAAATTTCAAATGTCATTTCGCACATAAATTCCGAAGAACTCAGAGGTGCGAGCCGGGATTTGAACCCACGACCCTCTGCTTGAGAGGTCATAGATCAAACCGCTAGGCTACCACGGCAACCTGTAATAGCAGGTAAAAAATAAGAGGGAGGTAAATGCAAATTCTATACTTACTGAAAAAGTTTACCACTTTGTTTTTTGTAGGTAAAGCTGCTATAACCTGCCCTGGAAGTTCCGCGCCACCTCTTTTTTATTCTCAGAAAATATACTGCAAAGTTACACCTCGTTATCAAGAAATGGTCCACGACGAAGCAATACTTTCCTACAGCTTTATTTTAAAAAAGGCTTCAGGAGTTTAATCCAACAAATTACCCATTTCGTGGTCTGCGCAGTAAAAAAGTTAACAAGTTGTTCAAAAGTTTGTTAGATAAAATTCTATGGTTCGTAGATTGGATGCTTCCTTACCTGACGGTAAAAAATGTAGAGTTTTCTCAAGGCGACTGTTTTTCGATATGAAAGGGAGCCTCTTTCACAATTTTTCACGGCCCGGCTATTTTTGGAGCTTGTGTGCGTGATTTGCGTGGGAGACAGACGGAAAGTTATAATGCTAATGGTACCTATTTGAAAAAAAAACCCGTGGTTATGGGTCTACAACTTTTTAAACATGACAATGGAGTCATGAAAGCATTGAGCATATTATTTATATTATTAAGACATCGGGGCTTTCAAGAAAAGGGTTTATACTTCCTTTAAAGACCGGCAACCGATCAGTGACACTCTTTGAGTTGTTGATATTTATGGGCAGTGATGATCTTTTTCTATCAGATGAACCGCTTGTTCGTTTGACTCCCTCTCATAATAAATAAAGAAAACTTTGTTCGTCCTTCGTATTTGTTTAGGTGGCGTCCATTAATTAAGTGAGGCGTTTTTGCGGATTTAATTACCCCCTACCCCCTGGTAGATATCGTGAGATTCTCCTCTACTCCCCTGCCCCCCTAATCTCACGTGAGACTTTAAAAAAAATATATCGAGTATAAATCGGTAAAAAATCGGGGACCACATTTTCGATATTTTTTTTAATTTAATGCTTTTTAAATATTTGTGTTATTGCTTTTTTTATTATAACAAACGTGCACGAGACGAGAAGAGACGAGACATACACAATTAGATTTTCCAAACTTTTAAATTTAACCTAATTTTCTCGCATTTTGGGACTATTCTTTGCCAGAAAAAATTACGTGATATTTCCTGAGACCCCCCCCTCTCCTCCAAGTGAGATTTGGTGAGATTTGGCTTTACCCCCACCCCCCTGAATACCTCGAGTAATTAATGGACGCCCCCTTACAGCAAAACAAAATAAAAAATAGACTTTATTTCAGACTGCAGTTTAAGTATATTACGTTAGTTATAATAATGTTGATAATGTAAAAATAATTAAATGAATGAATGTATTTATTTGTGTGTAGTCTGCTCGCAGAAAGTTGATACAAACTATGTTTTACTGTACTTTTTTTTACTGTATGTACTGTCAGTTAAACTATACCTGCATACCTGTACCAAAGTTGAAATCAATCCCACTGACCATAAGTGGGTTGCGACATGTAAGGTTTAATGTAAACATAGATGCAAATATTGGCATTTAATAAATGTTTGTAATAACAGGGTTTCTAAATTAATTTAAAACCCCGCATAACTCAGGGTTTGGTCCGCACAATGAAGGGTTCCGTGGCCGAAATGTAGTTAAAACTCACTGCATTGAGTTCATTTAAAACAATAACATATCGTTGTCCTTGTCTTCGATGTCACATCACATCAGCATGGAAGAAACTACAATTGTCGTCTTATATACTATTCATTTCTGGCGTGTTAATAACATTTATATCTTTAAACATGAAACTACCGTGAGACTCACTCATAGTGAAAATAAACGGATCACTCACGTCTTAAATAAAGGGGGTAACGGATAAAATCGGGCAATTGTTACGCCGAAGATACAGCATCAAGTCGATTTACCGTCCTCATATGTAGCTCAGGCGGTTGGTACGTTCACCGAAGGATAGGGAGCCCTTTAGTGGTCCCGGTGTATATAAAATTCCATGTTCCTGTGGCAAGGATTATATCGGAGAGACTGGACGTAATGTTTCCACAAGGTTATCGGAGCACATACGCAGTATGAAAAAGCAAGACAGCAAGGGGTCTGCGGTGGCCGAACACTCAATGGACTCGGGCTCGACGCACTACATCAGTTTTGATAAGGCTTCCGTACTTGCGAGAGAAAAGTTTTTCATTCCGCGGAAGGTGCGTGAAGCCATCGAGATTGGTCGTCATCCAAATTTTAACCGGGATAGTGGTTGGTCAGTACCCCCGAGTTGGAAAACAGTGTTGAATGTTCGTACTGCGTCAACGGTGAGTGTGAGCGAACCTTTACAAAGTGATGTGGTTAGTGTTGTGTGCTACCCTACATTTGACAATGACAATAAAAGTGATGATGAAAACGGGGGTAGTTGTGTGTCGCTGTCAGTTGCGTCGAGTAGCCGCGCGACCAGGGCGTTAGCACGCAGTGCACGTTTGGCAGCCGCCGTGACGTGCGACTCCGAGAGGAAGGGCTACGGATTAGCCCGAAACATGTCGAGTTAAACTCGTTTTAAGACGTGAGTGATCCGTTTATTTTCACTAACATTTATGTCTCTTTTAATTTCTTTGCATAACATCTAAAATATTACCTATAATTTAAAGTGCAAATAAAATAAACTTGTTAAGTGTGAATCAATTTCGCACAAGAAAGATGGCGTACCACCGCACTGAAAAAAAAAACTTCACAAATAGGGAATTTCTAAAAAAAAATACCACTGGTTTTTATATATTTTTTGTATAGAAAAGGCATTTATAAGAAACTCGTTTCAATATTTTATCATTTAAATCACTACTTTTTCAAAATTAATTATTGAAACTATTTTGGCTAATGACATCAGATCATAATTGAGGGCTCCTACACAGCCAAATTTATAAATCTATCTAAATGCGTACGATAAAGCAACCATTTTAATTATTCTTTGTGTACTGGTACACTGTAACTACCTAGTGCCACTTTACTGGCGCTGCAGCGCTGACAAAATGCTAGATGTCACACAGCGGGTCCAAATCAAACTCCGTAGTTTAATCCACGCGTAAATTGTGAAGAATTCTAAATAATGCTATTCCACACCGATTAAAGTACAACTTGAACCGTCTACGACATTTACTTCAATGTCAAATGAAGGTCATTGCTTATTTGATATGTAATAAATGCATTACATTATATATTAAAATTAAACAACCACAGAAAACGATTTAAAAAGCATTTATCTAGAAATGATTTTCGATTTCAATTGAAACTGCATCACAGCTTGGGGAGACTCCGCCAAAACTACGATGTTACCACTTGCGTGCTGTTTTAAAGGTTATGTTGTTTAAGGGTTTTCGCTACCCAACGGAGGATCTATACACCGTGAAATTTTAGTGATTGCTTTCCCGAAACGAGGTGATTTAGTTTCGATTGTACAATCGATTTATAATTACTATTTTGACTAGAGTCAAAAATCCAATTGTGAAAAACGAAAGTCGAAAATGACTGCAAACCAATAGTAACGCTTCGTTGGTACAAGTAGCGTACGATCGTACGATAGGTTAGGTACCAACGAAGCGTTACTACCTATTGGTTTGCGGTCATTTTCGACTTTCGTTTTTCACAATTGGATTTTTGACTCTAGTCAAAATAGTAATTATAAATCGATTGTACAATCGATACTAAATCACCTCGTTTCGGGAAAACAATCACTAAAATTTCACGGTGTATAAAGCTAGCGCAGTACTTACTGTAAGACAGCTCTTTATTAAAAGTCTTATTCTTGATCAACATAAAATATTACTTGATCATTCTATCACACGTCGTAGAATTTGATCTGGTTTATTCTATTACTAAGTGTAGGTACTCGTTCCAGCCAGCGTTCTCACGGCGATTCCGCAGATTTCTCGGACCACTAGTATATCATAGTATTAGTAATAATGTTATATTACGTAACCTTAACTCTTATCAATGTAAAAGAAGTGTTAATTAAATTGTTATTGTCGCTTAACTATGCAGAAGCAGATAAACTCCTGAAATAAAATGGCATATCACACATACATTCACACCTTCACACTTATTCGCATACATGCTCACGCTCTAAATTTAAATACGTACAACAATACACCGATACATACATACATAAATACACTATAGACTGAAATAATATTATAAACAAAGATTAGTATTAAATATTTACTTGATGCAACATAGCAGATTCATCTGGAGTTTTTGGATATAGTTTACGTTTAAGTTGGATGTTTTAGTGATTATCAACTGGTGTTCTTATTTGCAACTCTTACCCTCAACTAATCGCTTTAATAATATATATTTTGTAATATCAATATAACTTAAGTTAATAGGATGACGGATCTTACTCCACCGTGATACAGTTTAAACTAGTACGGGGAATGAGGGACATTGTCTGATCACGCTCATGTCATGTTAAATAGTAAAACAATTTGTAACTAACAAATTCAAAATATGAGATACACTCCTATTGTAACTACAGATCCTGTTTTGATTAGGTACTGTGTTTTTGGCAAAAAATTTTTTTTTTATTATTACTATTTTTACTCTTCATTACATAAAAACAGACAACCCCAGTTACAAATACCCTATGACCCTGTACATATTATTTATTACTTTTTTATATTTTTAACTCGCTTTTCTTGTTATTTGTTGTTATAGTGGTCATGGTAACATACTGTAATACACCCTGAGAGAGTAAAATTTTAAGTTTTTACTAATTCTCACAGAAGATTGAGAGGAAAACGCTGAAAAAACACGTTAACTTTTTATATGAAGAATAAGGACCCTATTATTTTAGTATTTATCTATGTGTTGCATTAGGGCTCCTAAGGGTCCATAAGGGTTTTTGTGAAAATTTAAAGTTTCTACCTATAACGGTTGATAAGATAAACATTTTCTATGTTAGATGGAAGTTACGCTAGGATTTCGGCAGGTTCAAATAAGTTCACAGGCATTCTTCACATCAATTTATTGATGTTTATTGAGTACCGGAGTAAAAAACATAACAAATTGGTTACACCTAAATTAAAATATGACTTTGGTTTAGTGTCCCTTCTTGAATCCCCAGTCCTTGTGGTCCTCGTGGCCGCCCTTCTTTCCGTGGTCGTGGTGGTGGTGATGGTGTTCGTGGTGGCCGCCCTCGTCGTGGTGACCTTTGTGTTCGTGGTGGTGTCCACCCTTCTCATGATGACCCTTCTTGCCATGGTGGTGTTCGTGGTGGCCGCCGTGCTTGTGTCCCTTGTGGAAGTGGCCGCCCTTCTTGTGGCCGTGTTCGTGGTGGTGACCACCGTGACCCTCTTCGAATCCGGAATGCCCGTGTTTATCGTGGAAATGTTTGTCCTTCTTGAATTCGTCTACCTTATGAACTCCGTGATGTCCCTTAGTGGAGTGTCCTTTGTGGTAATGGCCCTTCTCTTCGAAGCCGTGTCCCTTTTCGCCCTTCTCTCCGTGGTGGTGTTCGTGGTGATGGCCGTCGTCATGGTGGTGGTGTTTCTTGTGTCCGCCGTGTTCGTCGTGATGTCCCTTGTGTCCCTCGTGGTGGTGGTGTCCCTTCTTGCCGTGTTCGTGGTGGTGGTGTCCCTTGTAGCCCTTGTGTCCCTTGCCGCCGTGGTCGTGGTGGTGGTGCGCGTGGTGCTCGTGGCCGCCGCCCTTCTCGTGGTGGTGCGAGGCGGCGGGCTCGAGGTCGGCGTCGCGGCGCTCGCGCAGGCCGCGCCCGTCCGCCAGGGCCGCCAGGGCCACGAGGCACACTAGAGCTAGGATCGCCTTCATTGTTGCGCCGTGCCACGCCGTGCTGTGATGCTAATGTTGCAGCGACAACGTTTTATAGACATTGCGGCTTGTTTTCTCAGTACCGATATTGAGCAACCATTGCAGCCGGGTTCCGGTGGTTGCGCTTACGTTATTGTCAAGGTCAAACAAATACCCTAACCTAATACTCGTAGTAAAATGGCAGGTCGCATTGAATTTCTATCTGATTAGAACTGTAATTACTGATTTACTACGCTGCAAACTAATATAATTAAGTCTTTGAATGCTATTTCTATTTCATTGCGGTACTCCTAAATTATGCAGTAGGTATGAATCTTGTAAACCCTTTGGTACTTAAGTTAGATAGGAAGTTGAGTCACCAAAGCAACATTAAGTACTACTTATAACTTTTATCATGATGACTCCCAGAGGATTCTGAACGGAAACATAACAACAATTTAATCCCAATAGATAGTAACAATGTACTGATACACAATAACATTGTAATTGGTCGATGTCTGTACTTAGATAGGATATGTTCAAGAAAAGTGAATTTGAAAGCAATCGTAATAGCAATAAAAGAAAAATCTCCCATTGCATTTCAGACTCCCACACTGAAGGTGCTAGTTGAAGAAATTTAAAAGCTACCAACATACAACTGCGTGCATAGTATTCTTATGAAAAAATAAAGTTATTTTTGCGGATTTGCGGCTTTTAGCCATTTTTAGGGTTCCGCACCTCGAAAGGAACAAGCGGAACCCTTATAGGATCACTTTGTTGTCCGTCCGTCCGTCCCTTCGTCTGTCAAGACCCTTTTTCTCAGGAACGCGTGGAAGTATCAAACTGACATTTATATCTATACATCTCAGGTCTACTGTCCCTTGGAGCTGTGAAAAAAACCGGTTGTCTGTAAAGTTGGTTTATGGACGATAGTTTAACGTGACAACGTCATAACAAAACATTCAAAAAACAAAAATGAAACCAGGCGGTCACCCATCCAAGTACTGCCCGCGCCCGACGTTGCTTAACCTCGGTGATCGGACGAGAACCGGTGTTTTGTTTGTTTACGGTTTCAAAGATAAAAAAAAGTTATGGAAAATGATTTTCACATACAAATCATCTTAAGTATATTTGGCTAATCAACTTATCTTCTACCTACATTCGATTTGCTGGTAAAAACTAGCCAAGTCAAATATTAAGCTTCAATTTAACATAATCTATCTACTTTGTGTAAATTATTAGATAGTTAAATTTAAGAATTTATATTTATAAATATAAAACACTGTTGGAGTAGAAAAACAAAAGAAATAGAGTGTTATACTTGTTTAGGATGTTATTTGCTCTTACAAATAGATTTCAGTATTACCTGCAGAACTTGGCACCCATTTAGATCTCAATCCTTTTGTCGGTGAAGTCCACAATCTATACATATAATAAATCTGTAACAAGTCGGTGTCTGTACATTGAAGATATTTGAGAAAAACTGTCACTAGGGCAATTTATTAGCGCAATAGAACCCAAAACAATGATTTTTAGAATTATTGTCTGTTTGTCTGTGCGTTTGTGCGCGCTAATCTCAGAAACGGCTTAACCTAGAAGGATGCGGTTTTCACTGATATGTTGGTATTTTCTTGGATTAACATTTAGTGTTTGTTTCATTTGAATCGGTTCACAAATAAGAAAGATACGTCTATTTTAAGAATTTATCGAACAGGTTTTTTGTTTAAACGCGCTAATCTCAGGAACTACTGCTCCGATTTGAATAATTCTTTCAGTGTTAGATAGCACATTTATCGAGGAAGGCTATAGGTTATATATTATCACGCTAACACCAATAGGAGCGGAGCGGAGCGGAAGAATGTTTCCAAATCGGGGGTTTTGGAAGTAAAACGTCTATATCTCGGGAACTGCTGCTCCGATTTGGAAAATTCTTTCAGTGTTAGATAGCCCAGTTAGATAGGGCGGGTTGGGAGCGGTTGGGGGGCGGGTTGAGAGCGGGTTGGGGGCGGCTTGAGAGCGGGTTGGGGGCGGGTTGGGAGCGGGTGGGGGGGCGAGTAGGGAGCGGGTTTGGGGCGGGTTGGTAGCGGGTTGGGGGCGGGTTGGGGGCGGGTTGGGAGTGGGTTGGGGCGGGTTAGGAGCGGGTTGGGAGCGGGTTGGGGCGAGTTGGGAGCGGGTTGGGGGCGGGTTAGGAGCGGGTTGGGGGCGGGTTGAGAGCGATTTGGGGGCGGGTTGGGAGTGGGTTGGGGGCGGGTTAGGAGTGGGTTGGGGATGGGTTGGGAGCGGGTTGGGAGCGGGTTAGGGGCGGGTTGAGAGCGGGTTGGGGGCGGGTTGAGAGCGGGTTGGGGCGGATTGGGAGCGGGTTGGTTTATTATGAAGTTTCACTTCTTCCGGAAGGATCTAAGGAGAGCCATAATTGATGAAAAAGCAAATTGGATAAAAAAATAAGCTGCCCAAATTACTAATTCCACGCGGACGGAGTCGCGGGCAAAAGCTAGTCAAGCATATTTTTAGTATTGAACTTGGCTAACATTTTTTACATTTATGTTTTTGGTGGGATATCATTACTTTTTGTTAAGAAATGAAAATATCATTTTTCTAATTTGCCTTTCACATATAAGTCAAATTGTATTTGCCAATATTTATTTATTTTTATATTTATATACCTAAAATTGAATTATTATTGCTTCATTATTGACGTGACAACGTCTAATAAATGGATGAACGCCGGCTGCATACACGAAAAAACATGACTCATTATAACGTACATGTAACGTATATGGAGGGGGGGTGCGGGGGAGGGGATGCGGGGGCTTCAAGGAGGGGATGAAAATTTCATTGATTTTGCCGTAGGATGCACCGTTTTCAAGATATTTGACAAAAAAACCGGGGGGGTGGGGGGATGAGGGTGGGTTGTGGAGTGATGAAGTGAGGGGTGAGGTGGGGTGCAGGGGTTTCGAAGGGGAATGAAAATTTCATTGATTTTGCCGTAGGATGCACCGTTTTCAAGATATTTGACAAAACACCGGTTCTGGTCCGATCACCGAGGTTAAGCAACGTCGGGCGCGGTCAGTACTTGGATGGGTGACCGCCTAGTTTCATTATTGTTTTTTGAATGTTTTGTTATGACGTTGTCACGTTAAACTATCGTCCGTAAACCGACTTTACAGACAACCGGTTTTTATATTTTGATGATTGCCTATTAAACTTTTATAAACATGAATAGTTTAGGCAGTGTAATCTAATCAGGCCCCCAGAACTCGGACCGATGACCTGATGACGATAGTAGTGATGACTGTTTCCGAGCTCCTGTGGCCATTTTCCAGCTCCATCATAAGACCCTTGTTACTATCTAGACTAGAATGAAAGTACTCGTCAAGACAAATCAAACGAGCCCAACCAACCTCAATAGGGTTGTGTTGTTTTGTTACGGAGTTCTTGTGGTCTCATTTCAGCTCCATCATCAGACCCTTGTTACCATCTAGGACCAAAGTACTCGTCAAGACGAATCAAACGAGCCCAAACTCAATGGGGTTGTGTCGTTTTATTGTGGAGTGCCTTTGGCTACCTTCAAGCTCCATCATCAGACCCTTGTTACCATCTAGGACCAAAGTACTCGTAAAGACGAATCAAACGAGCCCAAACTCGATGGGTTGTGTCGTTTTATTGTGGAGTGCCTTTGGCCATCTTTCAGCTCCATCATCAGACCCTGGTTACCAACTGGGATTAAAGTGCTCGTCAAGACAAATCAAACGAGCCCAAATTTTAGTTGGATTTTTTTCACAGTGCGAGTTTCCATGTGCTAAAAAGACACATGACGGTTTTTTGTTCGTCTTAAATAGAATCGGTCCACTTTAAACATGATTCGGTCCAACTTAAACTTGGTCTTAGGTGCGCGCGCACTGCTCTACAGTAATATACCAAACGTAACTCTTTCTCTTTCTATCTTCACCCCCTCACCCCCCAACCCCCCAACCCCCTCGTCCCAACCCCCCACCCCTAACCCCCAACCCCCTAACCCCCTCCCCTAACCTCCTAAACCCCCAACCCCCAACCTCCCTTAAAGCTCCATCATCAGACCCTTGTTACCATCTAGGACCAAAGTACTCGTCAAGACAAATCAAACGAGCCCAAACTCGATGGGGTTGTGTCGTTTTATTGTGGAGTGCCTTTGGCCATCTTCCAGCTCCATCATCAGACCCTGGTTACCACCTGGGATCAAAGTGCTCGTCAAGACGAATCAAACGAGCCCAAACTCGACGGGGTCGTGTCGTTTTATTGTTGAGTGCCTTTGGCCATCTTCCAGCTCCATCATCAGACCCTGGTTACCATCTGCAATCAAAGTACTCGTCAACACGAATCAAACGAGCCTTAACTCGATGAAGTTGTGTCGTTTTATTGTGGAGTGCCTTTGGCCATCTTTCAGCTCCATCATCAGACCCTGGTTACCATCTGGGATTAAAGTGTTCGTCAAGACGAATCAAACGAGCCCAAACTCGACGGGGTCGTGTCGTTTTATTGTGGAGTTCCTTTGGCCATCTTTCAGCTCCATCATCAGACCCTGGTTACCACCTGGGATTAAAGTGCTTGTCAAGACGAATCAAACGAGCCCAAACTCGACGGGGTTGTGTCGTTTTATTACAGAGATCCTATGACCACCATCCAGCTCCATCATCAGATCAGCTCCATGTTACAATAATATTACATTGTCGTCCAATTTACACATCCGTGCAAAATTTCTGCTCAATCGGAAACCGGGAAGTGGGTCAAACAAAATCATGTTCAAAGTTTCCGTTACATACATACATTGATACAACCGAAGCTAACAAAAACCGTGTTAAAATAGTTATTTTCACCTCACTAGCTCGGAAAGCCCTTTTTGTTTGTTTGACATCTATTGAGAAAATCGCTTTTTATCCACTTGTGAAGAAAGAGTTTTGACATTTGAAGGCAGCTTAAGTGATATTTGACAGCTATCAAAACGCAAAACATTAAAAGTGCTGAATTTTTAACATCACAATTAATGAATTGCATCGAGTAAAAAACACTAAATACAGTCCTTACAACTTTATTTTAATTCATAAATATCAGCATTCAACATTAACCTTCATTCTTGTTGTAAAAACGGATAAAATGTTCTGACAGTCCAAGTAAGTCGATGTGCGAAAAAAAATCATCCGAAATAATAAAAAAAAACTTAGTGAATCAAAACTTTTCAATTAATTAAGCCGTCAAGCCGTGAGGTGAAAAAGTTTTTGCTTTATAAAATTGTGATAGGCGTTAGGTTAGGTGCTATTTAATAAACATATTTTTTTGCAATATTTCAAATCTTAAAAAAAAAACTGTTTTCTGATTGTTTCCTTTGTATACACGTACCTAATTACCTGACTGGATGCCACATTTAAACTTCCTATATAGGACATCTGGAAGTGGGTTAGGTTTTTGATCTATGTATTATGTCAGTCAGTGAGTGGGAAAAATAGCGATATTTGGACGTTTGTATGTCAAGAACCGTTTAAGCTATATTTATGAAATTTGGGATTCTAGTTAATCTTATTGGTATCAGTAAATAAACCAAATTAGGTTTGTGTTTGTGTTAAATAGATGTTGAGTTACGAAGGTGTCAAAAGTGGCTCCAAATGGTTCGTGTGAATATAAGTACACACGGCGCTGCTTCGCCAGTTCCCTTTGCTTGAACTTGGCTTGACAGATCGTGGTCTTCAATTACGTTGTATAAAAAAATACCTATGCAAAATTTCATGTTTCTAGATTTGGCGGTTGCTTGGGATTTTACATGCCTATCTATATTCTAATCCTGTGGGAATATCCATACACAACACCGCACGCACGCACGCACGCGCGCTTGCAAATTGTTGTATTTGTAATACAGGGTTATTTTTAATTCACTGACATCCTCTTAACCCTGAATTCCTATCACTCAAACAAATGTTTTTTGTTTTACGACTTTTTTAAATGAAGCACTTTTTTTCCCATACAAATACACAGAGTATCGTAAAAATAAGAGGAAATCTTTAATTTTTAAAACGTTATTACACTTAAAATATTAAGTTATGACAAAAGCCGTAAAACAAAAAACATTTGTTTAAGTGGTAGGAGTTTAGGGTTAAAAGGATGCTAGTGAATTACAAATAACCCTGTATAAGTAGAATTCAGTGAACTATTTAATTCGAATGAATACCCAGTAAAACAAATCTAAGTCTAAACAAAGGCCAATGGCATGGTGCCGAAGTGGCTGGCAGCGTTCTCTCGTTAAATAGCGATGCTTAATTCGTCGAGAGCGGAAGCTGCCATTTTGCAGACATTTTGTTGGAAAGGCAAAGATTTTGAGACGGAATTTTCACGTGTATTTTTTGCGGCCTAGCATGTTTTTGATCTAGGAAATGTTTAAAAAAACCGGCCAAGTGCGAGTCGGACTCGCGCACGAAGGGTTCCGTACCATTATCTATAAAAACCGGCCAAGAGCGTGTCGGACACGCCCAAGGTAGGGTTCCGTAGCCATTACGAAAAAATCAAGTAATATTTTTCTAAGGATTTCGTATGTGTACGGAATCATCCAAGTTTAGGTATGTTTTATACCTTAGGCTACTATTTACTCTTAAACTACAAATAATTTCCAAGCAATCTTAGCCGCTATAATTTTCCTAGTAAATTTGATATATTTACTATCCTTCTGAATTTTTTCAAATTTTTCCACCCAACAGTTTAGATTTTAGAGGGGGGGGGGGACGGCCGATTTTAATGAAAATTTTCACTTTAAAGTTGAATATTTCGCAAACAGATCACTGAATAGAAAAATCATGTTAGCAACCCCGCAATGATTTTAAAAGAACTATCCAACGATACCCCACACTATAGGGTTAGCCGAGAAAAAAAAATCACCCCCACTTTACGTCTATGGGAGGTACCCTAAAAAAATTTTTTATACTTTTTTTTATTCAATCACTTTGTCGGCGTGACTGATATATATATTCATGCCAAATTACAGCTTTCTAGTACTAACAGTCTCTGAGCTTAGCCGCGGACAGACAGACAGACAGACAGACAGACGGACAGACATGGCGAAACTATAAGGGTTCCTAGTTGACTACGGAACCCTAAAAACGGCAAAAAAACCACTTTTGTTGAATGGGAGCCCCCTAAATATATTTATCCTGTTTTTTAGTATTTGTTGATATAGCGGCAATCAAAATACATCATCTGTGAAAATTTAAACTGTCTAGCTATCACGGTTCATGAGATACAGCCTGGTGACAGACGGACGGACAGACGGACAGACAGCGAAGTCTCAGTAATAGGGTCCCGTTTTTACCCTTTGGGTACGGAACCCTAAATAGATGTGTTTTTTTAGATAATACCTTTTTGGGATTTTCGTAATTAAAAAGGAACTACTTAAGTGATAGCACCTGGTCAAAGGATAAATAACTTACAACTATTTGAAAGTGTACTTTCTACAAGAACCATGCGAATCAAAACGTAGGTAGGTACGTATAGCATTATTTCCGTTGACGTAGATTATGACATGGCATGAAGCACAAATAAAATCGTGCTGTATTGTATTAGTAATGATTGGAACGTTTCAACTGCCTCACTTTGATGGCGTTTTCAGTTATTTACCTATTAGAGGTCCTGTACTTCTACCAGATAACTGGAAATTTTGGAAAGTTATTCGGCGCAAACGTTCATATAATGACGCTAAAGAAAAAAGTCCGAACATCACCGAGCAGCAAAATATAA
The DNA here is from genome assembly GCA_947859365.1 of Archips crataeganus. Taxonomy (NCBI): domain Eukaryota; kingdom Metazoa; phylum Arthropoda; class Insecta; order Lepidoptera; family Tortricidae; genus Archips; species Archips crataeganus. The sequence goes on from OX402053.1 coordinate 17,095,897, forward strand.
TTTTGTTTTTAATAGAAATGCCACGAAATACAACCATGCTTTTATTGCTTTAATACGTATATGTTCGGAATCCTTAGTGAGCGATTGCGGCTAGTTTTTTATTATTGTCCAGATGTAACGCTCTTGAACTATACAGGGAAATTCTGGAAACTTGATCAGATTCAACCCTAAATAACTAAAAAAATAATAGACTAGAGTTTCGTAGCAGTTGTTAGTGAGATTAGTCTTCTTTTGTTTTTCTCTTATTCGTCGTGCGAGATGTCGGTTAGTAGCATTCCGACAAAGTACATTAAGCAATAAAAATGTTAATGTTTCACGTAAATACGGTGCTATACTACTAGTCAGTGAGTTGTGTGGGGTTGGTCTCGGTCACGTCTGTATATAACAGAGAGAGATCAACCTATTTCTAACATTAATATCACACGGTTTGCAGTCCGGAGCACCCGGGGCGCCCCGAAGGACTTAGATGCAATGTGCGCGCTGACATTTTCACACATCGCCAGAGTTGAAACTGGATACATATCGAGAAACTGGTGTCTCGCGAACATCAATAGATACGTATTTTATTTTATTGACGACTGCCGTATCGACGGACCTGCTAAGGTTTTACGGTGAAGCCAAATTATACTCAGTGGAAGGTAATAGTATTTTGTGCAACGTATCGTAATATGGGTCCTTAAAACACGAGTTTCATAAAGGGTCACATGAGTGTTTTATGGCCTAATTGCGTACAGTTGCATACAATATTTTATCTACATCCATATATTAAAGCCTCTATCATGAATTCATGTGTTCAAGAACCTTTGAGAAATGACCTGCATTAACGAGAACTAGGTATGTCTGCCCCACGACCTGCGCCCGGTGCGCGCCCGACGACCTGCGCGACGTGAACGCCGCGCTCTTCCTGCACCGGTACTGTAATGTAATGATGTATGAAATCTCATTACGATATAGAAATCACTGGTTTGCGAGAGGTTTGGGCTGAGTTTGGGATAAGCCTTTTTTATTTGTTTATGTATTTATTTATTTATTTACAAAGCGAATTAACAGGAAAATAAGGCTCACCCCATGCTCAATTCATTCCTATCCTCTCCCAAACGATTGAATTACCGCTCGCAAACCGTGTTGGGCTGTTCCTGAATTTAGCCCCTGCAAAATCACTATGTAACTATTGTTGCTAGGTATATATTTTGGTAACGTGTGACTATGAGCGCGCAGTACCTAATAAGATATATCCCAGAGCTGTGAGGTTTGCATATATTTACCTAGAGTTACTAAATATACGTACGGATTTGAACAGACATATCCAGACTAAGATGTGCGATCGACTTTTAAATTTGTTTAAAAAAAATGGGATTAAATAAATAAAATAAATAAATATTAGGGGACAATCTAACACAAATCAACCTAGTCCCAAACTAAGCAAAGCTTGTACTATGGGTACTAGACGACGATAAACATACTTATATAGATAAATAAATACTTAAATACATAGAAAACATCCATAACTCAGGAACAAATATTCGTGCTCATCACACAAATAAATGCCCTTACCGGGATTCGAACCCAGGACCTCTTGCTTCGTAGGCAGGGTCACTACCAACTAGGCTAAGGCGGTCGTTAAAATTTTTTTAGTTTTCAAGGAAAAATCGGTTTACTTGGCAACACTGTCACGTAGTCGCACCATTCCTACCACAGAGTGGGATGATTATTACCCCTGTAAAGTAAAATGTACGGTTTTTTCGGAATGTTCGGGTTTTTTTCAGGACTTTTAAAGTTTGATATGGTAACCCTATTTTTATTGTATCGTTGCTATTTGTATTCGGACGCTTCGGCACGAACACAATACCGCCCTCAGCATCACTCTCAGAGCGATAGCAAAATGTAAAATATCTAAACTGACTTCTCTATTCTGCTATGTCTAAGTGATATTATGCACACATAATATGTATAATAAAAAAAAATGGTTTAGAGCGCGCGCAGACAGAGAGCGGTCTGGAGTTCCGAGTTCCGCGTTCAGAGTTCTGTGTTTTGACCGCTTGAGAGTTCCGACGGCCTGCTGTGTGCGTTATCGTAAGGGACTCAGTACATTCGAAAGAACGCAGAACTCTGAACTCGGAACGCGGAACTCCAGACCGCTCTCTGTCTGCGCGCGCTCTTAAACTCGAAATGAAACTGAAATTAAATTTTGCTTTGTTGAATTATCTTTCGATTTCTAAATTGTATTGTTCTATTGTTTTGAAGAATCGCTAGACTTAAGTGGCAGTGGGCAGGACACATCGCTCATAGAACTGAGCGGCGTCCGCGGACCGGAAGACGCAGTGTAGGTAGGCCTCCAACAAGATGGAGTGACGGGGACACCTGGTGAAGGTGGCGGAGCGCATTGGATGCGGATGGCGCAGGACCGATCTGTTTGGCGAGCGCATCCGCCCAGGCCTAGGCAATAATGTACTGTATAATAACTACCCTTTACTACATATAGAAATACAGAGCGCGAATTGTTAGTTGACTAATATATCGATGGCCCCTACGTAAACCATCGAAACTCAAAATTGCCGTTATTTTTTTATTCGTGTAATCTACTTCTTTTAAGCCCTATTATACACCCCCGAAAAGAAAAAAGAAAATTCTTATTTTTAAGCAGATATTTGAGTCGTAAAACATCGAAAACATTATAACATTTCCGTAGTGGATCATCGTAAGTCTACATTCGATTGTTTAGGTGGGAATAGTTGTCGTGTAAACGAGACGAAACTAACAGCTTCAATAGTATACGTCGCACAAGCCCGCGAAGCGATCAGTTGGCAACAAGCGACCAATCAGCTAATAACGTTACAATTTTACTATGATTTTTGTTTTTAAAACACGTAATAATGAGGTACAACAGATTTAATGCGTCGAGATCTAAAAAAATCTTGGTTCGATAACAAAAGACAGTTCAGCCACCGATAATGAAAAACCTAAAGCTGGTAAGTTTGAACATTTTTAGTGATTATATTTTAAAAAGATTGTGTATTTTACGTTGTTAATAGGAATAGTGTGCAGTTACGGTCAAGTTATTGACAAATAATTATTAATTATGAACATTTAATAGTATTACCGACTTAAATAATCGAAACTGTCAGTTTCAATATTGTACTTTGGAATTTACTATTGACTTGCTATCGAAACTGCCAGTTTCAATATTGTACGTTGGAATTTACTATTGACTTGGTATCGAAATTGCCAGTTTCAATATTGTACGTTGGAATTTGCCGTTAACTTTGTATCGGAACTGGCAGATTCGATATTGTATTGTGTTGATCAGAATATCAAGCTATCATTAGGTACTAGTATTTTTCAGATTCTTCGCTACCTGCAACTTGTACCTTTGGAGACACAGAATGGGCCACCCTCGAGGGAATAGTTGACGAAGAACTATCTTCAGACAGAAACTTGGCTACGCCACATTTCTCTATTCTGGAAGCGACGGTAGAAAAAGTACTAATTGCAATAAACATTAAACAGTGATAAGAAGTCAATTATTTTAAGGAGCTCAGTAAATACTCCAGTGCCATCCCCATTACAAGACTTTGAAATCTCAATACAAAGCCAAACTGAAAATAATAAGCAACATTAGAAGTTCGTTTTCTCCATTGACACCGCTACTGACTGAATCCGGGAAACTACCTACACCTACCAGTAGTCCAGGCCCCATAGCTAGCGTTTGCTCTCTTATAACAGTATCAGAGTGTGATTTGCCGAGCTCGACCATTTCATTAAACCAAAAGAGAAGGTCTACATTCAAAGCAAACCCAGGAAAAAAAGAAATTTCTACGTTCAAATTAAAATGTTACGATAAATTTGATACCGACACCCGGCAAAGAATATTAACCAATTTTCGGAAATTAGGGGTACATACTCAGCAGTGGGAACATGTAGACAAATTTACCGAAAGGCAACCAAAAAAGTAAGAGAAAGTAGTTGTAAACTTTATCTGAATAATAACTTATCCTTCAAAAAAATGTTTTCCTTGTACAAAGAATGGGATCAGCTGCCAAACTATAAAAGTAAATCTGTCACACTACGTCAGTACTAACACTGATATAGTGAATGAGCACATTTCTATGACCCAAAGAAAGACATTTGCGACAAATGTCATGCATTTTCAAATGAGGCAAACCCGACTGAAGATCAAATAAGGGCCCAATCTCAGCATATAGAAAATAAAAAAATTGCAAGAAAATTTAAAGCAGATGACAAAATAGTAGCTCAAAATTCACCCGAAGTTGTTTGTGGTACATTTGACTTTTAATATTGAATTGTCCACTTGGAGATGTTGGACTTGCTGTATTATAATATAAGCGAAAATTTTTGTAATATGGAACAAAGTCAAAGAGGTCAGGGTAGAAAAAAATGCACCGAATTGTCTTTTCTTTAAATACGATTTAAAGGGCGAGCAATTTTGCTTAAACACAGTTATCACTACTAGAAGAAGTGGGAAAATAATGAATGATGGATGACGCTGAACTTATGATGGCATAATATGGTAACCTGCTGACTGTTACAGATGCAAAATATAAAGATCTTATTTCTTTATGTCAATCGGGGGTGATACCTATCACCTAAAGAATATTAAAAAAAAAATTAAACTTTAATTACAGTACAGTATTGGTGATAATGTTGACGATTCTAATTAGAATATTATATGCTTATTTATTTTTCATATTTTGTGGGAAGTTAGTGAGCCAAAAAGGTATTTCGTTTTTTTTTCTCATATAAGTAAGTAAGATTCATTCATTCGTGCAATAAAGAGTTTTTGAGAAGTTTTTTGTTTAGTAATTTAGAGCGTTTGGATACATTTATGTTGTATGTTACGAGTTTTCTTATAATAATTTTTATTTATTTACTACATCTGTAGTTTGTTGAGAACTGTTTTGATTTTCACTAGCCATTACTAAGCAGTAATTATAAAATAATAAGCTGTGATGATAACAGTGATTTAAAAGTCTGATTTCTAAAAATAAAAAATTGATTTTCTGAATAAAGTTTTCAATTAACAAAACAATACTGATTTTATTTAAGTACTCATACTAAAAAGTGTCTCAATAATTATGCGTTTATATTGAAACGGGTAAAATAGCTATAATAGAGATTTTTTTTTGTGGCGTAGACCATCTACACTACCAGTTACGTTAGCTACCGCAGTACTGCTGTCGAAGTAAATAATCGAAACTACCATTTTGGATAAGACCTTTAAAAATAATTCCGACGTAAAAAATCGAAATTGGCAGTTTCGATACATGTAATTCTCTTTATCACGACGTATGCTATCGAAACTCAAATTTCCAGAAAACTATTATAATTTTCCTGAAAATAAAAATCCCGCAAGATAAATACTTACATTATTAGTTATTATGGATATATGAAGTCAATGTAATATTTATATTTTCGGAATTATACCATAAACCAACTTCAAAACGCTATACTGAAAAGTGCAGAAATTGACTTTCGATGATTTACGTAGGGGCCATCGATATTTTTGGCATTTTGGGTTTTAATACTGTAGGAAAAAATTGATTTCCCCTTTCATTCTGTTTCGTCCAAATACAATTCTTATGTAACAACAATTTTTTACATAAGAATTGTATTGCGTCTGACCACAATCACAAAAGAAGATGTGGTCTATAATGGAGCACGCTCGCTTGGTAAATGACACTTCATTCTAGATTTGAAGATTTTGAACCCCCGACACAAAAATAAAGAAAAAACACTACGTTTGATGACATAATAGTACATTATTGTCGTGGCCTGGAAGTAGGCAATTGCTGGCTGAGTATGAGTATTAAACGGACGAGCTTGCGAGTCCGTTTAACTAATACGAAGCCAGCAATTGCTATTCCAGCCGAGACTAATATAAAGCTTTTCTCAAAAATGGTGAAGGAAAAAAAATAGAATAAACTTTTATGAACTTAAATATGTAACAAAGAATTGCAAATCACTTAAAATTAAATGTCATTAAACTCTTTCCCGCCATTATTCATTAAAAAAAAACTGCAGGTGTATTTTTCTACCGAAAACACCACAAGCTGTTTCAAACACAATAAAAAAAGTCTGGAGTTCCAACAAAACAACTGATACCGGTCATTTGAGATGGCTGTATACGAATAGTGCCAACTTATTACCTTGGCCGTTTTAACTTTTTAAAAAGTTTGAGACTCGACAATAATGGAATTTGTATACGACATTGTTGTCGAGTTTATTGAGCCTGCAATGTTTTTAACTTTTTAATTTTTTTACTGACCATAAACTATGCACTTCACGTTCTGATTCTGATAAGAATAATGCCAACTTTTACGGATATTTTTGAGAAAAGATGTTTTACTACTTTAGCCAACTGGGTTATACACATTTTTTTATTCGCGTCTCTCCTGTGGACGTGGCAAAAGTTCAGGTCTATAGCCAATATTTTTTAATCAATTTTACATCGGCATGTGGGACGCCTGGCCAACTTTCGGTTCATTCAAATAAATCTTAAGTTTGCTGACTCGAAGTCGCTAATTTTATGTCTACAGGAGAGACCACTCTTGTTACCTACGCACTGTATGACCCAACTAAGCAGCTCGTTCCCTAAATATCAGAATTGCAAAATACTAGATTGCCGACTTACCCTATTTCTAAAATATAAATTCCCAGAATTCCTGTCACCGTGTTTTTCTCTATATCGGATTGCCAAAAAGGCTTGTTTTCAATACACCATGTTCCATTCAAAACCAAATTCCCATAACACCAGATAGTGAAATCACTAGGCTCGTAAAACACGACCCCCTGGCCTTCCCACGACGACCCCTGCCTGACGAGCCTGGTGATTTCACTATCTGGTATTATGGGAATTCGGTTTTGAATGGAACATGGTGTAATGAAAACAAGCTTTTTGGCAATCCGATATAGAGAAAAACACGGTGACAGGAAAGTCTGGTATTCTGGGAATTGAAATAGGGTAAGTTTGCAATTCTGATATTTAGGGAACGAGCTATTCAGAATTTGAGATAAGCTAATAATATCATAAAGAGCGAGATACAAATCTAGCTTGCACGCCGTTACCGTATCACTTGGGCGGTGTTGAATAGAGGTAATGGCTGAAAGGGAGCCAGGGAGATCTTTTCAGCCCGCGGTAAGCCACATAAGTCGCACGAGCGTTTATCTTTGAACGCCAACAACTTAACAGACAATTGATACTTCTACGTTTGAATTATACGAGTTGATATAAGGTCGAAGTGAAAAACTTTACTGATGACTTTTTTAGGGTTCCGTAGGTACTTTTTTAGGTACAAGGAACTCTTATAGTTTCGCCATGTCCGTCCGTAAGTGTCCATTATTAACTGAGTTACAAATACATACATATTTTGTATCAGGTTTAAAATTTCGTCTTGTCTAGATAGTGTATATTGTAGCAGAGCTTAGTGATTATTAGTGTGGAGGCTGTGATTTTGCATGGATTAACCATGCAGACAAAAGGTAAAATTAGGTAAAAAAAAATTAAGGGGTACCATCAGCCAAAAATATGGTCTACCACCCTACGGTTGAAGTTCATTTGCACGTCATACTTAATACAACGAGGTTGATTTTGCCTTGAAATAATTGGGTGACAGTGACTAATGGTCTAAGAGCCGTTGAAGATCGACCTTCTCCGATCTGATAACTCGATGAGACATATTTTTTATCAAATATAATTTATAAACAAATATGCCTATGATAACTTGCCTATCGAAAAGTGTTCATAGCTTTTTTTTTGTTTTATTGTGGAGTGCCTTTAGCCATCTTCCAGCTCCATCATCAGACCCTGGTTACCACCTGGGATCAAAGTACTCGTCAAGACGAATCAAACGAGTCCGAACTCGATGGGGTCGTGTCGTTTTATTGTGGAGTGCCTTTGGCCATACTGAATTCATGAAATTACAAATTACCCCATCGAGTTTGGACTCGTTTGATTCATCATTTGACTTCACTCAGTTTGAAAAGTTAACCTTAACGATATTTAGATGTCACAGAAACTTTTGTCAAAACTGGTGAACCACATTCTTGGCCGACCGTACTTCCCTAGTGGTCATGTTTGTTTTCGTCTAAATCTATTGCGTGGGGTATCATCAGACAGGCCTCCAAAAATATAGGTTTGCGAAGATTATATTTCGATTTAAGGATTTATTTGCGAAATATTAAGCTTTAAAGTAGGTAAATATACCCTATTGTCTACCTGAATTTTTATTTTTGTAATGTCACTATACTGTTTCTGGTGATCAATAAAGAATATTTGTATTGTATTGTATTGTATTGTAAATTTATTTTTAGGTTCCGTACTTCAAAAAGAACAAGCACTTTGTTGTTCGTCCGTCCGTCCGTCTGTCTGTCTGTTTGTCATGACCCTTTATCTCGGGAAGGCGTAGACGTATCGAGTTGTAATTAAAACTCTAATAATCAGGTCTACAGTCTCTTGAAGCTGTGAAAAAATTAAACTTCTAATAAAAAAAGATACGAAAAATCGTATATTTCAACACTCTCAAGGGAACCAAAATTTATAGGGTATTTTCCATTGACCTAGAACTATGAAATTTAACAAGTGATACCATTTTATACTACAAGTATAGGAGAAAATCTGAAAGCTATACATTTGTTTAAAATATAGTCTTTAGTAGGTAAAGTAAATACGTAATCAATCATCGACGTTAAGCAACGGTATCTTCTGCTCCGTAATAGCTAGACCCTTAAAAATTTCACCGATTACGTATTACTGTGGTTACTATAACAACAAAAATACTAAACATGAAATAAAGTAACAAAATAAGAGGGTCGTCATACTAGAAACGTCACGCGGGTCATGCGTAGATTAGAAACTTGAAAATGTAGGTATCGCTGAAGAAACTGAACGTAAATTCTGATTCCTGGTAGGTACTCCACCCAGCGGCGGCGCTGTGGCGTAATCTATGGCGCACCACGCATTATAAATGACGAATTTGTAAAATCAAATTCAAAACATTTATTTGTATGAGTACAACAGCAGGTAAAATGATCTTAAAATAAGTTTAGCACTAATTAGCACATGTATTCAGTATGCAAGCAAGTGTACAAATATTTAATTGAGCAAAAAATTAGAACTTTTCGAGGCGCGAGGTCCCTCAGACTGCGAGGCGTGGTCCAGGGGCCGCTTCGCCCACGCCTAGCTACGCCACTGTTTCCACCCTGTTTTCACGATCAATTTCACGATGATTTTTCTGGCAGATTCTATCTTGGTACAGTCGGTTCCCTAACATAAGTATCCACTTTTCTATATATGCAGTTAGTAGGTATGGAAAAGTGGATACTTAAGTTAGGGAACCGACCCTACGTTGCAGTTTCTTCGATTGTATATGAGAGCCCCTTTTTTCGCCGTTTGCATCATAAAAATCGAGCTAGAGTACCTACCTAGTTTGTTTTTTAATAATGGAACTAATATTTTGCATTGGCTACCACAAAATACGTAAGTCGAAGTTAGAAGGGCTAAGCTAACTTCCAACTTCTAATAGAAATCGTATCGGTGTAATATTTCATAAATAAGCTCACAAAGTAATAGTTTTCTTCACTCGGAACATGTTTTTAATTTAATTTACTGCTTCTCATCATGCGAGGTTCGAGGGCCACTTCCGTTCTCGGCCACTTACTACTACTCCGGCCCGAACTTTTGGTGTAAATGGGTTTTCTAATAAGCACTTTGTTTATTTTAATTTACACATTGGAGCAACGAATAATTTGATTTCAGTTACCATCAGGATGTTTTAGTTCGTGATTGGTTATGATGATTCATTACAGCTTTTGTTATCAACTTCTTTTTAAAATGGGGTTTTGTTTTAACTCTTAGTATGGATCGCTGGTCACCATCTTACTCTAATCAAATCAAATCAAAACTAACTTTCAACACAACACAGACATAATTATTAAAATAAAATAAAAAATAAAAATATCACGGGACAATTCACACCAATTGACCTAGTCCCAAAGTAAGCTAAGCATAGCTTGTGTTATGGGTACTAGGCAACGGATAAACATACTTATATAGATAGATACATACTTAAATACATATTAAACACCCAAGACCCGAGAACAAATATTCGTATTATTCATACAAATATCTGCCCCGACGCGGGAATCGAACCCGGGACCTCAAGCTTCGTAGTCAGGTTCTCTACCTACTAGGCCATCTGGTCGTCAAATGATATGACATGATGGTCAAAAATAAGATACAAAAGTCACTCACGTCTTAATAGTTCAGGTATGTAAATAAAATAAATAAATAAATATTAGGGGACAATCTTACACAAATCGACCTAGTCCCAAACTAAGCAAAGCTTGTATTATGGGTACTAGACGACGATAAACATACTTATATAGACAAATAAGTACATAAATACATAGAAAAAATCCATAACTCAGGAATAAATATTCGTGCTCATCACACAAATAAATGCCCTTACCGGGATTTGAACCCAGGACCTCTTGCTTCGTAGGCAGGGTCACTACCAACTAGGCTAAGGCGGTCGTTATGTCCGACATATTACGAAGCAGTCCGTGGTTCATTCTCAAGGTTGGTTCGAACGGTAAGCCAACCGTAAACGAAACAGTGATTGATTTTATTTTAGTAAGTAAATCAAATTTTATTCTTAGACTTACATTTTTACATTGGAACAACATTGTATTTAATGAATTCGATTTTTTTTCTCTAATTATTATTTTGGACATTATTTTATGAAATTTAAATGCTTCTAAGTATTATAAGTTGATTTATAGTTTGACATTGTTTAATTTGTAATTTAATTTTTAATTTAATTTTAAATGAAATTTTATACTTGTGTGGGTAACATGATGAATTGTTTTGTCCTTATTCTTATTGGTTATTTTGTGTTATTTTGATTGTTATCGATACTCTACGTTTAGCATGCAACAATATTGTAAGATCTACCCGCTTTTTTTAGACTTAAGACATTGTAACACCCTTCATGGGTAGCATGTACGATACTATATAAATGTACCCCACCATCCTAATTATACCTTTTTTTTTGTTTACGGAGTGGAAACACTTTACGTGTACTTCGAGCACAGAATAAGTAATAGTACTTAACGTACAGAAGGATCACTCTCGAACAAAAGTCAACTTTAGGTATAAAAACTTGTCTATTCTTACTGCTTGCATGCGAAATTGAAACTTATCGTGTGATCCGAGCGTTCATATTCCGTTGGGCACCGCTGATCCGAAACTAAGGGCACAGGGTTCCTACTCGCCGATGTTTGGTAGGTATAAAAATCAAGAAAGATAACAGTGTGTATTAATTCAGTAAACCACCTTTAGTAAGTAAATAAGTTATTTATAAGATCGTTTAGAAGTCATTGTTTGTTGCAAAAATCACAAAAAAAAAGATTCTTAATTACGCGCGACGCGGCTAGCGTGCGAACTGAAGGCCAATTGACAACCTACTGCCATACTCCGCCCGGGCGGAGCGCCGGCCGAACATACCTAAACTGCGGAGTGAACCCCCCTGCTTCGGGCCCGGGGAGACCCGGATGGTTACGTGTGGCTCTCTCCCCCGTCCTCTTCCCATAACGGGAAGGGGAGGGGGGAGCACACCCTCTAAAACCACTCCGACGCTGACCCTCTTGCCGAGGTTGGTAGGCGCCGTGGGGTCCAAGGACTTCACCACGAATCCTAATTATACCTACTACATGTATACCACTGGAAAAAAATAAGAAGTTAGTCCATTCGCATTTATTAGATATGCAATACAATACAATACAATACAAATATTCTTTATTGATCACCAAAAACAGTACAGTGACATTACAAAAATAAAAATTCAGGTAGACAATAGGCGGTCTTATCGCTAAAAAGCGATCTCTTCCAGACAACCAATTACTCATATGCAGAGCTTTTCGCAATTTTTCCTTTAACTGTGCTATAAGACCTTGCTTCGTACCTACCAAATTTCAAGATTCTGAGTTCACGGGAAGTACCCTGTAGGTTTTGATTCCCTTGCGAGTTTCGAAAATATGCGGAAATTTGCGGCATAAACGGCTGTATCTTTTGATTGCGTAGGCATAGAAGTTTGATTTTTTCACAGCTCCAAGGGACAGTAGACCTGAGTATTTGATATAAATTTCAGCTTGATACCTCCACGCATTCCTGAGAAAAAGGGTCTTGACAGACAGACAGACGGACGGACGGACGGACGGACGGACAACAAAGTGATCCTATAAGGGTTTCGTTTTTTCCTTTTGAGGTACGGAACCCTAAAAAGAATTAGACAAATAGGTGCAGCTGTTCTGAAGTTATATTTATGCGTACATACATTTTCTGCAGTTAATTTTTATTTATTAGATAGATATAAAGTAGATATTAATGCGTACAGTACTTACGCTGCTGTACTCCAGCGTGGAAAATAAGACAGCCAGTGAAATTAACTGGCACAAAAGATATTCTATCTTGACCCTCGAGGCTGATAGTGGTGTAATCATTTGTTGTGGCGGGCGTCCACGGGAGGTAGTGATCATTATCACCAAGTGACCCATTGCTCGTTTGGCACCCTATTTCATAAAGAGGCTGTGCAGTGATATTGATCATATATCAAAGCGACATGAAAACGCGACTAGAATCAGATGTCGTATCAATCTTTCATACATTTCGGTATACAGCATTAAGTTACTTCAAAAGAGACTGGCGGAAATCGGAAAACGGTTAGTAAAAATAAGTAAGTATTTGACCACAATACATGCTGATGAAAAGCGAAGATATATTGGGGAACGGGTATGTTTTCTATTTAGTTTACCTTATACATAATATTATAAGAGCGGACGACCATAAGTATGTATATGTACGAGAATATACGACTCTATTTGGGGGACAAAAGCATGTGAAAACCACATATATTTGCTTTTATTAAATTCAAAAAGTAAAGAATAACACTGTCATTTATGAAATATTCAGTATGTATATTGTATATGTATGTAAACTTTTTATTGTACAAAAAATAAGAAAGAAACAAAACACTATTGATAACCGTTGAGATATTGTCTGTTTTTATTAGTACCTACCCATGCACTATCTTTCTTTTTCTTTCGCTACTCGATATGACGGTTTACACGATTTGAATGTATCGTCTGGGATAGTGCACATACGCTTATCTACCATACGTAAATATCGCGTATCTACAATTCTACACCACATGTAGGGTGATGATTTTGACTTAATACGAGTATCTGATTTATTTTAACAAATTTAGAGTAAATATTGCAAAATTGCAAAATTTGACAAAAATGCGGAATTATCCAATGCCAGTTAAGAAGATTTGCCCTGTCCCCGACGATATGTAGAATATTCGCTGGTCAAGCGAGTCTTTCGTAATTTATCCCTTTCATAAGTAGGTATGTAGGTATAGACAAAATTATGTAGTTGCCAGCCGGTGTTTTCAAACACTTAATTACTTGTTTCTACCGCTCATATCGTAAATATTTTGCAAAGTTTGTATAACATATTTTCAGGTGTTGTTATTTTAATATTTCCCTGAAAATATTCTCATCTGCTTACTATTATTCCTTTTTTATGCCCATTTTGGTCACGTTTGGCAAAGTTTGTGATGCCCGTGAAAGGGTTAAGTGTATATTAGCTTGTAGTTGGTCATAAGGACGGATTGTCAAAGAAGTTGGTACGATTGGCAGCCTCAGCTTTATTTTTCTGTCGCATGTTTTTTTTATTTTATGGTATAGGGGCAAACGAGCAGACGGATCGCCTGATGGTAAACGATTACCGTCGCCCATGGACACCTGCGACACCAGAAGAGTCACAAGTGCGTAAGTGTTCTTGTCATCTTTTTAGATATTATCTCATACCAAGTTTTTTTGACATTGTTTGTGTTTTTTTGTCGGTAATAATTTTTGATAAGGGCATAAAAATAATAGGTAAAAATTATTACAAAACTTTATAATTCTTCATTGTAAAAACATAACAAATATATACAGACGTTAGCAAATAGTCAACAAGTAACAACAGTTGTGGTGTAGACCACAGTTTAGTGACCCTTCTTGTGTCCCCAGTGCTTGTGGTCCTCATGGCCGCCTTTGTGTCCGTGATCATGATGGTGATGATGGTGTTCGTGGTGACCTCCGTCTCCGTGGTGTCCCTTGTGGTGATGATGGTGACCGCCGTGCTCATGATGACCCTTCTTGCCATGGTGGTGCTCGTGGTGCCCGCCGTGTTTGTGTCCCTTGTGGAAGTGGCCGCCCTTCTTGTAATCGCCCTCGTGGTGGTGTCCCCCGTGATGGGAGTGATGTCCCTTCTCACCATGATGATCGTGGAAGTGCTTATCCTTCTTGAATTCGTCGTGTTTCTCTACACCGTGGTGTCCCTTGGTGTCGTGTCCCTTGTGCCAGTGCCCGTGCTCATCGTGTCCGTGGCCGTGCTCGCCCTTCTCTCCGTGATGGTGATGATGGTGGTAGCCGTCGTCGTGGTGGTGGTGTTTCTTGTGTCCGCCGTGTTCGCCGTGATGGCCCTTGTGTCCTTCGTGGTGGTGGTGGCCGTGTTTGCCGTGGTGGTGCTCGTGGTGGCCCTTGTGTCCCTTGTGGTGCTCGCCGTCGTGGTCGTGGTGGTGGTGGCCGTGGTGTTCGTGGCCACCGCCCTTGTCCCAGTGGTGGCCGGATGCGGCGGCCTCCAGGTCGGCGGCGCGCTTCTCCCGGATGTCCCGGGCGGAGGCGACGGCCGCGAGGGCCACCAGCCCGAACAACACTGCCACACTAATCCTCATGCTTGGTGAGACTGAAGCGCAATTGTTGAGTGATAACTTCATCAGTTGCAATGTCCTTTTATAGCTCGAGCCACGCGGTTAGGTAAGTTCACGTCGCTCGATAGATTCAAGGTTAATGCCGAAGTTTTAGAGAAAATATAACTTCACGAGTGTATTTTATATGAATACAGGATATTAGGAGGATTTATATTTTCTATTTTTTTTAATTAAACTTTTAACTGACATGGCAAACAAATAAAAATAATGTCGGGATCGAGCTCAAAAGTACAAAAATACTTTTGAAGTCTTCGTCTTTACATGTAAAATATAAGATAAAATTGTATTTTTGCGATGAATTATAATTTCTAATTAATAAAATTGAAACTAAATTAATTATTAAAAAGCCAAACACACACACACACACACCCGTTGTTTTTGCGTTGGGGGTTAATAAAATTGAGACCTAAATAAATAGTCAAAGAAGCTCTTGCTGTAACGTTAACGGGATGTTATTGCTCGCTGTCTGTCTGTCTGTCTCTCCGTCTGTTAAACGGCTAATTTTTTCTTTTTATTAGTCATTATTCATTATCATTATCATCCCAGCCGATGTACGCCCACTAAAGTGCACAGGCCTCCTCTCAAAATGAGAGGGTTTGGGCCGCAATACTACTTATTAGTAGAAATTTTAAATTTTCACGCTTGTAAATAGGTATATATAATCATTGTTTTGCCCGCTATATTACTAAATAATCAGAAATAAAATGAAGTTAAAAATTAAAGGATTCTAA
Source organism: Archips crataeganus (assembly GCA_947859365.1). Lineage (NCBI taxonomy): Eukaryota > Metazoa > Arthropoda > Insecta > Lepidoptera > Tortricidae > Archips > Archips crataeganus. Next base: position 17,111,462 of record OX402053.1, read on the forward strand.
TAATGTATCTGTTTTTTTTGGTACGGGGCCGTTGTAGCGCGAATTCGACTCGCACTTGGCCGGTTTCGTATTTGATTTTCTTCTCGTAGAACTCATCGTCCGTCCTTTGAGGTTTCCAAGTTGTTTGCAGGTCAACGCCGGCATAAAAGAGACTTACAAACTAAAATAAATTCATCTTTTTATGAGCTCCTTAATAAAATAAATATTAAACAATTTTACTAAGGACTTTTAGGAAAAAATAAGAGACAATCTTGTAGAACTTAAGTTACTAATGTGACATTTTAACACTAACTTAAGCCCACGGTCACTCTCCCGTGGATGAATAAAAAGTAAGTACTTACCTAAGCTAATTCTCTATCAAGTGGGAATTTCTGAAAAGGCCCTCTCCGTATACCTCTATTATACCTACTCAAGTTATAGGTCAAAGTCGGGATGTTTTTTTTTCTATTTTACCTCATAGTGTAGGGTATCGTTAGATAAAAGTAGAAGTTTCAAAAATATTACATTTTTGTGAAGACCAAATTGGGAATGGTTGAGAGTTAAGTACTTCCGTGTACTCGTAAGTAGATAAATTTAACAGATAAATTTATTTCAGGAGTAGTTAATATATAAATAGAATCACCGTTACAAATACGTACTGGTAGTAAAAACCGGCCAAGAGCGTGTCGGACGCGCCTAGGATAGGGTTCCGCAGCCGCTACGAAAAAGTCTTGCATATCTTATTAATTTTACCTACTATTAATTATACTATCCGTATTCAACAAGTACTCTTTTTCTAAGGATTTTGGATTTTGTACGGAATTTCCCAAAAAGGTACATTTTATAGGTCAGGCTGCTATTTACTCTTAAACTACTAATAATTCTCAAGCAAATTTAGCCATCAATAGTTTTCCTAGTTGATTTGATATAGTTTACTCCGATCCTGAATTTCTTTTTAATTTTCATACCAACAGTTTAGCTTTTAGAGGGGGGGGGGGGAGGGTTTTGTTGTTTAGTTGCAATCGTATTGTATGTTTAAAGACCTATCCAGCGATACCCCATACTATATGGTTTGACGAGAAATAAAATCACCCCCACAATACGTGTATATAGAAAGTACCCTAAGAATTCTTTTTTCTACTTTTTTTTTATCACTTGGTCGGGGTAGTTGCTACATATATCCTTGCAAAATTACAGCTTTCTAGCACTAATAGTCTCTACACTAAGCCGCGGATGGACGGACTGACAGACATGGCGAAACTATACGGGTTCCGTTTTTGCCATTTTGGCTCCGGAACCCTAAAAAAGGTAGGTACAGGCTCAAAAGGAGAAAAAGTGAAAAATATCTAATTCTAGTTATAGGACGAAATCTTGTGAACATGATATTACGAGAAGGTAGTTACAGCAATTCGGGTCCTGGATCCTACACATGGCCACATATTTACGAGTATCATAAAATCTGAATACCTAGCCAAGAAATAAAATTGTTAGCCATACCTGTCTGCTTATCCACTATATAATAAATTTTCTTCTCTTAACTAGGTTAGCTGGAAGAGATCTCTTTTTAGGGATAAGTTCGCCTTTGTTCTCCTCTCTGTGTACTTGTATTTTTATTTTTATGTGCAATAAAGAGTTTACATACATACATACCTTGCTAATCTAGACATTTTCGTAAAACAGTCAAACCAATCTAAATGTACATAATATGTAAAATACAAATTGACGTTGATTTTCTTCTTTCCGTTACCTTCAAATCGATGGTTACTAGCTAAAAGTCAAACGATTTTGTAATTATGTATGTCGATTCATATTAGACTAATTAATAGGATTTCGCAAAACACACATTTTATCTAACATATTGATTATTGAAGCTCACATACATTTGTTTATTCTCTTTGACAAAGCATGTTGCAAAATTAGAGGCAAATATGAGCATGGAAATACACAGAGGATTAAAGAAATTATTAACGAGGTTAACATCTATGCAGAGGAGTGATCACAGTTATATTATTATGTGGGTTGAATATTTTGTTTCAGTATCTTTCATTTTTTTGTTTTTTTTTTTTAAGTTCTCTCTCATTTGGCCACACAGAAGAGTTTTTGTAATCAACGTAAATAAAATCTGAAGATGAATGAAAACTCGAATCCTTCATTTGTAAACTTCGAAAAATTATTAAAACGACGACGACTTCTGTTATTTGTTAAAAATGTAATTTTTATTTCAGCCTTTATTGTTGACGGTGCTTTTTCTTAACTTTACTTGTATTAACAAGTTTGGTTTGAAGTATCTTTTTGTATTTTTTATTTACCATAAATATTAATTTTTATTATATTATTTTTTGGACCAGTGGTGGTATAGGGGAATGGCACGCGGCACAGAATGCCGAGGACCTGGGTTCGATTCCCAGCATTGGTCTTTTTTCTGGGGTTTTCTTGGGGTTAAGTAGTATGAAATATATTTACTTGTATTATCATCCAGTCTGCATTGACATACATACTAAGTACTGGAACATGGTTTGCACGTTTTAAAACGGAAAATTCACAAGTTCAATAGAAGCTTAATTAGTAGTACTGCAATGGTTCTTCTGCTCCGGGCGGATATACAAACATACAGACTGACAGACGTACGACCGAATGGCATAGTGGATCGAGAACTGGACTACGAAGCTTGAAGTCCCGGGTTCGTTTCCCGGTCGGGGCAGATATTTGCATAAAAATATGAATGTTTGTTCTCGAGTGTTGGATGCTTACTTAAATATCTATTTAAGTATGTTTATCCGTTGTCTACCCATATCACAAGCTTTGCTTACTTTGTGACTAGGTCAATTGATGTGAATTGTCCCGTGATATTTATTTATATGTATATTTAGTAATGAGGTAGTCCTTAAATTAATAAACGCTGAAAATACGCAGTATTATAATATTTATAGTCCAAATTTCATCCAAATATCATTGAAAGATCCATAGTTGTTAATATATCATGTAAAACTGGGTAGATAATGGTGCTGCGGTCAGATATTTCAGGTGGTTTTGTTTTTTCGTACTTTACAGGAAAATTAATATCAATGTCATATGTTAAAGTTTCCAAGGACACACTAACTACGACAGTTATGGGAGAAATTTTTATTTTAATTTGCTCAGAAATAAAAGGATAAGCTTCATACGAGGGGAAGAAGTGCTGCATATAAACAATAAACATAATAAATATAATAAATATACTTAGGTATAAACATACCTAAGTATATTTATTACACAGATGCAGATATCAATATCATGCCATTTAATCGCAGAGGCTTTAATAGAGAACAGGTTTGTGTTTTTTGTCTAGCCTTTAAAGGAGCAATTGTTGTATATTTACTTACATATTTCGGGGATCTCAGAAACGGCTCTAACAATTCCGATTGCGACGACGATTGATTGATGATTTCGATTTTTAATCCTACGTGGGGGTTTCCGGGGTGTACAATCGATCTGGTTTGGTTTGCGTTTCCTACTTTTCACACCACAAATAGATACTTTGTTTTTAATGGATAAATTAATAAAAAAATTTAAAAGGATTCAAAAAAATCTTTCATACTATAGGTGAAAAACTTAAATAAATGATCTGTTGTATGTAGTAGTAGTAGTGCACCGAATTGATATGGAGTTTAAGTCATTTTTCAAATTGGAACGTCAATTTGTTTATACGGACACATTACTACTCTTACTGGTCACGGCTGCTGCAATGTGGCCGATACGTCGAGGTAAATATTAATTGCGTGATAAGTCCCGTTTAGTATAGTAATTATGACATTACTACTACATGTAATATGTTATTTACTTAAGTTTTTCACCTATACCTACCTACTTGTATCCTGGGGAAATATAATTTTCCCGCAGGACACAGACGAAGTGCAGGCACCAGCTAGTCCATTAATATAGCTCTCCGGAAAGTATACGGTAAAGTCTGATTAGATAAATTATCAATTATGAAATGAAAATCTTAGTAAGTGTTCCGTTTCAAAGTCTAACCAGGTAAACTTTGTTGCCAGCCAGCGTTAAAGCAATGCAGCTCAGTCCGCCATTGGCAACTCGGAACCCCACGCTGCCGTCCGGCTGAGATTGAATTCAACCAGATTTGCATTCGGGATATAAGGCAGCCGCTCTGCTATTAGCTTGGCAGCTTACTTGGTTATTGCATGAGTATGCTAGTTGCCGGTGCCGCATTTACACTATTGTTTTAATTACTGAATTGAATACTGAGCTAAGTAAGCTCCAAAGAAGTATCCAAAGTTTTTTTAGGCTAACGTAAATACTTTAACAGATCGGCCCTGCGCCATTCGCATCCAATGCGTATACGTAGGTATACGCAATCTTTATACGTACTAGGGGTGTTCAATAAAAAGTGAGAATGAGTATGTTATAAACAACTTTTACTAAATGTAATTTTATTTTTCGACATAGTCACCTTTTAGCATAATACACTTATTATATCTTTTTTCTAAACTTAAAATTTCATTTTTAAAAAAGGTCTCATCTTGAGTACTTAAAAAATCTAGTACTGCAGCGACTACCGCGTCGTCGTCTTCAAATTTCTGGCCTCTCGGGTATTGTTTCAATCTCGGAAATAGGTAGAAATCACTGGGAGCGAGATCTGGTGAATACAGAGGATGCTTAAGGATATTGAACCCAGCATCACGAATTGCAGCCATTGCAACGATGGACTTGTGTGCCGGGGCATTGTCCTGGTGGAACAGCACAACTTTCGAGAGTTTACCTCGCCGTTTTTCGCGGATCTCATTGCGCAATGTTGCTATTTGTTTGGCGTATAAAGTGTCCGTAATAGTGGCTCCATGTTTGAGATACTCAATCATTAATACCCCTTTACCATCCCAAAAAAACAGAGCCCATGACCTTACCGGCACTTATCATCATCTCCAACTCCTTTTCCATGTCATAGACTGCAGTTTCGTTTCAGGGTCGTAATGATGGAGCCATGTTTCGTCCATTGTTATAAATCGCGCCAAAAAAAGTTCCCGGTCTTGCTGTATCAGGTCCAAAGCTTCTTGACAAATCTCGACTCTAGTTTGTTTTTGCGTGTCAGTAAGCATTCTTGGTACCCAACGCGCAGGTACCTTTTTCATACCCAAGCGTTCATGTAAAATATTATGCACGCTCCCCGTTGAAATCTTTACATTTTCAGCAATAAAACGAACCGTGACACGACGATCCGCCAAAACTGAGTTTTCAACTTTTTTCACAATTTCTTCAGTTATTGCTGTAGTAGGGCATCCGGAGCGGGGGTCGTCCATGGTCGATGTTCTTCCATGTCTAAATTCGGCGCACCAACGTGCGACTGTCGAATACGGAGGAGCATTAGACCCTAAAGTGTCCCGCAAATCTAAATTGACTTGGTCCGTAGAAAAATTTTTCAAACACAAGTATTTGATAACGGCGCGCAGTTAAATTTTCTCTATTTTCGCTAACGTACTCAATAGCATTGCAAAGTAATTACCGTATTTTTTTTTAAACAAAAGACAGTTACTTTTTTTTCATAGCAATCAGCTAGATAGATTAGCTTTACCAGCCAGTATTTAATTTCCTAATATTGAAAGAGTTTGCATCTCATTCTCACTTTATATTGAACGCCCCTCGTATCTCACAGAAAATTTGCTCCGTATCTACACTGAACCGTTTAAGTGAAGAAATAACTGGCTTGCCGCCCCGGCTTTGCACGGGTTTACTACTAATTAAAAAAACATTTACTTCGTGCAAACCTTGTTTCAATAGTTACAAAGAAAACAAAAAAAATAGACAAATAGTGCAGCCGTTCCAAAGTTATACGCATACATACATTTTCTCCAATTTTATTTTATTTATATAGATTTTTGAAGCGTTAGGCACACATTGACCTATTTATTTACACTTTACTGAAGTTGACTGTACACACATGGATTTCTGCAACTCAACAGAACACAGATAGTATCTTTGGACAGTTATTTGCCTACCTATAAAATAAATTATTAATTTGAGGCTATACATATCATTGAGATAAGTGTAGTTGCAAGTAAGTATACAATGTCATACATAGGTAAGTAGTTTACATAAACAATGTCAAGAAAAAACAAAGAAGAAAAAGTAAATGATATGTCTACTGCTGGTATTTTTAAACCGTAAAATTATTAAGGGAATATTTGGTTAATGTATTTAGTAAATTATACAGTCCACGTCCACATTATTCAGAGACTTTATTTTTCTGGAATTGTTTTTCTAAAGAATGTATGTTTGTTAAACAATTATTTCGCCAGCAAAAACTAAGTGCTTGAGACTTAATGGAACGCGGGACGCAACAAGAATTGTAGACTGGGGCAATCTAAAAAGTTTGTGTTTTGCAGCTCCGAGGCAGTTTTATTGCGAGTTGTTTGCTTACCCGGTCACATATGTAAGTACAGGGTAGTTAGAGGATGTGCGCAATGCAGAAGAATTGTTTTTAAAAAACATTACTGTTGCTAAAGTGCACGGCGACGAAGCTGTGTTAAAGAGGGTTGACGCAAGGGAACGAAGCGACGTCACATGCCATCTTCATAAATATGTAGAAAGGTTTCAACAAAAAAAATGGTTTGAACAAATTTATTCTCTAAGTATCACAAAACATTAACAAAAACAAATGCATCATAAACAAGTTATTTGTGTCCTTTCTTCCAGTCCCAGCCCTTGTGGTCCTCGTGTCCACCTTTGCTGCCGTGTCCTTCGTGGTGGTTGTGGTAGTCGTGGTGGCCGCCCTCGTCGTGGTGACCTTTGTGTTCGTGGTGGTGTCCTCCTTCCTCATGATGGCCCTTCTTGCCGTGATCGTGTTCGTGGAATCCACCTTCTTTGTGTCCCTTATGGAAGTGTCCACCCTTCTCGTGTCCACCTTCGTGGTGGTGACCGCCGTAGCCTTCTTCGAATCCGGATTCGCCGTGTTTGTCGTGGAAGTGCTTATCCTTCTTAAATTCGTCTATTTTATGGATACCATGGTGACCTTTTGTGGAATGGCCCTTGTGGTAGTGTCCCTTATCTTCGAACCCGTGTCCTTTTTCTCCTTTTTCGCCGTGATGATGCTCATCATAGTAGCCGTCGTCGTGGTGGTGGTCTTTCTTGTGTCCGCCGTGTTCGCCGTAGTGTCCCTTGTGGCCTTCGTGATGGCCGTGTCCTTTCTTGCCGTGCTCGTGTGCGTGATGGCCCTTGTATCCCTTCTCGCCGTGTCCGCCGTGTTCGTGGTGGTGGTGGCCGTGGTGTTCGCCGCCGCCGCCCTTGTCCCAGGCTGTCCCGGCTGCTTCCAGGTCCGCGTCCCTCCTGCTGCGCGGGGCCCGCGCCGCCGCGGCTACCAACAGTGCGGCTATACAAACCAAGGTGATCGCTCTCATGGCTTCCCGTGCTCCTGTTTCTGTTGGGCAATGATTGCCAATTGATGCCCGTTGCCGTTTTCTCTGGCTTTATATACTGTTGCAATACTCTTAGTTGTTGTATTTAATGTCAAGGCGACAAACTATAATAGTTGAGGTTTGAGTACGTAAGCAAATTAATTTTGGGTTCAATGTGTTTGTTTGTAAGTCTACTTTCTAGTGTCTGCCATATTATTTTGTTGACTGAACTGGTGCACAATCGGTGTTGGAGCAAAGAGCGCTTAGTTAGAAAGATCTGGAATCAGCTTTCTGCGGCAGCATTCCCGGAGCGTTACAACTTAGGGATCTTTAAAAAACGAGCCTACCAATTCCTAAAAGGGTCGGCAACGCACCTGTGATGCCCCCCGTGTTACGGGTGTCCATGGGCGACGGTGATCGCTTTCCATCAGGTGATCCGTCTGCTCGTTTGCCGCCTCTTATATATAAAAAAAAAATACTTAATCACAAACACATCCCGGGCCTTTTAAAGCTGCACCATGTAATAAAATACCTAAAAATAGAGACCTTTGTCCATAATTTGTAAATGATGCAACGTGTGTACCAATTTTTTGACAAAGCACATACATACATACATCATCATCACATCATTTCAGCCGAAAGCCGTCCACTGCTGAACATAGGCCTCCCCCAAGGCTCACCGAACAGATCGGCCCTGCGCCATCCGCATCCAATGCGTTTCCGCCAACTTCACCAGGTCGTCGCTCCATCTTGTTACATACATAAAATCACGCCTGTTTTCCCAAAGGAGGTAGACAGAGCACACGAAACGTTACATTTACGTTTCGATGCCACTTCTAGCAATGTTAGGTTTAAAGGCAAAAGTGGTATAATAGTGACAGGTTGCTAGCCTATCGCCTACAATATGCCTTATGTCCTTAGTCGCTTCTTACGGCGTCTACGGAAGAAATCATCATCATCATCCCAGCCTATATAAGTATAAGTCCCACTGCAGGGGACAAACCTCCTCTCAGAATGAGAGGGCTTGGGCCATAGTTCCCACGCGGGCCCAGTGCGGATTGGGAATTTCACGTACATTATTGAATGTCTTCGCAGATGTATACAGGTTTCCTCACGATGTTTTCCTTCACCGTATAAAGATCATGGTAAATTTAATCCGCTTGGTAAGCATGGTAAGGTAAGCCGTGGTGGCCTAGTGGTTTGACCTATGGCCTCTCAAGCAGAGGGTCGTGGGTTCAAATCCCGGCTCGCACCTCTGAGTTTTTCGGAATTTATGTGCGAAATTACATTTAAAATTTACGGAAGAAATAGAGCGGTGTTATTCTAAACCCGACACTACACGGGGTATAAATAAATTGAAACGGGTTTGATAAAGTGATTCCTGTTTTGTGTTCAGTGTAAGCAGATCTAGAATTTTCATCATGTTTTACTATACGGTATAGTAACTGCGGTGTTTTAGGTTAATTAAGTTTGATTTTCACAAGTTCCTTCGTACTATCACGTACTATTTATTTATGAATAACAACGTAAAAATTGTAACGAAGTATTTATAAAAAAATATCGTAAACTTAAAATATACAAAAAAAACATACTAAAACATGCTATGAAATAAAAGGGACTCCTTTAAGGCGTTGTTCCGAAGATAGTGGTAGCGTTTTGCTTTGAATAGCTAAGCTAAGCAATCTTTAGTACAAAAAGCAGTAACTAGATGGTAAAATATAATGAGAATTTTTGATTACCTTATTAGCTTTAACCCAACCCCATCTCCAGAAAATGGATATCCTGATTGTACAGACTTACAATTTTCACCTCCGCAAAATTTCAAGTGAGTAGGGTCATGCATAATTTAATAATCATTATCGTAAAAGTGTAAAGGGACGTGTCACATGAACCCGAGACGTTTTCTCGGGAGTCAAGGGCAGCCCATGTCAAGGTCGTATTGCGAAGGCGTCGCCCTCATTTTTTTGGTCTTTTGTCGGAGTTAATTTCTTGTGATCGATATCTTGCGTCACCGTTTCCGCGCCGGCGCACACGCAGTGTCACCGCGGCGCCGGAGCGCGCCGCTGCACCCGCTGCCAGAGCATCTCTCGTTCCAAATACATTTAAATAGGTATGCATAGTGAATCGGGAAGTGCTCTAAGATAATATTAGCTAGAGCTCTTAATGGCAAATGGACCGGTGTAAGTAAGTTTACAGAAATCGTTATTTTGAATCCGTACATATGCCATTACTAACTCATGCAAATATGGCTGTACGACAGGTAAAAGTCTTGACATCATCACACAGCTAAGATAGATAGCACAGTGTTCTTTGAACCCCTAAATAAGTGTTTAATATTTAATTATTGTGTAATTTAATACAAATTCCTTAATCCTTCTTGGCATAGTGATGGAATTTTCCATCATAACATTCACATTAACATATTTTTAGGGTTCCGTAGTCAACTAGGAACCCTTATAGTTTCGCCATGTCTGTCCGTCTGTCTGTCTGTCTGTCTGTCCGCGGCTAAGCTCAGAGACTGTTAGTACTAGAAAGCTGTAATTTGGCATCAATATATATATCAGTCACGCCGACAAAGTGATTGAATAAAAAAAAGAAAAAAAAATTTTTTTAGGGTACCTCCCATAGACGTAAAGTGGGGGTGATTTTTTTTTCTCGGCAAACCCTATATTGTGGGGTATCGTTGGATAGGTCTTTTAAAATCATTGCGGGGTTGCTAACATGATTTTTCTATTCAGTGATCTGTTTGCGAAATATTCAACTTTAAAGTGAAAATTTTCATTAAAATCGGCCGTCCCCCCCCCTCTAAAATCTAAACTGTTGGGTGGAAAAATTTGAAAAAATTCAGAAGGGTAGTAAATATATCAAATTTACTAGGAAAATTATAGCGGCTAAGATTGCTTGGAAATTATTTGTAGTTTAAGAGTAAATAGTAGCCTAAGGTATAAAACATACCTAAACTTGGATGATTCCGTACACATACGAAATCCTTAGAAAAATATTACTTGATTTTTTCGTAATGGCTACGGAACCCTACCTTGGGCGTGTCCGACACGCTCTTGGCCGGTTTTTTAACATATTTTTTTATATGTTTGCCTTAAAATAGAGATCAATTAGAATTATCGTGATTAATTTCACAAATAAAAAAAATCATGCAAAGAAGGGTTAAAGGAAGTATTGAGTAGCCAAAACGCCAAATATTCTTCAGTCGCAAGGGGTCGTGCTATGAAAAACTCGTAAAACATATTGCCTATTGTCTGCCTGAATTTTTATTTTTGTAATGTCATTGTACTGCTTTTGGTGATCAATAAAGAATATTTGTATTGTTTTGTATTGTATTGTAAAACGGTGAGATCACACAGCTAGGTAAAAACCAGAAACGTATCATAACCCGTGATTCAAGTGTGGATTAATTACAAATCACATTAAAAAACGATCGCTCATCGTGCATTCTCGTAGTTGCCTATTGGAATTTTTCGTCCTCAAACGGACAATTCGCAAGACTTTTTGATTATTTTAATATATTAACATTCAGTCATTCAAGTATTCAAAAGTTTTATGGTACCTATTGATAAAGTGTTATGTAGAATTCATAAACGTGCATTGTTAAATTCCATTCGCAAACATTAAATAAATTGCGTTACAGTTACCGAATGTCCAACATAATTATAGCGATAAATAGCCTAACATATTACAATGTGATTGAACAATACCAATCAATACCTACTTGGATATTCACAGACTTGGATATTTAACAGTAAGACAATCTGGTTGTGGCTGGTTGCTATTTTTAACCGACTTCAAAAAAAGGAGGAGGTTCTCAATTCGGTTGTATGTTCTTTTTTTTTTTTTTTTTTTTTTTAACGTGTGTTACCTCAGAACTCCGTCATTTATGAACCGATTTGGAAAATTCTTTCGTTGTTTGAAAGCATATGCTTCAAGGTTGGTCCCGTTGTTACCGGAATCCAGTTCTGATGATGGGATCCATGAGGAATTGAAGGAACTCTTCAAAAGTTCAAGGGAAATGTAAAGCGATTTTAGTATTTTCAGTGACAAATCGAGCATTTGCATTCATAAAGTGTCATTTGGTAAACTAGATCTGATGAAGAAGACCGCAGATGGCCAACGGAACTCCTCAACGGGTCAAATCTTGCAAGTTGAATTTGACTCACTTCCCGGTTTCTGATTGATTTCATATTTTACATGCATGTGTAAATCAGGTGACAATGCAATATTATTGTGACATGGAGCTAATCTGATGATGGAGTTGGAAGGTGGCCATAGAAACTCTGTAATAAAACAACACAACCCCGTCGAGTTTGGGTTCATTTGAAACGTCTTGACGAGCACTTTGATCCCAGATGGTAACCAGGGTCTGATGATGGAGCTGGAAGGTGGCCAAAGTTACTCCATAAAGTAACGGCACTTACCCCATCGAGTACGGACTCATTTGACTCGTCTCAACGAGTACTTTGGTCCTAGATGGTAACCAGGGTCTGACAATGAAGTTGGATGGTGACCATAAGAACTCCGTAGTAAAACGACATAACCCCATCAAGTTTGGTCTCGTTTGATTCGTCTTGATAAGTACTTTGGTAACCAGAGGCAAAAAGTACAGTCAGTAAAGAGTGCCAGTCCAGGCCATTAGCAACAACTAAAAAGAAAAAAATAAAAAATTTTAAATAAAAAATAAAACCGCCTTCAAAAAACACCCAAAAAAAACTTGGAAATAAAAAAAAATTAAATAAAAAATAAAACCTCCTTCAAAAAACCCCCAAAATAACATAAAATAATAATTGATTGAACCGACCACAATAAGCATGAAAATATCTTTCTACTAATCTGTTTGAAGTTGGTGCCTCAGCACGAGCCAGCAGGAGTGGACCTAGTAATCTAACTTACCTACATACCTATTATAGGGCTTCTACACTCCTGCTGGCTCGTGCTGAGGCACCAACTTCAAACAGATTAGTAGAAAGATATTTTCATGCTTATTGTGGTCGGTTCAATCAATTATTATTTTATGTTTTTTTGGGGGTTTTTTGAAGGAGGTTTTATTTTTTATTTAATTTTTTTTTATTTCCAAGTTTTTTTTGGGTGTTTTTTGAAGGCGGTTTTATTTTTTATTTAAATTTTTTTATTTTAAAATTTTCTATCGGCTCTCTATAACCGTGGGATCTAAATTTCGGGATAGTACATAAGTATAGGTACCTAGTTTGCTATCCTCTATTAAAAATCCGGTATCAGATAATAGCTCAGAAATATCTGAACATAACTTGGCAATAAAGTAATGTGTGTCTAAAAAAATATGTATTTTTGAGAACACTTTAGCGAATGAATTTGACAGAATGGTGAACTCTGAAGGGACATTTTATATCTAGCAGGAAAATCGTAGACAAACTGGTCCAGTGATTGTTTTTCCTCTCTCTACAACAGAAAAACATTGACATAGTAAATTTTGGTCAGGCGTGAAATTTCCATTCAAAGAAATAAAGACCATTATCTTTTTGTTTCTGGTGTTGAATAAAAGATGCGTATAAAATCATTAGGTTTCCCGTATCTTCTAATATATTAAGATCTCGTGCCATGGTGTTTGTCATCGAACTTCTCCGAAACGGTTTGACCGATTTTTATGAATTTTTTTTTCTGTATTCGGTAGGTCTGAGAATAGGTGGTAGGCTATTTTTTATACCCCTAGGCAAAACAACGTTTGCGGGGTCAGCTAGTCTAATATATAAAAATCTCGTGTCATGGTGTTTGTTACCGAACTCCTCCGAAACGGCTTGACCGATTTGTTTGAAACTTTTTCTCTGTAGGTAGTCGGTAGGTCTGAGGCTATTTTATTTTATTTTATTTTATTTTATTCGTAGGCTATTTTCTTTATAGCTACCCTTATTCTTTGCCGACGGAGTCGCGGGCAACAGCTAGTTTCTGTATTTCTGTATTTGAGGAAACCTGCATACACTTGCGAAGAAATTCAATGGTGAGTGTGAAGTTCCTAATCCGCACTGGGCCCGCGTGGGAACTACGGCCCAACCAAGCCCTCTCCCTGGGATGATGATGATGATAAAATCATTAACAAAGCAAACAAATACAAATACAAAAACACATAATACTTCTATGTAAGTATACGTTAGGTACTGAAAAACAGAGGTTATATTGACACAGGCGTCTAAAAAAAAAAGATGAATTTGTATTCAGTGAGATTAAATTGACTTGACAACGTTAAAATTATTTCTGACTCCATTTCCTCTGCATTTCCGGCAGGATTCGGTGTATTTACATTATCTGATTACACGTCGTCTTGCCTTATTCATTCCTGCAGGAACCAGCAAACTGGATCTAACTAACAATAACAGATGATTCAACTGAACAGTATGTCAGGTAGATAGCGCTTAATTACTACTGTATCTGCTGTGCAGTAACAGGGAATAGTGCACCATAAATCTATTAAATCATATAAACTAATTAATATATTCGAATGTTAGTTCTGTCTTTAGAGCACTCAAACTGGATTATGTTTTCATTTAAGAATGCATCAGAATGTTTGAATGCTTGTTTGTTTGTTCTAAGTATACTGCAGATGTAGATTTGATAGTTCAAGAAATAAAATGGAAATAATAACGGATTATCAAAAGGTTATTTTTACATATTTCATAAGAGCTGGGGAAAATACCGGGTGGCGTTCGGTAAAATGCAACCCCGAAAGGGATGATGACAAAGACAATAATGACCAAAAATATTAACTGTAAAAAACAAAAAAAGTGTTGTATTAATTGAATTGTGAATTAAGATTTTTTATTTCTTACTCTACACATTGTATAAAAAAAAAAACAAATTTGGAATATTTAGCTACTAGCCTTCCGTCCGCAGCTTCGCTCGCGATAAATTAATTTTCTCGTGGGAAAAGCTATTTTCCCGCGGTTAAAAGTAGCCTATGTCACTCAGTGATAATGTAGCTTTCTAACGGCAAAAGAATTTTTGACATCGGTCCAGTAGTTTTTAAGTTTATTCGTTACATACAAAAATACAAATCTTTCCTCTTTATAATATTAGTGAAGATGAAGATAAAATAGCAAATAAGACTAAAAATATTTTAGGTTTTTATAAAAAAAAGATGTTCACATTTAACTTAAGACAAGAAATTCAAAATTATGCCCGTATTATTATAAATTAATTTTAAATCAAAAATCTTAGTTCTAATTAAACAAAAACGCTGGCTAAAGAATTTTAGAGCTCTCCCCTTCCCTCTACGTTTTTAGCTAAAGAGCGCAGCAAGAAATTTATGTATAGGCGATATTTATTATGTTTATCTTTTTTGCCGATAAATTTCAATCTAGTCTAGTTTCGTCATCAGTCAATGTCAGTCAATTATTATAAAAAGAAATATTTTGAACTCATCCCTATACATATAAGGTCAGAGCTATATTTATGCTCTACATTTTGGTAAGCTCCTGTGACGATAATATTATATGTATTTAAATTAGTGCTCCTGTTGCTTTGGCACTAGATTTTAAATAGGCTCATTAAATATAAATCAAATCCTGTAGACAGCTATTTTTATTTACAATCGCTTCTTGACATGCAGAAAAAGTGGAAAGACTTTTTATTCGAAGACGCAAAGACATCCGTATAAAGGAAACCATTAAGCAAATGGAAATTGCCAGTGGGCCCGAGCTTGGTGCTCGTCGTTAGTCCCAATTGATTTTCATAGACAAGAATTGTCATTCCGCCAGAGACGAGATCTTAGGGTCGGCAATTGTCGTGATATGAAAAGCAGGTGGATCGACCTTCCGTGCTTCGAATACTAAATGCCTTGTTATCATCTCATTGTAGCCCCCACCGAAGGTTAAAATATCTCCCAATTTTCTCTCGACATTATTTTTAATTCTATATTATTTCGTATCCTAATTTGGGTTTGCGGACGAAACTTTTGGAACTTTCGTGTCTACATTATTATAATTATGAAAATTTGTGAGTAATTAATTTTAGATGGTTCTTTATTTACATATTTGTAGAGTAGCAAAATGCCGTAGTGGCATAGTGATTTGACCGGCCTCTTAAATAGAGCATCGTGAGTTAGAAATTGAGCTATTTAAAAGTTATGTGGTAATTTAAGTTTGGAATCGACCATGCGCTTTTCGGCAAAAAACATCGCGAGAAAACTAGTACGCACCTAGGAAGCCGTTCAATGGTGCGTACGAAGTTTCTGATCCGCACTGGGTCCGAGTGAGAACTGCAAATCTAAATCCTTTTCAGTATGAGTGGAGGCCTGCGCGTAGTAGTAGTGGGACGTGTAATATATACATTTCAAATAACACACACTAGGCGGAGTTTTAGCTGATACGCGTTTCAAGTTCGCGTTTCAAAAATCAAAGTACTTGTGAATCAGTCTTTTTAAATGATTGTCTAGTCTATCTTTAAAACGATTCACTAAACACTGGGCTAAGTAGAGTAAGTGGGTCATTTTTAAATTTTACGCAGAAAAATCTGTTGCTATTTGTATGGAGCTACCACCAGTGGTAATATTTGTGATAATGCATGGAAACTTACCATGCATTATTACAAATATTGCATAAATTATACTAGGTACTTACTTATAATCAATAATTATCTGTGATATAGCTGGTTGTAAATCATCAATCATTTTACTCAAATAACTGCAGAAAATAGACAGTGTAAACCAGTGGCGGGGTGTGAAAATTTTGCAAGTAAAGCCGGAGCAAAAAGACCTAAAACCCCATTATCCTCATCAGTAATGAAAGAGAAGCGTATAGTAACTTCAATATTTAGTCAACCCGGGGGAATCGGCTTATTAGTACCTACCCTTCGCCATTGGTGTAAACGGGAAACAATTTTTTTTAGGCTAGGACAAGTTAAGTACGCCTTACTGTATAATTTATTAACAAGGTACTTACCTACTGATCCTGATTTTTGAACTGGTTTTCTTCTTTTTTTTCTCTACTTTATGTAAGTAAAGTATAGTCGGGGTAAGAAAAGGTTCGTCACTTTTCGACTCTATGACAACGAATTAAGGTCGAAAAGTGACGAACCTTTTTTTACCCCGATTATACCTAAGACAAAATAGTAAATTGGAATAATCTTACCATCCCCCGCAAACACTTCAATTGTCTATTTAGGGTTCTGTACATCCGAGCGAGAAAACTGAACCCTAATAGGATTATTCCATTGTCTGTCTGTCCGTCTTTTACAAGATTTATTCCAATGACTGATTAAGTTGAAATTTGGTACACTTATACATTTATGTTGCCTAAACACAATCCCTTTCCTTTCTTCCCTTATTTTTAATCCCATTTACTCTAAAATTTTGAAATAAATACAAACTAGAATCAAAAATACTTTTAATCTACCACTGTTCTTGGTAGGTCCTCGAAGAATCGCCCGACTGAAGTGGCAGTGGGCAGGGCACATCGCTCGTAGAACTGATGGCCGATGGGGCAAAAAGGTTCTCGAGTGGCGTCCATGGACCGGATGACGCAATGTAGGTAGGGCTCCAACAAGATGGAACGACAACCTGGTTAAGGTTGCGGGATCGCGTTGGATGCGGATGGCACGGGACCGATCTGTTTAGCGAGCC
Organism: Archips crataeganus; assembly: GCA_947859365.1. NCBI lineage: Eukaryota > Metazoa > Arthropoda > Insecta > Lepidoptera > Tortricidae > Archips > Archips crataeganus. Next base: position 17,128,421 of record OX402053.1, read on the forward strand.
TTGGGGGAGGCCTATCTTCAGCAGTGGTCGTCTTTCGGCTGAAATGATGATGACCACTGTTCTTACCTGGATGGCTTGAATACCTCGATCCAGCTAGATCTCATTATCTGGGAAAATGTGTTTTAGGATTTTTCTATTACCAGGCAAAGCTATGTCACCTCAATTTTTATGTTAGCAACCCTTTTTATGTGTTTTTTTTTAAATACAAAACTTCAAACCTTAAATTTTGGATGATGTGGTCACCAATGAATTCATTCAGTTAGAAAAGTCAACCTTAGCGATATTAAATCTTACACTAACTAAACTTTTGTCAAAACTGGTAGACACCACTTTCTTGGCCAACCGTACACTTCCGTACTTTTTTTTAGTTACCAGAATCTATATCTTATCGTATAGAGCCCTGTCCACGCCAGTTCAACTCACACTTGTCAGGTTTATTTTAGAAACACTTTTCTTTAAAATAAGATAAGTACCTACTTAAGTATGGAAAATCTTATGCTCGTGAGTGGGAGGTTGATGATGTCGGATTCCTTTTAATTTCGATTCAATTAAATGTCGGTGTCGTTAAGGGTTTGCCACACTGGATGCGTTCTGCGCTTGCGGTCAGGTCAAATTGAACGCAGCCCGCATTATGTATGACCGGTCAGGTTAGACGGTCAGATCGCATATCTATACAAAATACTAGCTGTTGCCCGCGACTCCGTCCGCGAAGAATAGAGGTAGGTATACAAAAAATAGCCTACGACCTATTCTCAGACGTACCGAATATGGAGAAAAAAAGGTTCATAAGAATTGGTCAAGCCGTCTCGGAGGAGTTCAATAACAAACACCGTGACACGAGATTTTTTTATATATTAGATATATGTATAGAGACCGACAATGTTGTTTGTAGCGACTACTAGCGCCATCTAGTCATCACATAAGGAACTAATCACTACAATCCTACATCACGCTATCGAAGTTTCTCAACTCGGCTGCATAAATACAACTTCCAACTTTCATCCATTGGACTTCGGTCCCCAGGCATAACATCTGCCTCGAGAGAGATCTCTCTATTGCAACTACCCCCAAATTGGTGACCCCTGACATTGGACAAAATCGCAACCTTCGAAAACACACAAGACGATGACGCAGTCTCACAGCAAGCCAGACTCACCGCACTGTGCACCATTAGCATGTATCTATTATCTGCCTGGTGTCTACAGTTCGCAAATCCTCCTCCCACTACTTCCACTTGCCAATCAATCAACCAAAGCTCGCCAACAAGGCTCCGAGCAATTACGCAACAGGCATGCATCTACAAGTAGCAGAGGAACAACAATGCTCGCCGACGAGGCTCTGAGCGACTGGCCCTTGCAAGCGCCCACATGACGCACAGACTGCACTCCACTGCAATTCGTATCGACCTCCGGTCTAAAAAGGGGGGCTGATGTAGCGACTACTAGCGCCATCTAGTCATCACATAAGGAACTAATCACTACAATCCTACATCACGCTATCGAAGTTTCTCAACTCAGCTGCATAAATACAACTTCCAACTTTCATCCATTGGACTTCGGTCCCCAGGCATAACATCTGCCTCGAGAGAGATCTCTCTATTGCAACTACCCCCAAATGTTCATACATAATGCGGGCTGCGTTCAATTTGACCTGACCGCGACCGCAGAACGCATCCAGTGTGGCAAATCCTTTTAAGGCTGCGTTTCCATCAGAGATGTGCGAGGATGCGTTGCGAGGGATGCGTGTGTCATGAACCAATAGAAAAACTTCATTCACTTAGGACCTTTTAAATGAAGTGTTTCTATTGGTTCATGACACACAAATCCCTCGCAACGCATCCTCGCACATCTCTGGTGGAAACGCAGCCTTAAGCGAATCGAATTTTCTTGTATTTACAAGAAGTGTATGATAAAATTTATAAGAAATTTGCTTAAGTGATGGGCTGAATCCGGCTGTAACACATTGCAACACATTGTAGTCTAATTATGAGCTAGCGGTGCTGTTTAGTACGCAATTTTGTGTTTATATTTTTGAGTCATATGCAATGTCCTCATTGGTACATTACAATGGTGCAATTATCTAATTTTATGTTTTTTTTTAATTCAGCTCTTAATTGGTTAATACGAAAATAGCTTGCAGTAACCTCGTGCATACGAGCGCACAAAGTCGTCTGTCCCAATGCGCACCGTATGCGTATCCTCCCTTTTCCTTCACACTTCGTTAAGGAAAGGCTTAAAATGTGATCATCTAAGTAGTTTAAAGATCAGACCGAATAGTGAAAAAAAAATTGGTTAAAAGTTCTGCCGGAATCGCAGTGACGTGCCCGTCAGAATTTACCGCATGCTCTCCATAGTAAAGTTGTGACGTTTACGGTGCGTCACTGCGATTCCGTAACGTCACCGTTTTTTAAGCGGCGGTTTGGTCGCACCTTTAACCATTAATCAAACACCTTTGCTACGCCAACCCCTTAAATATCAAGGATTTAATATGCACATTTCTTATAGATTTACAGGCAGTCAAGCATACTTAGAATCGTTTTAAGTATAGCGACAGTCGGTCAGTAAAGTAATAAGTGTCCAAAACAGGCACCATACCATATTCATTTATGACTTTTCAATCATCCAAAATTATTAATATTATTAAAGACTTTCACACAGACTTATTATAACATATTTTTTTTGCAAACGTCACATTTCCATTTCAAATACATTTATTTAGAACAACACAAGATATATTTGAATTTAAAACATAATATAATAAAAAAAAGATAACAACAAAGTTAGTTTTCCTCTCCCTTCTAGGGCCGACAACGCACTGGCATCGCGTAAAGCGCTGCGGGTGTCTATGGACAGTGGTGATCACTTAACATCAGGTGACCCACTAGTTCGTTTGTCTGGCCTCTCTAACATAAAAAAAAAAGAAAAAAAAATAAAAAAGTAATGGGACATGGAGGAGGGGGGGCTGGTGCAAATTATTTTTTAGAACATGATCCCTGCTCCGTCTTCGCATTCGAAGGTCTTGATAAGTCTCAAATTATATCCTTTTAAGATGGTTAACGGCTGTGAACACCTTAAATAAAGTGTGACCCTTCGATCACCAATGCCAAATGGACCGGAGCCGAGGCGAGGGCCGATGCCGGTTGGAGTGGCTAGTTCGCAGTTTGTAATGAGTTGGAAACAAGCTATGCGCCCCGTCTAGGGTGCTTGATGGTTTCGAAACTGCAAGTTTTCAATGACATTATGGTTACTTGGAGAGTTCATAGCGCGTTAGAATGGAAACAAAGGACGCATATTATTAGGTTTGTATAATCATAATCAGGTTAATCGTAGATAAACGAATGGTACCTAGAACCCAAAAATTGTTTTACTATTTAGTAAATATCATGGTCGTTAGGAAAGTAGGTACTTGCCGGTAACTGTTATTCTATCAATATTATTATTATTATTATATATTTTTTTTTATTATGTATTATTTTACTACGAAGAAATGTTATTTTACTTTCAAGTCCGACACGTACGTTGCTGTTTTATTAACTGACATCTTATGTTGCAATAATAAAATTGGGTTTTCAATTCAATCGCAGAAACGCATGTAAGTAAATAAAAGCTGTTTCTGTGTATCAACTCCGCCGTTATCCAGCAGTTGAGCAAGAATCTTTGAATATTCTAACATATGACTGCATCCTGCTCATTTGCTAAACGCGTGGACCCGGCATTGACCAAATCGCAAGCTTGTTATGTTGGCGATTTTCATAGAAAGGCAAACACGATGCAGCACCTATACCAAGCCGCAGTTTTGCATCGCTTTACTAATTCGCTATAGAAATGCACAGCGTCCCCAAGACTTGCTGAAACGCACAGCGCATACAAAAGTCCGAATTTCGTGGCAGCGTATTTAACACTGAACAGCGTATATTTATGTGTGATACTATGACCTTTTCCGGCAACGTTTTGTGATAAGGGAACGTCAGCAAAATGCGTTTCTTAAAATGGGACTTGCTGATTTTAATTAGACATAGGTACCAGCCATGAAATTCTGAACAATCATAAAGCTATAATTATTTATTTATGTTAAGACTAAATGACAACTAAAAGTCGCATTAAGTATACGTAGAAGAAAGAATTACTAACTCATAATTAATTACAATTCTTCGTCTGCTAATAGGCTTTCATAAAAAGTATAATTAGTCTGCCAGTTGGATGATCACAAATTATTGGCTACGTATTTTTTCTTTTGTCACTTAAACAAAAATGACGTCAGGTTTTGGTACACTTTTTACTTGTGGTGACATTACGCCCCCCCCCCCCCACTCCCGAAGTTTGATGCGCTTTGTCTTTGTCATTTTATTTTTGATCAACAAAAGCAAATAGGTAATATTTGTCCAATATTTTTTGATAATCAGGCGGACTAATTATAATATTTTTTTTTGTAGCACACAACTGTTGTGGTATTTTTGGCTGTAATTTTTGCCACAAAGACAAAAAAAAACTTTCGATGCCCGTAACTTCTACTCATTGGTCAATGACAGAGAAAGTACAAATAAAACGTGCAGGCTCTCCCATCTCTTATTTAAAAACGCAATTAATTCATCGAAAACTTTCATCTACCACCGTTGCTTTGATCAAATGTTTTAAACAAGAAACAACAATAAAACTATTTATTTGTATTAGGTCTGGAACAAAAGATAAGGGTTTACAGTAAGCCGACATTCGTTAGCCGCATAACAAGGCCCTGGGGCGGGGAAGGTATACAGAGTACACACGGTAAAAAAACAAATCGAGCGATTTATGCAAAGCTGTCGCCGACAGCCATTCTGCGACGCCCGGTGATTAGAGACCCTTTAGACACTTCTATTGATCTACATTCTTTGCTTGGTGCTACTATTACTTTGTTCACGTTGATAGTTACTTCATCAAATTGTCGCTCCAGCAAGAAGGATTGAAAAATATATTGTGCAAGAGACTTAATGTTTTTTTCTGGAAACAGAAATATTAGCCCATACTGACAAAGTTTTATAAGCGATCTATCTGAATCCTATTAAGGAAAAAAAATATTTTCCAATTTGGTTAATTAATGTAGAATTTAGAACCGAAATGAGAACCTCTTCCCTAACTAAAGTCAGTAAAAATCGGTTAGTTTAAGATTTCACGGTCCTGGAGATACATAAACCACACTACATCTTGCGGTAGCGTCATACTAAAATGAGAACCTTTTGACATAACGGTAAAGATCGTAAAGATCATAAATACATATACAGTCACGAGCTTTAATTTGGGACCTACTTAAGGTTGACAGTCCTATCATATTGTATAGGGGATATTTTTTTCGAAATGGGTCCCAAATGAAGCACACAACCGTGCATACATACATTTGTTTAATTGTATTTAAACTCACACTCTTAGAGAAAGGTTCTTTACAATCCCTGTCACGTGCAATATTTTTTTAATTAGCCTACTTTTGTGTCCCACTGCTGGGTAAAGGCCTCTCCACTCTCGCCTATCAAGTGCGAGCTCCTGCCATCCCACGAGATAAATATGAGAGAGAGAGAGAGAGAGAGACGTTTATTTACACATATTCGATACACAGGAAATACAGTTGACAGGAAAAGATACAAATAAAAATCATCGAATAGTTAAATTAGGCCCCACTCAGCATAATGTTGCGGCAAGCCGCAACGCTGTTTTTCAGTGGGACCCAAATATCTATTTCGGCCCTCCATCTCCTCAAGTCTGCCTCTATTACGATATTCATCGCTAGGGATCCATTCTTTGGCAACTTCACTGTTCATTCGACAGACATGTCCAGCCCGGTCCCACGTGCAATATTAGACATTTAAATCTAAAATAATAAAAAAAATGTATTCAGTTGAATTTTTGTTTCGTGTGTGCCAACTATATAGCCAGTTGAACGAGGTTTCTGCACTGCTGCCGCGAGTGCCGCGTGTAGAACGCCAGCTCGCTGGCCTGGAATATTCCCATTACTCGTTCTTATAATTGATTTCGCTATCACAGCCGGGATGAAAACTGTGCCAGCATGTTGATTATTTTTGTTAAAAAAAGACACCAAGAACAAACAAGGTCTTTTAAAATTAATCCGGAATATTTCGATAGATGGTTGGGTTTAAAACACTCCTCTGAAGGTTTTTCATCGGATACGAATACGGAAACGCCTCACGCACTAATAACCAATAAGTAAAACAAAGTGAAAATGTTGGAGGGAGGGCAACGCACGGGCAAAAAAATAAAGCAAAGTATGAGGCCGAATGAGCACTTTGAAAAAATAATGCGTTAAAAGTAAAAGATCATTCACCAGTGCTACGAAAAAAAGGCATCGGGTGGTAACCAACCGAGTATTAATAGGGGTGAAACTTTACCAAGTCCCGTTACGGCGCCCATTTGTCAAACACAAAAAATATGAGTAAACTTTGAGCCCAGAAGCGTCGTTTGACATGACTTATACAAATACTGGTGCTTGCCGACTGTTAGTTTAACTTTCTGTTTGTACGATTCTTTGCTTTAAGCGAATAATTTTGAAGCATTTAGCGGCGAAACTTTGAAGATAACACTTTTGATATTTCTTGGATAATCTACCTACATATTAAAGACTGTCCTATTTCGAACTAACCTGCGACAAAAATATTTGTACGGGCGACAATGCAGAAGACGTGACAATGCAATTAGAAATAGACATTACTATTTTCTATTATTATAAACTAGCCGTTGTCCGCGACTCCGTCTGCAAAGAATTCGTTTATCGCTATCCTACGGGAACTATGGAATTTTTCAGGATAAAAAGTAGGTATATGTTAATCCAGGTTATAAACTATCTGTGCGCTAAATTTCATAGGAATCCGACGAACCTTTTTAGCGTCAAAGAGTAACAAACATCCACACATCCATCCATCGATTCATACAAACTTTCACGTTTATAAGATTATTGTAGGATGGGATAGATCTTATCACCCAACTGTCGAAGGAGGGTTATGATTTTCGAGCGTATAATTCGACGGTTAAAAGGCAAAACGCATGAAGCGACACTTTTTGTCAAAATGAGTTATATACATATTTGAAATCAGCGAATTTTTCTCCGTCGTTTGAGCCGGGGTTCATGCAAAGTTCAAAAATTGTCGCTTCATGCGTTTTGTCTTTTAACCGTCGATATGTATTTATGTATGTATGTATTATTCTTTGGCACGCCCCGCAGCCTAAACGGCTCAATGGAATTTGAAGTGTGAGGTGTCATTAGATTCGTCTCAGTTCCGCGACTGACATAGGATATATATTTTCTCGGAATTCCTATGGGGAAGTAAGTCCCAGTGAGACAATAATTCTAACTCCTATGCCAGTGGCACGCATGCGTGTCAACAGAATTCGTACTCCTATGACAGTAATACTCATGGGTAACTACGATAATTTCAGCCTGCAAAGCGTAAGGGCTTAGCAAAACGGTGTTAAGGTATCAGTATCCTGCGTTTTTATTTAGGCATAGAAAGTATCCTATGTTTGTCGCTGAGTCATGTTCTGTATATAGATTTTATTCAAAATATTAATGAGCGTTGCTACTTAGCGAGGTAAAAGTCAGAAGATCATTACCTAATATGAACCTCCGCAAAGTTACGCCTGAATCAATCAATTATTAAATGGCATCAATCAATTTTCTTGTTCTGAATTATAGTAAATTTGCTTTACTGAAATCAAGGACGTTCGATCAGTCGCTAATTTCCAAGAGCGACACGTAGCGGTGTGGAAGAATTGATAAAACACCTTTCCTCTGATAAAAATCACAGCGAAAGGGATTCAACGCATGTCCTTCGAGGATTTCCCAGCAATTTTAAAACGACACTTTCTCCACTACCTTTAATATATATACGTCAGACCTATCAAGATGGTGGTTTGAACAATGTCAGTATCACTGAGACTTGTAAAATTGGAAATCATTAGTATCATTACAAACACCTTTAGGCTACGTTTTCTTTGTAGACATTCAGAATTTACCATCATGTTGTCACATTGTAGTCTAAGATCCCTTATACTGGGTGTCCCGTTAGTAGTACGACCAACTTAAAGGGGAGATAGGTGGGATGGGAAGGTCATCTAACAAATATAAAAACCGGCTAAGGCTGCGTTTCCACCAGAGATGTGCGAGGACGCGTTGCGAGGGATGTGTCTGTTATGAACCAATAGGACCTTTTAAATGAAGTGTTTCTATTTGGTTCATGACAGACCCATCCCTCGCAACACATCCTCGCACAGCTCCGGTGGATACGCAGCCAAAGAGCGTATTGGACACGCCCAGGATAGTGTTTTGCAGCTGTTACGAAAGAAATCTTGCAAATCTTATTAATTTTACTATTAATTATACTGTCCGTATTAAATAAGCAATATTTTGTAGGTCAGGCTGCTATTTACTCTTCTTTTCTAGGCAAGCGTGCTCAATCGTAGGCCCAATCTTCGCTTTCCATCAGGCGTGATTGTGGTCAAACGCAAGCCTATATTATATAAAAAAAAAACCGGCCAAGAGCGTGTTGGACACGCTCAAGATAGGGTTCCGTAGCAGGCACGAAAAAATCTTTGCATACTTTATTAATGTGGTTGTTTTGGTCCCAACGTCGGCGGTACAGCGCCATCTATCGGCGAATTGAAACTAGTATGAGAACTAGTATGTATGTTGATTGTTTTTCAGATGTAATATTTTTTTTTACCTATTTGAAAGAAGATACTGTTAGCGTGATCTTATAGGTAAGTACATAAAGAAAAAAAATGCTTGCAATGGCGGTTAAATTACAATCTTAGTTTAGAAATATTTTTTTACAAAAACATAAAAACTGCTCAACTGATTAAGTTGAAAATAATTTTCCTAGAAAGTTTTTATTAAGTTTAACTTACGTGATTTTTTTCATATTTTTTAGACGTGCGGTGCAAAAGTTAGAGGGACATTATTTTGAACTTTCGGAGTGAATATCTCCGAAAATATTCACTTTATCAAAAAATGGTTTTAAAAAACCCGTATTTATTTTCAAATACCTATCCAATGATACCCCACACTATAGGGTTAGTCGAGAAAAGAAAATCACCCCCACTTTACGTCTATGGGAGTACCCTAAAAAAAATTTTATTAGTTTTTTTTATGTAATCACTTTGTCGGTGTGACTGATATATATATTCATGCCAAATTACAGCTTTCTAGTACTAACAGTCTCTGAGCTTAGCCGCGGACGGACAGACAGACAGACAGACGGACAGACATGGCGAAACTATAAGGGTAGGGTTCCTAGTTGACTACGGAACCCTAAAATACTACTAATAATTCTCAAGCAAACTTAGCCGTTATAGTTTTTCTTGTTAATTTGATATTTTTCCTTCCATCCTCATTTTTTCATAATTTGTATACCAAAAGTTTAACTTTTAGAGGGGGGAGGAGGCTCGATTTTACCAAAAAAATCACTTTAATATTGAATATTTCGCAAACGAATCAATCGAAAAATCGTTTTCACAACCCCGTAATTATTTTTAAAGACCTATCCAACGATCCCCCACACTATAAAGTTAGACGAGAAAAACTTTACGTCTATGGGAGGTAACCTAAAAAAAAAATATTTTTTACATTTTATTTTATCACTTTGTCGGGGTAATTGCTATTGCCTCTTCTCCTGAACTTTGGTCAAGATTTGATCCACCATAGTAAAAAAAATACATGACCACTGTTTAGCTTACTAGCTTAAAAACATGTCCATTTAATGGGAATTCATAAATGACAAATATCTTATCAAAAAAACATTAACTGAAAAAAATCTGCACAAAGCACAAAACGCACTACAAATCGCGATGATCAGAATGTTCTCTGGTTAAATTCAGCAGCTTTTTTTACATAAAACTGATGAATAGTGCAGAAAGAGCAAATAAATGAAAAAGTCTGAATTCCGCACGTTTTATTTAACAAAAATTAAAAATTATTCACATTTGAACCCAATCTTACCGATAATACGTGTGTGGTTAAATAAACAAATGGTAAAAAATAAATCGAATTTCAATTTGGCCGTGTTCGAAGTATTTGCGGCCAGTATTTTTTTAAACTACATTTTTCCGCTCCGCTCCGTTTCAATGTAGGCGCACCCTTAAACTTTGCTTCGATCAATACTTAAAAAGCAAATACTTTATGTTAAACAGTGGAACATTACTCTTGCATTAACATTACATAATATGGGAATTATGAAATTAAAGCAAAATAACAGTTGAAATTACGATAGAAGGAAAAATAGGAAGCATTTCGTTTAAAAGCGATTCGTTTCGTATTTACATTCAGTGCCTAATAAGTTGAAAGATGGCATTACTTCACTGAACGAGGTCGAAAGCAAACGACGAAGTCTAGGTAGTTAGCTAACATGGCCAGTGTCATTGTCTAACGCAAGTGGTATATAATGTAGCTAAGTCGATAACCGAAAGCGATCGTTTCCCGGGAAAACCTTCAAACTACCTATCTATCTGGGTGTGTGGCAGCCGCTAAACGAATTACCCGAGGATTACTAACTTATTTCATTAACAACTTTGGGCTCGCTAAATGTTATTTTGGATAAATCTCTTTAGCATTATCTGGATAATTGCAGTTAGGAATTGCTTTTAGTAGGCATCGCCTTGACTGCAGTGTTGGTTAAATTACTTGATTGTTAAGCTTTGTTATTAATTCTGTTTTTTTAAAGCAAGTCTTTACCTCTAAATTTTATATTGTGTAACATAAGAAACTTTTATAAAGTTTAATTTAATACTATTATTATAAGAAAGACAATCGAATGTCTAAAGACCTTGTTCTTAGATTTCAGCTTGCAAGATAATCTAGCCCATTTCAGTAATAGGCCCCTGGGTAGAGGTCCCTGTGTAAGTAACTCTGACATTTCAATCCCAAGCCTGAATCGGTGTAGTCGCGGTTACGGTAGGTTTAATCAGATACTTTCTCTTTAGGTAATAGAGCGCAGATTGGGTTGGGCGGCACGCCTCGTCGACCTGTCGTGTATTAAGATGCCGCATCAAATAAATACGTCCTTCTCAAACATTTGTCGATGTAATAATTCTTCCGTATATCTCTCGCTCCGCGATGGCCCCTTTGTCCCTTGTCTTTGATCGAAAGCCTCTTCGATTGATGGCTGCTATTTGCGCGGAGTTCGAGCACCCTCGAATGACTTTCAAGTCTGCCCTCGGTGTCACAATGACTTTAGCGAGGAACAGCATTGACAAATACTTATTGGTCGTTAGTTTCCTATGTCTTACGTATTTTGGTAATTGTGGTTCAGTGACCACGCTGGAAGATGGTAATAAGTCGTCATCCTGACGGTATTTTGGTTGTTTGGTTTGGCAATGAAATGAAGAAGGCTTCGTACGATTGTTTAGCCTTTTGTTATGGCTTTCATTTGTAGGAAACACCTCATTGCGCCTTCTTTCATTCAATCTTCAGGGTGATGGAGCGACTTATCGAGAACGTAAACAGAATTTTCGTTCCTATCGCTGTTATTGAAGGCGACCTCTTAAAGAGAAACCGTAAAATAGCATTTGAATTTGAGTCGCATTAAAAGTTTGCGTGAGCAGATTTCGTAGCACAATGGGGGTGTAGGAAAAATTCTAATTACTTTACCAACTTGGTTTGGAATTTAAAAAAGTTACGCTCAGTGGTGAGGACGGAATTGGTCTCAACACACAAACAAGATATTTCATTGCTTAAGAAATTTGGTAACAATGGTGACATCTTTTTCAGTTGCGACCGCAGCACTTTTTATGGACGTATTGGTTTAACGGCACCTTCCCAATGGTTTTAGTTTTTGAAATTTCAGTAGGTAGCATGACTTTGAAGTTTAGGAAACACTGACAAGATAAGCAATTTTTCTAAAAGTTTAACATTGTAATACAGCTAAAACAGTAACATAAATAAATTGTGTTAAAAGACCGGGTTTTGTAGGAATTTAGAAGACATGTTAATCTTCTATTTTCTAATATAATCTTTCGAATTCTAATATATACAAATCTCGTGTCAAGGTGTTTGTTATCGAACTCCTCCGAAACGGCTTGTCCGAATGTTATGAAACTTTTTTGTCTATATTCGGTAGGTCTGAGAATAGGTCGTTGGCTCTTTTTAGGGTTCCGTAACAAAAATGGAAAAAACGGAACCCTTATAGTTTCACCATGTCTCTCTGTCTGTCTGTCCGTCCGTCCGTCCGTGGCTAGGTTTAGAGAATTTTAGTGATAGAAAGTTGTAATTTTGGATGGATAATTATGTAGCAATTACCCCAACATAGTGGTAAAATAAAATGCAGAAAAAAATTTTTTTTAGGGTATTGGCGTAAAGTGAAGTGAAGACGATTTTTTGATAAAAAGATTTTTTACTAAAATCGAGCGTCCCCTCGAATCGAACTGTTGGTTTGAAAATTAAAAAAAAATCATGATGTGAGTAAATATTATCAAATTAACAAGGAAAACTTTTACGGCTAAGTTTTCTTGAGAACATTTAGTAGTTTAAGAGTACATAGCAGCCTGACCTATAAAATATTATACCTTCTTGAGAATTTCCGTACAAAATACAAAATCCTTAGGGCTGATTTTTCTATCCCCAGATAAAAGTATCCGTCAGGTAACACTATTGCTTTCCTGTTCTCAAGTCATAGGCAAAAAAAGGACAGAGCTAAATTTATCTGACAGATAATTTTACCTGGGGATTGGGAAATTGGCCCAAAATAGTACTTGTAGGTATATTTGTTCGATAAGCATTCCATAAACTCAAACTTAGAATTTGTTCTTAAGTATTTCTTAGGTATTTCTTAAATTAGAAAATATTTGTCTTTTCACCTGGTACCTATTTTATCCTCAAAAATCATGTTTAGGTAATACCTATAAAAAATATTTAATTGATGAAGTAAAAACGAAAATGTGAAAACTTAAAATAAACACCTACAAACTTGCTACATCCAATCCCCCTATTGTCAGAACTCAGAACTCTATAATTATTAAATTACGAAGTAACTTAAACAAGGAACACGACAAGCCTAATGAACAAAAGCAACAAGCAACAACCCTAAACACATCTACGGCGTATTTAATCCAGTTAATAATTGTGCAGACTCTATAAAGTGCTTGCCATGACCTCAGCCACGTAGTGCAAAAATAATGAAGTGAGTAAGCCGAGCGAGCGCCTTACGGAAAGTGCCGGCAATTTGGTGCAGCCGGCGTTTGTTGCCGTCGTTTTTCTTCCCGCTTTGTTCAATAAATGTACCTACGAACGCTGCGAACCGAACAGCTATAACATGATTTTTATTCTGTCATTACAACAAACCTACTTTTTGTATGCGAGTTAAGATGGTCGCAGCCGAAAGCTGTTGGGATGGTGATTTAACACACTGCCCGCGAATTTACCGACGCCTGAGATTTCCGATTGTTGTGTGGATAAGTAACTGCTTGCAGACTTTTATTAGAAGGCTTTTATTTTATTACCTTCACTTTGTATTATTTGTTTCATTACTTATTAATTTTGACCCACTTCCGGTGGTCAAATTGATTTGAAATTTGATATAACTAAATAATAGGTACTTATTGTTTGGAACTCCGATGACAATCTAATAGTGAAGTGTCGTTAGGTAGCAAAAAAGCTTGTAAAGTAATTTTGTATAGAACTTTACTTCTTGCTGTCATAATACCTTACTACCTACCATGATTTGATTTGATTTAAACCAGCTCATTTTCTCATTATGATCAGCTTGTTTCAAGTAGTGGTCTACTAGGGAGGATTTAGTGGTAGTGAAATGTAAGGTTACTTGAAAACTTTTCTAATGAGACAATGTTGGTAACTTGGTTAGTGGCAATTCTTAGATTATTTAATTAAATACTTATATATTTATACTACTTCAATTTAAAAACTACTTATAATAGTCGGACCAGATAGGATTGCTGAAACGATCCTACTCAGTCAATTTTTCCTTCAGTCAGTCAATTTCCTTTTGCCTCTAATGCCCCATTAATTTACATCATTTAGAACCTGCGCTTTATCCTACTTCATACTATAAGTATTACAAATGCAAAAGTTTGTGAGTGTGTCCGTGTATGTGTATTTGTTACTCCTTCACGCTAAAACAGCTGGACAGATTTAAATGAAATTTTCTACGCAGATAGCTGAATTTCTGGAATAATACTTTTTATATTGAAATCTCAACAGCTAAATTTAGAAACATGAGTTTTGGCACGGGAGTTTTTTACGCAACGTTAGTGAAGACCGCCATATAACTTTTGGGAATTTCCGCAGAAGTTTTTGCGAGATCCTGGAATTTCAATTCAAAAGCCAATTCTAATGGCGGAAGCGAGCGAGAGTACTGGATGCCATTTATTATTTGTTGCAAACCAAAGCTGTTGCTATGTAAAGAAGTAAATATGATGTGAACGAGATGATAACCAAGTGTAGGCATTCGAGTTGTAGAATATACACCGTGAAATTTTAGTGGTTGTTTTCCCGAAACGAGGTGATTTAGTTTCGATTGTTTAATCGATTTATAATTACTATTTTGACTAGAGTCAAAAATCCAATTGTGAAAAACGAAAGTCGAAAATGACCGCAAACCAATAGTAACGCTTCGTTGGTACCTAACCTATCGTACGATCGTGCGCTACTTGTACCAACGAAGCGTTACTATTGGTTTGCGGTCATTTTCGACTTTCGTTTTTCACAATTGGATTTTTGGCTCTAGTCAAAATATTAATTATAAATCGATTGTACAATCGAAACTAAATCACCTCGTTTCGGGAAAACAACCACTAAAATTTCACGGTGTATTTTATTTTTTTGACGGAATTTGATTTATTTGTACTACTTTCGAAAATACTAATCTAGCCAGCTACTCTATTCCCCTGGTTTTTGAAGCTTTTGGTATCTATCTATCTAGGTACCTAATTCAATAGTAGCTCAGATCGTGCGAGCGAGTGAGCATAGTATTTTGTATTTTCTTTAGTGTAAGTATAACCCAGCACACGCAGAGATTTTGATCCTTACCCTTAAATAATAAATCAAAGTAAATTATTTAGATAGCCAATGTTCCACGCGCGGGATTTGATAGCTTTTTCAGGCGATATTTCTTATCGGAATTATGTTAGCACATTTCCTCGCGGCGTAGATTTGAGCGTAAAGCTTCAAGTTTATTTAGAACACCTACAACTCTACTTAAGTTATTATTTTGTTGTGTGGGGCGCAATAAATATCAAGTAAGTGGATAAACTCATGCGAAGGTATTTCTTGGGAAATCCTTATAAAAGTGGAGAATATGCTATAAACAACCAAATAAATCTGTACGTTTTCTAATACGGTTTGATATTTATGAGATAAGTTTAATTTGTGTTGTTTATGAAAAATGTTGTCTTATTTAAAGCCCTCATCAATATATATTGAACCAGGCGTTACTTTGCGAAGGTCTATACATATGAACTGAAACAATTACTTTGCTCACACGCGACCTTAAAGCCTTAAAGTCTTCATTAGCCCTGATGAAGTTCTGTAGTAAACTTGACTATACCTAGTGATGTTTTGAATATGTTTCTGGGTTGAAGACGGCCAGCACGGCTGCTGTAATGTTCATTCATTAGCTATAAAGTACGCGGCATAATGGTCGTGAATGTCGTGATAGGGGCGCGAACGTTATTGCGGTGTAAAATCCGTGCGATTCACAAAGCCAGCGCCGCCCGTCCAGCGCCGCCCGGCCAGTGCCGCGCCGCTGTTAATTGTGACACGAATTAAAACTCGACAACAATGTGGGCAGGTGTTTTACGTATGTTGTGTTTTATATATTATCCGGCAACATCCACGGTACATACCTCCGGACCGTTTCATCTTGCGCCCGGCGCGGGTCAGTGTAATTTATTACCTATTGTGCGGATATTTCATTTATCACGGTGAATTCAATTTACAGAACAATTAATCATTCCACAATACTTACTCGCCGACAGCGGACTGGTGGCCGGGCTCGAGACGCCGCCGAGCGATAAAAAAGTTTCATGCTCGAACTTAATCAAAAAATATGTAACAATTTTCTTACAAATATTGTGCTTACCGCTAAGGATAACTATAGAGCTCGTTATTTTACGTAGGGATCGTAAACAACTGAAAGCGGTTACCGCTTTATGCTTGTCGTCTTACAAAAAGTTGGGTTTAGGTAGTTCCTTATTGTGGTGTAAAAGTAAAATGATACCGGAGTCGATTAAAGAGTCTTTATGGATTTTCTTTCGTATTCTCATTTAAAACTTATGCTCGAGAACAGCTTTTCATTGTAAACGTATATACGTATAGGGGCTAGTACTAAGATACCTACGTCTATTTCTCTTTTGTATTTAATTTTATTACTAGCTGATGCCCGCGGCTTCGCCCCCGTTCTATTTTTTCTTTCATAAAAACTTTCTCCTGACAATATCAAACGCAACAAGAAAAGAATTATCCAATTTGGTGCAGTAGATCGGAAGTTATGCGCATACAAACATTTCGGTGATACATTTTTATTTATATACAGATTTGTAACAATGGAGGAGCAAGGTAAAAGGCTGTAATATAAATATAAATCGCTGCTTTAATTTGATAGTGACACAATCCAAAATAAAAGGGCCGTTAAAACTGAACTTTGATTGAACAGTGACCTATTTTATTTAAAATGTTATGCCCTAGAATTTTGAGTTGTGTCACTATCAAATTAAAACAGCGAAATGTAGTTTATTGATATGTACCTCCGCAAAGTAACGCCTGCATCTATTCAGTTACAAAAATAATTACTTTTTTCACATTTATTTTTTAGGCACTATTTTCTGTGGAAACTACGGCTCAAGCCCTTTGATTCTGAGAGGAAGTTTGCGTCCTGCGATGGGACGTATTTAGACAGGGATGATGATGATTTCCCATAATGCTACTATTTTTTAAATAAAAATTAATAATAATATTTTTTTAGACAAAGGCATCGAAATAGTCTGGTCCCGACCACTGCCGACATTTTCATTTTCATGTCAGTATACCCAGTCTAGCGGTAATAAATATTATTCACAGTTTCCCTAGTTTTCTACCAAATATCCAGCGAAGAAGAAAAATAAATTTTAGTAAGAATATGAATGAAGTTGATCCGTCAGTAACAACATTAACATTCATTTTAGATCACGATCACGAACAAAAGAGTTTTTATTACCAGCTAATCCTACTAGTAATCTAAATGCAAAAGTGAAATGGTCAGGAAGATTTGGACGAAAGGATTATGGGCAAATTGGCATATATGACCAGACATAGGAATTTAGGGGGCAAAATTTAATGACAAGTATAGGGTTATCTTTATCGATAAACTCAACTATCGACGCTTTTCCTATACTAGTGGTCGCTCCAAGTTTTATGTGTAAAAATCAAATTATATAGAAAGTATAAAATTAAACAAAATAATAAATCAATTCTATTCTTCTCTATCTTCATAAAGACCACGTAGGTATATTTTTGAGACTATCATAATTTGAAACTAATTGTCAATCAAGTAAAATTGACATTTACATACGTTTTAAATTTAGCATGTTGGGCCTTACAAGGTGAAGTATTGTAAATATTTTATAGTGCAATGGTACTCATTACCCAGCAGCTAACATTTAAAATATGCTTTGTATAAACTTTATCATAGTTATTTGTCTCCGAAATAAGATTTACAAAATAATACAAACTTACAAACAAAGCTCGGGGCGATCACTAGTATATAGGAAAAGCGTCGATAGTTGAGTTTATCGATAAAGGAACTCCCTACCTGTCATTACATTTTGCCCCCTAAATTCCTATATCTGTATAATGACCAATAATGACAAGCGATATGTCACTGGATAGCTTATTCTAAGTTCTTAAGCTTTTACTATGGTCGGTAGTCTGAAATTTTTGTATGTACAAAGTTATGGCTGCTTAAAAGTAGTTTTTAAGATGTTTTTTTATCTTCATCGATATGTTATTTTTGGGAATTCCCGTGGAATTACGTATACATTATAGTAAAATTCCGAAATTTAAATTTAACTGCCGAATCTAACCTTTCACGCGGGCCAAGCCGCGGGTAAAAGCTAGTAGGTAGGTACGAGTACAATAATATGTGTTATGTGGTTGTATAAGTTAAAGTCCATTAGAAATTAAGCTTTGATTTTGGCTGGGTATACGAGTAGCTTGCTACCTAATTCATTACGAGTGACTAGTGAGTTAGGTCTCGCAATCAAGATTTCAGCGAAACTCTTTGTGTTACCTATTAAAAATTCTTACTGCTCGGAAGTTAATTAAAAGGCAAGCGTATGCTTGATACCTCTATTATTTATCCGCTAGCATATTTTCGAGTAGCCGGTACACGCGGATTCACATGCGATAACCATTATTAGATTGAGTAATTGAATTGAAACTCCGAGATTTTACGAAATTTTTGTGGCAATTTTCGATAATTACATCATAGTTTTTATTTACGTTGTATAAACACTCGTGCCAAGATTTACGATTGAAATTTTGAGATTTTTCATGTGCGCGAGTATCACAGCCCCATTCCAATGAAATTTTGGAATAAAAACTAGTCTATGTGTTATTCTAGATATCCAGCTATCTGCCGGCATACCATACACACAAACACACACACACTAAATTTTTCACAATTACAATATTAGTAGGATATTCGATTTTTGTATTGTAAACGTTATCCGTTAGATATTTTTTGCGCCGTTATTGGTTACACTCTGGCCAGTATTGTTCAATGATTTATTGCTCGGAAAATTGAAACACTGTGCGTGTATTATGAAAAATCAGCGCCGCATGCAACGCAAAACCCTATTCGTCTCTATAGTCAATCTGTCTACTATAGGTAGGATGATTCTGAATAAATGTGTTTAATATGTTTAAACAATACAGTCTGGTTTTGGAGACAGCTAGCGTTTTACAATAGCAGCAGTAATTTGTGAGATTAGTGTTCTTTTGTTTTTAGTTTTTTCGCTGTGTAAGATGTGGGTTAGCCTGGGTTAGTAAAACTTCAGTAAAGAAAAAAAAGTGAATACTTCACGTAAACAACTTGTACTTAAGTATACTGTGTGCCGAGCTGACAAAGAAAGGTGGACTTACCTATCTTCACCGCTGAGCTCGCTGACTGGCTAAGAGTATAAGACGATGAATGAGCATCACTGCTTATTTTGAACACTTGTTGAATGAGGCATGGGAAACTTCAGCCAGATCTGCCCACTATGCCGTAGTTCGTCATATCAATCCTCAAAAATATCACGTCCACTGTTATCCGCCTACAATTGGGACAAGTGAACACTCCAGTCTTCATTCCCAAAATACGGGTCCGGGACCTTTTATATGTGAATGTGGCATGGACGAGAATACCCTCGAATACATGTTTTTCATTGCTTTAACATTTTTAATCCCTTACATGGCATTCTCCCTTCCAAATTCTCTCGCCCTGAGACTAAAACTTAAACTTTCTACTTCCACTAGCACAGAATAAGTAATAGTACTAACGTACAGAAGGATCACTCTCGAACAAAAGTCAACATTAGGTATAAAAACTTGTCTATTCTTACTGCTTGTATGCGAAATTGAAACTTATCGTGTGATCCGAGCGTTCATATTCCGTTGGGCACCGCTGATCCGAAACCAAGGGCACAGGGTTCCGACTCGCCGATGTTTGGTAGGTATAAAAATCAAAAAAGATAACAATGTGTATTAATTGGGGATGTCTATTTTTTTGCAATGTATAGTAAATCGAAAACCATTTCGTGATAAATGCTTTTTCACTCGTTTTCTGTAGTTATTTAATTTTAATATTATGTAATGAATTTATTATATAACAAATAAGCAATGACCTTCATTTGACATTGGTGTAAATTGCGTGACCGGTTCAAGTCGCACTTTATTCTGTGTGGTTAGAATTCTTCACAATTTACGCGTGGATTATACTACGGAGTTTGATTTGGACCCGCTGTCTGACATCTAGCACTTTGACAGTGCCAATAAAGTGACAGAGTGTATAGTGTACCACTACGCAGAAAATAATTAAAGGGGTTGCCTTATCGAACGCATTCAGAAAGATTTAGAAATTTGGAATTGTGGGAGCCCTCAATTATAATCTGACGTCATCAACTAAAATAGTTTCAATAATTAATTTTGAAAAAAGTAGAGAACTATATGACAAAATATTGAAATTAGTTTCTTATAATTGACTTTTCTATACAAAAAAAATATAAAAACCACTGGTAATTTTTTTTAGACATCCCCAATTCAGTAAACCACCTTTAGTAAGTAAGTAAGTTATTTATAAGATCGTTTAGAAGTCATTGTTTGTTGCAAAAATCACAAAAAAAAAGATTCTTAATTACGCGCGACGCGGCTAGCGTGCGAACTGAAGGCCAATTGACAACCTACCTACTGCCATACTCCGCCCGGGCGGAGCGCCGGCCGAACATACCTAAACTGCGGAGTGAACCCCCCCTGCCACTAGCACACACCCGCTTTATAGATGTCTTATGTAAGTTTATAAAAAAACAACAAATTATATTTGTGGGTAGTTTTACATGTTTATTTTGTCTATTTTAGGTTCTCAGGTGAGTACTGCACGCACACCGAAGCTACCAGACAACGGCCAAGTGATGGTGTCTTTGTCAAACACGACATTGGCGAAATCATCGAGAGTATCGATACGATAGAGCTACATTTAAATAAATTAACTGAATCTGATTGAAGAATGAGGTAGCGGAGCGAATTATATAAATTAAGAAAATTATCACAGACATGACAGTGGACAATTTCTATTTATATTAAATTAACTATGAAAAAAATAATGATAAATGCGTTAGAACTTAGACCACATAGAGTCAAGCGCTTCCGGACAGCGTTAGCCAGGCTTGCATATCTCCATGGATACGCCAGCACGGCGCAACCAACACCTATATAGGTACATTTACTAAGTTGTGTATAAAGTTAACTTAATTGAAGCTCTGCGATACGTTTTTGAAGATTCCAGTTGTCGATTTCTGCCTTTTCAAACATAATTCTTTTGAGTTTTATGTTCAGTTATTCAAGCTTAAAAAGCACTTAGCCGTAGCTTTTCCCAAATCTTGTTTATTAAAAATGTATTAATAATTTCTTGAATTTAGATCAAAGGGTTGTTGTCATATTTATTTGAATGTAGTTTATTGTAGCACTTAGTTTTGTTAGGGTTTCGTACTATATAGATCTGCGCTAGGCAGACTTGATTAGGCATAAATACATAGATATAATACTGGGAAGAAAGTGTACCTGGCTTTCACTGCGTCGCTTCTCGCTGGGCCCAGCTCGCTTCCACGGCGCTCTTCAGCTCGATCCACCTTTGAGTTGGTGTATGGGTGTGTGTGTGTGTGTATGTTTATCCGATATAAAGCCCGAAAACCGTACTTTAGTATTTTATATGCGCACAAGCACTCAGCGCGTACCGACCGAATCTCGATAGCTTTTGAACTGTCGCCTTGACAGGTCAGAAGAGTATTTCTGAAGGAATACACAGAGAGGTGTATTTTCCTATCAAGGTTGAAAACCGAACACGTACAAAAAAGTGACAAATCCGCTGTCCTTCCTTGCTTCTGTGACAGGGTTGTCTATTTAGTTAAAATTAAAATGAATACCACGTACTTAAAGCTATGGTTATTGTAAATAACTAAAGGCTTAAGAGCAAGAAACTGAACATTAAGGGTTTATCGACTTTTATTTGAGATCACATACGTGTTATTCATACGTAGCTTTAATAAGACTGACAAACAACAAAAAAAAGATAGTGCGTGGAGTCCCTCCGCGCGGAAGAAGTGAAACTTCATAATAAAAAATAAAAAAATAAAAAACCAGGTGGTCACCCATCCAAGTACTGACCGCGCCCGACGTTGCTTAACTTCGGCGATCGGACGAGAACCGGTGTTTTTGTGAAATATCTTGAAAACGGTGCATCCTACGGCAAAATCAATGAAATTTTCATATTTCTTTGCAACCCCCGCACCTCCTCACCTCACCCCCCCTCGCAAACGTCTCGTAAACGTCAACTTGCGTTGCGTTGCGTCACACGCTTAACGCAACGTTTTTTGGAAATCGCATTACAAGTTTCACTTCAAAAAGAATTCTCAAAGAATCAAAATTGGTAAAAACCGGCCAAGTGCGAGTCGGACTCGCGCACCGAGGGTTCCGTGTAAATTTATATGTATCTATGAACACCCAGTCTTAGCAGACCCCTGCTCCTAAGCAAAATGTGCGTATTGTGGGATCATTGTAGTTTGGTTACTGATATCGACAGATAGAGAAAAAAAAAAAATGCTTTTCGTAATTATTCCTTTATCTGTGCTATAAGAGCTTGCCTCGTACCAAATTTCAAGATTCTGAGTTCACGGGAAGTACCCTGTAGGTTTTGATTCCCTTGCGAGTGTCGAAAATTTGCGGCATAAATAGATTGGTTACTGATATAGACAGACAGACAAAAACTATGCTTTTCGCAATTTTTCCTTTATCTGTGCTATAAGACCTTGCTTCGTACCAAATTTCAAGATTCTGAGTTCACGGGAAGTACCCTGTAGGTTTTGATTCCCTTGCGAGTGTCGAAAATTTCCGGCATAAATATATTGGTTACTGATATAGTGATATAGACAGACAGACAAAAAAAAAATATGTTTTTCGCATATTTTTCCTTTATCTGTGTTATTAGACCTTGCTTCGTACCAAATTTCAAGATTCTGAGTTCACGGGAAGTACCCTGTAGGTTTTGATTCCCTTGCGAGTGTCGAAAATTTGCGGCATAAATAGATTGGTTACTGATATAGTGTTATAGACAGACAGACAAAAAA
This sequence comes from Archips crataeganus, assembly GCA_947859365.1. NCBI lineage: Eukaryota > Metazoa > Arthropoda > Insecta > Lepidoptera > Tortricidae > Archips > Archips crataeganus. Next base: position 17,151,262 of record OX402053.1, read on the forward strand.
GTTAATGTTTTTCGCAATTTTTCCTTTATCTGTGCTATTAGACCTTGCTTCGTACCAAATTTCAAGATTCTGAGTTTACGGGAAGTACCCTGTAGGTTTTGATTCCCTTGCGAGTGTCGAAAATTTGCGGTATAAATAGATTTGTTACTGATATAGACAGACAGACAAAAAAAAATACTTTTCGCAATTTTTCCTTTATCTGCGCTATAAGAACTTGCTTCGTACCAAATTTCAAGATTCTGAGTTAACGGGAAGTACCCTGTAGGTTTTGATTACCTTGCGAGTTTCGAAAATATACGGAAATTTGCGGCATAAACGGCTGTATCTTTTGATTGCGTTGGCTTAGAAGTTTGATTTTTCACAGCTCCAAGGGACAGTAGACCTAAGTATTTGATATAAATTTCAAAGGGTCTTGACAGATAGACGGACGGACGGACAACAAAGTGATCCTATAAGGGTTCCGTTTTTTCCTTTTGAGGTACGGAACCCTAAAAAAGTATCTATAATATAAAAGTGAACGGTCAGAACGGGATAATAAAAACGAGACAGAGCAGGATGGCGCTCTACAACACCATTTTGACACGTTTCTCCCAAACAACGCACTATTTCTCTGGAATTTTAAAGCAATTCGATTCTTTGACCTTGGGAATCGCGATAAACTTGAGAAAATATGATATTGGGTGTGTACATTTCGTATATTAAGCAAAATAAAATCACAAGTTCGAATTTCGAGCCAAAAGCGAGCGATCTAATTATCTATGCCAGTGTTGCCATTCAGGGAAAAAGAAATCCATTCATTATCCTGCATTGCAGTCCGTAAATCTCTTTAAGCACTGACCTGCATATTAAAGCATGACAAGTTCCTATTTAGCCCTCGCTATGTTGCGGATTTTCAGTGGAACTAATTTATTTTAATGGCAATGATTTTTTTGACAACAGACGTTGGAAGTCATTGAAATTGAATGTCACCAATGTAAACAAAACGAAAATATGTATATATTTCAGAATAATAATCGATTTTGCAATCAAAATGCCCAAAAAAGTTCACCCCCGTGCAAAAAAAAATTAAATACATTCAAATGGTTGCGGCAGTCACGGTGTTTGTTATCGAACTCCTCCGAAACGGCTTGACCGATTTTTATCAATTTTTTCCTCTATATTTGGTAGGTTTGACAACAGATTGTAGGCTATTTTTTATACCCTTATTCTTCGCGGACGGAGTCGCGGGCAACAGCTAGTAAAATATAACTTCCTATGGTCTTTTACTTCAGTTATGCTCCGTAGTAGATAAAATGCGGAAAATGTTCAATATCAAGATTTAATTTGTAAAACCTATTTAGTAGTTTCCCTTTTAAATTTATTACTGTCATGCATTTTTTCTTTGTTTCCAAAAATAACTACTGTACTTTAAAGCTTAATATTGTGCAAACTTATCTCTGAAATGAAATGTTTTTGGAAGACATTATTAAGCGATATCCCACACCATGCAGTAGATAAGAGAAAAAAACATCCCACTTTACAAAACACACATAACCCAAGTAAAGAAATCCGAAAAGCTTTAATTTTCATCTCCAAAGAGAGCGTTTCCTTTAAAAATAAACTTTGTTCTTCATAGAAATACTATGAAACTTATTTTTTTATTTGTTTCTAACTTAGTTTACGGAATCCTCAGTACGAGAGTTCACTTCGCACTTGGCCGGTTTTTTATGGTTATTACTTTACAGAGAAAGCTGAAACGTTAATATTAATGAGTCTCATAAAATGAAGAATTTTTATTAGCTCCATTGGCAGGCTAAAGTGTTAAGTCATTCATTCATTTCGACTCTACAAAGGTGTAAACTACATGTATATACATATCGTCACTACTTTGAAAAAAGCTCGTGTTTCAATATCGATAATCTGGCCAAGCGAATTCTACTGAGTGTGCTCCTAGGTTCAGTTTGGGTTACATATTAATTTAAGATACCTACGAGCTTTTTTCCATGTAGTGACGACATGCATCCTACTTCTTCTAATATATTATTAAAATCTAGTGTCACGGTGTTTGTTATCGAACTCCTCTGCAACGGCATGACCGATTTTGATGAAATTTTTTCACTATATTTGGTAGGTCTGAGAATAGGTCGTGGGCTATTTTTTATACCCCTATTCTTCGCAGACGGAGTCGCGGGCAACAGCTAGTAATATTATAAAGGTAAAAGTTTGTGAAGATCTTTGGATTTTTGTTACTCAATCACGCAATAACGGCAGAACGGATTTACATGAAATTTTGCATGGAGGTGTTTTGAGACCTTAGAAATAACAAAGAATAGTTTTATCCCGAACAATTGCATAGTTCACGCGAGATAGCGATAAACGAATTCTTCGCACACGAAGTCGCGAGCAACAGCTAGTAACTAGTAAGTCTACTTCTTACGATTTCTGTTTCAGATTTAAAAGGCTAGAAAGTATTCAAGTATAAATTCTTACAAAATCCTCAGGGTCATACGCATTTTTTTGTTTGCGTTTCTTCTGTGGACATGGCAAAAGTTAAGGGTCTACAGCCAATATTTTTTACTATTGTTTCTTCTGTTGTTTATGACCCATCATTGATACCATGTACAGTCAAGGTCATAAATATATAATATACGTTACCAAGGCGTCAAAATATCTACAGGTACAACCCTGTCCGATTAATCATAAGGTTGATGTTTACATATATTTCACGCGATGGCTGTATAGACATTATATTATGCAAGTTAAGTATGAAGTATCTTTTTCTATTTATTTTTTTATTTTCTTCAACTTCATTTTTTATTACTTTTACGGTCATCCCGTGAAACCATATATTTCAAACTAAATACAAACTTTTCGTACTAAATACAAACTGAAATATAGATGCACAGAAAAAACCCCAGAAAAAAGACCAATGCTGGGAATCGAACCCAGGTCCTCAGCATTCCGTGCCGCGTGCCATACCCCTACACCACCACTGGTCTAGAGATTAGACACGAATCTTTCCTATACATCATACATTTCAATCTGCTAAATCATCACCTTATGCAGTGACAAACGCACATCTATGTTACACCCTCATCGAGAGATTTTAACACTCCTTCGGAACTAACCGCTCACCTGGACAAGAGATGGCGCTACTGTGCAACTTTAAACAAGTTAGCTATGAAGTATCTTTTTTTTGTACTTATTTTTTCAACTTCATTTTTTTTTATTACTTTTACGGTCATCCCGTGAAATCATACATTTCGTACTAAATACAAACTGAAATATAGATGCACAGAAAAAACCCCAGAAAAAAGACCAATGCTGGGAATCGAACCCAGGTCCTCAGCATTCCGTGCCGCGTGCCATACCCCTACACCACCACTGGTCTAGAGATTAGACACGAATCTTTCCTATACATCATACATTTCAATCTGCTAAATCATCACCTTATGCAGTGACAAACGCACATCTATGTTACACCCTCATCGAGAGATTTTAACACTCCTTCGGAACTAACCGCTCACCTGGACAAGAGATGGCGCTACTGTGCAACTTTAAACAAGTTAGCTATGAAGTATCTTTTTTTTGTACTTATTTTTTCAACTTCATTTTTTTTTTATTACTTTTACGGTCATCCCGTGAAATCATACATTTCGTACTAAATACAAACTGAAATATAGATGCACAGAAAAAACCCCAGAAAAAAGACCAATGCTGGGAATCGAACCCAGGTCCTCAGCATTCCGTGCCGCGTGCCATACCCCTACACCACCACTGGTCTAGAGATTAGACACGAATCTTTCCTATACATCATACATTTCAATCTGCTAAATCATCACCTTATGCAGTGACAAACGCACATCTATGTTACACCCTCATCGAGAGATTTTAACACTCCTTCGGAACTAACCGCTCACCTGGACAAGAGATGGCGCTACTGTGCAACTTTAAACAAGTTAGCTATGAAGTATCTTTTTTTTTGTACTTATTTTTTCAACTTCATTTTTTTTATTACTTTTACGGTCATCCCGTGAAATCATACATTTCGTACTAAATACAATAGACCAGTGGTGGTGTAGGGGTATGGCACGCGGCACGGAATGCTGAGGACCTGGGTTCGATTCCCAGCATTGGTCTTTTTTCTGGGGTTTTTTCTGTGCATCTATATTTCAGTTTGTATTTAGTACGAAATGTATGATTTCACGGGATGACCGTAAAAGTAATAAAAAAAATGAAGTTGAAAAAATAAGTACAAAAAAAAAAGATACTTCATAGCTAACTTGTTTAAATACAAACTGAAATGAAGACCTGGGTTCGATTCCCAGCATTGGTCTTTTTTCTGGGGTTTTTTCTGTGCATCTAAAGAAAAAAGAAAAGAAAAGAAAGAAAGAAAAACATTTATTCACATCTAATATTATATTATTATAAACATCTATATTTCAGTTTGTATTTAGTTTGAAATATTATATTATGCCTTTGACTGTACTTAGCTGCTGTCCACGACTTCTACGAAGAATTCGTTTACCGCTGTGCAATTTTCTAGGATAAAAGTATCTGTAGTTGTAATCTGTGTGCCAAATTTCACTTTCTTTTAACGTGAAAGAGTAACAGACAACCCTAAAAAATCTATGACTTATTGCGTGTACGAGTTAGAGAGAGTCTTGGGTAAACATCGGTATCAACATTCGAAATTCATGGCAATGTATGGTCGGCAGAAAAACAAATACACTTAGTATTTTTACCCTTTATAACCATCCTGGGAATAATATATCCATTTTTTATTTTTTATTTTTTTTGCAAGAATATATCCATTTAAATGACTAAAAGACCTTTCCACACTGACTGAGGTTACAGGAAACTGTTATTTGACTTTACAGATTAAAATAAATAAAATAAATAAATATCACGGAACAATTCACAGCAATGAGGGTTTTCCATGAGAGGCTATTTGGCGCTAGTATCGTCAGGTCCGTCTGACAACTTTGACATTTGTTGTATGGGTGTAACGTCAAATAGACCTTACGATACTAACGCCATCTAGCGATATTCCACCTGTCAGAACACCCTCATTGACCTAGTCTATACATATAATAAATCATCTGTAACAAGTCGGTGTCTGTACATCTTCTATATATATAAAAGAAGAAACTGACTGACTGACTGACTGACTGACTGACATATCAACGCACAGCCCAAACCACTGGGCCTAGAGGTTCCAAATTTGGCATGTAGGTTCCTTATAAGGTCTAGGGGTGCACTAAGAAAGGATTTTTCAAAATTCACTCCCTGAGGGGGTGAAACGGGGGTCCAAAGTTTGTATGGGGAAACAAGATTAGTTCGACTATTTTATTCGAAACTTCACAGAAGTACTCCGAATAATAAATGAGTAAACACGTGTTTCAGGTTTTTTGAGAATTCAACCTCTAAAAGGGGGGAAAGGGGTAACAAAGTCTGAAAATCAACATGGGTGTTGTTTCTATGGTTTATCGGGTCGCTGGTTATGAAAACAACAACGGTTTTAAAATCCGACGTGGCAGACGTAAAATACCATCTCCCTGGATGGGGTGCGATGGGGTTGAAATATCTAAATAAACTAAATGACTGTTGATATATCAACGCACAGTCCAAACCACTGGACCTAGAGACTTGAAATTTTGCACATAGATACCTTATACAATGAAGGCATCCACTAAGGAAGGATATTTGGGAATTCCCACGGCAAAGGGAAAAAACGGGATTTACATATTCGATTCCGAGTGACCCTATCTCAGTAACTATAATAACTAGACTCTTCAAATTTGATACACAAGTAGGTATTACATTATTAAAAACAAGTTTAAGGATTTTTGGCAATTCCCACGGGATAAGGAAAAAACGGGATTTTTCGTTTTACTGGTCGTAGAAAGCCGAAATCGGCATGTAGGTTGCTTGGGGAGTGTAGATGAGCATTGAGAGAGGACTTTCCCAAATTCTCACGGGAACGGGAAAAAACGGGATTTTTCGTTTTACTGGTCGTAGAAAGCTGTAATTCGGCATATAGGTCGTTTGGGGAGTGTAGAGGAGCATTGAGAGAGGACTTTCCAAAATTCCCACGGGAACGGGAAAAACGGGATTTTTCGTTTTACTGGTCATAGAAAGCTGAAATTTGGCAAGTGGGTTTCTTGGGGAGTGTAGAGCTGGATTCAGAGAGGACTTTCCAAAATTCCCACGGGAACCGGAAAAAACAGGATTTTTCGTTTTACTGGTCGTAGAAAGCTGAAGTTCGGCATGTAGGTTGCTTGGAGAGTGAAGACGAGCATTGAGAGAGGACTTTTCCAAATTCCAACGGGAACGGGAAAAAACGGGATTTTTCGTTTTACTGGTCGTAGAAAGCTGAAATTCGGCGTGTAGGTTGTTTGAGGAGTGCAGAGGAGCATTGAGAGGGGACTTTCCAAAAATTCCCACGGGAACGGGAAAAACGGGATTTTTCGTTTTACTGGTCATAGAAAGCTGAAATTTGGCAAGTGGGTTCCTTGGGGAGTGTAGGGGAGCATTAAGAAAACATTCCCCGAAATTCTTACGGGAACGGGAAAAAACGGGATTTTGCGTTTTACTGGTTGTAGAAAGCCAAAATTTCTAAATTCATAAGTTTATACTGTAAGTAGGCCGCAAAGGGCACTTTATCCGACTTCTAAAAATGGAGGAGGTTATGCATTCCACTTTATGTATTTTTTTATATAGGTATGTTCACCGATTTCTCGGTCAATTGTGGACCTGCTTGCTTGCTTGCCTGTATGCTTGCTTGCTTGATATCTTGGTTCTTTGGAATACTCATAGTACACGCGAGCGAAGCCGCGGGCAAAAGCTAGTTGAAGATATTTGAGAAAAACTGTCACTAGGGCTATTTATTAGCGCAATAGAACCCAAAACAATGATTTTTAGAATTATTGTCTTTTTGTCTGTTTGTCTGTTTGTCTGTGCGTTTGTGCGCGCTAATCTCAGAAACGCCTTAACCTAGAAGGATGCGGTTTTCACTGATATGTTGGTATTTTCTTGGATTAACATTTAGTGTTTGTTTCATTTGAATCGGTTCACAAATAAGAAAGATACGTCTATTTTAAGAATTTATCGATCAAGTTTTTTGTTTGAACGCGCTAATCTCAGGAACTACTGCTCCGATTTGAATAATTCTTTTAGTGTTAGATAGCACATTTATCGAGGAAGGCTATAGGCTATATATCATCACGCTAACACCAATAGGAGCGGAGCGGAGCGGAAGAATGTTTCCAAATCGGGGGTTTTGGATTCTTTCAGTGTTAGATAGCCCAGTTAGATAGGGCGGGTTGGGAGCGGTTGGGGGGCGGGTTGAGAGCGGGTTAGGGGCGGCTTGAGAGCGGGTTGGGAGCGGGTGGGGGGGGGCGAGTAGGGAGCGGGTTTGGGGCGGGTTGGTAGCGGTTTGGGGGCGGGTTGGGAGTGGGTTGGGGCGGGTTAGGAGCGGGTTGGGAGCGGGTTGGGGGCGAGTTGGGAGCGGGTTGGGGGTGGGTTAGGAGCGGGTTGGGGGCGGGTTGAGAGCGAATTGGGGGCGGGTTAGGAGCGGGTTGGGGGTGGGTTGGGAGCGGGTTGGGAGCGGGTTGAGAGCGGGTTGGGGGCGGGTGGGGGGCGAGTTGAGAGCGGGTTGGGAGCGGGTTGGGGGCGGGTTGAGAGCGGGTTGGGGGCGGGTGGGGGGCGAGTTGAGAGCGGGTTGGGAGCGGGTTGGGGCGGATTGGGAGCGGGTTGGTTTATTATGAAGTTTCACTTCTTCCGGAAGGATCTAAGGAGAGCCATAATTGATGAAAAAGCAAATTGGTTAAAAAAGTAAGCTGCCCAAATTACTAATTCCACGCGGACGGAGTCGCGGGCAAAAGCTATCTCAAAATAAAATTAAAGATTATTTTGCATGACAGTTAAATTGGCATTCGTTGGAAAATTCAGCATGTATTATTTTTCGAGTACGAAATGAGTATTAAGTTTTATGACGTATTTAGAATATAAACCTCTTTTAGTATATGTACAGTTTGCCGCAGTATAATTGAGTGTAAAAACAAAAAATAAATAAAACATTACTATTCAAAAATTCGGATGTATTTATTTATTTTGCTACCCTTACAGAGTGCCATGAAATTCGATTAGTTAGAGCTATCATCTTCGTTAAAAGTTAGATTTTAGTCAGGTAAGGTAAAATTTATCTCTGACAGACGATGCCACGGGCAAAGGCATGATTTGCTGGGTATTTCTTCAGTGTCAAAGATCGCGGCGGATACAGCACATGCGACCGAGCGCGCGAGCAAACAGCTTTACCGCGACCCGTGTGGGGCGTGCGCACACATGTGTGCAAAACTCTTGAACCGTGCACGGGAAATTTTACGGTTCCCCTGTTTTTCTTAGTATTTTAATGAGTTTATTTATTCCCTGTGTTATTTCTTAACGTTGTTCTTATGGCTTAGGCTTGTAAAACCCACTTTCTCAAAATTTATACCTACTTTCTCGACCAGTGCACTTTCCGCAATAGGTACTCCCCTCCCGGGCGTAGTTACCGCCGTTACAGGGAAGTACCTTTTCTCTGCAGCTGATCGTACACCCGCAAAAAGTACACTTTCTCAATAAAATTAGGCCATTTTCTCAAAAATTACACTTTTCTAAAATCCACATTTTCTCAAAATATACTTACACGTTTATGAGACGACCGTTTATATAATATGCACAGATATGCCTCTTTGAAGTAGTGTATGCATCTTCTGGAAAAATGTACTATCAGAGAAAATACTCTTCCGTGAAAGAGATCCCTCCAAAGAAGTGCACCTTTAGAGAATATGAACATTTCAATTAAGTGGGTTTTACGAGCCTAAGCCATTCTCATCAATTTGCCATTGTGGTACGAAAATTAATATATACGAAAGAATACGAAAACTTCTTCATTTCGCGTTACTGTCAACAGGAAAAAGGAAATTTTATTCTTGCGTTTCTTTCGCCACTCCCTATGAAGTGCCTGTTGTCTGATGTGACAGAGACCTGTGATGCCATTTCTGTTTATTTTGTTCAATTAAACAGAGACGGCAACACAGATATCCGTCACATCAAATAACCGGAACTTGGCAGAGAGTAGTTAAACAACAAGCCCTAAAAAGTCATAATTTAATTATTTATAGGTGCTGGGTACACCTGGCATGATCAAAGGTATTTCATAATTTTATTATTAAAAAAGGACTTGCGAGGCGTGATTTAATAAGTTTTTTACTGGTTCAGCGTTTTCTTCCTGCAGTGGACGCGTCCTTTGAGCAGTCTCCTGCAAGATGAAAGGGGCGCGCCAGGAGCCCCGGGCCATGTCTCCCGTAAACTCCACCTCGAGCTGGATCATATTTCGGCGAGCAAAATTTGCAGCAATGAATCTTTTCAAACTTTTGATTATACACATTTGTTACCTTCTGCTATTCGTCAAGTCAAAGGGGTTTTATTCCATCTAACTTCGTAATTCAAAGGAGTTTCTAAGTGCCTGTTACGTACTCGTGGATTGAAATGTATAAATTAGTTAAATGCTTTATTAGCGAGCGTTGACTTGGGAATGAAAAAAACTTTTTGACGTATTTCCGCAATTGAAAACAAAGTATTTTTGGGGGAGATTTAGGATTTTACCGCTGCGTCCCGGTTTTTCGTAATATTTTATTTGATTTTAGAGGTAAAATCATTCAATAAAATTGGTGTATCTCTCTCGTCGTACTCTTCCATTTACCACTTTTGTACTAGTTTTTTGCCGTTGCCTGAAGGGATTTTTTTGGAATATTTAAAGAAACGCTGTAAGTGAGTTCATACCCGAGACTAAAGTACTTACCTACCTACTTATTAGGTAAGTATGTAATGTAAGATATTTTTTTAAATACACATGATGCACATACATATGAGATGGCTACAGGATAGACTGTTATTATTTTTTACTAATTGATTTTTCTGTAATGACGCTTTCATCATTAAATATTCTTTTATTATGAAATGTTTGCGTTTAATATTATAAAGAAATTATTATCTTTAGCGCACTAACTGCCGGGAATGCATATATGTATGCGTTTTCGTGAGTTTCGCCTACTGCCGCTGCCATAGTTTGGCAGTCATTTGAACGCACATGTGCGTTTACGGCACCTGAAGAAGTTTCGAGTCTGACAGCATGCAGGGGATGCGTTAATGCCTGAAAAACAATTTCCAAAGCCCTGTAGATAATAAATGCAATCTTTTTTTAATTGCAGCGTATCGAACAATTAACTGTTCATCAGTTCGGAAATAATAACTTATTTTTAATTATTAATTTATGTAGTATATGCTTGGTGAAATTCGTATTTCAATACGAGTGATGTTGCGAATCAATTCAATTCTCTCGGATTACTGGATTGCAATCAGCCTCATGAGCACAACCGGCGCTAATTGCAAATATCTACAGCTGGTATGTTTTAATCGCTCGCACTTCTCATATGTTAAGTAATTCATTATCATCATCATCCCTGCCTATATATACGTCCGACTGCAGGCCGAGATGATTATGATTTAGTTTTAAGATCTTATGTAATTTAATTGATTTCTCTATATAATTGTCATGTCAACAAAAACTTGCACAATCGCAACAATCAGTTTATATTGATTGACCTGGTGCAAAGGATTTCCTTGGCTATTCAGCGGGGCAACGCTGCCAGCGCCATGGGGACCTTTGGGCCGGGTGCGGTTCGGGACGGGGATTTTTGTTTTTTTTTTCTCTCGTTTTTAAATTATTATTATTATTTGTTTTGTTTTAGTTTTAAGGGCTTACAATTTTTTCTTTAATTTAATTGGATTTATTAATTATTTTATTATTTGATTTAATTTAGTTTTATATAGTTTTAATTTTTGTAATTTGACTTGTATTGCTATGTGACCTATGTATGTATACCAATGTTTTGACAATTTATATTATAGTAGCTAGTTATTGCCCGCGTCTTCGTTCGCGCACAGATAAAATTTAGGGACAACTACCGTTCTCTACCCAGCGGAAAATTCCGAAGATCTCTTCTCACTTCACCTCTAATATGATATAATAATATGATCATGATCATATTAGATGATATCAGCCTTGTATTAAATCTTTATAACTGCTACAGTTACAAAGATATTGTTACCTACTTAAGTTATACTTACTAAATTTTAGGTGTCTATACATTTTTGTGAACTCTGAAACTACTCAATGTATGCATGCATGCATTATACAACGTGCCCACCAGGTTTCCGCAAGAGTCGAACCACGCATTCCTGAGGCCATATGGAGTAATAAATGTTATGTGAACCTTGGTCGAATTATGCTTTTTAAAAGTTAAGTATGAAGTATCTTTTTCTATTTATTTTTTATTTTCTTCAACTTCATTTTTTTTATTACTTTTACGGTCATCCCGTGAAACCATATATTTCAAACTAAATACAAACTGAAATATAGATGCACAGAAAAAACCCCAGAAAAAAGACCAATGCTGGGAATCGAACCCAGGTCCTCAGCGTTCCGTGCTGCGTGCTTACCCCTACACCACCACTGGTCTAGAAGTTAGCGACGAATCTTTCCTTCCCTTTCCTTTCCTTTTCCTTTCTTTTCTTCTTTTCTTTTGGTAGAGGGCATTAACATAGATGCGCTTTATCACTGCCTAATGTGATCATAACAGACTGAAGTGTACGATGTATGGGAAAGATTCGTCGCTAACTTCTAGACCAGTGATGGTGTAGGGGTAAGCACGCAGCACGGAACGCTGAGGACCTGGGTTCGATTCCCAGCATTGGTCTTTTTTCTGGGGTTTTTTCTGTGCATCTATATTTCAGTTTGTATTTAGTTTGAAATATATGCTTTTTAACTTTTTTGTTTTTTCATACATAATAAATAGGCAATCCCAGCGCCTCCACCACTTTCAGAGTCAAATTTAAACATAAAAATGGAAATATCTCAAAAACTAAGCATATTTCGACCTAGGTTCAGGTAATATTTATTACCTACTCCGTATGGCCTCAGGAATGCTGAGTTAGACTCTCGCGGAAACCTGGTGGGCACGTTGTATTGCCCAACATCAACTGAGCTAGAAACAATAATTTCTGTTCACGACTTAGTATTCAGCCTGTGTGAAATTTTTGTATCGTAAAAGTCTTCTACAAAGATTTAGAAATCTTTTAAAAAAAGATGACTGAAATCAGTTAAGTCGTGCTCAAGTTATGGCGTGACCATGGGAAATAGGGATTCATTTTTAGGGTTCCGTACCCAAAGGGTAAAAACGGGACCCTATTACTGAGACTTCGCTGTCCGTCTGTCTGTCCGCCTGTCCGTCCGTCAGTTACCAGGCTGTATCAGTGTAGTCAGTTGAAATTTTCACAGATGATGTATTTCGGTTGCCGCTATAACAACAAATACTAAAAAACAGAGTAAAATAAATATTTAGGGGGGTTCTCATACAACAAACGTGATTTTGTTGCTCGTTTTTGCTCGATATTGATAACGGCAAAAGGTAGACGCTTGAAATATTCACAGAATATATTATTTAGTTATATATTCAATTTAAAAATAAATAAATTAAATTAAAATAAAACAAATATTTAAGGGGGGCTCCCATACAACAAACGTGATTTTTTTTGCCCTTCGTGCGCGAGTCCGACTCGCACTTGGCCGGTTTTACATTTGTAGATACTTTACGTTTGTCACAAATGTCAAATTATTAGTGTCCGACCGAAACACGATTTTTAGCCGAAACCGAAACCGAAACCGAATATTCGGTTTTTTTCTGATTTCGGCCGAAACCGAAACCGAAACCGAAATTTTTGAAGACGTATCATATCAAACAAAATATTCAAAATTACTGTACAGATCGTAAGGAAAAGGTTATTGCAAGGATTTCTTATATGAGAACAGTTACTGTTTTTGTTAAACAAAATAAAAAACGTTTAGTTTTAATGAAAAATGTCTTGGCATAGGTATTATATTATTCAAAACAAACAACCTATTCTTATCACGTCTAAACTAAATTCACAATCCTAATATCAAACGTATTGTTCATTAATCACAGCATAAAATGCAGTAACAAATAAAATAAATAAAATAAATAAATATTAGGGGACAATCTTACACAAATCGACCTAGTCCCAAACTAAGCAACATATACAAGTACTATGGGTACTAGACGACGATAAACATACTTATATAGATAAATAAATACTTAAATACATATAAAACATCCATAACTCAGGAACAAATATTCGTGCTCATCACACAAATAAATGCCCTTACCGGGATTCGAACCCTGGACATCTTGCTTCGTAGGCAGGGTCACTACCAACTAGGCTAAAGCGGTCGCCAAACAGATTCTAAAAAGTAAATAATAATTTAATAAATAAACAACACTCATATATACTACTGTCGCTGGTCCCAGCTGGGCCGGCCGCCGATGCATTATCTATACCTACCCGGCCGAGCCTGTCCGAATTAAGCCGAGCGCTCCCGATGCGAGAGCCGCGAGAGGCCGCGAAGTAATTTCGGCCCGGCCGAAGGTTTCGGCCGGATTCTGGCCGAAACCGAAACCTCGGCCGAAAACACTTTTTTGGCCGAAATTGGCCGAAACCGAAACCGAAACCGAAACTTCGGTCGGACACTACAAATTATCATAATTGAATCGAAATCAATTATATAAGTACTTTTAACCAGAGTGGTTTATCGTAGAGTCGTGCATTTTACAAGAAATTCTCAGGCGCAAATTGCTTGCTTGCGAAGCATTTCGCCGCTACTTTGAAAAAAACTCGTATCTCGAAATCTATAATCTTACTAATTGAACTCTAAACAGTGTACTTCAATGTTCAGTTTTAAATAACATAATTTATTGAAGATAGGTACGGGCTTTTTTAAAAGTAGAAGAAATAGTAGTATTAATAAGTAGTAGATTTGTTACTTCGAAATTTGCTTTTGTCAGATGCACATATTTTTTCTTATAAAAAAATTGTGACTTTTTATGATTAAGTGGTTCGATTTTAAAATTCATTTTAGATAGTTACCGGATGCTGCTCTGCCATATACATACATACCCACACTAACTGGCACTCGCAGATTCGCTCCCGTTCGAACTATCCTTGATACGTGGGAATTTTGGAAAGGCATCTTTATTCCTTGTCTTGATCATGATAGGAAATCTCTATGCAAGTTTTCAGCTTTTTAGGTCCTAAGATCTGATTGTCAATTTTTTTTACGCTGGAAAACACCATTAGAAAATAGTAAAAATCTGCATTGCTACAAAACTATATACCTAGGTCAAATTAAATTTGTTTGACTAGCTAAATTGGCTAGCTGTAGGTACTCTATTACTTTTATTCATATTCCAAATTAAAAAAAAACCACTTTCGACTGGAATTTTCACAAAGCCAGCCAGTCCCAGTCATTCAAGCAGTCAGGCCTTTTATGTACACCTAATTAGTCACAAGTTGCGTTGCTTTATTGACGGTTGCCACGTTATATTCCCTGGCACAACAAATGAGGGAATCATTAGCGGAAATCGAATGCACTAATCCCCAAGACGGGAACGTAGCATGTGGCGTTGACATTTTAATTTCACCTGTACTGGCTGCCAAACGTTTTCATCAAGAAATGTTTGTTCCTGAGTTATGGCCCTGCACGCGTGAGGCTCTAGCGCTCAGCTATTTACATTTTTATTACATCTTTAACATACCTTCCACGACCTAGTCGACCTACAATCCTGTGAGGACTATATCACGAATATTATTATTCGTCGCAAATCCTAAACAGCCTCAAGAGCTTGTACGCAAACGGCAAACATGAATCATGTGCTTGTCGTGTCATTACGTTTTCCTTATTAACATATTAGATGTAATTATTTTGTGTTTCCTCATATGGCTTATTAGCTGGAGAAGGTTTGAAGAGACATTAATTATTTTTGAAGAAGTAATAGGTACAGTCGAAGGCGTAAATATCTGTACAGCCATTGCGTCAAACATAAATATGTAAACACCAACCTCATGCTTAGTGACATAGACTTGTATATATATTTTTGGCACCTTGGTAACGTACATATATTAATGAGCTTGACTGTACCTATTTACATTTAACAGTTTATAATGGTGCAGCTGGGTCAGTATCCTGCGTTTCAACCGCCTCACTTTCGTGGTCGCATTTTTTACGAATTGGTTGTTGATTTTGATGGCGTTTTCGATTATTTATTACAGGTCCTCACTGGAAACTATGCCAAAATCATCTGCCGTTTCTACATAATTGTGTTTACGAAGTTGATAACCCAGCTATAGGTTTTAAGCGTTATATACGTGGAGATGTGTACACGATGAACTAATTCAAGCCATCAGGCTCACGCACACACTTGCGGTTGTATTCTTGTTCTTATTATAAATCGGCTGTGTGAAGCTTTGTCTCTATAAGGCGTGTACTTATGTGACCCGCCGTATGTTTTATTCAGTAATACGTTTCAAATTTAATTATTTCAGCTCTACAAGCAATTCTATGGGAAAACATAAAAATAAATGCGAAACAACTAAACAAAAGATCTATTTATTACGACAAATGAATACGAAATAAATGCATCTTTTATTACTTAAGTAATAAAATAAAAACTCCTTCAGCATATAAATTGGCAATGCGATATAAAAGGAGCAAATGGGTGATGCAGCGCGGTTTTTATGGTATGTCATCGAATTTTGTGATCGTAAGCGCCATGTTTTATTGTATCCACTGCTTATTATGATATCGCTTTACTGCTCTGCCTCCAGTTCGAACTTACTTCCCGGATAAATTCGATTGGCTATTACATTATTTTTTCAACCGACGAAAACAAAAGGAGGAGGTTCTAAATTCGACGTGTATATATATATATATATTTTTTTTATGTATGATCACGCATAACTTTTTACAGAGTAGTCGGATTTTGATGATTCTTTTTTTATTGGAAAGCGTATACTCCGAGGGTGGTCCCATTTAAATTTGGAAACAATATTCCTACCCTAAGGGTAGCAAAACAGGGGATGATTGATTGTTCAGTTACTGATTGTACTATATGACCACGCATAACTTATTACAGAGTAGTCGGATTTTGATGATTCTTTTTTTATTGGAAAGCGTATACCCCAAGGGTGGTCCCATTTAAATTTGGAAATAATATTCCTACCCTAAGGGTAGGAAAACAGGGGATGATTGACTAACTTTTTACAGAGTAGTCTGATTTTCATAATTCTTTTTTATTGGATAGATAGGGTATACCTTGAAGTTGGTATTATAAATTTGGAAAAAAAATTACCCCAAGGATGGAAAAAAGTATAAAATAAAAACTTTTTAACAAAAAATTAAACCGCCGAAAAAACTGAAAAGCAAAAAATAATACCTTTTTTGTTTGACCTTAATCTAGGTACCAGTTTGAAGTCGGTGCCTCAGCACGAGCCAGGAGGAGTGATAGAAGCCAATCAGGTAGACGATTATAGGTCCACTCCTCCTGGCTCGTGCTGAGGCACCGACTTCAAACTGGTACGTAGATTAAGGTCAAACAAAAAAGGTATTATTTTTTAGTTTTCAGTTTTTTCGGCGGTTTAATTTTTTGTTAAAAAGTTTTTAACTGTCCAGAGACACGTTGATTTATTTACGTTTACTTTCGTACCTTTACATTTTGTATTTCACTTGTCTATAATTATGTTCTGTTTGTTTCAATTTCAATTGTTTGGGTCAATGGGAGATAGTCCTACTAAATATCTAATATGCGATATGTAATTACAACGTCTCTAGAAGTGACAGAATTATATATACTAACTTTATTTTTAGTGTCGGTCAGCGCCACCAAACGTGATATTATACTATTTATTCATCAAAAACATAGAATTAAAAGTTAAGCTAGTCATTAAACCAAGTTAAAACTCTGACTATCTACCAATGTACTAACGGATAATCCTCTCACAAAAAAGTTACTCTGAATCCCTCGGTTAAGCCATTTCCATGAAATTTAGTTATCAAGGTAACAATTAATATGCATCGTTACTTTAAACTTTACTGAGTAGAAGCAAGTTTTAATAAGGGTCTCTCTGTGTCATTACGGGAATGCAACGGTAATCGTCGACGGCGGGCCGGACTCTTAACGACACTTCAGCTTGTCGAGGCGCCCACCGGCCTGTATCACAAGTTCTTCTCTCGTTTATTAAATAAATCAAGAATTCTCCCTCCAGCTCCGTTTGACGTTTGCAGAATTCACAAAGTGACGAAAATGTTAAAAAGGAGTTTTTACAAGCTTTTATTTACTTAACTTCAATGTTGTTTGTTTGCTAGGAACTTTGCACGTTAATTTTGACTCTCTCTGACATTTTATATGTATTGCGCAAACTAGTATTATTATGTATTTAGCTGATAGTCTTTAAATTTTCATCATAGAGCTTCTAGGGTTGACGTGAAGACTGTTTCGTTTAAGAGCTAGATGATAAATGCAAAGCTAAAGTTGCACCATTATTTATCGTTTTTGCAAAGTTTTCTACTAATAGTTAATGGCAAGCAGTAAAAACCAAAATAGGTAGCAAGACAAATAATTTATTATTGGAGACGGTACTTAGCTCAAGTCTCCTAGATCAAGAATTTATTAACTCGAAATACCTAATCCACCATTTTTATTTAGACCTTCAAGAAAGTCAAATAAATATAAATTAAAACTTTGGATTATTTTGGGTTAACCCATAGTGATCTGAATTATTTAAAAATCACAAAGTTAGATAATCACAACATTGAAATGTATAGTCGGGGTAAGAAAAGGTTCGTCACTTTTCGACTCTATGTCAACGAATTAAGGTCGAAAAGTGACGAACCTTTTTTTACCCCGACTATACCTACCGACTAGGACATTGACATGACCCAAAAATACAAACACATAAAATTGGCAACGCTAGGTTATAATGGTTTAGACTTTTGACCTAGCAGTGCGATAGCTAAATATAACTGAGTCAGTAAGTAATAAAGTAGGTAATTCAAACTTTTTACTATTAAAGTAGATTGGATTATCTGTAGGTAGAACATACTAGGGGCGTTCAATAAAAAGTGAGAATGAGTATGTTATAAACAACTTTTACTAAATGTCATTTTATTTTTCGACATAGTCACCTTTTAACATAATACACTTAGTATATCTTTTTTCTAAACTTAAAATTCCATTTTTAAAAAAGGTCTCATCTTGAGTACTTAAAAAATCTTGTACTGCAGCGACTACCGCGTCGTCGTCTTCAAATTTCTGGCCTCTCAGGTATTGTTTCAATCTCGGAAATAGGTAGAAATCACTGGGAGCGAGATCTGGTGAATACAGAGGTTGCTTAAGGATATTGAACCCAGCATCACGAATTGCAGCCATTGCAACGATGGACTTGTGTGCCGGGGCATTGTCCTGGTGGAACAGCACAACTTTCGAGAGTTTACCTCGCCGTTTTTCGCGGATCTCATTGCGCAATGTTGCTATTTGTTTGGCGTATAAAGTGCCCGTAATAGTGACTCCATGTTTGAGATACTCAATCATTAATACCCCTTTACCATCCCAAAAAACAGAGCCCATGACCTTACCGGCAGATGGGCCCACCTTGAATTTCTTCGGAGTTGGAGATGATGGCCTTTTCCATGTCATAGACTGCAGTTTCGTTTCTGGGTCGTAATGATGGAGCCATGTTTCGTCCATTGTTATAAATCGCGCCAAAAAAAGTTCCCGGTCTTGCTGCATCAGGTTCAAAGCTTCTTGACAAATCTCTAGTCTAGTTTGTTTTTGCGTGTCAGTAAGCATTCTTGGTACCCAACGCGCAGATACCTTTTTCATACCCAAGCGTTCATGTAAAATATTATGCACGCTCTCCGTTGAAATCTTTACATTTTAAGCAATAAAACGAACCGTGACACGACGATCCGCCAAAACTGAGTTTTCGACTTTTTTCACAATTTCTTCAGTTACTGCTGTAGTAGGGCGTCCGGAGCGGGGGTCGTCCATTTTCGATGTTCTTCCACGTCTAAATTCGGCGCACCAACGTGCGACTGTCGAATACGGAGGAGCATTAGACCCTAAAGTGCCCCGCAAATCCAAATTGACTTGGTCCGTAGAAAAATTTTTCAAATACAAGTATTTGATAACGGCGCGCAGTTCAATTTTCTCCATTTTCGCTAACGTACTCAATAGCATTGCAAAGAAATTACCGTATATTTTTTTAAACAAAAGACAGTTAGTTTTTTTTTTCATAGCAATCAGCTAGATAGATTAGCTTTACCGGCCAGTATTTAATTTCGTAATATTAAAAGAGTTTGCATCTCATTCTCACTTTATATTGAACGCCCCTCGTAGAAATACTAAAAAAAAACGATTAGGTTAGCAAAAAGGATAGAAAGGTGAAAAAGTATCTAAGATAAAATACCTACTAATGATCTCGGAAAGGGCAATCCAAAGTACGAGCTGTGAGTCACGCGAAATGATTTTATTTACAGCAAAAACAATTAATAGTATTATAGTATTACGGCATAGATGTACCTATTATTTTACTATCTTATTAACTAACTGTTGCCCGCGACTCCGTCTGCGAAGAAGTGGTTTATCGCTGTCCCAAACTATTCCATCGATTTAAGCATGAAGGAGTTACTTTCGCAATTATAATACTAGTAAAGAAGGAAAGATTGCATTGGAAGATTAGATTTGGTAAGGAAGGATTGCACTCTAATCTATTAAGTAATTTATATGAAATGATGTAGTCCAGGGATCGTAAAGCGCAAGCCACACCAAAGAGACGTGGGCGAGGGAGCGTCACTGTCGCGGCGCCCCTTGAATCAGCTTTCATACTAAATGTATAGAAGCGTCGCGATCCAAAGCAGACAGAAAAGACGGGGCTGAGACCCGAGCCCGTACTGTCTAACGCTTCTGACGCTTGCCTTTGCTTTCACCGTCTCTTTCTGTCATCATTGAATTCCGTTGGACAGAAAGAAATAGTGATTGCGAAGGCAAGCGTCAGAAACGTTAGACAATAAGCCTGCCGGCCTGCGAACATACGACGTGGACTGAGACGCGCCCCCACGTCTCTTCTGTGTGGCTTGCGCCTAACTGGCGCGGACACCCCTAGCTTCTAGAGGACATTATAATAAATATTATTTATTTTATTAGCAGTACGGCTGCTCACCGAATCTAAGATTATTTTAAAGCGAAAAAGTTTTTCGGGTGCGCCGGTGGGATTCGAACCCACGTCTCCTGGGTATGCGCCCCAACGGGTGTTCTACCAATTGAACCACGTCGCATCCAACCGACTCCCCCGAAATTCTTAATCGCTTACATACACCAACAGTGGCGTGTGGTAACATCCATCGCAACTATTAGAAGCTACGACTCCTACGTTCCAAATTACATTGGAAATGCGTAAGAAATGATGTACCACATCTATTTATTCAAATATTATTTATTTTATTAGCAGTACGGCTGCTCATCGAATCTAAGATTATTTTAAAGCGAAAAAGTTTTTCGGGTGCGCCGGTGGGATTCGAACCCACGTCTCCTGGGTATGCGCCCCAACGGGTGTTCTACCAATTGAACCACGTCGCATCCAACCGACTCCCCCGAAATTCTTAATCGCTTACATACACCAACAGTAAAATAAATAATATTTGAATAAATAGATGTGGTACATCATTTCTTACGCATTTCCAATGTAATTTGGAACGTAGGAGTCGTAGCTTCTAATAGTTGCGATGGATGTTACCACACGCCACTGTTGGTGTATGTAAGCGATTAAGAATTTCGGGGGAGTCGGTTGGATGCGACGTGGTTCAATTGGTAGAACACCCGTTGGGGCGCATACCCAGGAGACGTGGGTTCGAATCCCACTGGCGCACCCGAAAAACTTTTTCGCTTTTAAATTACATTATAATACTCTAAAGGTACGTAAGTTTCCGTACTTGAAGTCGTGCTAGCCTAGTGGTACAACCTATGGAATCTTAAGCAGAGGTTCGTGCGTTCGAGTCTGGGCTCGCATTTCTAAGTTTTTCGGAATTTGTGTGCGAAATTACATTTTAAATTTACCATGAGCTTTACGGTGAAAGAAAATACTGTGAGGAAACCTGCACACACCTACGAAGAAATTCAATGGTGTTTGTAAAGTTTCTAATACATACTGGGCCCGCGCCGCGTGGAAACTACGGCCCAAGCTCTCTCATTATGAGAGGAGGCCTGTGCCCTGCAATGGGACGTATATAGGCTGGAATGTTTGGCCAGGGATCGTAAATGACATTTTAATACTCTAAAGGTTAAACTTACAACTACATTACTGAAGAAGTACATAGGTATTGAATCTCGGGGGCGGTCGTAATTAACGTCGTTTATAAATAAGTTACTAGGGCGGTAATGTGATGTTTGAAGTAGTTCAAGCATAGTTGTACGTTTGCGGAAGTGCGAGACCCCACTTACGGCGCTCACCTCGCGTTAAGGGATAGGTATGTATGTATTACTAACTGCCTCGCTCAGAAACATCAATTTATGTATTCAATTTATTACTAAACTGGGCCCAATTGCATAACAAAATACAAGCAAATAGTATAACTGAATTTCAATACAAAATAGCTATACTATATTTGTTAGCTAAAAATTGGGCTCTGGTGGCTGGTGGTTTCTATTAAAAAACGCAATATTCACTCAAATAATTGAAAGCTATAGTACCTATCCAAACTTTTCTTGTCTCAGAGCAGCTCAAAATCTTTAATTGGCATTGGTATTTCTTTCTTATTTATTTAAAACTAGCTCGCTGTCTGATTCTGACTCCGTCTGCGAAGAATTCCTTAATCGAGGTCCTGGGGCAGTTGTCGCATAGTTATGCGATTTTACGGGATAAAAACAATCCTCTGTCATTCGCTGAGTCTCAAATTATCTCCATATCAGATTTCATCTAAATCTGTTTAAGCGTAAAGAGGTAACAAACAGACATAGGTACTTTTGCATTTATAATATTATTACCTATGGATAATTTAGGTTGCCGCAAATGAAACTCAATTATGAAACAAAAATACGATATTATTAGGTACGTTCAAGGATGATATAGACTGGATCGGCAGTCGCCATAGTACGGATCGGTCGCGGTTTTTGTAGTTTGATTATTAAATTTAGATGGCGCTGACATATAGCCAGAGTCTTTGAAGGCAAAACAATAAGACACAGATGTTTCATATTACTACAAATGTATTATTTTTCAAAAATTGCATAATAATACATTTGCAGTGATATTAAATATCTGTAGTCTTATTGTTCTGCCATCAAAGCCTCTGGCTATATTTCAGCGCCATCTGGATTTAATAATCGAACTACAAAAACCGCGGCCGATCCTGTACTATGGCGACTGCCAATCCAGTCTATATCATCCTTGGTACGTTTTACTAATATTTTGTACCCAGGTAACCGAAATTTGCTTACTGTTTACAAAATCGGAATAATGCGTTTTTCCAGAGATAAATCAGTCCTCGCCCGCGCGGTACAGGAGCTGGGGGGGGGGGGGGGGTTGGGCATGACGACAAAGGGGCCGAGAGAGGTGCGGGCGGCGAACGCGCCTCGTGTGCCTGCCTCTGTACCCTGTGGGCGAGGACTAATTTAAACGGTTTGGCTATAGTTAAATCGATGTTTCGCTCTCAAAAATATATATAGCAAGTTTCACTGAAATCACTAAAGCTGTTTTCATGATTTTAAATATAATGCTCGATTCGGAAGTCGCTAATCGAAAACCGACTTTTTCGTACAAGAAAATAAAAGTTTGCATTCCCTGAGGAAAGTTACCCTTAAGGTCATACAGTTAATGAGTGTGCAGTCGTAAACGCAGTGTTGTGTCTGGCTCCGCGCGGCCGGCAAACAAGGGGAGCGAAGCTGTTACAGCCAACTGACAGCAGAATCCTTTTAGAGCTAAGTAACTTTACGTAGCTTTCTTCAAATTAAACGAACGATTACAGATGACCTCGTTGTTCGTCTTTTTGAGCCACAAAATCAGCTTTTGTTTCAAAAAAATAGTAGAAAGATGCTTGTAAAAAGAAATAAAATTGTCCAGGATAGTTCAGTAGCTTGTTGCAATTTGACTGTTTATTTTTATTATTTTGTTTTTGTGTCCCACAGCTGGGCAAAGGTCTCTTCTCGATTGCTCCATTCTCGCCTAAATATCAAACGTAAGCTTTCGCCATCCCACGGGATAAAATATCTAAAGTCATACCTCCACCTCCGCTTCGGCCTGCCTCTATTACGATATCCATAGCTAGGGACCCAATCTGTGGCTGAACTCTCATGTAAAAAAATCATCGGAATTTTGGATTAAAAAAATAATTTATTTAATCAGGCGTTACTTTGTGGAGGTCCATGGATACTAAAAAAAAACGCAAAGCAAATCGCGGGTGAGCAAAGTAATTGTTTCAGTTCATTAAAAAAATACTTACACCTTTGATGTGCGCTACACTTTGCACTTCCAATGTATGGAAATTTCTATCAATCACAATAGAAAAACTGTAATTCATTAACAGGAATGTTCAGTCAAATTAGAGCGCGCGCAGACAGAGAGCGGTCTGGAGTTCCGCGTTCCGAGTTCAGAGTTCTGCGTTCTTTCGAATGTACTGGAGTCCCTTACGATAACGCACACAGCAGGCGGTCGGAACTCTCGAGCGGTCAAAACACAGAACTTTTAAACGCGGAACTCGGAACTCCA
Source organism: Archips crataeganus (assembly GCA_947859365.1). Taxonomy (NCBI): domain Eukaryota; kingdom Metazoa; phylum Arthropoda; class Insecta; order Lepidoptera; family Tortricidae; genus Archips; species Archips crataeganus. The sequence goes on from OX402053.1 coordinate 17,174,959, forward strand.
GACCGCTCTCTATCTGCGCGCGCTCAACCAAGCAAATTACTGAAAGATTCTAAATTAATATTAAAACACGTTCTACAAACAGTGAGAGACTGAAAATAAGTTTGTACGGGCATATATATGTGCGAAAACTGGCGGCTCTAAGCATAATAAAATATATTGTTGAAGTGATTGGAACATTAGTGAGGCGTGTAGCTCGTTACCACCGTTACTACCCGATTTCTACGAAGTGCCGCGGAACAGACACCTATTTGTACCGTGGAAGTGCTTTACACAACGAGAGGTGAGATGTAACGAGTTAGCTTTATTTATTGTGATGCAAGTATTTCATCCTGAAGTAGGTACTTCCAAGTGTACCCTATTGTCACAGAAAAAGGGATGCCTGTCTTTCAAGGTATGGTGTGTATATAATTTGTTGTTATAGCAATATAGGGTTAACACATAAGGCAAACAACGCGAGTTTTTTTAGAGCTTTTATTTAAGGGTCTTAGGTTATATTAAAGCTTAAATAAACTTAACCTTGTAGACCCAGCTAGCTAAATTAGTACGTCATAGAAAATGTCAACTTTTGTTAATTGACAGTAACTTTCAATTTATGATAGACAAAATTTGAGGTAGGCGTGGTGAGGTTAAGTTAGCACTAAATCGCTCTAGGTATAATTTTAAAAACAAACACAAATTATAGACATTTAAACTAAGCAGGGACAGGGTGATGATAATTATTATAAGTCTCTGGCACTTAATTCTTTTCCCCTCTCGCTGTTAATAAAGCCAACAAATAGAATATCACCCAGCATTTAGGAGCAAATGAATACCTTTGTAATTAGCGAAATAAAGCGTCGTCATTAAATAAACCCTTAAGTAGATGATTCTAAATGTTGTACAACTTCGTGAAAGTTGGCTCGCTTTAGCGGCATGATTTATAATTCTTTAAAATGGTACCTATTAAAACTTTTTTTCAGATTGCAACTCCTTTAACACTTTCAATTCTAACTGCAATAAATCAGAGCTAACCGCGGCATCTTTCACGTTATGACTTCCTCGTAAAATTTACATTTAAAAGTTAATTTTCTCATTCCCGGGGTTAAGGCAATTGTTAATCTTGGATTTGGTGGTGGCGCTGTGCGCTGAAAAATTACGAGGAATATTACGAGAAGTTGAGCTTACCGAGAGAAGAGCTTGGCTAATATACTTAGAATCTACCCATTGTGCACTCACTGTGGGAGCGTGGCTTGTTGCTATAAGCAGAGCAAAATAGTCGCGTTGTAACAAGCGTCAACACTACTGTTTACATTGTGAAAATATCATCCAGCAATCGAATGTAAGCCTACGTCGACTCCACCCTGATGGCTGCGTAAACGGTGTTTAATTTTCACGCCACTTTGCCGTCGGATCTGTGCTATGACTACAATAACTAACATACATATAAGTAGGTAGGTACTTAATCTTTTTTTCAAAACGGACAATATTGTCAAACTGTCTCAGGTAAATTCACATTATATTTCATGTTTATAAAATTGCTGGGCTCAATTCTCCTGTTTTTTAGGGTTCCGTACCCAAAGGGTAAAAACAGGACCCTATTACTGAGGCTCCGCTGTCCGTCCGTCTGTCCGTCTGTCACCAGGCTGTATCTCACGAACCGTGATAGCTAGACAGTTGAAATTTTCACAAATGATGTATTTTGGTTGCCGCTATAACAACAAATACTGCTTACAAAAAAGAATAAAATAAATATATAAGGGGGCTCCCATACAACAAACGTGATTTTTTTGCTCGTTTTTGCTTGATATTGATAAAGGCAACAGGTAGACGCTTGAAATATTCACGGAATATTTAGTTATATAATTATTCAATTTAAAAATATTAAATTAAATTAAAAGACAACAAATATTTATGGGGGGCTCCCATACAGCAAAACGTGATTTTTTTGCCGTTTTCATAGATAATGGTACGAAACCCTTCGTGCGCGAGTCCCACTCGCACTTTGCCGATTTTTATGTAACACATAAAATACAAATATTATTTATTGAACACCACAAATCAGTAAGCTGACAAAAATATTAAGTAAAGGTAGATAGTAGTAAACTTTTTGTGTTGCTTGTCAAGTTACATATTTTATCACAAGCTCATATCTAATTTTTAAAGTATAATTCTTTGTGATCTGAGGCAGAGAATAAAAATGCTCTAAATAAACCGCATTCAAAGTTTTGAGGCAGTTACGAGTACCTATGTCATATTTATACAAAATTGCTTTGATATTTTTAGAATTTATCTTTATAAAAATTGTCCATACAGCTACGGTAGTTTGCGTGGATAGAGACAAAATTGAACTCGACGTTCATCAATATTCAATACGTACAATGATAATGGACGATAGTTCATATATCTCTTTTCACGCACAAACTAGTCCAGTAATCGTGTTCATACTTACAGGCTTTATATTATGTTTACGTTTTAACTTTTCAAGTGGAAAATGTTGGCCGAATATGCGGAATTAACGCGTAGTCTGTGCCGCAAGCCCAATTTGATAATATGCCAACGAAAGCACATTTAATGGATACGGACAGAAAAATTGTGTGTGAGCTGACTGCATAAATATGCAGCGTCTAGGTCGTTAACAGAGAAATCCTGTTACAAAAGACTCGGTTGGAGTATTTCGGAGTCGGCAAACGAATTGTAAATGCGGCTAGAGCGCGTAGCGCGAGTTTGCTCGGTGGGCGGCCAAACTAACGCGGACCGTGCCGTCGCGCGTTCTGCATGCTGATGCCTCAGCAGCGCCCAGGCGGCGCCCGGGCACCGTCCAGCCCGGCGCCCTAACACCCTGGCACCCTGGCACCCGCTGTCCACGCAGCCTCTCCCCGCTTTCCATAAACAAACATTTATATTACCTAGCTCCCAAAGCCCCTGCACGAGGACAACATCATAATATTAATTCGATTGATTTCCAATTTTATTGCAAGTTTGTTTGCATTTATCGAAAATCGACTGATTCCTCGCTATTGTTCCGATGCGCCGATATGTGAATTCATTTCAATGTTTAATTAAATGCACAGGCTAAATTATTCTAAAAACTTTTGACGGTTTTGCAGTTTTGCTCCAGGGCTCGGTTTGAGAACTAGTAAATGCCTACTTTTTATGGCAAAAATATCTGTTTGTTACCCTTTGATAGAGTTAGCTAAGGTACGGATATAACAAAAAAGTAACAGCGAACTAAGGACGAAGAAAACTCAAATGAATAATTGAACGCGCAAATAAAAACGTCAGCTTACTGTCCAATGTCGGCATCTGGTAGCATTATAAACTGTGTGCTTTTGCAATGCTTAATATATTTGATGCTATAGCACAGTCAACGTACTTGGTTAAATAATTGTAAATTAAATGATTGACAAATTAGAAAACTGATGTTGAAGCTGATTAACAATCATAGATGACGCAATACCTACGTACATAAGCGAACTGAGTAACAAAGGCCTAGAAAGCTGAATTTTTGCGTACCTAGGTTCTTAATTTGATGCAGACAAGGATATAACGACAAATTTTGCGAAATTCATGTGGCATGGGAAATTTACAACGGTAGCGAAGCCGCGGGTTAAGTTCTAATAGATAAAATTAAATACGAACCTAAAAATTTACTTAAAAAACTGATTTTTTATAAAAAAAAAAACCATTTGAATCATCTACAGTTTATGTATGCAGAGCAGTTCACAGTAATTAAAACAAACGCTCTTATTATTACAAAATCATTATTCAAATACCTACACAGTTGATAATTTTGTTATTGTACCATTTAGCACAAACATCACACGTATGCCTAATTGCGAAATCCGTTTCGATCCGCAATTAAATCAGAATTTAGTTAATTAAGTGAAACTAGTTTTAAAATGAGCCTCATTGCCTAATTTTGAGTTAGGGGGTGTTTGCCTCATTTTTAGTCGTTTCGTTTCCATAGTGCGCTCAGATGAGGGCGTCGGGTGGCTGTCGCCATAACCGAGTCGAGCTAACCGCCTCTCAGAGAGTAATTACACTGAACTTCATTTAACTTGCGCAGCTCTGTCCAAATATCAGTAACACTAAGCACAGTACTTACTTTACTTAGCCCGGAACAAAACGATGCAATTTTAAGTAACGGGCCCGTTGGATGTGCTTAAAATATATACGGCTTAATTATGTGGGTATGGAGACCGTAAGTGCAGTAAGCTTCAAAATTAAGTTTATTTTATCTTTTAATTAGAAATGCGTTGGGTTCCCGTGAATATTTGCATTACGCTAGACGTTTGGCTGGCTTTTACCAAGATACATTTAAACTTTGAAATATTCCGGGCCATTTAGTGTTAGCTCAACAGCTAACACTAAACAGCCCGCGACTCCGTATGGGAATAATTAATTTATTAAATAGTATTGTAGGTCCGCGGGAAATAAGCAATTTTCAGAGATGAAAACTATCCTATGTCCTTCTCAGGGTCTCAAACAATCTCCATACCAATACATGGTTTTAAACGACATTATGCATGTTAATATAGGTAGATAAATAAATAAATACTTAAAGATTTTAAAATTGCTTCGCAACAGCAGTCACTGTTCCTGCGCATTTTACATTACATTGGCCAGCACTTAGTAAATTCGAGTATAATGTGACCTCCTTACACCTTAAATGCAAACATAGTAGGGGTATGCGAGCTCTTAAGAGCCCTGATGAATTGCTCCATAAATTGTAGCCGGCCATCTTTCCATCCACTGGGACGCGAGGTGAGCGGCGCAAGCCTGCTCACGACATTTAGTGCCAGACAAGACCAATTTTCGCGAGAAAAATGAAAACGCAATTTCGAAGTGGAAACTCCAATAGTTGCTAGGGAATATGCAAAATGAATAATAAAATTGGCTACCCGGATTCATTGGCTATTAGTTAACCAAGGAACTAAGATTAACATAAAAAAATCACGACTTTTTCTAAAATGATGCAGTGCTTGATGTCTAGATGCGAGTCACAAGTTTTGTAATTTTAGAAATTTTTAAACATTAAAAGTTCTTCACTAATCGAATAATTTGTACTTTATTTAGTACATTCGGCAGTTGTTCTTTTAATACCTACATATATTCTTTATGAACTACGTTAGGAAACACGAGGTTAAGATGAGAGCGTTCAGATAAATTATCATTGAGTCTACGAGACTGATAGGCAGGCACGTCTCTTGTAAAATATGTTTAAGTTCACCTTAATGCAATAAATATAAAGAATTGTTTTACTCTTGCTGGAGTTACAAGGATTATAAACTAAACTTGTAACCTCAGCCATAAATATCACCTTGAATGTAAATTATAAATTTTGCGCAGTCAATAAGCACCTTCATAAGCGCTTCCCGCGTCAATGGTTTCGGCTAAGGGAATTACAGCCGAGTTAACTTTAGCTTTACACTGACAGGATGATGAGCACAGCTTCATTATATACCTATAGGTAGCTATTTACTTACATACCTATAGTTGCTTGATGTTCTGATCCTAAATTTGGGTTAGAATAAGCTGATAAATAAAATTTAGTAATAATTATACATGAGGCCGATCAGTTAGTTTCGATTATTTTCCGAGATAGTTCTTTAGTAGTGATCTAAGCATACCTAATACAATATCTTAAGTGTATGTTCAGCAATCCCCTTATCCTCAAAAAGGTATAAATTAATAAAAAGCCTTTGTTATAACAAAGGCAAATATCAAAGTGACTGCTATGGACAAATTTTAATGTTAATAGACATTTAAGCATTAAATTACTTAACATATTAGTCTCCGAGTTATGTGTTGACTTGGGGTTAAGTTGTATGAAATCTATGGAACTGTCATCCACACTTTTTTTACAGTAAACCGTTCAAGTGGCCCTTAAAATGGCAAATCTATATCTTATTAAAACTGACTCACCATTACATAATATTTCCGGAGGGTAAATTATTAATTCAGCCGTTTTGCAAGCATCGATTAAAGTAATAAAAAAAACAATAGGACGCAAATACCTTGGATTATTAATTAAACAAACACGTAAGCAATGAAGACCGATTGCCGTCTAAGCTTTTTAATTATAAATACAAACAAAGTCAAGCCGTTTTTAATTACGACCAAGAGTTGGGATCGCACCTGCAGTCGGCTTGGTTTCGGAGATCACGATTGATTACGGTTCGTAGGATTAAATGGATGAGCGGTGCTTAGGGCCCAGTCACCGCAAATTGGTCATTCAAACTCAAATGATCGTAACATTATCATTGTATGTTCTCTCGGCTGTGGTGCCGCTAAAAGCTGAATACAAAATACGCGGACGTTACGCTTCCATTCTTAAAGCCAACCACTGCGACGATGTAAATTGGGGTCTCCGGTGGAACGAATAATTGTCCTCTGGCAACACATAGACCAGCGTAAGGTCAATGTTAACTTAAGCATTTACCTACTAACGGAGTTGCCTGAAGCTTATCTTTGTGCCACATTTACCTTATTTTCCATGGAGGGCGAGGTATCCATATCTTTTCGTTGGTGATGCTAAAGGTAAATAAGAGCATTTCTCAAAAACTTTGTAGATTTAATTTTGGAGTTCATCCTGCATAGTTTTCAGGTAAGTAGCATGAATGCAACTGAGCCTAACTAATAACACAGCCTACCGAAATGTCCTGATTTTGTATGGAAATTTTCTTTTTTGTGACAAAGTTTTTGAGAAATGTTCATATGGGACCCGATACGAGATGTAGTATCAGCGCTCTCTATTGCCAACTACGAACTCCGGAATCGAAATTTGCGGTGTGGAAGGTAATGGGAAACCATTGGCTAAGTAAAGTTTTTTGAAGAGGTGCTAAATATATTTTTTTTCGACAGTTATCGTCTTCTAGACCGAGAAACTGCAGCTGTTTTATTTTTATCTCCTATTGTTTACTGGAAATATTTTTTTAAGTGTTCGAGATGACATTTGTGAGATTTAATGGCTGACAAGCGGTTCATGCTCAGTACTTAGTAGAAATAGAAAAAAAAACGAAGCCAATTGTCAATGTCAAATGAAATCTAACCGTTTGCGTTTCGTTTACTTTGCATTGTCCAAAAAGCAGTTCCAAAATAATGATCGAAAATATTCAATCGTGATTTAATTATCGTGCATAATTCGTGGAGATATGCGGTAAAATTGAAAATCCGGATTTTGTGCGGAGGTCGTTAAAAATAGTCCAAAACGCAAAGCAAACGAAACGCAAACGGTTTGACATGGACAAAAGTGACAGATGACTTCGTTTTTTTTCTGTTTCTACTAAGTACTGAGCACGAACGGCTTGTCAGCCATTAAATCTCACAAATGTCAACTCGAACACTTAAAAAAATATTTCCAGTAAACAATAGGAGATAAAAATAAAACAGCTGCAGTTTCTCGACCTTCAGAACGCCGACTGTCGAAAAAAAATATAATTAGCACCTCTTAAAAAAACTTTACTTAGACAATTCAATTTAGTGCTCTTAGGTATCTTTTTTAAGTACAATATCGAAAATAGGTATAAAAATTACAAGAAAAGGGAATTTCCACTTAAATTTTAAAATTTTTGTCCGTTTGTCTTTGTTATAACAAAATAAACCACGAGTTTCTTATGAAATTTGGCTCTAAATTAAATACTTTTTATGTTATGAAGGTGCAGTCGAAAGCATAAATATCTATACAGTCATCGTGTCAAAATAATATGTAAACATAAACCTTATGGTTAGTGTCATAGAGTTGTATGAATTTTTTGACACCTTGCTAACGCTTGCACTATATAATTATATTCATGGTGACCTTTACTGTACGAATTCATGAGTAATTATTATTTATTGCTAATATTGACTCAGACGCTTAGGTAACAGGTAATGACGACAAAAACAATGATTATGAGTTAATATTCACTTTTACGTATTTGTATACCTACATCTGATTTCAAATGATGTTAAGTACTACAAAGGGTTTCTTTGTAACATAAAAGTATTATTGTTGGAACTACATTACATGCTACTATAGGTAGTTGTTCAGACAAAGTAGTCACATAAGAGGAACTTAAGAGATAAGTCCAATTATAGGTATTTAGCGGCAAGTGAAAACTCTTAAGCTACCTTCAATAGATTTCCAACTTAAAGGTCGGCGGCGTTTCCGAGAATTTGTTCATATCCCTATCATCAATGAGCGGTTTGTGTACTAACCGTGACGATACCGAATAGAATATTAAATACGTAGTTTCAATGTTCATAACCATATCTATTTGATGAGAATAATAATCATCATCATCCCAGCCTATATATATAGTTATATTTACGTCCCACTGCAGGGCACATGCCTCCTCTCAGAATGAAAGGGCTTGTTCCGTAGTTCCCACGCGGGCCCAGTGCGGATTGGGAACTTCACACACACCATTGAATTTATTCTCAGGTGTGTGCAGGTTTCCTCACGATGTTTTTCTTCACCGTAAAGTTCATGGTAAATTTCAAATATAGTTTCGCACATAAATTCCGACAAACTCAGAGGTGCGAGACCAGATTTGAACCCAAGACCATCTGCTTGAGAGACTACAGGTCAAATCACTACTCGCCACCACAGCCTTCTTTAAATTATGACAATAATGACAGTGAAAAAAAAATAACTTTTTTTTCTAGCGCGTCGATCATTATTTCTAGTCATGTACCTAGACCATCATTTTTTGATAAGTATAGTGTATGGAATAGTTTACAAATACATAGTGCAAAAATTTCTGTATTACAAGATACAGGTAAAACCAGACCAAATATGTGCGCAATTTAAAACATACAAACATTACACATTCAACATTCCATTATTATTCCAGTGGCGTAACAGCCTGAGGTCAACAAAAGACCTACTTACAGTTTTACTTAACTTTGCTTACCTATACCTACGATACGTTAGTTCACAATAAACTGGATTCTACGAGAACTAAGTTGCGACCATTGTCCATTTGTTATACCAAACTATTAGGCAAGGGCACGTTCTTTTTTATTTGCTACAGTAAAAATATCCTAAAAATACTTCCACTGGGTACACAAGACTTGTCAATGTTTGACAGGATACTGACTAAGCGAAATGTATCGCCATTGTCAAGGCCTACCGGATTAAAACTAGATCTTGCGCCATAAGCGCTTAGCGCTATTCACTGGTGCATTTATGACGGTATATTGACGGCATAAATGTGATGGCACCAGTCGGAACGCGCATTGTTACTTATGTTAACACAACGCAACTGTTGGAAATGTTTGCTACAAATACGTGTAATGTAAATAAACATTGTTCCCGTATATGGAGTGCTTTATTGCTACACTATACGTGTACGATAGTTAGCGGAGACGCGCAATAAATTACAGAGCGTATCTACAACGCTGAACCTGATCTGTTAAAGAGTGTGTGAATTAGGCAGTGTATTTATACAGGGTAAACAACCTACTTATTTTGCTCGTGTGACCCAAAATGTTACACTCAACCACTTGTCTGTGTTCATTAAGGGTATCAATACATTTACTAAAAATCTCTGATGAAATGTTGTCAGAATTGTTTACGAAGGGTTTTGGATCACGATTGGCATTTCTCATTTAGTACGTTTTCATTTACCTTTATCCTTTTCTTGTATATACTGTACCTACTTTAAACGGTTTAGCCGCGAGGACCTTGCGACAGATGCCCCTCTGAGACAGGCGGACGAATGAGTGAGAGATAGGGTTCCATTTGGACACTTCTGATACGAAACTCCAATAAGCACTGCCTCATCCTACGACATTTTAAAATACTATGTTAATAATACTACGTTTTAAAATTATGTATTCTTTGAGTGTCTCTTGATTTGAGCATATATAAACGAACGGGATAACAAATTAATTCCAAACAAGTTTTACTCAGTTTAACGCGACAGCATATGTGCGAGTCGGCACTTTCCTGTAAAAATACAAAAAATAATATTTTTGAACTAGAGACGGAGCTACTTTAGTTGGTTGTTCATTTAGATTCCTCTGCGCCACCGGGAATATGAATAAAACATCCATACCATAGAAGAATTTAAATGCAATAGAAGTTTTGCTTTTATCTTTTATTGTAGTGAACAATTTAATTGCTGGTCGGCGATCACAGTTTCAGCCTTGTAACCAGTGCATCTTAAATAATTTGTAAAAAAAATATATTTCATAGGCAGATGACTAAAAGTTTTATCGTCTATCCTACCTCATCACTATTGTTCTCTTATAAATAGCTTTTGTTTGCTGGATGTCTTCGTCTGTTGCAGGTTAATTTGCTAAATAATAAATAACCTAAAGGTTTACTGGAAGACCATACAGCTGTAACACTATCTTCTTTTTAAATTCAAGTAATGAATTAAGGGTCTTGGTTTGTACATGGTTTTAATCGAATGGTATTTATTATACGTAGACTTCAATTTGGTAGTTCAGACCGGATCCCCGGTCGCTCTTGAGCCGAATGTTGGCGTACGAGAAACCGACTCCTCCTGCTGTGACGGAAGCGATAGCATCGGTGTGGTCCAGATCCCGAGCGATGATGCCCTGAAAAAACAAATTCGTTATCTTGGCCGTTTTCAAATGGACAAGTAAGTATGTAAGCGCTTAGACTTTAAAAAAATACATTTTTAAAGCAATTTCTTGTGCTGATGGCGTTTTAATATTGAATCATCATCAGACCTTTATGAACGAACTAATTTCAAAACAATATAACCTTTGGGAGTTTCATTTCACTTACAAGTATATTTGAAACAAAACAAAAAAATATAAGTTACCAAATAAATAATAGGTAAATAAAAATCCAGTACACAATCGTCGACATATTTTTTATGAGTAGGTAAATATATATTAAATCAAATATGGTTTTCCTTATATTTTTTACCTTACGACTTTCCCGCCTCTAATATTTCCTGGTCTTTGACTGTTGTATTGTGTTTTCAAGGAAAGGGACAAAATATAGTTCAACAAAAATATAACGGTACGGAGGTTAAATAACAAACAATGTGATGAACAAACATCGGCTAAGATCTTTCCTTATTGACGAGGAAATTACCTCGTTTGGTTAGACATTCTTTAAACGATCTTGTAATGGATTTCGTGATGTATATTACACTACCAATAGTAAAAAAATAGGCAAGGACATTCAACGTTAACACTATACCTAAGATAATATAAATTTTAATTCAAATGCAATTCGGAAGTACGGTACGGTACGGTTTATCATAACGAAATAATATTTAGCCATTTATTTTTAAATAATAAACTACCAATAAAGTGGAATTAAAAGTTCTAAATATTAATTCTGTGCTTAATAACTAGCCGCTCGATGTTTTAAGTTTAACTTCCCTGCCGTGTGGGTGGGCTCAAATAAAAGACAAAATAAGTACCTACCTACCTCGTTAATTACCTACCGCGGTTATTTTTCCATGCATACAAAATGCGTATAAACATGAAAATAATCAATACAGGTCCCTAATTGGTTTCAATTTGGCCGCCGTGTAGTAACCGTTACTTCTTTTCTTTACACAAGTAGTAATATTGCTACACTTTATCCACACTGGTTGTGAGGGTGATTCAATTATTATAAAACTTCATCTTAGACAATGGTTACATAGAGAGTAGGTATAGTTCTTGTAACGTGACGCAATCTAGGGAGTACCTTAATAATTTGTTGTGCGGGATCGGAGAAAAACACCTCCTTTACTCTCTTCTTCAGCGGGATGGCATTGTATTCAGCTTTTTCTTGGAATATAAGTCTGTTGTTGAAACTTGTGCCTATAATGAGGTCCTTGCTCTCGCTGACACAGATACATGATAACGCGACGACCAGGAGGACGGCGGCGGTCTTCATTATATCACACTTTATACTGTTACGAAATATGTATTTAATTTTAAGTATAGCCTCGGCTGTAGCTGACGGTCGACTGGCTAGTATGGCGAACGCTCTGGTCACTTTGCCTGTTTACCTTTAGCGTAGGTACGTACGACGAGTGAGTAAGCGGAAAAACTTATTGACTGTGAATTGGATAAAAGAGGTGGCCGAGAACAATGGAGGATCGTTCATGAGATCCTTAATGTATGCGTTCACGTACAGCTTAATCATACCTATTTACATTCAACTCCATACTAAATGATGAAAATTAGTTGACCAGTCTTTAAGCAACGCTTTTATAAATATTTGCAATGATCGTATAAGTAAGCCTTCTGTTATAATAATAATAATATTAATTTATTTATTTAAGACAACGCAGATCCATTTATTGTTATGTTTCTTGAGTTAAATTAAAACAAACTATTTTAATTGACCTTCTTTTATTTTCTTCCTCTATCTCGCCGACATCTTGTTTTTTGTCTACCAAAACGATCCATACAAAAACGCTCTATTTAGCAGTGTTGCCAGAGCACACCACGACATCTTCAAATCAAGCAAGTCAAATTTCTCCTAATTCAAATGATTGGGTTGACTTGATATCTGGTACAGATAATAATAAATGTAGATTGGATGACTGTGCCTATTATAACGCTTGCATATTTTTTTTACATAAACTTATTACTTTCATTCAATTTGTAAAGAAAACGAATCCCATTATATTTAACTGAAGTGAGGTAATGATACGTCAGCTGTTCATTGTATTATGTATGTTTATTATCTATCTATATAATACGTTTAAACGAGCAATTCTTGTATATATATATATATATATATATATATATATATATACTAGCTTTTGCCCGCGACTTCGTACGCGAAGACAATAACGTTAGGTAGTTGTTTGGACGAAATTTGGCACACAGGTAGTTTATTACATAGGAAAATGCAAGGAAAAGGAGAATGCCAGGAAAATGCAAAGTTCCCGCGGAATAGGAATAAGTGACTTCTATAGCCGCTAAGCCGTGGTGGTCTAGTGTTTTGACCTATGATCTCTTAAGCAGAGGGTCGTGGGTTTGAGCCCTGGCTTGCACCTCTGAGTTTTTCCGAATTCATGTGCTAAATTACGTTTGAAGTTTACCATGAGCTTTAAAGTGAAGGAAAACATTGCGAGGAAAGCTGCACACACCTGAGAAGAAATTCAATGGTGTTTGTAAAGTTCCCAAATCGCACTGGACGCGCGTGGAAACTACGGCCTCTCGGTACTCTCGTTCTGGGAGGAGACCTGTGCCTGATTGAAACAGGCTAATTTTATCCCGAAAATGTGTAAAGTTCCCGCGGGAAGACATAACTGTTTTAACCTATTTTTAAAATCAGAGACAGTGTAGCTTTTTTTTTTTTTTATTAGCCTGGCATAGTGTCCCACTGCTGGGCAAAGACCTCTCCTCTTGACTTCCACAACTCCCTTTCTGGCGCAATATCAGGCCAGTCCTTTTCATACACGTCCAAGTCGTCCCGCCATCTCCTTCTTGGTCTGCCTCGTCGTCGCTGGCCGTTCTCCGGCACCCACCAAGTAACTGTGTGAGCCCATCTTTGTGGGTGCATGCGACAGACGTGTCCAGCCCAGTCCCACTTCAGCTTAGCAGTCTTTTTCCCAACGTCGACTATGCGTGTTTTTGAGCGCAGCGTGGTGTTCCGGATTCTATCTATCCTCTTCACGCCTAATATGCTGCGCTCTATCGCTCGTTGGCAAACCTTAAGTTTGGACTTTTGATTTTCGGTCAGAGACCATGTTTGCGCACCGTAGGTTAGGACGGGCAGGATACACATGTCGACGAGTTTGCGCTTAAGTGTTAACGGAAGGTTTCCCTTCATAAGCTCTTTCATGGACCAGTAGCTCTTCCAGGTGTTTTCGACGCGTCTTTCGACTTCCTTATCTTGTCTATTACTGAAAGAGACTACCTGGCCCAAATAGATGTACTCGTCAATATATTGTATTATCTGCCCATCTACCATTATCCTAAGTTTCGTGCTATTGGTCATAAGTTGGGTTTTTGACCTGTTCATCGCTAGTCCAATCTTAAGGCTTGCCGTGCTGAGTTCTTGCAGCATCAATTCGAGATCTTGGAATGTTTGAGAAAAGAGGACAATGTCGTCAGCGAACCGGAGATTAGTTAATCTCCTATCGCCAACAACTATGCCTCTGTTTTCCCATAAGGCCGCTAAGCTTTTAAAGATATCTTCAAGGGCACTGGGGAACAATTTGGGAGACAGCGGGTCGCCCTGTTTAACGCCTTTTTCTATAGGAAAGGATTGACCTGAAGTTTGGAGTTTGATATCTGCTGTGCTATTGCTATAGATGGACTGAAGTAGATTAATGTATATTGGTTCTATATCTTGGTTACGTAGGGATGTGACGATTGCAGAGTGTGTTAAGCTGTCGAATGCTTTAGAGTAATCTACGAACGCAAGATACAGAGGACTATTGAATTCGTTTACTTTTTCTATTATTTGGTTTAGGGTGTGGAGGTGATCGGTGGTGGAAAACCCGGGGCGGAAGCCAGCCTGTTCCACTGGCTGTTTTGTGTCCAGTTGCCCAGCAATGCGACGCTCGATTACTTTAATAAATGCCTTTTTTTTAGTGTTTTTTTTTACTACTTACTTCTATCCCGCGGGAATTTTTCATTTTTCCGAAGAAGAGAAGTATATACCAATCAGGAATAGTGTAGCTTTCTATTGGTGAAAGAAGTTTTAAAACCAGCCTCGTAATTTAATTAATTTGTTTCTATCCCGTGGGAATTTTGCGTTTTCCCGTATAAATGTAGCCTATGTCAATCAAGGATAATGTAACTTTCTAATATTGAAAGAATTTTTAAAATCGGCTCAATAGTTTCAGAGATTCCGCTACAAACAAACAAACAAAGAAAGTTTAGATATTTCCCTATCCCGTGGGAATTTCGTTAAATCCTTCCTTAGTGCACCTCTACAATACTCTAGGTACATGTATACCAAATTTCAAGTCTCTAGCAACAGTAGTTTGGGCTGTGTGTTGTCTGTCAGTCAGTCACCAATCAGTCAGTCAGTCAGTCAGTCAGTCACGGTACTGTTTTATAGGTATAGATATATATAATCAGGATCTTAGAAACGGCTCCAACGATTTCGATGAAATTTGGTATATGGGGGTTTTCGGGAATGACAAATTGATCTAGCTTGGTCTTATCTCTGGGAAAACGCTTGGTACCGAGTTTCAGCCCGAGCGGAGCTCGGTCGCCCAGATACTGTATGTTTATTTGTACGCGAGGTAAATATATAATTATTTAAATACAATTCTTATAGCTACGATGCAATACACTCTAAGGTTACCATAAATATTCCCGTCTTGTTAGGTAGTAAAATATCGCAGACGCTTCTACGCGGTTCTGATGCTTTTTAAAACGTTCTCGTCCCGACAGTAATTGGTAACTCGTTCAACATTAAAATAAAATACACCTTTCGTAAATTTGTTTACCTGTAATTACATCAAGTAAGGTGCACGTACTCGTGGACATTTTATTTTTACTGAGT
The DNA here is from genome assembly GCA_947859365.1 of Archips crataeganus. Lineage (NCBI taxonomy): Eukaryota > Metazoa > Arthropoda > Insecta > Lepidoptera > Tortricidae > Archips > Archips crataeganus. The sequence goes on from OX402053.1 coordinate 17,190,377, forward strand.
TGAGTCCATTATATGTAGAAGTTGCGGAAATGACATTACTTCTTATGATAGTTTGCGATATAAACAAGCTAAATAATTTAAACCTTTGACTCATTAAGATGTTTAATATTTTCAAGCATTTCTACATTGCCATCTGTCGTGGAAGATAAAGATTTGATTAAGCAGAGTCGGGGGACGGCCCAGATAGTTAAGGTTAAAGTAGCATTACGATAACAGATATTTCTGAGAATTTTGCCTGAATAAATAAGTACCTTTTCTGTTAACTAAATGATTTGTAATTAAACATTTGTTGTTTGCCTCCCAACTAGGTACTTATACCGATTATAATACCAAAGTACGAAAGAACGAATGTATTAAATTTCGCTAATTCTTTTTTTATTGTATTCCTTATTGTCAGGAGAAGGTTCTTATAAAAGAAAAAAATAAAAAAGTGGCGCGGTAAATAAGAAAATTGAAGAAAACTTAACCATCATAATTAACTTTTCTAATGTAACCTTATGGTGTTTGACATAACTGTCAGTCGTTTGACAGTTGGCGTGATTGAAAGAATACGTGCTGCATTATACTTATTATCACTACATTTACATAGTATAAAACAAAGTCGCTTCCCGCGTCTGTCTGACCCTATGTATGCTTAGATCTTTAAAACTACGCAACGAATTTTGTTGCGGTTTTTTTTAATAGATAGAGTGGTTCAAGAGGAAGGTTACATACATAATACATGCATAATTGCACCCGTGCGAAGCCGGGGCGGGTCGCTAGTAAATAAATAAATATCACGGGACCATTTGAACTAATTTACCCAGTTCCAAAATAAGCAACCCTTGTGTTATGAGTACTAGCCAACGGATAAATACATAGGTATTAAACATTTAATACATATTAAACACCCCAGGCTCATGAACAAACATTTGTATTTTTTTACACGCTTTTTACACGCTTTTTACACGCTTTATATATTAGCTTCACCTGTATGTATGTTTGTAACCGACTCCTTACGGCGCGATTTTGACCCACTTCCCGGTTTCCGATTGAGCTGAAATTTTGCACATATGTGTAAATTGGATGACAATGCAATATTATTGTAACATGGAGCTGATCTGATGATGGAGCTGGATGGTGGCCATAGGAACTATGTAATAAAACAACACAATCCCGTCGAGTTTGGGCTCGTTTGATTCGTCTTGACGAGCACTTTGATCCCAGATGGTAACCAGGGTCTGATGATGGAGCTGGAAGATGGCCAAAGGCACTCCACAATAAAACGACACAACCCCATCGAGTTTGGGCTCGTTTGATTCGTCTTGACGAGCACTTTGATCCCATATGGTAACCAGGGTCTGATGATGGAGCTGGAAGATGGCCAAAGGCACTCCACAATAAAACGACACAACCCCATCGAGTTTGGGCTCGTTTGATTCGTCTTGACGAGTACTTTGATCCCATATGGTAACCAGGGTCTGATGATGGAGCTGGATGATGGCCAAAGGCACTCCAAAATAAAACGAAACAACCCCATCGAGTTTGGGCTCGTTTGATTCGTTTCGACGAGTACTTTGGTCCTAGATGGTAACAAGGGTCTGATGATGGAGCTGGAAGGGGGGTAGGTGGCGGGGTGGTGGGGGAATGGGGTATGTGGGGTTAGGGGGTCGGGGGTTTAGAGGGCTGGGGGTAAGGGTGTGGCGGTTGGGGTTAGGGGATGGGGGGGGTGTTGGGGGGTTCAGGGGTAAGTGATTTTGGGGGTTGTGGGAAATGGGGAGGGGGTAAGAGGCCTAGATGGTAACAAGGATTTGATGATGGAGCTGGAAGGGGGGGGGGGGCAGGTGGCGGGGAGGGCTTGGGTGGTGGGGGTCGGGGTTGGGGGTTGGGGGTCTGTAAAATGAGAAGGGGGATGAGGGGATTGGGGTTTGGGGTTTGAGGGGGGGAGGTTGGGGAAATGGGGTGGGGGATGTTGGGGGGTTGGGTTTAGGGGGTTGGGGGGTTGTAGGTGAGGGGGGTAGAGTTAGAAAGAAAGAGGTTTACGTTTAGTAGTGTAGAGCAGTGCGCGCGCACCAAAGACCAAGTATAAGATGGACTGATTCTATTTAAGACGAGCAAAAACCGTTTTCTCTTTTTAGCACATGGAAACTCTCACTGTGAAAACATGCAACTAAAAAATAGAAAATAAATAATAGTTTTAAAAAACTAAAAAACACGCTTTAAAAAATAAAAAATAAATTTTAATAAATTTTAATTCACTATTCTTATAGTACAGTAAAAAATCTTTATAAGCAATTATTATATTGTTATATCCAGATCAAAACTTGTAAACAATTCTAAATATTGATAAAATAAATAATAATAGTTTAAAATATTTTATTGTAAAAAAAGCGTGGGGTGCTTTTTAAGATGTTATCAAAATGATAATCCTTGACAATTGACACCATGCACCCCACGCTTTTTTTACAATAAAATATTTTAAACTATTATTATTTATTTTATCAATATTTAGAATTGTTTACAAGTTTTGATCTGGATATAACAATATAATAATTGCTTATAAAGATTTTTTACTGTACTATAAGAATAGTGAATTGAAATTTATTAAAATTTATTTTTTATTTTTTAAAGCGTGTTTTTTAGTTTTTTTAAACTATTATTTATTTCATACAAATATCTGCCCCGACGCGGGAATCCAACCCGGGACCTCAAGCTTCGAAGTCAGGTTTTCTAACCACTAAGGCCATTTGGTAGTCAAATAATTATATATATTCGATATTTTAATACATTCGGTCTTTCTTACTTCGGTATTGTAATACATACCCGTACCAACGACATCGCTATAGAGTTATCGGCAACCGGTGGATAAAGGTGGCAAGTTGTCGTTCATTGTGGCATTCTAAGAGAGAGGTCGTTGTTCAACAGCAGACCTCTTTTGGCTGGTAATAATGATGAAACATTGTTAAGATTAAATATTTTTCTTACCTGATGAGGCTTAATATTCGTTAAGAAGTCCCATTTATGACCTCTGACATACTTAGATGGGCAGCTTCTTCCGGCACACACATCCCGACTAATGATATGTCCTTGAGGATATTTCTGCGCTGATAAAATTGACGAGACGGTACTTCGGATCAGATTTCCCCACAGGATTTCCCAAATGTTTAAGGTGCCTTTAGCAATTGGAAATACCTAGCTACATCTACATTATTTCTTTATAAAGCTTAAAGAAAAAAAATCGACTAAATACAATTCAAAACAACTGGCATTAAAATGAGAAAAGAGACACACACATACAGTCAGACTAGTATTTATAATTAATCAACATGTTTGACAAGTTGTGCATATTTAGGAAGTTGGGAAATATTCTCATTAGGGACCTCATATTTATATTTTGGATAATCTCTCTGGTACTCTTAATCTTATTCTCTGCTAACACAACGCAATTCATGTAGTCCTAAAGCGTTAGCTAGCCATAAAATCGTCATATTATATACGTCATCCCAGGCTATATACGTCCCACGGGTATGTATTACAATACCGTAGTACGAAAGACCGAATGTATTAAAACATCGAATGGGTCAAAAGACCGACACGATTTTTTTCTGAAACCGTAATCTTTTCAGAATTTATTAAAACGGCATCATACAGAACCCATTAGGTTAGGTTAGGTTTGTTTTATAACAATCTTAAAAAGTTAACGGTTTCAGAAAAAAATCGTGTCGGTCTTTTCACCCATTCGATGTTTTAATACATTCGGTCTTTCGTACTTCGGTATTGTAATACATACCCCGTCCCACTGCCTCCTCACAGAATGAAAGGGCTGCGGCCGTAGTTACCTCGCGGGTCAAGTGCGGATTGGGAACTTCACGCACACTACTGAAAGCCTTTACAAGTGTTTGTGTGCACGTTCCCTCACGATGTTTTCCTTGACCGTAAAGCTCACAGTAATTCTTGAACGTAATTGCGCATGTAAATTTTTAAAAACTTAAGAAGTTCGAACCTGCGCTTGAACCCATGACTTGAAAGGTCATAGGTCAAACCACTAGGCTACCATAGCTTTTTTATGCATTAACATAACAAATCATAGTGTCATTAACATAATATTAATCATGAACAACATGGTTTAAATAATTTTAAAACATACTTAGAACTGCACAAGGCAAGGTTGTCTGACGGTCACGCGGCCTCGCGCTTTAAATGGTGCAGAGTGATCTCACAGCGCCATAATAATGCGACCTAAATGTCGTAACAACGCATCTGCAAAATCACCGCTGCAAAGAAAATGACACTACAAAGAGCCTGATATCTGTTTACATTAGGTACACAAGTATACTCGGCGTCAAAAATATCGCCCCTCCTATTTGTGCACTTTTTAGAAATTGTTTATTATAGCACCAGGAGATTACAATCATTCATTATACTGTGGATCCCAAACTAGGCTGTGCCTCTATCTTGAGACCCGGTTTTTCCGAAACGCTCTGATTCACAAGCCATTATGTTTCGTTTAAATTAAACATTGTTAGGTAATTTAAAACGCATTAAACGTGCTTTTAATTGATACTACATAATATTAATTAGGTAACATAATTTCGCTAAGGTCTAGATTAGCTTGAATCTGATTTTCACCGGAGGAGCGATATTTTTGACGCCGAGTATATCTACTTTGATAGGTATTGTTGTAAAAAAGATATGTAGCATTTACCTAAAATACCTCTTTACTTATAAAAAAACCGGCCAAGTGCGAGTCGGACTCGCGCACGAAGGATTCCGTACCATTATCTAATAAAAAATTGCGGTTTACGATTTATGACGTATTAAAAAAAACTACTTACTAGATTTCGTTCAAACCAATTTTCGGTGAAAGTTTACATGGTAATGTACTGTACATCATATATTTTTTTTAGTTTTATCATTCTCTTATTTTAGAAGGTACAGGGGGGGGGACACATTTTACTACTTTGGAAGTGTCTCTCGCGCAAACAATTCAGTTTAGAAAAAAATTATATTAGAAACCCCAATAATCATTTTTGAAGACCTATCCATATAGATACCCCACACGTATGGATTTGATGAAAAAAAAATTTTGCTTTTAGGTCTTTGGGGAACCCCCAAAATCTATTATTTTTTTTTTCTATTTTTGCGTGAAAATCTTAATCTTATAGTTTCTTATAGTTTCGGAAAAAAGTGGCTGTGACTTACGGACGGACAGACAGACAGACAGACACGACGAATCCATAAGGGTTCCGTTTTTTGCCATTTGGCTACGGAACCCTAAAAAGCCCCAATATTTAAAAGAACATTTGAGTACCTTTATCTAAACAGTCTAGTCTTGTGACTTTAGTCGAAAAATCCCCGGGTATAATATATACAAGCGAAAGAAGGTTAAAGATCATAGAACTCACAAGACTGATTATAAATGCTAAAAAAAATTATTGAATTTCCGAACTTTGCAAAATTAATAAAGTGACGGAAGGGATTTGAGAAAAAGATGATCGTGCCGTGAAGCATGGCATGAAGAACAGGAAAGGTGACCTATACAAAAGAATCTACCGACATGGTAGATTGTTGTCGCCTTTTCCTTCTCGGAAATACCTTCAAGTATTCTTAAGGCCTTGATTGGATGTATTGGATGTATAGAAAAGGGTTTGCTGTGAATTTTTACGTGTTGATTTAAATACCTACCTCATTAGTAGGCGGTTAAATATCTGACCTTTGATTCAAGGAAATCTCAAGGAAATATTTAAAAAGATATTCTTTTTGGAAGGCCAATCGAAATAAACCTAAAATCTAACTGTCTACTACAGGTAAACAAACTTTGTGGTGTTACACAACTTACCTATATTTACTGTTACACACGTTATTGTGTAGAAAGACAACAATGAAACTAGATTTAAGCACAATATATGAACACTGATTTACTTGAGGTAAACAAAAGATTAAGTTACCAAGAACCGTCATAATAGATTATCTAGATAATATAAGTAAGTAAACTAAAACATTAGATAATCTGATATCGTTCGATATACGTAAAAATGTAAGTAAAACTTAGAAGAATTATTTTATATACTTAACCCTAAGTAGGTATTTAAGTAACTAAAAGACGTAAAAAGTAAATGAGAGTACACAAATCTATTAGTCAATCCCTTAGGATTGACTAATAGATTTGTGTACTCTCATTTACTAGCCAGCTAGAATAATTAGGTATTAATTACGCATTATCAGGTGTAATTAGGTTAAGGCTATTTGATTTATTATAGTTAGTTTTCTTTTATGATTGTTTAGTCTGTAAATGTGATTATTTATCATATTACAATTTCTTAGGATATACTAGGGGCGTTCAATAAAAAGTGAGAATGAGTATGTTATAAACAACTTTTACTAAATGTCATTTTATTTTTCGACATAGTCACCTTTTAGCAGAATACACTTAGTATATCTTTTTTCTAAACTTAAAATTCCATTTTTAAAAAAGGTCTCATCTTGAGTACTTAAAAAATCTTGTGCTGCAGCGACTACCGCGTCGTCGTCTTCAAATTTCTAGCCTCTCAGGTATTGTTTCAATCTCGGAAATAGGTAGAAATCACTGGGAGCGAGATCTGGTGAATACGGAGGATGCTTAAGGATATCGAACCCAGCATCACGAATTGCAGCCATTGCAACGGCGGACTTGTGTGCCGGGGCATTGTCCTGGTGAAACAGCACAACTTTCGAGAGTTTACCTCGCCGTTTTTCGCGGATCTCATTGCGCAATGTTGCTATTTGTTTGGCGTATAAAGTGCCCGTAATAGTGGCTCCATGCTCGAGATACTCAATCATTAATACCCCTTTACCATCCCAAAAAACAGAGCCCATGACCTTACCGGCAGATGGGCTCACCTTGAATTTCTTCGGAGTTGGAGATGATGGCCTTTTCCATGTCATAGACTGCAGTTTCGTTTCAGGGTCGTAATGATGGAGCCATGTTTCGTCCATTGTTATAAATCGCGCCAAAAAAAGTTCCCGGTCTTGCTGCATCAGGTTCAAAGCTTCTTGACAAATCTCTAGTCTAGTTTGTTTTTGCGTGTCAGTAAGCATTCTTGGTACCCAACGCGCAGATAGCTTTTTCATACCCAAGCGTTCATGTAAAATATTATGCACGCTCCCCGTTGAAATCTTTACATTTTCAGCAATAAAACGAACCGTGACACGACGATCCGCCAAAACTGAGTTTTCAACTTTTCTCACAATTTCTTCAGTTATTGCAGTAGTAGGGCGTCCGGAGCGGGGGTCGTCCATGGTCGATGTTCTTCCATGTCTAAATTCGGCGCACCAACGTGCGACTGTCGAATACGGAGGAGCATTAGACCCTAAAGTGTCCCGCAAATCCAAATTGACTTGGTCCGTAGAAAAATTTTTCAAATATAAGTATTTGATAACGGCGCGCAGTTCAATTTTCTCCATTTTCGCTAACGTACTCAATAGCATTGCAAAGAAATTACCGTATGTTTTTTTAAACAAAAGACAGTTAGTTTTTTTTTTCATAGCAATCAGCTAGATAGATTAGCTTTACCGGCCAGTATTTAATTTCGTAATATTAAAAGAGTTTGCATCTCATTCTCACTTTATATTGAACGCCCCTCGTAAGTATATTAATATTAAGTATAAGTTTTGTAATAAATTACCTGAGTTGGTAGATCACGGGATCCGCAGCTATGAAGGTAAATAACCGAAGTACATAAATACAATAACGACGAATTTCTATCTCAATGCTGCGGGTTGGCGCCAATCCTGTAGCTCACAGGAGTGCCGAATTTTATTATTAAAATCCGAGAACAATAGCGACCCTAGCCCATGCGAGATATTATTGTTTTGCGACGTGCATGGCCTATGCTGGGGCCGAGATGAACTCTCTAGCTAGCCTCGATCGTAGTCAGTAGTCAGTAGCCGATCGATTTTTGAGATCTCTTCTCTCCAATCGAAGCCTCAACGACAACAGCGACCTCAGCGACCCACCCGTATCCCGATTCTACTGCACAGTTCAGACCCCTAGGAGAGCAATTCACTTTTTGTCAAATGAGAAAATTTTAGTGTTTTCTTAAGCTGCGTACGGACTGCGCGCACATTACGCGTACCCTACGCGAGCCCGGGTACGCGTACCCGGGCTCGCGCGCCTGTCCGTACCTGCAGCTACGCGTACCTACACGTAGGGGAACGCGTGCCGCGCGAGCTCGGCTCGCACTGGCTCGCAGCGAGCCGCCGTTTGTCGGTTTTTGGTCGCGCGTCAAAGCGATCGCGCGCGCCCGGGTACGCTGTATTAAGACGGTCTGTTTCGATTCATGGCGAATGACTGAGGCTCGGCTCGCAGTGGATCGATTGAACTCTCGTTCAGGTTCGCAGCGGTCCGTACAGGAGCTGTACGCGTATCCAATGTACGCGTACCCTACGCGAGCCCGGGTACGCGTATATGCGCGCAGTCCGTACGCAGCTTTAGGGCTCCCACACATAACATCGTTAGTTCCTGCGATGCGACGCCGCATCGCAGGAACTAACGATGCGAATTGCTGCGATGCGATTTCGTGCGGTAAGACCAAGGTTCAGGTGACCACCTGAACCTTGCGCGATGCGAAATCAGATCGAAAGTTCTTGCGGTGCATTCGTGCGAGCTCGCAGATATTTGCGATGCGATGCGAATTCGCAGTTATGTGTGGAAGCCCTTACTCAAAATCTTTTGATTATAAAATTACGTCCCTAATTTTCTGTAAGTATTTTTTTTTGTTTTGTGATGAAACTGAAAAAAAAGTCACAAACCTAACTCAATAATAAGGACACTTTTTTCTTTATAAAAATGCTCGTGACCCTGAGTAAGAAAACAGCAAAATTTTCTCATTAAAAAATGAACTGCGCACTTTAAAATGAAAATGACTGCGAAACATAAACGAACCTCGATTTACTTAGAACCACGACCGTACAGCGACCGAAATAAAGAACGAACATACAGTCCACACGCGACGCTGTTTTGGTTGTCCCTTCCCCCGACGAAGAGGGCTGCGGGAACACTCACCGAGCTATGTTCGTCGACAATTAAGAAGTAACTTAGTCAAGTTTTCACATTCTTACTACGAAATCTCCGGTAAGTTGCAGACATGGACGACTTGATCTCTTATGGCATCAAGGTATAATAATGACATCATCGTTCTTGAATCAATCCCGATGAACGTTGAACATGGTCATACGTAAACAGAAGATATTTAACTTTCTACGTACTTATATCCTACAAATGATGCCGACGATCTTTTTGAGTAATGCCCTTGAATAAGGAGAAGCAAATCGTTTATTTGGCAATAAAGAACATGCGCAAACATATTCCCACTCCGTCCAGCTAACTACCAAAGAAAATAATGTGCTTACTTAATTAAAATAAACATAGATCAATGACACGTTTAAGCCCCTTCATATATAAAAGCAATCGGAAAGTCTAAGATCGTGACGCCTCGGCACCTGGGGCCCTCGAAAACCTTTTGTCGCTGACATGAAACTAATATCCTTTTCATATTTGTAAGCTCGTGAAGGGATAGATATTTTATGTTCCCGATAAACGCTAGTTTTTCTGCAAGCAATTGACCAGGCATTCACGCTTATCCCACCTGATAGAAAGAACAGATGACGCCAGAAGTGTATCTATTCATTCTAGACTTAAAGAGCCCTAAGAGTGTAACTGTCTGGAAACAAAAGCGAATGGGAGAGAATTCTACCTATTTCTTACAAATTGGGAAGTAAAGATGAAGCGAACTATTTCATGCAGCCCATAATATGGGTAAAGGCATTTCCCTAGCCGCAGGGGCGACGCTAGGCGTAGGTGATGTGGGCCACCGCCTACGGTGTCGGGGTCTGAGGGGCCTTGCGGCTTCAAAATTTCTACATTAAGAAAACCTTCATCTAATGCTTGGTGCGCCATCATAGGGCTTCGAAAATTAGATCTTGTCGACACTAAATTAAGGTTCTGCGCCGCCACTATTTAGCCTGGACGTCCGCTGGCAAAAAAGGAGATAGACAATAGTTAGGTTAGTGCAGGAGATGTTGGAGGAATGGAGACGTGTAATTGGGCTTGCGTGGGATAAGTTAGTAGACCCAGATTGCGGACTAAATGAATGATTAGAAAAGAATTACTGTGTAATCTAAAGTGGTTTGGGTAAAAGTAGCGTCGTTTTGAACTTTCGCGTTTCGAGTAAGCCAATCGACCTTTCGTGACTTTTTCATAGTTCAGTCGCGCTAAGTTGTGTATGTGACTAGAAATTGCTAAGTGGACTTCAATTATCTGTCGATTGGAAATGTTGTTTCTGAAATTATAAAATAACATTATTGAGTGCTATTAACAAAGATTACCTACATAAAAAGCGAACACAGTTGTTCAGAAAAACAACCAGAAAAAATTGTAGCATTTAACCTGGAATATCTGATCTCAAATTCATTAGGTACTCAGCCGTGCACGTGTTTTTGTTGAAGATAAATTTGTAACTGAAAAGATTGCTCATTTTATCAAACATTTAGTATTTGGAACCCTATCGTTAAACATTTTTAAAATTTAAACGTTTAAGGTTTAACACTTATAAAGATTAAAGGGATAACGTCGCCATTGTTTGCTTTGTTTCTTTATTTTTGTACAAAAAAGAGTTTACATACAAATTTATGGTTTAGTATTAAAATCCTAACAAATACCCGCCCATAAAAAATAAAATTTTATCAGTTACATAAAATTTCACGTAATCTGTAATAACTGGAAACTTCCATAAGCAAGCCATAAAAATGATAACTACGCCGTTTCAGAATTGTGTACCAGACTGTTAGGGTAGGTAAATGTAAAAGCTAAATATACCTAAAAGCTCGCGCTCGTTGCCTTTTTCCGTTGATAGATACGATGTGCGGAAAGGCGCAACAGTCTGTAAAAGAAAGTAAAACTAAACGTGAAAATAACCGAGTGCTTATCTCGCGGCGAATTTCCTCTGCACACCGCCATGCCGGCATCAGTACTGAGTATAATTTATTTCCTGTGAAGCAAAGTATGCCGCTGCCGCCCGAGCCAAGAGCGTTTGTACACATTAACGTGGCATAGCTCATGAAAAATCGCTTAGGATAGACGCTAGCAAACTCCATTTACATGAACACGATGCTTTTTTATCCTTTTTCTGTTTTATTTATTGAACTTACGAACAATATTTATTATGGGTTTTCTCGACTGAAGTGTTTTTCGTTCCTCGTCGCACCTATATAGGCCTGATTAGGCCTGGGTAATTTCGACCCTTTAATCCATTTTTATTGCTATGCCGTCAGTAAAATCTGATATTTATATTTTATTATTGTACCTAAGTATATCAGAATATTTGAGAATTATTCTACTTTGAAATAGAATTAATAACGAGAATATGTATCAGTTTAAATTTGTATTAACGTAGAATTCAAAAGAATTATTTATTTATATTTATTATGCGTAGATAAAAAAACTCTTTTTAACTATCATGCTATTTAGGAAGAAAATTTTTCTTTTTCTAAGATACAGAAAAAAAAAATTGGAATTCAAGTGAACTTTGATTAATTATTTGTATTGTATTGCAAATAATAAACGTAAAGCCACCTGCTTCACACGAACACAACCACTGGAAAACATAACCAAGATTTTAATAGGTACGCACATTGCTTAGTAATTTGGGTTTAATTTCACAGGAGCACAGAAAAGCGGCATTTTCGGGATATTTCGGTCACTCGTGCTGCATACCGCACGCCGCAATTTAGGGGACTGCCGTTTTAGTCAGCTCAATGTAAATTTAATTCCAAATAACTGGTTTGATTGCTAGCCAGCCAAGCGGTGTATCGAGAGTCACTCCAATCTGCTCACAGGACAAAGGTTAGCTTGTCGAAAATGCACAGGGCACTAAGCCTGTGTTTGTTCCCAGTTGAGCGAGTATCACGCGAGCAGTGTTGAATTTCCAAGCAGTAGCGTCCAACGAGATTAGCGTCATGACACTCATGACAGTAGGTACTTACTCAAAACAGTGATGTGAATGGGTCACCTTAACCTACGAAAAACATGCTATTTGCTCATTATGTAGCCTACCTAGGGATTAACACCACAAAATCGTTAAATTGTGAGAAATGCCTAACGTTGAGGCATCTTCTGAAAAGAGTCAAATGGTGCCGATCTTTTCTCTATTATAAAAACCGGTCAAGTGCGAGTCGGACTCGCGCACGAAGGGTTCCGTACCATTATCAATAAAAACGGCAATAATATCACGTTTGTTGTATGGGAGCCCCCTTAAATATTTATTTTATTCTGTTTTATAGTATTTGTTGTTATAGAGGCAACAGAAATACATCATCTGTGAAAATTTCAACTGTCTAACTATCACGGTTCATGAGATACAGCCTGGTGACAGACAGTCAGACAGACTTTGGGTACGGAACCCTAAAAAAAATAATATCAAAAATGCATGTACGTACGCAGTTGGCTAACTGTACGTACCATGACCATGATAGGAAAGTGTCAGGCCCTTTTCGAATATCGTGTCGTGCCGTTCCGACAGCACGCTGAATGAAGCTAGGTAAGCCGCGGCCAGACAAACGAACAAGGTTATAACTACAAGGGTCCCTTGTAGGACTGCGGAACTCTTAGACCGAGCACACTGCAGCGGGTTTATTTACACGTACCCTTTCGAGCGTTATTTCACACCCCTATAACTTTTTTCCCAGTACCTACAGCTAAGACCCTGATTTTTTACTGATTAGGTACATATTGTATGTATATTCGAGGCTCGAGAACAAACACTCCTATTTTTCATTCCCCGAACGGGAATCTGAAATAATAACTAATTGTGTGTCTGTACCTATACATAATACATCTAAAATAATAGATGAGCTATTTATTTACACAAAATATAAAAACCACCAAAACCGTATATGGCAATGGTGACAGCTCTACGTGAAGGAGGCCGGCTTTGGGGTGTACGGCCATTTTGTTGATGCTCGCAGTGTTTGTCGTGTTCCAAGTGGGAATTAATCCTTGTTTTGGGTGAGTTTCTCTGGATTGACCTGGTAAGAGCGTGGAATGCGCTGTTGGCGTCCTGGTATACTTATTTTTCATTTTGTTTCAGCACGGTAGTGTAGTAGAAGTGGGTGACGTGGAGCGTCGCACGCGGAATCATCCTGAACACTTGGTATGTGGCTAAGCCACTGGAGCCCTGCCTTTCCTCTGGGTCGACAACGCTAATCCTTGATCTTTGGTTGTAGATTGCTGTGGTGTCCGAGGTCTTGCACCTTCGTTGGAGTTGACAGCGCGACCCAGGCGACTAAGCAAGTCCGCATTTCCTCCACGGTGCGTGCTTATGTAGTTTTCAAGTTTCTATGGTGTCCGTTCACCGAACTGAGCAAGCCGGTTCCTTCTGTCCTTAAGGAACCACTCTAGAGTTATTTCTAATCCATGATCCGTCCACAGGAGGTGTTAAGACACGGCCTTGTGTGTGTGGCTGTTGTGGCTTCGTGTAGAAGCGTTTCAAGGAGGCTTGGTGGTTGTGAAGCAGGTTGGTCTGCGCAGTGTGGCGGCTGTCGGCGACGCTGGGACGTCGGGCACGAGACGCCGTCCGAGTGTGGCCTACAGTGGCCCGCAGCCAGGTTTGGCCGTTTCACAGCCCAGGTACAGGAGTGCCCCTATATTAGTTTAGATACATTTGGTATATCGGATCACTGGCCAATTGCATTCACGACCCTGTGAATTGTAGTAGTGAGTTAGGATTTAAGCTTAAGCCTATATGGTCTATGTATGTAAGTGTGTGGAGAGGGCGGGATAGCCGGGGAAGAAATTGTTAAGTATACATAATAATATACATCTTGTTGCACCTACTACTTGGTTTAATTGCCCACCCGCAGCACCACCCCGCTACCCCGTGTAGAAAATACATTACAATATAGAACTATTTTAAACTAAACGTACCTATTATACACTAAGAAAAAAAAAACGAGTAATTCAATTGTTTGCGACCATACACTGGCTGATAAGTTTAGTATAATCACAACATTTTCGTTAGGTATACTACTTAAATGTAATGACTAAAAGTAATATAGCTAGAATTTTGTTAGGAATAAAAACGGCCAAGTGTAATTCGAACTCAAACATGGAATGATTACCGTTCAGTTGTCATTATTATGAACAAGTCAAAAAGCCGAAGAAACTATGGATCCTGTATATCCCCGTTTAATTTTTTAATTTTATTCTGATCTTATTCATTTTTCCTATAGCAGCCCTTGTGAACACATTCTATGAAAATTTAGACAAGTTACCTATTACCTACGGTACAAAAAATATGGCCCTGTGACAGACGCATAGACAGAGTGGCCTTCGTTTATCGCTAATGTATTGTTTAGCAAACTTTGGGCACGGAACGCTAAAAATGAAAGAAAGTAAAATACAATAATTAGCTTATTTTACTTTCATATCTTACTTATCATAATCCTCCGCCAACGGACTGCGCGCCCCAAAAACGACCCAGATAGGATAAGTAATTGCCTGATTCTATAGACGCGATATTCAATATTAGTTTACTGGAATAAACGTATCATTGCATCACCGAGGTCAATGAGAATTAAATTATGTAAGTGTAGTACATCTCGAAGTCCAAAGAATAAAGAACTACACTTTTCATACTAAAAATCAGCCGTTAAAACGAATTACGGCTGCAAGGTAGATTAGAAAGGGTTGAATAGGAAGTCTGTAATTTTACAGATAAAGGTTCAGATAGTAAGTACAAGATAATAGATTATTAATGTAATTAAGCCAGTTCAGGCGGTAAGACGCCGTTTAATTTTCTGGTAACAAATGCAAATGAAACCCTTTTTGTAGGTTTCCCGGGCCACGGCGATGATATGAGGCCACATCGGAGAGCCGAATTAATGGAGGTGATTAATTTGTATAATTTGGCAACTAGAACGATGCCCAAGGATCCTTTTAACCCACCGGCAAATTAAAAGCAGCCCTTTGATAGTTACGTTGATTATTAGGGTAGAAGTGAGAGAGCACGATTAATATTCGAGAGGTGGTGTGACGTCACGGATAATCAGATTTACTGCGGGTCGGGGAGCGCCCCCGAGATATTAACGTGCAGCCTTTGATTCACTGTTCGACACTCGCTGCTCGCCCTAGGGCGCTTATTTGAATAAACTAGCAATTTGCTGTATCAGCTTGCAGCCGCCAACGTATGACGCGCAGCTGCGAATACTTTTTCAACTTCTCATTTTTCTGTTATTTTATTTCGTAGGTAAATGCTTTAAAAGATGGATTATAGCGGAGTACGATACTTTAAGTCTAAAGTTAGGTAAATTGATGTAGTTACTTGTAGGGAAGCGTACAGGGACTGAGGTCGAATCTCTGCGAAGCCCGACGGGATTAGCGTCAAACGAAGAAAAAGAGACGCGGGAAATAAGCCGTAATCCACGAGACGTGACCTAAATTCCTCCTTAAACATCGTCGATTTGATAGCCTCGTGAAAACAATTTGATTTAAATTTATTCTTTTTTTCTTGCCATGCCCTTTGACGGTAAATTGGATCGCAGAGCGTTTCTATTTAACGAATCGTCCTGAGTCTTGACACGATTTGTCGCTAGTCGCTACACATGACAATGACGTATTGCGTCCGATTCGAGGTTTGAAAATGTGTAAGGACATTTGAATCAGGGAATGCAGTTATTTCTTAGTTATTTATAGCGAAAGGGGCCTTTTATACATGAAAATAATGTATAGCTAGACTAATTCACATTAATATTTAAAGCGCACATTCAAATGAAAATGGTTAATTTTTACAGTGTGAACATGTTTGCATCGAATATGCCAATTACCTTTACAAGTGCCGCTCTCAAATCACACTTAAAGCGGCAACTTTGCCCTGCGCTGTTTCGGTGCGGCGAACGGGCTTTTGTTTTTTCTCTCGGCAGCCGGCACGCCGCGAGTCGCCAGATAATCGAGCTAATGTTAAAGAGCACCGTTTACATTAACCGCTTTTGTGAAACAAATGAAAACTGCGCTCTAGGGTGGCGTTCCGGGCTTACAATATTTTTTTAACCGACGGCTAAAACTCGCCATTCATTCCAAAGCGCCCACGTTTAGGTTAATGACAACTAATCATTCAAAACGTAATTATAAAAGGCTAAGCCGGTAAAAGTTATCGAAAGTTGCATTAATTTAATTAAAGAGCTTTACTCCAAGATCCGTAAAAGTCAATAGCTCCAATCTAAGTCGCAGACTGAGCAGAGCGTGGCTTCCAGTCCCCCTCGGGGATAACGTCGTCTTACTATAAGCATTGCTATTTATTAGGTTACCCAGTTAGCGCGCAAAGATAAATAAATACGAAACGTTACGCAGTTAAATCTCCCATAAGTAGTTTTTTAATAAACAAACAGAAATACAATGCCTGACTTGTTTTGTCATAGCGTCTCGATAAGTTAGCCTTAATGCGATATTACGTCAACACAGTCGCATCGACCTTTTCGCTCCGACTCCAACCGACCCAAATAATTGGAAAATGGATAGGAAAATGTATAAGCTGTGATCTAATTCACCCGAATTCTGTGCAATGTTAAAATAACCTTTAGCCCGGATTAAAGGGTTTTGCCTTGCGCATAATCCGGTCTTATTCCATCGTAAATGGATATTGAAGAAATTTGATGGGACCGTTCTATCGAAAATTCTTTTTCAGCAGTGCTCTATTTTGCCTTTCGGAATGGCGTCGATTTAAGGTGAATGAACGAGCGAAACCCCCGTACACGGAATAGGCGGTGCTGAGCGGTGATGACTCCTCAGCAGGCAGCCACTCCGCGGCGTACCTCAGCACAGACTTCTGCATCATTTACTTTCCAATAATTCTTTCCGTTCGTTATGTCTCCTGTTTTTCACCCCTGGTTTTGATATAAATTTGTTTTTAATGTCGATTTAGGAGCGGAATCCATCGAGTGCATGAAATTATGATCGTTGCTCCGAGTGGATAACGATAAAATCCGACTATGAACGATTCAGTGAATTGGTATTTGCAATCTCTTCACTTTTGCGAGATTCGAGTTGTAGGATTTTTACTTGATAATATTTTTAGAGGAGGATAAATAGTAAGATTGCTTTTTCTCTATGCCTGTGCAGGTAAAGACATTTTTTATATTTTGAAAATATTTTTTTTTATAATTATAGCAATCGATAAACAAGCGTAATTATTGTTGTGCATAATGAAGAATTAGTCTTTATTATCCCTTTTGCGTTCATTTGATTCATGGTAGGTATAACAAAATTTAATCAAAAATTTAACATCGAGTTTAAATTTAAAAACCGGCCTAGAGCGTGTCGGACACGCCCAAGATAGGGTTCCGTAGCAGGTACGAAAAAATCTTTGCATACTTTATTAATGTGGTTGTTTTGGTCCCAACGTCGGCGGTACAGCGCCATCTATCGGCGAATTGGGTAACTAAGAACTAGTATGTATGTTGATTGTTTTTCAGATGTAATATATTTTTTTTATTTGAAAGAAGATACTGTTAGCGTGATCTTATAGGTACTTAAAGAAAAAAATGCTTGCAATGGCGGTTAAATTAAAATCTTTGTTAAGAAATATTTTTTACAAAAACTTAAAAACTGCTCAACTAATTAAGTTGAAAATAATTTTCCTAGACAGTTTTTATTAAGTTTAACTTACGTGATTTTTTCCATATTTTTTAGACGTGCGGTTCAAAAGTTAGAGGGGGACACATTATTTTGAACTTTCGGAGTGAATATCTCCTAAAATATTCACTTTATCAAAAAATGGTTTAAGTAAACCCCTATTCATTTTCAAATACCTATCCAATGATACCCCACACTATAGGGTTAGTCGAGAAAAAAAAATCACCCCCACTTTACGTCTATGGGAGGTACCCTAAAAAAATTGTTTTAGTTTTTTTTTATGTAATTACTTTGTTGGCGTGACTGATATTTATATTCATGCCAAATTACAGCTTTCTAGTACTAACAGTCTCTGAGCTTAGCCGCGGACGGACAGACAGACAGACAGACAGACGGACAGACATGGCGAAACTACAAGGGTTCCTAGTTGACTACGGAACCCTAAAAACATCTCTTCATCTCAAATCGTTATAAATTGCGTAAAGTGAGTACGTACCTTCCTACTCGTCTGTTTGTGATTGTTTGTGGGGTTTGTTGCTTGTTTGGACCAAACAGGCAACGGACCAAACAGTTTGGTTTATGTATGTTCAATGAGTGGGGTGGCGAACATTCATCAAATAGTTATTAAGTTAAAATGATGTTATCACATAAGTGACGACTATGTCTTTGTTGATAATAAATTTCTTTAAACCTGAACCTAAAAGCTTTTATAATAATAAGCATAAGTAAACCAATACACGTATGTAGGTATTGTAACAAGTACAATTTTTATAACAGGGAGACATTTAAAAGTGCTTTAATAATTTTAACATCGGACATAGGCAAAGGCGTTTTGGTGCTAATGTCATTCAATTATTAAAGGAAAAATAAGTAACAAAATAAAAATATTTATGATAACTGAAATTAAAATTTATGTAGTAACAAGATCCAACACAATTCGCCTACCTAATACAATATTAATACTAACGCAGAGATCGAGGGATGTCTACTCAGACGAAGTATTTTTTCAAAAGTGAGGAATATTCGAGCATAGAAAATAGAGCCAAATAACTAGTATGGGAACTGCCAACAATACCGCAGGGCGGAGCGGTGGTAAATATTATCACACAATATTTCATAAAATATAATATTGGCGCCCGAATAAAACGTTATATATTTCTCATATCTCATAAAAGGAGCAGGAAAGTGAGCTTTATTTTGATCTTGTATTAATTAACTCAGATATTATGTAAGAGAATAGATATAAGTTAAGTTCAAGTTACTTATAATTTTATCGCATCTATTCGTATGCAATCGCAATCTATTGTCTAGCAATCGCATGAGTGATGGTAAACAATATTTTAAAAAGTAAGTAAATGTACAGTTTTTTAAGCTGTTTCACTCCTCGCAAATTTTTCTAACTTTTGTTTGACTTGCCGTGTTAGTTAGTTGGTTAGGTAAATACATGCATACGGATCAAATCTTGCAAATCAAATCCCACTTATGTAGTGGTCAGATTGACTGGGTTATTGGTACATACCTATGTAAATTGGATGACAATGCAAGTACGGTCATGAAAACTTGTATTCAAAATATTTTTATAGATTTGGTTATTAAATACAATATATATTTATGTTAACGTCAACGGTAAAGCTGGTACCTAGGTACCGTAAACTGGAGTGAGTAGGTTTCGCGGGGTGAGTTGTGTTGCGAATCCAGAATTTCTTTTTTCAGTAGCTACTTTAAGTTTCGGGCTCAGGTTGCTCTCAAAGTAATTTGATTATATTTTTGGACATATTTTTTCTTCTTTTCGCAACACTAAGCTGCCAAATCATACAATTTAGAAACACAAATTCACTGTCAAAGTTGATGCTCGAAAGCGGCGGATTTTTAGTTGAATTTAACTTTGTTTTTATGTGATGTTTGCCAAAGTAAGTGTTCATCCACCTTTCGGATATCGTTTATATACTTACATGGCTTATTGGAAACAGCAAAACATAAGTTATATTTTCTTTATTTATAATGGTTTAAACATAGAAAACGATTTAACCGCATTTGAGGATTTTTATGGGGAGAGCAGGGATGTACTGAGGGGTGAGTTGGGTCAACAACGGGGACAGTTGGGTCATGAATGGGGAGAGTTGGTGTTACGAACGGGGTGTACCGGGATGATAGAGGGGGGAGTTGGTGTTCGTAGTTCAGGGTTGTCGATATACATAAGTAGTCAAAAGTGTCTTACATTATGATAAAATGGTAAATATTATTTAAAAAAATATTGAAGTAGCGGAGGAATTAAAGAAATTAAAAATTTAATAAATATGTTATATTAAAATGTGCATTTTATTTATTTCATACAGTAAGACAGGCTATTACCTACTGAGTGTTTAATCGAACTTAAATACGACACTACGTCGATAGACGTTTCTATCTGTCGACGTGTCATAGTGTGTCATGCAGGTCATTAATTTCATATTAATGTTTTTGATGGGATTCACCTTACTAATTCCATATAGATCAAAGTATTT
Organism: Archips crataeganus; assembly: GCA_947859365.1. NCBI lineage: Eukaryota > Metazoa > Arthropoda > Insecta > Lepidoptera > Tortricidae > Archips > Archips crataeganus. The sequence continues at coordinate 17,210,522 of OX402053.1, forward strand.
TTTTTAATTGTTTTAAAATCTATTTATACTTACGTCATAAAAATAAGGGTCACAACTTACAGAAAATATTAAACCGGTTTAAGTAGGAGCATAAATAAACCATAATTTTGCTACATACATAAAAAATTCTCTTGACAAGTCAAGCTATTGTCTTAATCCGAAAGTGTCAACCCTAGCAATTTTCCCATCTCACCCCATTGCAAGCCCTTATAACCCCAACTACGGGGTGAGCTGGGTTTGCCTACTATTATGTATTTTTCGTTGAAACTATGCAATGAAGCAACAAATTATCATTCACAAACTAAAATTTCATACCTCCGGAACACTTTTTTTGTATATAAATCAATGTGCCACATATAAAAATAAAGTTTTATCTAGGTTTGAACTTCGATTTCGACCCAACTCACCCCATTTTACGGTACATAATATGTTATCATTATATCATGGCTACTTTCAGAAATAAAGTCTTAATTTAGCGATAATTCCAATTCGGTAGGTATAAAACTATTAAGCTTCAACTAACCGACTAAATCTACATTTTTCTATTTTGATGGTCATTTATATTGTGTTTATGTATGTTGTTTTATCTTTTTTTTTCGAAAGTCATGATATAAGATCCCATTCTTCAGCTACCTAATTTGTTTTTCCCGGAAAGCTTCCTGGACGTATAACGTGGTACGAGTATAACGTCCGATGGAGCCACGTGTCGAACTAGGCATCCATAAACGGACGAGTAATGTGTCAGCGTTTGTTTGAGGGAAGGGCGGAAAAGTCCTTTTTAACGATCCCAGCTCAACAATAACCAGTCCGTGGAATTAAATGGTCCGTAAAGCGGTCTCGATTAAAACTGCCGTCTATATGGATAAGGCCAGTCGTTTTAGTATGTGAAGTCAACTTTTAATGAGTTTACGAGTGCCCCTGGCTCCTGGCGCGGGCGCGAGCTGCTCCCCGGCGTCACATATAACCTCATTAATTCCATTGTATCCTACATGTTAAATGGTTTACTATTAGGGAGCCGTAAATTATTTGCTGCGCCACATATGTGTATACAACATGATGTGTAATTTGTTACAGGTAAGCGAAAAAGGTTTTGTATGAATGATGTGCAATGCTTGAAAACTGAGAGGAAATTGGTTGGGAATCTTTG